>JARGCV010000007.1:29830833-31211666 GCA_034064705.1 Bothrops alternatus | reverse complement strand
ATAATTGGCCTTCATTCTTCAAGTAGAAGGGAAATAGTCAATGCTCCCAGAAGTTGACTTGCCCCAATTTCTACTCCCAAGGCCTGATTTCAGGGTAATGATTACTTGTGGGAGAAGCTTTAGCAACTCGCCTTCTTCTTCATGGCTTAGGCCAGCAAGTGTACTTTCTTGAGTCTCTCTTCTTCACAATTACCTCTCTGGAGCCCTTTCTTGTAGCTACATTGTAGCTCACCCAGCCACCTTTGGCATCTTAGTTGGGAAAGCCCAAAAGTGCTTTACACTTTGTTTCCATCTGTCTATCTGCATACAGGCTGGAGTACTTAGCTTGATTATCAGGAAGAAATAGCCAGAGTTGGGATGAAAATAAGGTTTCTGGCCCCTTTCAAATGGAGGGACTCGAAATGATTTATATGACTCATGTCTGGAAAGACTTAGGCTGAACTAGAAGAAATCTTCAGGGTTTGCTTTCTGCCAGATCCATCAGACGAGGTAAGATTAGTGAATTCCTGATTGTTTGCAGAACCGTATCAAGGCAACATACCACCTTCTGCCCCTCTACAGGTGGCCCACAGAGCCCCGTTCATTTTCTTCTGCAGCCTGGATCGGCAATAGGCAACAACTGTTTTCCCCTGTTCCCTGCAGCTGGAAAATTGGGATCTGGAGCAGAATTCCTGAACAAAGAGAAGACTCCACCCCACCCACCCCGCTTGGTCTTGTGCTCCAGTGAAGAACAGGAACCCGTGCGCTCTACCTCCAAAAGTGTACAGCACAAGGTTGCCTGTAGTGGAAGTCTTTATCTCTCTTTGTATATTCAAATGTGACAAAGAAATGTTATTTCTTTGATATTTGAAAGCTGGATTGCCCAGAAGCAACATTTAAGTTTAAAATATCTCTTTACAGAACTCTCTTCATCTCATTACATTGGCCCATCCCACCTGATCAGGCAGGGTAGGTATGCCGCAGACCCTGTCCTTTAAAGAACCCCTATAGTGGGGTCCAGGAAGAGAGCTTTCTCTGCCAAATATTGTGGAATATTCTCCCCCCCCTCTCCAAATTGAGACAGGCCCCCGCTCTCCTGGCCTTCCCAAGAGGAGTTAAAACATATAGCTCTGCAGCCTTGTGTGGGGAGCCCAGAGGAGTACGCAGCTGTGGGCTGGTTGGTGCCCTGAGACCCCCTCCGTTCAGCTTTTTAAAACTATTCTTTAACAGTTTAATCATCCTTGCCTCCTTCTAAATGCTCGATTTTTATATTCTGTTTTTATATTTTAATATTTTATTGTACACTGCCCAGGGTCCCTCTCCGAGGGAGATGGGTGGGTCATAAATAAATAAATAATGTCTTGCAGTGCTAGTGCCTAACTCTTTTATCCACCAGCAATGCAAAAATTGACACCTATGATACGTCTCGTTGGCAAGGGTTGATTGTCATTAAAACAGTATAATGATGACATCAATTTATCCCTTTCCATTGATAGATATTATAAGTGCTGCTGAATGAGATGTTCCTTTCTTCCTTCTCTGTCAAATTAGAACTGGACTAGGTGTGTAGCTTAAACATATTGCTGCACCAAAAAGACCAAAATAATATAAAGCTAATGTTTAAAAATCTACTGAATATAGTTCCTCTTGACATCATTGTTATGATTAAGGCTTTACTCTTATCTATCTTTGTGAGCTGCCCATGTTTCACTTAGAACAAGTTGACATCTCCCCAACTTTATCATATTTCCCAAAGTAGCCTATCAAAATTTATGGCTGAGTAAGAATTGATACAGGGTCCCTCAAAGCTTTAGTTAAACCATGCTAACCATTACACCTCACCACCTTATGTTTTGGGTTTGGTTAATAGTCCTATCTGATTTTCTGCCCTCTATTCTAATGGACGGCTATGCTCTTGGTCTGTCTCTCTCCGACTTTCTGAGCCTTATTGGAGGCTCCTATTACAGGCGGTAACAGGATTTTTTAAAAAAAACAACAACACCTTTTTTCTATGTTCTCCTACTGAGCCATGATTTCTCAACATTCCCTGTGCAAAATTGGTCTGAGGTTGCAGTACATCTGCCTCAGGCAATCTACTATAATGTAGTCCAGACACAATGAGTTTCAATATCCTAAGTTCATGCTGGAGAGATCAGTCTTGGAGAACGCTGCAGTATATGGAACTGGTTTACACACCCTGCACCAAGTGGTTTACTTGGTTTTGGCTTTGTGTGTTGTATGGATCCCACCAATTGTGAGGTATTCAGAAATCATTATTTGTTAATATGTCTGAATGATCCCATCGGCAATACAGTTGCAGAAGACATAATTATAATTGTGATATCAGTAATAACGTTCTCAGAAACCAAATTCATATTTTAAGTTTAAATTATCATGGGTCTGCATGAGATATGTTTGTGTTCTGTAAAACTAAGCATCTATGTTCTAATTCTAGAATACTGATTTATCAAATTTGTGAAATAAATTTTAGGCTATAGTTAATTTTCTTTACTCACTTCATGTCCTTATTCTAACTCATGTTTAGTGATTAAATATTAAATGAGAATTTATGCTTAATTTCAAGAATCCAGAGACTAATAAATGGTGGCAGCTTTTAATAAGATGCTTAAGCAACTTCTGCTACAAATCCAAGCATTACACATAGCTGGTAAGAATTTTTCTTAAATGTACTATTTTTGAAGTGATTTTTTTATTGAATTTGGAATGATCTTAAACCAAGGACAATGGCTGAACCACACTGACAAAATAGATAAGGAATCTGAGGGTACTCAGCGTATTCCAGGTCTCAAGGGAACCATGCAATCTGTATGATGAAATGGGGTGAAATTATAAAATATGGAAAACATTTTCTGATTTAGGGTCTTAAATACATATGAGTCTATGAACTTTTCTCAGGGAAAAATTCACCCACACCTAGTTTGGGGGATAATATCTATTAAGGAGAAAACTGGTGCTGGTGGGCCTTATTGTAGCCTGCCTGCCATCTGATCGGCAGTGTCGCAGAGCACATCCTAGAGAAATCACTGGATGAGGCTCATGGACATTTTTGTTTTAAAGGAAACGAGACGTAACTACCCATGTAAATATAAACTACAAACTCTGTTGGCCTAGGAAACAACGGATTTGTTAGCTTTTTTGTGGCACCAGGGGTTACCCTTCTACTAGATGGAGAAATACAGTAGGCTGTGCCCCTTCCCAAGGTCAACAATTACCAACTGCAATAGATTTTTTTTTTTAAGGGAGGAAAGGATAACAAAGTTGTTTAAAGAAGTCAATAGCCAATGAGTATCCTTATGGAGCATTAAGGAGAATGGATCTGCTACCAGAATTAGAAAGCAGGGACAAGCGTATGGGAGCAAATCATTACAGTAGCTGCATTTCATCCATTGGTTTAGTTGAAAGTGTCCTTGCATGCAGCTACTATTAGCCGTCTTTTTTACCCTTCCTAATCAAACAGTTTTTTACTAGTTAATCCATGTATTCAAACTTTATTTGAGCTTTTAATAAATGCTGGAATTGTGAAGACAAATAGTAAAATCACAGCATGTTTAAGCAGACTCCAGATGTCAATAGGACTTGCATCTCAAAGGGCAAATGTAGAGAAGCAAAAAAAAAAAAAAAGCATTTTTCACCTATCACTAGTGTAGATCCCTTGATTCAGGATCAACCATCACGGTCATCTTTGAACTTCACTGACAGACGAATTCCAACAGAACAGCTACATGAACAGTCCTTTTGTTCTGGCTTAAGTCTCCTTATGTTCTTCCCACTGTTTTTTTTTAATTATCCAGCAACTACAATGTACAGTAGCAACTATATTCTCTCTAGTGACAGCTGTGTTTCTTTAAATTTGGGGTGTAAAATGTTTTGTGCAGCAGACCTTGCAGAAGGGAGCATAAGTAGTGGGGGGGCACCTTTTAGAATTAGAACAAAGGGCTACAAACAAACACTGAATTTTAGCCATGTTCTCTAATAAGGAGGTTGAGAAATTTTGCTTTTGTGAACAGGTGACATCATTTATAATTCAATGGCCTTAAGTGAGATTTTCACTTGTTAGCACTTTTCCTAGTGCTCTTATGAGAACAATTTAGAAATGTGCAATGGATTAGTATCACAGTAGTAAGTCCCTGAGCAATGATTTAAAGCAAGAACTCGGCATTAACCACCTTGATCACTGTCACACTAGGGCCATGCCTAGAGGATATACTTTCAAGGTTATATACTAGACAGAATCATTCTGGGGGAGTAGCAAGGATTGGTATAAGCAACATCCCATTTCAGCAGCAGAATGGCAGCTCCCCACCCTGAAAAACAATTGCATTTGTCCTCTGTAGAGTTACATGCAGTCTAACCTCATGAAACAAATGGCCATATGTATGCAAGGCTTCAAATTCCCAATGTGATCATCTCCAGTTGAAAGGTTAAAAGTGGTTTTGATAAAAACAAAACAGGTTACCTGTGCCAAGAATTTGACAAAGGAGTTGAGTGTGGTTTTATTTTGTCCTGCAAAATCAGTGGAACGGGGGAGGGGAGTTAACTTTTTATATCTCTGCCTTTTTGTTGATCAAGTTAAGCATTTTAAATTTCTAGTATATCTACTTTCCACTCTGGTAAAATTCCCATTAAGGCTGAATTTTGTGAAGTATCAGAATTTCCTCGAGCATGATCCAAGAAGCCTTTTTATAATACTGGGATGTGTTTTACCAATAAAGTATGCACAAAATTAAAAAAAAAAGTTTTTTCCAAACCCAACTCATAATGTTTCATTGGAAACATTTTTCAATGGGTTTGTTCCCCCAGACAAAAATAATTCAAAGTATTTGAAGTGTTCACCATAAAGAACTTGAAATATATCCTCACTCACTAGTTGTTTATCTGAGTTACCAAATAGATGTGGAACTAGTTCATGTTGTTATATGACATCCAATCTGCAGAAAGGTTGGTCAGGGTGATTATTATAATCTGTAAAAGTCTCTTTGCAAAGTGTTATTGCAAGTTTTTTATTTTGAATTCTCCCTATTATCTATAGTGAAAAATAGAAATATTATGGAATAAAATGGCCATGTTGCTTTAAATGTTTCAAGCTTGGAACATTTACTATAGCCCTATTTATCATTGTGAGAGATAAATAATGCAGAATCAACAAAAAAAAAAACCTTACAGCCAAAGATCAAGAGATGTGAGAACCATTATTAGGTTAAGATGTTTTTCTTCCAGAAGGAAATGTCCTCATCGCCACCTACCTCATCTCATCCCATCTGTGGTCCAGCTGAGGTAGCAGCACCTTGTTGTGGCTGATCTCAGACACAGTAAATAGGATTGGACCTTGTTAATATATGAATTAAAAAACCACAGGGAAATCCCAAGGTTATAAACCAGAAGTCTTCAAACTTGGCCCTTTTATGACTTGTGGACTTCAACTCCCAGAATTCCTCAGCCAGCATGCCTGGCTGAGGAATTCTGGAGTTGAAGTCCACAAGTCATAAAAGGGCCAAATTTGAAGACCCCTGCTGTAATCTAAGCTGGCAAATTGAAAATATAACCTGGAAGAAGACAATGGCAAAGTAATTCTGCATTGCTGCCACACTACGTTGGCATCAAGAGGAGCCAGCCCCAATTTGAAAGCATTTTCATCTTTGTTCCATGAATACAAGCCAATAGACTGGCATATATCTCATGGCCCAACCACACTGTATATCAAATATCCAGTTGCCCTACTTTAATTTTTGGTAGATTAGGTATTTAAAAAATCAGCATGACTTATATCAGGATAAGAAACCCTCAATCCACTTTATTTAGAAAAACTCACTTATAACCAATGAGAATTTTTAAATTTTCATTGTTAAGATTTCTTTTTGCCTCCCTGTCTCCTCAAGGGAAAGATACCTGTCCTAAATAAAGAAGTGAAGAGAGGCTGCTTTATCCTATTTTGCATGAGGTGATCATGACCCAGATTAGATTAAAACACGTTAAAAAATTGACTACTTTTGTTACTTCTTCTTGTGCCATATCCGTTATCGGACATTGGCAATCATGTTGGCGACCCTGTTTTTATCAGCAGCCGCACAAAAAAGTGCTGCTGAGTTTTGTCCAAACCAGTCCCTTAGATTTTGAAGCCACGATGTTCTTCTGCCTGGACCTCGTTTGCCTTCAATCTTTCCCTGGAGGATTAAATGGAGTATGCCGTATTTTTCTGGGTGTCCCATCACATGTCCGAAATATTCTAATTTTCATTTTTAAATTGTTTTGATGATTTCCCTTGGCTTTCCCAGGCGGCTTATTTATTTTGTTACTATGCTTATTTTGGGGGTTGATCGCTTAATGTTGTAAGAATTTGCAGTTTAATTTGCATAATAAAATTATTTAAAGAGTAACACAGAATGGAAGGAGAACTGCACAAAAATGCATTTTGGGATAATTTAGGAACTTATTTCAGGGCTGCACTGGGGAATAGCAGGCTTATCTTCAAGCAGAAGGCAGATTATGTTGAGTCTTCACATATCCTGTCGTCTGAAAAAAATCTCTTGGGAGGTCTTGGTTTGTTCCTCCTTATGGTCTGGTTGAGGGAGTTTCTATATTGTCAAATGGTAGGCCCAACTTTGGAGCTGATTTAAAAGACAACAGTGACAAAATGCCAGCTCTTCTTCCTTCACCAGGAAGAAATGAGTTGGGCTTGCGGTTGAAAGAAAAAAAAAAGGAAATCTAGAGAGTCCCCTCTCCTGTTTTTCCTGCACGAGACCCACAGACCCATGAGAGCAGCCTAGCCTTGTTAAAGAGAATGTATGGATTTCATGGCAAGGAACAGGAAGAACTGGGCAAAGGGATTGCTAGCTCCAGAAGAGGGCAGGTGAGGGCCTCCTTCTCACTCTCTGTATGAAAGAGACAATTGTTGCAATTGATCTTTATCCCTTTGGTCACAGCAGAGACCAGGACCTTCTCTGCATGGTATTCTCCCTAACTTGAAATCAGCACCATTGAGGGACCATGTTCTATGACAAAGCCAAATTTTGTCCTGGGGAAGTCATGCAAAGAACAGGCCAAATCCATTATTGCATACTAGAGGTTGCTTCCAGCTGGAATTTCCTTCTTGGCAAAGAGCAAAGGGAAGAAAGAATGCCAGGGCAAGCAGCAAGACTTCTTCACACAATACAAAACACACATGGTTTTCTCTGTGTCTCTTTAATTCTGAGGTAAAACTTTTTGGTTTTCCTGTAAGAGGTGCAGGCTTCCAGGTTGACAGTGGCCACAGACAAACCAGGCATGTTTTTCCCTGTCAGTGGCCTTATTCGGGCCATTAAAAACTGCGTTGCCCACCCCACAGTCAGCAAAGAATGTTTCCAAGTTACTCTCCAAGGTAATCCCCCTGGACTCACCTCTTTCTCTACTCCCTATCTAAAGAGATGGGTAACAGCAGCAATTTTCTTCATTACAGCAGTTCCATGAAACCTCCCACACCTGTGCTTCAAGGCCCTGCTGCTTGTGGCACCCTTCCCTAAAACAGAAGAGCCAAGCACCCCCTTCCCAGTCCTTATCCAGAGCAAGGACAAAGGACTGGATGTAGGCATTCAGACCCTGTGCTCCGGCCCCAGGTCCCTTGTGTGAGCCTCTCTTTTGGGTAGCTGTCCTACAGCATTGTTATGGGTTTCCATGATAAAGAAGCTACCAGACAGACCAAGGCAAGGGCCACATGGAGGTCATGCCTTGTGAAGCATCCTTCCTTTGCCAGTCTCTAAAGCACCCTTTCTTCCAGTTGTCCAGCTCTCTGAACAGAAGCACGCTCAGTGGTTAGAAGGATCCTTTTTCTTTTGCCTCATGAAGGGCTGGGAGAGCTGAGGGGAGAGGTAGAGCCATCTCTTAAAGAGGAGGTCTGCTACATTACTGCTAAATAAAGATATAAGGGGAGAGGCCCCTACTTCTTCTTGGCTGTCTACCTTCCTTGCCTATTGCACTGCCTCTCCCATTGCTCCAAGCACCATGGACTCCCTTGCACCCCACAGATTCCACTGGAGAGGTGGCCTAGTGCAAACAGACCAGAAGGAAGACAGTCATCAGCAACTGGAGTCCAAGTGTGTAGGAAGTAGAGGGGCCACCCCCTGGTGGATTCAGCTGCTTCTCACACCCTTTTCCATGCCACCCCTGGTAACAATGGCATTGGAAGTGGGTTTGTAGGAAGGAAATGTCTGCCTGAGAGAGCTTCCCTTTGGCTCCCAGGAGTGGCTTTGGATGCTTGGATTCATTCCGGTAGATCTGGAAGCTATTTGGATTGAGATGCAGGAAGATGCTGGCATCACTTTCTTGACGCCGGCACCGGCCATGGCCCTTGCAAAGAGTCTGGCTACAGAGCTCAGCTGCAGTTGTCACATTGATGATGTAACGGCCAAGGGGCTCTTCTATGTATGTTTTCATCAGTTGGCAATTTTCCTGCAGAAAAAAAAAATCCAAAATAATAAGATAGGAGAAGGCAGGAAACAGGTTCAACTGATAAAGGATTTGTTTCACAAATGCCATCAAAGAAAATCCATAATACTGGCAAAATAAAACTCTGCCAACAATATAAAAATTGAGACGAGTATTGGAAAATACACGATGACAAAACTGTGGAAATTCTGAACAGAGGTTGAACTCAATTCAAGCTACCTCTTCCATATAATACATCATATAGCAAGGCAGGCTTGGGCATTTGGAATAAGGTTTTCAAGGAGAATTCAATTAAAATATCAGATGAAATTATACAAAGAAATAATAAGCAACAATCTTCAATATTCCAAATAAAGTATCAATACTTAAGTAGAGATTAATGGTTAGGGATATGAAAGGGAAAGAAAAAAAATCAGTAACTGAAAGTTTATCCTCATGATGTTTTTTGTATTACTTTTTAAACTCTCTTTTTTGTATCTTTATTTATTAACAACTTGAAAAATACAAATTAGCTCTAGGCTCATAAAAAGTTACATATTTAAATAAAATAAAATATTGTTTTACTGTAACTCAAAATACCTATTATAATTCCTTTCTTACATTTACATTCTTCCAGAAATGTGCAAAGCCCACCTCTTAGTAGGCTCACTTACAACCTGTCCAAACAGCTCTGCCTAAGAACAATTAGACTGAGAACAGTTAGGGAGGCATTATTGGGGTAGCCGTTTGATGAAGTAAACAGGACCTGACATGCTCCTAACAGAAAAGAGATCAAAAGGTTTGTTCAAGAGATCCATGGGAAAATTACTATGTGTGTTAGGCTTAGCATGAGCTCATACAAAGTAGGAATGAGAGAGAGGGAGGGAAAATAACACATACCTTACTTCTAGTGTTTTCAGCATCTCCCCAGAAGATAGCACCAGCTGCCCCCAAAGCAGCACTCTCGCCTATGGTAGAGATCAGATCTGTCTGGAAAGAAATGGCCAAAAAGAGTTTTACAGGTAGTCCTCAGCTTATGACCACAATTGAACCCAACATTTCCATTGCTAAGCAAGAGAGTTGTGAAGTGGGTTTTGCCCCATTTTATGGCCTTTCTTGTCACAGTTGCTAAGTGAATCACCGCAGTTGTTAAGTGAATCTAGCTTTCCCATTGATTTTGCTTAAGATAAGTAAAGCTGATCACATGACACACACACCCCGGACACTGTAACTGTTATAAATATGTGTCAGTTGCCAAGTGTCTTGGGTTTTGATCATGTGACCGTGGGATGCTGCAACAATCATAGTGTGAAAAATGGTCATACGTCATTTTTTCAGTGCCATTGTGACTTTGAACAGTCGCTAAATGAAGGTTTATAAGTTGATGACAAGCTGTACCGTATATAAGTACTAAAATTGGACATTAGATGATTAGTAAAATGTTTTCTCTTAGAATGGATACAGATAAGTTACTAAAAATTATTATTAATTATATAAAAACAAATACTGTGAACATAGATCTAAATTTTTAGCAAATTAAACAGGTCATTTTATTGTTCAAAACCTTTGGGTATTGAAATAATATGTTTCTGGCAAAATCATAGCAGATGAATCATCTCCTGAACAGGAAATAGAAAAAAATGTACCTTTTCCCTTCATAAAGTCACTGGTCAAATGGCTTTACTAGACCGTAGTGCTACTACATATCTTTGTCTGTCATACTGTATTTTCGAATAATACACTTTGGTGTAGTGATTAAGGTGCTGGCCTAGAAACCAAGAGACTATGAGTGGTAGTCATGCCTTAGGTATGAAAGCCAGCTTGGTAACTTTAGGCCAGTCACTTTCTCTCAGCCCAACCCATCATACAGGGCTGTTGTTGTGAGGAAAATAGGGGGAAAGGGTATTGTGAATGTTTGCCACCATGAGCTACTTATAAAGAAATAAAAGCGAGGGGGAAAAAACCTAATAAATAATAATCTAGCAAGTAGCTTTCTACATTAGCTGTGGTAAGCAACCTGTTTTATTTTATATTCTGACATAACCGCCAGAGGCCCTCAAACATCAACAGAACATTACAAATATCAATATTAAACTCATAAGTAATATTTTATAGCCCTGAATAGCATCAACCCAGCTTCCCTCAGCACACTGGAAGTGTTCAGTTTGCTTCGGCATCCAGAAAATATGAGCTATGATTGGCTTCCTTAAAACAGGGGGCGCTACTGAAAAATACTGTTTACTATCCCACCCCCACGTCTTCACTTCGTGAAGCACAACTATCTCTCCCATGGACTGGTAAATCCTTGGTGAACTTCACGGTACCCTCCCCCCAAGCAGAAATTCACTGCCAGGGCATTTGATCTAATAGCAGCACTCTGGGCCCATTGGGTTTGCCAAGCTAGGGTGACAAGATCTTGAGTGGCTGCAAAACAGGCTCTAGTTAGATCCTGATGCCTGCACTCTGCAAAGGCTCACCGTTTTAGCCTGACAACTTAGGGTAGATCAAAGAAGCCCAGCAGCAGCTTAATGGCAGGAGGGGGTCAGAAGCAAAGCCAAACAAAGAGAACTTCTTCGTCCAGATGAAAGTAACGTTTTTCCAGTCTTATGCCAATGAATACATTAACCAGACACCCTTTCAACCTTTTGCTTTCCTCCTTATTTCCAGGTCATAACTTATCCTTCTATTAAGCCAGATAATCAAGTTACTTTTCAAGGGGCTGAGCTAAGTACCCTGATCCTTTCACTGGTACAGGAAATCAGTTTTATTCCCAAGAAGGAAGTGATCATACTAGATTTGTCAAATTCAACTTTTTAATATTAGGTGTGCTCATATTGGTTCAGAAGCCAAAGGATAATTCTACAGTATGATTATCCTTCAGGCTCAACATTTCACTCATTAACAACAGAACTCATCAACTTTTTGATGGAAAGGTCAGATACAATTGGAAATTAGAGGATCAATATATATAGACCTGTCCACCTCCATATTTGCAGACATGTTGATCTAAATGTGAACAGTTAGTAATTATCCAGTCACTGAAAACTGGAAAGTAATATGTGCTACTTTGCCATGACAGTTTATTACCCATGCAGATCAATCCACAGAAAATGAAGTGGAGCAGAGAGCATGGATGCATCTAATAGCTTATAGCAAAAAAAATTGTTTTGCTGTTACAACGGCCACACAACATTCTTGAATGAATGAATGCAGTTTGGGACGTTACTTGGAAACTGAGAAGAAGCCACTTCTCAAAAGTAGAAGCAAAAATCAATAATTCAACCGTGCATTTGAATTTCAGCACTGATGCAGGTTTCAAACTGTAGGTATACAACTTGAATGTCCAGTATTTTATTAGAAGTGTAAAAGAAAAGATTCTAGGTTATGGATAGGGATAGTGGATAAAAAGTCCTTTCTGTACTAACCCTTTAGCCCCAAAATGCTTAAATCCCCAGTTTTATCACGAACAATTAGATCTTAGATCAGACTAGTTCAGCCTGACCGCACTCAACATACTGAAACTGCATCTCTCAGAATTCAATGGATTCATATTTCTAATTGTTGTTATTCTAATTGAAAAGGAAGCAAATTGGGAAAAACTGACTGAGCTGCTAGTTATGCCTTTGTCTAGGCATGTCTATTCATTCTGATGCTTCACAGCTTATCTTCAGAGCACTCTTAGTACATCTCAATGACTTTCTAGTTGCAGGGATTAAAACAAGCTTTTACATCATACGGTAGAAGCAGCAGCAGTGGTGTTTTGAGACCCCACTGCAAGCTTCAGCACAAAATTGAACTGTTGCTAAGCATGAGAGAAATATGAATTATAGTAATAAAGAAGTGCATTGAGGTTACGGTTACATATATCTCTTATTTTAAAATAACCACTAGCACTTTGCAAATGCAAACCACTTACAGAGGAAATCACAGCTCTTCTAAATCTATTAAGCTGCACTTTGTTTCAGCACCTTCTGCCACAAACTTCATACATGCAAACATGTATTCATACAAACTTCATACATTCATACTTTTCGAAAGGCTGGAAGGAAAGCATCCCCTGCTCTCCAGTACCCAAGATTCCATTACTCATAATCACAAGGGACAGGAGTCGATTATTGCATTTCTAGATTTCCCCCAACCCGATTATCTCCAGAAATAACCACTTCCTCCTTCAGATTTGAAAATCCTTAAACAAACTTAATGGGGTTCAAGAGGAAAAACAAAGTAATTCTCAAACTGTCCCAAAGACCCTAAGAGGGAGAGAAAGAAAAGAAAATCCTCTCCACCCCCTCAACAGTTTCTGGCCATTAAAAGGTTCTTTATTTCAGTTGCAAATTTCAATGTGGAACAAAACCCAAAAGAATCCGAATTAAAAGACCCATTTGGACCATGATAGCTGCTTTTTGCAGTGCTGTTTGAATTAGTCAGATATGAATCCAACTCAATGGTTTCCTTCTTTTCAGGAAAGTGCTTTACACTTTACAGGGCTTCAGTTTTGAAGGCAAAAATGTGCTTGAGAGCATTTGCAGCAAGCATCTCTGTAACTCCTGATGCAGGAATTACATGGTAATATAGAGAGCAGTTTGCAGATTTTAGAAATCACCTTTTTATCTTTCAATCTGGAGCGCTCCATAGCTGAATTGCTTAACATATGCATAAGTGAAATGTGTGTGTGTGTGTGTTTATTACATACAGAGAACTATATATAAATATATATAAATGAGACCTCATCCCTCCAGGCACTAGCAGAAGACAGTATAGGAAAATTCTTCTCCGCTCCTTGGGAATTGGCCAGTTGTTGGGAAAGGGGGCTCTAAGAACCATCCTATTTTGCTGAACCTGAGAGTTCACTATATTTTGACTCACTCTGAGAGATGGGTAATACCTAAATTTGATAAATAAATAAATAAATACCCAAAGCTTCTGGGAAGCATAATGTGGTAACAGCCAGCTACACTTCTTCCTTGCAAACTCAAAATAGAAAATCTCCATGTCTCCAAGCCATAAAGGATTGGGTACAGAAAAGACGAAATTTGGACAAGACAGGGTTGTTGCCAATTTTAGGGTTTGGATTTGACATATGTGTACTTTGGGCAGAGTTATCATACCCTTGAAGGACCAGATTTGTAATTAGGTGTTGGCTCCAGAATTGATCCACATTATTTGCAGGACTTCGTAGGCCTGTACCTCCCACCCCACAATCTTAGAATTTCTATTAGAGATCTTTTGCAGGTGTGCAATACTCTACTATTAATATCAACAGCCAATTCTGCCGTCTCCTTAAGTGGTATAGAGTAAGACTATGGAACAAATTGCTGTTGCAGTTGGCTCCCCTAAATTTTGGGAAGAAATGTAAGCTATTCTTTTAGATGTTTAATTAAACCTCAATTATACCTATTGCATATGAATATTTGTTACCCCATTTGAAGCCATAGATTAGAATGAATGCTCCCTCCCTAGGTATTTTATCTTGAATTGATTACACAATTCTTCTAAATAAGTTCAGTGCAGTTACAATGAGGTCCAACTGATAGACCAAAGCAGCTGTTCTCTTCACATTGCTCTACAAACTTTTTAGTATTCGATTAGGCCAATTTATTTCCAAAATAGTGCTTTTAAGTGCTGATGTGCTTTATTTTTCATAAGACAGTAAAACATCAGGAGGTGTATTACCTCCTGATCTTACTGAGCTGTGGTATTACACCTGCCAATAAAGTAACTTCTGAAATGTTAACTTTTCAAGAATTGCAAAGTTTAAAAAGAACTTAAGGCTTCCCAAGGTACTAAAAATGAGTGTTGTACAAAGCACATGGGTATGAATGTATTAAAATATCTACATCCTCTAGAAAGCTTAATCCACTTGCTTTGAAAGATTATTTCAATTATGTATGTGCATGTGTATGTATGCACAGCATCTTGGCGGTTGTCCTAGAGTTAGACCATATATATAGAGAGAGAACCAGGGACAATCTTCAAAGCAAATGCTTGGAGTCTCCTGGAGAATGTGGCTGTTTTAATGCCTTCCTCATACTAACACACTTTGCAAATTACCATTTCTAGTGTTGTTTATGAAACTAGTTTTCAATTATTAGAACTAGGTTCTGCACAAAGACTGGGTTTATACATCACACTAAACCATAATGTGATTTGCTGATTTTTTTAAATTTAGCATACTTAGTTTATATTGTGGTTTTTATATAGCAATAGTAAATCTCTGGGTGATTTACAATGTCAGCATATTGTCACCAACAAACTGGGTCCTCATGTTACCGGACCTCGGAAAAATGGATGGCTAAGTCAACTTTGAGCGCATCAGGATCAAACTGCAGGATGTGGGCAGATTTAGCCTGCAATAATGCATTCTAATCACTGCACCACCAAGGCTCCTATAATTTAGAATGATGTAGGAATGAATTAGAACTTATTCAACAAGCAATAGTTAAGCAAATTAATCAACTGAGAGTGATGCAGCAACCTAGTCACAGTGTAAGTTATCAAATCAAAAGCAGCCCACTAGCTAGATTTTGTGCCAGGCCAGGTGCTGGACCCAGTCCCCATTTTTGTGCAGAATGGCAGTAAAAGAGGCAGTACAGTGCATGGGGGTTCATTCTATACCAAGTGGGTAACTTTCCAGTTGCATCAGGAGTTGATTAGCCCTGAACTAGAAACTGCTGCTCAAGATCCCAATTTCTTGAATAATGTTTCTCAGTTCCAGGAAGAAAGCATTCTTACCTCTTTTAAGAAAATATCCTTCCCATTGCTATAAGTGGGCCTGGTGTAGACAAAGACAGGTAGAGCATAGTTATCATGATGTTGTTGAGAAATACGAAGGCCTTCTTTTACTCGAGACCTCACAAACTTGCGGCCATTCATGGTGTTGGCCAATTCGTGTTCCAGATAAATGGAAGGAAAAAGAGCAGTGCTCTCTTTCCAGAGCCAGGCCAGGTGATCGTTCCGGGTCTTCTCTACATCAGGACAATGACCAGTGTAACTCTCCTGGTTGTTGCGATAGTCATGGTTATAGCAGTCTGGGAAGAGGTAGTAACCCCAGAGCTGTCGTGGACGAAAGTTCTTGGCGTATCGCAGAGTCTCCCTCATAAAATCACAAGCTGATGATTCAAATTCATACTGGGCCTCCTTCTTCAACTGATCTTCTTGCAATTTAGGACGCCGAGACAGCACGAGCTTACGAGAGGCATTCCGGTAAATGTCTTTGGGCTGCCAGTTTCGGATCCAGATGGGTCTCCACTCTTCCCAGTCAATGACTGCCAATCCCTCCTTTGAATCAGAGCGGATGTATTTTTGAATGCTCCCTGTTAACCGGATTAGATGCCTCTCCAAACTGCTGTTTTGTGGGACACCCCCATTAATGGCCACTTTGTTTGCATCATAATAGGGATAAAAGCCCAAGCGTTCCTTATAAAAAATGGTCAGGTTCTGGTCCACAAAGCCCTCATTAGGAGAGGCCTGAACATCAAAAACAGAGAAGTCCAACTGAACCTTGAAGCGAGGCTCACAGTCCTGGGTTGGTGCATTCCAAGCCACAATGAAGGGCCTGCGGGTGAAGATGGGGGTGAAAGCAGGTTTCTCATACTGCTCAGGAGCACCAGCCACAGCTAGGAACATGAGCCATGGCACTGCCAGCACATTGCCTCCCTGCATTCTCTCCAAGTCACTTAAAAATAGAACGATGGCAGATTAAGGCCTGCAAAGAAAAAAAGAATTGAGAGAAAGAGAAGATGTGTTATTACAAGCCTTTCTGAACTTGAAGTATGGGAATAGCATTCTTAAAACATCTGGAGAGCTCAAGAGTGGGCAAGATACTGTAGTTCTGGAATAAAGTAAAAACTCCCATCCCTTTCGAGTTATGGAATGTCTAGTCTGTGCTACTAACCAGGCAATGTTTATTATTTCTTTTTTGAAGAATTTCTCAAATTTAACTTGGATCTCTTCTGCCAACAATAACTTTTTATTGTATTCAACCAGTACTTCTTAATTTGGGATGTAAAATGGAGACTTGAAATACCCTTATCAGGATGCACCTACCTAATACTCTGATTTACTCCGATTTACAAAGTTTATAGTAGAGCTGGAAAATGATTATTTATTCTTAGAATTCCTACTACAAAGTCTAATGTTGCAGGACTGCATCTTATCCAACAGCCAATGTTTTTTTTTAACTTTTTCAGCAATGCCAACAATTCAAACAGCTGCTTTAATCCTTGTATGACCTGTCAAAATCTATTTGCTCTTCACCCAAGACTGGAGCAATTCCCACATAGCCTACAGAAATGAACAAAAGCAAATAATCAACAGTAATACTACAGTCGTATTCATTTTTCTTCCTCAAAGCCTTAAGACTCAAAAGTATATGACATGTTACGTGTAATATATCTCCTGAATAATTTCAGATCCACCAGTAATGCAACTATACTTCTCAGGGCATATTCTTATTTTGCCTGTCCCAAAGGGACCTTCCCTAACTCAGAGCCATTATATGAACATCAATTGTATCGGAAGCACCATGGACTCTTAAGTATCAGAGTGCAAAGAAACAAGTTAATCGATCTGACTCTGGTATAGGAAATGCTCCCTTCAGTGTGCTAGGGCTATCAGAAGTCCCTTATGAAACCAGATTGCAATGCCTTGGTCTCTTCAGCCTTAAAAGACGGTGTTTAAGGGGTGACTTGATTGAAGTGTATAAAATCATGCATGGGATAGAAAAGGTGGATAGAAAAAAATTCTTTTCTCTATCACACAATACCAGGACAAGGGGGCACTCCCTAAAGTTCATAGATAAGAAAGTGAGGACAAATAAAGGGAAATATTTCTTCACCCAGAGGGTCGTTGGTTTATAGAATTCACTTCCAGAAGGGGTCGTGACAGCTGTCAGCCTTGACAGCTTCAAGGCAGGGTTAGATAGATTCATGGATGCCAAGTGTATGGGTGGTTATTAAAACGGATGTCCATGTGCCGCCTCTATGTTGGTTGAGGCAGGCAGGATTCCCTTGAGTACCATTTGTTGGGGGTCAAGGGAAAGGGAGGGTTTTGCCTTCTCTTTCTGCTCAAGATCCCCATGTACAATTGGTGGGCCACTGTGTGACACTGAATGCTGGACTCGATGGGCTTTGGCCTGATTCAGCATGGCTCTTCTTATGTTCTTACCAAAATTCTATTTCAATAGAATCTGGACAGAGGGGTTTAAAGAATTCTGTGGAATCTCTCCCAAAATAGGGATAGTTTCTCTGAAGCAACAGTTTTCAAAGTTTTTCAGGAGCCTTTTAGGTTTCAAAAAAAAAAATCTAAAACCTCAATCAAGAGGCAAAAAAACTCTGGTGACAGAAATGTTGCTGAATTTCGCAAACTTCCCCACCCCCCTACCCCATCTCTCAAGGAACTTTGGGGGTTCTGTGAAACAGTTTGAAAAACCATACTCTACATTGACTACAAGTCCCCCTCAAATTTCTATAATGTTAAAGATGCTTTAACTTCAATTTGAAAAAGTGAACTTGATAGAACCCCCCTCTCAAGCTGCTTCCACAACTTGTACTAGAAGCCTTTCCCGTTGTGAGGAGTTCAGCTCCTACCCTGCTACTTAGTCAATGGGAGTAGAAGCTTTAAAGTTTTCAAGCAAAGGAGCTCTGAAAGTTGCTTTCTTTGGTTAAAAAGAAAGAAAGAAAGAAACCCCTATCAAATAACAGGCCAGAGGAAGGCGCAGGGGGAAAATGTGGATGTCAGCAACTGTTGAACTAACAAAGCCACAGAAGAATGCTGGCCTTTAGGAAAGGAACCCTCCTGAAGCAACCAGACAAGAGGCAGAAGAAGCCCCAGCAGAGTGTGGAAAATCGCCGCTGAAAGGAAATAGACCGCGGCGTGAACAGGACCAGAGGAAGCGCATCCCCACGTGTTACAACCACTAAAAGGGCTACACTCTAAATTCCGAGTGAAAGAAAGCCATCCAACTCGCCCCTGAATTCAGGAGTTTGAAACTGGTAGTTTAGCCAAGATACAAACCAGAATCCCACGAGATTCAATCCGGACGCATAGGAAGGTGGTGGTGGTGGGGGGGCTGGAGAAAGGTTCACGGAGAAGTTATTTTTCCATTCACTGGCTCGGCTTTCTCGGAACGAGCAGGCATTTCACCAACTGGGCTAGGAGATTTGCCAAGCCAAGCGGAGAAAGGGATCCGCAGCCTCGCAAGAAGCTGAGCCTTCCGCAGACGAGCTGAAGGGGGCTTCCGAATCAGGATCGGCTCTGCATAAACCAAACACCTTAAAAGTGATTTCGGACAACCCGCATCAAACACCCCCCCACACACACCTCTTTCTTCCCAGCTTCAGCCATTCTTTGCCAATCAAATTATCAGCCAGCTCTGGGATTCTGCTTCCAAGTAGCTCCTCCATAAGTTTCCCTCCTAATTTCACCCCACCCACCTCCGGCTTTTCCTTGTTAAGAACTCACCTGGACACTTAACTCCTCAACCCCCTTGCCAGCTTAAGTACAAGATCCTCGCGGGCACCGAGCGCTCGGCTCTTAAAGGAACCATGAGCCCGGTACCACCCACTCTCTTTCCCCGGCGCCTCCACTTTTCCTTTAAAAGATCGGGCTGGGGGGGGCGGAACGATGCTGAGTTAAAGACAGGGGGAGTCCCGCCCCCCCCATCGACGAAGAAGTTCGTTCCAGCAAACTGCTCTGGGAGAATGATTGGAACCGAGGGAGAAAAAGGAGACCTAACATCTTTCAGAATCTTGATTTTTCACTGTCAGCAATAAACACGATATATACGCCTGCATATACGACTGTGGGATCTGAATGCTTCCCCACCTACGGCTGTCACTTGGTATAATCCAGCTACTTCTTGTGCGCCAAGTGTGGCTCGCCTCTTAAAGAAACAAGAATATTTTTTCCTAGACCGGGTCGCTTGTCGGTGAGGCGAGCTACACTTGGGGCACAAGGAGTAGCTGGATTATTTTGTAGTCACATATAGCCTTAAGCAACTCATGAGAAGAGCAACTGTAGCACTTTCGGTCTTACTATTGATTTTTTCCCCCCTATAGAATCGGGGAAGTCATTGTTATGACAAGGCAGCTGACAATGACGCTTCCATATGCAAAGTACACTTCCAAAAAGAATGACCAGAGTGGTCTTTATTCATATTTGCAACTAGAAAAGTGGCTTCTAGATCACAAGATATCATATAGGGCTTAATGAATCCCTGTTGGCATTTAAGATTTAGAAGGATGTCCGTTTAGCAATCCTATAAAGTTACTTTTCCCAAACGTTCTTGGGCTGAAACTGCTGTCCTTCCCATTCACAGTTAAGAAAGTAGCTAGAACTGGAAGATAACGGTTTGGTCCGCAATACTTTCTCTCATCTGAACCAGTTTCTAAAACTACCTTCTGGTATAGTGACCTATGCAAACACAATTAATGAGACCGTGCTGGTCAGGTTGTGGATTTATGGTAAAGGAAAAGTTTGGTTCTCAGACTTGCTGATTCATAATTACAGGTAGTCCTCAACTTACATCCACAACTGAGCCCACCATTTCTGTTGCTAAATGAGACAGTTGTTAAGTAGTTTTGCCCATTTTATGACCTTTCTTGCCACCGTGGTTAAAGTGAATCCCTGCAGCTAAGCGGGGTTGTTAAGTGAATCTGGCTTCCCCATTGACTTTGCTTGTCAGAAAGTCGCAAAAGGGGATCCCCATGATCCTGGGACACTGCAACCATCATAAATAGGTGTCAGTTGCCAAGCATCTGACAGTGAGGATGTTGCAACTGCATTAAGTGTGAAAAATGGTCATAAATCGGTTTTTTACTGACATTGTAACTTTGAACGGTCACTAAATGAATGGATGTAAATCAGGGACTACCTGTATTATTTGTTCCTAACCTGGCATCTGCTTGGTATATTGCATTAACCCAAAGGTGCTTTTTCGAAAGACAACTGGATTTTGTTTTTCCTTGAAAATGTTTCGCTTCTCATCCAGGAAGTTTCTTCAGTTCTCTTCTTGGATGAGAAGAGAAAAGTCTTCAAGGAAAAACAAAGCCCAGTTGCCTTTTGAAAAAGCACCTTTGAGACAACCATGACCTGGATGACCGAAAACCTTCATAGACATCCCTTCCCCCCTTCTCTTTGTCAGAGCTAAAAGTTGTAGGCCAACTCATTGAGAAAGTGCTTGCACCCTAGAGAATAAATAGTCTGTTTTGAAAAGCCTACTGAAGTGAAGGAATGGGTAGGTCTTGGTTTGGGGGAAGAAGAGAGGCTAACTAAACCCGTTTTTCTGAGCCGCCTGTAGCAAGAAGAGCTATGACAGCCTGGAAGAAGGACCATTGGCTGGCCACCCTCCTTTCCAACTGCCTCTCTCGGTAGCAATTGGTATAAGGATGACCTTGGGAGCACTGGCTCTATTATTAAGGCACAAAGTGGTTGCTATGTCCAGAGGCTGGAGTCCCTCAGAGTATTCATTGATTATAGACTGCAGATAAATGGCTGCCACAGGAGCAGTGCAGTTTTAACTGAATGGCCATTGTCTGGCAAAGGAGAGTCTTTTTCCCAGCAATGCGCCAGCCGCCTGACTGGGTGGGTTTTAGTTGAGCTCTCCCATGTCCTGGCAGCGGGAGGATTCTACTCTTGAAACAATTGACACATTCTGCCCAACCAGCAAGCTGGAGGTTTTCCAAAGTGCCACTAGAAATCAGGAAGAAAAATAGCTTCTGACAGCCAAGATGCCCAGTGCTTGAATAGGGTTCAGTACTGTTGTTTGCTTCTCTTTTACACATGGATCCTGCTGTATAAACATACATCACTAAATAGCTTGTCTAGGAGTTGATGGGAACTTGAGAAACTGACATATCCCTGGCTTTGATTAATATCAGCTGCATTATAGAGCATCCTAGGCATCCAAAATGCTACTTGCAATTTCTGTCTTTTAATCTAACATAGAAAAACAGGTGGAAGCTGTACATCAATCTCAGGTGTACCATTATCATCTTGACATGAATAGAGAGGACCAAACTAGTTTTGACACCGTTTCCAGAGCAACTCAGTCAGTGTTTCCTTATTCCCCAAGTTTTCCCAAGTTGGTGTCTTCCAGCTGGGAAGCATGGGAACATGATTGTGAGCAGACTAGAGATTATGGTAGTTGATCAAACACAACTGGAGGCACCAGGTTGGGAAATCCCAAAGGTGCTTTTTTCAAGAGGCAACTGGACTTTGTTTTTTCTTGAAGATGTTTCGCTTCTCATCCAAAAAGCTTCTTCAGTTTTTGACTGTGGAACTGAAGAAGCTTTTTGGATGAGAAGCGAAACATCTTCAAGGAAAAACAAAGAAAGTCTTTGAAAAGTCTCAAAGGTGCTTGAAAAAAAGCACATTTGGGACAGCCATGATCTAGATGACTGAGAATCTCCTGTTGTGAAGGTTTTTTTTTTTAAATTAATTAACTTTTGAGATTCTCTTTGGAATTTGATTGGCTGAGGCACTGGCCATATTCCATGGGAGGAACATGACTGGCATTCAGTCAAGTTTATTTTAGTGTTTTTGTGTGCATGAGAGAGAATGTGGGTGGGTAAGGAAGCGTAGCATTTCAGAAAACCAAAGTTTTTTTCCTCTCCCCCTTTTGGCATTTTCTAGGCTTCATACAGTTACAAAGAATTTAAACAGCTTACTTTGAGCAATTAGCAGTGCAGAGGACTTTCCTTTCCTTCCTGTATAGGAAATTATTCTGCCTGGGCATCATATTTTAAAGAATCCACCCAAGATTTACCTCTGAATGAATCAATTTATACGTCAAAAGTTCTAGCTTTAGTGGAAATCTGCCTCAGCAGTATTGTTAATAACATGCAGGACAGGAGAATGACATAAAAATCACCAGATCTTTCCCAGAAAGGAAAATGTACCTGCCCAGAAGCACAGCGTATTCAGGAATCTGTTAGAGCAGCTGTCAGGAGGGCTTCCGGAAGGACATTCTTGTTTCCCCATGAACCATCACTCTTGTCCCCTGCCTACTCCTGATTGCTTCTTGGTGAGCCATAGTTAGCCAGCTTCAAGTTTCTTACAAGAATCCAGCCTGTATATTTCAGTGATTTGTAACTGCCTCCTCCCTAGTGCTGACAGAGAGTGGCCCAAAATCACACAGCTGGCTTCATGCCTAAAGAGGGACTAGAACTCACCATATTCTGGTTTTCTAGTCTGATGTCCTAACCATTATACCAAGGGTGTCAAACTCAATTTCATTGAGGGACGCATCAGCATTGCGGTTGCCCTCGGGGGGGGGGAGGCAGGTGGGTGTGGCCAGGGTGGGTGCAGCCTACTGGGTGGGCGTGGATGGAGTGGGTGTGGCCTACTGGGTGGGCATGGCCAGCTCTACATCATTTGTGTCAAGGATGCCTGTGGGGGCCTGGGCAGGAGTGGGACAGATCTGAGGGTCTCTGGCAGAAGGGGGTGGGACCGGGGCAAGCATGGTCCATTTCTTCATTCCTCACAAAGGGTGACACCTCCCCAGCATGCACCCAGGGGACGGGGCCAACGCGGCAGGGGCTGGTTCCTCGCTGTTTCCAGACAGCCTTGTGGAGCTAAGACTGAATGCGTTTCAGCATAGATGGCCACCACAAAATTGTACATTGGCTCCCTCCCGGCCGGCCTGGGCCAGAGCCAAGGCAGCGGGGGCCGTTCCCTCACTGTTTCCAGGATGCCTTCGCGGTCCACATGAAACCACTTCGCGGGCTGCATCCGGGCCCCGGGCCTTGTGTTTGACATGTCTGCATTACACTAAATTGGCTCTCTTCAGGCAAAACAAGGGTTTCCTGAATAAACCCTTATAGCTAATTTAAACAAGAATAGATATTTTATATATAGAGAGACTAAAGGATTATTTGTTCTTATTGCTTCCTTAACATTCCTCAATTTTTTTAAGCATTCCTCAGAGTTAGATTAAAGAAATGAACTGTAAGCCATAAAATGTTACATTTCTCATCTGTCCTTTCTACTAGTCCTTCAAGACCATCCCTAACTCCCAGTTCAAGAGGAGCAATCACAATTTACAAGATAATTGATAGAATCATTGACTTAATTTAAGTAACATTTAAATTTGCATTTAAATTTTTTTATTCCAAAAAGTTTATTCGTATCAGTAAAGTATGAATAGTGATTTTTGGGGAGGGATGTATGTTAAATTTTGGATTTCTCTGAAAAAAATTCTTTGATGACTACAGTCAAAATCAGAATTTGAATTTGAGAAATTTTATTCCAGCTCCAGAAAATCTGGCCATCATAATCTAAAAAATTCCTGTGTCAGGCTTCTCCAACCTTTGGTACACTGCAAAAATGTTGAGACTGCAACACTTTTGGAATTATTTTAGTCTCGCTAGATGAGAATTCTTGTTCTGCAGTGCCAGTAGTTCTAGGGGTAGCATGGCTGTTTATGGCTAGCCTATTTCTGCCTAAAGGAAGTACATTCAGTGGATAGACTGTATTCATATCTATCTGTCCAGATTTGAAACAAAAATTATCAAAACATGTAGTCCAAAGGCACAAAATGATTCAGTGGGAGCTGCATAGCCCACCGAGTTGAGAAGAGGGTAAATGGATGGTGGAGCCATAATGAAGGCATCCATCTTGAAAACTTAATCTCAGTTATACTCTTGAGGAAGAACTTTATTCTTTTTCAAATAGCAAAGCTATACTTTGGGAAGAAATAGGCTAGAAGCCATTATGGCTTGGTTGGAAAAGTTTCTAGTGGTGTTGAAAACTTCTAAAGCAAGAACTACTGCTCCCCATTGGCAAAATTGCAGTGGATATTAGAGCAGATGGGTTCTTTAGAGGCCCTCAAAATGGTTGCAAGAGGCCTGATTAGCAAGATAGCAGAAAAAGGAGAACAAAGGACTCTGCTCTCCCCTCCTCCTTTCCTCCCCCCCCCAAGAGCAAGCCTTACCAAAGGCCTCCTCAAAAGCCTGACTCTTTCCACTTAATCAAAGGATCAGCTCCCAGTGGGAGGGGTGGCAGGGAATGAATGCACTTGAGTAAGGCTGCAAATCTCTGGGGATAAAGGCATTGCCACAGCTGCTCACAATGGAACTCTCAAAGGGGCTGGCTAGAGTGGGAAGGAGCACAGAGCTTGATCCCACACAAAGGGACAGGGAAGCTTCCAAATCCCAGCAGATAAATCCAGATAAGGAGATGGCAGAGATCTCTACAGATCTTAGATTTAGAAAAGGTATAAAAGGTGATTTCCCATGTCATTGTTTGAATGTAAACAATGTCTTCTGCTTTCATTAAGGATATTCTTCCCTATCCCATTCTTGCCTCTGATAAGGCCAATATTAAAAAAAAAGCATTATCCAAGGCTTTTGAAAGAGAGGGTGAAAAGGTCCCATCCAAAGTAAGCTCAGAGTTTGAAATGATCAGAGAGTTAGATACTTCTTAATCAATGCAATTCAACTATTGTTAAATATGATCAGAAACAGAGACTGGGATAGCCACCGGCCAGTAATACTTTAGTAAATTCCTGCTCAGGGCATGGGGTTGGGCTAAATAAGTTCTTCCATCTTATTTCCAGCCCTTAAATTCTTTGATTCTAAATTATAGCATCCAAACCAGATACCTCAGATGGCACTTTGGCTACCAAAACAGAATGGCATTAACTATATTTTTGCAGCTAACGTACAGATTTTTGAAAATGTGCATAGGTATCACCAGTATAGGACTGATCATATTCAGAATTCAGCAGCTGGAACAAAGAGTTTAATCCTTTCCTTACTCACCGTGCTCCTGTTCAAAATCCTTTAGCTCCATCTAACACATAGCTGATACATAGTGCCGTTGAACTCAGCTGGGGGCTGCACTGGAGATCAGCCAGGGATTTTCTCCCAAAACAAATAATTCCCTAAAGGAAGGATTTTCTTTGGGGCTGACTGAGAAGAAAATCTCCAATCCACAATTCACATCTCAATAATTATTAATTTCACCCCTTCTCACATTTTAATCTGCAAATGACAGCAAATACAAATTTGCCAGTTTTTAAAGTTTAGAGTGCTGTAAGTCCGAAGCCCTGGCTCAGCCTAGATAATTAATTTTTAGTCAGATGGCTAAAGTATGTCCCAGATTTTGCTTCATTTTTATAAAATACAATATTGTGATGACTTACTAAAGTTAGGTGTAGAAATCTGACTGTCAGTGGAAGATGTGGCTGCTATTCATTTCATTTAAAACCCTCTGAGCAGATGCACATTCTTCTTCAAGAGGTGAGGAAAGATCGGATAGCCTCTACAGAATGAAAGTAAAAGCCTTCCACAAAAGGGTCATGGGGTGGACAATTAGCATGTTTGTATATGTGTATGTGTGGGAGGGGGGTTTATAGCTTAGCTTTGCTGACCACATTCTACTCTCAGGCAGCAGCTGTTCAATGCATCCAGCCTCCAAAACCTTCAAACTAAAACATAAATGCCCCAGTGGTGTAGACTGTGGCCTGCAGACACAGTCACACAACCAGTTGCTAGAGTCTGTAACCACACAATCTGAGAAAAAAGACTGCATTTCTATAATAGAAACTTTGTAGGATAGGTACTGGTTGAATGATACTATAATATCCTTTCAAGAGAAACTTTACTTTGGGAAAATGCTGTCTGTGAGCTTCGTACACAAAGAGTCCTTGACTTTAAGCTCCATCTCTGGAGAATATATATAGACTTTGGGCATCAAGTATGAAAGCAATTGGTTACTACTATGTTACGTATTTATTGGAAAACAAAGACAATTCTAGGTCTTAAGTGTTGCTACATTTTGGTATACTGTCTCAAAAGTTCACCCTACTGTGAACTGCAATTGGTAATGATTACCAACTGAGGGGTGCTTGGTGCTCTCTGAGCTTGGTGGTTTTCTTGCAAATGTTTTATTACCCAAACTAGGTAACATCATCAGTGCTAGTCCAAGGACTCTTCCAAGGATCCCCCATTTCAACCCTGAGCTACAAATATTCCCCTTTATTGATTACCAATTGCAATTTATAGTAGGGTGAAGGTTTCGGAGAACATACTAAAATGTAGCAACACTTACAGACCTAGAATGACCTTTTCCCTTTTTTTCCTTTTTTGTCTGTTTCCTCTTGATCTATGACTATAATAATATTCACCTATCTAAATGAACTCAAATGCAATCATTGAATTGAACTCTTGAACTAAATTAAATTAAGCAATATTCTTCCGTCTACTAATCCATCTATGGCTAAACCTGAGACCAGAGCCTTTAGGGTGTTCTAACAACCCCTATTCAACAAAGATTGGCTCTATATACCTAGCTCTGTCTTTTGAATGACCAGAAGCAACTCTTATTTTTTTCAGGATTAAATTTCAGATACTTTACCTGGTGGAATCGTAGAGAATTTGAAATTAGAGGGAATCATTTAAGGCACCCCCTGATTACCATCTGAACAGTGATGGGGACTCCATTATCTCTCTGGAGTAACTGGTTCCACAGTCAAACTGCTCTTATTAGGAAGTTTCAGTCATGATCTGCCTAAATTAAATCCATTATTTTGCATCCCTTATCCTGCTCATCTTTTACACCAGGTTAACCACACCTACATACAATCCATCAGGATCCCCAGTACCTAGCCCAAGGGCTGAGACCATAGTCTTTCCACAATTGCCAGTAGGGTGGGAGGCACATAGACACCATTTTGAATTTTCTTTTTTACCTCTAGGACAGCGGTACCTGACCTTTGTGGCTTAGCAGCCTGGCTGGGGGGGGGGGAGAGAGGAACAGGGCCATGCATCAACTTGTGCGTTTGGTGGGCCAGTATGCACACACACACAGTTTGACATGCGCAAATTGATCTGCGACGCACACATGTGCCCCAGGCTGCTGCTCATGCAATCCAATTCCAAATAGGCCATGGTCCCACAATGGGCTGCGGCCCAGGGGTTGGGGATCCCTGTTCTAGGACATTAGCTCTCACATCTAATTTTGCATTGCCTGCAAATGTATTAAGCCTTCTCCCACTGTAGAGGAATATAATAAATAATAATATAATAAATAAATATTTTCAGTCCAGGGTTCAGAATGAACTTAGGTAGTTCATTCTAGTTGAGAAACCATAGATGAATACTCTTGAATATGATTTTAAGTCAGCTATATACCTAGTCCAAACTTTGTTCATAACAAAATGAGATTTTTTTTTTGTCAAGACTTTTTGGTTAATATATCTTGACTGTAATCAAAATATATTCCACAGAATTCCACAGTATATTAAGGAAGCTACTCAGTCAAAGGTGAGAGAGTGTCAGTCTGCATGCTTAGTTTGGGACATCTTCATGCGGAGTTGTAATCATTCTGAGATTGTTTTAGATCAATTTTATTTTGATCCGTTGTGGAATCTTTCCAAGTATTAATGTCAGACCAATTGATCTGAGGTTTCCTAGATCCCCCATTTCTCCCCCTTAGAAGGCAGGAACAATACTCAATCTTCCTCTGTCTGGAATATTGCCCATTTTCCAGGATGTCTCACAAAATAACACATAAACGTTCAGTTAGGTCACCTGCAAGTTCCTTTAGAATACAATAATTGTTGGATCCACAGTTGTCTGAAGAAACACATTCTATTCTTGGAGGAGACAGAGCCAAAATAAGAGTTGAATAGCTCTTTTTTCCCCCTTTGTTACTTATTAGAATTTTGCCATCTTCCCTGAGCAGCTGTTGAGGTGATTCTTTCTCTTCCTTGCATTCAGAAGCCTTTGGCATTGTTCACCAACCTCAATTTAGTCTGAGCTTCGACTTTCCTGACATTATCCCTATAGTTCTGTCCAATTCTTTTGTTTCAGGCCTTTACTCAGCTTTTTTGTATAGCTATATTGGCTTTTTTCTGATGTCTACCATTTCCCCCAAGGAATTGCATTGTTTGCTCAGGTGCTCCTTTCTGAGCAACATCTACCCATTTTGAGCTGTTATTTCCATTTGCTTTTCCTGCCATGAAATCTTGCCTGTCATCATTTTAACATTTTCAATAAAGCAAAAAAAAAAAAGTTTTTGACTGGTCTCAGTTATAGCTTTCTTTAAAAAAAAACAACAACTCAGCATTACCCAATCGCTTTCAGTTCAGGGGCTTTTCTCAACAGTGAATTAAATTCCTGTCAGTCCATCCTTGAGATGGCAAGAAATGCTACTATAAATTTGCTGTTCCCGTTGCCCATCCTATCCTGCCTCTGTTCTGTTCTGAATCGCTGCAAGCTGGTATTGTCCTAATTTGTGAGTGCGCACCTCTGTCTAGGCAAGTGAATAATTCTTCTCCTTTGATTTTCCTGCTTCGGAACGTCACTTAGCAGCAGAGAAAAAACATCCACCCATCAGAGCATTGCATCAGTCTGACTTCAGGATTTTGCCATTCCTCGCTGGGTTGGTTTATCTGCCCTCTCCCATACTCCAATTTGAGCAATTCTCAAGTTTAAAATAATGTGAAATATTATTTCAAATTATTTTAATGAGTCTCAGACTGAGAGTAATTCCGGAATATGGGGAATATGCATTTATTTATTATTAATTTTATTTTTTTAATTTTATAGCTTGTCTTTTATTATTTTTATAAATAACTCCAAGTGGCGAACGTACCTAATACTCCTTCCTCCTTCTATTTTGTTTCCATAACAACAATCCTGTGAGGTGAGTTCGGCTGAGAGAGACCGCTGGCCCAAGGTCACCTAGTCATCTTTCATGCCTAAAGAGTAGAACTCAGAGCCTCCCAGTTTCTAGCCTGGTGCCTTAGCTATCAAACCAAAATATGTAAAGATAAAATATGCTTCAGGAGATATATCTGTGCATTCTATTAGGAAGGCGACAGACAATCAAGTTATACAATAATACTTCAACACCAGGTTAATTTGCCCAAAGAAAACATCTGCATGAAGATTGCCTAGGCCAGGGGTAGGCAACCGTGGCTCTTTTATGACTCGTGGACTTCAACTCCCAGAATTCCTGAGCCAGCATGGCTCAGCTTGGAAACCTCTCCCTTTCCCCTCAGCATGGCTGGCTCAGGAATTCTGGGAGTTGAAGTCCACGAGTCATAAAAGAGCCACGGTTGCCTACCCCTGGCCTAGGAAATAACACAAAGTAAACTTGTTTGATCAGGGGTAAAATAATAAATATTTTCACAAAAGACTGAAAAACTTTTATGGACTTTTTTTTTGCTGAAAATGGTTAAAAATGAACTGGGTGATTCTGGTTTTTTTGTTAATTAAATAGTGTTGAGTATGGAAAGAGGGGAAATATATATGAAATTTTAAAAGATCAGGAAAGAGAGAAAAAAATGTCTTTGTAAAGAGAATTAGGAGTTGTTTATATTTTCTGTTTTTTCTGTTTTTCCTTTTATGCGCTTTTCTTTTTCTTTTCTTTTCTTTTTAAACATTTTTTATTAATAGATATATATTTGTACATGTAAACCAGGAAAAAATTCAAGTTAACTGCTATCCAACTTAATACAATCAATTTAAATTTGTAAACATTCTTCACTCCGTATGTCAAGATTTAACTATAAGCCAGATACATTTTCTTTGATTGGTGTTTCTCTTGTATGTAGTCTATCCAATGTTTCCAGTCTAACATATATTGTTCATTTGAGCGATCCTTCAAATATGCTGATATTTTAGCCATTTCTGCCAAATTTATGACTTTCAAAGTCCATTCTTCAATAGATGGTATTTCTGGCTTCTTCCAGTATTGTCCCACCATCAGTCTCGCTGCTGTGATCAAGTTCAAAATTAAGTTCGTCTCTGTGGTGGTACAGTCTTTTATGATCCTTAACAAAAACAACTGAGGTAGAAATTCAATACGCTTTTTCAAAATGGTTTGGAGTGTCCACCATATTTTTCTCCAGAAGGCTTTAATTTTTCTACATGTCCACCATACATGAAAATATGTAGCCTCCATACTATCACATCTCCAACATTTAGGTTGGATGTCTGGGTAGATATATGATAATTTTTTCGGATCTAGATTCTTTTTCTTTTTTGTTCTTTTTTTTTTCTTAAAATGTTTGCATGTTTCTTTCATTTATTTATTTATTTTTCAATAAAAATTATCCAAAAGACAATACAAAATAAAGAAATACATGGAAAGGCACCAGGGGGCATTTATTCCCAAAGAGAAGGCAATCCTTTCCATAATTCTGCAACCCGATTAGCTACTGAGGAACCATCTGCCCTCTTAATGGAAAGTCCAAGAAAGCGCTTCAGACTGATAAATACAGGAAAATGGCAAAGAGCAGACTAATGTTTGGCCCTTCTTCCCCAAACATTGAGGTCTACTTGTCTTCTCTCTACCTTGGAAGCCTGGAGATAAGGTGGTGTCAAAAGCAAAGTGGGTGAGTTATAGTGAGAGAGCCAATTGAAGTAAGGAGAGCCAACTGGACATAATGTTTAAGGCAACAGTCTAGAAACCTGGAGAGTGTAAGTTCTAGTTCTGCCTTAGGCACAAAGCCAGCTAGGTGACCTTGTGCCAGTCATTCTCAGCCATGGGAGGGAGACAATGGCAAACTATTTCCAAAAAAAAACTTGCCAAGAAATCTGCAGGGACTAGTCTAGGCAGTTGCCAAGAATAAAAAATTAAATCAAATACACAATATATAATGAATAATAACATACCACATTGCCAGGCACTCCCAAAACATTCCTCTGATCACACCCTGAACTCCTTATCTGACAGTTTCCAAGGGAGTAGGTGGTGAAGAACAATAGATTTTACACAATACTGTAGTAAGAGAGAAAATACTACTTGTATAAGGTCCAGTTAATGACTGCGATTCAGTCCCAACCAGGACAGGTATATCTATAAACCTTCCTTATTAGTATTAAGTTAAGGATACATAATCATGTTGCACTTCCTTTACCCTCTGAAGGAGAAAGTTGTCAGGAATTTCCTGGTAAGACTGCTTGGCACAGATATCAGGATAATTTCTGATTCATGCATCTTTGATCTGTACTTTATTTTTGAAGATATATTTCACCTCCTATCCTTGGCTGGGTTTTGATATTAGCCTCCAAAAACAGTGTTACTTTTATTATTCCTATATTTATTTTTTCTGCATATTGCCAAGCCACTTATTTAAATTTTTCAGCAAATGTGGGTACTTTTAACATATACTTCAGCTCATTCTCCCCTTTTCCTCCCATTCAATCTATTACTGTACCAGGCATTTTTTTCAGTGAAAAGGAGACATAGCACTGAACTCCCAAATTCCAGAAGTCTTTCCCAACAGCTTCACGTAAGTGTTAAAGCACAAAATGCAACTCTTTGAGAAGCACATGCCACAAACTGTTACCCTGAATTTTGCCCCTTAGCATCGCTTTCTGAAATCAAAATAAATTAAAGCCTCTGTAGAACAGTACATCAAATCCCATTTCAGCCAGGAGGAGATTATAGTTGATGGTACTGAAATCCATTGAAATGGCTAGAACAACTTCCTCCTATTCAGATTTCATCTTAGATCAGTGATAACAGACAGCAAAGCATTCCTGGCCCCATAACTAGGCCTGAGAATAATTTGAAATAAATCATGATAATCAAAAGGATCAGAGTGAATGATTTCTTCTCAAAATATATTAACCCTTTGATTGTCTGAAAAAAAACTCTGTTTGTCTATGTTCTGTAAAAACCTTAATGGTGGAGAAGAATGATTTTTTTGACCTCTATTATTGCCATAGTGAAAGAGGTAGACACAATCTTGAGGCAAGTGTAGTTTCTGGTGACAAATTGACACATTCACGTAGTTTTCTTACAAACAAGATAAAAATGGTTGGTCATTTTCTTTTTCTAGGACTTTGTAGTAGGAGTGCCATATTAGATTGTAGTAGCCAATTGGTAGTAGCCAAAAATCAGAAGAAGTCAAATTTTTGATTATCACAGCTTAACGTGGTAGATTAACAAGATTAAAAGACATCTAATAAAGTGAGCTGTATCTTACAAAAGCATGCCTTTTAATCAAATATGTTAGCCTGAACAGGTTCCACCAGATTCATTCAGCCTAACGTACTGTTATGGTGACTTCTCATTCAAGCACTAGTCAGCTTTCAAATTGGCTTATTATTGGCTGATGTTTCCACCAATGCCACTTTGAGTGTCATTCTGGTTATTTAATTGCTATAAGTTCCCTCAAAAAACAGGAAGCTAATTTGGCTCAATCCAGAGACAAAGTCACTCAAAAGGGACTATGACATGATAAGAAGGGGGATGAGCTGAGAGAAGGATGCTCTGGGCCTGGGGGAAGGATATGAAATGAGAAGGAATACCAAGAATGAGGGGGAAAAATGAGGGAAAAACAATTCTGGAGGATAGGAAGGAAGCCTATGAAGGAGGGATCCTAGAAAAGGCATCTTAGCACTACTGCATTTGAAGGTACTTTTAAGCAAACCCCTTTTGCTGGAGCCACTAGTACAGTATATTGTCAACACTGCTGCCAAGTCTTCTCAGAGACCCCAATTTATCATGTGTGGATACCATCCATGTTACTTGGGTGCAACAAGATTAATTTTCAATTTGAGTTTTCCAATTCCAACCTTTGAGCTTTCATCCACTTTAAAATAAAGTGGTGGTAAAATATTCCAGTCAAGGACTAGGTTCAACTAGCTAAAATATTTCTCCTCGACATCTAGTTTCTATGTCTCTAGACACATGTCAAGTCCATGTCAAGACCTCTCAAAGTGGACATCAAGGATTGGAAACAGCCCTGAAAGACTTCCACGCTTGCTTTCCTGTACAACCTCTTACATCAGACTCCAGAAGTTTTTGTAATCAGTTTCCCACTGTGCTGTTGTCTATCTGTGGAGACTTTGTCCCTTTTACACCCAAGAGGTGATCTTCTTGTTGGGTGTGACCCATGTGTCAGCCCTGTGTGACTGAGATCTATAATAAAAGCCATCGTTCACTTTTCCTGTTAAAAGTGAAAAAAAAAGGTACATCCTGTGAAAATGATAACACATAGTCCCATCTGACTTCTTGACAGGGCAGGAAACTCATATGCCGCCTGAGCTGAAGGAAACACTGATGAAATATAGGAAGTTGGTCTCATAACAGGAAATCTGAAAACGCTTGCTGACATTCCAGAACAAGGAGTGCTAGGCTGCCTGCCCTAATTGCTAGAGTTGTTCTCTCTCTCTCTCTCTCTCTCTCTCTCTCTCTCTCTCTCTCTCTCTCTCTCTCTCTCTCTCTCTCTCTCTCTCTCTCTCTCTCTCTCTCTCTCTCTCTCTCACTGATAGCTTTCTAGTCATCCACACAAAGTTCCCTGATTGCCTCCCACTGGAAACATCTTTTTTTTACATGTATTTTATTGATTTTTTAAAAACATAAATCACTTAATAGTTGGTAAACAGTGTGTTTGCTGAGTTTACATTTGTAAAGAAAAATAATTAACAATTGGTTTCCCCTTTTCCCCAAAATTTCTTAATTCAAATGTTTTGAATTAATACAGTTCTTATTATTTTGAAAAATAACAGTTACATATATGACTTTTTCCCAATATTCCTAGAAATAATGATCACATCAATATAATATTTCTTTTCTATCTAATCATTCATCTTATATCCTGTTACAATCCTTATTTAGATTTGTTTCTCCCATAAAGTTCAAAGTATTCTTGCTGGTTAAGATTTTCTCAAAATTAATTACATTTAAAGATTTAAATCCATTTTTCCCATATAAACCATCTCAACACTTTTACATTTCTTAAAGAATAGGTAAAAACAGTAAGAAAAAGAAAAAGAGAGCAAGAGTAAAGAAACATAAAAAGTAAAATACTACTTAAAATATATATTCCTCCTAAGCTAATATATATTCATTCCCAAAATTTCTTATTCTTTTAAACCATAATTTAAAATATATTTAATCTTTAATTATTCCATTTAATGTGTCTAGTCATCTAATCCTTTAACTCTTATTCATAACAGTTTTTCTTTTTTTATACATTATAATTTCCATAAATTCAAACACATTTAATTATCTAAAACATTTCCTTCATCTAAGCCATTTCAACTGTACTTATATCAAGAAATAAAGTAAGGGGGGGGAAGCATACAGTATTATTTAAGGAATTCATCCCTCTTAGAATGACATATGTATTCAGAATTTTTTCTATTTCTTTAACCATATTCAAACAAATGTTTCTTTTTTATATATTCTCTCTGGTAGATCCCATCATCTATTTTCTTAATTTTCACTTTAATCTTTTTCCTTTAACCAGTATCTTTCTTGATCAATATGTTTTGCTGAATCAAAATGTTTTTGCATATATTCATGACTGTTGCTGTAGGTATAAGAAGTAAATCGAATAAAGTGTCTTTATATGAGGCTTTTGCCTTTCTATGTTTCTTGAAAATCTTTTTCTTTTTCTTCTTCTTTGCTTCTCTTATCACTTCCTTTCTCTCTGATGTTTTCAACATCTCTGCATTCCATTTTACCCAATCTGGTTTTTTGTCCTCAGATTTATTCTGTAGTCTTAAGCAGTGAGTTGCTTTTTCCATTTTTTTCCCACTAGAATTAAATCATGTTTCTTGCTTTGTTAAGTTCTGTCTTTGAGTCTCTATTTTCAATTTTATGTCCACTTTTTGTTTTGTTTACTCCTTCTCTGTTGTTGTTTCCTGGAAGTTTTTTTGTTGTTGTAGAGTTAACTTAGAAATGTAAACATGATTTATATTTTCAAATTTATTTTGGATTTCTTTGTGATTTGAACTCAGTGTTATTTGAATTAATTGCAGTATACTATATATTTCCTCCTGAGAGATATTTATGTTTTTTGGTGTATTCTATCTACATGTCTCTGATCCATGATGGCCAAAGGTTGAAGTTTTCCTTCTTATCTGCAAATAGCTTTAGAGTCCCGGTTAAATAGATATTTGTAATTCAAAGAGTTCAAAAAAGTTTTTCCCCCTAAAGTTTATAATTCTCTCTTTGTCTGCAGCCCAGATTGTTGTCTTTTTTTGTCACAGCTGTTCTTTGTTATTAAAGGTTTAGCTTTTCCCAGGTTTTGGCAAGTTTTCTATGGAAATCGTAACTGTCATAATTTTCATCCACCACTAGGTGGATCTATTTAGTTTTCAATATGAACAATGGTCTTTAAAATGAGAGTCTTAACCATTCAACAATTTTAAACTTGTCCAAAGTTAAATTTTAGCTATCAAGTTTATAAATTTATTTCACTACCATATATTTTGATCCTCCATGGAAATTTTAATTCACCACTTCCGTTAGTATAAGGGTGGGGTGGAAGTCCCCCTCCTTCACTTTCGGAGGTATTTTGCTTCTTTGGGATCTTTTCCAGGAAATTAAGTGTAGAATAGAAAAGGGAAAATCAGATTCCTCACCCAGTTTCAAGCACGCTGTTTACTGTTGTGCTGGTTAGTTCTTTTGGACTTCAGTTGTAAGTAGCTTGGGCTGATCAGTGAAATATAGCCTTTCTCCTGTTAGGTTAGAAGGCTTTCCCCAAGATGAATGGAACGACTGCCGTCATTCCAGGGTTGCCAGGGCACCCTTCTTTCTTTGCTGCCTCTCCGGGGCAGCTTGGACCCATTAGGGTCTCCAGGCAGGACGAAAATCAGCCCCAGGGGTGCAGCGGTCCACAAGCCTGCAACCAGTCGCTACTGCGCAGGACCGGGAGTCTCTCCCACTGGAAACATCTTCATTTCAGGCAGCAGAAAGACCTTACAGATCACTTTTAAAATTCCAATGCATTTTGTAAAAAAAACCAAAAATCTTGATTACAATATTGAATGGTGGAGAAATCCCAAAGGAATGAAATAGTTTAAATTGCTGTTTAAAGTCCAGCCCAGCCCTCCACAACATTGCACTTACCAGCTCTGTTGGGATTAGAACACCTGGAATCGGCCTTTGGGAAATCTGCTTCCAATATATTTGGAGAGTTGTACACACACAACATGCACTTAATGTTACTCAGTACAGTTAGTCCTCGACTCACAACATTTCGTTTCATGACCATTCAAAGTTACAATGGCACTGAAAAAAGTGACTTACGACCATTTTTCACATGACTGTTGCAGTATCCTCCTGGTCACATGATCAAAATTCAGGTGATTAACAACTGGCTCATATTTATGACAGTTCCAGTGTCCCGGGGCCATCTCACAAAGTCATTGGGGGAACCAGAGTCACTTAACAGCCATGTTTCTAACTTAACAACTGCAGTGATTCACTTAACAACTGTGACAAGAAAAGTTGTAAAATGGAGCAAAATTCATTTAACAACTGCCTAGTTTAGCAACAGAAGTTTTGAGCTCCAATGCAGTCGTAATTCAAGGGACTACTTGTATGAGGTAGCACTCTGCCACCTAAAGCACATTTGCTTTAGGTGCTCCTTTTAGCACAACATATTTAAAAGGATGTTATTTATTTGTTTGTTTATTATTGCTACCCACTCCAGTAGCAATGATTAAGAAATTAATCATTCTGAATTTGATTGTAAATGGATTAGTCCACACCCTTTGCGCTAATGGATACACATGGAGTTTGTTTTCCCAAAAAATGACAGATTTTTAGAGGAGCTCTTGGGTTTAAAAAAAAGATAAGATAAGATAAGATAACCTTTATTGTCATTTTTTTTACTGTGGGCACAATGGCACACATCAAAAATGAAATTTAGTTGCCCATTCTCAAAGTGAAACACATACATGACGCACACCTAAACATACTATGAACAACATATGCATAGACCCACATACCTACATATACATAGCAAATAAATATTAAATACTGTCTATCTTGAATATATAACGGAAGGAGGAAGCTTGAGAGTTGAAACTATGGCTGAATCTGGATGTTCTGCTACGGATACCACGAAGCCTCGTCCCAGAAGGTTACAAGGAAAACAGGTCATGAAGAGGATGTGTAGTGTCCCAGATAATCTTACAGACCCTGCTCAAGCAACGCTTCTGTGCTATGTCCTGGATGGGAGGGAGGGAACTGGCAATGATCTTTTCGGCCATTCTCACCACTCTCTGCACCGCCTTCCTGTCTGAAGCAGTGATGCTTCCAACCAGACTGTGATGCTGTATGACAGGTTGCTCTCGATCGTCCCCGGTAGAAAGTGGTCAGGGCAGGGGAAGGAAGATGTGCTTTTCTCATGCGACGCAGAAAATCCAGCATGTATGTTTTATGATAAAGTATCTTCTGTTTGCATATTGTAAAAGAAAATGTTTAAATTAAGACTTTAGATCTGCTTTTTAAGTGTAGATTAATGCAAAAGCAGCATGGAATTGATGCATACACCTGGACTGACAACAAGAAGTAGACTGATACACGTATGTCTATTGGTACTCTAAAGTTTGAATTGGAGGCCTGCCTTAGCACAGGTAATTTTAATTCTGCCCAGCTCATAAACCTGGTTTTGGGTTATAATACATCAAATAATAGATAAGGACTGATATGATTTAATGCATTTCCTTGAAAAAGTTATCCCCCCCAAAAAATGCACATAGAAGAATTTGATTGAACTTACACATTGCATTAAGCTATGATTTGTTTAAATACTTCCAAATAGTTTGTTGAATAAGCCACAATAGCAAAATTAATGTATTGTACTACGACTTTTAAATTACAATAGCTGACTTCAATGATACACTAAACCAAAACTGAACAAGCTATCTCAAAGCTTGGTGTGCTATCTGGCTCTGCCAGAGTGGTTTAAATCTCGCCTTCTCCCTAACATTATAAAAGAATTTAGATGTTTAGCTGCCTGCTTCTTGGGCTTAGTTCTTCTGCGTAGACGTTATTAAAACATTTTGGATCCAGTAGCTTCACAACTTAAAAATATCTGATGATATATTAATAAATCTAAAGCACAAGTTGGAAATGTGGAAGTCTATATCTGGTAGCTATAAAATGTCACATTCAGCAAAGTCCTTCCAAGTTTAGAATTATTTTTGTTCTCATATCACCACATCCTGCTGAAGCTCACAGCAAGAAGTGGTCCGAAGCAGTGAGGATCACAGAAGGTCTGATTACAAAAAAGGCATGATGCAAGCCCAGATCAGCAGCAGTTGAAACTTGACTAGTCACAAAGGCACATTTTAATAGGAGCAATGCTGACAAAGTGCAGGCTGGGTTAGATTCTTGCAAGAGAATTGTTAACCAATTGCTGAAAAACAGCCCTGCTGTTGGGACTTAATCTGATGCAATAAAGCAGTGGCTCTGACTTCTTGAAAGAGCACCTGAGTATTAATTAGTAGTACTGGCCTGAATGCCCTTGGCTGCTCTAGCTTGCCTATTTATTTTCCAGTAGCTACATCACTTCCTGAAACCAGATCTATGTTCCTTCTTTCACATGGAAAGGAGTTCAAGTTGATTGGACTTTGAAACAACGAGAAATTTTGTCTATAAAGTGTATAACTATAGCAAGTTAGTTTAGTTGTTGAGGCAACTACACGCAAATTCAGAATATAGAGAGAATCAAGGAAAGACAATCCATGAGCTGAAATGAGTCTCTTAACTCAGGCAATAGGTAAGAAAAATGGATCAAGGAGGTAAGAGATCAGAACAGAAGATCAAGTTCCCATTATTTTGCCTTTTCCCCACCCCCATCTTGTTCCTAGTTCCTTCAGCCTTGTGGCGGCCATGCTGGCTATCTGTTGAGTAAACACTGCTAAATTAACATTACCAATAGCAAATATAGAATTGCTATATCCTGTAAGGGCTACAATTTCCTTTCCAAACCATTTTCAATTATTAAAAACTGTCATGAGAACACACTGTAACACACTCATCCATACCTTGCTGGATGAGGCCAATGATCCAGCACTCTTTCTCTAGCACGGGCCATCTGGTAATTTGGGGTAAGAAAAAAGATAGCAATAGCTCCTGCCACATTCATGTTGTTGATTCCTGGTCTGTTTTCAGCGCCATCAATTCCTACCCCTCCAAGGGGCAGCAACCATAGACTCAGACTGGAACTGGCTGGGAGGGTGTCTACATAACCATCATAGTTAAGACCCATGGTGTTAGCCATAATGGGTGTAAATGATGAGGGTTCTAGTCCACACATCTAGAAGACAGCAGATGGGGGCAAGTTCAAAATGTGTAGTAAAATAATAATTGATTATTTTGATAAATAATTTGATAAAGTAGACCACAACCTACTCCCTGGTAAGCTAGAAAAAGGTGGAATAGACAACATCACCACCAGATGGATCTGTAGCTGGCTGGCAAACCGTATTCAATGAGTAGTCCTCAATGGCACTATATCCACATGGAGAGAAACAAGCAGTGGGGTACCACAAGGCTCCATCTTAGGCCCAGTACTCTTCAATATCTTCATCAATGACTTAGATGAGGGAATTGAAGGGGAACTCATCAGATTTGCAAATGGCAGGAGTAGAGAATACCCCAGAAGACAAACTCAGGATCCAAAAAGATCTTGACAAACTTGAACAATGGGCCCTATCCAACAAAATGAATTTCAATGTGGAGAAAAGCAAAGTTTTACATTTAGGTAGGAAAAATCAAAGGTACAACTACAGATTAGGCAAGACCTGGCTTAAAAACAGTAACTGTGAGAGGGACCTTGGAACCCTAATGGACGATCACTTAACCGTGAACCAGCAGTATGCAGCAGCAGCCAAAAAAGCTAATACAATCCTGGGTTGTATAAACAGAGGCATAGAATCAAGAACACGTGAGGTATTAGTACCGTTTTATCAAACCCTAATAAGACCATACCTGGAATACTGCAGCCAATTGTGGTCACCATATCACAAAAAAGATGTTGAGAGTCTGGAAAAAATTCAGAGAAGAGCAACTAAGATGATCAAAGGCCTGGAGACAAAAACATACAAAGAACGGCTTTAGGACTTGGGTTTGGCTAGTCTAAAGAAAAAAAAAAGGGTGAGACATGATAGCAGAATTCCAGTATTTGATGGGCGGCCACAAAGAAGAGGGAGTCACGTTATTCACCAAAGCACCAGAGGGCAGGACAAGAAGCAATGGTTGGAAACTGATCAAAGAGAGAAGCAACCTGGAATTAAAGAGAAATGTCCTGACAGTGAGGACACTTAACCAATGGAATAGCTTGCCCCCATAAATCGTGGGCACTCCATCACTGAAGATTTTAAAAAGAGGCTAGACAGTCACTTGTCTGAGATGGTGTAGGTTCTCCTGCTTGAGCAGGGGGCTGGACTAGAAGACCTCCAAGGTCCCTTGGGTTCTATTCTATTCTAGTCTAGTCTAGTCTAGTCTATTCTAGTCTATTCTAGTCTAGTCTAGTCTAGTCTAGTCTAGTCTAGTCTAGTCTAATTCAACTCAATTCTGAGAAACCATCTTTTTAGCTGAAAGTAAAGTAATATGGTAGGTGAATGCATGTCAACACATCTGGATGAATATCAACTTTGTAGAAGCAAAGAAAGGAATAGTTCAGTAATACCGTAGAGCAGCACAATCAGGTATTACAGAATGCAGAAAGTGTGCTGATGGTTAAAAACAGGACATCGAAAGAAGAGCACAACTGGGTTTGAACCCTAAAAGAGGAGCACTCCAGTCTCTCCTGTGATTTCACTAGTTTCTGCTTATCTGTACATTCAAATAGACAGAATGGGCATGCTCTGGGTCCCAATAATCTAACCATGACACCTGACAGGAAATAGGCCTTCCCAGTTACAGCACCTTTGGAATAGTAGAATAGTATTCCGTGGTGGCGCAGTGGTTAGAATGCAGTATTGCAGGCTAATTCTGCTGACTGCCAATTGCCAGCAGTTCAGCAGTTCGAGTCTCACTAGCTCAAGGTTGACTCAGCCTTCCATCCTTCTAAAGTCAGTAACTGGGACCCAGAATGTTGGGGTAAATATCCTGACTCTGTAAACCAATTAGAGCTGTAAAGCATTGTGAAGCGGTATATAAGCCTAAGTGCTAGTGCCTCTACCCTGACTGCAATGGATTAAATGAATTGAATCAATCTTCCCTCAAAAGGAGTGCCTCTTTCTTGTGTAATCTCATTTTCCCTCCAGCTAGTTTATTTCTGCTCATGCTTCAAGGTCATTTCCAATGTTTTAAAGAAATCCCATTTTCCTCACCTAAAAAGTTTTAAGTTTGGAATTTTATGAAGTTCTCTTTCTGCTCCTACTTTGTAACCGGAGGGAAGGAAGATGAATGGGGACTCCATGGATCAAGTAGTTATTCAGTCTCTACAATACTTGATAGAGCTAGGATTTCTCCCTTGTCTCCAGGGAGCTGAGACAGCTATCATTTTTATCACTCTGATGAGAGAAAGAAAAGACGTTAATAGTGATCACATCTGCCAACAAAGGGACCGTCCATCTTATAGCCCTTCTTCATGAGAGCAAGGGCTTTCAGAAAATTTCAGGTTCCACTCAGCTTCCTGTTCAAATCATTTGTGCATCATTGTGCATCCCAGATGAGAAACTCTACAGCTGTTTATAGAGATAAATGAATCCAGGGACAATTGATGCTGTCCAAAATATTTGCAGTATAAAATTTTATTCCACAAGTAAACCAATCTCCATATGCACCTCTTCTCTCCTTTCTCTTGTTATGTAAATAATCAGAGTCTGTGTAAGGAAGCATGTTCTGCTGTTCTTGGGACTACCAGGACAGCACTTACTATTAACTTTATCCTGTTGGTTATTTTAATTTAGACTTGAGAAGACATTTCAGGACTATGATAACAGGATTTCCTCCATTTGTTAAAGTGCTGATAATTGTGTTAGGACAATTGAGCCAGCATTTATGCCTGTGTTTCTTCCTGCCCTCAGACATACTGACTTTTCAGATCATAAGGAGACTCAACGGAAATGGAAGACTTCCAGATGTTAGGGCTTTGTTTCCTGACCATGGTAATCTCCTGGACTGTAGACTCCCAAGTGTATCATCACAAGACTGATTCCTCAGTGCAATTAAATAGAAAATGGCAATGGAGGAAAGTACAAAAGGAAATATATATATAAGCTAATATTATACTATAAGCTAATAAAAATAAATCTGTTATAAAAAATTAAAAATATATATATATAAATAGGGGACCACAAATAGAAGAGTATTTGGTATGGGCAGAGGGAAGTCTAATGAGAAAGACTTCCATTTGCATTTATTTGTTTTGCATTAAAGAAATTATGAAGAAATAGAACTTTTGAAAAACTGTTGGAAGCTACTTCATTATTATGGTTCTTTCATACAGCATTAATCTAATACAATACTAATGAATACTATTGAATTGTAAATGAAGATTTGCATTCAGCCCTATGTCCTGTCTGTGAACTTGTCTTATGAGCAACTTGTTTGACTTCCTCTGGACACCTGGACCTTCATCCATTCTCCAGAACATTGTCCCTTCAATACTTAAATATGCTATAATTTTCCGGCTTGTACTGATAAAATGAACCATGCCTTCTCATGCTAGTTCCAATTTGTTTTTATACTCATTAAACACTTTTGGAAACTCTGAATGAGAAAGATTAAAAAACAATATTTCAGTTTCAATTTCATGGAGAATAGAAATTAATGTAAGAAAAGCTCCTTACTCATTTTGCTTTACACAAACATATACTGAGTGCAAGAAAGGCTAAATCAAAATGTGAGACATTAAGCATTGTTGAACCCTTATTGGCTGGGGTCATATACCAGGCTAAGCCATAAATCATGATTTATAAAACCACAATGGTTTCATTCACACAACATCCTAAATAAATCATACTTTGGCTTCATGAAGCACAAACCCAGCCAGAAAATCTTGAGATTTCTCCTTACAATTAGTAATAATGAAGTTCATCTACTTTAATTATATTTCAGGGGTGTATATGTTGATATGGGAAAAGTAAAATAGTATCAGTGCTCAGAGTGCCAGAATAAGAGCAACAAAGAGTAACATGAAGGATAGCTTCTGGACATTTGAAGATTTCCAATCCCTACCTCATAGTTTGATATCTCATGAACATAAATACTAAGGGCACCAGAAGGAAAGTTGATTGCTCAGTCAGAGCACTAAAAGACCAGGCTTAAGACAGAACAGGAGGAAGGGAGAAAGAGAAGGAACTGCCTCATGGGGACATAGCAGGAAAAGAGAGGAAGAGAGCAGAAAAGGACGCAAAATTAATTTCTAAACATTCGGGCCATCTAAACACTACTAGACACTGGAAGTTTTTAAGAAGAGACTGGACAGCCATTTGTCCAAAATGGTGTAGGGTTCCTGCCTGAGCAGGGGGTTGGACTCAATGACCTCCAAGGTCCCTTCCAACTTTTTATTATTATTATTATTATTATTATTATTATTATTATTATTATTATTATTATTATTATTATTATTATTATTATTATTTTGGATCATTGCACAGTCAGCCAGATTTTCAGACTGGATTTGGCATTTTGTCTACCTATCGAGTTCTTACCCAGGACTTGGGATAGGCAGATGTGGATGTTTGATGATATTACAGATATCGTCGCAGTATGGAAGCAGTTCCTAGTAAGGCCGCCTTTTGCAATTGACTAATAGCGAATTTGTCAATACCAATGGTGTTCAAGTGGTGCTCCGGTTGTTTTGGGATTGCACCTAAGGCACCTATTACTATTGGTACTACCCTTGCTTGCTTTTGCCACAGTCTTTTATTTCTATTTGTAGGTCTTTGTATTTTGTTATCTTCTCCAGTTCTTTCTCGTCTATTCTGCTGTCTCCAGGTACTGCCAGGTCCAGTATCCAGACTTTTTTATCTTTCTTATCGACAGGTGTTAAGTCCAGGGTGTTATGTTGCAGGTGCTTGTCTGTTTGAATTCTGAAGTCCCAGAGCAGTTTAATTTTATCATTTTCTATGACTTTCTCTGTTTTATGATCCCACCAATTTTTGCTTACAGGCAAATGATATTTCTTGCAGATCTTCCAACGCACCATTGTTGCTACTTTGTCATGCCGCTGCTTGTAGTCAGTCTGTGCGATCTTCTTGCAGCAGTTTACCAGGTGGTCCACTGTTTCTTCAGCTTCTTTGCTGTCTTCTCAATTTTGACTTTATATGCATTTGTCCTTAAGGCTTGGTCTTGTGCAGCCAGAATTAGTCCCTCGGTTTCTTTCTTCACTTTTCCTGCTCTTAGCCATTGCCAGGTCTTGTTATTATCTGCTTTCCCAGCTATTTTTTTAACATATTGGTCATGTAGTGCTTTGTCTTCCCATGCCTCTATTCTGTTCTTCATTTGGTCTTTCTTGTAGGCCAGTTTGGTCTCTCCAGTAGTCAGTAAACCTTCCTGATATACTAATTACAGTGCATCTTCATCATTGTTCTTCAGATTTTCTTCCAAAGCCATTTTTTCTTCTTCAACCATCTGATGTACTTGCAGCATTCCACGCCCACCTACCGGTATTTACCTTGGTAGATAAAGTCTATCAATGTCACTGCGTGGATGAAGGGCATGATTCATTGTCATTATTTTTTTTGGTCTTCCTATCCATTGCTTTTGGTTCTGCTTGAGTCCAGTCCACTATTCCAGCTGTGTATCTAATGACTGGAATTGGCCAGGTGTTGATTGCCTTTATGGTATTTCCTCCATTGAGTTTGGACTTTAAGATCTTCTTCACTCTCTTGATGTATTCACCTCTAATCTTTTTCTTGACTTCAGTGTGCTTGATGTTGTCAGCTTGAAGGATACCCAAGTATTTGTAGTAATCTTCCTCATCCAGACTCTTAATGTTATTTTCGTGGGGCATCTTGATTCCTTCAGTTTTCACTATTTTTCCTTGTTTGATAGTAAGTGTGGCACAGTTGTCCAAGCCAAACTCCATTGCAATATCTAGGCTATATATACGGACAGTGTTGAGCAGCGATTCTATTTCAGATGATGTTTTTCCATACAGCTTCAGATCATCCATGTAAAGGAAGTGGGATAGTCTGGCAGATGATTTTGATGTTTGGTAGCCATGTTCTGAGTTATTCAGTATTGTTGACAGAGGAAACAGTGCAATAACAAATAGTAATGGTGATAATGAATCTCCTTGAAATATTCCTCTCTTGATATTAACCTCTCCCAGTCTCTCACCATTGATCTGCAACTGTGTCTTCCATTGTGCCATTGATCTTTGCACAAATTTTCTGATGTTTCTACTGACTCCTGTTATTTCTAGGCACTTGATTATCCAGTCATGTGGCAGAGAGTCAAATGCCTTTTTGTATTCAATCCATGCCACATTCAGGTTGGTCTTCCTTTTCTTGCAGTTTTCCAAGATCACTTTGTCTATTAGGAGCTAATCTTTTGTTCCTCTGCTATTGGGGCGGTTTCCTTTCTGCTCAGGTGGAAAGAGATTGTTTTCAACTAGATGCTGTTGTACTGCATCAGCTACCACACCAGTTAGTAATTTGAAAGTTGTTGGTAAGCAGGTAATTGGCCTGTAGGAGTAGTAGTAGTAGTAGTAGTAGTAGTAGTAATAGTAGTAGTAGTAGTAGTAGTAGTAGTAGTAGTTATTATTATTATTATTATTGAATGCAATGGTACTCATTCCATTCCCATATATACATGGGAAAGAAGTGGCCAGTGAGTCAGACCTCCAGCAAGTCCTAGACAAAACAGAAGAAACAGTTGTGCAAATTTAGCCTGGTGCTAAATAAATCTACCTGTCATCTGGGCCGCATATACTAAAATAAGACAGGCAAGGCAGAGAAAAATTGCTGTACTGGAGGAGGAGCAATCAAATGTCAAAGTGGAGGATACATTCTTTGAGTTACAGGGTGGATGGAGAAATAATTACTTTAAAAGGTAAAGATAGAGCAAACACAGATCATCTTCAACTTATAACTGATTTACGGCCATTTTTCACACTTAAAACTGTTGCAGCCTCCCCGTGGTCACATGATTAAAATTCAGACACTTAGCAACTGACTCATATTCATGACAATTGCAGTGTCCCAGGGTTATGCAATCTTCTTTCGGAATCTGGCAAGCAAAGTCAATGGGAAAGCCAGATTCATTTAACAACCATATTACTAACTTAACAAGTGCAGTGATTCACTTAACAACTGTGACACGAAAGGTAATAAAGTGGGATATAATTCACTTAAAAACTGTCTTGCTTAGCAAAGGAAATTTTGGAGTCAGTTGTGGTCATAAGTTGAGGATGACCTGTAAAGTAGATTTAATATAAAACAATGATTTAAAAATCATCTCCACATTACAGTATGTATGTATGTATGTAGCAATGGGAGTGGTTCCTGAAGATCGTTTGGGGCAGGAATGTGCTTCATGTTCTGTGCAAAATATAGTGATTCTCTTCCTCACCATCAAAAGCTGTAACTGCAGGCACATTGCAGGAACAATGTTTGGAAATATAATACAGGTAGTCCTCAACTTACAACAGTTTGTTTAGTGACCATTCAGAGTTACAACAGCACTGAAAAAAGTGACTTATGTCCGTTTTTTACACTTACAACCATTGTAGCATCTGCATAGTCATGTGATTAAAATTCAGATGCTTGGCAACTGGTTCATATTTATGATGACTGCGGTGTCCTGGGGTCACCGGGATCTCCTTTTGCAACCTCCTGACCAGCAAAGTCAATGGGGAAGCCAGAGTCTGCTAACAACCATGTTACTAAATTAACAACTGCAGTGATATACTTAACTGTGACAAGAAAGGTCGTAAAATGGGGCAAAACTCACTTAACAAATGTCTCACTTAGCAACAGAAGTTTGGAGCTCAATTATGGGCGTATGTTGAGGACTACCTGTAAAACTTTGATACCTCCCATAGTTATCAATGGATCAGGCGAGAAGAGATCAAATGAGGGGAGTACCTGAAAACCTTTCAAAATGAAACTGATTATTCAGGTCCTCTAGTCCAGAGACCCTCAATCCCTGGGCCGTGGCCCACGACCAGGCTGTGAGCCATTCAAAACCAGGGCATGGAAGCAGAGGGCGAGCACATGTGCATGTACATCCCCACTTGGAATAGTGGATGAGCTCATGCACGCACAGAGCTCTATTTCCAGGAATGCCTGCCACTTGCACAAGACAGAAAGGTTGGGGAAGGCTGCTCTAGTCTTCTTCCACTTTTCAAATGATGAAAAATAAATTTTAGCACATCATTAGGAAGTGATAGCTTTATTTTCACATTCACACAGAGGACAAAACAAGACAAGGCACAGAACTGATAAGGACAGACCCTTCTCCTTGATAAATCCTTCCTCTCCCTCTCTAATATATCCAACAGGCAATTAACAGCCTGCAAAAAGTTTTCATTTATTTGCTTTTATCATCAGAGGAAATTTTATTATCTGTTGTACTGATGATAAAATACTTTCCTTGCTGAGGAGGAATTCTCACTATTTGGCAAAGTTGCTCAAATCCATCTGGAGTTAGATTCCGACTGGGCAAGAGTTTCTTTAGGGAAGGTTGTTGAAATGGTGGTGTCAACGTCCAGCTCAAGTATCCAAATAAAATCTACATGCCTTATTGTTTTCACCTTGTCAGGTGGCTGGGCTGGAGGAAAAAGATGATCTAGGCATATTAGAACAGAACAGAACATAATTCTTTATTGCCCAATTGTGATTGGATACACAAGGAATTTGTCTCCAGTGCACAAGTTATCAGTGTACATACAAACAAGAAAGTGATAGATCATAGGTCATAAATCATAGTTACAATCATTAGTCATAAGATACAAACAACACGTGATAAATCATAAGATACCAACAGAAGGTAGTAAAAAAGATGAAAAAGATGAGAAAATGAGAAAAATGAGAAGGATAATAGCAATAAAGCCTACTACATGGGTAAATATCTTTGGGCTTAAGGCAGTGTTGTTGGAATTAGGTGTTAGACCAGGGTATAGCATGGAAGCATCACTGATAGCTCTTATTGATGACTCTAAGAGAGCCAGAACACAAATGGCATTTCATATGTTAGTTTTGATTCTGGTACTATCAATATGCTGATTGTACCCAATTATAATCTTGACTCTGGGTTCTTGTTCCTTTGTCTGGAGGCTATAAGGGCCTGGATGAGGTGGAACAGGCTCAGTCCTAACTTGACTGAGTGACTGTGTGTTTTCTCTCCCTCCCTGGAAATCTTCCATCTTTAGTTCTGGATGTGGAAGCTTTCTCCATTTAGGATTGGTGCAAACTGTGGAGATTTTCTTGGACAAAAAATATGTCATGAAAATCTTTGCAGGGATTCATTTTCCAGTAGCTTGTGCTTTTCGCTTTTCTTTTTTTCTTTCCTTTTTTCCTTTTTTTCTTTCTTCTTTCTTTCCTTTCCTTTCATGCTTCTTTCTTTCTTCTTTTTTAATGTTATACATTGCCCAGATACTTATGTAGTTGGGTGGCCCTCCGAATCTAATGCATATACATATATTATCTTGGCACCAACCCTGCATTTTCAAACACAAAGTATTTGTTGGACCATTTTCACATTCTAGCTTTTTTTGTGTGGTTTTTGGAGGAATGTTTTACTGTATTTTATATTTTGGCACACTGTTCTGGAATGGAAAGCACTGCTGTAAATTGGATAAGTACATCTTCAAAATTATGCTGATATATAACTGAAACTAGAATCTATAGTCTATCATCTTTATTGATACCGTTTGTGCATGTGAAAGCTTGGAACATGTGAAATTCTCATTTTGGGACTTCATAGTTTTGCAAAGCCTTCCACTCCAAATTCTTTTCCTTCTTTAAAATGTAAGTTGTCAGATTTCTCCTGGGATTAAAATACAAACTTTTGAACAACTTCCACAATTCAACTATATTGCTTTGGACACAGCAGAGATGAGAGTTATGATTTAAATAGTATAGTAAAAAGATAGTTCATTAATTCATGAATACATTGTATTCTTGAAGGATAACCTTGAGAAATTAACCTTCTCCCACCTGTTATCCTCCAGATGTGGAGATACGCAACTGCACAGATCCCATCAGGCCAGGGAAACCTTGTTTAGTCACCACAATTCTTGGTTTTCACAAGGGAAACAGCCATTGTATTATGGATGACATCATGGCTCTTCAAGAGAAAGGATAAGGCCTTATAGCTAAAGCAGTCTTTCTGTGGCCCAAAATGAAGTAGCAGGAAGAGCTAGGAAAGGAAGGAAATGAGCTCATATCTGATGAGAAAACGTTGTGCGTATGTGCATTGAGGAGCAAACAGTCCAAAGCAGATGAGGAGAGGGAGCCCTGCAAGGGGAAGCCCCATATGACTTCCACTCTCAATTCAAATGGAATAATCGGAAAGTGGGAAATAATATATTGCAAACACTTTGGAGATCAATTACAAAGCAGAGCTTCATCTAGTCTGATTCAGTCCTGCTTGCTAGAAAAACCAGAACTAACAATCTATGCAAGGAAATTTTACAAAGGATCAGCCCAACCAAAAATATTTAGCATGTGAACTAATTATGGTTGACCTTCCCGAATTGCAATTATTTGATTTCAAATTTTTGTTTTCAAATCTTTGGTTATTCAAACAGCCATCCACTGAGATTCCTCTTACTATTCCTTACCTACTATGCAGGTGTACTGACCACCTGATCGGCACCAGCCAGAGGAAATATAAGCTACCTATACAATTAGGGTAGCTGAGAATGGCAATAATTATATATTATCTTGTATGGAATCTTTTTTTTTAATTTTTTTTAAACAGAGTTCAATAATAATTATTCAACAAAAACGTGTTGTCTGAGTATCTTATGCACTAATACAAATTAAATTCCTAATCCCTAAATCTTTTCTCTAATCATTGATAAAATAGGTCCCAAGTTTGAAAATATTCTGTTTCTTCTTTTTCTTTCAACCTTAAAGTAAGTCTGTCCATTTCCGCACAGTCCAATATTGTTTTGATTATTTCTTCTTCTAGTGGTATTACTTCGTTCTTCCAATATTGTACAAATATAATTCTTACCACTGTTATCACATGCAGAATAAAATATGCACTTTGCTTATCAAGGTTTTCTGGCATTATACCTACCGGTAGTAAAAAAAATTCAGGTTTATAATCTATAATTATGTTTCTCTAACATTTTTTCTAATCAAGTGTGGATTATTGTCTAATATCTCCTTGCTTTAACACACGTCCACCACATATGATAATAAGTATCTGGTTTGTGTTTACATTTCCAATGTTTCTCTGACATGTTTTTAAACATTTTTGCTAATCTTGTTGGTGGCAAATGCCATCTATAAAAATTTTTATATAAATTTTCTTTGTATGAAGCTGACATTGTCAATTTATAGTTTCTTTCCCACACCTTTGCCATTTTTCTAAGTCTATATTATATCCAAAATTCTTTGCCCATATTATCATTGTCTTTTTTACTTGTTCATCTTCCATTTTGAAATTTAATAAGAAATTGTACATTTTTGATTAACTTTTCATCAGAAGTTAATAATGTCTGATCAAACATAGTCTGTTCTTTGTAAAATCCACACTGTTTAATATCTTTATCATATCTGACTTGCATTTGTAAATGTGACCACCATGTTAAATCAATGCCCTGATTTTCCAACTCTTGCCTGGATTTCAAATTTCCTTCAGAATTTAGAATATCTTTGTATGTCCATATTTTATCGAGACTTACTAGATTTGGATGTATGAATGCTTCCATTGTTGAAAGCCATCCTGGAATTTTCAAATACATTTTACATTTTATTTTTCCCAAGCTAATAATAATGCATTTCTAATGTAGTGGTTTTGGAAGTATTTATGTATTTTATTTTTTCTGTACCATAGAAAAGCATGCCAACCAAGTTGCAGGTCATTCCCTCCAGTACAGCAATCATTTATTTTTAAGAGGTATCCATTCTTTTATCCATGTTAACACGGATGCTTAATAATATAAAACACAATCTGGTAAGCCAAAGCCTCCATTTCCCTTGGCTTCTTGTAACATTTTCAGTTTAATTCTAGCTTTCTTTCCTTGCCAGATAAATTTTTGAATTAGAGAGTTTAAATCTTCAAAGAATTTTTCTCCAGTTTTATAGGTATTGTTTGAAATAAAAATAATATTTTTGGTAATATATTCATTTTCACTGTAGCAATTCTTCCTAACATCGACAGTTGAAGATTCTTCCATTTTTCCAAATCAAGCTTTATTTGGTTTAACAATTTAATGTAATTATCTTCTTTTATTGTTGAACATCTTGCTGTCAAATATATTCCCAAATATTTGACTTTTTTGACAATTTGCAATTCTATTTTTTCTGATAATTGCTTTTTTTTATTTAATCCTGCTATCTTTACAAATTGTTTTATCTTTTCCAACAGTTTAGGAATCGTCTCTAAAGGTTCCTCTAGAATGAATACCAAATTACCTGCAAATGCTTGCAGTTTGTAAATTTCACCTTTTATTTTCAATCCTTTAATTTCTGGATCTTGCCTAATGTTTCTATTTAAAACTTCGAAAGTTAAAATAAATAGCAATGAGGACAATGGACATCCTTGTCTTGTGCCTTTTCATATATCAAAATTTTCTGTGTAATCCCCATTTACAATTACTTTTGCTGATTGTTTCTGATATATTGTCTGAATTGTATTTATAAAGTTTTGACCAAAGTCCATTGTTTTTAGTTGTTAAATCATAAATTACAAGAAACATTATCAAATGCCTTTTGGGCGTCTAAAAATACTAGTGCCAGTTGTTGTCCCTGGATGAAGTTCATAATATTCCAATGTATCTAGTATTACCCTCAAATTATTTTTTATTTGTCTCTTTGGGAAAAATCCATTCAGTCTAAAATCTTTTCAGCCTCTCAGCTATTATTGAAGTAAAGATTTTATAGCCCACATTCAGTAGTGATATCGGTCTAAAGTTTTTGATCTGGGTCAGATCTAAGTCCTCTTTTGGTATCAAAGTAACATTAGCTTCTGTCAATGTATTTGCGAATTTTGCCTCCAATAGAAGTTCATTACATACACTTTTCAATGGTGAGTTTAATATATCTTGTAAACATTTATAAAACTCTGCCGGGAGTCCATCTGGTCCCAGTGGTTTTTCATTTTTTTTGTCTTTTTATTGCCTCTGTCAATTCCATCATTGTTATTTTTTCATTTAACATAGTCTTAAAGTTTTCTGGAATTTTTGGTAAATTATTTTCTTCCATATATTGAGTCATTTTCTCCCATGGAGTTTCTTCCTTGTCATATAGTTTCTCATAGTATTCTTTAATTATCTTTTTTATTTCTTCATTTCTAAATTGTAAACAGCCACGTTCTTAACAGTCACCTGTTCGGCGGCGCTGCGCGGCTCTTCATTTCTTCCCCGGCTGTCTGTGGCTTGGGCTGTCTGCGTACTTGCCGGCAGCCTTTCTCCCGCCTGTCTGAAGAGTTTCCTCGGTCCGTTTGGGCCAACCGCCATTGGCTCCAAACTCCCAAAGTTTCCCTTCCTCCCCATTGCCTCTCGAGGGCGACTTTCTGACTTCTTTGGGTCTCCAGACAAAGCAAAATCGGAGAAGGAAACCGGAGCGCTGATTTCTTTCATCCATGTCGCCATGACACCCTGGGTGAACTCTGAAATCTTTCATGATACAATAGGGAATATGGATCTGACCAAGGTGGACTGTCAGGGAAATGAAATGAAAAATACCAGTTTCATTTTTACGATAAAAAAACTAGATGATGATGATGATGATGATGATGATGATGATGATGATGATGATGATGATGATGATGATGATGATGATGATGATTATTATTATTATTATTATTATTATTATTATTATTATTATTATTATTATTATTATTATTATGACTTGGGACTGAAGTACTTACAGGACTATCTCTCTCTTTTATAAAATAATAATAAAGTTGGAAGGGACCTTGGAAGTCATCTAGTTCAACCCCCTGCTCAGGCAGGAAACCCTATACCATTTCAGACAAATGGCTATCCAGGCTCTTCTTAAAAACTTCCAGTGTTGGAACATTCACAGCTTCTGGAGGCAGATTGTTCCACTGATTAATTGTTCTAACTGTCAGGAAATTTCTCCTTAGTTCTAGGTCAGGGGTGTTAAACTGCCAGCCTGCGGGCCGGATGCATCATAGTGAAACCACAGCCACTCAATTGATGGCAATGGCAAAAATGTCACAATACATTGCGATATGTCACGTGATATTGCGAGTTTGATACCCCTGTTCTAGGTTGCTTCTCTTCTTGATTAGTTTCCATCCATTGCTTCTTGTCTTGCCTTCAAGTGCTTTGGAGAACAGCTTGATTCCCTCTTCTTTGTGGCAGCCCCTGAGATATTGGAACACTGCTATCATGTCACCCCTAATCCTTCTCTTCATTAAACTAGACATACCCAATTCCAGCAATCGTTCCTTATATGTTTTAGCCTCCAGTCCCCTAATCATCTTTGTTGCTCTTCCCTGTACTCTTTCTAGAGTCTCAACATCTTTTTTACATTGCGGTGACCAAAACTGGATGCAGTATTCCAAGTGTGGCCTTACCAAGGCATTGTAAAGTGGTATTAACATTTCACGTGATATTGATTCTTTCCCTCTGTTAATGCAGCCTAGCACTGTGTTGGCTTTTTTGGCAGCTGCAGCACACTGCTGTCTCATATTTAAGTGATTGTCCAATAGGACTCCAAGATTTTCTTCCGCTCCCATAGGAGGTGCATGATCCAGATGCTATTAGCTAACAAATGACAGCTGCCACATCCCAGGAGGAAGGCACCCATCCTGTGGAACATCATTCTACCTGAGATTAAATTAGCCCTGATCTGGCTGGCTTTTTGCAAGGCCTAAAAACTTGATTTTATTTTCTTTGGGTCCCCAATTGTGCAAGAAAGCCCAGTTTTGTTGATAGTTTTCTTTCTAATGCTAAACTGCTAGGTGTTTTTCTTTTATATTATGTGTTTTCTTTGTTTTAACCTAGTTCATTGTGAGCTACCCAGAATCCATATGTGAGATAATTGGCTATATAAAGCAACTGACTGCCTGAATCAATCAAACAAACAGTCAATCCATTATTAAATTTGTATTTACTGCCAAGTAATCAAAAACTCTGGGCATCTCACAACAATCAAAGAAATCACAATAAAATTAATAAAAGATAAAAGATAAAGATAAAAGTTGGCAAGCGTGACAGACCAGATGGAATGAAGCAAGGAGTCTCATTCTCCCTCATCAAAGTCGTGAGTGAGGAGTCATGTCTTCACGGCTCCTTTAAACAATAGCAGGAAAGGGGCCAGCCAGATCTTGGATGTACTTGATTTACTAAAGATAGAAAAATGGGGAAATTTTAAGAAGTAGAATGGTAGTGGATAGTTGTGATCTATTGCACAGAGGAAATGTTATTGAAAGAAGCAAAATAATGAAGTGTGTAAGAGTACACTTCTGCCCATATTTTTATAAAGACGTGAGAAGTGGGTATGTCAAAAAAACAAACAAACCCACAAAGTAAGGAAGAACCTACTTAAGAAGTTTATGGTCAGCAGTTGCAATTTTGAAAATTATCTTGCAGTTAAATTAATGGTCATTAAGTTAATGACTGTCTCCATCCTGTCAGATACATCTCCAAACTCATCATACCATTCAAACTTTAGATCTCCCAATGGGCATCCTTTTAGTTTCTGGCCAAATCGAGTGAAACACCCGTCCTTTGATTTCCCAACCCTTGCCCACAGTTCTGCAAAGTTCCTTCCCCCACCACAATTTTTATGACGCAACGTAAACCCCACTGCAATGAAGCTACAGAGTTAGGCTGAACATTATTTGGTTCTTCCTTGCTAGATTTCTATGAACCTGTAGTGAAATTAGGGATCGAATGAAGAACCTGTTCATGTCCTTTAATCATTACAGTGTCAAAACAAAATGGTAGAATAAAGTGGGGGGGAGCTTTCCTTAGTGTGAGAGAACCTGGGAAGGCAGAATAGAGGCATGAGGGACCTGTCCACACAGAACCAGACAATGAGGCTTGCCTGCCCTGTATGGGGCGGGAGAGAAATGACTAGTCAAGACCTGTGGTGGTTATACTAGTTCAATTGCAGCACCAACCTGGCTCCATTGATAACTCACTGCCATCTGGACTGGAATTTCTTAAGTTGCCTCCAGGAACATCCAGAAGAAAAAAACACTGTGCATGATGTGGTGTAGGACTGGAAACAAGGGTGAAGGATGCTTCAAACAAGCAAGAGTAGAAAGAGATAGAAATCTACAGTGAATGTTATGGGCTTACATTAGTTTGTCCTATCCTATGTTTCTTTTTTCATAGTCTTTTAACTGGCTTGCTACTTGCTCCTTTTGTGAGCTCTGGATCATGCTGCTTGCACTCAAAGGAAATAAGTATGAGAAGTGACATGTATGTGTACATATATATCACATTTAACCTCTTTTAGCCTAACCTAGCATGTAGAATGAACCCATTTGTTCCATAGTAAAAGGAATAAACAAAAAACAAATAAACAAAGGAATCTTCATTAAACAACTTCAATAAGCAACAGAACACATGGATTTCTGAGTCACATCTCCACAGACAATTCAGAACTTGCCTAATTGTGGCTTTTCAATAAGGCTGGATTGGTATACCACACTAAGCTATAAAAACCAGATTTTACAAAACACAAAAGCTAAGTTCAAACAATAAACTAAACCAAGCCAAAGAAACTATTTAAAAGCTTAGTGCATTGTTTAAACTCAGGCATGGTGTATGTAGATTACATTAAGAATCCACACTGAGAAAGTACTGGAATTAAGGACCCTACTCAGTTTTCAGTCATTTCACAGGTTTCTATAAACAAAAGTGGGCTGCAGTCTTTGACAGTCTAAGGGTTGCCATTCCCTTGGACTGGGAGCCAGGAGAAAACCAGCAACTGGAGAGCAAGGAGGGCAAATGATATCGCACTTGTTATGGCATCATCCTGCAGATGACATGTGTAGTATAACTTGAGTCAGTTGCTGTGTTTCCCCAAAAATAAGCTCTAGCCTGATTTTTAGGGTGGGTCTAATATAAGCCCTACCCCAAAAATAAGCCCGGGGGAGTGGGCGTGAGCAGCACAAGTGGCAGCGAGCATGGGGGGCTGACAGTGTCTGGCAGCAGCTGCAGTCCATCGGCCCCTTGGAGTATGCGGAGGCAGAGGCAGGGAGAAAGTATTTGGCGGCCTATGGGGTGCTTGGAAACCGAACAAATTGCTTCCTTCTCAAGAGCCCCATAGTCACCCAAACACTTTCCCCTCAAACAGAGATCTGATGGGCACTGGAAGCTTCATCTGCTTGCGAATGGGGCACTTTGAAATGGAGCAATTAGCTCCGTCTCCAAATGTCCCATTTGCAAGCAGACAAAGCTTCCAATCTCCATCAGATCTCCAGAGGAAAAATGTTGGGCACTTATGGGGCACTTGGGGAAGCTCAAGTCCCTCCCCCACGTGCCTTGCCTTGCGGGCCGGCACAGCACAGCAGGCTATGTGGCCTCCTGCTGCAAGCAGCCATAGAAATGGGCTGGCAACCACGTGGCCTCCTGCTGGATGGGATTGTTGGTGCCATCACCGTGAGGCAGGGCAGGTGTCAGGAAAAAATAAGACATCCCCTGAAAATAAGACTTACTGCCTCTTTTGGAAGGAAAATAAAAATAAAAGACTGGGTCTTATTTTGGGGGAAACACGATATGAATGGTGCAACTTACCTCATTTATGTCATTTGCATTATGATATCATGAAATGTATTTGTAAACTGTGACTGATAGCTTAGCATGCAGTAAGAAGCAAAGGATTGTACCTTGCTCAACAAGATCCTAGTACTAATGATGTTACCTAATTTGGTTAATGAAGAAAACAACCAAGCTGTCATATATACCATCAAAGCTTTCATTCAGATTATGCTACTCAAGAGAATGCTTGTGAACAGGAAGGAGCCCCACACTTGCCTTTAGTTTCTTAGAAAAGCCAGTCATTAATTCTAATTTCAACAAGCAGCCATTTTCTGAACCATCCCTTATGAAAACTGTAAAGGAGGCCAGTATAAACCGGCCCTCCCCAGATGTGTCGGGACTGCGATTCCCAATCAGCATCTTGAGGGAAGCAAGAGAATCAAGGTTTCAAAGAAAACAATTGTATGAAGCTCCGAAAGAGGCCTGGACAGGATTTGAAGAGCAATCAACAGTAACAAGTTTGATCCTGAGTATCCACACTCTGGCAACTTAACTGAGCTGCAACTGAGGCTGGGCAGAGGTGAGAAAATGAGATCCTGTGCCCAAGACATTTTGGATAAGCTCCAAGCAGAAGGATTAGCGCACAGAGAGAATGACTTAAAAGGCAAGAGGAAAGGAAGAAACTGAGGAAAATGCCTGAATATTGAGTGCAGGGAGGAGTATCAGTGTGAGGGTAAATTTGTGTGTGTGTGTGTGTGTGTGTCTAGCAAAGAGGAGGAGGAAACCTTCCAGGCCCTTCTGGGTATAAGCAACAGCTGGGCAGGGTGTGTAGGGAGGAAGAAGAGGGTGCAGCTTGGCATAGTGCTGAGAGAGAAGAACAGAAGCTCAATCTCAGGAAGGCCTGCTGGACAATAAAGTGCTAGAGGAAAAACGGGGGGGGGGGGTAAGGGAGAGAAGATTTCCTAATCTAGGGACTTTCACACCCCTTGTAATGTAATCACTTCAAGACCATAGGCCAATTTTGCAAGACAAAGAAATCTCCAGCCAAAGAACAACAGGAGGATCTATGAAAAATAAATGAGACCTGGGCCCCCACAAGTCACCATCCCTCTTCTTCATTCAGTCTTGAAGACAGCCAAAGAGAAGGGAAGTAGGAGTAGGAGAAGGTGATTCAGCCTCAGCTTACCCTGGCAAGCATCATGCTGAGTCCTTCACCCTCTCCTGGGTGTGGACATCCTTTCCTCTGAGGTTCACCATGCTCCACCCCCACCATTGAAGCTAGACATGATAAGGGCCTTATCTCTGAAGAACAGGCCTGTGCTTGGCCTTGGTTAATCTGGCAGCTGCTTTGGGAAAGGATGCCCTGCAAGAGCCTGACCCAAGTGGGTTTTGGCTTTATTTATTTTGGGCTTCGAATGCAAAGAGTTTTTTATTTCCTCTGTGCAGCTTGCTTATCACTTCTTGGAGTATTTTTATTTCACTGAGGGGAATATCATATTTTCCAAGTATCTACCATGACCTCATTTTCTACCTGGAAAAATCTTTTTCCATTGAGAAAATGTATTTTCCTCTGACTATGGAGCCCAGGGTTGCTTGAGAACCAGAGTAATAATATGTTGAGCATCATCTGCTGCTCCTAACGGTATAAAAATAAAACCTTGTAGAAATAAAAACAAGATAAAAAAGCAGCTTCCTAATAATGTGACTGCAACTTTGATTTTCTTTCTCACAGGATTTCTCTGCTACATGAAATTGGAAAAATCCGAATAGCACTTCTTCAGTTTTGTACAGGACTACACACAGAGTCTGTGTGTGCATGCAAGGCCCTACTCGTGCACACAGCACCACTCGCACCAGAGTCGTCGAGGGCAGTCACGGCCCCACTTGCATGAGCCTCGTTGTGGGCACTTGCGGCCCCACTTGCACGAGCTACGCCATGAATGTTGTGGACATTGGGACGTGCACACACACGCACACGTGTACCTGCCCCGCCCACAAAATCATCCCCTTTCCCCCCTCCCCCTTACCACTCCAGGCCGCCAACCCAGAAAGTTGGGGAACTCTACACTACTAGGCCATGGCCTAGTCACCACTGGGCCGCATGAGTGGTTGGCTGGTGTATGTGCGTCTGCACATGTGTGCACAACCCCAGTCCTGCACACGGCCCCACTTGCACGAGCCTCGTTGTGGGCACTTGCCGTCCCACTCATGCGAACTGCACCACGAATGACACGGGCACTCGTGAGCGCAGACACACGTGCATATGCGCTTATCCCACCCACAACATCATCCCCTCTTTTCCCCCTCCCCCCTGCTCCAGGCCTCCAACCCGGAAAGGTTGGGGAACTCTGGTTCATAGGGCAACCTTTCTGTTTCTGATCTACTGATCCTCATTCTCAATCTTGTTTGCAAATGATTAAGGCTGTTTTTTTTTTAGAACTGGTAGTGACACAACTCTAAGGACAGCTTTGAGATCACCTCCTCCCTCCAGACTGAAAATGGTTTCTTTCTAGGCACAGGCAGCATTCACCAAAGACCTATCAGCCGCTTCCTGTGATCTCACACACAGCATGTGGTATGAGCGGTGTGGAAGTGAATCACCTTTTGTCACTCAGACTACAACTGCATAATCACCAAAGCCAGGGAAGACTTTTAATACTTCAGGCAGGAATTGCCAAATTAGTTCAGTCGCTGGAGGCTACAGCTTGGAAGCCAGATGGGTTTGGAAATGGATTCATTGACCTCTGGGAAGTTTTGCTTTTTCACCTCTCCAAGTCTTTTCCACTTTTTTTGTCTTCAGAGGAAACGTTTTCAGAGATTAAAGCCAAAAGGCCTTTGCTGAATTATTGGACAAGAAGGCACATTTGGGAATGGATGCTGAACTTAGCCTCTAGATTTTTTTTTCTTACCTGAGGCAAACCAGTTTGATTGATAGTAATAGTGGCAAAATAGCATCCTTTCCCTCCATTTATGGGAAGAAACTCTTAGTGGCTTTTTGTTTTAGCAGGAACTAAATTCTAGTGGCATCTGGCATGGCTGCCCTGTGTTGACTCTATGGGATCATCCGCCTCTGGTATCAATCACACTAACAAAAAATGTTAAAACCTGCATCATGGATTTTGTCACTAATCTGACCTTTCTACTTGCATCCTGAACTCAGATACAAATAGTGAGTCACATAATATGTGCTGTGATATCGCACTACTTGTTTTATTACTTCCTCTCACTGTTCCATAGAAACCTATAAGTGGGGGGGGGAAGGGGGGAAAACAGATGGAATCTTATCAAGCCAGAATTACTGTTACTGTTTAGAATTCTGGAGTTGAAGTCCACGAGTCATAAAAGAGCCAAGGTTGCTTACCCCGGATCTAGGGGATCACCTGGATTCACAGCTCCTACTACAACAGCAGGTACAGATCTTGGCTAGGAAAGCCTTCAACCAGCTTTGGCTGCCCATGGTTGTGGCTTTTCCTAAACCAGGAAATTCTGACAAGGGCATAAGTCATCTTCTGGTTTGACTACTGTAATTTGCTTGACATGGTGCGAGGTTTTTTTTGTGGCTTAGGTCCTTGTTATATTCCAAACCATCTGCTCTATGTAGAATCTACCCTAACCAGGAGGTTACAGGACAGGGCCTCAACCTTATCATTTGCAGGCACTTCATTCTGGAACAGGGGTCTTCAAACTTGGCCCTTTTATGACTTGTGGACTTCTAGAATTCCTCAGCCAGGCACGCTGGCTGAGGAATTCTGGAGTTGAAGTCCACAAGTCATAAAAGGACCATGTTTGAAGACCCCTGCTCTGGAAGAACTCGGCCCTGAGGTTAGGGTGGCCCCTGTCCTGTTAGATTTAGGAAATGGTGCTTTTCTTCATGGTTTTTGAAGAAGAGGTAGCTAGCAATATTAGGGGGTGCCTGTTGCTTTCAAGCAATGTTTGTTATGTTTTCATGTTGTTTTATCTGCCAGGTTTGCACATTCATAAGCTACATTCAAAATCCATGGAAGAGGCTGCATACAAGTATTTGTATAAACAGCAGACCAATTGATGGATTATGAAACTTGATGGTAATTAATATGTCAAATGCATTGATGAGGTGGTTCTCTTGAAGCCCTCGGGAATATGATGGAGAAACCAGTTAGAGATCATTGTTTGTCTGGAGTTCCTTTTTATACTACTCTATATATCTAACAAGGTGCAATTCCCATCATGTGTGTTCTTCGGGTATTGCCATCTTTGCTTGCTGGTAGGATTTCTTTACAGAACAGTGAATCTTACTTTACAGGCTCTTCATAAATAAATCTTATGTACTGTATGTTATTATAAGGGCATCCTTAGTACTAGTTACCATGTCAGTGAGGTTCCCTACTGTATATGGGACAGAATGCCTATATGAGATATTCAAAGGTTAGTTAGAATTTGATTCTCCAAGCACAGCAGTGGCCATGAAAGAGCAAAGTAGGGAGGAAGTCTTGGATTGTGCAACTCTGTATTGTTAAGCAGTCAAATGAACTTTTGGTGGAAGGTTGCTTTATTTACCTGGCCTTGCTTTTTACTGCTTAATTCATCACATGTTGTTTTTTTTTTAAACACCCATCAGATCTTCTTGGATAACTCATTTACGACTTGTTTCTTAATGGCATTTTGATTTCGTTGCATTTCACACACTCTGCAGAAAAAGTTCTGTGATAAACAATTGCCATTTCTGCAAAGTTGTGAAATTGTATTGCTAAGACACTTGTGAGGCCAAGTAATAGGTGAACTATAGGGCATTTTCTCCCATCCCACCAAGCCTTGCTATGCTGCCTCATTGTGGTGTGGAGGGGGGTGTTTCTGGAAGAGATGAGCAAATACCAAGAGTGTATATTCCCAGCAGAGTCAGGCAAGACATGAAGATCATCCCAAATGCCCAAGTAAACAACCAAGTACCTATTCTGAACAACAGAAACATATGAAGAGTCTGTTGGCTGTATACATTCTTCTTATTTATTCAATCTATATGCTGAATCTCTAAAGGGAGTTTGGATTGGAAGAACATGAAAGTAATTTTAAAATTGGAGAAAGAAACCTAAATAACCTGCGTTATGCTGATGACTCTACTCTGGTAGATGAAAATGCATTGTTTCTTGTCACGTTATTCACCAAAGCACCAGAAGGCAGAACAAGAAACAATGGCTGGAAACTGATCAAAGAGAGAAGCAACCTGGAATTAAGGAGAAACTTCCTGACAGTGAGGACAATTAACCAGTGGAACAGCTTGCCTCCAGAAATCTTGGGTGCTCCATCACTGGAGATTATTAAGAAGAGGCTAGACAGTCAGTTGTCTGAGATGATATAGGTTCTCCTGCTTGAATGGGGGGCTGGACTAGAACAAGGCTTTTCAACCAGTGGTACGGGTACCACCTTTGGTACATTGGCACCTGGCAGGTGGTACACAACCATCCTAGAAAATTGGTAGCGGGGGAGGGGAATGAGCTGAACCAGTGGCAGCACTGCACAAGTTTGAGTGAGAGATAGCTGGAGCTGCAGGGCTGTGAGGATTCAGTGGAAGCACCAGGATCAGTGCCAGGCTCCAGCTGGGCCCAGAAGAAGAGCCAATCAGCTGGAATGTTGCAGCCTCTCCAGGGTCTTGTGATTTACATTCAGATGCTAGGCAACTGATTCATATTTATGACGGTCACAGTGTCCCAGGGTCATGTGAAGTGACCAAAACCTGCTGCAGCCACCCAGCAGACGGGGGGGGGGAATAAAAACCAAACACCCCCCCACCCCACCCCCGCTGCCAATCCTCAACAGAAATGCTCACAACAATGAAAACCTAACAACAATGAAAAGAAGGAAGAGCACCATTATAACTTCAAACAGTCACTAAGTGAACTATTGTAAGTCGAGGACTATCTGTATTTCATCACTTTTTTCCTTTTTGGGGGGGGTCATCATGTTTTTGACACCTTGCTAGGCGACTGGTGGTACTCGGATATTGCCATATCCTAAAAGTGGTACAATGGGTGAAAAGGTTGAAAAGCCCTGGAATAAAAGACCTCCAAGGTCCCTTCCAACTCTATTCTATTCTATTCTATTCTATTCTATTCTATTCTATTCTATTCTATTCTATTCTATTCTATTCTATTCTAGTCTAGTCTAGTCTAGTCTAGTCTAGTCTAGTCTAGTCTAGTCAAGTCTAATGTGAATGCTGAACTCTGAAGAAACAGGGCAGAAATTTTATGGACAGTCTGAAGTTTGAGATTGCAAAAGATTCTTGAGAATATTATGAAATGCCAGGAAAACAAACAAATGAACCATAACACCAATCAATTCAGAGGTCACATTTGAGGCACAGGCCAGGCTCAAATTATACTCTGGACTCAAACAGCCAGCTCCCTTGAGAAGTCCATAATGCTGGCAAAGATTGAAGAAAAGAGAAAACAGCTAGCAGCAAGCTAGATGGTTACATTGGGAGACCAGAGTGGAACCTGATCATCCAGAAGATGTGGATGCTAAAAATTGATAGCAACACCATGGCACATAATCAATCAGTCATGCAGGGCACTTTCCTATTTTAGTCATCAGGACAGTTCTTGTGAGGTTTGTAAGCGCCTATGCTTTAAAGACTCCAGCATAGAATTCTACTATCAGGAATGAAAACAAACGTTTTTAAAAATAGCTGAATCTCTGAAATTCTGCAAAATACAAAACAGCAATGCTGACAGATATAAAACTACACATTTTAAATGTTTTTAAAGCATGATGATGTCATTCACTTTTGACTTTTTTGCCTATTGAAGTTGAAATGATCAACTTGAGTGTTGTTTTTAAATGGGAATTGGATAGAGAAATCAGAATGATTTGTGAATCAATCCCCCTTGCCCTTGTTCTTTTCAGTGTACAATCATTTTCACACATCAAAATCAGAAGAGAAATGTAAAAGAACGAATTCTTTGCCTCGGTGTTATAGTAACAAAACAGAACAATGTTGTTTCCTTTGATTCAGATCCTTCAGATGCTCTTAAAATGTGGAAAGAGTATGATACATTTTAAGTTGCTTTTGGTGGTCTCCATACAGTTGTACTGAGATCTCTCTGCCTTCCACCCAGTGTGTTTGGTGCATGTAAACCTCTTTCCACACATGTTCAATTCTCCCCCTTGCTGTAGCCTCATACTCGTCCTCCATTCCCTTCCTTCAAAATTTTGTTACCTCTGCAGTGTGAGTTGTCAGATGGTCAGAGCTTTGCATAGCAGTCCTTATTGTTCCTCTTTTGAAGGCAAATACAGTGTTGTTAAAAATATACTCAAATAATGTTCTGCAACTGTTCTCTTGCTTAATGCTTTATAGTGCTGTTTCTCAACCTTAGCAACATTAAAACGCTTTGACTTCAACAGGAAGGGCCTGTTCAAAAGAAGCTAAACTCTGCCATCTGGTGGGCACAGAAAAAAATACCACCTTTTAGTACCACAGAGACCCTACTCCCCCCCCAAAATCCGGATGATTTATATAATTTTCCTTAATGGATCTGCAAATGTAAATATATTGTGAAACAGAATGATGCCACCTTGCAAGGTAAACTTGTGCATAAGAGTTAATGCCTTTTAAAGGAAGTTCCTGGCCAATAAAGACATACATAATTATTTAATTATTAATTCTATTTTTGCAACAAAACAGAGAAGTGCATTTACCACACATGATGAAGCAACTCATGAGGCAATTCAATATTCTGTTTGCAGAATATTCCCATACTCCATGGGAGATTATCAATTGATAGCGGTTTGTACCACATTTTTCCTCAATTTGTAACTACCTGATTGGTTGAAATATTCAAGGAAACTATGAATATATAATTAGCCTGCTACCCAGAATACATTAAATTAGGCTAAAATATTTTTCAATTTTTCCTCTGTCATGACCAGTCCCCTTGCATTTATACAAGACTGCCTTTTTCTATTTTTATTCTGAGTTCTCTTCCATGTAGTGTCTTATTTTTTCACTTATTTTATCCTATCAGAATCAGAATGATAATACATTCAGTGTATTGTGGTTTGTTATCATAACTCAGTCAGATGCACATAGATTTAATGCCACCCTCAAAACCTCAGCAGTTGAATGTGTGTGTGTGCGCGTGTGTGTAGTTTGTAAACTGTGATGGCTTCTTTGGGAGCATGACAGTATAAAAATATAATAACCTGAAAATATTTAGATGCAGATACACATGACTTGCTAGGTAAAAGTAGTTATGCGTACATGAATGCACACGCACATAGATATGTGTTCTCCTCTACAAAGGGAAAGGTGAATTAAGTGCATTTGTTATATGTGCCACAAAAAGAGTTTGGCAGAACTATGATGGAAAGATCCAAGAGTTGGCAATGAGTCAAAGTTAGATAATGTAGTGTGGTTTGAAGCCAGATAAAGCCTAAACAAATTAGATTTTGCTGATCATAAGGTCACTGAGATGTATGAATGTGAGAAATAGGTTGATCTAGATAAGATACATGATGAAGTAAATAGGTTTGAATTAGAGAATGTTTTGTGCTACTAAGAAGGTTGATTGCTGAATGTGGTAAGAATGTGATGAATTATATGGTGGAAGAAAAATATGACTGAGAATAAATGGAATGCTTGGCAAACAGTTGGATGGAGCTGATGAAGTCCTCAGAAGGACAGAAGTGACATGTTTAAGCAACACAATGAAATGTATGACTTGTATATGGATTTGGTGGAAGCAAGGATGATTTGCAAATTGTGAATTGGTGTAAACTAGTTTCAGCTACATTTCCTTTTCATTTTAGTATTTCTTTCTCCTCTTCTAATCTATGTATACTTTGGCTTCCCCTGAAAGTGACTAATGTGATGAGTATTGTCATGCACACACAATCAATGGCTGTCTAGCATCTGTATGAACACATCCAGTGAAGTGTAGCTCATCAATTCTCTTGGTCATTTGTTCTGCTATCAAATTGCTCTTATTCTTAGCAATTCTTTTTTTTTAATTTGTCTAACAGAATCTGCCTTTCTGCAACCTAAATTCAATATTCTGGATTATTTTGTCCTGCACTCTGAAATGAGACAAAGCAGAGAACTTGACTTCCTTTTTGTGGTATCTTTTCAGGTATTTGAAGAACCCTTTCAATCTTCTCTTCTTAATACTTTCTTTATTCATAATACTTAGTTTCTAGTTTTCCTCTTTGCTGTTCTTCAAAGTTTTCCCATTTTTCTTTAATCTTCTTTTGTGACGCTCTAATGGTGTTTAGGAGCCCTGGTGGCAGTGGTTAAAATGCTGTATTGCAGGCAAACTCTGCCCACAGTCTGGAGTTCAATCCTGATGGGGTTCGAGGTTGACTCAATCTTCCATCCTTCTGAGGTCGGTAAAATGAGGACCCAGGTTGTTCGGGGTTCATATACTGATTCTGCAAATCGCCCAAAGAGCGCTGTAAAACAATATGGGATGGTATATAAGTCTAAGCGCTATTGATATGCTCAGAAGTGGAGATAAAACTCAAGGTGGGGTCTGATTAAAGCAACATATTGTTGACATGTATACCTGTAAATATGTATGGCAATTCTGAACCTTTAACTGATCTGGATAGCTCCAAGAGAAGGATCTGGTATCCCATGGCTCTTATGTTGAGAGAGACAACAATATTTTATTTTCATTGTTATATCAGAGGAGACATAGTGAACGATGTCACCAGTCAAGGTCAAAATAAATACAAACTAATGTCTAGTTCATGCCTTAACATTACTAACCCAACTCCCCAAATGCTGAATATCTGAGTTCAACTAATCCAGGATGTTCTGGAGACCTGCAAGAAGTATTTGTGAACTACATGTAGCTCTCATATTACATCAAGACAATTTATGGGTACATTCAATAACTATTTGCTCCATGAGATTTTTTTGGGGTACTCTAATATCTGCCTTCTAAACTAGATTTATGGGGAGCACCAGAGGAACTGAGAAGAAAGTAGCCACTGCACTGACAGATAACTTGATGCCATTCTGGAAAATAAATATATTGTTGTGTTTGCCTTTATATTTCTAAAATGAGCAATTCAGTAGAATTAGGTGTATATTTTCTTTGGAAGTCCTAGGAAGAACCATAATGTTTATCTTTGCAGCTGAATGGTGGGTCTTTGGTAGCAGTACAACTCTACTCTCAAAACAACCCACTAATATTCATTCACGTCAGTGGGATAATCATAATCAAACTTTTATTTAATCCATGACTTCTTGCAGTGTATTTTCAGTAGGAAATTCCTCATGAGAAAAACAAGTATGCTTTTAGCAGCAAGAAAGCATAGTAGTCTCCAATTTTTGAGCCATTATTCAAGCCCATTACTGGCTTTGTTTAGGACTGAGAATGAACATTAAGTACTTTATGTATTTTCCCATATGTCCAGTGCTGAGGACACATTCCCCATTCCAAGGAAGATTTGTTTAAAGACCTAGCATGATTCCAGAGAGGTGTTTGCCCTTGTTCCTCAAAGAGAGCGCTCCTTCTCCAAACATTTCCCTTTTAGAATATCACCAATATTCTTCCTGTATTGTCTTCCTGTGTGGCCTAGATAGCTGACTTAAATGTTTGCCACCCAAGTCACATATGGCTCTATCTCTACTCAACTGTCCTGAGTGAAGCACTGAAGGACTTCAATTTGGTTGGTGGCCTGCTGATGAGACTCTCATATAGGTAACTGGTCTATTTTAAGTTTATGTCACTTTTTATTGCAATAGACATTTGTCCTAATCACATTTATCCTATAATTTACATAGGAAGCGACAGCACATAAGTTTAAAGCTTATCAAGGAAATTTTTTTATCAGTTTCTAAATGCAATAGAGAGCCATTTAGGTGTAGCGGTTACAGCACTAGGCTAGAAACCAGGAGACCACGAATTCTAATCCCATCTTATATACAAAGCTAGCTAAGTGATCTTGGACCACTTACTCTCATGCCTCAGAAGGAGGAAATGGCAAACCCCTTCTGAAATCTTGCCAAGAAAGCTGCAGGGACTCATTGAGACGGTCACTGGGAATTAACACTTACTCAAAGGCACACACACAAAATAAAAGACCACCCCACAACACAGGCTCAAACTTAAATTTCTACTTTTTGATCCTTTACTGTCACCATTATAATACTATTAGTTCAATGTCTCTATAATTTTTGTTTCAACCTAACTGAACAACTCAGGAAGAATAAATGGTCAATGTCTGCCAAGATTAGCAAGATCATTAACGATGGCAGTGATGGCATTACTGATTGAGTTGTTCAAAGAAACAAGAGTTAACTTTTATTTAGATCTCAAATGGCCAACCAGTAATGAAAAAGCCCATTATTGTGGCTAATAGAAGATGGGACTACAATACTAGTGCTGATAATGCAAGCTGGAACTTACCAGGCTCAAAGAAGCAGTTACTGAGAGACAGTCCTAATTAAATGATGCCTCTCGGGTCATAAAAAAATCAGAAGCAACTGAATTTCTGAACATCAAACAGACCCACAAGTATAGACATATTCTGGGATATACAAACAATTTTATTGAAATTTAACAAAATTCAACAAATGCACTTCAAGGCAGAGGAAATAGATATTATACATGTTTGCCTCCAGGATTCCTTTCTGTATGCTACAAGAACAGAAAGGGCAGTGCTAGTGGGTTCAGTTCTACACAACCACACGCACGGAAGGATCATTAAAATGAAATAGAACTTTTTGCTTATTCCAAAGATAGTGATATATATCAATATTTTTGTCTATATACCAACGTCATCTGCTTTCACAGTATCAGCATCCTATGTAGTCTCCGCAAGCCCTCTCCCTGATCACAGCTACCATTTGCACGAAGAGCAGAGCTGCTAGAAAGCAAGATGAGAGGGGTGGCAGAATCCCAGCAGACAACGGCACAGCTGGAGACACAGGCAAGTGGACAGGCAAGGAGCCGGCCTTGGAGAAAATTAAGAGATGTCAGCTGCTGGTATCCTCCTGCAGCTTAGGAGATGTCAAGCTCGGCAGAAATGAGACCTCCTTTACATAGAGGCTCCATTTAGATGCCTGTCAGAAAAAGAGTGGGAGCAACTTGCTGGGCAAGTCACGAGAAAATGAAATCCAACATAGCACAGTAGTTTTCTGATCACAGGGCATTTGCTTGCTCAAAAAATAACCACTGGAAGAACATAAAACCAGGTATTTTAGAAATGTAGATACGAGAAAGACTGTTACCAACAAGGCTTTCACTATCTCCCATGAATAAAATCTCCAGATTGGGGAGTAGAACTTTCTATTCTGAAGATAAAATATGATCCAACACTGCTTCTTCCGACCTACTTTTGAGGTAAGCTTCTTAGTAAGCAGCCTTCCCTTCAATTACTCAAGTAGCGTGGTTCAGCTCCTCGATGACAACCTATGATTCATTATGGACCATCATGCTGAGATGGGAGTATTTGTTGGCCCAGCAAGTTTGCAAACTCATCTAGGATCCGCAGGATGCTCTTGTTTCACTGCAATGAAATTTCCTTCCCTAATAAAGATCAGAAATGTCAGATTCTGATTATCACACTATTAAAAGTGAATCAAAATTCAGATTTCACTACATGGGAGCATTGGCTGGTTGTACACTTTCTATTCACAGGCAATCATACAATTGTAAACTCATAACCTGATTTCTGAATGGCAAAGCAGTGGCAACTGAATAAACAAATTGCTCCAAGTATCAATTCTAATATGTAACACAGACTTGTAGCTAAGAGTGGTGAAGATAAGAGAGTGACTAGGTAGACCTCTGTCAGCACTGCTATATGCATTTCTTAACACCTCTACTTAGGCATTTTTTAATGCTTAGAAACGATTTCTTTGCATGGGCGGACATGACAGGATGTACATTAACTAACTAATATTGTGATGCAAGTGTTTACAAGCTAATTATACTGAACATTGAGGTAGCAATGCCTGAAGTGCTCAGAAAGGCAACGACACACTCTGGGAAAGAAATATGATGTGCAATGAACCCACCCACACTCCAGTTTTAAAGCTTAATACGAAGTCTGATGGGTGGGTAAAAAGGCAGGCAGGCAGGCAAGGATCTTTTGGCTGTACATTGCATATGAAAGCCTCTTCATAAGAGTGCCTTTAACAGGGTTTGCCTGATCACCTCTCAGCAGCAGGTAGCTCTACATCGTGAAAGCAAGAAGCCTGGGATGAAGAGGTAGGCATACTGCTTCAGTACTTGCTCAGCTATCAGTACCATAGCAAAACATTTCACATTCATACATCGGGGAGAAGGGCAAGGCCCTTCAAAACAGAAAAGATATAACTTTCCTTTGAAGTGTGCTGCATTCTCCCCACATCAGACACTACTTGGTCCAATCCAAGGCGTCTGCCAAAGGAAGATCACAGGATTTTGTTATTATTTGCTGGCAGAGGAAGATGAAGGGGAAAATACACAGCCAAATTAGGTGGCAAACATCTTGACCAAAGCAAAGTTGTCTTAGTAGAGACAGTATAACTTAAGAAAGAGATGGAAACTTTTGTCTCCCCAGCAGTCCCAGAGAACGTGGCCGATGATGGAGGATGCTTGAATCTTCAATTCAGCAACATGTGGAGGACATAGGTGGAGGTTCTCCATGTACAACATGGGAAACCAATATGGGAATTATTCTATTACAAGAATGAAAAGAGAAGTCTGTTCTTCTGACAAGGGGCTCTCCGGAGAAGGTCCTGGATTTATCAGCTCCAGTTAGCAAAATCACTGGCCCTACAGTCACTGTGCTCTATTATTTATTGGAGGGCTCTAGGTGAGGGAAGGATCTTATAGATTCACTTGAAAGATAAATGCTTCCTAAGATGTAATATATTTGGTGCACTTTAACAGAAAAGCTTCATATCCAGATGCTACTTCACATCTTTAGTCCATCTTGCAAAGTTCAAAAAGATGAAACCTGCAAAGAAAATAGTGCAACTCCAAAGGGAAATATAACAAAGAGAGGAAAACCTACGTGTTGGTCTGTTTCCTATGACCACTTCAAAAATGATTCTGTTTTGAACAGTTTATTAAGTGCAACATTACTTTCCCTGCCTCCGTGACGTTATAGTACAGTATTAGTCTTTCAGCCCATGCTTATAAGGTAAGTGGGTGAGTGGACAAAGAAGCATAAGAAGTTTTCTGCTCACCTTTACTCATCTTGAAATGTCACTATCAACTTTTGTAAAAGCTGGCTGGGGTAATCACGCAGAATATCTGTTCCTGAAAAAGTGCAAGTTGGCTCTCTAGTGTCAAGACAGTTGACATCTGCTGCCACCTAAGCATCAATTAGCAGCTGCTTAATAGGTTCTAGTTGATTCACTGAAGGAAATTTTGAATAGGCTCCTAATCAAGGCCCGACTTTTCATCTGACACAGGTCCCACTAATATACATCCTTAGACAATATTATGCCTGATAGTCAGAAGTGTGCCCACTGCCGCAGTTGCTGTCACTGCCTCCAAACAGAGAAGCATCAAAGCCTGCTGTCTGTTTGTGCTCCCAATTCATCCTCTGCAGGGACATGTGGCTGCCTAGCATGGTTTACATGTGGTACAGTAAAACTGGGCAAATAAGATGTACTGACAGCACACAGTTAACTTTCTCTTGGCTCAGACCTCACAGATGATAACAGGGAAGTCCACATGAATTCGAGGGTGCTCCAGTTTCACCATGCCCTGGAACAAAAAGGATACAACGTGAGTAAAATGCCACCAAAATTAACTTTCAAGAAGCAGGTTGCAATGATTTTCCCACCTAAGACATTTTGTGCTAAAAAGGTGTCTTGCTCATAATCAAAAATCTGAAAACATTAGAAAAGCAAGTAGGTCATACTGTTGGACTGAAGATGACTTAGAAGTAGTTATTTATCTGCAGAAAGAAAACAAGGAATGGGACCAGAAAGTAGTAAGACCCTTGAAATTTGCATCAAACAGCTCACTTCTTACCCTAGAGGCATCAAACTGGTTCTGATCAAATGAACATGGTTTTGATAGATGAAACTCTTCAAAAGAACTTCGAGGCATTGTTTACCTTAAATAATCTTTTATTCGAGAAACAAAGTATCGGCACTGCATAGCTGAAACCAAAGACTAAATTCCCCTCCCCTGGGTACAATGTAACAAAGCACAATTCCCTCCTCCAATAAACAGTCATAAATCACATCCCCCAATTAGCTTGAAGCATGGGCTTTTTCCCCCAGCTCTCCAGCCCCCAAAATTCTATCAGCTCAGGGCCCAATGACCTTGGGTTCCCACTGCTGAGTTATTATTGTTATGACTAGCTGGACTCTCATCCACATTCCCACTCCCAGCATCAACTAACTCTAAAAGCAATAGAGGAAAAATGGCTGCATTTCCATATGTTGTCAAAGCAAGAACATCCGATGTTAGCAGCGTTGACACTTTACTTATATTTGCTGAGGGAAGACGTAAGGACGGACTGATGGGCTGGCTGGATAATTAGGAGTTCAAATGACAATTGACTGAAACTTTTTAAATCCCTACAGTGGGGAAAAAAAGTATTTAGTCAGCCACCAATTGTGCAAGTTCTCCCACTTAAAAAGATGAGAGATAATTGTAATTGTAATTGTCATCATAGGTAGACCTCAACTATGAGAGACAAAATGAGAAAACAAATCCAAACAATCACATTTGTCTGATTTGGAAAGAATTTATTTGCAAATTATGGTGGAAAATAAGTATGTGGTCACCTACAAACAAGCAAGATTTCTGGCTCTCACAGACCTGTAACTTCTTCTTTAAGAGGTTCCTGTCCTCCACTCATTACCTGTATTAATGGCACCTGGTTGAACTTGTTATCAGTATAAAAGACACCTGTCCACAACCTCAAACAGCCACACTCCAAACTCCACTATGGTGAAGACCAAAGAGCTGTCGAAGGACACCAGAAACAAAATTGTAGACCTGCACCAGGCTGGGAAGACTGAATCTGCAATAGGCAAGCAGCTTGGTGTGAAGAAACCAACTGTGGGAGCAATAATTAGAAAATGGAAGACATACAAGACCACTGATAATCTCCCGCGATCTGGGGCTCCACACAAGATCTCACCCCATGGAGTCAACATGATCACAAGAACAGTGAGCAAAAATCCCAGAACCACATGGGGGGGACCTAGTGAATGACCTGCAGAGAGCTGGGACCAACGTTAATAAAGGCAACCATCAGTAACACACTACGCCGCCAGGGACTCAGATCCTGCAGTGACAGACGTGTCCCCCTGCTTAAGCCAGTACATGTCCGGGCCAGTCTGAAGTTTGCTAGAGAGCATTTGGATGATCCAGAAGAGGATTGGGAGAATGTCATATGGTCAGATGAAACCAAGGTAGAACTGTTTGGTAGAAACACAACTCGTCGTGTTTGGAGGAGAGAGAATGCTGAGTTGCAGCCAAAGAACACCATACCTACTGTGAAGCATGGGAGTGGCAACATCATGCTTTGGGGCTGTTTCTCTGCAAAGGGACCAGGACGACTGATCCGTGTACAGGAAAGAATGAATGGGGCCGTGTATCGTGAGATTTTGAGTGTAAACACCTTCCATCAGCAAGGACATTGAAGATGAAACAGCTGGGTCTTTCAGCATGACAATGATCCCAAACACACCGCCCAGGCAATGAAGGAGTGCTTCATAAGAAGCATTTCAAGGTCCTGGAGTGGCCTAGCCAGTCTCCAGATCTCAACCCCATAGAAAACCTTTGGAGGGAGTTGAAAGTCCGTGTTGCCCAGCAACAGCCCCAAAACATTACTGCTCTAGAGGAGATGTGCATGGAGGAATGGGCCAACATACCAACAACAGTGTGTGCCAACCTTGTGAATACTTACAGAAAACGTTTGACCTCTGTCATTGCCAACAAAGGATATATAATAAAGTATTGAGATGAACTTTTGATATTGACCACATACTTATTTTCCACCATAATTTGCAAATAAATTCTTTCCAAATCAGACAAATGTGATTGTCTGGATTTGTTTTCTCATTTTGTCTCTCATAGTTCAGGTCTACCTATGATGACAATTACAGGCCTCTCTCATCTTTTTAAGTGGGAGAACTTGCACAATTGGTGGCTGACTAAATACTTTTTTTCCTCACTGTAAATAGATTGGATGATAAAGACTACATACAAAAACAAAATGGATGTTCCATATTTAGCTTCAAATGGTAAAAAACCATCCCTAACACCTGTCCCCAAAGTCCCCAGCTTAACATACCAACAAGAAAATGTTGATGAATTTCAGAAAAAAATTCTTTCTATGTTAAAATCAATACAAGAGACAATTGCCTTAGCTCATGATGAGACTAAAAATAACACAAAGAAGATAAAAAACAATTTTTCAATCTAAATCTATAAACTCAGAAAATGAAGAAACTAGCAACCCAGAAAATAGAAAAAAAAACAGAGGAAGCAGATCCAAAGATGGAGGACCTATAGAAAGGAACTAACAGACAGACTCAGACAAACGAAGAATTAGAAGACATAGTGATAATATCAGAAATGGAAAAGATATCTTACCTGTCAAGATCTCAGAACACATTTGAGGATAAGAAAGAAGAGCTGATTGAATGAAAGATAGTGTTGTTAGGAGAATTGTGGGAAATTGGAGAAGGAGGGAGGCTGTTTAATGAATATCAATGGGCTGAGCATCCTTCCAAAAATACTTTAATCAGATTGCCTTTCTTATTCCAAACAATATACACAAAATAGAGGAAGAATTATTTGATAATTGAAATGCATTGATTTGGAAAGTTAGTTGGCAAAGGAAGAAAGCTAGAGTAAGACTGAAGAAAATAGAGGTTTTGACCCACTAGATGGGATACTATACTATTAATCAGATGTTTGAACATGGCTGAGAATAGATAATTGTTAGAAATAGAAGTATTATAACTAGAAAGATAGGATTTATAACTAGAATATTATATTTTGGTATGAGAAGGGATATATGAAAATGCTAAGAGGGTTTGAATAAGGGAAGCTTTTTATTACACAAATATAACTTATTATGAGAAATTATAAGCGACAGAGTCATTTTGAACACTGATGGGAAATTAAAATTTTAAAAAAGCAGGAAAAACAGAATATTAATTGAACAAATGGATATTAAGTGCAAATGCAATTAAGATATATTTTGGTTAGAAAAGATATTTTAAACCGGCATTATTGATATTGTTAGGAAAATGTAACAAAGATGTCGATATTCAATTGTATATGTATTAACAACAATAATGTTGCCTAATGTGGGAAAATGTGTACTACCAGAAGAAGAGAGGAAGCATTGGATGTTGTAATATTGGGCCTAGATTAAAGAAGTTAATATGTACCACTGAATTACTAATGGACCCAGAAAACACATTGTTTATTAAGTACTTATGATTGTAAAACTAGAAAATAAAATATTTATAAAAAAATGTGGGCACTTATCAACTGGCATGTAGTTACAACATGGTTCCAGCACCCCAATGTCATGTGATCATTATTTGTGAGCTTCCAAGCTAGCATCTTGCCAGCGAAGACAATGGGAGAAGCTAGATTCATTCAACAACCACATGATGCACTTAATTATAGCAGTGATTCTCTTAAAAACCATGGCAAAAATGGCTGTAAAACTGGACAGGACTCACTAACCATCTTGATTAGCAATGGAAATTCTGGTTCCAACTGTGTCGGTTAAGGAGTATCTGTAGTGGTTAAGATACTGGGCCTAGAAACTAGGAATGTGAGTTCTAGTCAGTGGTGGGATTCAAATATGTGAACAACCAGTTCTCTGTGGTGGATGTCACTTCCAGAAGTCCATTCTAGGTCTGAGCAACAAAAAATTAGCCACCAGTTCTGCCGAACTGACTGAATTCCACCACTGGTTCTAATCTTGCCTTAGACATTAAAGTTAGCTGGGTGACTTTAGGCTAGTCATTCTCTCAGCTGAACCCCATTCACAGAGCAGTGGCAGGGGTTGTTGTGGGGAAAATAGAAGCAGAAAGAAGTATTATGTATGTTCATCATCTTGAGTTATTTATGAAAAAAATAAAGACAGAATAAAAAATCTTTTAAAAAGTTACGCCATCACTATTTTAATACTATTTTTAAACTATAAATGGTAAGTCTCTGAAGTCCAAAATATCAAAATGCTATTCAAAGAACAAAACAGTTTTTCCAAGATGCTTAGTTTGTATAGAGAGTATTAAAAGGAAAGCGTTCATAGTTTCTGGGGTAGAATTACTACACTGACAGGCCTTTGATGGCTAGATCTGATACTGGATGCAGAGATGGCATTTCCAATTAATTATGGCATACCTCTGGGCATGATAGCTGGAAGAAAAATAAATTTCTTGTATATGCCATGGATCACTACAAAAAGAGCAATGTTTGGTTAAAGCAAAACCAAATCAAGTTATAAAAAAGATACTGTATTTTCAAGGATGACATAAAGGCACTCTACTGTAATCACTGCCTACTTAGTTAACAGGATACCATTTATGTTTTCTACTTTTAGTCTCTGGTTATTTATTTGGATTGTTTAAGAAACAAATATGGACCGAGCTAGTCAAGAACTGTATGGTAAGGTGGGAACAAGACTTTGGGCACTCTATCACCATGGACACGTGGGAGAAAATCTGGGTGAAGAATGTAGAATTCACGAAATCGCAACACTTAAGGGAAAATTTCTACAAGATGTTCTATAGATGGCACCTAGATCCGAAAAAAATATCACTCATCTACCCAGACTCCCAGCCCAAATGCTGGAGGTGTGGGGACGGGGAGGCTACCTACTTTCATATATGGTGGACATGCAGAAAAATCAAAGCATTCTGGAGGAAGATATGGTGGACACTCCAAACCATCTTCAAAAAGCGTATAGAATTTTTAGGTTCTATATCAGGTTTTTTTGTTAGGGATCACAAAGGATTGCACTGCCTCAGAGACGAACCTATTTCTGAACTTGATTACAGCAACAAGATTGTTGGTGGGACAATACTGGAAGAATCCAGAAATACCGCCTATGGAAGAATGGACTGTGAAAGTAACAAATTTGGCGGAAATGGCGAAAATATCGGCATACTTGAAAGATCGCTCAAATGAACAATATTTGACAGACTGGAAACAGTGGATAGACTATATCCAAGAGAAACATCAATCAAACAAAATGCATCTGGCGTTTAGCTGAGGCTCGACGTGAAGAGGGAAGAATACTTACCAAACCAAATGTTTACAAAAACTAACACCTAATGTTGTATGCATATGTTCTATGACGAATGCCTCTTAACATGATCTTATGTCTAATGTTGTTTGCTTTAATATTGATAAAGTGGATTGAATTTCTACCTCAGGTTAGGAAACTTCTACCTCAGGATCTTTGGTTAAAAGATTGCACTAGTACTGAGATGAAGTTAATTCAGAAGCGCGAATGGACAATAGGTGACAGACCAGAAATAGCAGATAGACCATATATATGACTTATCTCAGGTTATTAAACTTTTACCTCAGGATCTTTGGTTAGGGATCATAAAAGATTGTACTAATACTGAGATGAATAATATGTAATAATATGTGATAGACTAGAAACTGTGGATAGACTATAGAGAAGAGAAACACCAATCAAATAAAGTGTAACAGGAGTATAGTAGAGGCTTGAAGTGAGGAGTGAAAAATGTTTACCAAACCAGACGTTTACAAAGAATAATACTTAGTGATGTATATCAGGTGCTATGATGATTGATGCATACTATGATTTTATGGTCAATGTGGATTGTTTTAATAAAGGAATTATATATATATATATATATATATATATATATATATATATATATATATATATATATATATATATATATATATATATATATATATATATATATATATATATATATATATATATATATATATATATATATATATATATATATATATATATATATATATATATATATATATATATATATATATATATATATAAATGGAATATTCTAAAGATCTGTTTATGCTTACGATTATGAGGTGTACCTTCAAGAAATGAAACATTTATTCCTTCAAAGAATAAATCAACAATATTAAAATCACAATGTTTCATTTTGAATAAATATTTTAAATGTCAGGTATAGCAAAAAAATCCCTATGAGAAGGCAGGCTGAAATCAACTCCAAGTATTCCAACTGCAGCAATTTCAAAATCTCTGTTGCAGAATCAAACATTTTTCCTCAGATGGCAAAAAGCAATCTTAAAGGCTCTATTGTCTTACAATACATCCAATGGTATCAACAATTCAAAAAACAGTTTACAAGTCTTGCAAAAATCTAGAAATTAACCAAACTCTCCCTAATCTGGTGCATATTGGATCAGAATCTGGGAGCTTCTATCAAGTGTGAAGATAACCAGATTGAAAAGACTGGATCTTACTTAGGCTTCTTGAGTCTTAGTTTGAATCCAAAACACAGCAATAAACGTTACCTGAGGTATCAGGTTCTTGTGAATTCTTTTGAGCTTGGCACGCTTCCTCCCATTCTTTGTGATTATTGTCTCCTCATAAAACTCATGTGCAAGGTCACCATCTTCATCATAATACATAGAGCTGAAAGGAAATGAGAAAATTTGGTAAAAACCAAGGACAAAATGATGAAGCAGTGTATGGATCATGTTAACTGCCAGTAGGAGGTAGAGAGATGGCACCTGCTGCTGCCAACAGTCTTCAGCTGAACCATGGCAAGACCAAATGGCTTTGAGTGCATGGAGCTTGAAGATCTGGGATTCTGATATCTTTTGACATCTGGATGGGGTGGCACTACCCCAAACAAACCCGGTTCGCACCTTGGGGATTCTCTTGGACTCATGGCTCCTGCCTGAAGAGCAGGTGACAGTCCTGTTGTGTACAAGTTGCAGTCTTTCCTGGATCAGGAGTCCCTGTGCTCAACACCATTCAAGCCTTATCATCTTGTCATCTAATGTCTACACTACCGCAATGTGCTCTACATGGGGCTACATTTGAAGAACTTTAGGAAGCTACAATTGTGTGTGACAGTTTTGGGGGTCCTTAGAATGGCCCAGCTTATACCGCCGCTCTGCAAGTTGCAATGGCTGCCAGTTTGCTTCTGGGTGCAATTCAAGGTGTTGGTTATTACCTTTAAAGCCATTCATGGCATGAGTCCAGGTTACTTGAGGAACTGTCTTATCCCAATGGGATTGCTCTCTGCCCACCTATGCCAGCAGAGGCATACTGCGGACCCCATCAGTCAGAGAGTTCCAGCTGGTGGAGTCCAGAACAGCTTTCTCTGATGTGGTTCTTGCTCTTTGAAATATCTTGCTCTCTGGGGTGAGGTCAGCTCCTTCCCTGACCTACAACCAGCCTATGAACCCTTCAAAATCCAAATCAACCACACAGCCAACCAGAGAGAGCATCAACCCTCAACCAACCCTCGCAACCCCCCACCAGTTCATCTACCAATGACCCTGATCTGATGTAACTTCCCCATGATTCGAGAATCTCACTTGACACACCCACATCTGAAGCCCTTATAAACAGAGGAACACTGAACTCCCCTAAACTCCACTGAAGATGTTACCTAGCCTGGTAACAAAACATTCAGAAGCCAACCCACAAGCTCGGAGAACAAACCTTCACCCTCCTCCTGACTTTTCCTAAGTTTAAACTGTACATTTAAACAGTCTAATGTATTGCCAAACCTAACTGCAGACACTCTTCACTAACAATCTTGGGTTCTGCAGTAAAACAATGTTCAAATAACTAAAGATATTTACATTTCTGTTTTTTCCATACTTGCAACTCCATATGAAAGCAGACTTGTACTTTGCCTTTAATAATTAATGGAAGCAGAATGAATGAGAATTGGAGGAAGAAATGGGAACAGTCAAGCATATACTAATGAGAAGTAAAATGCTGCAGTCAGACAGCAATTTTATTTCATTTAAGAACTCCCAGCCACAACACATTTCACTCATTACTCAAAGAGTTGTGTATTTTAATAAATTTAACTAATTAAAACAGGGAACTCTGACAGATGCACCATTTTTTTACAACACATAACATGCATTGTAAGATTATAGAATTGGAAGAACTAACAAATCCAACAGTTGACTCAATGTACAAATCCGAAAGCATCCCTGACAGATGGCTATCCAGGAAAAGGGAATTACTGAATCTCTGTGTTAAGTCTCACTGTTAAGCCAATCTAGCAGCTTATATGCAAAATTCAGCTCAGGAACTTGCTTTTCTGTGCTTTAATTTAAATCCCTTATTCTGCTCTTTGGGATGATGAAGTGCTAGTCTTTTTTGTAGTATACGTTCAGATAAGAGTTCTACTATATTTCCCTACTTTCAGCTTTTTCTTTTCAATGCTAAATATTTCTCAATATTCTCTATTCATAAGATTTTATGTATTCTCTTCTGATCATCTTTATAACCCTTTTGGGCATTTGATCCCAATTTTTCTGAACCTTCTTTAAGAAATGTTATCCTGATAATTTTTGCTACCGGTAACAGTTAAAACTGATGTTGCTCCTGACAACTTAGCTAAATCTGGACTACAAAAACTACTGAATTATGAATGTGTTTTTCGAAGATTTTGCAGAATGGGCTGCAAAACACTTCAGATGCTGAATCAATGTCAGAGTAAAAAGCCATTATCACAAGCAATTTGGAACAAGAGAAATATAAATTGAGACTTCTCACTCTCAATAAATACAGCTGATACAGTAATAGATCATCAAAATTCTCAAAGAGCTATAATTATCCTGTAGCAATATTCAAAATTAAAGTGTCCCTACCTCTTTCTCCTCCACTGAACCTTCATGGGGACTTTTTTTACCATTCATATGAAGTGCATTATATATTTTGCAGAAAATAAGTATCAAGGAAGCAAGGTTAATTCTTTAGTCGTTTGTTTCCTTGCTCCAGAACAATTCTGCCTCTTATCACAACAAAATGATTTCTTTCTCCTGAAGCATTTCTAACAATAAGAGAGATAGACCATATCTTCTGCCAACACCTCTATGCTATTCTTTCACTTTTGGGCAAGCAAAAAATCTGGAAAAGGCTCTAACGCTGGGAGATAGACGGAAGGCAGAGAAGAAGCGGAAAACCAGCAGCAAGGTGGATGGATCCAGTTACAGTGGCAATGAATGCACCATTGGAAGACCAAGTTAGGGACGGGTCGCCAGGGAGAAAATCGATGTGGTCACTAGGATGTGGTCACTTGGCGGCACATCATCATCATCATCATCGTTCACGGAGTTGTCCGCGAACTGCTGGCTCAGACCCTGCAAGGTTTCCCAAAGTGGCATCTCAAAAGCGGCCCTGTCCAAAACGAAAGCTGCCGGAGGGAGAAGTATGGGAAGATCGGGCAGCTTCACTCTCTTTTCTCCCATCCCCGCGCGGGGCCGAAGTGGGAAGGGCATCTGGAGGGAAGCGCCCGCCGCCTTGCTTACTTGGAAGTCCAATGCTCGGGCGGCCAGGTAAGCCAAGCTTGCCGACCGCACAGCCCCTTCCCCGTCCCCTCCCGGCTTCCCTCTTACCCGCGGCGGGTGAAGACGAAGGGGGTAGCCGAGCAGAGTCCCCGAGCTCGAGTCAGCGTCTGATCGCCGGCTGACCTCTCGGAGCTGCCTGGCCCACCGGAGCCAAAGAGCCAGAGGCCTCGAGCCTTGGAGCCGCTGGCGCCCATGGCTCAGAGGAGCAGCATGGCCGCGGAAAGAGGGGCGAGCCAACCGACGCTCCCTGGAGGGCAGCAACGGAGCCTTCCCCGCGCCGGAAACTCGACCCTCCCACAACGTAACTTCCGGCACCGCCCAGTCCGAAAGTCCACTCTTAAGGGGGGGGGGAGGCGCCTTGTTACGGAGGGCTACCACATACTGCAATTGCAACTTCCGGTTGCCTCTGGAACTGATAACGTTAGCCGCAGACCGGCTACGACTGGGAGGAAAATACTGTAGGGAGTGGGCCGGATCGGAGGAATCCTGCTGCGGCATTTGAAGATGACCATGTCCCGTTATCTGCTCGTCCTCAAGCGAAAGGCCAGCTCGGACGATTTGATATGGGTGATCAGAATGGTGTATTTGTTTCTGAGCGGATACCATATACAATCGCTATGGACAGTCTTGGCACTGTATTTTCTAATGCTGCCCCATGCTATTAAAACACAAGCAATTTTATAGTTCAAACTAAGTTTTGAAAGTCATCCATTGTATCATGGTGCTTTCGATTTGTGTTAACTTGAATGTTATTTAATTTTATGCAATTTGGATGAAGGAATGAGGCATGGCAGCCATTTGAGCCAAGCTATAATAGGAGATAATGATTTATCAACAGTTCATAATATAAGTGCCCAAATAACTTCCATGTAAACACTTCCTCTCTTGTAGGAGCTCCGGAGGGGAAAGGCATCCCTTATTTTGTTGTCCTTATACCTAGTGAAATAGGTTGAGGTGAGAGTTTGATCCATAACTGAATCTGTGCATTAGACTAAAGCTATACACAGGATTCCCCCAGTGTATGAATTGTTACACCACCTAAGCTGTACAGCCCAGGAGGTAATTTTAGTACGTTAATAATTTGTTACTTGGTAATATGCTACATGTGACCTCACCAATAGCTGCACAGGAAGCACTGCATATTATAATTGGCTTAAATTCCAGTTTATTTAGTAGCCACACCACCATTTGCCCAAACCTTCAAGAAGGGTACATGAAATAAAGAATTTTGTATACTAGAACTGAATTAAAAAGTTAAATTTTATGCAATAAATTATTTTAGGCCATATTTGATATAGGCAGGATTGTTTTACATAAAATGATAGGTAAATAATAATAATATAATAATAATAATTTGGAAGGGATATTGAAGGTCATCTAGTCCAACCCTCTGCTCAGGCAGGAAACCCTATACCATTTCAGACAAATGGCTGTCCAATCTCTTCTTAAAAACTTCCAGTGTTGGAGCATTCACCGCTTCTGGAGGCAGGTTGTTCCACTGGTTAATTGTTCTGTCAGGAAGTTTCTCCTTAGTTCTAGGTTGCTTCTCTCCTTGATTAGTTTCCACCCGTTGCTTCTTGTCCTGCCTTCAGGCACCTTGGAAAATAGCTTGACTCCCTCTTCTTTGTGGCAGCCCCTGAGATATTGGAACACTATCATTTCCCCCCTCATCCTTCTCATTAAACTAGACATACCCAATTCCAGCAGCCTTTCCTTATATGCTTTAGCCTCCAGTCCCCTAATCATCTCTGTTGCTCTTCTCTGTACTCTTTCTAGAGTCTCAACTTCTTTTTTACATCGTGGTGACCAAAACTGAATGCAGTATTCCAAGTGTGGCCTTACCAAGGCATTGTAAAGTGGTATTAAATAAGTCTTAAGTGGCTCTGCTCTTTCCTAATGGTAAAGTGTGGCAAGTGATGAATATTGATCACCTTACAGATTGAGGATTTTAGGATTCTTTCACATGGAAGATGTTAGTCTTCTATTTCTATATCCATACCATGGGGATTCCAGCTGAGCTGATTAATTCCACAACGTAAGCATCTCAGATCCTTTTCCATGGTAAATATGTCAAAAGGTTTCCATTGGAAAGAATTACTGTTAGCTATGTAGAAATGGCCTACTGTATGTTGTGTACTTGTATTTGTACGTGTACTTATATCAAGAATTGATCTATTTAAAAACACTTGAAAGTTACGGAGTATGGATAAAAGACCAAGATTTAGATTTATCACGAAAGAGAAACATGGTACATCAATGCAGCAATGTAGGGCAAATAGCAGTAGTGTTGCTCCCAAATTTTATCTTAGTTGGAAAGAGATAAGATGTAGTATTCATTTTATTGTCTCTCAATAGTACACAAATGTTCCAGCAATAATACTTCACCCAGAATCTAAACCGAGCTTTTTAAATGACTTTTTCCAAAAACAACAAACTTTGGTTTATACTACATAATAAGTCATTGATAAAATGGGGCGTTGTCTTACCTGAACGCCTTTTCTCAGCACGGAGATGGAGAATCCACCAATGGGTTATGACTGTATTCCTGCCCAATCAGATCAAGTCAGCAAAAGCTGCCACGCCCCTTCCTGGACCTTATCCCAGGTTTGACGCGAGCGTAGCCCTTGACTGACTGTGTGACATCGTGGCTCCTTCCACTAATGCTAATCCTAGGCCTAAATGACCTACCAGGGTGGGAGTGGATTCTCCATCTCCGTGCTGAGAAAAGGCGTTCAGGTAAGACAACGCCCCTTCTCCAGCACTAGGAGATGGAGAATCCACCAATGGGACATACCAAAGCCTACTGTCCCTGAGGGTGGGCAGCAGACTGGTCTGGTGTGGCACTTTGGCGAATGACCTGTTGGAGAACTCTCCGGCCAAAGGCAGCCTCGGCCGAGGCAAACCTATTAATCTTGTAGTGCCTAATGAAAGGAGATGGTGTAGCCCATGTGGCTGCCCTGCATACCTCCTCGATGGATGCCTGTGTGGACCAGGCCGTGGAGGTAGCTGCACTTCGTGTGGAGTGGGCCGTGATCCCTCTTGGGACTGGCAAGGACTCCGCCTGATACGCCCCGGCGATACACGCTCTGATCCACCTGCCAATTGTGGAGGAGGATGCCTTCCGACCTTTGTAGGAAGGATGGAACGATATGAACAGGGCTTCGGACCTACGGAATTCTGCTGTACGTGCAATGTAGCACTTCAGCGCTCTACGGACGTCCAAGGTCTGCCATTGTCGCTCCCTATTGTGTGCCGGATTGGGGCAAAAATCTGGTAGCACTATGTCCTGCAACCTATGGAATAGGGAATTCACCTTCAGGGTGAAGGTGGGATCGAGGCGCAGGGTCACCCGATCCTGATGGAACACGCACAAGTCCTCCCTGACTGAGAGCGCTGCCAATTCGGAGATGCGATGTGCGGACGTGATTGCCACCAGGAACGCCACCTTGTGGGACAGGTAGCGCACGTCGCATGTTGCTAGGGGTTCGAAGGGCCTCTGAATGAGAGACAGGAGGACCCAGGGTAACTCCCACGAGGGGTATCTATGCACGGTAGGGGGTCTGGAGTTTGAGGCCCCTTTTAGGAAGGACCGGATGAGGGGATGGAGACTCAGGGTCCCTGCTGAGTCGCATGTGAGCACCGTTGCCAGCGCTGCCACATGTCTGTGCAGTGTGTTTGGGGCTAGGCCCCTGTCGAGTCCGGCTAGCAAGTAGTCCAGAATATGGGCAATTGTGAGGTCCTTGAGCGGCAGCCTCCGTCTGGAGCACCACAATTTGGAAGTTTTTCCACGAGGCATCATAGATGCGGTTGGTGGAAGGGCGGCGGGAGGCCTGGATTATGGTGATGACCCCCGGGGAGCAGAGTTCCCCTGCTAGGATCGAGCGCTCAAGTGCCAGGCGGCTAACTGGAGCCACTGAGGATCTGGGTGGTGAATGCCTCCCTGACTGAGCGATATCCGCTCCGGGGGAATCCTCCAGGGTTCCGCAAGGGAGAGGCTCATCAGGTCGGCGAACCATGGTCTCCTTGGGCAGTGGGGGGCCACTAGGAGTACCACTGCTCGTTCCCTGATGAGCTTGCGTATCATTGCCGGGAGGAGGGGCAGGGGGGGAGCGTAAAGGAGGCCCTGCGGCCACGGACTCCGGAGGGCGTCCGTCTGTTCCGCCTCCCTGGCTGGAAAGCTGGAAAAGAATCGGGGCAGCTGGGCGTTGTGCGGGGAAGCAAACAGGTCCACCTGTGGCAAGCCGAAACGGTGGCAGATCTCCTTGAAGCTCCTCGGGTGAAGTCGCCACTCTGAGTGGTCCACTGTTGTTCTGGTCAGGAAGTCGGCCTGAGTGTTCGCTTCCCCTGATATGTGATCGGCCCTGATGGAAGCTAGGTTGTGTTCTGCCCAGGTTCCCAGAAGGAGGGCCTCTGCCATAAGGTTTCAGGACTGAGTGCCCCCCTGACGGTTTACATGAGCCTTGGCTGTCACGTTGTCGGTGAGGACCAGGACGTGTTGGCACGCCACTCGGTCCTGGAAGTGACGGAGGGCAAGGTGGATGGCCCGTAACTCAAGCCAATTGATGCTATGACGGAGATCCGCCCTGGACCACCGGCCCTGTGCCCACTGTGAATGAAGGTGCGCTCCCCAGCCGAAGAGGCTGGCGTCCGTGGTGAGGATTGTCCGGTCCGGCTCCCTGAAGTCTGACCCTCTGCTTATGGCTGGTGATAGCCACCATCTGAGGGATTGTAGTACCTGTGGTGGGAGGTGAACCTTTTGAGGGGAGGCTCTGAGGTTTTGCCTCTGGAAGGGCAACAGGAACCATTGCAGCTCCCTGGAATGGAGCCTGGACCAAGGCACGATTGCAATGGCCGAAATCATCTTTCCTAGCAACTGGGATAGGCTGACCAATGTTACTGATCGACTCCTGCGAATCTGGAGGATCGAGCGTCTTATGCTGTCCCGGCGCTCTTGGGATAGGTAAACCCGGCACTCTACGGTGTCTATGATGGCGCCGAGGTGGAATAACCTTGTTGAGGGGACTAGGTGACTTTTGGGAAAATTTATCGAGAACCCGTGACTTTGGAGTAGCCCTACCACCACCTGTAGGTCCGACTCGGCGGCCTGGTGACGCGGCCTGGATTAAAATGTCATCCAGGTAGCACTGGACTCTGATCGGCACCATCCGTAGGCTGGCTGCTAGAGCTGCCAGGATCTTGGTGAAGACCCTTGGGGCGGAGGATAGGCCGAATGGGAGTGCCCTGTACTGAAAGTGGCGCCCCTTGTAGGCGAACCGTAGAAACTGTCGGTGGGCCAAAGAGATCGGGATATGGAGGTACGCCTCCGTGAGATCGATAGATGTCAGGAGGTCCCCTTTTCTCACGCTTCCCAAGATGGACCGGAGCGTTTGCATTTTGAATTTGTGGTATGCGAGGTGGTAATTTAGCCCTTTGAGGTCTAGGATGGCTCTCCATCCCCCTGACGCCTTTGGGACTACAAAGAGGATGGAGTAGAATCCCTGGTCTCTCTGGTCCATCGGAACCGGTTCTATGGCCCGTATGTGAATTAAATGGTTTACTGCCTCGTCCATCAACTTCCTCCTTGTTTGGTTGCGAGGACTTGGACAAGAGAGGAACCGATTTGGGGGAGTGGCGACAAATTCCAGGGAGAGGCCGTGGCGGATGGTGTTGAGCACCCATGCGTCCGTGGTGGTGACCTCCCACTGGTGGGCAAACAGGGAGAGCCTGCCCCCAATGGGAGGTCCTGATGTGTTGCTGAGGATGCGGGGCTCTCGTATGCCCCCGTATCCCGGTGTGGGCTGTGTTTGCGGGCAGTGGCTAGCGTTCTGGCCTCCAGGGCTCGATCCACTGCCTGGGCGATGAGTAGAGCTAGGCGGTGCTCATTGGGGAGGGCCGCCTGCTCGCTTGGGCGAAGGCCCGCCGCCGTGGGTGTGAACGTGGCCTCGGGGGACCCTTGAGAGACCCTTGTGCCTGGGGCTCGGTCCATGGACTGAAGGTCGTCTGTAGATGGCCCTAGGGGTGATTCCAGCGCTAGTCTGGCTCTTTTCTGCACTTTGGAGAGAACTCCTTTTCCAAGGCCTGGTGTCTCCTCTTGTCCTGTCTGTCTGCTCTCTTAGAGGTCATGGTGGCATATCTAACCCTAGATTTGGCTGCCAACCTGTTGGTACCTTCTAGACCATGATGAGGATGGAGGGGCTCCTGAAGAGGGCGGGGTAGCCTCTTCCATTCTCCGATATCGCCAGGACACGAAAGGGGCCCCCGGGTATCTAGAGAGTATAACCCACTGGGTAAGGACAGGCGTACGACGGGACGTCTGGAACCCAGGGACAGCCAATGTGTGGATAGGGACAGGCGCACTGCTGGGGGCGTCTGGAATTCCACTGCGGCTGTGCACAGATAAGGACAGACACACTACAGGGGGCGCCTGGAATCCGGCTGGAAGTACGGTGGATAAGAACAGGCCCACTGTGGGGGGCGCCTGGAATCCACGTAAAGATTGCTCAGATAAGGACAGACATACTAATGGCGGTGTCTGGAATCCGAGCGGAGCCAAAAGCCAAAAGAGCCAAAAGAGCTAACAATCAGACAATGGGAGACACCGAGCCCAGGAAGAGGGTTTGGATGTTTAAACAACGGCCTAGGTAGGCCTGGTTACTGGCCTGGTTGGGCCTGGAATCACCCTGGAGGCTCAATGCCTGTGGAGTTGTGGGGGGGAGCCTTGCTCGGCCTCTGCGGTCGCGCCGCGTGGCCAAAATGGCGGCCGCTGTGGCCTGCGCCGCTTCCCCCTCGCTTCCCTTCGCTAGCGATCCCTTGACGAGGAAGTCCCGATCCAACGAGATCTACGTAGGGCCCCGCGATCGGCCGCCGATCAGCTGATCAGCACCGGCTTCCCTTTTTAAAATTTCCCACGGAGCGATCCGGCTTCTTTGACCTCTGCGGCTGCTCGTGCCGTGTGGCCAAGATGGCGGCCACTGCGGCACCGGAAAGGAGGGCCTCCGATCGTTCGCTGATCGGCGCCGGTTGCCGCTGCGGCCTCCGCCTTCCGGCAAGGCCTCCGATCGGCTGCTGATCAGCTGATCGGCGCCGGTTGCCGCTGTGGCCTCCGCCACCTTCCGGCGAGGCCTCCGATTGGCCGCCGATCAGCTGATCGGCGCCGGCTTTGTTTAAAATGCCCGCGGAATGCGAAAAAGCGAGGCGTGGGCTGCCGATCAGTTGATCGGCACCTATCCCCGCGGACCCTGGAAGGGGGGGAAACGTGTGAACGGCAAAGGGTGAGGGGACCCCCCTCCCCTTCGCCTCCCCCTTCCTTCCGCCCTCCCCTGCGCCAACGTACGGTTATCTACCGGTCTCTCCTTGCCGGTTGCCGGGTCGTGAGTGGGGGAAGGGAGCCAAGTGGGGAGGGGGAGAGAAGGGCCCTTTCCCCCTGCTTAACTGCAGCTGTTTCTAGCTTGCTTCTTCTAGGGAAGGCTAGGAGACAAGCTCCCACCCCGCTTAAACTGAAATAATTTCTTAAAACTTGCTCTAATCTGATGAAGAATCCACCAATAGGTGACTGTATCTGCCTAGGAGCCACGTTTCATGTCCGTCCTGGGCCAGATGAAGTCAAAACTGGGATAAGGTCCAGGAAGGGGCGTGGCAGCTTTGGCTGACTTGATCTGATTGGGCAGGAATACAGTCATAACCCATTGGTGGATTCTCCATCTCCTAGTGCTGGAGAATATTCATGTTTGTGTACCTAATAAAACCTTTGGCTCAACGTGCTATTTCAATCCAGCCAATTTTTAGGCATATCAAAATCAATTTTGGGTTCAAGGATGGCAGAGGATCAGGAGTTTGAGACTGTTACTCCTGATGAAGTGGACAGGGCCATTGGAGCTGTGAGTTCCGCCACCTGTTTGTTGGACCCGTGTCCCTCCTGGCTGGTTTCTGCTAGCAGGGAGGTGACACGTACCTGGATCCAGGAGATTGTCAACGCTTCTTTGAGGGAGGGGTCCTTCCCGGCTCCTTTGAAGGAGGCACTCGTGCACCCCCTCCTCAAGAAGCCTTCCCTGGATCCAGCAATTCTCACTATCGTCCGGTCTCTAACCTCCCCTTTGTGGGGAAGGTTATTGAGAAGGTGGTGGTACTTCAACTCCAGCGGTCTCTGGAGGAAGCCGATTATCTGGGGCCTCTGCAGTCCGGATTCAGGCCCGGCTACAGCACCGAAACTGCTTTGGTCGCTCTGATGGATGATCTCTGGCAGGCCCGGGATGGAGGCCAGTCCTCTGTCCTGGTGCTTCTTGACCTCTCAGCGGCGTTCGATACCATTGACCATGGTATCCTTCTGCGACAGCTGAGGGGAATAGGAGTGGGGGGCACCGTGTTACGGTGGTTCTCCTATCTCTCTGGTCGGTCGCAGTCGATCCACGGCTGACATTGGAACATCATTTGTCGGCTGTGGCGAGGGGGGCATTTGCCCAGGTTCGCCTGGTTCACCAGTTGCACCCTTATTTGGATCGGGAGTCTCTACTGACAGTCACACATGCCCTTGTCACCTTGAGGATCGACTACTGCAATGCTCTCTACATGGGGCCACCCTTGAAGAGTGTTCGGAGACTACAATTAGTGCAAAATGCAGCTGCGCGAGCGGTTGTGGGCTTGCCCCGTCGTGCCCACATTTCGTCAACTCTCCGCATGCTGCATTGGTTGCCTATTGGTCTCTGAGTGCAATTCAAAGTGTTGGTTATTACCTATAAAGCCCTTTATGGCATTGGACCAGGATACTTACGGGACCGTCTTCTGCCACATACTTCCCTTCGACCGGTGAGAGCGCACAGGGTCGGCCTCCTCCGGGTCCCGTCAGCGAAACAATGCCGTCTGGCGGGTCCTAGGGGGAGGGCCTTCTCTGTTGTGGCACCCACCCTCTGGAACCAACTGCCCCCTGAAGTCCGCGTTTCCCCCACTCTCCCAGCCTTCCGGAAGAATTTAATATGCCGGCAGGCCTGGGGATGACTGTGATTGTGTGTGCATGATGAATGTGTTTGGGGGGTCTTTTAAATGCTTTGTAGATTTGGTTTTTGGTTGTTTTTTTTTAAATGCTGTGATGTTGTTTTTGTTCATGCTGTTAGCCGCTCCGAGTCCTTTGGAGAGGAGCGGCATAAAAATCTAATTAAAATAAATAAATAAATAAATAAAACACACAGTATGAATATGGTTGATAGGAACTAATAGATGTGATACTACATGCAGATGCCATTTTTGGGCATAGTCTTCAAGCAAGAAACTACTTGGGGCGTGTGAGCTGCGCTCTGCCCCTGGGCCTTTGATTGGGACTGTATATTGTATGAGTGGGTATAGTTTTATAGTTTTTATATTGTATACTATTATTTTAATTGATTTATATTTTGTACTTGTATTATCTGCTGTGAGCCGCCCTGAGTCTGAGGAGAAGGGCGGCATATAAGTCAAAATAATAAATAAATAAATATTTCTCATCCCTGAATCATTTATTGATCAGTATATAAGCAGTATCATTCATAACCTAATCAATTCCCAAAAATGTTTTATCCATTCAATTTTCAAAACAATGAACAATCCTAATTAATCCATTCAATGTTCAAGATAGTTAACAATTTTAAACAGGATTCCCCAGAAGTGGCAGAAGCCTAGGTTTTATTTTTTAAATATTTTTCAATGCTCTTACAAATATACTTGACTATTAAAGCTCAGAGAGACTTATTGTAGCAGTAAATGCTTCCCATACCACAGATGTTTTGAGCAGCAACCCAGGAAATTTCCTGCTAGGTTCTGCCCAAAACTATATTGTTCCACAGGCATACATCAAGATCTCAGTCATGCATGTGCCCGTATAAAAATAAGTACTCAAAAGCCATGATTATAGCAGAAGAGAAGCCTGAGTTCTGAGATTTGTTAAGCAGCTAGATTCAATCTTTCCATAAAGAGAGCAAAATAAAGGAGATATATTGGCAGAAACCTTTTACATTTTGTTTTTATAGCCCACTTGTCAATGTTTCTGTCAACTGCTTTTCTATAATTCTGAGAGAAGACAAATTTTAGTCTCTATTTCTCTACCTGATCAGTCTTAGTAATGACTTCAGCTAAGAGGCAGTAGATTTCATTTTAATCAGACTGACCATGAAGTTCCTACTAAAGATGAGCTGAGACATGGCTGAGTGAATTAGACTAGTCCTTTAAAAAGGAATCAGTTAATTACCTATATAAAAATAAAAAAATATATATTTTAAAGAAAAGTGCCATGGATGCCTCTCTTCCTGGAATGCTTCTAGATTCAAAGCTACTCTAGTTGTTTTTAAGTTAACCATAAATCCTTCTCAATTCCAATCCCAGAGAAACATAACTCAGCAAGTCTTTTACTGTAAAAGTGGACTAGCTTTTTGGCACTTTTTTCAGTAACAGTGTTATAGTATTGCCCTAAAACCCCCATCTTCAGACACATCCTGCAAACACCTTTTTATTTTCTCATCTGATCCCAATGTGTCATGCATGCAACATTTACTAACCATTCACTCCATGGGAGCACACATGCACTGATCAAAGGCTCACAAAGAGATCCACACATCCCTGCTGTCCCTTCCCCACCACCTCCAGAGATACATTCATCCCACAGACAGTCGAAGGATCACTTCATTTGCAGTCCACTTGGCTTCATGCTTTTGGCATCTGCTCTTTACTGGAGTGCTGGGTGTGGGATATAGCATTTTATCAACCTGGGGTGCGAGCAGCTAAAGCCTCTTGCATTTTTTGGCGACAATGGGCATATTTCTGCAGAATCTGCCGAGTATGCTCCTCTTCTTCACGCTTCAGAATACGAAGAAAATTCTGCAATTCAGGCATGCTAAAGGCATCCCACTGCAAAAAAAAGAAAAAAAAGAAAAAGAAAATGGAAGTAATTATCACAATGTGTTTGTATCATAATGATGAGTTTATGGCCACTAATAGAGATCTATTTCATCCTCTTTTACATTATTTTTTTAGAATCTAAAATAAAGGACTAATCCAAACAAAAATTCTAGTACAAGAAAAGCAGGGGACCACCATTCTTATGCATAACAAAAAATATACTCTTTGTTAGTGTCTCATTTTTAAAAGAAACACATAAAAATAGTACAAGGGCATGATATGAATCAAAGCAGAGGGCAAATTGGTAATTTCCTGTTCTACAGCTTACAAAACAGCTTTGAGTTATGACTTTAAATAATGTCCAGTTTGTTCTTTCCTAGTGCAGAAAGAAGAAATGTTTAGTACATTTAAATACTTAGGAATATCTCAGAAGGTGGCAGTACCTGAACAATTTTGTCTGGATTTGGAAACTAAATAAGATTGGAACTTAGTATGTGGATAAGATTACTTTGGGAAACATGAGGGTCATAAAAAGGGGAGAGTAGCTTGGAATAGATTTCCTAGAAAGCAATAGCAAATCACTTCCATGCTATTACCAAGAAAACTATATGTCTATCCCCTGAATTCACCAGGAAATCAGCCTGACTCAAAGGAAACATAACAATACCCATCAGATAATAAATGTCATTGTATGATTCTACTATTGACCCTGGTTGAAGTCCCTAAGTCCATATCAATGTTTTATCAGTGTATACTATAGGCCACCCAACCAAACAGAGGAAATAGATGAACTTTTTTCTAGTCAGATAACTAAGGTATGTAGGAAGCACATCACAATAGTAATGGGGGACTTTAATTACCCTGACATCAACTGGGAAACAAACTCGGCACCAAGTGGAAGATCAAACATTCCTGACAAACCTAACAGACAACTTTGTCTCCCAAAAAGTAGAGAAGGGAACTAGGGGATTAGCCATATTGGATCTAATTCTCACTAACAGAGATGAAATTATAGAAGGTGTTGAAGCCACAGGAACCTTGGGGGGAAGTGATCATGCAATATTGGAATTCAACATTATGGAAGCACAAGCAATAGAACACAGTCAAACTAGAGTCTTGGACTTTAAGAGAGCTAATTTCAATAAACTTAAGAGAGCTTGGGAAGGATTCTATGGATGAGAATCCTCAAGGGGAAAACAACCCAAGAAGCTTGGGAAATTTTGAAAAGTGAGATAATAAAAGCCCAGTTTAGCACAATACCAACAAAGAAGAAAAATAACAGCTCTCAAAAGAAAGCAGCATGGCTACATAAAGAACTCTCTGATAAATTGAAAGATAAAAAGGACAAGTATAAAAAGAGGAAAGAAGGGCACATAACTAAGGCAGAATATCAGCAAATAGCCCGTGCCTGCAAAGATGAAGTGAGGAAAGCTAAGGCTCAAAATGAACTAAGGCTTGTGATCAAAGTCAAAAGTAACAAAAAAAACTTCTTTCAACATGTAAAAACAAGAAAAAAATGAAGGAAATGATTGGTCCATTAGTGGGCGAAAGTGGCCAAGAAAAAACAGTACCATAAAAAAAGATAGGCTTAAGATACAGGAGGATCTGGACAGACTTGAACACTGGGCGCTATCTAACAAAATGAAATTCAACGGTGAAAAAAGTAAGGTTCTACAATTAGGCAAGAAAAACCAAATGTACAGGTATAGTATAAGTGGTACCTTGCTCAACAGTAGTAACTGTGAGAGAGATCTTGGAGTCCTAGTGGACAATCACTTAAATATGAGCTAACAGTGTGCTGCAGCTGCCAAAAAAGCCAACACAGTGCTAGGCTGCATTAACAGAGGGATAGAATCACGATCACGTGAAGTATTAATACCACTTTACAATGCCTTGGTAAGGCCACACTTGGAATACTGCATCCAGTTTTGGTCACCGCGATGTAAAAAATATGTTGAGACTCTAGAAAGAGTACAGAGAAGAGCAACAAAAATGATTAGGGGACGGGAGGCTAAAGCATATAAGGAACGGCGGCTGGAACTGGATATGTCTAGTTTAATGAAGAGAAGGACGAGGGGGGGACATGATAGCAGTGTTCCAATATCTCAGGGGCTGCCACAAAGAAGAGGGAGTCAAGCTATTCTCCAAGGCGCCTGAAGGCAGGACAAAAAGCAATGGATGGAAACTAATCAAGGAGAAGCAACTTAGAACTAAGGAGAAACTTCCTGACAGTGAGAACAATTAACCAGTGGAACAACCTGCTTCCAGAAGCGGTGAATGCTCCAACACTGAATGTTTTTAAGAAGGAACTGGACAACCATTTGTCTGAAATGGTATAGGGTTTCCTGCCTGAGCAGGGGGTTGGACTAGATGACTTCCAAGGTCCCTTCCAACTTATTATTGTTGTTATCATCATCATCAAACACAATGCAGATCTTTATAGGCTCTAAAATTACTGGGCATTCAGAATTTAATCTTCTTAAAAAGATCTAATAAATGAATATTAACATTTAGAAACAGCAACAAAAGAGCTTCTAGTATGATAAATTGCTATCTAGCCAGATTAGGTCCTCATTATAAACTACAACAGTAATGTGGGTTTTTGTGGAACATTCTGAAACAGACATTTTTCTGGTTCCTAAAATTAGGAATATGCAAACATTTTCAAATCTGAAAAGCCTAACCATGCTCAAAATAGCTGTTCTGATCTTAGTGGAAGTGTCCCAACCCATTTCAAACTATTAAGTTTTTGGGATGAGCAGAGCATCTTTTTCAAGTTCAGAACATGGCAGTTCAAATTCAAAATGTGAATTTTCCCTTATTGTTACTAAAATATAACTGAATTCCAACTTTGAATCTTTGATTTCAAGATTTCCAAAAACAAGCAGTATTATGTAAATGTTAAATTCAAGCAAATATAAAGGTTTTCTTGAAAATTTTCATTATAATACTAGTAAACAATATATCAGGTCTATGGCACAAAATTCCTTTCATTTTAGTAAAATAACCAGTAATAGTACTGTAATGTTCATATATACATGATTCCTAGTAATAGTCACCTAAAGGTTATTACAACTGTTCAAATTGTCCAGTTTGTTATGTACTATTATTTTTTGTATGCTATATTTTCAAAAAAGGGCAGCTTCTTGCAGAGAACATTGCACTGCAACACTTTGTACATTGCAGATGTATACACTATTGTTAAAAACCATGCAACTGGAACTAGGACATCAAGGCCAGTACCATTCTCTATCTGTTGAGGTCAAGGCAAAAGCTGCTAGATAGCAAATAGCTATGGAGCTTGTCTACTGCAAGGCAATTCATTACTAAGTCACACAGGTTCAACAGCAAGCTTTAGACCCATCAATATCTATACTCACATTGACTTCACCAGTCTCATTTTCCTTCAGAACAAAACTGAGTGTTTTTTCGTTAGGACCAGCAAGTAGTCGGAGACGCAGGGGTTGCTCCTCATCAGAAAGCTTACGGATATATACTGACACACAAAAGAATAAGCAAATGAAGTATATGAATGATTGAGTCTTCCAGGTAGCACAGACTTAACTAAAATAAACAAACTGATCTATTCTCTTCTGGGAATAGACTTTTAATACATCAGTTACAAACTTTCTCACAAGGGAATTCTGCAGCAGGAAAAAAATTAAAGATTTGATTCCTCCCAGCTGACTTTCAGCCCTGACATATAATTAACAATAATGAGAACGCTCTTAAAGAAACACTAAGTTTCATTAAAATTCTTTGTTCATTATATCTTGAAGATAATCTTGCCCTGGGTGATTTAAGGGCTGTTTTCTCTCAACCTCATATTTTTCAACTTGTTCAATATGAACTTACTAGTTCATACAGGTAGTTCTCAACTTACAACAGTTCGTTTAGTGACTGTTCAAAGTTGTAACAGCACTGAAAAAAGTGACCATTTTTCACACTTCTGACCCTTGCAGCATCCCCGTGGTCATCTGATTAAAATTCAGAATGCTTGGCAAATGACTCATATTTATGATGGTTACAGTGTCCCAGGGTCATGTGATCATCTTTTGTGACTTTCCGACAAGCAAAGTCAATGGAAAAGTCTGATTCATTTAACCTCTGTCACTAACAACTGCAGTAATTCACTTAACAACTGTGACAAGAAAGGTTGTAAAATGGAGCAAAACTCACTTAACAATTATCTCGCTTAGCAACAAAAATGTTGGTCTCAGTTGTGGTCGTAAGCTGAGGACTATCTGTATAGTATTTTCACCATCACACGATATGTATCATACTATCACTCTCATAGCGTAAATAAAACAAAATACTGTCCTTCATAAAAGTATTCCTTTGCTGCCCAGTTGAAGTGATTCACGATTACAACAGAATTAAAGCAAAACTATGAGTAGGAAAGGAAAGGAAAAGGATCATCCTACCCTCAAAACATCCCAACTCTCTGGGCCTACTCAAGGAGAATAAGCTTAACAGCCTTTGGGAAGTCCAGTAAGGAGGCTGCTATTTCTACCTTAGTATGGGGAAACATTCCTGAAGTTGGGGTCTATAACACAGATGGATTTGTTTTGGTTCCATTGGCTCTTGATTTCTTAGGCATCCTCCCACTCCATGTGCATTGACCAGACAAATTCCCTGGTCAATATAGTCCTTAAGATATATCAAATTTACAGTAAGTTACATGTTTTTTTCAAGAAATTTAAAAGGAAAGATCGAATACCTTGGTCATCTTTTTCTGTTCTCTCAAAGAGGGCAAATTTGCGGGGATTGTCAACAACCATGAATTTCTTGAGCAGGGCTTCAATGACTTCACTGGCCCGTGTACGAGAAATTATATGCAGATGCTTGATTGTATCCTTTGGTAAATAGAATGAAGTTCGGCGCTTTACAGCCTGGCTGCGCATAGAACTCTTCCTAGTGTCCTGGATTGAGGGTGCTTTCTTATTGGCAGGTACTGACACAGGCCGGATCAGTTTTAGTTGTACCTTAATGAAGCCAGTATAGGACCCATCTTTATTCTGCAGGAGGAGAAGAACAGTGAAAGAAGCCAGCAAAAAATTACCTCTAGAATGTCATGGGTGCAACATTTGGAAAGGAAGGATTTGAATGAAATTTTTATTTTGTTTGCTGAAAACAGCTAGGAATTATATATATGAAATTATTTCAATGTTAATATTTTAATGACTGAGTTAGTGATTAAAGGAAGACAGAGGCCTCTGTTGCTGAGATGTAGAAATATATTTGTGGCCTTGAATTACAATTGTTCTTAAACTTACCAAACTCATAAAGAGGTTACTGTTTATCTGGCTATTATATTCTTTTATCTTTTGTTCAATCTCAGCTTGGGACAAAATGGTTTTCCCCCAGTCAATCTGTTCATCCTGCAGAAGAATCAATATATTTAAATTAGTCTATTCTGTAAGTCTCAGAAAAAATAAAATGCAATTTTACAGTTGTTTTTGCTATCACCTATGTACAAGGAAGCCTACTTCTTTACAGAGAAGAAACAGGTAAACTTTCCTTCAAATTGAATTTGTGTATTTGGAAGCAAGCCACTGCTTCCAATTACTAAGTCAAAAATCTATTACCTTTGGAAGAAGGGGATAGATCTGCCAAAGGAAAGCAGAAATAGTTTATCGGTACCTTCATTTAAAAAAATCATAAAGCTGCTTTTAATGCTCAGTCTTATACATCCTTATTTCAAGTTTCCTACAACAGTTTCCCCTATCTCATTTAACCAGGACAACCATTACAGATGAAATCTAAAGGGGAATTTAAACGATACTGAATATCTAAGAAGCTGTTGCTAATACTGAAACTGTTCTTTGAAACTTTCTGGATTCAAAATGTACTTTAGATACATGCTAATAAAGCCATTTACAATGAAAATAGCATATGAACCAAGGCTCTGCCCTGTTAAAACGCTTCTGGCAAAATCTAAGCTTCTCTTGAAAAGAAATGTAAACAACAGCTTAGTAGTATGCATTGCTCTTTGGACAATATAGCTGTTAACTACAATAGTATAAATAGCGAGGGGTAGTATAATGAAAGATGATCTTGAAAATCAAAGCCCAACCCTAGCTCCCGGCATGAGCGAGTTCACTGTACCAAGCTGTAGTTCTTGAAGCAATCTCACATTTCCCAGCATCAGCTGCAAAAAGCAGAGAACAAAAGTCCTTCGATTTCATCACTGGGCGTAACAAGAGAAACTGAAATGATAACACACCACACCTTTGTTTGATGTTACACCAAACCCAATTACATGAGAGCTAATTAGTCTCATAATTAATATGCAGTAGGCTGCCACCCAAGAGTTCTATTACCACAAGAAAGCCAGAAGGAATAGTTAAAATTACTCCTGAAAATTACAGCACCTTGCTACCAGCTGAAATTCCCAGCAGCTACAAAACTGGCATTTAGTAAAGATAACCATGAACAAAAGAGACTGGATAGTCATTTGTCCGAAATGGTATAGGGTTTCCTGCCTGAGCAGGGGGTTGGACTAGATGACCTCCAAGGTCCCTTCCAACTGTATTATTATTACTACTACTACAAAATTTGTTAGGACTATACTAATATAAAATTTATGTTTTAATTACTATTTTACCATTTTTTCTTATTTCTCTAATACTGTACCATAAAAAGGATGGTGAAAGGCAATGCTAAAGGAACATTGCCTATAAATAAGTCTTCCACTGTGTTATTGCTGTGGTTAGCAAGATATTGAGAAAACAATGTCTCTGAACATTTATATATTATTGTTACAAAAGCATGCTATTTTGTTTTGTTTTTAAAGCAAGATAATTAATCTCTAAGATTTGTTTCATAATATTGTAACAATGGGGCAGGAAGTCTTCAAAGGAGAACAAAGTTCCAGATATAGAGGCATACAATATTCATAAAAGCCAATCACTCAGTTTGTGGAATAATTATAGTTCTATTTTGAGAGAAGGGGACAGGGAGTTTTCCTCTTGGCAGTACAGATAACCCTCGTTTAACTAGTCATTCAGCAACTGCTCAAACTATGAATGCTGAATGAGTGGCAGCTACAATGGTCCTGGTACTCACATCAGTCGCAATGACCCTGTGCTCACATAATTATTGAACACCTGAGTTGAATGCTGCAGTGTCCCATGATCATCATTTGTGATTTTTCTGGCTTCCAGCAAGCAAAGTCAATGAGAGAGTCGGCAGGAGGTTGCAAATGGTGACCATGCGAAGTCTTTGCTTAATGACGCATGGTGATTCACTTAACGACAGCAACTAGGAGTATCAGATTTTCTGTGGCTAAGCAATCATGTGACACTGTGCATTATGACTATGTCATTTAATGATAGAAATTTCCAAATCCCAACTTTAAGTGAGGCACACTTCTAGGCAGAAATGAGATATATTCTCGTGCAGAGGAACAATCTGCAGAAGGAACCATCTGATCCATTCTGAGTAGCCTATCCTGTAGACAAAGCACTTAAGGCCTGCATTGGCAGAAAATGACAAGAGCACATAGCAGAAAGTAAGATTTATTTTACATACAGCAGTCCCTACTTATGGAATAGCTGAACTTAAGATGATGAAGACCTTCCTTTTTATAGACAAGCCTTGGTCCCTAAATTAGTGCGGGAGGGGATTGATCATGTATTTAATTTTGGGGGACTGAATTGTGTTTAGTGACATAATGGGATGTCTCATATATTGCTAATGACTACAATCCTGAGATAGAAGGATGGATAAATAAATGTGTATCAATAATTGCAAGGTGCAACTACCTTGAGAAGCTCTTAGCAAGTCACCACTGGATATTCTATCTTGTTTTGCTAATGAACAATATTGTTATAAAAAGGACATGACTCAGAAAAACTAGATTCAGTAGACCAGCTTTTAAAATCCTTTTTAAATTAAGAATTTAATTAAGAATATGGGAACTTCTACTCTATGAATTTAACACTTCAGATTAACAAGAACACTTCAGGTCCCATACTAAAGTACACCTTTCACACTAGAGAACTGTACACATAAAACAACTTTTGCCTACAAGTATAACAAAATTCTAGTTTCTCTTTCCCTGCTAGTTTCTCTTTTCCCTGCTTCTGATTGCATCAGCCTCTCTTCCTGCTGGGATTCTCTAGTGGAGGATGGGAGATTGTGGGGAATTCCAGATGAGATCATTAAAAACCAATCTGAAATCTCTAAGGATTACTGAAAACCATTTCCTATGTCACCACAATAGTAAGTGTATGAGTCAATGATTTATGTGACTGGCTCTCATTTCCCCAGATAGAATCCTCCAGAGACAAGACAAGCATAGTTTTATGCTTAAATTGTATGATACACGTATGAAAGAGACAACAGAAAAACTTTAACTATTTCTGTACAATTACATCAATTTGATAAAGAGATTCAAATGCAATATTTGCATGTGGTAATCCTAAACTGAAATCCTTGTAGGTGGCTTTAGGCCACGGGTGTCAAACTCGCCGTGTCATGTGATGTGTCACGATGTATTGCAACTTTTTTCGCATTGCCGGAGCTGGGATGGGCACGGCCTCCACATGATGCAATCAGCCCACTGGCCGGCAGTTGACACCCCTGCTTTAGGCAAATCAGTTTAATTTACTGCATAGCTGTTGAGATATAAAATTTACGCAAAGTTCCTTGGAGGAAAGGTGGGATACAAAATTTTGCAAATAATGTAAAAACAAACTGAATTGTAGACAGATGTGCTGAAGAATAATAATGTTAGCAAGGCACATATCTCATGGATTTATTAACAAAACAATGACAAATTAAAAATTATATGCTATTTTTCCAACGGAAACCAGTGTTTTACAATGAATGATAGCAGCATAAATTAATGTAATCCAAACTCCTGAGAGGTCCATCTCTTTAGCATTTCCAGTATTTTCAAAGGATTATCACCAATCCATTTAATTTCCTTATATTTGTAAAGTAAGGATAGAAGGTACCAAAACTATAGACTCCTTGGGGAGATCCCAAGACGGGTAGCGATGTACCACCGGAGGTCGCACTGCGGCCGCCCCCTTCATGAAGGCCTTTACTGCCGGGTGCTGTGATAGCGACTCCCTGTTGTCGCAGGAGATCACCGTTTGTATGGCTGCCACCTGCCTGCGAATAGTGTTAAGAGCCAGGCCCTTCTTAAATCCTTCTACAAGGAAATCTATGACTTTGGGGATGGTCACAGCCAAGGGATCTAATCCTTGCTTGCCGCACCAGCTGACAAAACTCCTCCACGTAGCCTCGTACACTCTGTTAGTGGAAGGGCGACGGGCAGCCTGGATGATTTCTATGGCGTCCTTCGAAAAGGCCTGTCTGGCTAGCCCCTCCCTTTCAAGTGCCAAGGGGCTAGTTGTAGCCATTGTGGGTCTGGATGTTGTAGATTCCCCTGGGTGAGCGCCACCTGGTGTGGGGGAATTATCCAGACTGGCGAGATTGAAAGGTCTACGAGGTCTGCAAACCATGGCCGTCTTGGCCAATGCGGGGCAATCAAGATCACCTCCGCTCTTTCCAGGATGACCTTGCGAATGGTCGCCTGAATCAACGGAGGGGGTGGGAATGCGTACATCAGCCCCCGAGGCCATTTGCACCTGAGAGCGTCCGTTCCCTCCACTCCCCAGGTCGGAAACCTGGATATGAAGCGGGGGAGCTGCTTGTTCTTGGGGGAAGCAAAGAGGTCCACTAGTGGGCGGCCGAACCTGTTCGAGATTGCCTCGAACAAGGCCGGGTCCAGCTTCCACTCCGCGTGATTCACTGTGACTCTGCTCAGTGAATCCGCTTGGCTGTTTGCCTCCCCAGATATGTGCTCTGCTTTTATTGACCCTAGGTATGACTCTGCCCAAAGCCCCAGTTCTCGGGCTTCCTGCATGAGGGCCGCTGATCTCGTTCCCCCCTGCTTGTTCACATGTGCTTTGGCTGTCACGTTGTCCGTTAGGACCAGCACGTGTCTTCCCTTCAGGCTGGGGGCGAATTGACGGAGAGCTAGGTGAATCACTCTTAGTTCGAGCCAGTTGATGCTGTGGACCAGGTCCTGGGGTGTCCATCTGCCCTGTGCTATCTGATCCTGGAAGTGAGCTCCCCAGCCGAACTGGCTGGCGTCGGTGGTCACCGTTAGTCTGTCTGGCTCCCTGAACAGTGTTCCCCCGGCCGTGGCGGTAGAAGTCCACCATCTGAGGGATGACAGGACCTGGGGAGGGAGTCTGACCTTTCGGAGAGATGCGCCCTGGTTTAGTCTTTGGTAGGGGAGAAGGAACCATTGGAGCCTTCTGGAATGGAGTCTGGCCCATGGAACGATGCCCAGGCATGAGATCATTTTCCCCAGGAGTTGGGACAGTTGCGCTATTGTGGTTGAACCCTTCCCCTGGACGAGGCGTGCGAGCTTTCGTACGCTGTCCCACCTTTCTTGAGAAAGGTGTACTAATCCTGTTTCTGAATCTATGATCGCCCCTAGATGTAATAGGCGAGTTGATGGTGTGAGGTGGCTCTTTTTGTAATTTACGGAGAAGCCGTGTTTCTGTAGTGTGCTTAGCGTGACCCGCAGATCTGAGAGGGCCGCTTGTTGTGAACTTGATAGGATCAGGATGTCGTCTAGGTAACAGAGGACGCGCACCGGTAGCATGCGCAGGTGTGCAGCCAACACGGCCAGCACCTTTGTGAATACCCTGGGTGCCGATGAAAGGCCGAATGGTAGAGCCCTGTATTGGTAGTGTCTGTTTTTGTGGCAGAACCTCAGGAAGCGTCGATGTTCCTGCCTTATGGGTATGTGTAGGTAGGCCTCTGTGAGGTCTATGGATGACAACTGATCCCCCTTTCGGATGCTGTAGTATGGATCTGAGGGATTGCATTTTGAACTTTTTGTATATTACGAAGTGATTGAGCCTCTTGAGGTCTAGAATTGCTCTCCAACCCCCGGATGGCTTGGGTACGACGAACAGGATGGAGTAGAACCCCTGTCTTTCCTGTCCTGCCGGGACCGGTTCTATGGCTCTGATTTCTATCAGGTGTTCTATGGCCAGTTTTAGCAGTCTTGCTTTTGAGGGGTTTCGGGACTCCGGGCACCTTATGAATTGACTCGGGGGTGGAGCGTAGAACTCTAAGGCTAGGCCCTGAGTCACTGTGTCCCTTACCCAGGTGTCTGTTGTGGTGTTTCGCCACACTTGGCTGAACAGCGCCAGGCGACCCCCTATGGGGCTGTCCCAGGCGTCACTTGGAGCGCCTGTAAGGACGTCCCGTCCCTCCTCTGGCGTTGCGTTTTGGGAACTGGCCCCTACCTGCGGCCGGGCGGTCCTGGAAGCGCTCCTGACCTGAGGGGAAGGTGCGCTGATTTCTGGGCCAATCCCAGGACTGCCCCCCTCGAAAGGGTTGTCTCCATTCTCCGGACCCGCTCTGGCGGGGCCCCTGCCTGCGGAACTCTTGGCCTCACCTCTCTGTTCCCCTGGAGGGATGTGCGAGGACCTTTCTCTTATTTTTGTCCTCAATCACATACGGTTCCAGGATTGGACCGAACAGCTTGGTTCCTGAGTATTGGGCGGTGGCTAGTCGCCATTTGGACTTAAGGTCCGTCTTCCATGTTTTGAGCCAAAGGAGCCTTCTGGAGGCTATTGTTGACCCTATGGCCCTGGCTGAATATTTTGAGGCCGACAAGGTGGTGTCCGCCATGTACTCTGCCGCCAGTAACAGTTTGTTTAACGTTTGCTGTGCACGTACCTGATCTGGTGGTACACTTGCCTGTACCTCCTGAAGCCACAGGATTGACACCCTGGCCACCAGGGAGGCTGAGACCGCAGCTCTGATCGCCCAGGCTCCTGAGTGGTGCGTCCGGCGGAGGGCGAACTCAAATTTCTTGTCCTCGGCCTTCATGGATTCCGCCATGTCTCCTGGAATGGCGGAAGATGCAAATAGAGATATTAGTGGTTCATCTACAGTTGATACCTCTATGAGGGAAGCCAAGACATTGCCCACATTTAATATCTTTTTATCTGTACTACTTGGGGACGGCGTGGTCGCCAATGAGGCCCATTGTGATTCCAGCGTGGTGCGGAACACTAACGGACACGGAACCTTTACCTCATCCGGAGCAGGTGGATGTAGCACCGGATGGACCTTACCTCCCTCCCCCTCGGGGGAGGTGGATTTTGTTTCTTTATCCCTTGCCGGCAGGCTAAGGGTGGCACAGGTTTTGAGCATGAGTAAACGGAACTGAGCTGAATCGAACAGCCCTGAGGCTGAGGCCTGTTCTGGAGTCTCGTCCTCCTCTTCCGACAGCTGGCGTCCAGATGTCTCCCAGTCCTCCGGCTCCTCCTCTGCCATCTGTGAAGAAGACTCAGAATCTTCGGAGGCTTGGGTGAACGCGTGTCCCCTGCGAAGCGGGGGTGCTGGCTGTTTGGTGTGTTCCTGAGGGAAAGAAGAGAGCTTGGAAGACATAAAATTGTCAAATGCCTTTTGCATAAATGTTTGTAATTGCTCCGGCCACCCTCTTGGGAGGCCTGTGGCTTCCTGTTCTGTTTCCGCCTGCGTGTCTGCCGGCTCGGCATGCTCTGGTGTGGACGGAGTGGATTGGGGAAAATCAGCCTGCTCAGTCCCTCTGGACTGAAGCCTCTGGGCCTTGGCACACTCTCTCTCTAGCACCTGGTGCCTCCTTAAGGTCTGTCGCTCGGCTGCCTTCGACGGCTCTTTGTTTAGGTGCTTTGTTTTTGCCTTCTTCTTGCCCCCCCCGGTTCCGAATCCGCGGCTTTGCGCTTTGGGGAGGGGGGGAGCTTGAGCCTTGGTACACCTGAAGCGACGCGCTGTCTGCCATCATGCGTCTGAGATCCCTGCAGGGGTCTCCAGACAAGCGGGGGAAGAGGGAGACTTAGCTCCACAGGCAGGTGGGGCTAGGCCCTCTTCTGCACAGATGCACTGGCGGAGACAGGCAAGCAGACCTAACCTGGTAACGTCTGCAGGGCTGATTATTCCTAGGGGTTGAAGCGCCCTAAGTCCGCACACCCTTAAATCAAAACACACCCTTAAAAACAAAACTCCCCCTCTTGGCCTGACTCAGCAGGCTCTGTGGTGGTCGGGCTCGTGGTTGCCTACGGCTGCGATGTGCCGCCCCACAGGCTTCCTGTTTTCTGCGATTAGTCGCAGTGTGTGAAAACCCCCCACCTTGCTCGGCGCTCCGGCCTTGCCCCGGTGATTCGGGCCTACCGAAAAATGGCCGCCTCTGCCGCCGTTGGAGGGACCGCCCCTTTCAAGATGGCTACTCGTGCCAAAACCCGGAGGCCGGCAGCCCAAGATGGCGTCCGCCTCCTTCCACGCGGTCCTTAATGGCCGCCGGAGACCCCTACTCGCCGCCTTCGCGGCCGCTATAGGGCCCCGCGCCGAGTGCCGGCCTAGTGGCTAAGCGGCGCTTTTCTCCCCCCACTGCAATCCCACTTGCGATTTTGATGCGACGGGAGCTTCGTCTGTCGCTGAGCTCTTCATCCGCTGGCATCCTACGCCGCTCGCCGCTGTTTTTTCCGGGGGAGAAAATCCTTTCGCGGAGAGGATTCAGGCCGCGGGTCTGAGCTGGGACGTTACTCCACTCCTGCTCCCTCGGTGATCCCGAGAGACCCCGAGAGGTCCCTTGGACCTGTTTGCCTCCGAATCCTCCCTCTTCTGCTGTCGGTTTGTTGTTGATGAAACTCTGAAAGAAATCTAACCTAAACTTCTAACTTGCAGCTTAAAAACAAATCCTACTCTGGAGCATACTCTTGGAGATGTTCTCGGGCTGAAGACTAGGAAAAAAACTGGGAGACAGGAAGTCCGGTCAGAGGACAGGAAGCCCGGTCGGAGGCGGAGCTAAAAGTTTGAGTCCTAGTCACATGGGCAGGAGGACTGGAAATAACCCATCTGTGGATTCGTAATCCACATGCTGGAGAAGAATAGTTATTCCACCTAGTGGAACCTAATTATCAGCCAGATAGGAAAGAAAATCTGACTTAATGGAACTTGGGAACTTAAGTCTCTATTCCTGCTGCAATTTTTCCCTAATCAACTCATCTTTGATTTTAGAAAATAAGACTAATATCTTTAAGCGGGGAATGTACTAAAGTGGAGCAACCACTTTCAGTGTTCTCAAGTGTCAGATTTTGCAAGTTTCTACCATCCTCACCTTTACTGAAGGGGAAAAGTGCAGGAAAAGCCAACTTGGAACAACTAGAGCAGGGCTTTTCAACCTTTTCACCCATTGTACCACTTTTAGGATATGGCAATATCCGAGTACCACCAGTCGCCTAGCAAGGTGTCAAAAACTTGATGACCAAAAAAAAAGGGAAAAAAGTGATGAAATACAGATAGTCCTCGACTTACAACAGTTCATTTAGTGACTGTTCGAAGTTACAATGGCACTCTTCCTTCTTTTCATTGTTGTGAGGTTTTCATTGTTGTGAGCATTTCTGTTGAGGATTGGCAGTGGGGATGGGATGGGGGGGTGTTTGGTTTTTATTCCCGTCTGCTGGGTGGTTGCAGCAGGTTTTGGTCACTTCACATGACCCTGGGACACTGTGACCATCATAAATATGAATCAGTTGCAAAGCATCTGAATGTAAATCACAAGACCCTGGAGATGCTGCAACATTCCAGCTGATCGGCGCTTCTTCTGGGCCCAACTGGAGCCTGGCACTGATCCTGGTGCTTCCACTGAGTCCTGAAGAAGCGCTGATCCTGGTGCTTCTGCTGAACCGACAGCCCTGCAACTCCAGCCATCTCTCGCTCAGGCTTGTGTGGTGCTGCCACTGGTTCAGCTCATTCCCCTCCCCCGCTACCACTTTTCTAGGATGGTCGCGTACCACCTGCCAGGTGCCAATGTACCACAGGTGGTACCTGTACCACTGGTTGAAAAGCCTTGAACTAGAGCATCAGCTCTTATAAGTGAGAGAGTATGGGATCTGAAATGTGCTTCAGACTGCACACAGATGGTAGATTGGAGGGTCCCCAGTCATATATAAAATGTTCAGTATATATTTAATCAACTTTGTTTTGGCTCATGTCCTTTCTGTGGAGTTCTTACTGTATACTACTAATGTACAAGAGGTACAGTAAGATTCTGAAACATTTATACATCTCTTTTGTTTAAGGAAAATAATAAAGCAATACCTTTCTAGAGTGACTCATAGTTTTCCATGGTCCCTCTAAAAGAACAGTGTGTGTGTGTGTTACAGTGAAGCTTATTGTTTTAATTTTCCATTTCAACCCATTACTCATATAGCATTAATCATTTGTAAGAATTATATAACCTTCATCTTGCATTTCTTCACTCAGCAAAATAATATATATTTAATAACATGGTTAACCTATTTTTTTACATAGTAATATTGTTTCAAATCAGAATCTGGAAAAATTCTATTTTGGTTCTCACATGACTAAAATAGATGTAAAAAAGTATGTAAAATAAAAGCTCATCAAATAGAATTATCTTAAGACTTTTACAATGCTGTACAGTGTTGTCGGTTCCTGAAAAAAATCTATTTGCACTAGTAACTTTCCAGCCACGTTTTCTTGCAATTTTGTTTTATTGGCTCTTTTTTTAGTCTATTAATTAAACCAGTCTCAGAAATAGAGAACAATTAGCTTTTTAATAAATATACAATTCACTACCCTGCAGAGGTTTATATGAAGTATGAGAAATCCACTAAAACCCAAACCACAACTGACTTACAGAAAGCTGGGTGTATATAAGGGCGAAGAGGATTTCTCAGGCATAGTAATCTAATCTAATGAGCAAAATGGAAGTTCTTGCATCCTGTGGAAAAGAGCAAGAGGAAAACTACAAGGGTGGGACAATGAAGTAAATTATGACCTGGATAGGATAGAGAATCCCACCCATCCAAAAGAACAGCATGTTAGGGACATAGATATCCTGTTTACATGACACAGAACTGCCTCTAGGACCCAAGATGGATAACTCTCATTTTTTATGAAAATACTAATTGACCATTTTAATATAGAATGAGTCAACTGTATCTATTTACAGTACTTAAGTAAATTTTGTATAGCATATACAATCCTTATATCTAGCTTATTCAAATACAGTAATCAACGGCAAATCATGCTCCTAGATTACACTAGCATTAGTATTCAAATCTTCAAATACAATTCTGAATTTTTTATTGGATCAGCTGCTAGATCAACTTCTACTAATTACTATCCAAGAATCTGAATGTTTTGTGATAGAAACAAAAATGCTACTATTTTAAAGACAAAACCTTTATGTTTTTACAGGTATTATTTTAAAATCAGTATTATTTACTGTGTTACATCTAAACTATTTTTGAGTCTCAATTTAAGTGATATTCATACCGTTGGTTGAGAACTACCAATTATAGTACTATTTCTAGTTCAAGAGAACTTGCTAGTTTTGTATTATTCCAATTTTAGCAAATACAACTATTATTCTTGAAATATATTTATCATGAGTTTCCACAAACATTATTCAGAACATTCTTCATCCTTTTCTATGCATATAATCTTCGCTTCCATCACATCAATACCCCACTTCAAACACTCTCTTGTTCTATAAACTTTTCACCTTTCTTTTTGGTAGAAACAATTCCACCAAACTACAATAGTATTGGCTTTCTCTCTCCTCCTGATTTATTCACTCTTCCTTCATATATTTGTTTTATATGGATAGTCCTCATGTTATAATGGCAATTGGGACCAGGATTGCCATCATTAAGTGATGCAGTTGTAAAGCATAATGTCAAGAGACTGCATTACTTAGTTTTGACAGTCCCAGCATTTCTGGTCACTCATTTTTGTATTAAATCCATATTGATTCAACACCACATATTCTTGATCCTTTCATGTGTGTGCGTGTACCTCAGTTCATTTACTCTGTTTTTCCTGACATATCCAATTCTTACTTCCATGTAACAAAATGGGAACGTACTGTTAAAGAAAGCAAAATATGAAATTCAATAAATAAAATCAAGCAACAAATATGTATGTTTCTGTGTTATTGTCAATTACTAAAAAAAAACTTTCAAAGGCCCAGTTTAATTTGCTTCCAAACTACCAAAGGGTTGGGAGTCTTACTGATTTCAAAAGACAGGGTATTTGAATTTAAGGCCACTGCAAGTGAGAAGGCTGGCTTAATCTCATAAATGCTCCTTCTCAGTTTTGGGTAACAGATTGTATTTGGAGCAAATAATCCTGAAAATAACAAGTGTCCAATTCCTATAAGGCTATATATGTAATCACCACCACCTTGCATTGGGCTCAAAAAGTTTTAACTCTGAGCTATAATCTTTGCCTTCTTATAATTCATTCTTTCCCTTCAAGAAAAAGAACCCTAAACATTAGAACACTAATTTCCTTGTCAAAACTGTAACACAGTTCAGACATTTTGGATAAACTAAAATATAGCATCCTTCTCACAAAGATGAGCACTCTTCTGCTTTCTTAAAGTTCCTTTCAGATTTTGAAAGACTCATACAGAATCAAACATTCCAGATATTCGATAATACAAGAGTTGAAACTGCTGATAGAATAATGAAGATCTTCATGCTGGGATGATTTCCAGATGCTTTGGACTACAACTCCCACAATTTGTTGCCAAAAGCCATGTATATTAGGGCTGATTAGAATTGAAACTACTCATATTTTTGTAGCTTATAATAAATTCTGTAATATGAACAAAAATATATTCTTGCTCATCACATACTAATATTGTGTATCAGCCAAATACCTTCCTATCATCTACTACTGTATATGTAATTATGGCTTTCAGTCAGATACAGCACCTTATAATAATAAACCCACCCAAATATAATTGCTTCTCTTTCCAACTGGGAACTTGTTTACACTCTGCATTAAATATCTGGCTCATTTTTGATAATTTTCAGAGTTAAGCAAAATGGTTCCTTCTTTTATAATCCAGGTGAATCTTTACCATTTCTTCTCCCTATTCATTTCTGTTACACAGAAATCAACACTGGAACTATTTGTAAAATATCCTTTGGACTATATTTAGGCATACATGTCAAATCAAATAATACAGTAGGCCAAGGCCTACATTTATACTATTAGGAAACTGCCTTCTTCCATAAGATGGAAGTAACAACCAGAATATAACATTAAGCATACATTCATAAAGTAAGTTTGGATCAACTTCAGACAATTTTCCAGAGACTTCCACATCACAAATGAAAAGGGACATATTTTGAAATCTTCCTAAAATATACTGAAGGCAGACTTGGCATAAATCATCAATAGTTAGGCAAAGGGAACAATTGGGACTAAGAATAATTTTTGTTAGAGAACTTTAATTTCTCTGTTGGTAAAAATAAATCAGAAGCTCTCACAATTTACTAAATTTAGCTGATTCAAATAACCTCTTTATATTTATATCAAAATATTTACAATACCATACATTCTTCTTTACAGCAACATAGCTCAATGAAGACTTCTTACAGAGAGATACAGAGACAGAGCTGAGACTGAAAATCCAGCTCCTAACTCAATACCTTTTTTGCACAGACCCAGTAGCACTTTACTCACATTGGCTGACTGAGTTACCACATGACTCTTCCTGCTCATGAATATTCCAACAATTTTGACTATTGGTTTTATTGCTTATGGGTTTAATGTACATATGAGATTTTCTTCTTAAATTGCCCAGAATTTGGTTTCAAATAAATAAATTTCACTGGATTTAGGATGCTTGGAAGAATATGTTATTAACATATCATTATTTACTTACAATTATTTGTATGCTGCCTCTTCTTGAAACTCTAGGCAGCCTACAATAAATACTACAAAAATTAATAAAAGATCCATAAAATGTACAGCAAAATAGTAGATAGTAAAACCATTATAACAAAAGTATTAATAACAACTGCAATCAAAACTTGCTGCCACTGGACAAGCCCTCTCCCTCCTCCAAAGAGAACTGTCTTTATCATTTTATGGAATAATAATATCCAAGGTGGGACACAGCTGGTGGCCAGCTATTCCAGAGAGAGACAACTTCTACAGAAAATGTCATTCTCTGTATCGCACCTCCATTCATCTCTTTCAAGATGGATACACAGAGTTCATTATTTGATCTTAACAACCATACCCTAAAAAACAGGGATAGGGGGCATGAATAAAAATCCCATTCATTCCTGTCCTTTTGTCAGCCTACAGTTTTCATACTCATTACGGAAACTCTTTGTCAGCCTACAGGTTTTACACTTATTACAAAAACTTCTGATTTATTACCTCTATCCAGTACAGGTCAGACAAGATAGACATGTTCTTTCTGGAAAGGAACAAGCCACACTAGTGGAGATTTACAAAATTAAACTTCATATATTATAGCACATTAGATCATGTAAGAAGTCACACTGATTACAGATGCTTTACTGGTGGATTCAGAGTTCTAATTCCACTTCTCAAGCCTGACTTGCTCCTAGATCTGAGCACTAAGAGGTATTATATACTGTACTGTCAATTTCCTGTTTGTTAATTCAGGCAGGCTGTATTACAACTCTGCTCTATCATATTTCCTTAATTATGATTGTCTTTTATCTTTCAATGTCTTTCAAAGGTACCCATTAGCCATGATTCCAAACTTATGGTCTTGTAACAGATAATTTTCCTGATTACTGATTGCCAATGCAAATAAATGAAAGGATCTGCTGAAAGCTAAGCCAGAATTAAATGGCTTTTTTCCCTCCAGAAATAAGCAGCATTATCTTCCCTTATATGGAAGGCTCCAGTTACTATAATGGAAACAGCTTAAAATGGCTTGTTTCACATATTTTAAATCACAAGCCTAATTGAGCTAATGCACCACACACTAAGTCATGCAGAAGATGACTTTATTGTGGGTTAAAGATAAGCCATCTTCTTATAACACTCCTTCGATTCAGATAATCTTAACTGCTTTTGCTGGGTGTTTAGGTAAACTAGATACTATATTTTGTTTTGTAGCACAACAGCATGGCGAAGGAAAATTATTTGAAAGCTATTATTCTACAATATTTTCCTACTCAAGTCCAAAAGAACCATTCACATTGTGTTGCCTCAGTTAACATCTCTAAAGAAAGTGCAGCAAGAATATGTATTGCTTTATATATTATGTGAACAAACTGTATCCTATAAAGACATTCTCTAAAATTTCTAAATTCAATAAACCACTATATTATACTTTCAAAGTATTTCCTGCAAGCTTAAGCACAAAAGGATATAGGACAGAGCAAAAGCAACTATAGACTACAAATGGAAGTATCAATAGCTTCCATACCATTTCATAGGGTCTGTAGGCTTTCAGATATTAATCTCTATAATCTCTGAAAGCCTACAGACCCTATGTACTGCTTTCCAATAATCTAGAAATATTCTAAAGGAATAATTTGAATCATTTGGTGGCATCACATGATCAAAAGTACCTTCATTCCAGTCCTCCATCTACAAACTTAACCCAATAACAGAAAACATTTTACAAATGATCATTATAGTACCATGCTATAATTATAATTACATTTAGCCCTTATGTAAGTACTTTATACATTTATTATTGAATGAAGAGTAATTTCTTATCTTCATGACTTTCAGTTTTCTTTTTCCTACTTCTACTGACATCATGTGAAAGGTCAGAATAATTGTATTAGCACATAGAAAAGCAAAAACATACAAACCAAACTAAAATACAAAATAAGCTTTCCTTAGTTTACTGCTGTGCATGTAACCTACAGGATAGGAAACAAATATATATTTCCATTCAAAGAATAGAAAAAGATATGTTCATCCAACTAACACAGTGTTTCTCAACCTTGACAATTTTAAGGCATGTGGACTTCAACTCCCAGAATTCCACAGCCAGCAATGCTGGCTGTGGAATTCTGGGAGTTGAAGTCCACATGCCTTAAAATTGTCAAGGTTGAGAAACACTGAACTAACAGATACTAGGCAGCAGCAAATAAACACAAACACACTCTATGGTTGTTATATAGCATATTATAGCATGGTTAAACAAATCATAACTGATGGGGTGCAAGCAGACACTCAAACCATAGAATAAAGAACCATGGCTGGATTCAGATACTGATTTTAGAGAGCAGTTGTTGTCTAATATGCTGCACAGCACAAAAGTCATTTTTGGGTTAAGAAAGAATGAATGGGGGTGGGGAATCAGGGTCGGCACAGTCCTTTTAATGGAACATACCATCAGCCATGTTACATGCAAAGAATATAAATAAGCCAGTAAGAAATATAATACTCTAGAGCAGGGGTTCTCAACCTTGGCAACTTTAAGACTTGTGGACTTCAACTCCCAGAATTCCTCAGCCAGCTGGCTCAGGAATTCTGGGAATTGAAGTCCACGAGTCATAAAAGAGCCAAGGTTATCGACCCTACGAGCTGAAACAAGATCCAGGTATCGCTCGATTCTCTTCACAGCAAACTACAGACTGCAACGAGTAGCAGCGCAGCCAACACCAGCCTTTCCGCAGATCCCTGGGTGGGAGAAGAGCCCTGTTTGCGAATAGAGAGAGACCGCTGTGTGCGCCTTTCACCTTTTCCTTGTGGGGTTTGCGGATAAACGAGGTGCGGGCCGTGAAGTACTGCTCCAGCTCCGAGTCCGAGTCTTCCTGGCTGCAGTAGCCGCTGCTCGTAGTGCTGCTCCAAGTCATCTCGAAGGATGGAGTGGCCGCCGCGTCACTTTCCCTCATGCCCTACTTCTCCAGAGGAGGAAGAGCGGCAGCGGGGCACGGCCGGACAGGGAGCTGCTTCTCGCACAGCCGTTCCTCGGGAGGCCGCTATTCGACCCCACTCGCCAGCTCCTTTGTCACACACGCACACACAAACACACACAGCGCCTACGGAGCTTCGGCCAACTCACAAAATTCCGCCACGCGACGAACAATTAACTCCCGAGAACTCAAGCCGCGGGAATTAATTCCCCTCACAGCCTTCTCCTCTTGGGACCGGGGAATTAAAGGGAGTCCCTTCGAATGGCCACCGCTAAGGAGGCTGACCCTGCGGCTTCCGCTCCGACCCTCGCTAGCTGCCGGACCGAAACAGACGGCCAAACGCTCCCCACTCGCCCTCTGCCAGGCGCGCGGCGAAAACGGCTACAACCCCGGCTTTGGAGGAGGAGGAGCCGGCGGCGTAGGAAGCACCCCCTTTATGCACGCCCTCCTGCAGCCGTTGGGATTGAAACGTAGACAGCGGCCGCGCCCGCTCGCTGATTGGGTTAGTAAGAGCTCGTCTGCTTCTTCTCAGGCCAAGAGGCCCCGCCCATTTCCTCCTCATGCGGGCAGCTGGGGTGATTTCATCGTCCGAGTAGCCGCGCGCGAGTTGGCGTCACTTTCGCTGGCTTTTGTCTTCGGCGCCCTTTTCCAGCCCTCCCGGAATAGGAGTCATTTTCCTCTCCCCCCCCCTCCCAATTCGACGGTCGGCGGCTCGCTTGAGGAATACAACATTAAAGTTGCTTGTTTTCTTTCACCGGATTGATTTTCCTTTCTGCTCGCGAAGAACAAGAATCAGAGCCGTAGGGCAATTTTGTTTTGTTTTGTCTACCAACTGCGTGATTCAGAAGGAAACTAGAAAGGAATCCCATTTCTAAACTAGACATTTTTACAGTGTGTAGAGCACCATAGTGCACAATCTTTGGTTGATTTGCTGTAATAAGAGAAAGATGAACTGGCACTGTTGCTACCCTATATGCACATTTAATACTTAGACCACCCCTGACCCCTTGGGTCATCCTTTCAAGAGTTACTTCCTTACTAGATTCCTCAATGCCTTCAACAGGGACAGAGCTGCTAATGTATTGCCTTCACTGGAAAAGGTACATTCAGAGCTGTGTCTGTCTTGAAATTAGTCCATGCCGAACTAGAATAGCACAGTCAAACAGCATAGGAAATGTTTGATATTTTGTACTGTCATAAGCTTTCATAACTTTATGTTATAAAATGTTTCATACAAGTTGCCAAATTTAAATTCCATTTGGAATGCATTCTGTAAGTTAAGCCATTGGAGGTACCTTGGGTGAAAAATGTTTGCCCTATGATATACCATTTTGCCAAGTTAAAAAGTTACAGGAACAAGAGTTTTAGTAGCATATAAACAGATGAATGGTATGGTAATCCTACATCTCTTCCATTTTTTTCCTCTGCAGAGTGGAAACTTGCTATTTTATTACTAGGTTTTTATCCCACCATTTTATATATATAGCTCAAGGTGACAACCATACCTAATATTCCTGTCTATTTTTCCCCATGACAATCCCGTAAGGTGAGTTGGGCCAAAAGTGACTGCTCCAGAGTTACCTTGCTGGCTTTCATGCCCTAAGGCAGGGGTTCCCAACTGGGGGTACGAGACAATATTCCAGGGGGTCCAAAGCTTGGGTTTTCAAAATTATAATGTATATGCATAACTCATTGCCGTTATTTTGAACTTTTGTAAGGGGTGCGAGAATATATCAGAAGCGTTCTAGGGGCACGGGGTATAGAAAAGGTTGGGAGCCACTGCCCTAAGGGAAGCCTGGAACTCACAGTCTTTTGGTTTCTAAGCCAGCACCTCAAAGACTATGATAATAAACAAGGCCCAAGACCAGAAAAGTTGGCTGGACCACACACCAGAAAATTGACTACAGGTAGTCCTCAACTTAAAAGTGTAATTGCCCCCAGAATTAGGGTTATAAGTTGTGCTAGTCATTAAGTGGGTCACCATGTGACCACACCTGATTTTATAATCTATTTTTTATGGTAGTTTGGCAAACATGGTGATCATTAAGCAAACCCACTGTCCACAATGGGCATTTTTTAAAACCACAGACTGGAAGTAAATGCCAGTTTCTGGCAATAAGTGTCATAAATTACATTCATGTGATCATGGGACACTGCAAACAGCTGTAAATGTGGACTGGTATCCAACTGCCCAAAATACAATTCTGTGGGGCAGCATGGCTATTGGAACTTCAAATCCAGGTTGTACGTAGCCTTGGAGAGGTCTATGTAACTTTGAATGGTCACCAAGTGACTGGTCATAAGTCAAGGACTACTTTTAGTCTCAGTTTTAAGGCAAGACAGAAGAGGGATCATCATTTCAGACTGCAGGCATTGATAGCACGTATGAATACCCCTTAAGTTATAATTGTATAGTAGAAGCAAAGTAGTAATGCAAGGGCAGAAAAAAATCTAACAACCTCTTGCCTGCTATGATAGTGTTCTTTAAAAGAAGGAGAATTTTAAAAAGCCATTCCAAACTTGCTTTCTGAAATGGCAATGTTCCCCAAGCAATTAAATCTAAGTAAAGCAGTGCTGAAAGGGAAAGAGATACCAAGCCAGGTGGGCTTTTAAGATACTTAGTACAATAGCTTAAATTATATAGCAATGCATAACAGACAGGAACAGAAGAGCATTGGGTATATATTTCTGTAAGGGATACTAGATCATTTATTCTCATCTGGGAATAGTGTATGAGTGATGTTACTAAGTGGTATGGTACTATAGCTCCAATAGATGACAAAGTGTTAATTGCAATGAACCTTTCTAGCTGGTCTGATGGGAATCTTGCCTATCTAGGTGCTTGGTTTGTGTCCCCCCCCCTGCAAGTACTGACCTCAGGGTCATTTTGGCAGCATCAAGTTCCAGCTGTAGAGAGCAGCATCACCATTAGAAGATGAAACTGGATCTTTCAAAACCACTCTGACACATTTATGATCTTGTTTGCCTTCTGCCAAGTCTCAGATTGTATTGAAAATAGAATATTATTTTGTGAGCGCAATAAAGCTTTCCCCTCTGTTTTAGGCACATTGGATTATTTACAGTAATGTGTCATCTAAATAATAGCCCCCATTTTTTTCTGGAGTGATATTACTAAACATTCTATTGGGAATGTTTGTAAGTGCTTGTAAATCAGATGTAATTTGTGATGTTGCAAAACTAGTGATCCCAGCAGCTCCAGATGCCATGACCTAGAGACCACCTAGTGCAATATACAGTCACCTTATGTTCACTATTGACCCATTCAATCTAGTGATGGCTCTTAGTGAACTTAGAGGCAATTCACTTGCTATGTGAAATCCTTTATCTACAAAATATTAAGGATGGATTTTTGGATCTTTTGCTTCATTCTGGAATGTTCTTTGCCATTCCAATATAACAATGCAACCTCCTCCTCCCATTACATTATTATTAGGAGGCTGGAGGCTGAAACATATAAGGAACGGTTGCTGGAATTGGGTATGTCTAGTTTAATGAAGAGAAGGATGAGGGGGGGACATGATAACTCAGGGGTTGCCATAAAGAAGAGGGAGTCAAGCTATTCTCCAAAATACCTGAAGGCAGGACAAGCAGCAATGGATGGAAACTAATCAAGGAGAAAAGCAACCTAGAACTAAGGAGAAATTTCCTGACAGTTAGAACAATTAATCAATGGAACAACCTGCCTCCAGAAGCTGTGAATGCTCCAACACTGGAAGTTTTTAAGAAGAAACTGGATAGCCATTTGTCTGAAATGGTATAGGGTTTCCTGCCTGAGAAGGGGGTTGGACTAGAAGACCCCCAAGGTCCCTTCCAACTATTATTATTACTATTATTATTATTATTACTATTACTATTATTATTATAAATCTTACCACATTAGTGTCTTTTTCTATTGTCTGCTCATTGCCTTCTTCCTGCTCATTTTTATATCTGGGACCCCTGCAATCAAGTCGGATTAGAGCACGACATCGGTAATGACAGATGAACTTGCAATCTAAGGGGAAAAAATAAATCCAGAAGTTACAGGGACAAAATCAGGTAGAAAAGAAACGTCACAAATAAGCGACCAAGCAGTTCGTGTAATTTCAAAAATATGCTTTGATCATTCACTCATATTTTCACCCCAAAAATTTAATGAGCATTTTCTTTTAACAATTTTTAGAATTTTCATTTCAACTTTGATATTTTTGTTCCATGCAGGCCTAATCTCCGGGATGCAGCCCTTGACAATTATTGGCAGAAAGACAGCAGGCCAAATAAAGATTGGGATCTCCCATGCTTCAAATGAAAGGCCTGAAAGAGCCTCTGTATCCCAGTGCATCACCTTTCTTTGGCAGCTGATCTGCTGCCTGCAAAGATAAAAGCCTTATTTTTAAAGAAGGAGACTGCTTATTGAGCTGTAACTGCTGCCTAGGAAGTATGCTCATTTGAAAGGAATGTCTAATGCCAATCACATGGTGCTAGGGCACAGTGCCATCCTCACCAGAGAGAATGCCTTCCTTGATTGCTTTCCCCCCCCCTCAATATGTACATTCCAAGTAGTTTGTGCTTGTGTCTTGAACCGGCCAGAACGGACTGCAATCAAACACTAAAATATGCTTGCCCAATTTTCTTCAATTTTTCTATGGTCTCCTTAATATATGATGGTTTGGAACATCCTTTATAAACTGACTGGTTCAGACTTGTTCACAGTTAACTTTGCGGTGGAGAGGCAAGTTATACAATGTACATCATGACAGAAAAATCTATGATTGGATGTTGGTATCCAAGAATATAATGGCATAATTTGCCTCATGAAGTCATTTTTACATAGTTTTATGTCTATGAACTTATGAGATATCTTCTGTATGTCGAAATAGCAACACTTTCAGAAAACAAATTGACAATACTTGTGAAAACAAGTTGAAAGAAACTTGTGCGTAGCAGTTGTTTTAGGAAGTCAATCAGATGAAAAATGTTCACAAATGTGAAAATCTAAGTGTTTAAAAATGGATGTTTCTGAATATCTCATTTTATTTCTAGTCTTTGAGCTCTATTTCTTGAACTTTGTCATCGGGTCCCTTATTATTCTCTTTATCTCTTTATCTAATTCTGGCTCTTTGATTTTGTATTCTAAATTCAACCACCCCTTATATGTTGTCATTTTCCAGATGTTCTTACTCTGAATGATACAATGTGGGCATAACTTTCTGTTCCTGCACAGGATTTCAGATTGCATGTGCTCCCATTATCTTAGATTGAAAATAGAAAAATAGAGGTTATTCTGTTTCACCCTGATCATCTTGTCTCATCTCTTCCTGTTTTTCACTTTGATTTTCAGCCCTGTGTGTTACAGATCTCCCTAGCTGTAAGAAGCTTAGGAGTCCAAATCAACAATAAGCTATCTTTAAGACCTTTAATTAATTTTATTTATTTATTTAAATAATTTATATGGCCAATCACCTCACAAAAATACCTATGGATGGCATATGGAAATTAAAAATCACAAAATAAACCCCCTGATGCCCAATATAAAATCTTAAAACCCGCAAAAGAGAAAATCACAAAAAGAAAACACATCAAACTAACTTTGTTCACCTAACTTTGTGACCCAAAGGCCTGGGCAAACAGCTACTACATAAGGCTGGTGCTTCCACCAAGAAGAAACAACTCTGACATCCATCAAAAGGACACTGTTTGATGGAAAGGGCATGGAACATAGTCTCTCTGTTAGATCTGGTAGGGCAAGCAGAAATAATGAAAGAGAAGCAATGTTCAAATAATCCGCCCTGTGTATGCAGCATGAAGAGCAGTGGTGTTATATGAGCATAACAAGAAATATCAAAACTTGCTGTGCTGCTCCACTGCATCTAAATTCTCTTCAAGAATAGCCCCACCTGCAGTACAGCACATTACATTAATCCAAATGAAAGGTGACTAAGATATGACTCTCCACTAGCAAGGCCTTCCAGTCCAAGAATGGGTGCAATTGGTGCACAAGATGAGCTTGTGCAAAGACCTTCCTAGCCATAGCTGCCACCTGTTCTTTGAGCAGGAACAGTGAATCCAATGGACTTCCAAACTGCACTCCAGTTCTGTTTGGGAAATGTACCCGCAGTCAGAACTGAAGATGAAAAATGTCCAGAACAAGGGCACTTAAATACCATAGTGACTCATCTTCCTGTGCTTCCAGATTTTTAGCCATTGCTTGGTCAACCCTAGATGGATAAGTACAACTGGATATTAGCAGCACAGTGATGATACTGTAGCCTATGCCCTTAATAACTTCACTCAGTGGCTTCATGCAGATATTAAATTGGAGTCAAGAGAGGCTAAAGTGCTAAGAGCCCCCTCAAAGCAGGGGTTTGTGCTTGACCTCTCCCCAACCTAATACTAATTGGAACTGACCAGAGAGGAAAAGAATCACCATGATACAGTGTCTTCTCTTCCAACTCTCCAAAGCTGGCCTAGCTTTATCCATTATCCATACTTTTTTCCATGTGGACTGAGGTTTTAAGAAAGATACCGCTACAAATTGGTGGTAAACACTGGTTATTTGAAAACCCTGCTGGTTGATCTTGTGCTGGGGTCATATCAAAGTCATTTGAATCTATTACATACCCAGAATAGCCACTTTTACACTTAGGAGCTCCATTTTACTGCAATAAATTCGTGCCAGGATTACACTTAAAATTTGATTACAGTGCTTAAAGTATAAAAGTATAAAAAAAGTCTTAGATTACTTCTTTTACATTGGCTCCTGTGAAGTTGCTGTAAAATAAACAAACACTTATTTTTCACTTTGAATGTAGAGCGGTGAATACTATATGTCATGAACAACTGTGGTTTTATTCTATACCTTTACTGCACTTATGTGCATTATGAATAAAATTATTCATTAAATTGTAGAATTGTATCCAGTTACATCCATCTGCTTGTATATTGTATATTGATGTCTCCTGTACAAAGGCTCCCTTAAAAAAAACAACCTGGTCTATTAAGACCCATAGTGTTATAACAGGGTCAGCTAGGTGCTGCCACCTGCTGTGGCATTTCATACATCTAGCTTATACTACATTCTAAAGCTATGTCAAACTCTTGGTTTGGTTGTCCTAAGCCAAAATCCTCTACTTTGCCTTTAATTGGAGTACCCAATATTACAAAATCAATGGGCTCAGATTTTAAAATGTGTATGATTCCAATGATTTAAAACTAGTTAATCCAACAAAAAAATCTATTTTATTTTTTTTAGATCTAATGGATTCTTCAGTAGGATGTCCAGATGGCTTGGTTGTTCGATTTATATCCCATCTTTTCCTCAACAGCCCAAGGCAATGTATATAGCACTCTTTCCTCTAATTTTTCACCACAACAAAACCTCATAAAATTGACTAGTTATGAGGATGTGGGATACAATTTCCTGCTTGTACAAGTTATGGTTTCTATAGTTACTGTTATACAAAGTAAGGATGAATAATGGAGACAAAAATTAAGGAATTTCAGGAATTATACAAAAGTAGGGAAACTTATCATTCTTTTAAAAACTTTCTAAATTCAATTGTTTTTGTTTCTAATGGAACAATTTTGGTAAAGTTGTAACATTGTATCATTGTTTTGTTTGTTTAATATATAAAATAAAGTTTAGTTATAAACAGAATGGCATATATATTCCTTGCCCAGTTCGAACCCAAAATAAATTAATGGACCCTAGAACTCCAAGTATAGAGGAAATATTAATACCATATTAGTTAAACCAATCCATACATCTGATAAAGTGAACAGCAGCTCATGAAAGCTTATACCTTAAAATATGCTATCAGATTTTTCCTGATATTTGGCTTGCCACAAAATATATACTTATCTTTATAAAAATGTCTAGCTAGATAGCTACAAGAGACAATTAGACAAATTCATAAAGGATAAAGCTATCAAAGACTGTCCGGTTATGATACTTACATAATTATGTTAGTATCAAAAATAGCTTGACTCTGAATGTTAGTTGCTGAGGAATATGAATTATGTGAGAGGATGATATTGTGATCATAGGGTAGTAATATATTCTCCAGAAAAATCTGGTTGGATATTGAAGGAATAAAATGTTGAATTCAATTAATTTGGGCCTGATTTGGCACACAGTTTAAAAACTCTAATATTCCTTAGTGACTTATTTACATCTGATTTTAGTGCATAATAAGATGGCCTTGAGTTAATATCTACTTTACTTAATTGGATATATGGATGACTATATTTCTCTTAGCAAACATAACAAAGAGTCTGGTGGTACTGTATGTTCTCTGCCAGTGATATTACATAACTTAATAACATCATCCACCGCATTAGAGGAACATACATTTTTTTCAATGTGGTAAATGTCATAATCTCTGTATGTAATGCCCAGTACATTTTATACTGGACTTTTGCCTACTAACTACACAAATGAGAAAATGGGATAAAAATCTTATATTAGAAATGAATATATCAATACAGAGCTGGAGAAAGATATCAACTCATCAAGGCACCTTACTCACTGCGTAAACACTGTCTTTGATTTTGCAGAAAAATATTAGTCAGTAGATATATGTGAGATATAATGCATAGGAGCACTAGATATTAGATGCACCAGAGACAGAAAATGATTTCCCAGATGACTAGGAAGGAAGTCAGGAAAAAAAACGTTAAAAAAACAAAACAAAATCAGAGCAAAGTTCAGAGTATGTAAAGCAAACATCCTGAAAAATGACAGGCTCGGAATACAATTCCTGCTAGTGAATACAGATATATTTTAAAGAAGATGTGATTATTTTTTACTTGGCTGCTAAAAAATTGAGGAGAATAAAGATAAATCAGCATCAACCAATAATTACACAAGTTGCAAATACAATTTAGAAATGGGCATAAACCAGAGGATATAATTACATCAGAGTTAATCCCTCCGGCCCTTCCTCCTTCATCTATTGACATGTTTGGAAGGTATGTTATAGGCGCTGGGACTATCAAGGACCAGACTTGTCCATTGTCACAAGTCATGGCCAGTTACTAAACAAAAAAGAACAAAACCTAGAGAAAGGAAGAGGTTGTAGGAAAATTGGTGACCCAGAGAGTGTGTCCATATCCATACTTTTCTTGCAATAAATGATCCCAGACAATATGCTATGTTATTCGTAGGAGAGGTTTTATGTATTAATAGTTCTCTGTTAGTGAAACTTTAAATGTCTCTGAAGTAGACTTTTCGAAAGATCACATACTGAAAAACTGCAACAGAATTTAAACTTATTTCATCATATTGTAACAAGATATAGAACATAACTTCCTTCTATCCTGTGCCTGTTAAAAGGAAAAAAAAACAGCTGTATGGTGCCCTGTGATTCAGTGATAATTTAAAGACATTTTTCCTTATGCATGCCTGATTCTGATTATGGCATTGTGCATCACAATTATATTCCATTTCAGATTGGAAAGCAGCTAACTTAATTAAACTTAATTTATTTTATTTCAGTTAATAGAATAGCCTAGCCATGATTCAATGACCAGTCTAATTTCAAGAAGAAATTATAATCTGGAAGAAAATGTGATATTGAAATCATGTAGGATTTGTTCTTAAATAGCGGAAAATTAGAGGTGCCAACCATTTTCAAAAACTATGTTATTATAGTGATCACAAGTTTGTTTGCTTAAAAAAGATGAATCTTACTTTTTCAGAACAAAGAATTTCTAGCCCATCAATACATTTTTGCATTGGCCAACCAGATATTTATAAGGCCATAAGCAATACATGAGTTCAAAAAGTACTTTCCAGTTCACGTTCCCTAGTAGTCAGCAGATCTTTTTAAAGTATCACTGACCCACTAACATAAGGAAATTTAATTTGTAAGTTTTATATATCAACATTTATATTTATGATTTATAAATATAAATCATACTGTATATATGATTATATATCAACATTTATGTTTTATATTTAAATTATGCTTGCCACAATATAAGTCATTACATATGAGAATCCCAAACATATGAGTATACTGCATGTATACTGTCACAAAGCAGTGCAGTCATGTAACATCATACTTTACAACCTCACTTAGGATGGAAACTCTGGTTCCACTTAACAGTGTTAATTGATAAAATGAACTAAAGAAAGAGTTTCCAGAAGAATGAATAGAGTCAAGAAGAAAACCAATCAAACACTTTGGGATGAGCTGAAGTGAAAGAAGGAGTATTCTAAACATTTGAATGAGGATGAAGGTGATAGAATTAAGTTCAAACCAGTGCTATCATTATTACTAGGCAAGAAGGGACCAGTGATACAATGCTGCAAAACAGAGAAGCTGCACGTATAGACGATGTAATAATAAGTATGTTAAATATAGGTATGCTTTACATATATAATGGCTGTGCAACTTGTGTAATGCATGTATGAGGATTGCATGATTGCAGGGGTTGTACAGATCAGTTTTTTGCTCTTCAACAGGTCACTGAGAAATTTATGAATATTAGTGTGAGAAAAGAAGGGGGTAGAAGGAGGGGGAGGAGAAGAAGAAAGAGGCGAAGAACGAGGACTTCTTTGAGTATGTTCAGAACAAGAGGAAAGTCATAAAAATGGTCAGTCTGCTGGGTGGAGAAGATAGTGAGATAGTGATGGACAAGGGAAAAAGCTGGACTCCTTAATTCCTGTTTGCACCTGTCTTTTTGCATAAGGAAAGTGGTCTAGTCCAGTGATGGCGAACCTTTTAGAGACCGAGTGCCCAAAAAACGCCCCCCACTCCCGTCCCCGCTCCGCCGTGTCCACTGGGCCACCCACCACCTCCAGGGCCTGCCACAGATCACCCAGGCAGCTCAGCAGCACCATGGTGGCCACACCCTCCACCTGTGCCCCGCAGCATCATCTTCACATGACGGGGCGCAAGGGCGGAGTCTTGTCCCTGCTGCCCAGCTACCATGTCCTTGGCTGCGCTGCTTCGCGTGGGCTGCGCCCAAGGGCGACTCTCCTCTGGGGTGGCTGGTGGTGAGAAAGGGGCCGTGGGAGGAGGTGGGGCTGGGGAGACAGTGCATGTGCCCACAGAGAGGGCTCCGAGTGCCGCCTCTGGCACCCGTGCCATATGTTCACCACCACTGGTCTAGTCTGTCAGAAGTCACACTGTATGTGTGTGTGTTGGGGGGGAGGGTAGAAGATAAATGAGGTCAAAATAGATAAGCAACTAATGAGAGAACTCATACCAACTTTGAATGAATTCAAATCCCCAGGTCTGGATTGATAATATTCTAGGATGCCAAAGTAACTGATGAATGTGATCTTAGAGCCAAAGATGAGAATTCCTGAAATTCAGTGGAAATGTTGCTCTAACTTTTTAGAAAGAAAAGGAGGAAGGAGGATGTGGACTCAGCTTGACATCCGTATCTGGGAAAATCCTAGAAATGAAAATCAAGCAGTGGACTTTATCCAACAAAACACATTTCAGTACAAAGGAATATAAGGCTCTAAACTTGGGGGGGGGGACAAGATGCACAGGTACTAGATAGGTGATATCTAGCTCAGCAACTTGTGAAAAAAATTTAGGATCTTGGTAGACTACACATTAAGAATAAGTCAGCAACGCACTGCAGCTGCCAAAAAAGAGCAATGCAATTTGGGTTGCATCAATAGAGACAGTATAAAAATGATGGCAAATGATAATTCAGTTTTATGCTGCATGAACAGACTACATCTGGAATACATTGTTCAATTCTGGTTCTCACAATTTAGGAAAGATCCTGAGAAGCTTAAAAAAATAGAGAAAATGGTGATGAAGATGGTGGCTTGTATGCTAAACTTATGAAGAACAGTTAGAAAATTGCTTATAGTTTAAAGCAGACATGTCAATCACAAGGCCCGAGGGCCGGATGCGGCCCGCAAAGCGGTTTCATGTGGCCCGCGAAGCCATCCTGGAAACAGTGAGGGAACGGCCCCCGCTGCCTTGGCCCTGGCCCAGGACGGCCGGGAGCCAATGTACAATTTTGTGGTGGCCATCTATACTGAAACGCATTCAGTCTTAGCTCCACAAGGCTGTCTAGAAACAGCGAGGAACCAGCCCCTGCCATGTTGACCCCGCCTCCTAGGTGCATACTGGGGAGGTGTCACCCTTTGTGAGGAATGAAGAAATGGACCAGGTCTTGGTGCTTGGCCTGATCCCACCCCCTTCTGCCAGAGACCCTCAGATGTGTCCCACAGGCACCCTTGACATGAACGATGTAGAGCTGGCCATGCCCACCCAGTAGGCCACACCCACTCCATCCACGCCCATCCAGTAGGCCACATCCACCCTGGCCATACCCACCCACCTCCCCCCGAGAGCAACACAATGCTGATGCGACCCTCAGTGAAACTGAGTTTGACACCCCGGGTTTAAAGAAACAAATATGAAGTGGAGACAGAATAGAGTTATCTAATTCTTTTTTTAAAAAAGATATTTTATTGGTTTTTTAATTCTTAAGAAAAAGTATTCAGGACACACCGTGGTGTTTGGGTAATCAGACATTCAAAAGTAAAAACATAAATAAACAACTCAACTTAATACATTCACTGTCCCCTCTCTATTTCCCTCAAATAACATAATACCATTTCTAAATTAAATTTCTATTACTACTAAACCTGTTTTAAAACTTTATCAGTTTACAATTACCATAATAAAATTTAACTTTAAATCAACAAGTTATCAATTCAGGTATCCCTTCCAGATGTATTCTAGTTCTTAATCTCTCTCATCCCTCCTTTTATCACCAATCTCATTTATTTCTTCTTCCACTACACAATAGCTATCTTATTTAAAAAATAATGTTAAACCTTAATTCATTTCAATTCATTACACAAACTTAAAATTTCATCCAATTGATTATCATGCCTTATCACATCTATGTTATTGTACAAAAAGATCATATTACTAATTTAAAATACTCCATTAATTATTGAAATCATCCCAATCTAAAAAATTAACATTTTTTCAATTCCAATACATAATTTTCATCAAAATCAATCTATTATTCCAAAAAGTACATTCTTAATCTATTTAAAATATCTGTTCTAAAAATCACCCTCGTATATATATATATATATATATATATTCTTGCTTCTAACTCTAAATCATAATCCTTAAAACAATCCATAAATCCAACATTGCCTTTTAATCCATTACACAATTTTAAATTTCTCTTTTCAGTCTAATTCTGGCTTTTTTCTGTGCCAGGCAGGTTTCCATAAAGACGCTTCCCTTTCAGCCAGTAGATCTATTTTTGTTGCTTGCAGTAGCCTTTGAAAAGATAGAAATCCCTTCCTCTGCATTAGACATCTATTTCTCTCCTCCTTGAAGCATCATTGCTTTGTAGTTTGAAATCTCAGTCTTTGCTTCTTCTGTTCCTCTAAGTTACAGATGGAAGGTTTGTAAGATAGAATAAGTTCCTCTTTTATCTCTGTTGATTCCTCTTCTAGTATGTTTTGATTTATACCATAGTCAGATGTAGCCTGGACATCCATTTGAATGTTTGAAGTGAAATTTCTGGATCTTAGTTCTGTAGTAAACTCTTTCATTGTAGCACATATTTCTGCAGTAGCCTCATAAATCTTTTCCAATATAAGTGTACAGTTTAATTGTGACTGTGGTTTCTCCATTTTGATAGTGATTAAAAAGAGTCTCTTTTTTATTTTTTGTGGAGGCTATATTTGATATAAATTAGGCAATATCCACCCCCACAGTTCCCACAGCTGCACAGCTTATCTTTTCTCTTCAAAAGTGTTTTGAAGGTCAGGTCTGTTCCATCTTCAAAAGTAACCAGAAGTTGCAGTATTAAATTTTTGCCACTAGATGTCCTCAGTAGATTAAAAAAGGTCTTTTCCAGACACTATTTCCCTTTTTCTATCTTTTAAAGTATAATGTGAAAAAAGAAATAATCTTCCAGCATTGGATGATAGTACAGTTCTTAGAAAGAGAGGTTGAGGTGATGTGCCGGTGTCTGGAGGCTGTGAGGGTTTGGATGGGTGTTAACAGATTAAGGCTCAACCCCGATAAGACAGAGTGGCTGTGGGTGATGCCTCCCAAGGACACTTCTATCTGTCCTTCCATTACCCTGGGGGGTGAATCTATAAACCCCTCAGAGAAGGTTCACAACTTGGGTGTCCTCCTCGATCCACAGCTGACATTGGATCATCATTTGTCGGCAGTGGCGAGGGGGGCATTTGCCCAGGTTCGCCTGGTGCACCAGTTGCGTCCTTACTTGGATCGGGAGTCGCTCCTCACAGTCACACATGCCCTTGTCACCTCGAGGATCGACTACTGCAACGCTCTCTACATGGGGCCACCCTTGAAGAGTGTTCGGAGACTACAATTAGTGCAAAATGCAGCTGCGCGAGCAGTTGTGGGCCTTCCTCGCTGTGCCCATATTTCATCAACTCTCCGCATGCTGCATTGGTTGCCTATTGGTCTCCGAGTCCAATTCAAGCTGTTGGTTATTACCTATAAAGCCCTTCATGGCATGGGACCAGGATACTTACGGGACCACCTTCTGCCACATACGACCAGTGAGAGCGCACAGGGTCGTCCTCCTCCGGGCCCCATCAGCAAAACAATGTCATCTGGCGGGCCCTAGGGGGAGGGCTTTCTCTGTTGTGGCGCCCACCCTCTGGAACCAACTGCCTCCTGAAGTCCGCGTTTCTCCAACTCTCCCGGCCTTCCGGAAAAACCTAAAGACTCATATTTGCCGGCAAGCCTGGGGATGATTGTGGTTGATTGATGTATTGAATGTGTGTTTATTGGTTTTTAGATATTCTGTTTGGGTTTTTTTATATTGTATTTTTTGTTATATATATATTGTTAGCCGCTCCGAGTCCCCTGGAGAGGAGCGGCATACAAACCCAAATAAAATAAAAATAAATAAAATAAATAAAAGAAAAGAAAAAAATTTCTGTACCCCCAAAAATATAAAAATAAAATATAGTCTTTAAAATTTTGTTCTATTTTTATAGAACGCCTTTCTTCACAAAGAATGTAGAAGCCGCCTTTTCAAGCCAGGGAAATAATTCCAACAAGGCTCTTACAGGTACCAAAAACAAAATAAAATAGAGAGAATAGCAAAGAAAAATCGAACCCGGATTCACCATGGGGGTTCTTACAGCTTAGATGTTCTTTGACCTGCAGTTTGAAGCAGCAGGGTGATCAGCCATTTTACTGGCCAATCTTCTTCTCTGTTGGCCCTCAGAGATAGCTCGGACAGCTGAAGGAGCCACCGCTCCTCAGCAGCCGAGCAGAGCCTCCTCGACAGAAGTCGCACCCTCCAGGGCGACTTTTGACCCGCATAAGGGTCTACCAGCAGAAGGAAGGCTAGCCGACGAGGAGACGAGTCTCTTCGTACAACTAGGGACGCCGCGAACCAGAACCAGAAGTCGGAGTTATCTAATTCTTGAAGGGCTATCATAGAGAAGGGGGTATGGATTTATTCTCCATAATACCCAAGGGTAGAGTAAAGAAGCTTTATTTATTTAAACTGAAAATAAGGAGTTATTTGCTGGCCAAGAACAGCCTGCCTCTTGGACAATCATGGATGTCCCGAAGGTTTTCAACAAATTTTGGACAACTATTAGTTTGGGATGACTTGAGGATTCCTGCTCTGAACAAGGACTAAAATATTTCCAAGATCTCTTCCAAGTCTATGATTCAATGAGTTGCTCCTTTGTAACTTCTCAGATGGAAATGTTTGAGCCTGAAATTGAACTCATACATGCATGTTATCACTCAAGTACACACTGCATCAAAGTGACAAGATAATAGTCACCCCAGACAAGTCACAGTCAAATCAGTATTTTTTTAGTATAGTCCTTTAAACAATGTTATATTTGACAGCCATGCATGTGTGGATCTGATCAAATTATAGATATAAAATTATTTTGGAAGCAAGTGATTGCCGGATTCTAGAAGCTGTTCGTATGTATTAGAAAAATACAAAGATTACCATTGGACTTTAAAAACTTTTGCTTTTATTGCAGTAAACTGAACTTTACTTGATAGGCTCAAGTTTGTGCAAACCAGTTTTCAGATTACAAACTGATCCAGTTTTAAAAAAATGTAGTAAAATATAATGCCATAAACTCTCAGACTTAGATACTGATTCCTGTTTTATTAATTTCGTGGCAATTTCTAAGCAGTAATTTGCGGTTGCATTATAATAATGTCATATTTTTTATTCACATGACTTTACAGAGCAAAAAAGACATTTTTATTCTTTCCAATGCAAGAGAATGTTGGAAGTGTCTATGGAGATTCTCAGTCATCTGGGTCATGGTTGTCTTAAAGGTGCTTTTTCAGGAGGCAACTGGATTGTCTTTTTTGTCTTTGAAGACCTTTTGCTTCTCATCCAAGAAGTTTCTTCAGCTCTGACTGGATGGTGGGGAATGGAAGAATTTATATTCCTTGCAGACAGTTGGTCATTTGCATTCTTTTAGAGAGTTGTTTAGGCCATTTGGAGGTTTATCTGTGTCCTCAGGGTCACCTGAGTAGGACACAGGTAAACCTCCAAGTAGCCTCAACGACTCTCTAAAAGAATGCAAATGACCAGCTGCCTGCAAGGCATATAACTCCTTCCATTCCCCACCATCTAATCAGAGCTGAAGAAGCTTCTTGGATGAGAAGCGAAATGTCTTCAAAGAAAAAGCAGAAAAAGCAGGCGCCTCCTGAAAAAGCACCTTTGGGACGAGAATGTTGGAAAGAAATTATATAAACAAACTTGGGACTATTTCTGTCTGCCTATCAACAAGATTATTCTCCCAAACCTAAACAAAACTGGACTAAAATTTGTATAAGAAACCAACAAGAGAAAGATTGAGTTCAAATATGGGCCAGATGTGGCCAGGTGTTGTGGCAAAACATTTTCCAGAAAGGAAACCTCTATGGGAGAAACAGCCAGGCTGTGGCTGGTAAACTTGTTGCCTGCTCCATTCTAAGCCCTTCTCTGACTCTCCTGGTTCTGTGACTCACAGCTCAGGGTATCCTGCCCAAATGCACAAATACACAAAATCGCAAGGGGAGAACAGAAACAGGTCCACAGGCAACATGCATGACAGTCCTCTCATTAGACCCTCATAAACACACTGTGACACATTTGCAGGCACTCTAATTAGCCCCCTCCCAGGCAGCTTGCCAATGTTGGAAAAAAAGGTTGAAAAGAAGAAAAGATCTAATTATATTGCATGCCCATATTCAATGGTTGCTCTGGATACAGAGTCTTTAGGAAATGCAATTATCTCCAATACACAGCTTTCAAGGAAATCTTGAACCAATGCAACATACCACTTTCAGGGGATTTGCCATCTTGTTTTTCTTGCACAGCTCTTATACTGTACTTTCAATGCAAGAGGTTCGTTTTCTTTTTTCTTTTCTTTCTTTTTTCTTTTTCTTTTTTTTTTTTTTAAAAAAAACCGAGGTAACTAGTTTTCCCCCTGCTGAATCTGTGCCTGCCTTACTCAGTTGTTATAAAAATTCAGCCGGAAACAAGATAACCTGATGCGGTTTGCATGGAATAGGAACAAAGGTGCTAACACACCCCAAATTGTAAAGCTCCTAAGGATACCTTAATGGGCCACTTTATGCATCCTCCACTGGGCATTACCCCCGCCCTTCTGTTTCTCCTCGAAACTTCTGCGAGCGGGACTTGGGAAAGTTAAGTTCCGGTACTCACAGATGCAACGGAGACGCTTTTTGTAGACGCCCCAGATGAACTCCCCGCACAGATCGCACCAGGTGGGCTGACTCTGAGTGCAGGATCTGAAGAGGTGTCCCTCGCCGAGTGCCTCGGTCAGTTTGGGGTCGATCTCGTCACCCAGAAGGCGGATCTGGCGAACGCGGGTCAAGAGCTCGGGCACTTTTCCGGGAGCGATCCTCAAGGCGTTGGCGCGCTCTAAGCGGACCGGGCGTTCGGCCGTGCCCCGCGGGCCGCGCGTCAGGTCCAGCTGCTCCTCCAGCCCCAGGGTCTGCAGTTCGATCATCTCTTGGGGCGTGGGACGCTTCATGGCCCCCGCCTGCGCTGAGGGCGGAAGGGAAGAAAGAGCTTGAGAACCCGCACCGAGTCCTCATCCCATCCTCACCCTCGGTGCTCGTCGGAATCCTTGCCTGTCGTGCGGTTTCTTCGATCCAGCTCTCCGCAAGCCTCCCTCCCCCCCCCCGTTTCGAAGCAGTCCGAAACAGTCACAAGGGATCTTTGCCAGGGCTCAGTCAGCGGAGCCTTTTTCTTCTCTTCTCTTCTCCCACCCCATTCCTCCTTTCAACAAACGGGGTGGCTTTCTGGGCTTGACGGCAACGGCCTTCTCCCGCGCGGAAAGTCTGGGGAGGAAGGCGGCGACGGTTATGTGAACTCGGGGCTGCCTCTTTAAAAGGGCTGCTCAGAACCTTTTTTCTTTTTTTGGTTTTTTGGCGCACAGGCAATCGGAAGAAAAGCCTCAGCTCGCCTCCTCTTTCATTCGGGCCCCTCTTCCCAGCAATGGGCTGGAGGGAGGGAGAGAGGCGCGGGCGGTGCCTCGCTTCGGAAGCTTTGGGGCCGACGCTCCCCCTCCTCATTTCCCGCCTTTAAGGCACCTCCGGAACAAGAAGCGACTGCGCCGCGTAGGAGCCGGCCCCACGCAGGTTCGAGGAGAGCGGGAGTCTCACAGCGAGGCAACTCCCCCTTGACGAGGCTGGAGGGTGGGGTAGATGCGCGAAGGGGAGAGAGAATAATGTAGGACAGCGCCGCGGTTTTGGGGTGTGTGTGTGTGTGTGTGTGTGTGTGTGTGTGTGTTTTAGCGGAGGAACGGCTGGCTTTGAAGTAAGAGAAAAAGGTTTAGTAGGGAAAGTTTAATAGAGAAAGTTGAAAGTTGCAATCGCCCCATCCTACCCTGCCTGTTCTTTCTCTGCTGGTCACTAAGCTGGAGTCGCCCTCTGCATTCTGCCGCTGGGTGGAAGTTGGGAACCACCGCGTGGCTTGCAACGGGTGGGGCCTGATGTCAGCTCTGAGTAGAGGGAGCCACCAGCATGGCCCTGAGAGAAGTAGGCATGGCAAAGTGCCCACCTACTGTCACCAAGCAGATAACTGTTAAAAACAAACTCTATTATTGATTGTGACTTAAGCTTGCAGGAGCCACTTTTCTCCTAGGACAGGGGTAGGCAACCTTGGCTCTTTTATGACTCGTGGACTTCAACTCCCAGAATTCCTGAACTGGCTCAGGAATTCTGGAAGTTGAAGTCCATGAGTCATAAAAGAGCCAAGGTTGCCTACCCCTGTCCTAGGACAACCACTTTAGACTCAAAGTTGCTAGCTAGACAGCCACCATCCTTTCTTTGTGTGGAACACCTTTTTCACTTAAGAAGATTAGACGAAATATTGCTCTTTGTGTGCACACCATTTCTTCCAGGTGCAAAGGTTCTCTGAACCAGTCTTTCCTAAACTGGGGTTCTAATACTTGGGACTACAGCTTTCAGAATTGTCAGTTGGTGCAGTAATTGGCTACATATGTAGCTGGAAACCCTAGAAATCATTCTTCCAACTTTTAGGTGTAAAGCAATGGATCTAAGTGAATTACTTGCAATTTGCATTTTAAGACAGATTATCATTCAGAGTCACAGTGGTTTAGCTGCTTGCTTATTGAGGGAAGAAACCACAAGAACGTCTACTAGCGATTAGCATTTCCCGCCTGCAAACAAAGCTTTGTCTTTGCTTAAAATAATTGCTCAAAAGTATTTTCCTTTTGTGCAAGGATTATTCTCCAGCTGCTCTTCAGTCTTCTACGAAAGAATCTCTGCTGTATACTGTATATAAATAAGGTTTCCTATTAATTTCCTTCCCATTTTCCATTAAAGGTAAACTCTTCTTTGAATCCAGCTCAAATCTTAATGACTTCATAAAAACATCCGTATAGTTGGTAACAATGGTTTGCCATTACCTTCTTCAGAGATGTTTTTTTAATTTCTCAGTTTAGACTGCAGTCTTGAGATTTCCTCACCAGATCTGATTCCACCGACTTTTTTTGAGACCAGCCCCAGCTGTAACAATGGAAAACAAGGTTTACCAAGGACGCTTCTGAAAGAGAGGTTTTGTTTCTGTTTTAGAATTAGATAAATGCCATAAGATAGATTCTGTATTGTGCTGTCTATTTTTTTAGGAGGCTATTTTGCATTGTTATATTAAAAGTATGTTTCTAAACTCTCATTTGCCATGAAAAAAAAATTTAGGAGGCAAAGAAGAATTTTCAACCTTTAAACTTCTCCAATGCAACCCTCACACAAGATTTCTGATTTCAGCCTCCTTCAGGTGGAAAAGAACTTTTTGGGGCCACTTTTGCGGGGATGAATTAAAGATCAAAAGTCTTTTCTTTCCCATGGTCCTGTCAAACTCCACCATTTGCATCTGCTTGTTGAGGGAAAATACAGACCACCCCATTTTTCTATATGAAATCTATTGCTCTTTTTGTACTGAAAATGCAAGGAAAGCCTTGCCATTCTTTCCCCTTCCTATGATGATGTATTGGCAATACACTTATATGACTGCAACAACTGAGACAGAAATAATTTTAAATTCCCATCCCAAATTGGATCAGAACAATAAGTGTGGGCACACAGAAGAAGCAAGTTCATGGTCATGAAGAGTCCTTATGATGGTACTCAAAAGCTGCAAAGCAGAACCCCAATGTTATATAGTATGTGAGGTGCCTTAAGCTCTTCTCCAGACTTCTTGCTTTTCGCCAACAAAAAAGTCTGGAATGACCAGAAAAGTGAGTCCTTCCATTTTAATCCTAAACTTGGGGGAAAGAATGGATCTGTCATTATTCTATGCTGTAGTTTAGCCCTGCTCGCTGGTGTAAATTATATGGCTTATGTGGCTTCATGATAGAGGAAATCACTCATGCTGATCTTACTAAATACAGCTCTTGTCAGCATTCATAGCAAAAGCCTTATTGAAAATCTTGGCTAAGTCCTTAAGATTGTTGATGGTGGTTACCATAGATTCATATTACTGAGCTTACTCTTTTTCTAAAATTATCTCCAAGTCAAAAGGAGGAAAAAGAATGAAGTTAGAATGAGGGTTGCAAGCCCTTCCGCTTGCTCCAGGCACTGCATTTTGAACTCTTAGGAGAAATAGAATCCATTTAAACAAATCCAAAAATATCATTGGAAAAACCAGAAATTGTCCTATTTTTGCTGTTTCCCGAGAATAAGCATATTAAATTTAGGGAGGTCTCAGAAGCAAATGTATTAATACTATTAGTATTTATCTTTGTCCAGCCTGGAAACTTAAATCTGCAGTTGTTTGTAATCTCAAGATGCAAAGATTTTCATATTCTCCCTCCAATCTTGCATATTTCCTTATATTTAATATTAAAGCTTTTTAAACAGTTCAGCGGATACACTGATTATGATTATGTGATGTCATAAAAATTTAGACTTTATAAATATAGAGCCCATCTTCTTTTTTGAACACTCAACAAAGGAAAAGATTGTGGTTTCTTCCCTGCTGTTGAATTCCAGCCTCCTTAATCTCTTCAATATCTTTATGAGTATAAATACATTTTTGAAATTTAATATATTAAAATTGTATTAGGGAAATTATTTCAAGAACTCCTGTAAATTTAATTATACCAAAAGATGTAAAAAGAATCTGACACTGACTTGAAATAGCTTTTCATTTACAGATTGACCAATTACTTATCTTGTCATTATTTTAAACATTTGAAAGTAGCACTTGTGCTCGCTTTGGTTGGATTGGTATTTTCAGATAAGTATGATTAAATTTATATCACAGACTGTTAGACAGCTGAAGATTTCTATTCAGTGAAGTAACATCCATATTCTTTGGTTAATCATTTCTCTGCCTGATAGGTTTCAGAAGTAATTCCTTTAAATCAGGGGTGTCAAACTGCTGGCCCGTGGGCCGGACACGTCACGTGGAAGCTGCACCCACCTCATTGCTGGCAATGGCAAAACCGGCCTGATATGTTGCACGACGTCGCGAGTTTGACATGCCTGCTTTAAAATTATGTTTTAAAGCATTTTTTTCCAACTTCTTTGGTGAACTACATATTGAGACATACTGTATGTTGGGGAGGGATAAATGAGATGTAACAACCAAGACTTGAATTAATAGCTTCATTCTGGTCTCGGTAACACTGGGAAGATAATTCAGTGTTATTCTTCATTCTGGAAGGCAAACATTAAAATCCAATCATCTTATCCATCGTCCAAGTCCTATTTAATTTAGAACAACCATTTCCAAAGTATACTTTGAGAAAAAAACTGCAGAGGATTCATCTAAAGCTGCAGAGGATTCATCTTATCACTTGAACTATGACCTCAAGTGCTCAGAATTCTGCACCTTAGAATCAGATAACAACACATATCTAATATTTCATGGTATTACTCTGAAAAACAGTATTTCATAAGATAAGAAATGACTAGCAATTAATTTCAAATTTTAGTCGTATCAATTTTCTTCATGGGAAGTGTGTTTAGTATTCCTTGTTTCTGCCTTTAGAGCAGCCATAAGACAAATTTAACCAGTCATTTATTTATTAACTTTACAGTAGTCTTGGTTTTTATTAATTTTAAACTCCCCCCATATTTGATTTTTAATTAGTTGCCTTGACCTCAATTTAGTAGGAAGGCAGGATATAAATAATGTACCACCAACTGTGAATATCTAGGAATGAAAGAATAGTTCGAACCTATGGACAATTGCAATAAGAAAATTTTATTAACAATGAAACAACAAACATAACTCTCTTATTTCTGTCAGAGGTAAATGCAGCACTGCATTATGTACCTTGTACTTACTATGAAATGCAGTTGAACTTTGAAAAACTTCTGCCCCTGCAGTATTTTCTACATGGGAGGAGCCTTTCAGGAATAGGTAAAAGGAGGGCTCTGTTGTAAAAGATGCAGCATTTTAAAGTTCACTCTAAAGTCAGCTGAGTTAACAATTTTTCAACGTAAATTTAACTGCTGGAATATTTTCCTTTCTTGGCCAGCAGCTCATCTACCACTGCCAGTTAGTTAAAAACCTATGAACAAGACAATACATTGATTTTTTTTTGTTCCCAGCTTTCTTGGAATGAGGCATGTAATCAAAATATGTTATGAAAAAATAAAACGGAAATTAATGAAGGAAAATATTTGTAAATGGCTTATTATGCATATGACTTAATGCTATTTCCTGACTGAAAACAATAATTGTTACATAGATTATATCATTTGAAGACCTTGAGTTGATTCATTATTAAACAATTGGTATCTCAGCTTTATAATGTAAAAAAACTAAGCATATAGACACAGCCTGGAATATGTCAAGTTGCTTATTTAAAGAATGTAGTTATTGTCTTTAATCAGGGTAGAAGGGACTAAGGAAGAAATAGTATGCTGTTTTGAGGGAATTGCTGACATTTTTCAAAATCACTGAGATTTCAGATTTTTTTTTTCAAAAGCACTTAAATCTTGGACTATATTATGGAGGCATAGATGAGTGCAAGCATGTTGAAAATATATGGAACACAGAGTAAAAGTATAATTCCAAAATTCAAATTTAAGAGGATTCTACATATTAAGAATTGCTTTTCTCAAAATCACACTTTGGCTAGAAGAAAAAACCCAGAGAGGTATGATTTTCAGAAATAAACTAAAATTTGTTGTTAAAGATCTTAGAAAAATTAAGAATAGATAATTAAACATTTTCCATTTAGAATTGTATTCCATCTCCTGTGATTTTTTTGTCGGAGATTATTAGTTATTCAGTAGCACTAAAAGCTCACATATAGCAGATTATTAGTGGGTGTTTTTTTAAAACCAAAATAAGTACTAAATAACAGAGTCAGCTTTCTTACTAGCATGGAAAATATCATGTGATATGTATGAAACCATATAGCTCAGTAAACTGAAATTCTTAATTTACCACATCCTTTCCCCTTCTCTTCCCTCAAAGTCTTCTTCTTTTTCTTCTGACATGGGAAAAAATATAATCAAACACTTGTATAATTCAGAAACTGTGGTACAGTTGATAATGCTTGACCTTTCTCCTCTCCACAACCCAAATATGTAAACCATTTTGATAGAGCATATAATTTGCAAATACCAAGGCCTGTTCAGAGAACTTTAATTGTACTTCATTGCTCTATTAATATAACTGGAACCAATTAAGGATAAACGATTACCCACCAATATAAATAACTAATCCTTATGAATTTGAAGTTGTACAGAAGGAAATGCTGGATAAGTGGCTGGTGATTTGAGAAGGGCAGGGATTAAATATTCCTACCCATTTTTTAGTTCTAGTCATCCACTCCAGCAATATATATTCTTCTTTAAAAATGCTTAGTAGGCTACAATATATCTGCTTTTATAAATCATGCAGAATGCACTTAAGTCCAGTTAGTTTCATAAAGACAAAGAATTTGCTACATAAATGTCTAAAATACTAGGCCCTTAATTAAGAAACTGTAATGTGAAATTACTGGTCATAAAACTGTACCTAAATTCTTCAGACCAGATTTATGTATCAATGCGATTTCACAGAGCTGAGAGCCGAAGATCGAATTAGTATCATAAAATTCTTGTCCTAAACAAAAATATAATACAACAAAATCTGATTTTGACAGTCTCCAACAGTGCAGAAATAGATATGCAAACAGCTTAGGAGATCTGTGTTTTTTAAGTTAGCAATATCATTAGACCAAAAAGGCCCGTTTAAAATTAAGACATAGGCTTTTGTTCTCAAATGGTTGCAAGCTATTTCTGCTTATAAGAAGAAGGAAGAAGTTTTACAAGTCAGTTTCATTACCTATGATGTCATTCATTTCTGCAGAAATATTAGTTAAGTATATATGCCATGGGAACAGTATGTAGAGTTAGGTAATCTACAAAATAAGCCTCAGAAGCTAAAGAATCTTGAATGACAAACAAAAAACACTCTCCATTTATAACCTACTTAACTCTTCAAATTCCTAGGAAATTCAGAGCTTGATACTAATGCTTGAGCAATACAGCATAATCTCATCTAAAATTTAGGATACATAAATAACAGTGATATTCATAAGAGAGAGAAATGACCCCAGAAATAGTTCTCTACTAAGATTTATCTCCTAGAATTCGAGAATCATGTTGGCTGACATTTGTTAAATCAAATGCTTTTAAAAAAAAAAACCTTGTGTATTTTATTAATTATTAACCTGGTGGCCTTTTTTACTCTGTTATTCTGAATGCTGTATATTTGTTAGGTATTTTTTTCTGACCATCAGAATTACTTAATGGATGTCGCTTGCATCTGTACATCTTCCTGTATTTTCTTCACCGAATCGGCAATCAAATTGCAAGCTTTCTTGTGCTTTTGCCAGTGCTGCACTTGACACTCTCTAAAGATGAGTAAAAAATGAAAAAAAAAATTAGTAATAATAATGATGATAACTAAAACAACATTCAAATTTTTTCCTTACTACTGTTAATATCTGCATGAAGGTCAAAGCATGTATTTCTTTTACTCATAAAAATGATTTCATAAATGGTAATTTGGGATTCGGATGTTAAGCCTATATAGATATAGATATCTATCTATATCTATATCTATATAGGATACAACACACTGCTCCAAGCTGCTGCCGCCTGGAACGGAGCTTCCGAGGGCTGGATCCAGGCCTTGGAGGGATTCTCCAAGCCGTTTGCGCCAGGAACGGAGGTTGGGGGGAGCTTCTGCATGCCTCTGGAGGTTGGATCCAACCTCCGGAAGCTCCATTCCAGAAGCTCCGTTCCAGGCGGCAGCAGCTTGGAGCGTATGTGCATGGACAATTGGAACTGCCATTTAAGTAAAATTGTGTGTACCACCAAACAAAAACATTTTGATGCAGCTGTGTGAGCCTTTCCAATTTTTTTGAGGAGGGGTGTTCATTCAAAAGCTTTGCACAATTTTATTCTGAACTGGATACAAATGCAAGGAAAAATAGATTCCAACTTAAATGAATGAGAAATAATTTGCTAAAGCAGAACTATATTTGGTATCAAACTTTTTGAGAAATGTAACCAAACACTGTCAGAACAAATCTTACTATTGCAAAATAATACCCACAAGACCATCTACTGATCTAGAGAAGTACAGGTAGTCCTTGAATTACGAGTGTAATGGAGCCTGCACGTTCCACTCGTAACTCGAAAACTGGTAGAATGAATCTCGTACCTCAAACGGGATCACTCCATTGCTCGTTAAAACGCATGTGGCTTGTTAAGTGCACATGAGGTATCTGGGGTGGGGGAGGCAATGGCGGGCCTAGTGATGGAACAGGCCTCCCCGACACACTAAGGTACCTCATGCTTCTCCCTCCTTTCTTGCCGCACCGGACTCACTTATTTTGCAAAGATCCATCTCTTCTCTGCCGCGGTCCCTGCTTTTGAGGGACAGGAGAGTCGAGGGAAGCCCCTGGGTGCAGTAATATCGTGCGACTTCAGGCAGCAGAGAGGATTTTTGCAAGGTAAGTGAGTCTGGCGCGGCAGGAAGGGAGGGGGAAGCAGTTGTGAGGAGTGGGGGGGAATAGGGTGAATGTTGCAGTGCCACTGAAGTCACTCGTAAGGGCGAACGACTGCCATGGTGCTGCAATATTCGTAATTTTTGGACTTGCTCATAAACGCTAGGGGGCGCTGATCATGTAACTTCAAATCAACTTTAAGTGAACGCTCATAATTTGGGGATTACCTGTAATGAAGAAGCAGATTGCAATATTGCTAGTTGCTACAATTCCTTTTAAAGCAGACATAAATGGCACATAGAAGTAGATAGATAGATAGATAGATAGATAGATAGATAGATAGATAGATAGATAGATAGATAGATAGATAGATAGATAGATATACTTGAATATACACTTCTGAGGGGCATGATTCAAGCCCCTTAGAGGTCATTGTTCAATTAATGTCCTACTGTTACAGAACTGTCAGATGATAACCAAAGAAAGAAAATAAATTTGGTAATATAGTAAAATAAATCTCAATCATATTACTTATAGAGGCAGGATTGAAATTGGCATGGTTTTCTCTATTGGAAGCTCAATAGTAACATAAGTAATTAAGCTCTGATTTATAGCAATCAGAAAGAATAACCCAATTCTGGATAATCTCTACTATTATGAGAGTCCACTTTCTACTGAAGAGAAAATGTTCTAAGTATCCTAATTAGTGATAACATTATGAACCATATTATGGACAAAGTTTAAGTTTGAATTCTACTTGTTTCACAAACAAAGCCAATGTAATAAAATATGGTTTTATTTTAACTTGGGACATAAGAATTAGATGTAATTTATTAAAATGTTAATGCAATAAAATATTTCTACACCCATACATACATTCATGTTTGTTTACAGAGCTCAAGCTAATGAGATGATTACCGTAAATGAATTATGAAAGGGTCTGTTAAATGAAAATTAGCATTTCAACTTTATAGTATTTATGATATTTTTAATATTGGTATTATTTTTGCTTCTAAATATCTATGTTACCATAAGATTAGTGGAGGATTTAGGATAACATGAAAACTAGTGGTATTAAACTTACCGTTTGCAATACCATTCATTCCTACAACGGGAGCAGCGTTTTGTGGCCGCAGAGCCACACACTGCACACTTGGGTTTATCTGGAATTAGGGCTTCCATTACATCCAGGTTATATGTCTTTGCCCATCTGATTTAAGAAAGAAAGCAACCTTCATATAATACAACAACTGCAACAATTATCCAGTGATATCTACAATAGAAATGGAACTCTCACATTAATTTCATATTCAGTAAATCATTATTAAAAGTGAATTTATACCAATGAAATTGACTTCAGTACCCTTCAGTACCCTTTGAAACTGACTTCAGATTTTGGAATACGACATTAAGTAAATGATTTCTAAACCTTATTGAATTAAGAAAATGAATTTTTATTTTTCAAATTGTGGGCTTTCAGTTTAATTCTATGTATCTTGATAATTGTAATAATTAGAATCTTTGACAAAGGAAGAAGCTAAACATGAATGAATCTTACCTATAAGCCTGGCTTTTCAGGTCCTCTTCTGAAGGACTAAACATATTGTTTACTTGGTGCTTGGCAATTGCTTGCCATTTTCCAGAGTTTTTTCTGACAACTTGATCCCAGATTTCAGGAACCTGTTAGGACAATAAAAGAACAGAAGACTTATTTCTTTCAAACAGTGTATCAAAAATATTTTGAAATTCTGATGTTCATTACAACACTAAGATAAGAGATCATAAACATTAACTTGAAACAAAAAATACAATACTATACTAAATATTTTATCTTAGGGAAAATTTACCCTAAAGAAAAAAAGCAGGGACAAAACTAGATTAAATAGGAATTCCATTTTTATAGACTGGTATTAACTTATGGGGGAATGTGACCTCTTTTTCACTTCACCTTGTCATATTAGGTTCTAGAAAATCATTCCCAGTTTAGGGGCAGAGAGATTAGGAAAGGAATAACATTTGCTCTCCTTTTCTTCAAATTCATTTTTAGGCAAATACCAAGCATGTGCCCAGCTAGTTAGTAAATAAATAACATGCATTTTTGTTTTTTTTACAAAATGCATTGGAATTTTAAAAATGATCTGTAAGGTCTTTCTGCTGCCTGAAATGAAGATGTTTCCAGTGGGAGAAACTTCCGGTCCTGCGCAGCAGCTACTGGTCATGGTCTTGGGGACCGCCACAATCCCACAGCTAATTTTCATCCTGCCTAGAGACCCTAATGGGTCCAAGCCACCCCAGAGGGCTGCGAAGAAAGAAGGGTTTCCCAGCAACTCTGGAATGACAGCAGTCGTTCCGTTCGTCTTGGGGAAAGCCTTCTAACCGGACAGGAGAAAGGCTGTATTTCACCGATCAGCCCAAGCTACTTGCAACCGAAGCCCAAAAGAACTAACCAGCACAACAATAAACCGTGTGCTTGAAACTGGGTGAGGAATCTGATTTTCCCTTTTCTATTCTACACTTAATTTCCTGGAAAAGATCTCCAAGAAGCAAAATACCTTTGAAAGTGAAGGAGGCTGACTTCCGCCCCACCCTTATACTAATGGAAGCGGTGAATTAAAATTTCCATGGAGGATCAAAATATATGATAGTGAAATAAATTTATAAACTTGAAAGCTAAAATTTAACTTTGGACAAGTTTAAAATTGTTGAATGGTTAAGACTCTCATTTTAAAGACCATTGTTCATATTGAAAACTAAATAATGCTGACACCTAGTGGTGGATGAACATTATGACAGTTATGATTTCCATAGAGAACTTGGGAAAAGCTAATCTGTGTTTGTGACCTTCAAACCTTTAATAACAAAGAACAGCTGTGACAAAAAAAAGACAACAATCTGGGCTGCAGACAAAGAATTATAAAGTTTAGAAAAAAATCTTTTTTGAACTCTTTGGATTACAAATATATATTTAATCAGGACTCTAAAGCTATTTGCAGGTAAGAAGGAAAACTTCAACTTTTGGCCATCATGGATCAGAGACATGTAGATAGAACACACCAAGAAAACATAGATACCTCTCGGGAGGAGATATATAGTAATTTAAATAACACTGAGTTCAAATCACAAAGAAATCCAAAATAAATTTGAAAATTAAATCAATCTACGGTATTTCTAAGTTAACTCTACAACAACAAAAAAACATCCAGGAAACAACAACAGAGAAGGAGCAGACAAAACAAATAAGTGGACATAAAATTGAAAATAAAGACTCAAAGACGAAACTTAACAAAGTAAGAAAACATGATTTAATCCTAGTGGGAAATTTTTTACAAGAAATGGAAAAAAACAACTCATCCCTTAAGACTACAAAATAAATCTGAGGACAAAAAAACAGATTGGATAAAATGGAATGCAGAGATGTTGAAAACATCAGAGAGAAAGAAAGTGATAAGAGAAGCAAAGAAGAAGAAAAAGAAAAAGATTTTTAAGAAACATGGAAAGGCAAAAGCCTCATATAAAGACACTTTATTCTATTTACTTCTTATACCTACAGTAACAGTCATGAATATATGGAAAAACATTTTGATTCAGCAAAACACATTGATCAAGAAAGATACTGGTTAAAGGAAAAAGATTAAAGTGAAAATTAAGAAAATAGATGACAGGGTCTACCAGAGAGAATATATAAAAAAGAAACATTTGTTTGAATATGGTTAAAGAACTAGAAAGGATTCTGAATACATATATCATTCTAAGAGAGATGAATTATTTAAATAATACTGCATGCTTTCTCCCCTCCTTTATTATTTTATTTCTTGATATAAATAATTTAATACTGTTGAAATGGCTTAGATGAAGGAAATGTTTTAGATAATTCAATGTGTTTGAATTTAGGGAAATTATAACGTATAAAAAAGAAAAAATGTTTTGAATAAGAGTTAAAGGATTAGATGAGTAGACACATTAAATGGAATATTTAAAGATTAAATATATATTTTAATTGTGGTTAAAAAGAATAAGAAATTTTGGGAATGAATATATATTAGCTTAGGAGGAATATATATTTTAAGTAGTATTTTACTTTTTATGTTTCTTTACTTTTGCTCTCTTTTCCTTTTGTTTACTGTTTTTACCTATTCTTCAAGAAGTGTAAAAGTGTTGAGATGGTTTATATGGGAAAAATGGATTTAAATCTTTAAATGTAATTAACTGTTGAGAAAATCTTAACCAGCAAGAATACTTTGAACTTTATGGGAGAAACAAATCTAAATAAGGGATTGTAACAGGATATATAAGAAGAAGCAACCAGAATGATTGGATAGAAAAGAAATATTATATTGATGTGATCATTATTTCTAGGAATATTGGGGGGAAATCATATATGCAACTGTTATTTATCAAAATAATAAGAACTGTATTAATTCAAGGTTTGCAAAGAAGACATTGTGGGGAAAAGGAGGAATCAACTAAATGTACTATGTGGATTATGGATCATAGAAACCAATTGTTAATGATTTTTCTTTACAAATGTTAACCCAGCAAACACTGTTTGCCAACTATTAAGTGATTTATGTTTTAAAAAATCAATAAAATATATGGGGGAAAAAAGACTCACCACAAGGAACTTAACAAAAGAAAGTTTAACCACATACTTTCAATAAAGAGAAAATAAAACTATACATTTTATATAATAAAACTAAAAAAATCATGAGAAGCTTTCCTCTGGTTTCATAGATTTTATTGTAGCGGCTGCAGTAACTTTGTTTATACATCTTCTGTTGATGAGAAAATGAAATACATATTTGCAAGTAAAATGGCTACTATAACTAGAATCTATACATCATTTGCACTGGTATCCCAAAAAGGTAATGCAGTATTTTAGTGTGTCATCAGGATATTCAGAATATAGAGATATAGAGATGATATTCTCTGGGATTGTGGAATATAAGAATAGGACAAAAGTAGCAGTGATGCACATTACTTGCTCCAGTATGAGATCCTTCTTGGGTGGATCAGGGTCTGTTACAGCAAGATGGCTCAGGAATTTCTGCATCTCCAAAAGATTGGGAAATTGGTCAACAAGAACATCGGTCAGGAAGGCACGAAGCTAAACAGAGACAAGAAAAAACTAAAATATATTGTAAAGCATTTTAAATGACACATGCATATTTTATATTACAAAACTGGATTGTAAAAATATTATGGGAACTTTAAGCAATCTCTCCTGTGGCAGACTCATTTGCCCGCCTTCAATCACCAATTCATTTTTTTCTATTTTTAGCAATCACTATTTTTCCAATCACTAATAAATGTATCTGTTGTCTTCGCTCTAATAAAAAAGACATTTTGCCATTTTTGCAATTTATGTCGCTTCAATAAATTATATGTGTATATTAATCGTACAAGAACTAGGCTGACAATATTGATGTCAACATTGGGGCCTCTAAGAAGTCATGCTCCAAAAATGCACTTTTCCATCCTTCTAACAATGTCTAGCCCACTGATTTGGGCATTATACTCCCTTTTTTATTTATTACATCTTAAATCTCATTTACTTTTTGTACAATTTAAAGAAAGCTTCATTCCACAAGACTTTGGACAGCTAGCAGCTTTAAAAGCAAGAAAATAATACTAGTAAGGACATTGATAATAGGTGACCAAAATGAGACAGACACTTCAAAAATAGATATCTGACAAGACTTCAATAAAATTAAACTTATTTTTAAAGCAACTAATGCATATAGAATAGCCATTTTATGCTTTAGGTGCAAAAATGAAATAAAAATTATATTAAAAATATCTTGTATTCCATTCCATCTATTAAGAATATAAACAGTATTGCATTATGGTCACTGAAAAGTCTTTTACAAAGTCCCCACAAACATCAAATAATTTGTGGTATCTATGGAATGATAAAAATACTACTTTAATTGAAAATAAGATCCCATAGCAAATATTTGTAGACTACTTTTACAGAAACATGAAAAAGGATTTGAATTTGAAATGTTGCAATTTGTTTACAAAATGACTGTGTTATTGAACTGGATTGTTAGAAATGTCCAAGCTTGAAGTAGCAAAAGAATTTTGAGCTCAACATACTTTGGATCAGATCAGAACATATATACATTCTCCCTCCCTCCCTCCCTCCCTCCCTCCCTCCCTCCCTCCCTCCCTCCCTCCCTCCTCTCTCTCTCTCTCTCTCTCTCTCTCTCTCTCTCTCTCTCTCTCTCTCTCTCTCTCTCTCTCTGTGTATAGACAGATGGATAGAGAGAAGGGAAATGCATTAATATCCTCAACTGATGTAAGTTATACTGACTACTTTTTATCCACGCACTTTAACAGCATTTAAAATACCAATTAAATATTTTAATATATCAATTGTTAATATTTGTAAAAGAATATTAGTATTATTAGTCTTTAAGTTTTGATGGCAAATTTTGATTTTTTTTCCCCCAAAGTATCTGAAATTGCTTGTATGTTTGGCATATGTTTCTTTTTCTTGTGATGGTATTTTGAATTTTTGTCTAATTGTAAACTGTAACATTTTAATATGTTTTGCATTTATTTGTATAACACTAGATGATTTAAGTAGTATCAACATATATTAATGTACATTTACTACATTAATTCCATTTTTTGCAAACAATTTGTGAGATAGTGAATAATTAATACATAAAAATAAACCCATATTTGAAGGGAAAAGAAGTCCACATTCAAAATTTGACAAATTTATTTTCTATTTCTTTAGCACTCTAAAACAAAATTACCTGGGGACTCCAAATTAAAACGTTTTTAACATCCTATTTCATAGTTAAAATTTGTTTGTTTCTAATTATCTAAGAATGAATTACGATTTGACTTATCTATTTAGTTACGGCTTCTACCCTATGTTCATTCTAATTTATTTATGTTGTTCATTATATGTATATATATCTGGATGTGTGTATCTTTCGATATCCAATAGTGAGCGGAGTTATCATCTGATGCAATAGTAAAACAATCCCCTTTCTGCTCCCTGCTATACTGTTTAAAACTAGAATACAATATTAGGTCTAAACATGCTAAGGAAAACATGAAATACACATAAAAGGTGCGCCAGTTTTGCAATCCTATACCTTGAGGAGCTGGCTTTTGTTAAAACTGTTGAATTCGTACTTGCGCTGGCATTCTGGGCTAAGGAGTAGGTTATAAAGAGCAAGCCACACTTGCCCATCCAATTTAGTCATCTTCATGTGGTCTTCAGGGGCAACTTCATACCATGAACCATTCTCAAATTTCTTCAATTTTCCTAAGGAAAAATGTAAGAAAAAAATATCTTGGTATTAAATATTGTTTGATACATACAGAACATTAGTTTACAATTGCACTGTTTAGCAACTGTTCAAGCTTATGAGAATAATGAAAAAGTACTTTTATGACTGAACTTCAAATTTACAAGAGTTGCAGCATGTCCATGATCAAGTGATCCGATTCGCACGCAGCATACATTTATGAAGGTCATAGTGTCCCCACATTCACATTATGGCAATTCAGGCACTTTGCAACCGCTGTGCATTTATGATAATTGCAACATCTATGGTCATGTGACTGTCATTTGCAACTTTCATAGCCAGCTTCTCACAAGTAAAATAATGAAAAAACCAGCAGTAAGCTGCAAATTGCAGTCACATGATGTCATGTTTAATGACATGTGATTCGTTTAATGACTGTAGCAGAACTGAAGTGAAAGTCAGCTACAGTCACATGATATTTCACTTAATGAAAGTGTTAATTATCTACAGAGTCGTTAGTCACAACTGCAGGACTACCTGTAATTATATCATTTCTTGAAAGGTGAAGAAAGTACTATAAATATACCCTCATAGTTTTATACAAGTCCAAATTCACATATGTGTCATCTTTATACATGTGTAAAGATTCTTTTGCTGGAGCTGCACTGATTGCTTCTAGGAGCAATTTAAGGTGCTGGTTATCACCTTTAAAGCCCTACATTGCTAGGGGGCAAATTATTTGATGGACCATCTCTCCTCAATAACATCTACCAGAGCAGGAAGGCAGGGCATGTTAAGAGTCCCAGCTACCAAGGAAATACACCTGATGGGACCTAGCAAAAGGGTCTTCTCTGTGATGGCTCCCTCCCTTTGACATATCATTCCCAGCGATATGATTAGCCCCCACTTTGTTGCTTTTCCGCAAAGCCTTGAAAACATGGTTTTGTCAGTGGGCTTGGAGATCCCATTTGGAGCTGGTAATATTTTTCAATTGCATAAAATAGAAAAACTGCTTTGGTCCAATTGAAAATGTTGAAAATATATTTTCAGCACAACACACATGATGGAGGGTTAGAGTCTGCATAATAATGGGATTTTCTCAGTAACCTTTTTTTAGCCCAGTGTTCTCCACAGGTGCTTGGCCTACAGTTCTTAAAATTCCCAATCTGTGAGTCAAAATACATCTAGAGGGTATAAATTGGAAAAAGGCTTCTCCACTGAAATGAAACAAACTTCTCAGATATAACAATACATGGTTCTCTGTTGAAACTTTAAAAAAACATAAATTTTCATAACCTACATAGGTTGCTGTTGGGTTTTTTGGGTGGATGGTTTTTTCAAGTCTAGCCAACATCCTTGAAATTCAAGTAGTCCTCCATCTGCATGCAATATTAGGCAGGGCTGATCTGAGGTCAGCCACATTTGAGTAGGTGCTATTTTCACCTGCTGAGGCTTTTGAACCTTAAGAGATCATTTAAAATCAATGCCTTTCACAAATTCAATTTCATTTTGAGATGCTCTTAATATCTTTCTTGGACAAATACCCTTCTCAAACAAATGGGGTTCTCTGCTTGTAACATCAGACTAATGCATCAATTTATAATTATAGCAAATCCTTAACTTACAGTTGTTTGTTTAAAAACTAGTAATGATGGCCTTGAAAAAAGTGACTTATGACCTTTCCTCAAAGATATGACCATTGTACCACCCCTGCAGTCACATGACTGTAGTTCAGGTGCTTGGCTGTCAGCTCTAATTAATGATAGTTGCAATGTCTTGTAGTCATGTGATCATGATTTTTACCTTCCCAGATGGTTACCAACAAGCAGATAACTGGGGAAGCTGCATTTGCATAAATACTGCAGTGATTTGCTTAATGGCCATGTAATAATGATTCTAAAACTGGGTCTAGTCACATTATGACCAGCTTAACAACTGCACAGCTTAGCAATCAAAATTGTGGTTCCAATTGTGGTTGTAAGTTAAGGACTATTTGTGTGTGGAAGGGAAACCCATCAGCAGGCATCACAGCTTGTTTAAATGGATTGTTACATCTGTTCCTTATTCTTCTGTTTATCTTTCCAGGCATTTATCTTTCCAGGATTTTTAAAATCCATTCTTTCCTAATTAAAAAAAAGAACATAGAAATGTTCGCTACATTATTTTGTCAAAGACAGACAGAATTTCTAAGACATGATACAGACCTTCTTCACGATTGGTCCATGGACAATGCTCTAAGAGCTGCACCAGAAGGCATGGAAAATTGTGGGTATTCAACATTCTTGTCACAGAACTTACTGGCAAACTGACAAAGTATATGAGAGAAAAAGGATGTAGTGAAAAACAAAATAAAACTTTAGCAAAAAAGTGTCTGACCTCTCAAACTACTATAGCACAACCAACACAAGGTACGAATCCACTAACAGATTATTTATTACCCCATAGCATCTCTGTAGCATGTAAACCAACTACAACTATGATGATGTGACCTAGCTTGGTTAATGAGACATCTGCAAGAAAACAAGCAAGCTCAGAGAGCACCAAGGATTCCTCATTTCAACCCTGAGCTACTGTACACATATTCTTCTTTGTTGCCAATAAAGCCCTTCAAAACAAGTTAAACCAAAACACTCAATAGTCCAAGCAGAAAAAACAAGAGTCATCTACAGCAGTGGTCCCCCTACCTTTTTGGCTCCAGCGGTGGTGGCAGTGGTTGCGGGGGGAGGGGGTAGTTTTGTGTGTGCAATCTAATCCTGTAAATAAAGCTTCATGTGCTCGCCCACCACTTGTGCAGCCTGGTTCCCAATGGGCTGTGAACTGGTACTGGTCAGTGGCTGGGGTTAGGGAGTCCTGATCTATAGCATATAGTGTAAGGATTGTAACAGCCAATACGTAGGACAGTCAGGCAGAAGACTAGCAGAGAGTGTCCATGAACATCAACTAACAGTCAGGAGACATGAAAACTTCTTAATCTCACATGGACAGACTCAGCAACAATCTCAGCTGTGAAACTGTGAGCATCCTGGATCAAACCAAATCCCAAAACACTAGGAAATTCCTAGAAGCTTGGCATTCAAACAAATCAGCTGTCAATAGGAACATAGAATTAAACCATATTTATATACCATTCCATAGAGATAACAAAAAGTTAAAATGGAAAAAAAGACCAGAACACAACCCTCTCTGAGCTACAGTACAAATAGTCTCTTCTATTGAAAAGATTATCTTTCCCAAGTGCCTTATTTCTTTTATGGAAAGTTAACATACCTCTCTATCACATCAGTAATGAAACGGAACACTGAAAGAGCTCTCAGTGAGATCTCAAACTCCATCATTTCAGCTTGCTTCTTTAGTTCCTGTAAAAGACACATAATACAATCCTACTAGATGGGAAAATCTGAGGTGCCTAAAATTTTAAGGAATGGCTGGAAATTTGGAGGGCAGCCATGGCAGTGGCCTCTGAATTCTGAAAAGATTTTTCTAGAAAAACTCTAGGAAATGCCAATACTGTTATTCTATATATCAATTTGCTCCCAAAATCTAAATATCCAGGAGGTTGCATGGTAATAGGGTGACTGTTCTTTTTATGAGTTAAGGAAATATAATGGTCTGATTTTGAGTTTCGATGGCTCCAAACATATTCTTAGTTGGGAAAAGATATGTGTTGCTAGGAGTTTAATAACCATGCAGTCTGGAGTATGATGACCCTCCAGGATGTTGCTAAAGAAGTATGTGTTGCTAAATGCCCTACGTCCAAGATAATTTCATAAGAAAAATGTAAAGTGCTGGATAAATTGTACAAGGGAATAAGTATTATTGCTGTTGATTGGCTATTTGTGGTAAAGAAATACATAATACTTACAACTGAGAAAAAAATGAGGAAGAAAATATAATAAATGGAACAATGACATTGTGTAATGTCTTTATTTGGGGTGTGATCCAAACATAGAGAAGATTGGGTTCTCTGTCTTGGGATGGAAGATCAGAGTCAGCAAAATGCCAAGCAGAAAGAATATAATTGTGAGAAAAACTAAGAAACTGTATAAACAATTGGATGTAAATGCATGGATTTATTAAGAAATAGGACCCTAGGAAGTTTGAGGCCAACCGATTTCAACTGGTGGAAGATAAGGCACAAGCAGATAATTATGCAGTTAAATTGATGGAAGAGAGAGCAGTGGAGTTACTCTCTCTTAAGAGGGCTAATTGATTGTGACATTTCTGGATACTCACAGGTCACCACAGAATAAAGATACTTGATTTAAACGTTCTTTCACGGCTACCCAATATTTTGCAACTGTATTCAATTACGATAACTTGTATTTTCCCTTTACCTAGAGTGGCTGCCTAGGAGTAAGAGATAATATCTTTCACTCACCTGCATTGATGAAAGATTGGCAAGATCCCCAGGTTGAAACTTTTGTTCAAATGGTATCTTCCCATTGGCACTTTGAGCTGCTAACAGGGTCAGTTTCCTATGGGTATAATCTATTAAATCCAGAATGGTATCCTCTGCTGATTCACAGATTTCCTATACAAAGAAGACAAGCTATATTTTATGGAAACATCTTCTAAAATGAAGGCAAATATCAAGATCACTTAAATTGTTTTAATTTTATCTCAGCTGGTAGATTAGTCTACTCACTGGTTATCTGGAAAAATGTTTCTCAGTTAAACAACCTTTGTCAATTATAATTTTGTATCTTATGACTTGGTATAATAAATTCCTTCTCCATCTAAAATAGCTTCCTACCTGATAGGCATGCAAAATTTTGTATTCCCAAAGGCAAGCAAAATGCCTTACTGGTTTTGTATTGCTAAGGAATGAATTGTGGATTCACCCAAAGTAAAGAAAAATGAAATTGTATTAATATAGAAAGTTTAACAGCAATTATCTGAGAAAGATTTGCAGGGGTGATCACAATGGTACAGAAAACACCAAGAAGCTTGGCCAGACGTATGTCAAGTTTGGGAATGAATCTTGTCCCTTCCTTCTAGATTATCATAGGATTTAGATAGGTCAACAAATTGAGAAAAGTCAATTACTTGAAAGTATTAACATTATTTAAAAGTTTCAAGCTAGTTCAAAAAGCCGATTATTTTTGTTTCCTCTTTTGCTTACTCTGTTTATAGTACAAAAATAATATTCATTTGATTTGAAATGCTAATGTAATTATGAAAGGAAGAATTGAGATAAGTTAGTCAGTTCTTAAAGGAAGCACCTGGCTCTTTATAGAAGTGGTGTTCTTACTTCTTCTGCATAATTTGAACAGCTCTTAGGGCTTTTTTTCACGAATGAGCTGAAATTTCTCCATCTATTCTTGAGTCAATGTGAAATGAACATTGCTGCCCCATTGTCAATCCCTGCTTCTTCTCTAAGGCTCTGTTTCTGAGTCACTGGAGGCATCTGATTTTCCTTGAAGGTAACATACATTTTATACATGTTGGGGCTGCCTTTGCTATATCAGAATAATGGAAGAAATACTATTTTAATAGCTATATAGTTAAAAGTACCTTACGCCCATCTCACTCTTGTGTTGCAGATGGGATGAAGGCAATGGTTGAAAAAATAGCATCTAGGGTATGTTTATGCCATGGTTAGGTGCAAATGAGCAAAGCTGTTGAATTTGAAATATGGATTCCAAACAAATAAATGCCAGGCAAGTAAGCACCTGAGAGGAATTAGCTTGCACATCAAATTAGTTCAGATCAGGATGATTCCAAAAGAGAGAAATATATACTTATTGTTTCCCTTATTTCCCTATTCAGCTATAATTGGTTCTCCTATTTATTAGGATTGTTTATAGTCAATTTGGGTCTCCAGAATGAAATTATATGAAATATTGTATGAATTTGTCCAGCCCAAATCTTAAGATACAAACAGACATTTCAAAGTCATTATACTTGAAAATAAAGTACTAGTAGATGAAGTACTATAAAGTACTAGTATTACTGTTTAAAATAAGATGGGATACAAGGCATATACATAACGAAGGGAATAGAAGAAAATATGTTTATACCAGCAGCTGTCTTCTAGATTGAAGTTCTAATTCTTGTTGCACTAAGAATTTAGTCAGATAATTGTATTTCTTCTGGAATGGTCTAAATTATGAATTGAATTTTTTATTTCAAACTTTTACTTACATTGTGAAACTATTGCCTACCTTGTGAAAAAATACAGTCTCCAAGAGATTAATAATTGAAGCTTCATGTCGCAGCTGAATAAGAGAAACAGAGAGAGAAATCAGAAATTAATACAAATATTACCATTCTCAGAAAACAAGGTAATACGGAATCAGAAATTAAAAACATTGTTATTTGTGTGGCCTCTTGAGATAAATGCTACCAGGAAGCATAGAATTAAAAACAGAAAAAGTATTTTAGACCACCTAACAAGCTATAGCTGAACACAATGTGAATAGTTATTTCTCCTTCCTCTCCTTTGTCAAAGTGTGAGGAAGAATTCAAAACTGTTCCCTCATTCTGAGCTTGTGCTATCCAAACAGACTACACTGAATGTTTTCTACTTTGTATAAAACAAGCCAACCAGTATTGTATATTGAAATCCGAAGTGTAAACTGATTTTCTATTATCTGAAGAGGTGCTCTCCTTCACAGCTTCTGTTTTGACATTATCTTTTATAAAAAAAACTACTGAAAATAATCTGCAACACAATGTAGAAGTGTTTCTTTTTGTGAGGTTGACATTCTTCTTTCTTTGAGAAACTCAACAGGAGTTATACTGCACTCCTTTCTCTAATTTCACAGTAAAAATTCTATGATAGGTTGGACTAAGAAAAAAAAGACAAGCAGAAAGTCACATGAACTTCAACAGCTAAGACTGCCCTTCCTATTCTTATTCCAATACCTTGACCCATGCTAGCTCTTAAAAAAATAAGATATACATTACTCTAGCAAATAAATATCAGAAGCATCATTTGGCAAATAGATCTTACAGGAAGCTTTGAAATGTTCTAATACAGCGGTTCTCAACCTGTGGGTCGCGACCCCATTTGGGGTCGAACGACTGTTTCACAGGGGTCGCCAAACACCGCAGTCCGCCATTTTTTTTCTCATTTCCCCTCGGCCGTTGTGCGCGCACCGTGCATGCGCGATTCAGCCCGTTGCACCGCGCATGCGCGGTTCGGCCCATCGCGCCGTGCATGCGCGGTTTGGCCCGTCGCGCCGCACATGCGCGGTTTGGCCCGTCGCGCCATGCATACGTGGTTTGGGCCGTCATGCGTGCGCCGCACATGCGCAGTTCGGGCCGTTGCGCTGCGCATGGGTGGCGCAGGTCGGGGTCGCGCTGCACATGGGCGGCGCAGGTGGGGTCTCGGCCTGAAAAAGGTTGAGAACCGCTGTTCTAATAGCAATTATTATACAAAGGCTGATTCAAAGCATTATTCATACATACCACTAAATACAAGGGAAAAGTGCTTTTTGGTTTGAAATCCTCCAGTTTGCATAGTATAGGGAAGATCTTTTGCTTCCAAATGGCCACAGTAATTAATTCTTCAATGAGAGTTGGGATCTATACAGAATGGATAAATTAAGTATACTGTTTGCAAGGTTTAGATCATAAATAATAGGAAACATGTCAGACTTGGGAAAGTTCTGTCTGATGGCTGAATTCATAGAGACAAATTAAATCCAGGCAGAAGACTTTCTCATTTTACTTTTATTTTTGTACTCAGGAAGACAAGAAATATTATTTGTAACAATAATGGGAACATATTTTGCTTTGTAAGGAACACATATCTGTATCTCTTTCATGCTCTCATTCTATGCATGCCCTTAGTAGGTTTGCTTCATCGTGTTTTCTCCAGTAGGGTTATAGTTTACATATACAGTCAAAACCATTCATTCCAGATAAGTTATTTCCTCATAATGTAGTGATAGGGCTGTAGTTAAATTAGGAAATTGACAAAATGCTAATGAAGCATATTGTCCCAAAGATGCTCTTTCAAAAGGCAACTGGACTTTGTTTTTCCTTGAAGATGTTTTGCTTCTCATCAGTTCAGAGCTGAGGAAGCTTCTTGGATGAGAAGCAGAGCATCTTCAAGGAAAAACACCTTTGAGACAGCCATGACCTGGAGAATCTCCATAGACAAACAAAGCATATTGTTTCTATCCTGCCAATGAATTTATATAACTAGAGCAAAGGTATAATCAGCATATATGTTTATATCATTACAGTAAGATTAACAGTTATAAAGCTATGTATTTCTAAATATAAATATTGCCAAATATATAAATAATAAAAGAGATTTTGATCCAAATTAAGTGAATATTTATTCAGGTTAATGTAGCCTTTATCATAATATAATGATTTTCTTGTGACCAAGTGGCTGAATTCATTATACCTTGCCATTATTCACCAAAAGCTCAATAAGAATCTGCTCATGGCCAGCAGAAGCACTCAGTATGGCTTGCATGTTCAGCTTTTCAATCATTTCCTGTTGCTGTAGCCACCTAAGAATTACAATAATACAGTTAGTATTCAGTTCCTATCTATGGCTGGTATTCCAATACTTCTCTACCTCCATTACTGTAACCACAGTCTTACATAATTCAAACTAAAACCATCCTGGCTGGATGGGGCTTTCCCTGCCAATGTTTTTTTTTTAATCATCTCTATTATATATTCCAGTGTAATCCAATTTTGAGAAAAACCTCAAAGATGCAGCAATATTCCAAGTGTGGTCTTACCAAGGTATTATAAAGTGGTATTAACACCAAGTGATCTTGTTTCTATCACTTTGGTAATGCAGCCTAGAACTGTGTTGGCTTTTTTAACAGCTGCAGCACACTGCTGTCTCATATTTAAGTGATTGTCCACTAGGACTCCAAGATCCTCTCACAGTTGCTACTATTGAGCAAGGTATCACCTATACCAGGGGTGTCAAACTGTCGGCCTGTGGACTGGACGCGTCATGAGGAAACTGCGCCCACCCCATTGCTGGGGGGAAAGCTCCGATATGGCACGCGAATCATGTGACATTGCGAGTTTGAATGTTATGACCTATAATATACCTGTGCATTTGGTTTTGGGGGTGTTTTTTCCCTCTAAATATAGAACCTTACATTTTTCTGGACTGTTGACTATTCCTGCCAGCTTGGTGTTGTTTGCAAATTTGACGAGTTCCCTTATCCAAATAATTGATGAAGATGTTGAAGAGCACTGGGCCTAAAACAGAGCCTTGTGGTACCCCACTGCATACTTCCCTCCATGTAGATGCAGTTCTATTGAGAACTACATGCTGAGTGCAATTGGTCAGCCAGTTACGAGTCCATCTGGTGGTGATGCTGTCTAACTCACATTTTTCTACCTTATCAAGTAGTAGGTTGTGGTCTTCTTTGTCAAATGCATTATATCTCTCTGCCAATGGAATAGGTACTGGTAATGGAATTAATCTATAGTCCTCTCTGCTCTGTAAAATCTTTTGCTCTAAATCTCTTTCTAAAGCTGATTTGGGAAATGATTACTGCAGGAGAAGACTAGGGAAAAAAGGTCTCAGATCAAATAAAAATCTGCTAATGTTATATGGGATAGAAATACACTTTTTAGATAAGTGCAAACAAAATTGTGAATTTAGGTTAATAAGCAAGAGTGATTGTAATAATGGGAAAGTGGAAGTTTTAGAAATGTTTCAATGAATCATTTTATTGATTGTGATATATCATTGTTTATAATCAATTTGTGTAATCTTCTTGAATGAGCTGAGTATATGTTCTGTTGATTTTTTTCCTGCTCTTTGAATGATTTCCCCCCCCCCATTCTGACCTTGATTGTATTAATTCAAACAGCTTGCTTTTGCATAGCCAAAATCAAATCTTTGGTTTCTTTTTTAAATGTTCCAGTTGTAAGCCATTGCTACGTTTTATCTTTATCCATTTTCCTCTCTATCTTTTGTAGAAATTGACCATGTAATGCTTTTTGTTGCCAGCATTCTGTTCTTGTTTTTATTAGATTATTTCGATATTCATTTTTTGATTCCTGTACTTTTAAAAAGTGCCAATTTTTACCTTGCATCAATGCCTGTTCTCAGCTGTCTTTTTCATAATCACCCAATGCACACTTTTCTTTCTTCAGCAGTTGTTTCATTTGAAATAAACCTCTGCCTCCATTTCTGTGAGGCAGGTATAATTATCAATATCATTAAGAGGACTAATGCATAGTAAATATTCATCAGCTTTCTTGTTTATCAGTCCAAGCTGTCCAGTTTAGCTTGCGTCCAGGAAATAAATTCAAGAAATGTATCGAACCAGAGGGATGGCCCAGGCTTCGATGGTATTTCTTACCATCTTCTCTTCCATTAGAATATAAACATTGAATTCACTTATCACCTTTTTCATTGTCCACTCCTACCGTATTTCCAGCTGCAGCAAGATATAAAAAAGGATTTGCCCCAACGTTTTGATCTTCCCTTTAGATGGAATGGCAGTTCCGGGCAGAATGTCTTGCCAGCGTCCCTCCCATCTTCGCCCTTCAAGGGTCATCCATGCTTGTTCTTTCTCTCATCCCATACTCTCAAATACAGTACATGGGAAAACATGACTGAGGTCTTTTGAAAATAACAACGGCCCGCTGTCAGGCAGAAACCTAACGATTGATTAATGATTATTTATTTATTTTTCATTCATTCATTCATTCATTCATTCATTCATTCATTCATTCAAGGATCTCTCTCTGCCATCTCTGTAAAAGAATAAGCGGGGGGGGGGGCTGCTCGGAGAAAGGAAAGGTGGCCCGTAGCCCCGGCTGACATTCAACCCCAAAGCAAAGCCGAAACAAACCCTGCCGAGTTTCTCCCCATCGCACCACTCGCCCCCCCTCCTCCTCCCCCGTACTCATGGCTTCCGATATCCCGCAGCTGGAAACTCCTGAACGACTCCACCAAGATTTCGGCTTCGCCCGGCAGCAAAATCTCTGGCAACAGGTCCTCCATGGCGCAGGCCCGACAAGATCAAGGCCGGACGCCGTCGCCGTGGTGACGGGCGCGTGCTTCCCGAGGTGCTCCTCCCTCTAGCGGCGGCCCCCAGCATCGAGGCTTCTTGCTGCCGGCTGGGCGTGGGGAATTACGAGCGCGACCACCAGGGATTTCATAGGCTGGGTTTGCTCCACGTGCTAGCCAGCCCATAAATTCATAACATAGGACATTTGGGAGGAGGGGTTACTTGGAAATCAATCAATGGACAGCTTCACTGGATTAATACAATACACCGGTTTGCAAGAATCCAAACTCCTCGCAAATCGTTTCCTAACGATTTCTTTGTCTTTTGACTTCCCTGCTTAGCTTAGGCTGGTGTTTCTCAAACTTGGCAACAATAAGATGTATGGATTTCAACTCTCTGAATTTCCCAGTCCGCATGAAATTGCCCAGAAAAGTCTAGTGGTAAGGTTCTACATTTAGGCAAGAAAAAACAAATCACAGGTACAGTATAAGTATAGGTGCTACTTCACTCAACAATAGTACCGTAACTGTGAGAGGGATCTCGGGAGTCCTAGTGGACAGTGTGCTGCAGCTGCCCAAAAAGCCAACACAGTGCCAGGCTGCATTAACAGAGGGATGGAATCAAGATCACGTGAAGTGTTAATACCGCCTTATAATGCCACACTTGGAGTACTGCATCCAGTTTTGGTCACCATAATGTAAAATAGATCTTGAGATTCTAGAAAGAGTGCAGAGAAGAGCAACACAAATGATCAGGGGACTGGAGGCTAACACATATAAAGAACGGTTGCTGGAATTGGGTATGTCTAGTTTAATGAAAAGAAGGACTAGGGAGTGACATGATAGCAGTGTTCCAATATCTCAGGGGTTGCCACAAAGAAGAGGGAGTCAAGCTATTCTCCAAAGCACCTGAGGGCAGGACAAGAAGCAAGGGATGGAAACTAATCAGGAAGAAAAGCAACCCAGAACTAAGAAGAAATTTCCTGTCAGAACAATTAACCAGTGGAACAACTTGCATCCAGAAGTTGTGAATGCTCCAACACTGGAAGTTTTTGAGATTGGACAACCATTCGTCTGAAATGGTATAGGGCAGAGGTGTCAAATTCGCAATGTCACATGGCATGTCGCGATGTATTGCGACCTTTTTTTCATTGTTGACGAAGTGGGCGCGGTTTTGCTATGATGCATCTGGCCCGCAGGCTGACAGTTTGACACCCCTGCCTAAGCGGGGGTTTGGACTAGAAGACCTCCAAGGTCCCTTCCAACTCTATTCTATTCTATTCTGTTCTGTTCTGTTCTATTCTATTCTATTCTGTGGTACCCATCCATGCCTAGAATTTATTTAGAGTTAGTTTTGTTTTAGCTAAGTAAAGTGGATTACCTACACCTTACAAATCTTGCACAACAGCAATAAACCACAGACTACTCAATCACATTCTAATCTGGCACATGATATCAATTTGACCAGAATACTGACAGCTCATTGGTTACAAACAAGGAGGAACACTAATCTTGATCAGGAACCTCAACAAACAGAATGCTGGCTGGATTTAAGGAGAGCATATGCAAATCCTTCCATGAACTAATTTTGATCTTTTGGAGCTACCGGTATTTACTTGGTACCTAACTTGCCGTACAGAATTGTTATGAACAACAACAACAAAATGCATGCAAGAGATAAACCTTTAAAGAAGAGATGAAAGTATAAATATGAATATAGCTGCAATCAGGACGAAACAGAAATACGTTCAGGTTTCATCTAAAGTAGAAGTTATACATCTTTAATCCCTAAGGTACACAGTAGGTTGTAATTACAAGAATGCTAAAATACCCATTTTATTCTCAAATGCAGTTTTTAAAAATCAGAACACTCCCCCTGGTAACCTAAGGTTTTTTTCTACCTGAAATGACAGTATAGTCAAAAATCTTCCTTTATGTGCTCAACAGCTATCTACCCCCAAAACGTAAATCATTACACTGAGTTTTATCAAGCTGGCAGAGAAAAAAAGCACAAAAAGGTCAAACTAAGATACTATTTAGACTCATATGTCTTTTCCCTCTCAAGGTTTATGGAGCACCTCTCTAAAATAGAAATTACAGATTCAGAGAATATACTTTTAAAATAATAATTTCCATCAGCTAAGATGCACTCAGGCAGCAAATCTATGTGGCCACTAAGAGTTGAAATTGATGACACAATGAATCAATCAAGAACAATTTAATAGAATGCAGCAGTAATAGAATGTAAAAAGTTTGTAAACAGTTACAGAACTTTAGGTCAGCTAAGATGTATGGATTTGCCAAATATATAAAGTTGCTATTATATTCACAAATAGCATAGGACATAGATATTAACATACTACAAAGAACATTTGCTCAAGTAACACTTTTAATTCCAGCGATGCCTCTGTATCCTTTATGTATGTTTATGTATGTGTATGCATGTATATATTCTTAGAAAATGAAAATTACAGGGGAGATATAGTCCAGTGCTGTATTTGGAAATGACCCTCCCCCACACATACAAAAGACATCTAAGTAAATGTGATAAAATGCTTCTGGGAGGTCTTATGGGAGAAATGTCTTCAGTGTGGTTTCAAATTAATACTGGTAGTCCTTGCTTATCACTCATTCAGTAGCCACTTCAAGTGGCACTGAAAAAGGAGATTACAACTGGTCCCCAAAGTTGTGGCCATTGCAGCACCCCCATAGTCAATGTGATTTAAGATTTGGTTGCTAGGTGACCAATGCACATTTACAACTATTACAGAGTTCTGCGCTCATGTGATCGCCATTTACGACCTTCACAGCCAGTTCCTGACAAGCAAAGTCAATGGGGAAGCCAGAAGGAAGTTACACTTGATCATGTGACATCATACTTCATGGCTGCAGCTGGAATTGCTGATTAATTAGCATGGTCATGTGATGTTTCACTTTACAATCACATTGCTTAGTGACAGAGTTGTTGGTACCAACTATGGTAGATAAGTGGGGACCACGTGTATTTGGCACTGTCTACCTTTACTAAAGTAGTCAGTCTGTGTTAGCAATCATTTTATCAAAATTCCACCCATATACCTCAAGTTCTTTTCAGATGCAAAAGCTTTAATTGATTTATAAGAAGATATCAAATAATGAATTAGAGATTCTACACTTTATTTTTACTATGATTAGTTTCCCTTTCAATTGCTGCATTTGCATTAAATTTCCACAGAAAAATATTCTAGTTTATGTGAGCTTTATAAAATAGAAGAGGCCCATTATTCTTTCTCACAATCAGTAGTTTTGAAAAGTATTCAAAATAAATAGGTTGAGTCCAATTATATTAAATATAACTATGCTGCAGGTTTATTTCCACAATTTTACTTCAGTGTTTTACTTCCTAAAAAGAGTAGGCTTGCTTTTTATTAGGATGATTATCCATGATTTATAATCAGCAAGAGTTTTTCTCAAAACTCTTAAAGGATTTCAAGTGGGTATGATCCCTTTTGTTAAAAAAGAAGGCATATTATGATAGAGAAGTATGTAGTTATTAGTTATGGGGAAAATCCAGAATGAGACAGTAATACGCAGAATAGATTTTTCTGCCTGCTGAGGAACAGCAAATTAAGGAGGAGGATTTATTGTACAGCATTCCCTGCTAGACATTTTTCCATTTCAGTTCCTTCCAAACTATTTTCAAACTATTTTATCCCTTGCTCAACACCATAACCTTCTGAAGTTTCTTTATACACCGGTGTGTCTTTAACACCCCTTCCCCCCAAAGAAGTATCTCTGCTGATCGAAGAGGGTCAAATCTATTAACCCCTTGTTTCAGAGGCTAGTTTAAGCCATGCTGCTTTTCATGAACCAGAAGAGTCCTGGGGCCACCACAATGTCTCATGCAGCCCAATTACAATTAGCGGGGCATAATAATCATCCCATTTCTCGAAGAGTCTCATTTCCAACAAACAATTATATTGGGATCATTCTCTAATCTTTCATCCAATTCCTGATAGCTCATTCCTAGAGAGAAATAAAAAAAATAATGATGAAAGAGCATTAGTATAGTTCCACTGCTTAGGCAAAATAAGGAAACTGATTTATATTTCCCAAGTAATCCAAAGATTGTGCTGGCTTTAGAATTGTTTGCTATACTGTTATCCCTATTTACTTTTAAAAATATTATTTTGTTTCTACGTTGTTATCTATCAATAAGTTACTATGTGTTGTGAGTAGATGAATACAGGAAATATGATTCCTTACCTGTTTTACAACAAATCTCATCATAGCTATGGCAGCCAGTGTAGAGTCGAGCTGGATGACTTCTTTCATCCCGAGCTATTTTCACAGGATATTTCTGGAGCCGCCGAATAAGACCCTTCATCAAACCAAACTGGATGAGTTTTCTAAATAAGAGAAGAATATGCTCAGAGAAAGAGGCAGAAATATTTAACAGCAATAGTACTTAGACTTCTATACCACTTCACAGTGCTTTATGGCCCTCTCTAAGCAGTTTACAGAATCAGCATATTGCCCCCAACAATCTGAGTCAACCCTTGAGCCACTCAGAATTGAACTCCTGGAGTGAGCAATGAGAGAGCCTGCAGTACTGCACTCTAACCACTGTGCCACTACGGCTCTTAAGACACTGTATAGCAGGGGTATCAAACTGCTGGCCCGCGGGCCAGTTGCATCATGCAGAGGCCGTGCCCACCCCAGCTCTGGCAATGCAAAAAAAGTCATGATATGTCGCAACATGTCACATGATGTGGCGAGTTTGACACCCGTGGTGTAGTGTTTCTTTTTTTGCTGTCCATCTAGATAGCTGCTAAAAACAATTTTGAGATCAGCAGGAATGTTATTACATGTATTACTGGTACAGAAACCTGTTTTCTAAAACTACAGTTCTTTTGGACTGGTTTTTTTCCCCTATACTGTATCACAGGCTGTTATTAGTCCTTGTTCACACATGCATGGAAAACTATGATATAAATATCAAAAGAGATGTGAGAATACAAGAACCTTTTCCATCAGGCGCTATATTTAATGAGAAATAATTATTTGGAGAGGAAATTGCTCAAAGGACCATTTAAGATCAACCAACAGGCACACAATTATCAAATTTCTACCTTCCACAATTGACAGTGTTTGATGTACATGTTACATGTTTAATAGGCCCTGACACAAACAGATCATGACAATTATTTCTCCTTCCAGAACATCCTCAAGTTTCTAAGTTTTTTAGAACAAATGAATGCTTTGCCCATTGATACTAAAAGAGAAGTCTGACAACGTACGCAACAAGAATGTTGTTTTATGTGACTAAGTAATGCTATTGCTACTAATCAAATAACCAGACTCTTCTTACACACAGGTTTACTGAAAAAAAAATAGGATAGCAAACAAATTAAGAGAAGGGATTTCATATTTTGATTTAGCCCATTATTATGTGATCTGGCAGCTGCAAGAAAGAAAAGGATGTGTTTGTTCTGAAAATATATATCCATTTTAAGGAAGCTGAACTGTGGCTGTTTCTACCTGTCTAGACAGAGCCCTAGGAATTGCAGTTTGACGAATATGCTCTCTTACAGATCTCAAGCAAAGTTCTCAGCCTTGTAGATGAGACAACAGTGATTAGATTGAAATCAGACACATTTAGCTTTGAATTGCTCTATAGCTGAGTCATTGGTTTTCTGAAGGGAGGGGAAGCTTCCCTACCTTTCATCCACTCTCTGGAGTTGGAGGGTGTAGCGGCAAATAAGGTCTCGAACAGTTGTCCCAGGGCTCAGTCCACAGTAGAGCTGGAAAACATCTCTCAAACTGGCTCGCTTGTGTCCTATAGAAAATAGTCAGAGAACAAAATTGGGAAAGCTATTTGATGAAGATGATGGCTCCCATCAAAATTAAAGAGTAAGTAAGAACAAAATTACAATGTGGATTGCATTTAGAACTAAAAATAACATTGCAAGGCTGGATGCAAATTGATCTATACTGCCAAATATAGGTTATTAAAGTGCTGGGGTCAGTGACAATGCCAGCAATTGTTATGAGACTTTTATTTTGGACTGAAAGTCAGCCAAAAGCAAATGAATTCATTTTATCTACTATAAATTATTCATATGACTACAATCATTGTGAAATGATTGTTGTATGGAAATATATGTTACAATAGCTTAGTAAATAGCTTATATTAATAACCTTTGATTTTACACAATCTCTCGCAAGTATTTTAACAGGAAAAATGTCAGCAGGCTTGATAAATGTGAGAACAAGGACCAATTTTATAGTAGTTCCTCTGGATGAGGCGGAAAATACACACTTTCCTGAAACTAAGTCCAACTCAGCTCATCACAAGGATGTAGTTTGAACAGATACAAACAGGACTGCACTTTCAGCCATCCATGCTTCTTTACCTGGCTTTGTGACATATGAGAGACATTCATCTTGCAGGCATTTATCATCCACTAGGTCCTGAACTTTAGGAGTTGTGCAATAGACATTTGAGTACTGTGGGAGGGAAAAAAGAGATTCCAGTCAATAGTGGCAGAGTTGAACCATTTTAGTTACTGTTGGAATTCTCACTAATTACTCATCAAAAGCATTCCAACAGACTGCATAATAGCATATAATAATATTACATGAAATAATGGTATCAAGTAGCAGTATAGGATAGTATGCCAATTACTAGTAATCATTAACAAACTTTTGCTTTTAGGTTACAGAACTTTCCCACTGAGATCACAGAACTTCTGCCACACTACAACCTAAAATCTGGAACTCTAGAATACACAAGCTTTTTTGTGATGAAGGGGTAGATCAATCTGAGCTGTTATTTGGGAGTTCTCTGCTACCATCATCTCCTATGCCTGTGGTGGCGAACCTATGGCATGCTTGCCACAGGTGGCATGCAGAGCCCTCTCTGTAGGCACGCGCGACATCGCCCCAGTCCAGCTGGGTTTTATAAAACCTTTTCAATCAATCAATTTCAACTTCTCGCGGAAAAAAAAAAGATCTCGCAAAGTTGGAATTGATTGGTTGAACTTTTTAGTCCCACCCAGTCTCCCTTTACCACCGCAGCCATGCTCACCCAATGGGCCACGCCCACCCAGTAGGCCACGCCCACCCGGCACCCGATGATACGTAAGTAGGTTTTGGGTTGCAGTTTGCACACTCGGTCTCTAAAAGATTCGCCATCACTGTCCTATGCAGTTTCAGCCTTGCTGGGCTCCTGACAGCAGAACAAAAGCCAGGAGGTGTGTTCTTCCCTATCCCTATTCCTGTTAAAAAGCAGTAGGCTCCCTTTCATCTGAAAGTAATTAATTGACACAGAATGAGAGCTGGGAGGTCTGGCACATAGAAAAAAATAAGGCGTCCCTTTGCCCTTTTCTGATGCTCAAAAGACCTTGATATAGGTGGAGGATGAGCTCCAAAGTCAGTTTTCTCTTCTAACATCAGCAATATCTCTGTTCCCTGGGAGGGGTGGGTTAGAATAGTGAATTCCTACAGCTTCTAAGACATCTTTCTTGGCACTTCAAGATAGTAGCTGAACTCTTAACATTTTTGGCAATTAGCATACATATTATTTCCATTTACAGTTGAGGTTTTTTTTCCTAAGACATGTACTTTAGATATACTTTTTTCAAATATCGGGACTTCTCATTTCATTAACATCTATCAGGTTTTTAAGGTTTTTAACCCTGTATGATAACTAGAGTTCCTCTTTTTGTTTAAAATGGGGCTAGATAATCTCAAATTTTCTGTTTTGAGATTTCACTAAAGCCTAATTGAAAAAGATGCAGGGGCTGAAGAAGACAGAGAGCAACACTTTTTCCTGTGATAAGGTAACAGAAAATAAATGCACATTTTAGGTATATCCTCTTATTTCTCATCAGATTATTATGAGCAAAAGTAGGAAGGGATTATTGGAGAAACAATTGCTCTATTAGAGTGTGAGTTCATTCCTTAACACAGGGGTGTCAAACTGCCAGCCTGCAAGCCAGATGCGTCATGCCAAAACCACACCCACCCCATTGCTGGCAATGGGAAAAAAGTCATGATACGTTGCGACATATCACTTGACGGGTGATGACACCCATGCCTTAACAACTATATTCTTTGATAGATGACCCACATTTACGAAGCACCATTTGATCGTGCATAATCATGCAAATATATCAACTTGATATTTTATCATCTCAGTTCATACCGTATGTACATTCTACTCACCTGAAGTATTGAAACAAGAGTAACTACATTGTAGTATCTAACAATAAAAAGAAAAACCATTAGAAAGTAAACGAACATGGAAAACTATATGCATATTATATGAAAAAGAAAAATACAGGCGAAAGTAATAAATTATAGGGAAACCAGTATCATTGGTGACTGGATATGTCATATTAATTCAAAGATAACCCCACCTTCCAAATGGATTGACAGAAAATGAAGCATATACAAATACTGTGCAATGGCTAGGTTCCCCAAACTGTTAACCTAGAATTATCAAATCCACTGAGATGGATTGTGGTAGGACAGAAATTGGATCAAGAAGTTAAAAAAATAATTTTAGCAGAAACCAAATTCTTCCATGATCCCATGCATAAATATATGTGTTATGTTTATGAGCAGATGGGCATATGTAATTATATACTTTCTAGAAGTTAATCTTCAAAAAAAGGGTTGGATTGGGAGAGGCCAGAAAAATCTTAATGAAACTGTGTGCTTTTGAATTCATGTTGACTCCTGGTAACTGCCTGGACATATCCCTGCTCTTTACCTGGCAAGATTTCAGAAGTGGGTTGCCATTACTTTCTTTTTAGGGCTGAGAAAAAAAGCCTGGCCCAAGGTCACCTACCTTTGTTCCTTAGCTGAGATTAGAACTCAGAGTCTCCTGGTTTCGCATCTGGCACCTTAACTACTACCAAACTGGCTCAATATTAATTCAAGCAATAACCTCTAACTGAAAATTAATTGTTTATAAAATATCTTATTAAAAATAAATAATTTCCATTTATATAAACCATTCTCATTAATACATAAATGCAGAAATATAAAAGTATATATACTCCAATATCGGCATGAGCAAACATAGTTCCCTATCTCATTCCAACAGAAAAAGAAGACAAAAAATGAATTAAGATGTTGAAAAGAGAAGAGAACAGAAAGAGAAAATAAACAAGGGAAAACAGTGGACTGCACACCAAAAAAACAAAAGAAAAACCCTATTTCTACTTTACAAAAGTTAAATTCAGGTAAATAGCTGCAGCTGCTCAAAGTATCTCCATCCATGATTTCTGGCCATTTCTGCTTCTTGCTTAACTACTAAATGTCAGATGACATGCCCACTTCCCCAATTTACAGTACATGGAGAAAAGCTCTTAATTAAATGCAGTATCCTATGGAAATGTTATTAGAAAGATGATTTAAGTTGCAGAATTAGGGTAAAGAAAGAGCCTTAATGTATGATTTTTTTAAACTATGGTCAAAACAGTATCAAATGAATACACAAGAAAAATTCTGCAGGCATCAAAAAAGAATCAGAACTTAATGTAAAGAGGATGTTAAAGAGTGGTTGCTGGAATGTTATATGTTACATTATGTTATATCATGTCACAATAATGTAATGTAAAGCACTCTCTTTCTTTTCCTGTAATCCCAGTAGCCTTTTCTTTTGTGCACCTAGCACTTACAAAAGGTTTTGGACAGCAATTCGAACCAAATTGAGTTCCACATCTGCTTCAGCTGATATTTTCTGAACATGACGAAATCCATCAATATATGGCAGGATCTAATGTGAGAGAGGATGTATACAATGAATGTAAGGTTAAAGATCCATAAATATAAACAATTGTTTTCCTCATAAGTTAAACCAGAAAGACAAAATAAGATGAGAAAATGTCCATATAAAAGAACATTTGATTTCAGTGGAAGCATGTCGTAAGCCAGGGGTATTAAACTGCCTGCCCGCAGGCCGCTTGCATCATGCAGAGGCTGTGCCCACCCCAGCTCCGGCAATGCAAAAAAAGTTGTGATACATCGCAACACGTCACGTGACATGGCGAGTTTGACACCCGTGTTTTAAGCCCTTTCACTTATTTGTTTATCAAAAGTATGTAGCTGCCCATCTCATGAAATGTAACTGTTGCGTGTGAACTATAGTTAACTGGATGGCAGAGGCAAGTAAGGTCTGATGCCAATACTTTACTAATTGCTTAATTGATCAGAATTATCAATTCTGGTGTGAACATCAGCTTTCCAGGATTTTTAAAAAATTATTTATTTTCTATAGCCACCCATTTCAATCAATGATTCTGGGAGGCTTACAATTAAAAATATATTATTACATTTAAAGCAATAAAGGCATTTTAAAACTCTAAAAACATCCAAAATAAATACAGCTGCTGAAATACGTGGGCAATTAATAATAAAGCCAGGAAATTGGACCCTTAGCACATTCAGCACTACAGGCTCAGGAACACAGCCTGATGTTTAGAGGTTTTTTTGAAATGATAACAAGTTTGGAGCCATTCTAATCTCTGAGAAGAGGATTTTCCACAGAGCAGGTGTTACTGCAGAAAAGGTCTATCTTCTAGTCCCCACCAGTCAACACTGTTTGGCTGATGGGATCTGCAGTATGCCCAATCCCCAAGATTGAATGGGAACAGACTCTTGGAAAAAGGCGGTCCCTCAGGTAACCCAGATGCAAGCCATGTAGGGCTTCAAAGGTGACAATTAACACCTTGAATTGAACCTGGAAACACACTGGTAACCAATGTGGCTTATGCAGAAGTGGTGCTATATGTACCAATATCTGGCACCATTTACTACCTGCCCAGCCATTTTCTTTTGTGTAGTGGAAATTGCAGGCTCTTAACAGCTTTTATCAGAATGACAAAAGCAGCATTTTAGCATTGTGCCATGAGCCCTAGCCTCCTTGAATGTGTAATGTTATGATACATACAGAAAGTGAGCGAAGATTGTGCTGCATTGCCATAGTGCTGCTTGCCTCACTTTGACATTTCTCCTCCTTTGACCTATGCAAACACTTTTGTGCTGAACAGATGAAGGTCTTAACAAATGCATAGTTTTAGAAAAGGAATGTGTGCAAATTCATATCTGCATCCACTCACTTCACTTGATTTTAACTCTCAGGTGCACACAAATTACATAGATTCAAGTAACTTTCAATTTCAATTAACCTGCTATTGATAACTAAAATACAGGTAGTCTTTGCTTAACAACCGGTCATTTAATGACCAGTTATAATGGATCTCAAAAAATATACTTATGACACATCCTTGAAGTTACTTTTCTGTATCCCAATGCAGTCACATGATCACAATTCAGCTGCTTGGAAATTGGTTTGCTTTTAAGAATCAGCTGCAGTAGCCTGTGGACACGTGACCATGATTTACAACCTTTTCTGCCACTTAAAAAGTTCATGGAATCCTGCTACCTCTCTTAAAAACTCCATTCTGATGAATAATATGGAATATACAATTAAATATACAATTAAATAAATACAGAAGTATTAAGACCACAAAACTGCAGTATGAATCTCAAAGCAAGGAAACATTTAGCTAGAATCCATTTCAATACAGTGGGGACATGCTGAATAAATTCGTACACATTCAAACTTTAATCCCTTTAATCCCTCAGGAGATTAATTCGTGGTGGATCTGGTGGAGGAAAATTGCAGGCAAATTCTCCCTCCAATGTTGATATTATCGTGAAATCCATGGATGGGACTATTTCAAGCTAATTTTTTGCACTCACCTGTTGAGTAGTGAGGTCCCATTGAGAATTTAAAAAGTCATCTTTATCTTGGGTGAAGACAGGGACGTCATATTCTTGTACAATGGGGGGATCTGGACGTTGCTCAATCACTTTCAGGTGAATGGTGTTTGATTCATCTATGAAAAGGGGTAATGCTTAACTCATTGCAAGATTATAGTATCACAACAGGCCTGCTGGAATTGAAATACATTGGACAACAATAATAGGCCCTACTTTATAGGGCATAGTTGGACTGGGTGTGCAACAGGAGTGCTCACATTACAACCACGATTAAGTTTTAATGTTGAATGTACAGCAGTTTTCAAACCAGTGGGTAATCGGATAACCCAAGTGAATAACAGTCCAAACCAATAGGATAGTGTTACAGTATAGCCTACTCACCTTATTGTCTTACAGCATGCTGCACTTAGTACTAGAGAATATTCAAATTATGCAAAAACCCCAAGGACAATTAGTGTCTTTTCCTTAACCATGTCAATTTATAAGAGCCAAAGTATAGGAAAATAAATTTCATTAATAAATTATATGTATATTTGTAAAGAATAGTAAGAACTTCCTTCAAAGGACCAACATCCAACTCTTCTTGGTACTTTGTGGACCCTTGATCTGTGGCTGAGAACTGTAGAAGTACTAGGCTGGAGAAGACTGCTTTGGGAAATGACATCGCCCTTCCCATCCAACAAATAAATAGAAACTACAGTATACTGTACGCTCAAGAACATCGATACAGAATTTCACTTACCACTTCTTCCTGCTGTTGAGCAAAATCATATTCTTATCTACTTTACCTTTTCATATTGACAGATATAGATATGAAGAAGGCAGCACTAAATAATAAGTGTCCGTCTTTCTAAAAGTGCTGCCTGGTCTTATCTGCCCAAGACTCACTAGCCCGAATTTTAATATGCTCTGTTCCAAAATATATTTTGGAACAATATGCTTGGTGAAAATACCAATAGGTAGAGTGCATTTGCCAGTAGCATTCAGTTCTTCAAGTAGGATGGTCATGATGGGTATCAATTTTTGCTTGCTCTCATCATTGGAAATGAAACCACTTTCAAGCTAGGAAAAAATGGAAATAAAGTATAATAAAATATAATAAAAAAAATCTGTACACACATGAGAGCAGAAATGAAGGATACCATATTTAGGCTATTTCTAACCTCCAGAGTAGTAAGGTAGCCTGCCAATTTTTTCACAATCGGTTCCAGTGCACAGGTTTTAGCTCTAGCGTCACAAACAAAGCCAAGGTTGAAGTGCAAGGCATTCCGGGTGTATTTCTTATGTTCAATGCAAACTGGGCAACCAATTAACTTTTTCTCCATAGCCGTACTGGATTTTTGTGGAGCAGGGGAGAGAAGAGAAAGAGAACAATTATCTTTACAGCACTCAAAATACTGAGTAATTGTATTTCTTCATCAAGTAAGGCTTTTCTTACAGGGCTCCTGCATAATACTCACACTGTGATAAGCTTATTTTGGAGTTCGGGTTTGGTGATGATGTATACTTGTACTGTATCAAACAACTCTCGGGAAATAAAATCCTCTGGTACCTGCAGGAACAAGACAACTGCAAATAATTAATAGACAAATGAATTAATAAATAATGATCTTGACTTTTAGGACAACACCATTTTAATGCTAGGGCAACATGTATTTCAAACAAAGGCAGAAAAACACTTTATTTACCACTGCAAAAATAAAATGCACAATCAGAAATAAAAATAGACAAGCAGAGGCAAAATGAGCTCTGATACACTTTATGAAAGACATCCTGACAAAAGGTGGTCCCCCATGAATGGCAAGTATTATGTTTTCCTTGGTCTTGGTTTCAACTTCAGTCAAAAATAGTAAAGAGCAAATCTAAAATCTTGGACCACTGATGCCAATCAGAGCAGAAAATAACAAACGAGACAGGTAGCTTTTGCTCAACTGACCTGATATGTTATTTTAGGTCCCAGGGTTGGGTGGAATTCACTGAAAAATATACACTCAATTCTGCTGCTGATTTCCATTGTTGTAACTGAAAAAGATGAAATACACAAAAAGAATGGAAAGCTACTTTCGGGGAATTTTTTTTTTTGGAGTATCACTCTTATTTTTTAATCCAATTTCAAGGCCATCTGACTCTCTGATGACTCTGGGTGGTTTACAAATAAAAAAATAAAAAATAAATCATGGCCAATTGGAAGGACAAATACTCAGCTATAACCAAACATTAACTAAAGGAGACTCCAAAACCACTCTATCCAAAGGTCCGAAAGAACAACCTGGTTTTAAATAATTTGCTGAACATCATAATAAGGGTGGGATCTGCATGAATCTCTGGGGAGATATTGTTCCAGGCAGTGCAAAAGTTGCCCACCTTCTGGAATGATTAAATAACCCAGGTCCAATAGTCATCTGGGGCAGAACAATCTAACAGGTTCTGTTAGTGATCTGAGCAATGGACTAATATCAGTGTCCTCCAAAATCAGATTACATCTCATCTGCCCCAAAACAATATCCAGACCTAATTATGCACCATGTTCATGATGACTTGGGACAGATCTATGCTTGTCATGGTGGCTCAACATCATTGATATTCTCTGAACTGATATATGCTCCAAGCCTGCTGACTCATATCTAAGAAAAGTTTTATGACAAGAACAAACATTCTTAAGGGTACGCAAGAACAAAACTGTATTGAAAGATGGGGAAAGGAGACCATCGAACAAGGCATAACGTTACAGGATATGGCTGAAGAATGCGATCTGCCTTATATTACTTGGAGGACCCTGAATAGGTTGAGGGTTGGAGTGCCTAAGAGTAAGAGCAATATGCTTAAGTGAAGGCTTTTAGCAGAAAACAACATGCTGTGTGAATGCGGAGAAACACAGAGCTGGCCCATCTGCTTGAGTCAACTAGTACCAAAAGCATATACCAATAATAACTTATTTTTGCCTAACAACAAAACCAAGAAGGTGACTTCATTCTGGCAGTCTAAAGTTTGATCTAGACATGGAAAAAAGAAGAACATCACCAGCTGGTAAATTGATATCCCACGAACTTATAGCCTCAGGGTCTCAGTTATCAGCTTAGTAATGAAATCCAGCAGTTTAGCCATGAGAGATGCTGTACAACATCAGAGGGCAGTGCAACAGCAACAATTACATGTGTTCCTGGAAAGCCAACTTCAAACCAGAGAGGGATTCACTTAGTGACCCACAATGCTTGCTTAACAAAGGCAGCAGAGTATGCCAGGATTGCCACTGCTAAGCAATGCAATCACATGATATTTCACTTTACAACTGCATCACTTAGTGACTGAAATTCTAGTCTCAATTGCCACAAAAAGGAGAATGGAGCAGACTCACAGTCATAGCCAGCATCTCTGATGCCACAGGGAATCCTATTGGCCTCAGCCAGCAATTGAAGAACTTGCCCTATTTTTATATGGAACAAATTCCACAAAAGTAGGTTAACCCTGAATAACCCCTGCACTGAATATGTAACCTGAGTACTAAGCTTACATTCTGCATAATTTTAGCTTATCACTGGAAGATTAGCACTACACTGAATGAATTATTTTACTAGTGTAACTACAATAAATCTGGATGTGAGTTGTCTGTGATTTATATGCAATCTTGTACAAACCAGAACTCTGCTGAATTATTCTTGTTCATTCAAGACTAAATGAGTCACAGATCAAGCAGTCACCCCTAATCAGAAAGAGCAGAGGGAGTAATCAGTGCATTTTGTGAAATGCAATTCAGAAACTGTTGTTTTGAGCAACGTAGAAGGTAGCCCCCTAGCATTCTCACTCTTTGGTTCCCACTGATAGCACAGGAATACTATAAATGTTGTTGTTAGTTGCAAAGTCATGTTCGACCCATCGCGACCCCATGGACAATGTTCCTCCAGGCCAGGGGTGTCAAACTTGCGATGTCATGTGATGTCGTGCAACATATCGGGCCGATTTTACCATTGCCGGCAATGGGGTGGGCGCAGCTTCTGGATGACGCATCCGGCCCATGGGCCGGTAGCTTGACACCCCTGCTCAGGCCTTCCTGTCCTCTACCATCTTCTGTAGTCCATTTAAGCTCACGCCTACTGCTTCAATGATTCCATCCAGCCACCTCATTCCCTGTCGTCCCCTTCTTCTATTGCCCTCAATCTTTCCTAGCATTAGGCTCTTCTCCAGTGAGTCCTTTCTTCTCATTAGGTGGTCAAAGTATTTGAGTTTCAACTTCAGCATCTGGCCTTCTAAAGAGCAGTCAGGGTTGATCTCCTCTAGGACTGACCGGTTTGGTCACCTTGCAGTCCAGGGGACTCGCAGGAGTCCTCTCCAGCACCATAGTTCAAAGGCCTCAATTCTTTGGCACTCAGCCTTTCTTATGGTCCAACTTTCACAGCCATATATTGCAACTGAAAAAACCATGGTCTGACTATATGTACTTTTGCTGGCAGGGTGATGTCTCTGCTTTTTAGTATGCTGTCTAGATTTGCCATGGCTTTCCTCCCCAGGAGCAAGTGTCTTTTAATTTCTTGGCTGCAGTCCCCATCTGCGGTGATCTTGGAGCCCAGGAAGATAAAATCTGTCACTACCTCCATTTCTTCCCCATCTATTTGCCAGGAATTGAGATGGCCGGATGCCATGATTTTGGTCTTCTTAATGATGAGTTTCAAGCCAACTTTTGCACTCTCCTTCTTCACCCGCATCAAGAGGCTCTTTAGTTCCTCTTCACTTTCTGCCATTAGAGTGGTATCATCTGCATATCTTAGGTTGTTGATATTTCTCCCGGCAATCTTAATTCCAACTTTTGATTCATCTACTATCTACTGCACAGTATCTAAATACTGTACTATAAAGAGTATCTACAAACAGCCGCTCTATTTCCAAAGGCCCATATTTTCCAAAAGAGGGCAGGACAATATCACATGATAGCAGTAGATATATGTCTACCTACTCTATCCATCATGTTGATAATAATGGCTTTGTACTGTATTTAGCAATCTTTTAAGGTGGCTGAAAACAGGTGCCCTATCTTTCATTAGAACTTCTCTGTTAATCTTCCCATTTACGTGTGCACAAATTTCTAAACTACAGTACTTGGAGATTAATCTACCACAGTCCATCAATTTATTCAATGTTTTTCAGACTTGGCAACTTTTAAAAAGTGTGGACTTCAACTCCCGGAAATTTGAGGAGTTGAAGTCCATGCATCTTAAAAGTGCCAAATTGAAAATCACTACTTTAGTTCATTAACTACAAGCCAGTCCGCACTTCTTTAAATATAACCAGTTCCAACAATTCTGGCAGAGAGCATTTGTCTTTTTAAGAGGTGATGGAAAAGATGTAGTGGAAGAAACCTAGAGATCAAACAGTATCCTTGCATTTAATCAATAATCAAACTGCCTATATGAAGTTAAAAGCAGGGGTTCTCAACCTTGGCAACTTTAAGACTTGTGGACTTCAACTCCCAGAATTCCTCAGCCAGCAAAGCTGGCTGAGGAATTCTGGGAGTTGAAGTCCACAAGTCTTAAAGTTGCCAAGGTTAAGAACCCCTGAGTTAAAGGGTATTGTTGCTCAAGAAAGGCCTATTTAATGACCAGTCCCCTCAATTAATAGTAAGCGATCGAGATTTGGGTTCACGGAAGCTCCTAAAATCCCCGCCAGATAGTGTGCCTACGGAAGGAAAGCATCGGGAGCCTTCACGCGCTCTCTTCCTCTCTCTCAGGTAGCCAAAGACCAGCCCACGGGCTCTGCACCTACCTCCTACGGAAGAGCACGGGCAAAGCACGCATGTGCAAGGCTAACTCCAACCGGGCGAGCGAAAGAGCTTAGGAAAAACAGCGAACTCAGAGCGCGTGCGTCTTGGTGGCCCTGAAGAAAAGACCCTCAATCCTGCAGATTTCCGCGCACCAACGTGCTAGCCGACCTTGCCCGCTGGTAACGACATTGTTCTAAAGCTAAGGCAAGAATGGTAGGTACGAACGTGCAACGCTTGTCACGTGTCGCGCCGTTAGCTGTATTCGAGAGGGTTTCCCCGGTGATGGACAGCGCGGCTCAGCCTCTCAGACGCAGAGACTAGCCGCCAGGGTAGGAGGAACACATGACAAACTGGGTAGACTTGCCCAATGAAAAGGCATCAGATACTTCCTTGGCTTCCACCAGAGTTGGTGCTCCTTTGCGATGATACTGTTCTCGGCGGTGGTGAGTTGCTTGGACTCCCCCCCACCCGGCGGTTGGATGGAGCTGGGAGAGGGATGCTTTTAGAAAAATCCGCGGCGGGCAGATTAGGACAGATCTCCCGAAGGGGATGGGATCTGCCTGGGGTTTCCAGGGCTTGAAATGCCTTTGTGGAACAGCAGCCCGGGAACTCACGCTTATTATCCTGGAAAGAAGAAACCTAGATACAATCCTTGATTGGTGGAGGCATCTCTCCACATCTCTTGTACTACAGACCTTATCGCCTATGCCAGTTGCAATGCAAGATGTGGGGTGGGCAAAGCTGAGGTAGGGAAGGGCTGCTTTATCCGAGGAGAATGCGTGTCCTGGTGCTGTCAAATCAGGTTAGGCGGAAGATCGGCACATTCTCTGCCTCTCCCCGAAATGATTCTCGAAACTGTGTATCACCGTTTTGGACGGAGTGCTGAGAGCTGTGTGTCTCTTTAGATAGTAGGTTAGCTTCTCGTGTTTCCTTCCTTTCTTCCAGCAGCCACCCCCACTTTCGATTGTGCCCGTAAGATACGCGGTGCAAAAATCAAAGTGCAGGCTGCCCTCGTCTTCTTTTTCAAAATGCTCAGAGGGAGTCTTGCCTTGCCACTGAAATAAAGAAAAGGAAGGCTATGGCGTCTGTCTCTTTGCCTTAATGCTGTATTACAGATTACAGAGAACAGAACAGCCTAGGCTAAAAGAGGGTCGTGTTATTTGTGGTTCAGCATCTTGTAGGAAGCCAGCCAATAAGCTACTACAGTGATGGCGAACCTTTTAGAGACCCAGTGCCCAAACTGCAACCCAAAACCCATTTATGCATCGTTGGGTGCCAGGTGAGTGGGACCCATTGGGTGGCCGTGGCTGCGGTGGTAACGGCAGACTGGATGGGACTAAAAAGTTCAATCAATCAATTCCAACTTTGCAAGATCTTTTTTTTTCTACCCGAGAAGTTGAAATTACTGATTGAACCTTTTTTTGTTTGCATACGGCGGCGGATGCCTAAAGCGAAAACGTTTTATAAAACCCAGCTGAAGGCCTAGGACTGGGGCAATGGTGCGCGTGCCCACAGAGAGGGCTGTGAGTGCCGCCTCTGGCACCCATGCCATAGGTTCGCCGCCACTGAGCTAGTACATTAAACTATGTTTTATTTGTTAGGCATACCTCAATGAAGTATCAAATGACAGTCTATTGCTAGGGTCAACCTGCCTTAAGATCAGCCAAATTTCTTGGTTTCAGTCTCATTTCTTTTTAATGGTTTTATTTATTTAAAGTTATATCACTATAGATTCATCTTCTTACAAAGCTTAGAGTTTAATTCTCCACTCAGGATATTTTCATTTATTATGACATCTCCATAGTAAAGCAAATTTGTGGCAAATTGAGTTTGCATATTGTAAATTTATGATTTCAAAGTAGCCTTAACTGTTACAGGATATCTAGAACTGTTATTTTCAGTTAGCAACAAGTTTCCACTATGAAAATTTGTAAGAAACTCATGCATATATGATTACATATTTAAATTGCTTGCCTATTCCTTCAGGTGCAAACAATTTAATGGATGGATTTTGCAATGCCAGAAAAAGTCTCAGGATGATGAAGTCTCAGGTAGTCTTAGGCAAATTAACATCACCTAACAACAGTAAATATGAACAGAGGAAAATTATTTTCATGTTTATATTTATATAAAATTGGGTGAATGCATAAAAATTAGTCCACTGGCGTTTTCCATTGGTGCTTATGACTGAACAATTGTTCAAGAGCTTTGTCTTGAAATTTTGTTTTTCAGAGTTTCAAATGTTTGCCATCTACTTTTATGCTACTCAGAGGACTGAAGATGGGCAGCATGATAGATGTGAACATGAGCTATGCTGTGCTCTTTAATTTGGACACATATTCAAACGTATTCATAGCATATGATTGAGATGCATTTCCACGGATACTTGTAGTAAAGGTTGAATGTAATACTGCAGACTATTCTTCAAGAAATCATAATTTCCTAGTGAAACAAAACAGTAATGTTTTAAATTTTTTAGGCTTCTGTAGGGAAAGCTCTGGTGGTGTACTAGCAGTGAAATGCACATTGTTATGCTAGAAGTATAGAATGACATTTTTTGGCTTATGATTCATAGAAAAAGGTGCTGCATAACATTTTGAAAAGGGCCCAGAAAGGAAGATCTGCAGGCCTGCATGACTGCTGAGTTCAGTTTGAAGAGGTGGATATTTAGCTTTCCACACATACAACAAAAGTGATTAATGGCTATGTTCACATGATCCCTGCTGAACCACAAAGTAACCATCCATATTTTAGCTTACTGTGATTTGTTGACATTGGGTTTTTAAAATTAAACTATGGTTAAATTAATCACAAGGAAGCCTGTTGGGGCTTACCTATCCCTATGTATCAACCATGGCTGTGTGCTTCCCTTCTTTTGCTTGTCTGTATTGGTTTGTGGTTTAGTACCAATCTCTGTCAGGGTTGTTTCCCATACTTCTGAATGTCCATTGAAGTTGACAGCGGGAGAAAATGATTGTAGCAGCTTGCTGTACTTATATATTGCAATAGTGATACTATCTCCCCCTGAATCTAAACAATGGAGTTAGATCAGCATTAGTGGTGTATTTAGGCTTCCTTCAGGCATTTAGGTTTAGTTTGAGTGCTGTGTGTTTAGTCGGTTTGATTCCTAGAGGGAACAAAACCCTCTTAATCTGAAGCCCCCCCATATTAAAGTTTAGAAAACCTTTCCCCAACAACAAAAAAATTACATCCAACCCTCAAAAGTCAGCACATGCTTATTGCTCAGAAAATGAGAACAGGAAAAAGGAGAGAGAGAAATGACATTAAATGATTGGAATTATAACATTTTATGATATGACATTACATTAAGAGCCTAAAAATATCTAAAACTTAGTTTCCTTTCTGGCATAATCCCAGGTTTTGATGGGAAATCCATGTTGAAAATGCTCTGCTTTGACAGCCTAGGATTTTATTTGGTTATATTTGAGGACTAAATATTATTCTTGGGTTTCCCAATGCTTTTATTTTGCTCCTTTTTAATATAATCTCTTTACGTTTTTCACACAGGATAATTGACAGAAGCATGAGAAGCTTGAAGCAGATTTTTTTTGTTTAAAGACAATACTGAGACAATACTGCTTGAATTTTCCCTCACTTTGATGTTCTGAGGCATTTGATAGGTTTTGTACATAAACACAGAAGACCAATAATTAGTGGACAGTGGAAGGCCAACATCTTATTCATTTTCCAGAAGACATGGCTCTGACAGTTGAAACAGAATCTCAGATTTACTACTCTCTTAGGACTGTATTTGGTGCAGCTGCACACCTGGTTTCTCTTGGATTCACCATAGTCATGGTGGTGCTCACCAGACCTGGATCAAGTAAGTAAAGAGCAATGGGAGGACCATGCGGTGTTATTTCCCCAATAGTACTTGAAACATGGACAGGAATGCTTAAGATCTACTGTACAGTATAGATCGTCCTGCTGGATGATGACTTTAACTAGTAGGTCAAGGCTGGGCATAAGGGGATGGGGAGGAGGAAGAGAGAGGGCAGGCTGAAAGTGAGTCAATAGCCTCCCTAGTTGAGTTAAACTTGGATCTTGGCAATTCTAGTCACCCATTTTCATCAACACCCCACTCTGGATTTTCCAATCTCAACTGTACTGTTATATATAATTAAAACAATTAGCAGAGTGGAGAGGTAAGGTGTTACGCCTGAGCTAGTTAGATTCAAATCCCACTCAGTTATGAAGTTCTCTTGATAAATTTTGGCCATTCAGCCCCACTTACCTTATAGGATCATAGCTGTAGATACAGCATTGGGAAAGATTCCATTCATAAATGCTCATTGAGTTCTTAGAGAAAAAAGCTACATTTGTATGCAATCCTGGTGACTGGACAAGCTTGCAGTTTGTTTGGCAAGGTATGCAGAAGTGGCTTGCAATTGTCTTCCTAGGAAAAAGAGAGGAAGAGTGACTGGTCCAAGGTCACCCAGCTGGCTTCATATCTAAAATACCTAGTAGTCAGGGTTTCCCAATTTCTCACCATAGAGATGCTTAATATATAATCATCTGTGATTATGACTGGACTGCATCCATACTGCATTGCCTGTGCTGAGTTTGGTCGGTTTGGTTTGCTTTTATTTTATTGACTACAGACTGAGCTTCATCCCACTAAGTTCATCCATTCATTGCAGTGTCTTCTCCAATCCAGTTATAATTTTGTATCTTCTGCGAGGAAAAGGTAATCAATTTCTTTTAGTGAAAGGAAGGTGACAATGAAATAAAGAGTCTTGGGTGCAAAGACTTAACATGGATTAATGTCTATTTTCCATGGTGAATAAAGAATTTTGAGAATATACATAATTTTTCAAGCTCACGGGTATGACTCAATATAATGTTTATTTTATTTGTATCCTGTCTTTATTATTTTTATAAATAACTCAATGTGGAGGACCTATCCAACACACCTTCCCTCTTCTATTTTCCCTGCAACAACCAATTGACCTGAGAGAATAGCTGGCCCAAGGTCACCCAGTTGGCTCTCATGGATAAGGCAGGACTACAACTCATGACTTACTGGTTTCCAGCTTTGTATCTTAATCACTAGACCAAAGTGGCTAACATTTAATTCTGAAAATGTATGTTGTGTTACCTTACCATGAATATTATGTAGTATAAAGTTTCATGAATTAGCATTTAAAAAAATATTTCATAATACATCTGTTTTCTTTTTTTAATTCTCCAAACCAATCCTGTTATTCTTTTGGATTTTAAACAATTGGTTTTAAGTTTCACTAGGTTGTCACTTTTTTTAATGGTGGGGATGGACATGTTTTATTTTTTCTCAACCTCAAGAGATTATTAGATTCATATTTAAAAGAACCTCAAAATTATTTATTTCACAAAAAAACTAGTGAGCTTCCAATGCTGGCATATTTAGTATTATTCTACTTGTAGTTTCTCAGTCAATATGAATCTAATACTTCACAATCTGTGGACATGTCAGTTCTTTTATCTTGGGTCACAGTTTAACTTCTTAGCTGCACAAATCGTACTAGTGATACAAGGATACAAGGGCAATAATTACTTGTCAACCCTGTTTTGCTTACCGTAATTTGTGAGAATTTAGGAATGTGAATGAAAGCCTTGTGTTTCTATTTCTACCCTTAAAAATACTCAGTCTAAAAACACGATGAAAATTATCCCTAATTAGTTTCCAGATTTTGGTGGCATCTCCCAAATGCAGTATCAGCATAGGCACAGCTATGATATACAGTACACCTTGGATCAGATTATATCACACCAGAGTATTATTTTAAGACTTCAACAAATGAATTGAATGTATGGAGCATACATTATCTTTTCAGCCATGATTAGCCAGCAGAGATTGATTTTGCTCTCATTCCTTTCCAGGTCTGTTCTCCTGGCATCCTTTCTTAATGTCTCTTGCGGTAAGCCAGACAAATGAGATTATGTTTTCTTGATTTTTTTATCTCACATTTATTGTTTTTATAAATAACTCAAGGTAGTAGATATAAATAATACTCCTTTCTTCTACTACTGGTTATCATTTTTCAAATAATTAACTATGCAGGTAATCCTTGACCTATGACCACAATGTAGCCTGCCCATTACAGTTGAGAGAGTGCCTTGCTTAGTTACCTCCACCCCCTGTAGCTGTTAAAATGACTGTGTGGGTCAGAACTCAAGGTGGCTGAGGGGTGGAAGGTGCTGGAAGGCCTAGCACAGGCTCAGGCCCACCTGCCCTGGGCTTCCCATGGCCTCCTTCACTCCATGAAACACTTCAGGCTCTGCTTCCCACCCCTTGGAGTCTCTAAAGCCTTTGGGCCTGTTTCTCCCTCCCTGCACTGGTTCCCCACAGGGCTTTGGGCTCCTACCTATTCCCTATCACCCAGTTAGCTTCTGAAGCTCTCCAGAACTGTGTACATCACATTGGGGAAGGAGGGCATATCACGCCATCCCTCAGCGTTCCTGGGCCATGTGGCCGTGTCACAGATACAGCTGCCATTGTAGTGCAGCTACAATGCTTAGCAACACAGTTCCTTGTGGCCACACTGAAATGGTAGCTGCTTCTGGGGATGCAGCCGTGTGGCTCAGTAACAAAATGATCCACTATGCTTTCCTAACATGATCTGCGCAATGCTGTAGAAAGCCCTGGCACTTTCTGCAACACTGCATAGACCATGTTAGGGAAACAGAACAAACTGCTTCATTGCTGGGATGTGTGGCACGATCCCAGAAGTGGCGGCCATTTTACGAACAACCCCTGGAATCCCAGAAGAAGCCATTTTATGAATGGCAATTCAATATGGACTCTTGGAAGATGTGCCCCAACCACAAAATGTCTTGCTATGCTTCCCTAACTCAAGCTCTAGAGCTCTTTGACAGCTAAGTGAGGAGAAGAAGGATGTGGGGCCTAGTGGTATGGAAAGCAAGTCCAAGGCCTGTGGAGACCGGGGGGGGGGGGATAGGGAAACATAGGCAGGAGGGCACTGCAGCATCACTTTGGTTGTTCATAAGGATTAATGAATGCAGGGGGGGGGTGTCTGCTGTAACTTTGAACAGCTGCTAGGTGATTGTAATTTGAGGACTACCTGTACAACCTTATTTTTTATAACAAGTTCAATTTGCTGGCTCTTCATGCAAAAAGGCAGAATACTTTGTTGCACATAATAGGGGACAGGTATGTATTCTTTACTATGGAAGTTGGGGAAAGGTAGCATAACACTTCTGCTGCCCTGGTTCAAGAATGAGTCTCTCTATATACCATCTTTCCAAATTTATATTTTCTCTTTTGCAGAATTTCATTTTAAAGTTAAGTATCTTCTTGAATAGAGCCTCCCCCATTGACAAATTAGTGTCTCACTAAATATCTGATGGTTTCCTAAATTTTCACATGAAGTATTCTTAAATATTTTTTGCAGCTAACCTTTATGTGGGAAATCCTTATGTCTTTTTCTGTCTTCCCTTTTCCCAGTTTTCTTTCCTCATGACAGAGGCCCTGCTGACTTTCTCTCCAGAGAGCAGCCTGCTCCGGTCCTTCTCCCGCAAGGCCAAGGTCCGCTTCCACTGGGCTTTACAGCTGCTTGCTCTTATCTGTGCATTGCTGGGATTTGCCATTATCAGCTATAACAAGTACCTCAATGGGAAAGAGCACTTTGTCACCTGGCACAGCCAGACTGGCTTGCTGACAGTGGTATATGCTAGTCTGCAGTGCATGGGTGGGCTTGTCCTGCTCTATCCCAAGCTGATGAAGAACTGGACCCTGAGCAAACTAAAGCTGTACCATGCCACATCAGGGCTTATTGGGTATCTACTTGGTTGTGCCAGCTTGATGCTGGGTATGTGTTCCCTATGGTTTTCTACAACTGTGACTGGAATCTCTTGGTATCTAATTATGTTGTGCCCTAGTCTCACCAGTTTGGTTATCATGAACCAAGTGAGCAATGCCTATCTCTACCGTAAAAGAATCCAGCCTTGAAAACAGTCTTAAAACAAGACATCTGTGTGGGATCGCAAAAGCATTTCTGGATTATCTGAAGGAATCCATAACTATGTACAGGAATACTGGAACACAAGGATCTCTTTCTACCTGCCTCTAACTTTGTATGGATTTTTTTATTGCTTCATTTTTCCATAGCACAGATGCCTATGCTGTTGAACCAAATTTCTTGCAGTCCCATTGCTACAACTATAATTAGTATTGTTTAAGAGTCCAACCATGCCCTACTGGTGCTCCTTCACCCCCAAATGAAATCAGTGGATATATTATGGTTTAAATTATTCTTGATTTGGCCATGTACATTTACGCTTGTAAATCTAACTTGCTATAATTTCTTTTTCATACTCGTGCTCTATTCTAAGGCCTGGGCATTTTTAACCTTCCTCTTTGAAAGATGGCTTTTATTCAATGTATTCGTTTTTTGTTTGCAGTGATGGTCAATTCTTCCTCTTTTTTTAAAGTAATATGCTATGTGAAGGTACAGCATATCCAGCTATATTAGCTAAATCATATGTGCTGATCAAGGGCTAATAATATATTTTACATTTTTTAAAAAAAGTAGAATTGCTTTGTGCAGATGAAAAATGTGAAGAAACTTCAGAAAATGAATATTCCTTCACCTGTTGTTTTTCTTACTCAAGCATATCTGTCCTGTTCCCAAATACTGTCATCCCCTGTAAGATAGAGATAGCTCTTCAGCATAAAAGGTATCACTTAAAACCAATGTCCCTCCATTCTCTAGATACATTGAGGTTATTGTAACTCTATTCCCAAACAATATTCTGACTTTCTGCTCTGCAGTTAAAAGACGCAAAGCTATAAAAAGGCACTTTAATTTAAAGCAGAAAACATGAACATATATTCTTGGATCACTACCAGAATTTAAACTATAGTCAGCCATTTCTGTAGGTTGCATGTTATTAGCCCTGGTTTAATGGCATAATAGGGAATGTTAGCAGAGCATAATAGTGAATTGCTTATTTTGCTAACCCTTTAATAAATTTTCAAAAGATGTGTCCCCCAAAAGCATATGGTATCCTTATCTAGGAGCAAATAACCCATGACAACCTAGATTATTCTTGTTGTGGCCATCTATAATTGTAAATTATAGTGCCATTATAATTTTATAGATAAAAGATAGAATTGGGAAGGAAAGATCTAAGGTGGTGTTTCCCAAGTTTAATATTTTAAGATGTGTGGACTTCAACTCCCAGAATACACCAGCTGGGAATGTTGGCTAGGGCATTCTGGGACTTGAATCCCCACATCTTAAAATGACTAGGGTTGGAAACACCAGTCTAAGGGCAAGGAAGTAAGCACAAACTATTTTTAGAAAGATGAGAAAATGCAGAGTGAAGAATACTATTTTATCCTTATTATAAAAAAAAAGGTTGAGGCCACCCAGAGTTTTGCATGACTTTCACAATGCACATCTGACTCTCTTTCTCTACCAATAGTTAATAGGGAGTACCCAATTTATTTTCTCCTGCTTGGTAGCTCCTATCATATTACCTTATAATTCCTTGTATTTTTCTCTAACCTTCCCTCAACTTTTCCTGTACTTCCTTGCTATAAAGGCTGAACACTGATTCTTAAAAATATACATTTTTACTCAGAAGAAAATTCACTTGGTTTATATATGCAGGTCAAGATCTAATAAGGCTTATCCCACATGCAAAGAAGAGACATGGCAAAAATTCAAAGGGGCCATGCATCCAAAGAGATGTGCAAAAGATTGGGAAATAGCCAGAACTGATTGTTTCAATCTCTCTCAACACTTTATGATGCAGCTTTTTGTTTTTGACTTAAGGTTATGTTAATTATATCATTATAGTATCTTTATGAACCAGGCCACCATAGTTTAGTCAACAAATTATGGTTAAAAGAAACCAAAATTTAGCAGAATAGATGAACCTACGGTATCCCACAGCACTAGCATAATGGCTAACAAAGTGTGCTGTTTCAGGTTACTGATAATCCAATGGCATTGTAATAATGAAATATTAATTCCTTTTTAAACCACAAAAGGTAAGAATAAGTAATTCTCCTCTTGAGTTTCCACAATATTTAACTCCTGAACTTCCTTCTCATGCTGTATTATATAGTTTCCTGTTCTCTAAAGTGGCGTTTTACAGCAAATTGATGATAGCTTGGAGTGATAGAAACTAGTCCCAAAACTCAACAAGGAAACTAGTTGGAGAATCTGTCACAAGTGACTGTAAACCTCATCTTTTAGACTTGTAAAGAAAAAAAAGGCTTGTTATCCTTGCTCGGTAAATCAGGCAAAGTATACTTTTGACCCAAACTTTTCAATAATTGAGTAGTAAAGAATAACACTACTAGATAGTGTGATCCTGCAATTACAGACAGAAATTGATTGACAAGGAAATCCTCTCATTTCTCCAGACTTGGAGTTGTTTCATATAAACAGTTCTTTCACAAAAATGAGATGTGCAAGCAGAGCTTGAGAAAATCTCATATGTGATTAAATACATGTGCATAATCAGCATTTTCATTTATCTTTAATTCTTACATCAAAGCACTTCCCAAGCATGCTGAGATTCTTAAAGAACTTAAAAAAGGATTGTGCTTTTTCCTTTGCTTTCTGAGATGGGGAACAATCCTAATTGCTTATTTTTTTTATCTTGGCTATCAGCAACAATTTACCTACTATAATGGGTTTTGTTTGTTAACAAACATTTTGTTAATGTTAAAACATTTTCGGTAACCATAGTTCCTGCCTTATGTTACTTCACAGGAGCTCCTTAAATATATCTTTGTTTTCTACTATTGAGAAGGGATAACACCTGCTTTCCAAAGAGGGAGAAAAGTGATCACAGTAAACTTTAATGGGGAAATAATATTGTATCACAGATGAACCATTAGTAGTGATGTATTTAAAGACACTCATGTTGCAGTCAATGAAACAGACTAACATAAGTCCTATAGCTTTCAGAGACAGATGGCCACAGGTAACTTTAGTTACAATGTAAGCTTTGATTGCATTCCCCTCCTGTCCTATTTTTAAAATTTAATTCTCTTACAAAGGCAGGAACAAAGATTGATGATCTTGTTAAGATCTTATCACAAGGCATTTTGTAATGAGTATGAGATATGCTCTTCAATCAGTACCTAAATGTCTATATTTCCAGTGGTACATAGTTTAGATATCTGTTGCTGCTCCTTGTGTTCCAACATATATTTTACCATACAGTATTATAGTAAAAAAGACATACATTAGGCTTAAAAAGTTTGTATTTGCACTGAAAGCATACGGAAGATTAATCCCTCCATAGATAACATCAATGAAGAGTTTATAACTGGTTCTAATACTACGATTTTGCCCAGTATTTACCCATTAAACTGGTGAAGTAATGATTGCTGCCTTTATAAGAGGGAACATAGGTAATATTTGTTATCTGAAAACATTGAAAACAAAATATATGCCACCAAACTGTAGCAAATAAACCTACTACTGAAACTTGGGGGTGGGGAAAAGAAGCTTGTACTTATGAGTGCTGAAATAAAGATTTTTTTTAATGCAGCAACTGTGACATACTGCCATCATGTTTGTTTTTGCTTCCTTCAGATAGATTTTGCATTGTTCAGTGATACAGAAGTCATTGGAATGATAGCTTTAAATTTTGTGAAAGCATAACAACTTCAGATATTTCTATTAAAATATTCCCTATTAAAATTTCTGCTTGTGTTTCAGAAGAACATTACTCATTATGGCTGCAATATTTTAAGAATAGTCATTTTCAAGTCACTGAGCAATAATTTAATATAGCAGCCAAATTAGCTATGACTAGAATTAGAATCTGTTCATCTGAGCCTGTGTATGAATTCACATATCAACTCCTGATGTTCATTTGAATTATAAGCAGAAGCAGAACTGCCAACTGCCAAGAATTTTCTATTTTACAATATATAAAAATATTATATACATTTTATACTGACGTCTTCAACTAACAAAGTTTTACTTCATTCACACCATGGCTTAGTATTTTAAAATCAACGAACCTTATCCGATGTCTTCATCTATATACACCACTCTGTTCCTGCTGACATCTCTGGAATATTGTTTTCTCCTGTCCTGATTTCTGTTTTCATCAACAGTTTAAGTAACTCAGTAAACTAAATGTTGATGAAGTAAAATGGAAAAGTGCAGTGGCAAAATCATTGAAATAATAGGACATAAGGGGAGAATAAAAAAAATAACAGATGTTTAAGAAACACAAACCTCCCAGTCATGGAAACTAATTCCCCAAATGCATTGCTGAAAATATTGTCTTTCAGAATGCAGATATGGAATGAGGGAATTAATCTGATCTCAGCCAATGCAGCAGAACTGACTGATAAAATTAGTATACAGTAGGAACCTGGGAGATAGTGATATGCTGGAATTCAACCTATGAAAAGCTAGTCATCAGCTTAATGTATTCCAAAATTCAGGAAAGTTAATAAAATCAAGGAGGTGTTAATGTCCTATGGCTAGGTATATTAGGAAAAGAAACTCAAGATAGCTGGAAATTCCTGGGAAGGTTATAAATGGCACAATCATAATTTCCAATGATAAATAATAGTGGGAGATATCTAAAAAAAAATCTATCTGGCTAATTAAAAATGTTATTGAATTACTGAAAATAAAACAGAAAGAACGCAGCCAATTACGGTATGTATATAAAGGAGCCCAGCCCTAGAGAAGTGATATCAGTGTGAACTATACTGGCAAGTAAAGATGATGGGAAGATGGTAAAATCTTAATAGGTGACATTTTTCTTTTTTCCATACTGTGAAATATGTAAAACTTGTGAAAGAGGTATGATGATAAAACAGCTGTGACTGCAATTCAAGACTAAGAATTGGTGACTAGCTTTCATAACAAATCTAATGCTAAGGTTCCTCAAATAAGCCCTTAAAAACTTCATCGAAAAAGCAATTATGCAAAGAAGTGACCTGAAAATGGATACAGGAAGTTACATTCTAGCTCAAAAATCTTATTTCCTTTTATAGGCAGCATAACATCTAAGTGACAAAATAGGTATCTATTCAGTTTACTAGATTTTCTCCTCAATAGTTGTTACTACCAAAATACCTTACAAAACAGTGGGAGTACTTCTAATTTATGTGAGTGTATGCCATCAAATCATTGTTGCCTCCTGGTTTTTTCCCCTTGGTGGTGAAAGTGATCTGACTTGATTTATATCTGCACTGGACTATTGCAAGAATGTTGTCACCACACTCTTCACCTCAATTGACCTGGTTAAGTAAACCATACACCATCAACTCATTAAACACCGTACCCACAAAGATGCTGCTGCCACAGAAGACTCCATGAAACTCCTGGACCTATGCCTTAATATTTCAAGTTCAAGGCACCCCAATGGGATCACCCATATCAGTTCTAATAGCAGAAGGAGCGTTGGCTTACCTGAATGCCTTTTCTCAGCATGATGATGAAGAATACACCGATGGGTTATTTCAGTCCTCCTGCCCAATCAGACTAAGATGTCAAGTTGTCACGCCTCCTCATTATCTGGTGCTTCCAGTTTCATCGACGGCGGAGCCAATGACAACAGATGGACGTGGTGACTCTCAAGCAGGTTTAAGAAAAATAAGGAACAAGAATCCAACTCGGCCCTAACTGACCGTGAAGTAAGGGAGGGTGTGGATTCTTCATCATCATGCTGAGAAAAGGCATTCAGGTAAGCCAACGCTCCTTCTCCAGCATGATGACTGAAGAATCCACCGATGGGACGTACCAAAGCCACCTGAGTCCCTACGGGCGGGGGTCAGTTGGGACCGAGTCCCCAGATGGTGTGACTACTTGTTGTAAAATACGTCTGCCAAAAGCGGCATCGGCTGACGCAAATTTATCCAAACGATAGTGCCGAATAAATGGAGAAAGTGAAGATCATGTCGCCGCCCTGCAAATGTCCTCTATGGACACCTGGGTAGCCCACGCCGCAGTCGTTGCAGCACTGTGGGTCGAGTGAGCTGTCACATGAGCCGGAACTGGCAATTCGAGAGAGCTGTAAGCGGTAGCGATACAGGCCCTGATCCACCTGCCAATTGTGGAAGCAGACACCTTTTGGCCCATTGAAGAAGGCTGAAAGGAGACGAACAGGGCTTCCGACCTACGGAAGGCCATTGTGCGCTTGATATAGCATCGTAAGGCTCTTCTTACATCCAGGCAATGCCACTGCCGTTCTAAGTCATGTGACGGGCGTGGGCAGAAGTCCAGAAAAATGACCTCCTGTGCCCTGTGGAACACCGTATTAACCTTAGGGATAAAGGCAGGGTCCAATCTGAGGACAACTCTGTCCTCATGAAAGGTACACAGGTCCCTTCTGATTGACAAAGCCGCCAGTTCCGAAATGTGCCTGGCTGAGGTAACCGCAATCAGAAAGGAAACCTTGAGTGAAAGGTGTTGTAATGAGCAAGTCCTAAGAGGTTCAAACGGGGCTGAAGTTAGTGCCTGAAGAACCCGGGGAAGGTCCCAAGAAGGGTATCTATGAACCACTGTGGGTCTGCTATTGGTGACTCCCTTGATGAAGGATCTGATGGCAGGGTGACTGGACAAGGAATCCGAGGAATCCCAAGACAACACCGAAGAAAGGGCCGCTAGCTGCCTGCGGATAGTATTGGGAGCCAACCCTTTCTTGATACCCTGCATTAAATAATCAAGAACAATGGGGAATGGTTACCCTTGATAGACTCACGTGACGCTTGTCACACCAACGACAGAAATGCCTCCACGTGTGGTCATAGATACGGTTGATCGAAGGATGCCTGGCCGCCTGGATCATATCGATCACCTCTGCTGAATATGACTCCCTGGTCAGCGTGCGGCGTTCAAGTGCCAGGCGGTCAATTGAAGCCATTGGGGATCCGGGTATAGAAAGACCCCCTGCATCAACCGTACCGTGTTGTCTGGAATCCTCCACGGAGTGGAGGCAGATAGACTTACCAGGTCCGCAAACCATGGTCTCCTTGGCCAATGTGGAGCGATGAAGATCACTTCCGCCTGTTCCTCCAGAATCTTCTGGATAACTGCGGGAAGTAGAGGCAATGGGAGAAAGGTGTACAAAAGGCCTCGTGGCCACCTGCTGCATAGGGAATCCGCCCCCTCCGCTCCCTGTGATGGGAAGTGAGAGAAGAACCTGGGCAGCTGAGTGTTGCACGGTGAGGTGAACAGGTCCACCAGCGGGCGACCAAACCGGACCGAGATTTCCTCGAAGATATCCGGGTGTAACATCCACTCCGAGTGGTCCACTGTCGACCTGCTGAGAGAGTCTGTCTGCCGATTCGCTCGGCTTTGATGGAGAGCAGGTGTTTCCTGCCCATGTGCTTAATGCTCGAGCCTCTGTCATGAGGGACTTGGACCGGGTGCCCCCTTGCCGGTTCACGTGGGCTTTCGCGGCTACGTTGTCTGTTAGGACTAGCACATGTCGCCCTTTGACCAGTGCATGGAAATGCCTTAGAGCCAAGTGTATCGCTCTGAGCTCTAACCAATTGATATTGTGGGTCAGATCGGATTGCGACCACCGACCCTGAGCCATCTGGTTTAAGAGGTGAGCTCCCCAACCGAAGAGACTCGCATCTGTGGTCACGCAAATGCGATTGGGTTCCTTGAACAGAGTGCCCCTGCGAATGGCGGGGGATCCCCACCAGCCCAGGGATAGACGCACCTGACAAGGGACGCACACCAGGTGGCTGGACGTGTTGGAATGCTGTCTCTGGTACGGCAGCATGAACCATTGAAGGGCCCGGGCATGAAGACGGGCCCATGGGACTATGGCTATGCATGAAATCAATTTTCCCAGGAGCTGGGACAGAGTGGCTAGAGACACCTTCCTGCTCCTGCGTACCCTGAGCACCAGGTCCCTGATGCTCTGGACTCTGTCATCCGACAAATACACGTGACAGGAGTCCGTGTCTATCACTGCGCCTAGGTGTAACAGGTGGGTTGAAGGGGTCGTCTGACTTTTCTTGAGATTATCAGAAATCCGTGTTCCTGAAGGACTCTGAGAGAGCCAAATCTGACTGGGCCAGTGAGGGGGATGGAGACTGTATCAGAATGTCGTCCAGATAGCACTGGACTCGTACGGGGACTAGCCATAGATGTGCTGCCAGTACCGCCAGGATCTTGGTAAAGACCCTGGGGGCTGAGGAAAGACCAAATGGAAGTGCCCTGTACTGGAAGTGGTGGGTTAGATAGCAGAACCGCAGATACCTGTGATGTTCCGGGCAAATTGGAATATGAAGGTGTTCTGTCTGGCCCCTCTCAGCTCATTAAAATCCACATAAATATGTCTTTAAGAGGTTTATTTAACACATTTCAAAAGGATTCACTTCAAAGCACGCTGCTGGCATGTTGCTGGCAGGAACGGCCAAGTCTCATTTATTTACATTTAGATTAAAACAGGCTCTTCCCACACCTTCCCAATTAACTCACTCTTTCTTTATCACATTGTCCAATACCTCATTATTCTTCCGTAGATTTCCAAAACATCAGAAGACTGAATTCAAATGCACTGCTCCAGATATCAGGCTACTCCTTGATTAACGTTGCTCGTGACAAAGGCCTTAGTCTCTCTGTCCCCTTCTAATATAGTGTCCGATACGTCACTTCCCCTCATTACTTCCTTTTTCCACTTAACTGACACCGTCGCTTATCAAACCTTCGGAATCTCGGATCAAGCCATCTATCTTCTTGATCCAAATCTGACCCATCACTTTGTGAATCTGATCCAGACTGCCTGTAAATCTCCTCCCTGTCTGGCTCAGCTGCCGGGAGGGGAAAATACCCAGAGGGGCCTGGCTGCTCTTCCTCGGCTGCCGGGAGGGGAAAACACCCAGAGGAGCCTGGCTGCTCATCCTCATACTCTGACACTTCCCAAGCTGGTCTAGGGACACTCACAACAGAAGGTATGACTCCTTCAAGTCTATTGACGTAAGGAAGTCCCCTCTCCTGATGCTGCCCAGAATAGAGTGCAGCGTCTGCATCTTGAACTTCCTGTATTGCAAGTGGAAGTTCAGGCCCTTGAGATCTAGGATAGTCCTCCATCCCCCCAAAGCTTTTGGGACTACAAATAGGATGGAGTAATATCCCAGCCCCACCTGATTGAGGGAAACCTCCTCTATGGCTTTGATGCTGAAGAGGTGACGAATGGCATCTTCCATGAGTCCTCTTTTTACGACGTTTCTCATTGTCGGACAGGACACGAAGTGGTCGGGGGGGAGTAGACCTGAACTCCAGAGCCAGGCCGTTTTATCGTGGCCAGAACCCAGGAGTCCGAGGTCGTGTTTTCCCACTGATGGAAGAATAGAGCTAGCCTTCTGCCAATGGGAGGATCTCCTTCTGAGTCACTTACCATGGCGGAAGGGGCGACCCCCTCTGCCGTGGAAGGAAGACTTATGTTGGGGCTGATACCTGGGCTTGTCCCTGTAGCTAGGTCTATCAAAGAGGCGCTCCGTCTTGGGGACTGAGGGTCAGAAGGACTGCCCGTTCTGTAGAGGAACCAGTCCGAAAGGACTGACGGCAACCATAGGGAGTGAAACGCCTGTTAAATTTCTTGGTGACGTGAGAAATCACCTTTTGTTTTTGCTTATTTTCAATAAGGAAAGGTGTTAATGCGTCACCAAATAGCTTACCAGCAGTGAAGGGGGCCGTAGCCACGCGCCACTTATGCTTGCTCTCGGCCCTCCAATTTTTGAGCCAGAGCAGCCTCCGAGTAACTACATTGGAAGCAATGGCACGGGCAGAATGTTTGGCTTAGAAGAGGGAGACATCTGCCATATATTCAGAAGTGGCTATGAGTTTGGTTAGGTCCTGGTGGATCCTAACCTCTTCCAGGGGAACCCTATCCTGCAATTGTCTAAGCCAACTAATAGAGATCCTGGCGAAAAAGGAGGTGGCCGTAGCTGCCTTTGCAACCCAGGCCGATGCCAAGTGGACCTTGTGCAATGAAAGGTCAGACTTTTTGTCTTCCGCCTTAAGGGCGCCAGAAACATCGGCCGGGAGGCTCGCTGTGGAGAAAAGTGGAGCCAAAGACTCATCTACCTTGGGCACCTCCAGTAGATCCGACAGGGTCTTAGCCATATCTACAATCTTCCGTTCTGATGCCGCCTGAGAAGGCTGAGCTGCCGGGGATTCCCACTGTCTCTGAATGTTTTTCAGGAACAGTGGGGGGCATGGGATCTGGAGATGTTTCACCACCAGTTCAGCAAATAGCGGATCCGTGTCCTGATCTAAGGAAGGCTGGGGAACAGGACCCGCATCAGATTTAATCTTAACTGATGAACAGGCCCTGTATAGCAAGGAAGGGAAGATAGACGGATTGAAAAGTTCCGCCATTGGTTGAGGATCGTGAGTAGGCTCCTCAGTCAGACCAATGATCCCCACCTTTGTCATAGTCTGAGACAATTGAAGACTCAGAATCTGGAGAATGGGACGGGGAGATCATACCTGAGCGATCCAACACAGGTCTTGCGGTGATGGCCGGCAAGGAAGATCCAGGAACAGGAACTGTCTGCTGTTGACCTGCAGAAGTCATGGCCTGTAACACCGCTTTGGAAATCAAATTGTGGAGCTGGTCTGAAAAGGACGGCTCTAGCGCAGGACGTGACCCCACAGCCGTAGGCGTGAAGGCAACCACCGGCGCCGATGACGGCCCGGGCAACCCCAGATCCTCCCCAAACAGGGGAGGTCCTACCTGACCACAGATCTGAGCTGGGACCTGCTGTAGAGTAGAAGATGACAAGGTTCCCACAGAAGAAGGAAGATGAGCCCCCAGTTCTGGTGTTGCGTGGACCGGGGGCATAGCACTATGGTCTGCTGAAGATCTCTGGGCCCGTGAGAATTGCTTCTCTAGGGCTCTGTGCATCCGGTCGGCCTGTTTGCCGCTTGCCTTGCCAGCCTTTCTGCCATACTTGGATTTGGACTTGGCCTTAACACCGGGTGCTTCAGGGGCCTGAACAGCTTGTGCGACAACTTCGCCAGTTTCCAAAGGCTGAGGCTCAGTGGGTTCTGCCATGGTATTGACAATGGTCCGGACGAGACTCCGAGACTAACTCTTTTCTGCAAGAGACGCGGTAGACCCTGTGCAGGGGACCGCACGTGGATTAGCGTTGACTGGATCACTGGCAAACCAGACTCACACTGCACGCTTAAGCGCACGTCACCTAGGCCCGTCCACTTGGCCTGATGTCAAGGTGACGAAGTCACACGTGTCTCACGTTAGTGGCAATGGTCAGGATCTTGCAACCACTAGATGCAGAAAAGGTCAGAACTAGGCAAGCTGAGGTGAGCAGAAGCCAAGACCAGTGTATCAGCAGCGCTTGCTCACTAAAATAATTATTCCAGCTGAGATAGTCAATCTGAAAACAAAACTCACAAACAATTGCAGATCAAGGCAATGTGGAAGAAACACAACATTCAAACCCAAATACGTTAATAAATACCTATATCTCAAGTTAAAGCTTTACTGAGTAGGTAAGTAGGCCTGGGAGCCTTAAAGTAATCCCAAAATGGCGACTGAGAGATCTGGGTGTTTCCCGAGGGAATTGAGGCCAATAAAATGGCGACTGCTAGGGATCCAGAAAAGAGGGGGGGAGAGGGAAGGATTTCAGCAGAGAAGCAGATAAGGTGGTCAATACAGCACTGAAAACTGTTTGCCTGTTAATGAATGGGAGACGTTAGAACAACTTAGGCTCCTCCAATTCAAACATTAATATCTATGCGGTAATGGCGCGATGTGCCTTTGCTCCGCTGATATAAGAGGGCTCCGATGCCCTGCAGTAAGCGACCAAACCAAAAGAGAGAGGTGTCTGAGTCCTCCGAAGCTCACAGTAATAAACAGCTCGGCAAGAAAAACCCCTCTTGCAACACACACGGAATCAAAATGGCGGCCGCGAGGCTTCTTCCCGGCTGATCCCACTGAAAGGAAGCCACGCGGCTGCAAAATGGCGGCCGCGTGCAAACCACGCAGCAGAGAAACCTCCCCCTCACACAAAACGGCGATTGCCCTAACGTAGCAGCCTGCTGATTTGGGAGTAAAAATAACAATATCCCTACCGTCCCAGATCCCAGGAAAGGGAGAACAGTGTAAAGGCTACAAGCCTTGAAGAAAGAGGGAAGGTGGGGGGGGGGATTAGTTATAAAAAGTTCAACACTTCTCACCAAAACAGAGAAAAGAGAAGGAAAACTTCACCAAAAGGCAGAGCAAAAACAGCTAATTCTCCTAGATAGCAGAAGAATCCACCAAAGAATTAAATCATCTAGTCCAACCTGCATCCAATAAGAGAGAGTCAGTTCTCACGTCCTCATGGGCGAAGACTAAGATGAAAACTGGAAGCAATGAGGTGTGACAACTTGATATCTTAGTCTGATTGGGCAGGAGGACTGAAATAACCCATCGGTGGATTCTTCAGTCATCATGCTGGAGAAGCAGTCATGCAACAACTCAAAGCCATAGCCCTATCCACCATCCAACCAAAATTCTGGACACACTACATTGATGACATCTTTGTTATCATCAAACGCTCCCAAATTGAAGAAACACACCACCTACACAACAACATATTCCCCAGGATCAAATTCACATGTGAAGAGGAAACAGACAAAACACTTCCATTCCTTAACATTGACAATGGAGAACTGCGTTTATCGCAAACCCACTCAGACCAGATCCTCAGCTGCACAAACAACCATCCCACTGCACACAAAAAAATCTGCATCCACTCTTTATAACAGCCAGGACATACTGCAGCACAAAAGAGAAACAGCTGTTTGACATCTTTCTCTGCAAAAGCTATCTGAAAACTTGTATTCAGACACACAGCACCCAAACTACAATGCACCACACAGCCAACCACCACACAAAAGCTAAGCCTTCCATACACAAAAGGAATGTTGGAAATGACAGCCAGAATTCTCCAACCCCTAGGAATAGGAATAGCTCACAAACCCACAGCCACATTCCGCCAGGAATTATCCAGAACCAAGTAAGATACAGAAGGATGAAAAAAACAAACTATTATCACAAAGATGCTTTTTCAAGAAGCAAATGGACTCTTATTTTTCCTGGAAGATGTTTCACTTCTCATCCAAGAAGCTTCTCCAGCTCTGACTGGATGGTGGGGAATGGAAGAATTTATACTCCTTGCAGACAGCTGGTCCTTTGCATTCTTTAGAGAGTCATTAATGCCACCTGGAGGTTTATCCGTGTCATCAGGGTCACCTGACTAGTGTAAATGGCGGTGGAGCCTTCTTGGAACTGCTGAAAGGATTGTGTTGTAAACTGGAAATAGATGATGTCGTATCCTACCCCTCCCCTCATATCCTGAACCAACAGAAAAATAAAGACTTGATCTTGGGATCCCTTTCCAGAATATCAAGCTACGGTGCAAAAGATGCTCAAGATTCTTCTTTAAATCTCAGAAGACTACCTTCTCCATTCTCTAACCAGGCCACTACGCAACATGAATCAATCCAAAGAGGCAAGCCATTTGTTGAGCTGCAAAGTCTGAATACGTAGTGAATATAAGAGGAATGCATGTTAATAGGATTAAATATTTTACCCAACCTACTAATAAATCCATTATAGTTCTGAGAACTACTTTTCCACCAAGAAGTTGGCAAATTTCTTCATTTCTAACCTTAAAATAAAGCATGATCATATCAACACGGCTCTATGGTGATCACCCTATCTTAATTGGCATCATTTCTAATACAGCTATTACAAGGAATGCATTGTACAAAGTGAATTTCTTCCACAGACATCATTCCATGCAGATTATTTTTTACATTCAGTGGAAAGAAAACAGGGAAGTATTTCAAATCTGTTAAGGACAATATAATTCTTTCTTCTTTTTATTTTTAGAACAAGTACACAATGATTGCAACTCATCAGTGGGGTTTTCTTATTGGCGCACATAAGAAATTCATATTGGGTAAAGAAGCATTAAGTTTAAGACCTAAGAAGTAGATATGTATTCAACCCTGGAAATTTTAAAGATCAGATAAGCAAACAATTAGGAAACACTGAACTTTAAGGTATCATGGTTGTTTTTTACTCAAGCTTTCAGGTTCAAAATGGACAGTGATTATTATGCAGGGTTTCTGTAGTGAAATGGGATGAGGAAGTGAAAAGGGATATACATCATCTTAATCGCACTGGGCATAATTCTGAAAAAGAAGCAAGGCTCTAACATACAGGAGTTTGCATGTAAAGACTTCACAAACATTTGTTATTGTATTTTAACATCTCATGTTAACAATATTGACTGCAGTGAAAATGATTTTGTGAGCTCATTTCCAAGTAGGAGTTAACAAGGTCAAATGATGGGAGGTTTAAAAAGCCAATCAAGAGGCACTCTTTGAAAGAACTTTTTATTGAAACTGAAATCTGTGTTTTACTTCTTGGTTGAGTTGACAAAAAAATCATGGTCCTTAAAAAAATTATCTTAACACTTTCATATATTCTCTTTCCATTGTTTTAAGTGCTACCTAACCCAGTTCTTCTCCACCTTTAGTTGGCTATCTAGGCAAGAAATCTCAGAACTTGTTGCCCCACATATCTCAGCCCAAAGGAAAAGAGGCTAATAATCTCACCAAACAGAAAAATTAGGCATCAGAGAAATTGTCAGTCTCCTGCAAACAAAGAAGTAGTAGTAGCATGTAACCTAATGTGGCAAAAATTTACCCCAGTAGTGTCCGAATCCACTGGTTCCCCACTAAAGAAAAAAAGCTGCTTTACACTTTGAATAATTGTAAATGGAAGTGAAGAAAAAACTAATCAAATTAATTTCCTTTTGGAATCCTATGGAAAGTCTCAATGTTTTCTATCCAAGTATTAACTGGCAATCTAGAAGCAAGCTGCAGCCTGCATCCTTTCACTTTAAAAAAAATCAGCAATGGCATTATTAAAAGACTTTAACTGCTGCCTCTACAAGAGGGAAACAGTTTTATTTGGCAGGGTTTAAAACTATGAAACCCATGGATATCAGAAATAAAAATGAGTAACAAAGATCTTTTTTGCTTATTTAATCAATATTAAATTGCTTAATTAATCAATAACTAATTCTGAAAAAAAGCCAAGTAATCATTGACAACAATCACTGCCACCAAGTAAAACTGAAATCGAAGAGAAAGCTATACATTCGAAGGGGTTGTTCTGTGCTATTTTGGTTGGGTTTATGTGATAATTTAGCATTTAGAGCTCAAAGAAGAGCAGATTCAATAGACTGGAGAATACAAAACTCCATTCAGATTAATCAGGATTGCCATTAAAGGAACTAAACACAAGCACTGTGTTAATAGCCACAATGGCAGCTATAGGCTGGGGCAAATTTTATAGGTCTTTTTAAGGAGACAATCCTTATTGAGCTGTAACCTCCTTCCTCCCCTGCCAGTTCTGAGAAGTTCTTAATTTCAAAATCTTTTTGAAGAAATGAAACAAATTCCCAGGTCAGTCTGAGAATTAACAGTCCTAAGACCTGGCAAAACCACAGGTGGCTCACAAATGCTGGAGGAAGTAGTTAGGAGGCATAGTGTTTTGTTCCTGCAAAACAGGAAACACTAGGATACAAGAGAGGGCAGATGAAGGATCATTAGCAGCTCTGATATGCAGGGGCAGGCAGGAGACGCAAATGCTTCATGGTCACAACTGAGAGGGGGCATCTTCAAAGGTAATGAGGCTGGATTCTTGGCTAGAAGCTTTTCCAACACTGGTAGAGTCCCGACTCTTTTCAGATAGCAAGGGAGTATCGGCCTTGGCATTTTCTTCATCTTCATCCTCCATATTAGGCCAGGCTGACTGATCTTCCACACGCTTCAATCGTTCATTCAGTGCCTTTAGAGCCAGTTGTCTACAGAATGAAAAAAAGGTACAAAGTCTGAACAGTCTATCAGGCATTCCACTGAACAGGAATTTTCTAGCATTAGTTAGTGGAAGAGACTAAAATCACCTTTAAGGCTCTGTGGATATAAAGAGCTCAAGCCTGAAAACAATTCTTCTTCCCCCACATCGCATCAATCTAATGCAGACTATGAGGGTTTTGTCACATTATTATTATTATTATTATTATTACTACTACTACTACTACTATTATTATTTATTAGATTTCTATGCCGCTCTATTCCAAGAACTCAGGGCGGCTCACAGCACATGCACTATATAGATTCACATTAATATATACAGCAATATCCATTTAACATATATTATCTATTAATATCTTTAACAGTTCATTTGTCCATTCACTTATGACAATTATTAGTCAGGTCTCTAGTAATGTATTTGTTTTCATTAACGATATGAAAATAATAAGATTCTTTGTCTTTCAATATAAAGTGCTAACATTTAATACAGCCTTACTCAAGTTGACGTTGTCCAGATATGTGACATTTAACCTTTCTGTAAAAGCACAGCCTCTGAGGGAAAGCATTCAAGGTGTTGGTTATTACCTATAAAGCCCTTCATGGCATGGGACCAGGATACTTACGGGACCGCCTTCTGCCACATACTTCTCTACGACCGGTAAGAGCGCACAGGGTCGGCCTCCTCCGGGTCCCGTCAGCGAAACAATGTCATCTGGCGGGCCCTAGGGGGAGGGCTTTCTCTGTTGTGGCGCCCACCCTCTGGAACCAACTGCCTCCTGAAGTCCACGTTTCTCCAACTCTCCCGGCCTTCTGGAAAAACCTAAAGACTCATCTTTGCCGGCAAGCCTGGGGATGATTGTGGTTGATTGATGTATTGAATGTGTGTTTATTGGTTTTTAGATATTCTGTTTGGGTTTTTTATATTGTATTTTTTGTTATGTATATGTTGTTAGCCGCTCCGAGTCCCCTGGAGAGGAGCGGCATACAAACCCAAATAAAATAAATAAATGTACATTACAATAATGCAGTTATTAGTTCAGGTTGCAGTTTACATACAGTCATAAATGCACTTATTAAATTATTAAAAAATAAAGAGTTCAGTACTATAACTCAAGAACAAGTGTAACAGCGTAGTAGAATAACTCTTATTGATCTAGTAAAGCAATCTAATTTATGGGCTACATGCTTCATTATATACTAGATAAAGTTTCAATCTATTCAATCTAGTACAATTATACTGAAAAACTGGTTTATTCTCCAACTTTTGCTAGACAATCAAGCATTCTATACAGATGTACTCCAAGAAAAAGATCAAGGGAGAGAAAGTTTGCCCTGGTGGCCCTGCCATGCAATTTTAGGAGGCTGTATCTTGATCTTCTCTCTTAAGGAAAGGACTAGAGAACATGACAAACTTACTTTTCCTTTTTTGTTCTAAGGCAGAAAAGGCAAAGTTCATCAGTTTGGCCCTGCATTTATTTGGAATATCTTTTCTGTGCACTTGCTCAAACTCTGCTTTCTGTCACAGTAGAGTTAAGAAGACAGCAGGGACAATAATGAAGCAGTCTAGGGGATTATTGCTGATTGAATCTACATGTGCTTTGCTAAGAGGAACTGCAATCTCTCACAAACGATCCAAAATAAAGTTTTTTTTAATAGAAAATATACTGTAGTGTTAACAACCTACAAATGTAATTTGCTTGGGCTGGAGATCGACCTGTTTCTACCCCACAGTACTCGAGGTTTCAGTTGAAGAACATTCTTGCCCAGATTTGTGCTTAGTGATCTTGTTATCATGTTACAAAGTACATAAAATAATTCAAATGGTAAAAAATTATCACCATAGTAATTCCTTTAATCATAAAAGGGATGAATTTGTTCCCATTTGCAAGTATTAATTTGTGATTCACAAATGTATTTAGAATATATTGTTTTATATAAAATAACAATGGAATAGAAAAACAGATTTTTTAAAAACAAATTAATAAAAAAAATCTAAAAAAAATAGTTCACTGTGCACTGAATATATTTGCTTTTAACTGAAATTTCTCTTTGAGTAATGAAGACTAGTTCTCTTCTTTTCCTTATGACACAGGATCAAGTTCTCCAACCCTGTAATTATTTATTCTGCATTTGTATTCAGACTGTTCAGAAACCACAGTAACAGGAGAAAACCTTTATACTACAGGCATAAGAGAATGTGAGCTGAAATCTCTAGACCACAACTGATCAAACAATTATGCAAGACAGCTCCAGAGTGCCTTCAAAGCCAATTCATCGAAAGCACATAAAAAAAGGATAGTTTTATAACTTTTAAAACCAGATATAATAGTTTAGCCTTACAAATAAAAACTCTTTTAGCGTTACACAATTACATTTTCGACCCAGGGTATGTAATATTTAATACTGCTAATACAATAAAATTATGAACTCCTCAAAGTGATTCTGTCTTCTGTTTCGCTCCACTGTTCATATGAACTCCACAACGTAATTTAAAATAACATTTCGTTTAATACAACTAAATTGCTGAGGTGAAAAACAGTATAATGTATAAACAGTTACTTAAATTTTTGAACAAGATCAGAGTTCTTTCCGGATTTTAGACTCAAAATATTATCAGAACTAAACAAAAAGGGCATCCATTTTTTAAATGCTTTAGAATTTAGATGTACAGGTAGTATAGTACTTGACTTACAATCACAATGGAGCACAAAATTTCTGTTGCTAAGCAAGATAGTTGTAAAATGAGTTTTGCCCATTTTACGACCTTTCTTGTCACAGTTCTTAAATGAATCACTGCAGTTAAGTCAGTAACACAGCTGTTAACACAGCCCTACATGGCATCGGACCAGGTTACTTACGGGACCGTCTGCTGCCCCATGAAACCCAGCGACCGGTTAGGGCCCACAGAGTCGGCCTTCTCCAGGTGCCGTCAGCCAGTGTCGCCTGGCGGGGCCTAGGGGAAGAGCCTTCTCTGTTGCGGCCCCGGCCCTCTGGAATCAACTCCCCCCAGAGATCCGTATTGCCCCCACCCTCTCCGCCTTTCGCAAATTATTAAAGACACATCTTTGCCGACAGGCCTGGGGCAGTTAACACCTTGCCCCAGCCAGTGTATGTTTGTTGTGAATTTGTCTTTGGATGATTGGTTTTTAATCCAGGGGTTTTATAATGTATTTAATGTCAGATTTCTATATGTTAGTATTTATGTTGTAAGCCGCCCTGAGTTTTTTTGGAATAGGGCGGCATAGAAATCGAATAAAATAAAATAAATAATAAATAAATAATAAATAAGAGAATCTGGCTTCCCCATTGACTTAGCTTGTTAGAAAGTTGCAAAAGATGATCACATGACCCCAGGACACTGCAATCATCATAAATATGAGTCAGTTGCCAAACATCCTGATTATGTGACCCAGGGGATGCTGCAACGGGCATAAGTCATTTTTTTTCAGTGCCTCTGTAACTTTGAATGGTTGCTAAACAAATGATTGTAAGTTGAAGAGTACCTTTGTACCAGAAGTCTAACACATGTGTTGTGAATTTTCAAGTCTACAATTTCCTTTACTGACCATAAATGGTAATGTCTTTCTGTCTCATTTAAAAAATATATTTGGTAAATGTCATACTTAGACAAAAAAGTTTACATTTGGTATTTAAAATGTTCCAAATTTAAACTCTAAACACTGCATATATAGTTAGGATGTATTCACTTACTTGAGTGAGGTTCCCAGTTAATTCAATGAATCATTTTTAAGTGTTTAGACATAATTTTTATGGAAAAAAGCAAAAAATGTACAGGCAAATTTTTGATTTCATACAATCACGTGCAATTTTCTTGATAGTATTACAGAAGTAGCTTACAAATGCTTTCTTCTGCAAGTTTTACATTTCAAACCTAGTCTCTTTGCAAGCTTAAATGGTGCAATTAGTACTGTTAATAAACTGCAGAATGCACTGGCAAATTTTAACTACAGTGCTGTAAATAGTAATAACAGAATTAGTATTCAATTCTGCTAACTACTGTGAAGTTACCTTTATGTAAATATGTAACCCCATAAATACATGGGTCAAATAAATATGCAAAGACTGAAAAAGAATTATTTAAATCTATGTTTAAAAATAAACTTTCTTACAACTCACTTTTCCTAGTGTTGGCAATACTGACAATAGAAAGTCTAAAGAAGTAGGCTGGAGGCCTCATGAAAAGAATTCAGCTGGATTCACAGTTTTCTTGAATCTCAACTATAACTCCTTGTTCTGGTTTAAATATTTTCTCTCTCCTTTGCTGCAAAGAAAAGGAATTGTTTTAAAATGCACAGGAACAGGAGAGATGTATCTTTTCACTCTTACTTTGCTCTGCATACCTCAACTTGGAAGGGTACTCATATCTTTGATAGAATATTCTGAGGGCAGAGCTCTCAGTAGTAGCCAAACAAGAAAGTCCATCCATAAATCAAAGAAAGGTACATTTTTTCTCACATACATAAGGCACATAAATATAAAACATCAATTTAAAAAGGGACTATTTCCAACAGTTTTATCTTGGAAAAATAGCCATAGTTCACTTAGCTCCTCCCTTTTCCTTTCCAACATAGATTACATGAAAGTTTAACCTAAATACATTTCAAGAAAAATTACCTCCTTCGTTCAGCATCCTGAGGATCTGTTCCTGGCAAGCTGATAGTAATAGAAGAAGGGGCTCCAACATCATAACGTTTCACTGTTTTCCGGCAGACTTTCACTTTTACTAAGATGGTGTGCACAAGATTAGCCAGCAAACCAACCACAGGTTGTATGATCTCAGGGAAGAATGTGGCAAATGCAAAGTGGTCTGACATATCGCCCCGCCCTCGGCTATGCCTCTGGTAAAAACGAAGATATATCCAACTGGAAAGGAGCCCAAAACCATAAGAAGCCAAAATGTTGCTTTCAATAAGAGTAGTCAGTCTCAAAACTGAAAGAATGAGAAGCAAGAGCATTGGAACAACTTTCATTCGCACCTGAGGTATCTTTAAGACAGTACTGTCACCTATGGTTTGCTTGAGGGCCACTAAGACACCACCAAGGAAACCCAGCATTCCATAAATGCGAACAGAAAATAAGTAAGCTAGACTGAATGTTGCCATGTAAGTAAGAAGATAAGCAAAGGCCCCCAGAAGCCCAACTGAAATATTCACCACTGCAAAGAAGATCAAAAGTTCCAGGGCACCCCATAGTGGCTCCAGCAACCTTCCTGCCACCACTATGGTGACCAGGCTTACACCTACATCCCAAATGTGCTTTTCCACCAGGCTGTGGGTTGCCAGCGTCCATATCCAAAAGTTGGGTGGAAAGAGATATCCGGGGGTAACACCAAGTCCAAACACTGTGTCTACAGCAAAGGAGAGCAGATAGAGCAAAATGACAATGGCACATAAAGATTTCACTACTACACTGGTGCTGGCTAACACAGCCAGGAAATGCTGTCGTGCTACTGGGAGGTATCTGTTCATGTTTCCCCGAAAAGCACCGTCCCACGAGTCAGAGAATTTGATCCAAGAATCTGGCTTAGGGTGAGGATTCGGTGGCCCGGAAGCCTTTCTCTTTCCTTAGCGCAAACGTACTCTCAGTTCCGTCATCTTTTCCCCCATAGCGGCCAAACGAAGTTGGGAGTCTGGTTCGAAATGGGCGGCATCAGCTCCCCCAGCAGCCAGCTTTCCTTTGCTTTGCTTCTGGGGCACGGAGTCCTTCTCCGTAGCCCCTTTACGACCTTGTTCCACCGAAAGAGATTGGCACGGCCAAAGCGGCTTCTCCGGGAGAGGCTGGAGTTTTAGCGCCTAACAGACGGCGAAGGCGCGACGGGGCCGTTTCGGAGAAGGCGGCGCTGGCAGCCCCATTCAACCCGATGGCAGGGGCGGAAGGTTGCCAAGGAAGGCCTCGCTTCGGCCTCTGTTCGCCGGAAGCAGAGATCTCCCCCACCTCCCGAGTCGCTCCGCCGAAGGCGACGCCCGGCAGCCCCGCCCCACGGCGGCACGCCCGCTGCGTTCCTGTTGCCGCCGCCTCTTCTTCCTCCAGGCCGGACCCTGCTTCTCACGACTCCAACGCAAACAAACGGTAGGGCTGCGCACGCGTGACTGGTCTGTGAGCCGTCCGGTGCCTGATGGGAAATGGAAGCTCACCTATTGCGTAAAGAGTGATTCCAGCATGCACTGGGACACAAATTCTCGCGCGAGAGAGGGGGCACGTGGGCGGCTGGGGGTGGGGGAGTCAATGGGGTGGCATGAGGGAGAGGTCGCCCCAGAGTGTAATGAAGCACCCAGTAACAGTTTCCTGTCAACTTCTATTTAAGTGTTGAGACTCTAGAAAGAGTACAGAGAAGAGCAACAAAGATGATTAGGGGACTGGAGGCTAAACCATACAAGGAACGGTTGCTGGAATTGGGTATGTCTAGTTTAAAGAAGAGAAGGACGAGGGGGGACATGATAGCAGTGTTCCAATATCTCAGGGGCTGCCACAAAGAAGAGGGAGTCAAGCTATTCTCCAAGGCACCTGAAGGCAGGATAAGAAGCAACGGATGGAAGCTAATCAAGGAGAGAAGCAGCCTAGAACTAAGGGGAAACTATCTGACAGAACAAATAACCAGTGGAACAACCTGCCACCAGAAGCTGTGAATGCTCCAATACTGGAAGTTTTTAAGAAGAGATTGGGCAACCATTTGTCTGAAATGGTATAGGTCACAGGTTGGCAACCTGTGGCTCCGGAGCCCCCCCCCTCTCTCTCTCTCTCCCACTCACCAGCCTCCGTTAACAGGTTTGCTGTTTCCAATTGTAGAAATCTGAAGTAGAAAATGGGTTGTAGACTAATATTCAGCATGGTCTGCCCACTGCTCCTGCCACTATAGTTTCTCTCAGTGGAGCCTGTATCTCAGTTTTTAACTCAGTTTTGGACCAACTGTTATAGGAGTGTCCCATTTCCTGATCTCTTTATTCTCCAGCTGCCATGCCCCTCAAGAATTCTACCATCTGGGGTAGTTCGTCCCATAGATAAACCAGGTGGCAGGTCATTCTCAGGATCCTTTGGGAAAACCGGGGAGCACTGGGTTTTCTTAACTTAGGATCCTGTGCTTTACAGACAAAAGTTCCTTCTCAACCGCAGTCTTGCAACAGAAATGGACTGTTTGCTAATTTCACAAAGAGCTCTAAGAACTAAATTTTAGTATGCCTTTTCTGTCCCAAGAGGGTAATTCTTACTTTTTTTAATTAATTGGAGATTGATTGATCCTTGTGGCCAAAAGCCTCCTGGTTTATCTAATTTTTGAGTATGGCCATACTAACACATAATAGTGAGAAAAGGCTGCCTTGGTCCCTATATCTTGTCCCCCTAAGCTATCAAAATTAGCCAATATGGAACCCACTGGTGTATCCCTGGGCAGTTTGTCGCCCCTTGACCATGTGTCCTTTTTATTGCTGTGATTTCCCATTTTAAGGTTGAATCTCGGGGATATACCTTATTCCCTGGGAATGTCTTCCATTCGGTCCTTACCTTTTATTTCCCTTAAATTCCTATCCCTTTTTTATTTCCCACTGCCAGTGGTTGTCTCTGTCTTGGTTTCTTTGGAGCTTCAGGCATTGAATTTGACAAGGATATCACTGAGGACTTTCACCAAAGCTGCACATTCTTTTAGACAGTGGCTTATTCCACTCATTCATTTTGAATGCTGATTTTTGCAGATGTATAGTTCTGTAGTTTGCTTTTAGAAAAGAACTATATTCATATTTAGAAATCGCCTGAAAGACAGCACAAGCACTTGGAGATCTCCTTCTTGCTTCATCCTTTTATTGTCAGTCAGGCTACTTCTGAATCCAGATTTAGAAGACATTCAGAAGAGTGCTTTCTTATTGAGAAATAGCTTCACTGACAGGCAACTGGTGAAGAGAAGGGGTTTTAAAGAGCATTGGGAAAGCTCCTTCTATAGTAAAGCTTTAGCATTTGCCACTGCAGTCTGAAAGGTGGCAAACCTCACCATTCTCAGCACCCATTCAAACTTGCACCATCTGCTGGCAAACAGTATTTAGTTCAGCTGTAGCTGTTATACTAAAAATGATTAATGATATCCTTGTCCAGGTTTTGGAAACATAATATTCTAAGCAAAAATCAGCAGTCCTGTAGTTCTGTAAAAATAGTGTAGCATGAAATTTTGTTTGGGTTCTTCCCCATGACTTTTCACCTGTAATCAGCAGAAAAAATGAACCAAAACAGAGTTTGTTTCCCCTGCTACAACTTGTGTATTTATTTATAATTTTGATTTATAAAGCTGCCCCAACTCAAACCCTGCTCTGGCTGGTACAATACCTAAAAACACAAGAAAGAGCAAGAAAGAACTGCACTTATATGAGGAAACATTTCACAGGAAAAAATTAAAACTCATCAGTAGCACACTATAACCTATCCAAGGAACTCAGAGAAACGCCAGTTTTTTAAAGAACATGCAAAATCTTGCAAGTTCAGAATGGTCTGAACCTCTAAAGCAGGGATCCCCAACCTCCAGTCCGGGGACCAGTACTGGGGCACAGCAAGCCAGCAACTGGTCTGCAACAAACAAGCAAAGCCCCATCCGCGGGATGCAGACAGCACACAAAACCACACACCATCCAGTCTGCGGAAAAACCTCTTTCCACGGAACTGGTCCCTGATTCCCAAAAGGTTGGGGACCTTTGCTCTAGAGGGACTCTGTTCCAGAGAGCAGGTAACAGAGAAGATGATATTTCTTAATAAAATAAAATAAAATGTGTGCTCACCCTGTCAAATCTTACTGGATGAACAGAAATAATGGGAGCCAGGCAGTGCTTCATGTAACCAAACCCTATGCCATGAAAAGTGGTAACCATTTATAGGTGATAACTCAGCATCTGGGCCGTCACCAACCAGGAATGACATGCATCTAAAACACAAGATCAGGTTAACAGCCTAAAGGATCTGTGCACTTTCTCAGGTTGTAAGATGCTTTGGTCAACTCAGCAGGTCATGCCCAGTTCAAGTCTAACTCAGGGGAATCTGAGAAACTTTATCCACCAGGTGCTAGAATAATCCTCAGAAGAGCCCTGCAGATATATATTTGTGACCTGTCAGTTTAACCATGCTATAGGCTAGCAAATTAACTTTATTCTATCTTGTTCTGACTGGCAATGGTTTTGACAAATGCTTAAATACTGAATTTATATATTTGTTAAAATTCACTCCATTTTGGCTGACATTTGAGTACTTGGACACAGTGGTTAAACATGGAGCGTTTGTTATGATAAATGTACTTGTATTTGTGGAGCTCCAGAGTTAGAGGCCATAACTCATACATTGTTTGAATGCCAACTGCATAAGAAAGAGAGAGATCAATTTCTTGGATCATACATTAGACAAATAGCCTACTGGGATCAGTACATTAAAATGCCATATTCTCCAGCACTTGGAGATGGAGAATCCACGGATGGGTGTAGACTGTATTCCTGCCCAATCAGATCAAGTCAGCCAAAGTTGCCACGCCCGTCCTGGACCATAGAGATCCCAGTTTTTGACTTGATCTCGCCCAGGACAGACGTGCAAGTTTGGCTCTTAGGCAGGTACAGTCTCCATTGGTGGATCTTCCAGTTTTCCAATAGCTGAGTAGAGCTATTCTAAGCAAGGATTTGGCTTGCTAGTAATAACTTGACTCCCATTTAGGAACACGCCAAATTCAGCTAGTCAAAGGTCCCTATTGGGGGGGAAATAATTGCGGATTAAGAGAAGGGGCCCCTTCCTCTTTCCCCCTTTGCCTTCTCTCTTCTCCCCCCCGACTCCCAGACTTCCCAAAGCCCCGAATTGCCTGTTCCTCGTCGATTAGCTAACGGCTGTTAGCCCAATCTGCTGCCAGATTGGTGCAATTGGGGCCGGAGCTTACACCAGTAGCTCCGTTGCCACGTGGAAAGCCCCAACCATTTACAGATCGGTCAATTGGGACCGGAGATTACGGCTGTAGCTCCGTTGCCACGTGGAAAGCCCCCAACTGTTTACAGATCGGGCAAATTGGGGCCGGAGCTTACGGCTGTAGCACCGTTGCCACGTGGAAGGCGCAGGGGGGGAGGACCTCCGTAATCAGCTTGGTCGTTCGGTTCTCCTAGTCAGACCGACCTCGGAGCTGCAGCTGCAGCTCCGCTGCCCACTTAAGTACCTGGTGTTACTACCCTCCGGGGGAGCTGACAATCGCCCTTTTCAGGCTCAGGCAGTCCGCGTGCCAAGCAGCACGCGCCAATCAGCTGTTTGGCGGCGGACCGATTTCGGAGCTTCAGGTGGTGCTAGTAGGGGGCGCTGGGATTCCCCAGGAAGAAGCAGCCCACATGTTCAGCCCACATGTTCAGCGCTTGCCTGCCCTCTCCGGAGCCTCAGAGCCGCATCCACTCAAGTGGCCGCCATCTTGGACCACGTGATCCGGACTCCGGGAACGTCCCGCAGCGTTGCATAATCATAATCCATCAAAGACATTCTCCCCGCTACTGGGGAAGATAATTAACTGGGAGCTGGGGGCATCACAAGCAAGCTGGGAGTAGCAATTCCAGCTTCACCATTCTAGGCAGGCAATCAGCCTCGCCCAGGGTCGCCATCTGCCTGACATTGGACCCTCATTATCAGGAGGCCTGAGGACTCCAGGGGCATCCACAGTCTCCCAGCACAGTCCCATTTCACTTAAGGACTGGTGCACCATTGGCCAGTCTCACACAACAACACTGATCACCCTTCGTGACATCCTATGCAATTGTTTCTCCAGACTTGGTGTCTCTAGCCATAACCTGCTCACGCCAGACTCACTGGGATTTGTGATTAGTTAATCACCAACCTGTTATCTGGATTCCAGGCGTACCCCATCGTGCATCTGTTCTTATCCACCACAGCCCTAGCCGGATTCCAGGCGCCCCCACTAGTGCGTCTGTTCTTATCCATGCGTTAACTATAGCTGGGTTCCAGGCGTACCCCATCGTGCGTCTGTTCTTATCCATGCTGCAGTCTTACCTGGGTTCCAGGCGCCCCCACTAGTGCATCTGTTCTTATCCAGTGTTTAATTCTCTCTACATCTCAGTGGCCCCCTATCGTGTCCCTGCAGTATCAGAGAATGGAGGAGTCTATGACTATGACAAAGGGCAACCTACCAACTTCATCGTCTCCAATGAATCCTAGTTCATCCAGTCTGGTGAGCACAGATAATACTGCAACCAAGGGCAAGGACAAAACTACCAAAACCTCTAAGAGGTCGGAAAAGCAGGCTAGCTGGAGACACCAAGCTCTGAAAAAAGAATTCTCCAAAGCACAGAAAAGGGCCAGGATAGAAACCTCCCAAACCGAGGGGTTGGTCTTGGACCTACCCTTAGGTCCCCCAACCTCACCCCTAGGAATATGGTCAATGGGAGAGGCTACTCATTCCCCCGCGCACAGGGGAACGGGAGCAATTCCCCTGGCTCCCCAATCCACGGCCACCGAGGTGACCTTCACCCCTACCGCGGCCGGTCTCCGTCCAACAGAGCCTGTTCTGCTCCCTACGGAGGACCGTCTCGCCTTGTTAATAGCGCAAGCAGTGGACCGTGCGCTCGAGGCCAGGGCACACGCTTCGGCCTCAGCGGTGGTCCCTCCCCCACCGGCCTAACAGCCGGTGACCAAATCTTATTATGCCCCGTCTTCCCCAGCTGGCTCCACCTGCTCTGAGGGTTCATCCCTCCAGGCACACGACATGGAGCAGGGAATACCAATGTCTGAGGAGGAGGAGCTTCCCCCAGAGGCCCCCCATTCAGCAGCCTCTTTAATCCTTCGTCACCTTGCTCCGCAAGGCTACATCCACAGCCCACCTGGGGACCGACTCTTCCTCCCCTACCACCCCCGTTTCCACAGAATTGGAGGCGGACCCAAATTTCACCGAACTGGTGACTGCTCAACATCACATCCCTTGCCCCTCCATGTTCCTGAACGCAATATACAAACAATGGGCATCTCCCACCTCCATTCCCCTTCCAGGTAGCTCTGATAAGTTGTACAACGTGGCCAAAGATTTAGAGGAGACACTGGAAGTGCCAGCGGTGGACGAGCCATTCGGGCCCCTAGTATCTCCCACCGCCATTCCTGGGGACGTCGCTGAGGCTCTCAAAGCAGAGGACCGTAAGTGCGAACGTACTTATCACAGATCACACCAAGCGACTGCATGGGCCATTAGAGCAGCCACCTCCACATCATTCTTCAACAGATTCACCCTCCGCTGGCTCAGGCAACTCCAAGCCCGTATCCCAGTGGAGGATATCCGTACACATCAGGATCTTAGCAAAATGGTGGCAGCCACGGAGTACGCATCAGATGCCACCCTCCAAGCTGCCAAGTTTTCCTCCAGGGCTATGGCGTCTACCATAACCGGTCGCCGCATGCTGTGGTTGAAACACTGGCAAGCAGATCCCAAGTCTAAGTGGCGGCTCTTGGCCGCCCCATATCAAGGAGGGAAGCTGTTGGGGACACGTTAAATCCTTATTTAACCGAGAACAAGGATAAGTGCAAGGTCCTTAATCACCTCATTAAGAGGGCAAACAAGCACTCCAATTATTACCAAAGGAGACAGCCCTTTCGGGCAGGGGCTAGGTATAATTACTCACAACCCACAAGTTCCTTCCCGACCAGACAGGACAGACAGGAGAGACAACCGGACAGGCAGACAGCCAGACCTAGACAGCAATTTCAGGGCAAGCGGCCCTTTCGAGGGAACGGCTGGCCATTCTGCCGAGCCAAGTAATGCTCCGGCGATCCCTCCCATAGGGGGCAGACTCTCCCTCTTTGCCCACCACTGGGAGGCCATCACCGCAGACACGTGGGTACTAAATACCGTACACCATGGTCTGTCCCTAGAGTTCAGGTCCCACCCTCCAAATCGATTCCTATTGTGCCCCTACCTGCGAAGCCGAACCAAAAAGAACCTAATGAACGAGGCTGTCCAACATCTGCTAAACATACGAGCCATAGAACCGGTGCCAGCGGACCAGAGAGGTGGGGGGTTTTATTCTATCCTCTTCATCGTCCCAAAAGCGTCAGGAGGATGGAGAGCAATTCTAGATCTCAACGGCCTAAATTTTCACCTGACATACCGCAAGTTCAAAATGCAAACGCTCCGCTCCATCTTGGGAAGCGCAAGAAAAGGGGACTTCCTGATGTCTATCAACCTCACGGAAGCATACCTTCACATCCCCATCTCTCTCGCCTACCGCCGTTTCCTAAGGTTCGCATACAAGAGGCGCCACTTCCAATATAGGGCGCTCCCATTCGGCCTCATCGGCCCCCAGGGTATTCACCAAGATCCTGGCAGTTTTGGCAGCTCACTTGCGAATGATTCCCATAAGAGTCCAATGCTACCTGGACGACATACTAATCCAGTCACAGTCCGCCCAGTCCTCCTTGGCGGACCTTGAACAGGTGGTAATGCTGCTGCAGGACCACGGGTTTTCCATAAATTTTCCCAAAAGCCACATGGTCCCCACGACCAGGCTGCTGCACCTCAGGGCCATCATAGACATGGTGGAATGCCGGGTGTACTTATCCCAAGAACGCCGAAGCAGCATAAGAGAGTCAGTCCTCAAATTACGCAGGAGCCAGACAGGTACACTGGTCAGCCTCTCCCAACTGTTAGGCAAGATGATCTCGGCCATAGTGATCGTTCCCTGGTCCAGGCTCCACTCCAGGGAACTACAGTGGTTCATGCTCCCCTTCCAGAGACAGAACCTCAGCACCTCTCAACGAAGGGTAAGACTCCCACAACAGGTAGTGCGTTCCCTCACGTGGTGGCTATCGCGCGCCATGCTCAAGGGGTCATACTTCAGGGAACCAGACCGAATAGTACTAACAACCGACGCCAGCCTGGGGAGCGCACCTTTGCTCGCAGCGGGCACAGGGCCGTTGGTCTCGCTCAGACCTTCGTCACAACATAAACTGGCTCGAGTTACAGGCCATACATCTAGCCCTCCGCCAATTTCATAGCCTGATAAAAGGGCGTCACGTACTGGTCCTCATGGACAACGTGGCAGCCAAGGCCCATGTAAACTGACAAGGGGGCACCAAATCTCGGGCCCTACTGACTGAGTCGCTCTTACTGGGATCTTGGGCAGAACACAATCTGACCGTGAGCCACAACGTCTTGCGGTCAGTCAATGGCTACGCTCGTGCCAAAAACTGGGATCTCTATGGTCCAGGACGGGCGTGTCAACTTTGGCTGACTTGATCTGATTGGGCAGGAATACAGTCTACACCCATCCGTGGATTCTCCATCTCCGTACTGAGAAAAGGAGTTCAGGTAAGACAACGCCCCTTTTGTATGCAGCCAGAATCCAAATATTACAAATAACACAGTCCCTTATATGAACAAAACAGTGCAATTGAGAACTATATACATAGATCTGATTGGGGTAAATTGTAGAGCAGGGGTATTAAACTGGCGACCCAGGGGCCGGATATGTCATGCGCAGGCCACACCCATCCCGGCTCCACAAAGACAAAAAATATCGTGATACGTCACGATACATCACAATATGTCATATGACGCAAGCGAGTAGAGGGAAAACAAATATGATTTATAATTTTCAGTTCTGCCTTTTACTCTGTTTTGTTACACTTGGTCTTATTGCTCTGTATTTTATATTCTGGTATGCCCTAATTGCTAATCAATAAAGTATTATTGCAATATTATCTGATAGACATTAGGAAGAACAGCAGAGAAAAAAGTCACATACTTTACCATGCAATCTCCCCTCCTCCTCCCCCCCACCATTAGTTGCTGCTGCTTAGGTTGACCAGATTTCAGAGCCTTTGATATTTTTTAATTCAAGTGCTTTTTTAATGGTATCTCTGTCTTTAGATCCCAGTTAATTCCACAGCTATTTTGCACAGAACTGTCGGTTTTTTCCCCACTGTCTGATCATCAGAACACAATCCTGATTTAAAGTGGTGTGCCATAGTATAGGCCAGTGGCACGGGTGCCAAAGGCAGTACTCAGAGCCCTCTCTGTGGGCACACGTGCTGTTGCCCCAGCCTCTCCTCTCCTCGCGACCCCTTCCTCTCCAGCAGCCCCCATGAAGGAGAGTCGCCCCTGAGCATGGCCCACGCGGAGCAGTGCAGCCAAGGACATGGCACTCAGGCAGCATAGACAAGACTCTGCCCTCACACCCCATCATGCACAGTTGATGCTGAAGGGCGTAGGCAGAGGGCGTGACCACCATAGCGCTGCTGGGTTGCCTGGGCGATCTGCAGTGGGCCCTGGAGGTGGTGAGTGGCCCTGCAGGCAGGCGGGATGGGGGATGGAGCAGGGGCAGGGCAGGGGGGTGGAGCGGGGGCAGGGTAGGGGGTGGAGTGGGGGCGGGGCCAGTTTTTGGGCACTCGGTCTCTAAAAGGTTCGCCATCACTGGTATAGGCAATGGAGAGCATAGAGTGGAAACGATATTCTTTTAGCGAGTGGAATCAAACATTGCACTTCGGCACTAGCCATATCCAGTACATTTTGTTTTTAGCACTAGCCATATCCAGTACATTTTAACATTTTGTAAGTAATGGTTTGCTTGCAAGGGGATTAGTGGTTTTGTTCACAAATAGTGTTGCATATATTACTTAAGGAAGCTGGATTTTTGTGAGTAGAGCAAATAGTTGAATTTTTGAAGCCTAGCGTCAATATCTGTTTGGGCTATTGGTTACATGTGGCATTTTGATCAGGCCCAGTCCACGACAAAGCCCTGAAGTAACAAATAGCTGTATGCAGCCTGCTGTCATCATTTCTGCCTTTGTCTTTTCCAGGCAAATGGGCTCCCTTCCAAATAGTATAGCCAAGCATCTTGTTTATTTTGTAAGAATGCTAATGGGACTCAGTTGTGGGCCATACGGGACCGCCTTCTGCCACATACTTCTCTACGGTGAGAGCGCACAGGGTCGGCCTCCTCCGGGTCCCGTCAGCGAAACAATGTCGTCTGGCGGGCCCTAGGGTGAGGGCTTTCTCTGTTGTAGCGCCCGCCCTCTGGAACCAACTACCTCCTGAAGTCCGCGTTTCTCCGACTCTCCCGGCCTTCCGAAAGAATTTAAAAACCTACCTCTGCCGGCAGGCCTGGGGATGATTGTTGATTGTGGTGTGATTGATGAGTATGTATGGGGTTTTATTTTTAATGTTTTTTGTTTGGATTTAGTTGAAATTGTTTTATATATATTTTGTGAGCCACTCCGAGTCTTCGGAGAGGAGCGGCATACAAATCCGAATAAAATAAATAAATAAATAGACATTCTAGGAAGCAGACATGAGGCTGATCCTTGAGTTTCCTATTTGAAAAACATAAGCTTTTTTAAAGTCCAGGGATCAGGCACACTAGAGGTACAATGACAGAGACAATAAAACTGAGCACTATGTTTTGGTTGTTAAGTACATCTCAGTTTGTACTTGGAAAAAAAGCGGCAGCCATATATAATACAGGTAGTCCTCAACTTATAACAGTTTGTTTAGTGACTGCTCAAAGTTACAATGGCACTGAAAAAAGTTATGACAATTTTTCACACTTATGACTCTTGCTGCATCCTCATGGTCACATGATCAAAATTCGGATGCTTGGCAACCGATTTGTATTTATGATGGTTGCAGTGTTGCGGGATCATGTGATCACCTTTTGGGACCTTCTGACAAGCAAAGTCAATGGGAAAGCCAGATTCACTTAACAACCATATTACTAATTTAGTAACTGCAGTGATTCACTTAACAAATGTGGCAAGAAAGTCGTAAAGTGGGACAAAATTCACTTAACAAATGTCTCATGTGGCAACACAAATTCTGGGGCTAGTTGTGGTTGTAAGTCAAGAACTACTTGTATCAGACTTACTGCCACTTTATTATTAACAGATGAATAATCCTTTTTTTTAAGTGAACATGGTCTTGCAGGAGTAGCATGCAGTCACTGGAATGTTATTTACTCAATTATAGAATAGTTCTAAGGTAGAGGGCAGAACTGAAAAAATGTATAGTATGTAAGGTATGTGTATATAGTAGAATATTCTTATGTTTATGCATTACTTTGCTTGCTTTACTAGATCAGCTTTTTTTCTTATTTTTCTATGAGGGATATGTTTATCTCTCCCAGATCACTTACCAGTATGTATATACATGATATATTCTTTTGTTGGGTAAATGAAGAGGGAATAGTTAATGATTTAACAGAGGAGACTGCACAGCATATCTTGAACCTTACTTACATAGTAACCTGAAGGTTTTACACTCAACGAGATCTTCCAACAAGTCTAGATAAGGTTATTGTGTTATCTGTTTTAAGTCCCAAACTTTTTAGTCTCTTCTTTATGGGAATTACTCTATCCTTATTCAAGGCCCAATGACCATCGAACTTGCCCAATACCAAAGTCAGGGTATCTTACGTTGGGCTTATACGTTACAAGGGTTCTAGGACAGGGATCCCCAACCCCCGAACTTGCCCAATACCAAAGTCAGGGTATCTTACGTTGGGCTTATACGTTACAAGGGTTCTAGGACAGGGATCCCCAACCCCCGGGCTGTGCATCAGGACCGGGCCGCGGCATGCCAGCAACAGGTCCACACAAACAAGCAAAGCCCCATCCTTAAGATGCAGTCAGCACACAAAACCACGCACGCTCCGATCCACGGAAAAATCTCTCCCCACAGAACCGATCCCTGGTGCCCAAAAGGTTGCGGACCTCTGTTCTAGGACATTTAGAGTCTGCAGAAATAGAAGTTTCTAGGAGATCAAGAAAGGTGGTAACACAATCTAATCAAAAGAGCACAGACGAGCAGGGAGCAAGAGAATTCATAGGTGTCTATAAAGGGGTGCATCAAATGCTCACTGCTTCTTTTCTTAAAGTATTTTATTTAGATATTTGTATTCTGCATTTCTGTCTCTGAGTGACAAACAGGCCAGGAAATTTTAAAATGGATAATTGCCATCTCCATCATGCCATCACTACCTGTTCAGGACATTATTAAAAATAACAAACAAGTTTGTTTAGGTATATGTATTAGTCAAACATTTCCACATGCTTATCTACAAAGCTGATGACAGCTTAACTCAAACTTTATAAAGTGGCCTTTCTTTTTTGATTTATCAAAAAAAAAATTAACCCCAGAGGTTCTGTTTTCTTAAAGTGTTTAATTATATGACGTATTTACATTTTCAAATCATATCCTCCTATATTCACCAGAGATATAATCAGCCATGTTTGGCAAAATGTATAAATGGAAATGTACATTAAAAAGTTTGCTTATAAACAAAAGGCACAGACTTGCAAATATTAACCTTCAGCATATGGCATAGTCTCTGACTGATGGAAAATTGTTAGAAGATCATGTTAAAATTCTACTACCTATTTCTGTTTCTTCCTATGTTATTAGTAAGGGGGGGGAAGCTATGGCTGCAAAGCTTGCTGATGGTAAGAAATAAAACAGAGAGCTTTATAACTCTTGTTCAAATATGGAATTAACAGAGGACCATAAATTAAGCCCCATTTCAGAAATCTGATAGTAGCTTAAAATAAGATTGCAAAACTATTGAGTCTTATTTTTTTGTTTCATTCAGTAAAATTATGACTTGAGAAACAGGAACAGTAATTATCAAATTATAAGAGAATTTTATCTGCCCATCTGTTTTTACCATTTAATAATCAAGAAAAAGCCCACTGCATTTGAAGTGAAAATATGAACATTATTTAATAACTGATCCTCTGTAATAAACAATTTGAAAATATTTTACAAGGAATCACACACACAATATTTTACAAAGATTTTAGTCTTTTTTAAAATTGTTCAACTCTTCTGTACAAAACAAAATTAATGTAACAAAAAATGAATTATTGGAAGAAAGCTTTTTAAGTGAACAATGATAGGAATAGGATTCAAGCAGCTATAAGAAGAGCAACTTGATGTTTTATTTTATTTTCTTAACTTAAAATATAATATATATTTATAGATATGTATATTTTTCATTATTTTTCTCAGATGAGCAGCACCCAACTAGACTACAGATTTACATACACTCCTGGTAAACACAGCCAGCCATCTGGTCAAAGCACAGTTCCCATATACATAACCAAACACACACTAAAAAGCTACAAGCAAAATGACCTTTAACCTTGTCATTATCAGTGAATCACCTCGTGTCCCTTGACTTTGGATTCAAATTTCCAAGATCTTGTCAAAATCATGGATCTCCCTCTCCCTTTCCTACTTCTCTACTCTACTCTACCACAAATTTTGTCCAAACTGATTCTAAAAGGAATTAGGCATGATAAGTGGATTGAAAAATGACTACGTTTCACCTCTGCTAATATGTCTTTGTATGAAGAACTCAGCACATAGGGTCAATGGAATTTATTTTCACATAGTCCTTTACTTTTTCTAGAAAAAGAAGTTGCTAACTGGGATTGACAAGGTTAAAATAAAGAGTCCCTTGCTCTCTAGAGACTCCTCTTTGAAGATTCATTTTCTCCAAAGCATTTTCCCTACTTCTCTGAATTCAGGAAATTGGTTTAATCCAAGTTCATAATTCTTTGCACGGTTAATAATTACATGAGATTTTCTTTGCTGATGCTTTATGTCAATTGAATGTTCCTTTTAATTCTTCCAGTTTCATCATATTTTACTTTCTTCAGAACGATATTTTCTGCTTTTACAGCTTTGGATAAGATCACCATTCTGTTTCTTGTATGGGTTTTCTTTTTGTGCAGCCTATGAAACTTCTGATTTCCTCAGGTCGTAGAAGCAAAATGATCATGCTTTTGGCTTCCTTTTTCCCAACGTATCCTCCCCTATCAATCAATACCAGCTTCATCCATCATCAGTGGGGGAAAAAAAAGACTGGAGGAAGACTTAATGACAATATACAAGTGATTCTGACTGGGACATAGCACCAACCATTCAGACTCTAAGATAAGCTGCAGATAACACAAATTATGTGAATGGACATTCCAGTTCCTGTTTACACAACTATTTCAAAAGAGCTGGTTGTTGCCTAGCTCAGCTTATATTTACACATATGTCTGAAAAGTTCATTTTCAGAAGGCAAATTTTGCTACAATAGCAGGGAAAGAGCAAAGTATTTCTGTCCAGACCCGCACATATTGCAATATGATTAGCTCATGCACAAACATCAATCTTGCCCACCCCAATTCCCTCTCCAAAAATTGGAATCAACTTGGATTGAAAAATGGGCCATAGTTCATCTTCCAAATGCTAATTCTCTAACTCTGGAAACGTTTGCTCAAAACGTTGCTTTCTTTTTGTATTAATTGTGAAAAATGTGAACATATAGGTAAATAACGGGAAATTCTTTTCTAACCAGTGATTTTTGCATATATCACAACTAAAGTAATTGGAGGCAGGGCAGCATTTCTCTCACATGCTACTCAGTGATTCCCTGACTGATAAATGAAGAGGCTGAATCATGTTTGATATGTAATAATCAAGGCAATATCTACAATTTGCTAAGTTCAATATGTCTTCTGCTGCGGGTCTGTTTTTATATTTCACTTCCAGTGTTCTCCATTCTGCCATATCCTTTCCCTTCTGAACTTGAGTCTAGAATCAACTAATGGTAAGGGAGTTATTCAACTAGAATTGCACCAACATTAAAAAATAATAATGAAACGTCTACCCAAACTGAAGGTGAATAGACTCCAGCTAAAGCTGAGCAAATGCTATAATTATTAGAAAGGATAATACTGTTCCATAAGTGGTCCTCTGAAGTTAGCTCTGTTATATGGGACTTCTTTATCAGCATTGCTCATATTTTCCTCTCCAAGAACATTGCTTTCCCAGAGAAACACTTGTTCTGAAAACAGAGTCATTATCTCTCATGGCAACAGAGGTGTATCAGTTCAGTGATTTATCCAATCTGGATCAAGCTCAGGAGAAATCAGTTCTATATGTTTGTAAAAAAAAGCTGCATGGGCATAGCAGTCATTGGCTAGAACCTATAATGCTACTAAACCATCTTTCCCCTGCTGCTTCCAGATTTCTTGGCATTTCAGAACAATAACTATTATTATTATTATTTTAAAGATGTACATGATTGGAGTTTTAAAAATATGCAATTCTAAATCTAGTATGAAAAAGAAACAAGCCAGAGGACCCAACCAGTGCTTTCAGCAGTGACATAAATGTCCTCTTAAAATAAGGCTATCTGGAAACAGACTCACCTCAAGGAAGAGAAAAAAAACATAGGAATTACAAGATATACTTGCACCATTATAGAACCACTTAAGGTATGTTTTTTAACCTGTCTTTGGTTATTACATACATAAATACATCTGTATGTATATGTATGTAAACAACATAATGTACTCCATTATGACTATAACATTTCACCAAACAATAACAAAAAAAACCCCAACATCTTGGAGGGCATCGGCCAAAAGTCAAGAATGAAAAGAGTACCAGTTCAACCCCAGCAAATTTTAGCTTTGACCTTGAATAATTTAGCAAGAACAAAGAGGCTGACCAAGAAGTATGTCATGGCCATTAACAGTGATGAAATGGTAAGATATTCAAAAGCAGGGAAATGCCATGTTATCCAATCAGCTTCTTGTATGAATGAGAAGCACTTCAGGTCCAATATCGTTTCCATATATACTTTCAGTGCTCCAAATTTTTCCCACTTTGAATATCTGTTGTTGATGAATATATACTGGCTCCAGAGCACTAGCCAAACAGCCACAGACAAAGTGACATAAGGAAGACAAAGAGGTTTTACTCAGACTAACGTAAAATGAATCTGGGGGTTTTCAGCAAGCACACTACAGACAGTTGCCCACATCACAAAACAATCACACAATTTGGCACAATTTTGTAGTTTTTGCTCAGAAGAAACCAGGGAGATTCTGAGAGAGTATTCACAACCAGCACAATTGATTATCACTGGTAGTATACACAAGGAATAATGGCACTATCTTTACCATACATCAGAGTTAGTTAGAGCTATGTATTTATAATCTCCCAGTTTACTTCTGTAGAAATCTATACAAAGCCAATTAAGCAGAACTACTATCCTTAGCACCAGTGCAATTGTTGTGTATATAAGCAGTCTGGAAAAAAAATGCAGACTTGGAAGGAGAAGTCTTTTTAGTTGCTTACTTGAAAACGAGGATTCACTTGGGGGAGGGTTATATGTACACAAAGGAATTTGAATGAAGTTAGTTTTTGAGAGATTAAGAATTTCCTAGTCTCAAGAGCAAAGTTTACTGAAAAACAAGCAAGTGCACCATTGGTTCTACTTCCAGATTTGTCAAGTATTTTTTTCCTACAATAGTTCCAAGCACCACAATATTTGCACTTTGCAGCCATAATTATTACAGAAGTATTATGCTTTTGACTCTTTAGATTATATTATGAGGACCACAGAAATCTTACTTCTAAGAACATCAGTAAATAATTTTGTCTGATATGCCTGCAGTATTGGCTGAGGAATGGGTTGCATTCAACAATTGTACACCTTCCAAGCTGCACTATTTTTTTCAATTAAACAACTGGTGGGGTCATTATAAATGGCAGAAGCTGAATTAACATGTAGGTTGTGAGATCAGAAGGCTTTTCTCCAAAATCCTGGTTTACTACTAAACCACAATACCAAGACCACAGAAAGTTTGATTCAAACAGAATCTGAAGTTATTAATCAAACTGGATTGTCTTCCTCTTTAGAAAACTTCAGGGTGAAGTAATTATGACCTACAGTTTGCTTTCCAGATTTTCTTGTAACAAAGCAAATGAAATTCATAGCAGTTGAATAATTCATAACAGGCGGCGTGTTTGGATTAAAAGAAGTCTGGATTAAAGAACTGAGCATATTAAGTTGAAATGAACGCATCACTGTGCACAATATTTTAGCAGGCTTTTATAACAGCAATCAACCTTGTGCCAGAGGGAAAAACTCATGCAGTTCTTGGCGTTGCAACCAACAGTTTTTCCTTGATGAAGTTGCATCATTCTGGTCTGCAGTTCCCCATATTGCCCAGAAGGTTCTGGCTCTCCAACATCAAGCAGGAACAAAATGAAATGAAATGAAACAAAACAGGATTCTTCTCACCTTGCTGGCTATTTCAAGTGTAGAGGCAGTGCAGTGGGGTATATTTGGCTGACGAGAAGGATCTTCCAGAATTGTCAGGGGACTGCAGGCATTTCAGTTCATAGTATGTAGCAAGATGTACTTATTATCATATGTTAACAGGCATAAAGATTGGAAATCTGCTCAAGACAAATCCTAAAAACAGTCTTTTTTTTTAAAAGACACCAGTTGATGAATTCCAGTATTATACTTCCTTTTATTTCTTCAATAGTTGCAACTAAAAATAATTCCAGATGTGAAATGTACACTTGCAGAGTCATCAGAGGTGCTCTGTTGGGGTCTGAGCTGAGTGGCAGACATTTTAACAGCCATCATTGTGAAGCAGAACATTTTCACTTCCTCCAGACTCAAGTACACAAACAATAAGCGTACAGTTAGGTTTCTGCACAAAGTCTACGAAGAAAAACTTTGGCTATCATCTTCATAGGTTGGTTTGGCACACAGTGCTGCCTCCACTAGGGTGGACAATATTCTTTAAAATTTAGAAAAAAAGAAACTGAAGAAAAGAGACTTCATCTTTGTCTAAGTCATCGCAATAATTGGCTTATCTTAAAGATTGGATACGGCAAAGCTACCAACTGAAGACTTCATAGTGATTTGGGAGAACAGCTCTTAAAATAGCTACAGTAATTATGTTTTTTTCAATTGGTTCAAATAAGAAATGGGAAAGCAGGAAAAAAAATCAACGGGGGCTGCTGGATTTAAACCATAATTGTTACTTGCATTCTATCTTGCTATTCATTTTTTAAAGATTGTCTCACTTGCTGCATTCTCCAACCTTACATGGATTACTGGAATGGTATACAAAAGGATCTTCACTCTCTTCTTTCTGCCCTGCTTGGTTTTCAAGTCCTCTTTACAGAATAAGCAGTTTAAATGAATAATTCCGACCTTAAAATTCAAGTAATATCCTCTGCATTTGTGTATGTTTCTTTCTTGCTGACAATAAATGCTCTAATCTTTCAGGCTTAAGGTTTGGAAATCAGATGTTGAAAGATCTAGATTAAATTGTTTAGGATGAAAATAATTCATCATTGATTGGAGATGGGATCTACCTATTGAAAGGCAGAAATAACAATGGCCTTGGAAAACTCATAGTGAATTGGGTGGAATGATATTGGGGTGATCTTATAAGATTACTTTGAGTCTGAAAAGCTACTGGAATTAGCTGGAAGGTTTGCTAGGTTATAGAATCAATTTGGCAAGACTATCCATTTTTTCGGTTATAATGATTGGTGTTGTTTTTGCAGTTTTCATTTTGGAATGGTAAGGTACATTACTTGAGACAAAATAGTATCATCAGTATTGTTGATTAAATACTTTTAAAACCATAATAAAAGTTCTTCACAAGAAAACTAACAAAGGTCTCCCAGAATTCCACAGATTCAATGGAAAAATAAAATCATGGGGCCATTTTCTTTGTATTTGGCCAACAGCTCAATGAGTGGAAAGGGGAACAATGAATCAAAGCTCAAGAATGTTCCCTGTGTGGAGAAGATCACGGTGGTCCATGCTTCCCCTCATCATCTCAAAGATCTCTTTAGCACAATCTGCTATGCAGAGACACCGGAAAGGCAAGGATTGATGGAGGAAAAGGGAAAAAAAAGAAAAAAAGAACAGCTTCTGGACTTCTGAGTAAAGAAAGCAACAATCCTCATGAGTGAATGCCAGGGTGCAGCCAGAACTGATGGGGCTAGGCAGAAGTCATCCTCTAGCAAGTCTGGAGGGGATGATGATGTGCATAAAATAAAAAGGATGGGTTAAGCTAAATGGGCGTTTCAAAGGCAAAATGCCAAGGGCAGCGAATGGTGACTTGCAGTCAAATAGAGAAGGAGTAACTGCAAGCATAACAAGATATTCAAGGAAGGTCTGAAGGAGGCCCCTCTGCCACAATCCGAGGTGTCTTCCTAGAGAAATGAGAGAGAGAGAGAGGTTTTTTAAAGAATACTTGCTTTTGCTGAAACTCATATATATATATATATATATATATATATATATATATATATATATATATATATATATATATATATATATATATATATATATATATATATATATATATATATATATATATATATATATATATATATATATATATATATATATATATATATATATATATATATATATATATATATATATATATATATATATATATATATATGAGTTTGAAAGTATTTTTAAATTTTGTTCGTTTTAAGGAAAATGACCATGCAAATAAATTTGTGCATTATCCAAGGCCTTATCTCCTCTACTCCTATTAGAACAGTTTTGAATATCTAGGATTCTGGAATAAACTTAAGTTTCATAGATTCATTAGCAGGAAAAGAATAAATTTTACTGTTTTCAGGATCAAGAATAAAGCACAATGAGATTAAAAGGACATCCAGACCAATGCCTTGTTCAAAGAAAAGTTAAAATTCATGCCATTTTTTGCAACATTTATTTAAGAATTAAGTTTCAAAGGTTCTTTCAGAGAGTCTTTTATGATGTATACATACAATAACTCATCAAAATTGCTTCGGGTGTAGGTACTGCTATGCCTCTTGTCATGTACATTTGTTTTTTTTCATCTAGTTTATTATTTTCTTTAGAAAAAGAAACAATTCACAAGCAGCCAAAAAAAAAAGAGTAGCTGTATTAATGGTTCTAGAGCAGTGATGGCGAACCTTTTAGAGACTGAGTGCCCAAAAACTGGCCCCACCCCCCACCCCGCTCCCACTCACTCTGCCTGCCCGCAGCACCACTCACCATATCCAGGGCCCGCTGCAGATCGCCCAGCAGCGCCATGGCGGCCACGCCCTCTGCCCGCACCCCGCAGCATCAACTGTGCCTAATGGGGCGTGAGGACAGAGTCTTGTCTATGCTGTCTGGCTGCCATATCCTTGGCTGCACTGCTCTGCGTGGGCCACACTTGGGGGCGACTCTCCTCCACGGGGGCTGCTGGTGAGAAGGGGGTCGTGGAGGGAGGCGAGGCTGGGGCAACGGCACGTGTGCCCACAGAGAAGGCTCTGAGTGCAGCCTCTGGCACCCGTGCCATACCCGTGTTTCCCCTAAAGCAAGACAGGGTCACACTTTCTTTTTATCCCCAAAAGCCCCACTCTGTCTTACTTTCGGGGTACGGCTTATATTGATTGGAAAACAATTGTCAGTTTTATTTTAAGTATTTTAAGTATATTAAGTATTTTAAGTATTTTAAGTATTTTAAGTATTTAAGTATTTTAAGCAGGAGGCGGAAGTGGGCAGGAGTAATATGTCTTACTTTCGTGGTATGGCTTATATTAGCCGACCCCCTGAAAACCCCGATACGTCTTACAATCGGGGGTGTCTTACTATCGGGGAAACACGGTAGGTTTGCCACCACTGTTCTAGAGTCCAATAACCTTCGTTCTGTTAGTTGAAAGTGAATATTTTCTAGCGGCAGAGGCACAATATAGATGTATTTATAATGACTGCCAAGACTGGAAGCAGCTTCTCTATAACCTTTCCCTTTCGTTTTGCCCTTTTCTTCCCTTCCCTTCCCTTCCTCCTTTCCTTCCCTTTTTCTCCCCCCCCCCACTATTTACTATTTCTCTTTATTATTTTTACTTTCTTTTATGGTTTTTGCTTTGTTAAATATTTCTTGATAAAAATTATTTTAAAAAAGTGAACATTTTCCTACATAGCAGAAGGAAAGTCTCTGCCTATTGTTTTTAAATTTCCTAGGACAGTGGTGGAGAACCTATGGCGCGCGTGCCAGAGGCGACACTCGGAGCCCTCTCTGTGGGTACACGTGCCGTTGTCCCAGCCTTGCCTCCCCCCACGACACCCTCCTCACCAGCAGCCTCCTGGAGGAGAGAAATCCCCGAGCGATGTCCACACAGAGCAGTGCAGGGAAGGACATGGCAGCCAGGCAGCAAACACAAGACTCTGCTCTCATGTCCCATCGCACACAGTTGATGCTGCATGGCACGGGCAGAGGGTGTGGCCGCCATGGCACTGCTGGGCTGCCTGGGTGATTTGCAGCGGGCCCTGGAGGCGGTAAGTGGCCCTGCGGGCAGGCAGGACAGGGGATGGGGGCGGGACAGGGGCAGGGGGTGGAGTGGGGGCGGGGCCAGTTTTGGGGCACTCAGTCTCTAAAAGGTTCACCATCACTATCTTAGGATATCCTCCTCCCTAGAGCAGAATCATTTCAGATGTCGCATTCCATATATACAGCATTAGTTATCCCTCCTTTTACTTACAGTTGCATTGTAATCAAAACAGATGTGGGGACCCTTCCGGTAACGTGGCTTCTCTACTAGCTCACATTGATTGCGATCTCCTGGAGGAGCTTTGTGTGGTATCAGCCAAATGAAGCAGAAGATAAACAACATTAGACAGATTAAAATGATGTGAATTAGAAGATTAAAAAAAAATAGAATACAAATGCTAACAGATTAAATTATCTCCGAATATTGAACTGCTCCTGTATTCCAACCTAATTTTTGTGATTTCTGTCCTTCCTCACATCCTTCCTTGTTTTTGTTTTCCTCTCTCTAAAGTCTGTAATTGTATCAATGTAAATGGTAAGTGGTGGGAGAAAAAAAACAACGTGAAAGGACTATTTTTGTGAAAGTTCTCAATGGCTGGTATATTTAAATGGGCTCTTATAGAAATAAAAATATTTGTAAACAAGAAGTAAATAGACTAGATGGCCTTTTGTTTGACTCCCTAGCAGCTTGTCATACACAAAAAATTGTAATGCATAAAATATATTGGTCAGCTGATTGTTGGGTTGTCTTATAGCACAGGAAAGTAGGTCATTCCAGCAACTCACTGCACTTTGGGATGGAAAGAAAAGAGGAACGGAGCAATAAGTATCCTTCTTCCCTCACTTTGAATAATACTGGTTGGAGATGCTGCCTTTCTTTTGTCACTTGATTCATTTTCTCTCCTGAAAGGTGCTTGAGAGGAAAGGAGGGAAATTGCTTTCCTTGCAGGAATTCTGATGTTGGGTGGAGATGGATGAGGGAAATTACATGTGTGTGCATTTATACAGGAGTGTATACCTCCTGTCTTTCAGTGCAGCTCTCTGGTTCTAGGCAGTTTGTCTTCAACTTGATCTATTTTAAACTTTATACAATATCATGTTAAAATTCTGCGGGCAAGTCCTACATGGCACTAAGGTTCTGCAGGTTCCTTCTTCCCCTTCTTGGCTCTCCAGAGCAATTAATCATTGGTTAGTTGTCAATTAGTCATGACCACTTTGGATTACTTCTACTGTCTGATGTAATGTATCTCTGAGTTGGAGTTTATGGCCTGTTGTGGATTTTCCTTAGACCTGTTTGGCTATTGCAGGTATAATAGAGGAGAAGATATGTATCTTGAGCATTGATGTTACCTAGCTGGGTAATAAAATGTCTGCAAGCAAACAACTAAGCTCAGAGAACACCAAGAACTCCACTACTGCAGGTACAGATTGTTGGACCAGATGCCCTTTGGTCTGATATAATGTAGCTTGTCTTAAATTGTTACAAAATTTCCTTTTACATTTATCTACATAGTCTACAAAATTGTAATGGATTTGAGTTCAGATGATTGTATGTTTAAACTATTTGTGATAATATGAACATCAAACTACTTATGGGAAATGTATTTCAAGTAATATTTATAAAAAACACACCAGAAAAAACATCAGTTAATAATAGGCATACCATCTATTATATTGTTTCTGATTTGGAATACAACTGATTACCAATACCTTTTATCTCTGCTTGGAGAAGTTTTGTGGATTCACACTGATTGCATATTGGCTTTTCTGCTACAACAAACAGAAGATTAGACCCAGCAAGCCTTTGTGCATGGAACAGCCTGGAGAAAAAGGGAGAGAAGAAGAGAAGCAGAAGTACTGCTATCCTATTATCCTATACTAGCCTATCTAATTTATAAGTTGTGTCTGCAAAGAACTGCATTTTTCCTTAGTAAAGAGATTCAGCTTCTGAAGAAGCCATCATAGCTGTCTCATTCAACTCTATCATCTATCATCTCTATCCTATCTATCTATCTGTCTGTCCGTCCGTCCGTCCGTCCATCCATCCATCCATCCATCCATCCATCCATCCATCCATCCATCCATCCATCCATCCATCCATCCATCCATCCATCCATCCATCCATCCATCCATCCAGTGGTGAGATCCAAATATGTGAACAACTGGTTCTCTGGGACTGGGCAACAAAAAAATAGCTACCAGTTCTGCCAAAGTGGTGCGCTATCCCATCTATCTTGTTGGGGATGGAGAAGGTCGTTAACTATTTCTACTCCTGTAGTTATTCCAATAAACATTCCTCCTCCCATCAGCATCAAAACAAAGCATCTATTGATGCTAACAGAAGCATGAAAACAGTTTTAAAGTTATATTTTTAGGATTATTGCTATATGCACTTCTCAGAGCATTCTAGGAAATGCAGTTCTTTAAAAAAAACACTGAATTTCTAACAGAATTGTACCATCATAACATTCCCCAGGAGTTTTTGTGTCTAGCATAATACTGATGTTTATTGGGATGTCATTCATCTTGTGTAATGGCATCAGAAGCTGTCTGCTGTTTTCATTAAACAATCAGTTACAAGCATCCTATAATTTCTATGACAGACACCACTAATTTTGGTACCTGTTAGTGGTTATGTTCCTTAATCCCACTGTTTTTTACAAGGACTGAGCTGAAGAACTAGAATCTTACAATGTCTGAACCTTTACAACAGGGATTCTTTCTACTAACCTAGAGCAATTTCCACAATCAATGATGGTGTTGTAGGTATAGTTAACAGAACTAAAATAGTATTGGGTTTGCTTCATGATGCAGCTGGTCTCCTTGGATTCCATGTTGTCTGCCGAGACATCCTCTGTTTAGACACATAGTACATATAGTGAGTCGCAAATAAAAGCATAAACATTTTAAAAATCTTTCCTACATCATCTAAAAAGCAGCTCATCCGGATTGGATTGGCCTTTTCTAAAGCTGTGCTTGTGCCAACTGCTACTGATAACGGTGCAAGAATGTATGGGGGGTGGTGGAATTCAACAATTTATCCTATATTTCCACTTTTACCTTACTGTTTGTTTTTTCTCATCTACATAGACATTTATTTTTTACTGTAGAAGTGTAACCTTTCTCTGCTCAGTCTAGAGCAGTGTTTCTCAAACTTGATAACTTGAAGAGGTGTGGACTTCAACTCACAGATTTCCCTAGCCAGCATGGGGAAATCTAGAGAATCAACCTTTTCATTCTGCTATCTTCTAGTAATCTACATTAAAGCTTGTTGTGTTCCCCTGCCTAACTAATTCACCTTGTGAAATTGACTTACACCTTTTTTTTGCACTGCAGAAGGTTAATTTAGCAACTTATTTATTGATGGCTGCACTCCTTTTTTTTTGGCATGATAGATCAGATTTATTGGAGTATACTCTTGTGAAGATTTATGTGTGCAGATTTTATATTTGTGCCCTAAAGCCCCCTGAAGCTGCACTCAGAATAACTAGGTCACAATTTGCTTCTCTAGATTAAAAAGCACAAAGATGAGGGATGTTTTTTAGAGACCTGAACCATTCAGTTGTAGCAGTAACATATTCAGTCACATGATAATGAAGGAGTAACTGATAGTCAGATAACATTTAGTTTTATTTTCACTTCCTATATTAATCCAGCTACAGTTAATTTATAGTGCCTCCTCCTGCCATTTCATCCTGTGGGAGTTGAAAGAAATATACAAATAGGGATCGTTACCTCTTTGAAACCAGCTGTTATAGGCTAATCCATACAGGAACTGCTGAAATAGAGACCTTGTGGAAAAAAATAACAATTAGGTGTCTGTAAAATAAAATAATTTCATGTCACAACACAGAACAGGTTATTTGAATTAATTTTGTTTTGACATCTCCAAGTTGAAAGCAAAAAAAACAACCCCCAAAATACAAACATGAATTTGTAGATTTCTAGGGAAATTTTAAAAACAATAAAATTACTATTTTAAATATTTCCACTAATATTTCTGCAACAGATTGTGAGATCTATCCTAGAATGGTTCGTGTTTTGTTACATCTAAGCTTCTGCAGTTTATCTCATTAACTACAAGAAAAGAAAGGAAAAAAGAGAAGAAAGCAAAAGAAAAAAGAAAAGAAAAGAAAAAGACTCACCATGCAGCTGCTGAGCTCCACCAAGCCAGGTTCAAGAAATCTGCCATGGTTGGCTAAATGTAAATAAATAAAGTATACTTTTAAACAGAACACAGTTGCTACTAGGAAGTGAATGTAGTAATTGGGAAATCCAAGCTCAGTGAACTGTTGTTTCTCACGTGTTAATAGCGTAAATATCAATCCCTAATTTTCTTTCTCCATGAGTGTTGGGCTACTCGAAGTCTGAATTCCCTTGGGTGAACAGCGTGTAATGGTAAATATAGTAGGTGCCTATTTGAAGGGGACAACTATACCGTCTTCTGCCTCATGAACCAGCGACCGGTTAGGGCACATAGGGTTGGCCTCCTACGGGTCCCGTCTGTTAGACAATGTCATCTGGCAGGGCCTAGGGCTAGGGCCTTCTCCGTTGCTGCCCCAGCCCTCTGGAACCAGCTTCCCTCAGAGGTTCGTACTGCTCCCTCCCTCCTAGCTTTCCGGAAACTGCTGAAGACACATCTATGCCGACAGGCTTGGGGCGTATGTGCTGTGCTCTGCCCCTCAGCCTAGGAATGTCCCTCCATCAGCGACTGTGAGCTGACTGTGCTTGTTTGCTGTATGAATGTGATTAATTTTATTGTATAATTTTATTGTATTGTTTTGTAAGCTGCCCTGGGTCCTAGGAGAAGGGCGGCATATAAGTTTGAGTAATAAATAAATAAATAATAATTCAGTTGGTATCCATGAAGCTTGTTACATTAGAGTTGTCCTTTTCTAACCACCCTCAGTGCTTCATCATTTATATCCTAAAGGTGCTTTTTCGAGAGGCAACTGGACTTGGTTTTCTTTGAAGACATTTCGCTTCTCCTCCAAGAAGATTCTTCAGCTCTGACTGGATGGTGGGAATGGAAAGATTTCAGTGAAGGGACACAGGGCAGAAAACATCCTGCAGAAAGCACAGTTTCATAACACAGTCCTTTCAGCAGATCCAAGAAATCTCTCCATTCCCCACCATACAGTCAGAGCTGAAGAAGCTTCTTGGATGAGAAGTGAAATATCTTCAAAGAAAAACAAAGAAAGTCCAGGTGCCTCTTGAAAAAGCACCTTTGGGACAACCATGACCTGGATGACTGAGAATCTCCATAGACCTTTTCCAACCTTTTCTATACCCCGTACCCCTAGAACGCTTCTGATATATTCTTACAAAAGTTTGAAATAACAGCAACAAATTATGCATATACACTATAATTTTGTAAACCCAAGTTTTCGTACCCCCTGGAATATCATCTTGCACCTCTGGTTGGGAACCCCTGCCATAGACATTCATCATTTATGCTTTTGCATGTGTGTATTTTACCCCTTAAATAGTGCTAGAAGTTTTGCTATACAGATTTGGCAGTTTGGCTTGGTCTACTATGTTAATAACTCTTATCAAAAAGGCTGATAAGATTAGTCTGGCACAATTTGTCTGTGACAAGTATCCTTCTTTTAACTCAATAGGGTAGGTAGCCTGCATTCCCAGTTGAATTTTGGTTTTTTTTTGTCATTCATAGGGATTTTAGAGTTGTCTTTGTGTCAACTTATAGTATCCTCCTCAGTCAAATGGAGTGGCTTCCAATTTATATTTTTAGAGGGGGAGTGGGTTGCCTTCTTCTTTCCCTTACACTGTAAATTTAAATACTTGCCATTCAGTGATGTGAAACATATTTACACCCGAATAGCCAATGCTTCAATCAGGTAAGATCCGATAGCATGGAATCCTGACTCACCACATAGACCCCACGCGATGCACTCCCTGTGTTGCTTGGAGCTTCTGGAGCACAGACAGATTGAAAGTCGTATGATTCTTTCTGTGTGAAGAATGAATTGTTGTAGAGAGCAGACATCAAATGGGCATCCACCTCACTGAAGAACTTTCCAACCTGAATATCAAACAGGAGGAAAGAATAATCATCAGTAATATCTATATATGTTGCTGTTTGTAAAAATGTTATCGGTCATACATTCTGTACATGAATATGAGAAAATAATAATCAATGAATGAACTGTACTAAGTAAACAGGCAGTCATATTACAATATTGAAAAATAAAACTTTGGTAATTACACAAATATCACTGTGAAATGAAGCAAGTACCCCCTATTTTTTGTTTTAAGAAAAAGAACAGCTCACCTGGTATTTGTAGTCTTCTTGGTTGGAGATCACCAGAAATCCACCATCATCAATAAGCACACAAAGCAGATCCTGCAACATGGGAAGAGGGAGTGGGTGGCTGCAATGACATGGAGTGTTGCTGCTATATTGCTTTTGTTTAAGGAGGCCACTGGCCTTCTTTTTCCTCCCTTATTTTATTACACCTTTCTGCTCCACATGCATGCCCCTATTAGCTTCCATAGGCAACTCAAAGTGCTAATTTTAAAGCCCATATCTTGGCATTAAGGAATCTCCAGGACTGTTTCTTTAACCCAACTTGTCTACCTGGTATGAAATACCTGGGAGAATTTCCTAATTATTCCCCAGGAGGCAAAAAGTTTAAAGCAGTGGTGACGAACCTTTTAGAGACTGAGTGCCCAAACTGAAACCCAAAACCCACTTATGCATCGTCGAGTGCCGGATGGGTGTGGCCCATTGGCTGGATGTGGCCAATTGGGTGGGCATGGCTGCGATGGTAACGGCAGACTGGGTGGGACTAAAAAGTTCAATCAATCAATTCCAACTTTGCAAGATCTTTTTTTTTCTGCGAGAAGTTGGAATTGACTGATTGAACTTTTTTTTTTTGTACATGGCAGCGGAGGCTTAAAGCAAAAAGGCTGTATAAAATCCAGCTGAAGGCCTAGGACTGGGGCGATGGCGCGCGTGCCCACAGAGAGGACTCTGAGTGCCGCATCTGGCACCCGTGCCCTAGGTCCACCACCACTGTTTTAAAGGCTTTTGTTTCTATACTTTGGTGCAGGTGCTTTTAAACACCCCTTTCCCTTGGAATCTGTGCAGCTCTCAGCTTACTTAGCTCTAGGATATTATTAAAAATTGAATTAAGAGAAATTTTGAATCTTGAATGCATTTCTGTCTTTCTACCCATTTCTGTATTTCAGTTTTCGATTTCTTGATGTATTTTTTGGTTATAATTTTTTTATATAATAATTGCTTAGTCTTGAGTATTCTATCATGCATGTTTTACTGTTAATTCTTACTGAGATCCACTGAGAATAAAATGATGAGGAAGGCTAAAACAAACAAACACACAAAACATCTACTTATGATCCAGACAGGGCAGTGATCTGGCACTGCTGCCTCTTAATTCTTTCAAGTTATGGAAGTAGGCTCCTAGACTTGCATGTGAGGACAGCAGATCCTACAGGGTCCAAATGCACATCCCTATCAGTCATACACACACATCTGCCCAAACATGTTTCACATACCTTTAAACCTTCATTTAAAATAAATTGTTCTCAAACCACATTTAAAATCCATTTGACCTCCTTTTCTAATTCATAAAAAAATGGTTCCTCAATCTACTTTTAAAATAGAATGATTCCCCCCTCTTTCCTATAATCCACTTTTAAAATAAATAGTTCTCCCCTCCGTTCTTTCATTTATTTTTATTGGTTAGCTGGCTGGCTGAATGATTTGCTGGGTTCTTCTACTGTGAAACCAAGAGTATTTGTTGTTGAAGGCACAAGGTCAGGAGGAAGTATGTTTGAGAGCAGGAAGAAAGAAGATTATAAGTCTCTATCAAAGAAATAAGTTATAAGGTGGAACATTTTAAAAGGCAGACAAACGGTGGGAGCATGAAGTCTCTGCAACCTTCACCCAAGCATAGAGAGCATAAGATGTAGACATTCTACATGATTGGTTTTAAATTGATGAATCAACTTCGAGGCAGGGATGGGTAAATGGGTGACGACAGCACCATCATTAGCCTTTTGATCTTAGACATCAGTCACTGCCTGATCCTTCCCCAGAAGAATATTCCATTGATATCAGATGTTTCCTGATCCTGTTAGCTTTCCATATAGTCATCAGGACCTGATCGTTCTCAGTAAAACTTTGGATTCTGAATGGTTGCTATTGTCTCTCTGAGTGTGCGTTAGTGTGTGATTGTGGAAATGGGTTTCCTGTGTCCCTTGACATTGGGGAATTTTTTTGGTATAAAGTTTCTGTTTTTAATGATTACAGTTATGGAAGTTTGCAAGCCTTTCAGAGCCAGACATGACTGTAGCAGCAGAGAAGCAAAGCAAATAAATAAAAATACAAATAAGAAAACTTATTACAGGTTACAGATGTTTTTTTTTTTTACTGAGCAAAGGGAACATCCTTGCCTTCAACAGGAGATGGAATATACATTTCTGAATGTGCAATCCAAATTGCAAACTGTACATTGTCAATTTTAAAAGTACAATTTGCAATGTTTAAATTTTTGCATTAGTTGCTTTAGGCAGCAGATATTTCAGAAGCCTGCTTTTTGGGATGAAGGCATTGTCCTTTGCATCATAACTATGTTACTTTTGCAGTCCTGCTCAGTATTTCCAGAAGTCAATTTTAAATTGCTTACTTTCTGAATTTTAAAAATCAAGTGGATTTTTACATAATCTTCTGGTCAGAAGGAGTCATGCAGTGATGTTGCAGCTATTTACCTTGTCATTAGTATCACAGTCCATCTCACAGCTTGTGGAGAGGTCACACTGCAAACCAAAAAAAGGAGGCAATAAAATCAAGGGAATTCTAGACAAATCTTAGAACTGATTTATTTAAATCCACATTTTGTCTATAAATCTTTCATAATCACTTTCTAACACTTCTATAGACTCTATAGACACTAACAAGTACATCAAGGGGCTTGGGGCGTATGAGCTGTGCTCTGCCCCTGGGCCTAGGAATGTCCCTCCATCAGCGACTGTGAGCTGACTGTGCTTGTTTGCTGTATGAATGTGATTAATTTTATTGTATAATTTTATTGTATTTTTGTAAGCCGCCCTGGGTCCTAGGAGAAGGGCGGCATATAAGTTTAAGTAATAAATAAAATAAATAAATAAAGGTTGTCCATGCCAGTTCTGAAACATTAGATCTGAATACTATACACCTCTAAAAGTTTACGGACATTCCATCACATAATGTTCTAATAACCAAATTCACTCTTTCAATTTTGGGATAGATTGTATGTCACAGTGAATGAATTGTTGTCACTAGGCTGCGATGAGTGCATATGAATACATGAATCCATTGGTTAGTGATACCTGCATGTGAACTCCAGGGAAAGCTCATAATGGAAAAAACAGAGATAAATTTGGGGGGGGGGAGTGCAAAATTCTGATCAAATGCCATCCACAGGGGAAGTCTTTTAATTGACCTTGACTGGATGAATAAAAACAACACAAAAGAGTTCAGAAAAAAATGATTATATCTGAAGCTCTACAAATGAGAATACTGACACTTTGGTTAGTGTCCGCTTAGAAAGAAGTCTGTTTTGAATAGAATAGTTCTTTACTTACAACCATTTGTTTAGTGACCATTCGAAGTTACAATGCCACTGAAAAACTGACTTACAATTTGTCCTCACACTTATGACTATCACAAGCATCCCCACAGTTATGTGATCAAAATTTGGGTGCTTAACAACCAGCAGGTATTTATGATAGTTGCAGGATCTCAGGATCATGTAATCACCATCTGCGATCTTCCCAGCTGGCTTCTGACAAGCAAATATTCCCTTAAGGACCACATGATTTCTTTATGTATCAATGGCAAGAAAAAAAAATAGAGCAAGTAAATGAATTTGGCTGATAATTAAGATGAGAAAACAACTAGAGAAATGTATTATTATTGGCATACAATTTTCTACACCAGCGTTCCCCAACCTTTCAGGGTTGGTAGCCTGGCACCGGGAGGGGGGGAGGAGGGGATGGTTTTGTGTGAGGGGCAGGGCGCAAGTAGGGTTGCCAGAGTGTCTGATGGCACCTGCTACTTGCACCGGCGGGGCTGTGCATGTACATGTATGCCAGTCCGCCACTCAGGCCACCCATTTGCGAATAGGCCATGGGCCAATAGTGGGCCACGGCTCACAGTTGGGGATCCCTGTTCTACCCTCTAGATAACATGGCTTACCTTAAAAGAAAGAAAATGTACATCTATATATGGGAATATTAACTATGTTTCTTATGATCATGAGGCTAATACACAAAATACTTTTGTCATGTTTAGTATACCCACAAAGTGTTTTATTTTAAAAAGAGTTAACTGTCAACATAATGAATGACATTTATACAATTATATAATTCAAAATTGTCTTGCTGTTGTGCTGTTTGGTTCGATATTCATCCATTTGTTTACAGTTTTACAAAATTTAGTAAGTTTTAAATATGTGAATATACTTTTGATTTATATACCAGAAACATATCACACTACAAAGAATTATGAATTTATCGATATGGGGGCTGAAAAAAATAAGCTATTTTTCACTGTGGCACATTAATCCCACATTTATATCTTGAATAATCAATACATATTTACTTTCTTTTTATGAACTGATTCTCTAGCAATATAATGAAAAGACTAATATAGTATATGATACATGCCTAATGATGTGTTTAAAAAGTAAATGAATGATTTTTTGTATGTATTATTATTTATTTTTAATAAGATTTATAAGGCCACCCAACTCAAACAGTATGGCTCTGGGTAAGCCTAGAGCATAAAAAACAATATCCACCCAACCTACAACTTTAATACATATATACTATAAAAATATAAATGGCAAAATATAAAATATAAAACCAAGCCACATAGCATATTAGGTTGGAACATATAATATTGTACATTTTTGTCATTTCTTTTTGTCCTTTTATTGTCTTTATATATTTAATTTTTTTCCTTCTTTTCCTTTTATTGTATATTAATGCAATATTTATTTATTTTGAAACCAGAAATTCCCCAGTTCCAACTATGCTGTTTTCAAAAGTCCTAGTAGTCCTAGTAGTGTTCCTACTGTGTTTCCCCAAAAGTAAGACCTACCCCGAAAATAAGCCCCAACTTGATTTTGGGGGGGTGGGCCTAATATAAGCCCTACCCCCAAAATAAGCCCTAGTTTTGGGATGAGGCACACACCTAAAAATCAAGCTAGGGCGAGGGGTGGGGAGTGGAGATGGCCCACATGCCCCGCACCCACTCACCTTGCAGCCAGGCCTTTTTTTGCTGGCCCACTTCTTCTGCAACATCTTCTGCAGCCAGGCCTGCATTTCTCAGTCACAGGCCTCTCCAGAAGGCCTATGCAGCTGAGAACTGAGCTATGGATTGAAGGCTGCAGAGGCCTTCTGGAAAGGCCTGACTGCGAAATGCAGGCTGGAGCTCCATTCCCATCTGCAGAATGCTCCTTCGGTCGCAGAAGAAATGGGCGGGCGGGCTGGCTGGGGCTGTTGGTGCCAGAGGTGAGTATAAAAGACATACATGTCCTGAAAATAAGACCTGGTGCCTTTTTTGGAGGCAAAAAAGAGAGACCTGGTCTTATTTTCGGGGAAACACAGTAGGAACACCATCACCACCCCACACACGCATGCACGCTTTGATTACTTACTCGTCGTGTTTTCTGATGATCTGTTTGATTGCTAGCAAGGACTTTAAATTTTTGTGTCCAGGCCTCCAAGTCAAGTTTTACTCCTACCACTGGGGAGGAAAAAGAATTTTATTTTTAAATTTGCAGATAGAAAGTTTAATCTGAGGAATATGAATGTAAGCACATTTATGGGAGGAGATTTTGCTCTTCTTCTCCCTTGCAGCTTCTTGCATTCCCCTGAAAAGTCTATCTGGAAGTCAGGACAACAGATGGGGAATTGAACTGACAGCGAGGAAAAAGGGAAAATCCTCCAAGTCAGCTGAAAGGACCAAAGGCAAGAATCCAATTCTATCTCTGTTTTAAAACACAAATTCTGATTTCATGATCTACATAGTTTTCATATACCCCAATGGGCTTTTTCACATAACTTTCCAACATAATCACACTGAAACTCAAGTCTCAGAGGTGGTGGAAGGTGTATCTGGAAATATGGAATGCTTGTAGAGCTCCAGAAAGCCTGTGCTGAACTAAGGCAGATACAACAACAACAACAACAACAACAATAATAAAGCAATATGGAAATAAACCTCTGTTTGGTTATCAATGATAGACACTTGCAGATATAGAACTTTTATTATACACATTAGAAAACTACAATACATTAGTTTGCGACATAATCGCCATTCAAATTGAGGCACTTGTCATAATGTCTTACAAGGTTTGAAATTCCTTAGTAGTAATCGCTTGGTACCAAATATGGGCTATGCAGAGGTGATCAAAAACATCCCAACAGAACTGCTTCAAAACTTCTTGGGTTCGTCTAGTGTTGTGCGGGCAAGCATTATCGTGAACCAACACCACATCAGAAGTGGTGCCATAGAACAGGGATTTTCAACTGATGGTACGCGTACCACTTGTGGTACATTAACAAGTGGCAGGTGGTACGCAGCCCTGCCTAGCCAAGTGTAGTGGGGCCAGCACAGGCAAGGACTTACTATGAGAGAGTCCTCTGGAGCTGCAGAGTGGCTGGGGCGAGGCAAAGGCCCCAGGCTCACTTCTGGCTCACCCTCCCCCATGAGAAAGGAGGATGAGGGAGGCAGAGACAGGAGAGGCTATAAAAGGAGGCAGTTTGGGTGAGAGGGAGAAAAAAAAGCAGCAGCCTTGAGAGGAGGCAGAGTCAGCTCTAGCTGCATCAAAGGGTAAGAAGAAGGAGGAGGAGGGTGGGGGAGAGGAGAGGAGATCAAGCAGGCCGGCCATGAGCCGATCTACAACTGCTGTGGCAGAGCCACCTGTGCTGGCAGCAGCAAACAGGCAAGAAATGCAGTGGGGGAGGGGTTGCCCTCCAAGAGGAATGAAAAAAGGCAGCTGGAGGTGAGGCACGGAGGGAGGGAGATGAAGAGTGGAAGGATTCTTATGTGCTTTTGTGACTTTGAAGTTCTGGGATTTGTGCAATGTGGGCTTTGTGTTCTTAAGGAGTGTTTGGCAATTTCTATTTGGCTGATGGCTGATGTCTCGTGTTAGCTTCTATTGCTCTGCTATTGTTAGCTGTAAGTTTTGCTGCAAGGGATTTTGAAATATTTTTCTCCTGAATGGATTTTGCCTGTAGCATTCCTTTACTTATGAATGGAGCCATTTGGGGAGCAACCAATACTAACTACATATTTTTTCTTCCTTAAGTGCCAGTATCTAATTCTTAAAGGGGAATGTTCCTTCCTTCACTCAGCAGTTTGTCTTTTCTGTCTCTGGAGGCTTTTCCTTGTTTGATGCATATATGGAAGAGAGAAAATATGGGGGGGGGTTCAAATTCTTCCTTCAGAAAGAAGTGGGCATGAGAGAGAGGGAGGGAGGGAAGTCCCGCCTTAGCATTTGGTCATCAGCAGCCCTTCCATTGAAGGGCTTGTCCATTTTGCTTGTCAAAAGGTTGCTGGGAGGTCTTAGAGCAACCACATGTTTACTGGACCCGTGTCCCTCCTGGTTGGTACTGGCCTCCAGTGAGGTGACGCGAGGCTGGCTCCAGGCGATTATCAACGCTTCGCTGAGTGAGGGTGTCTTCCCCGCCGCCCTGAAAGAGGCGGTGGTGCGACCCCTCCTCAAGAAGCCCGCCCTAGACCCGGCTGTTTTATCTAACTATCGTCCTGTCTCCAACCTTCGCTTTCTTGCGAAGGCTGTTGAGAGTGTGGTTGCTCGACAGTTCCCTCAGCACCTGGATGAATCGTCGTATCTGGACCCGCTCCAGTCGGGTTTCAGGCTGGGCTACAGCACGGAAACAGCTTTGGTCGCATTGGTGGATGATCTCTGGCGGGCCCGGGGCAGGGGTTACTCCTCTGTCCTGGTGCTATTGGACCTCTCAGCGGCTTTTGATACCATCGACCATGGTATCATGCTGCGCTGGTTGGAGGGGTTGGGTATAGGGGGCACCGTGCTTCGGTGGTTCTCCTCCTTTCTCTCTGGCCGGACACAGTTTGTGTTGACGGGGTCAGAGGTCGACCCCGAGGCCCCTTGATTGTGGGGTACCTCAGGGGTCGGTCCTCTCGCCCTTGTTGTTCAACATTTATGTGAAGCCGCTGGGTGAGATCATCCGAGGTTTTGGGGTGGAATTCCATCAGTACGCTGATGATACTCAGCTGTACATTTCCACCCCGAACCACCCAAATGAAGCTCTTGACGTGCTGACCCAGTGCCTGGAGACCGTGCGGATCTGGATGGGGAAGAACGGTCTCAAGCTCAACCCCTCCAAGACCGAGTGGCTGTGGTTACCGTCGTCCCGGTATAACCAGCTGATTCCATCGCTGTCTATTGGGGGCGAGTCAGTGGCCCCCACGGGAAGGGCTCGCAACTTGGGAGTCCTCCTAGATTCACGGCTGTCCCTTGAGGACCATCTGATGGCCGTGGCCGGGAGGATGTTTTACCAGATTCGTCTGGTACGCCAGTTGCGCCCCTTCCTAGATAGGGACGCGCTACGCACGGTCACCCATGCCTTCGTCACTTCCAGACTGGACTATTGTAATGCTCTCTACATGGGGCTCTCCTTGAAGTGCACGCGGAGGCTTCAACTGGCGCAGAATGCGGCCGCGCGGGTGGTAGTGGGGGCACCCTGGCTGGTACGAATGGCCCCCATCCTGCGCGAGCTGCACTGGTTGCCGGTGGCTTTCCGGGTGCGCTTCAAGGTATTGGTTACCACCTTTAAAGCGCTCCATGGCATAGGACCTAGTTATTTACAAGACCGTCTTCTGCCAGTAAATACCTCCCATCGACCAGTTCGCTCCCACAGAGAGGGCCTCCTCAGGGTGCCATCGGCTAAGCATTGTCGGCTGGTGGTGCCCAGGGGGAGAGCCTTTTCTGTGGGGGCACCGACGATGTGGAACGAGCTCCCCTCAGAACTCCGGACGTGTCATAATCTCCGCACCTTCAGAAGAGAATTGAAGACTCATCTCTTCAATCAAGCCGGCCTGGCCTAGATCTCCTCGGGTTTTAAATTTTTAAACAAGGCTGTTCGGGTTTTAGAATTGGGTTTTTAACAGGTTTTAGTAACAGCCTTGTATTAATTTAATTTAATTTATTTTTAAATATTTATTGTTATTATATGTTTTTATTGGGCTGTAAACCGCCCCGGGAGAGGGGCAGTATAGAAATTTAATAAAACTAAACTAAACTAAACTAAAAGGTTGCAAAAGGGGATCACATGACCCTGGGACACTGTGACCATCATAAATATGAATCAGTTGCCAAGCATCCAAATATAAATCACATGACCCTGGGCATGCTGCAATGGTCATAAGTGTGAAAAATGGTCATAAGTCATTTCAGTGCAATTGCAACTTTGAACAGGGGTGAGGTTTTTGTGGTCATCAAGTTTGACACCTTGCTAGGTGGTACTCGAATATTGCCATATCCTAAAAGTGGTACAATCGGTGAAAAGGTTGAAAAGCCCTGCCATAGAAAATCCTGCCAAATGTGAAGATACCGAAGTACTGCTAGTGAGATTCATGGAGCGTGGTTCGATCATCAGTTCAGAAGTCTACTGTGAAACGTTATGAAAACCCAGACGAGCCATCCATAACACGTGTTGGGGCATGCTGACTTCCGGTGTGGTGTTGGTTCACGATAACGCTCGCCCGCACATCGCTAGACACACCCAAGAACTTTTGAAGCAGTTCCGTTGGGATGTTTTTGATCACCCCCCCATAGCTGAGATTTGGCGTCAAGTGACTACTACTAAGGAATTTCAAACCTTGTAAGGAATTTCAAACCTTGTTATGACGTGCCTTAATTTTAATCTGATTATGTCAAAAAGTAATGTAGTTTTCTAATGTGTATAATAAAAGTTCTGTATCTGTGAGTGTCTGTTATTGATAATCAAATGGAAGTTTACTTCCGAATTGTCCTTGTATTAATAATAATAGTGGGAAGGAACCTTGGAGGTCTTCTAGTCCAACCCCCTGCTCAGGCAGGAAACCCTATACCATTTCAGACAAATGGTGTTCCAGTGTCTTTTTAAAAACTTCCAGTGTTGCAGCACCCACAACTTCTGGAGGCAGGTTGTTCCACTGATTAATTGTTCTAACTGTCAGAAATTTTCTCCTTACTTCTAGGTTGCTTCTCTCCTTGATTCATTTCCATCCGTTGCTTCTTGTCCTGCTTTCAGGTGCTTTGAAGAATAGCTTGACTCCCTCTTCTTTGTGGCAAAGAATTCTGTCCTATTCTATCCTATTCTATCCTAAAATAGGATTGAATAGGACAGAATGGGATAAAAGATCTACTGGTGATGAAAACAGTCTGAATAGAAGACAGTAACTGAACATTTACAGCACGGATGTTAAACTGCCAGCCTGTTGGCCGGTTGCATCATATGGAGGCCATGCCCACCCCAGCTCCGGCAATGCAAAACAAGTCGCGATACGTCACGACACGTCACATGACATGGTGAGTTTGACACCCCCAATTTACAGCAATAAATTGGCTTGCGAGATCATCAGGGTTGAAGACTGATATATCTGGAAGGAACTGGACTGGGGACACCTGTCTTAAGACTTGTATGAAAGTGTTGGATGTTGCACATTGTCCAAGGAACGTTTAATGAACTGATGTTATACAAGACTGAATCTCAGAATGGTCTGTCTTTGTCAGGAATGAAATACAGCTAAGAATAAAACCAGTATCTTTAAAGGACACTTGTTGGAAGCAGAATTAGAAATGAAGATTTGAGGAAGTTAAGTTTACAAGTCTTTCCCAGGAGAGTCTGTTTGCCATACCATATCAAGACTTCATTCTGAAACACAAATTCATGGCAGACATAAATATTTCTTATTCTATGCATGATTCTCAGATAGATGGATTAGAAACAACTGGCTATTTGTTGAGCCATCTAGTGATAAATTGGTTTTCCTAGAAAATTTCAGAATATGTATATTTGCAATAAACAACAATACACTAGATGGCAGCCTCACTTAACAGTTTCTGGTTGCAGACTTCAAACATGATATAATCTTCATATTATAATAAGTAGCTAATAATAATAATAATAATAAAGTTGGAAGGGACCATCTCCAACCCCCTGCTCAGGCAGGAAACCGTATATCATTTCAGACAAATGGCTGTCCAGTCTCTTCTTAAAAATTTCCAGTGTTGCAGCACCCATAACTTCTGGAGGCAGGTTGTTCCACTGATTAATTGTTCTAACTATCAGAACATTTCTCCTTAGTTCTAGGTTGCTTCTCTCCTTGATTAGTTTCCATCCCTTGCTTCTTGTCCTGCCTTCAGGTGCTTTGAAGAATAGCTTGACTCCCTCTTCTTTGTGGCAAAGAATTCTGTCCTATTCTATCCTAAAATAGGATTGAATAAGACAGAATAGGATAAAAGATCTCTGGGACAAAACTCTAGATTACCTTACCTGCTGGCTTCAGATGCCTCTCTCCTATGTTGAGTTCTACAGCTGTGCTAACTAGGATCCCAACAGCACTGCTGTCTGGTTCTGATCCTCTGTAATTGGCTATTTAGAGAAAAGAGGAAAACTAATTAGCATTTTCTGATGAATAATACTGCATGACTGTTACAAGAAACTCTCTGGGCTAGAAGAAACAATCTGGTAATGGACTATTTTTATGGTTTTATGAAAAGTTGTTTTCCTGCCGAAGCTTACTTTCCAATTGACTTTAACAACAAAATAAAAGGCTGCTTCTTTGATTCTGCTATTTAGTAATTAAAGTCTTAAACTACATCCACTGCTACTGATGTGGATGGTAGCCTATCATCTGTCTAAGTTGTGACAATTCTATCAAATTCTGACAACAAACATGACAAAAATTAAATATGCACCATAAAATATAAACATACTGTATAAGACCAAAGCAATTTATTTCCCATGATATGATGACTGAATGCTCCATTCCCCTACTCCTGACACATAAATTTGCATATCAGAGATCAAATATGGTAAGAGTTTTCCTACAGAACAGTGTTTTCAACCTGAGCAATTTTAAGATATGTGGACTTCAGCTCCTGGGAGTAAGCCAGCATGCAAGCCAGCTTAAACAGGAGTTTTGTTGCAATCTCCTGGAGCTTCATATTTATAAGAACTATCCAAACTGAAAATACATCAAAACTGCTTAGCTATTTTCTGCAAGATTTTACTTACGATCTCGGTAAGGTGGCTTAAAGATGTAGCCTTTATTATCTAGGCTCCTTCGATAAAAGCTGGCATTGAAGGGCTCTCGGTCTTCTTCCCAATCTTCAGCAGCTCTTTCATAGAAATCAACCACACCCATATAACGTTATCAATTTCATTTTTCATAAAAGTAGGCCCAAAATCAAGTATATGCATAAAAATTCTAAAGAATTTTTAAAGAGGCAATTTGCTCTTCAGTTGCCAAAACCTCAGATATTCATCAAACATATTTCCTATAAATTTTTCAATAGGTAAATAAAACAACCATTTAACCATGAGATTATAAAATGGCAATAGAGAGAAGTTTTAATGTCACTTGAAGTTTACAGAATTGCCTTTTCAAAATTAGAATTGAGTTATATTATTTGTTTTAGAAGATTGCAGAAATCCCCCAAAGTAAATCCTATCAACTTTTTTTACTGGGGCAATACAATAATTTTCATTTTGCATAACGCTGACTGCTATTATTTTTGTTTTTTCCAAGCATATAAAATATCAGGATATTTATGAAGTCCCTAAAAGTTTGCACTTGGTTTGGGGAATGTCAAGTAATTTTACTGCCTGCCATTTAGGCATTTAAGGCACATCAATAAAAATATTCCTCTAAAGATTGTAGTTAATGCACATTTTTGTCTCCTACAGTATACAAGTTACAATAATCTCATGATTTAGGACAGCTTTTCAATTTTGTATCATGTTCAGATGTCCAAAAGTAGTGGGTTTTGTTTTGTTTTGTAGGAGACCCACTCTCAACATTCTTGCAGAAACAAAAGGCTTGTTCACATCTTTAAAAGACATACAGAGGAAATAAAAATGCTTGGCTTCATTAGAGGAAACTTTTTTCAATGCTGTCTTTCTTCAGTGGTGGTCAGCTGGGGGTTGCTGCTGATAAATGGGGCCACCAATTTTCTCTCCTTTGACCTACTCAGAAGAATCTGGAAAATGGCTTTGATATCAGGCTATCACAAAATAGACCATACATGCAATTCTATGATGATTTGCAGAGGACCAAGATGGATTGCAGAGACCAAAGAGAAGAAAGTTTATCTGTATAAAGATGCTTATAGATCACAATACCATAACAACATCAAAAACTTACTTGTTAGGGAAAACACGGGTAATGCCACCATCTGTGGCAACAAACACAGCTACAAGACTATATCTGCAGTAAGATAGAAATCAAGGTAAAAATTTAGGAATAGAGTTGCACATTCAAAATGTCCCTCCTTCCTGACAATCACTGAAATGAGATTACATGATAGTGAATTAGTTTTTTTTTGCTGCAAGAGATCAGTGAGAAGCAGTTTATAGAGCACCTGTACAAGCCTGGGTAAAGATGCAGCTGCTTTAAAAATTGAAAGAGAGATTTTTCATGTATGCTTCTGAATCACCTGTTTCAAAAGATTTGCATAGCCCCATCCACCATTAATTTTCAACATGGTCACCAGGTAATTTAGTTTATATTAACACAGCTGAAAGCTTCACATTGCCACAGAAAACTACAAAAAGATGCAATTAATCTGCACATAATTGAATAATACCACTAGCATATCTCAGGAGTTTTATTTACGTGCTTAAATCTTGATTCTTCCATACTGTTTCCACCAGCTGTTGTGTAATTCCAGTGTCCAGGATAAGGTTGTGAAGAAGGAAGTTGTCACCTTAACAGAAAGAACAAATGTTCCAAAACCAGAAGTTTGCTTACCTGAATAGCCACAAGATTTCTCCATTCACCATTTTACTCACAAAAAGGCAGTTCAAGGCAATACCAAATCTCTTCATTATTCAGTACTTTGGAATTAGGATACCCTGACGTAAATTCTTAGCAGTATTAAACTGCCTTTAAAAAAAGTGTACGTTTCTCAATGTTTTCGGAAACTCTTCTCAATACTGTAAGTCAGCCAGCTCAAATCTCTGGCTTTTCTTGTTCTGAAGTGGTAAATAATGTATTTCTGTATCTTATGCACACAGATTCCTAGAGTACTGTCATATTTTTTGGCCACATTAAATGTAATGAAAAAACATGGTAGAACTACATTTCCATATTTGACAGCTATGGGAGGGGATTGACTACTTCCCTTGGGAATATATTTTTAACACCTAAAGGCTACCTGGTCAATACCTGTCCATAAAGGAAGGGAATCCCATGGCTCGTTCCTTAGTTGCTCAGTGTACTAATTTAAAATCAGGCTGGTATGTAATCTAGGGTTTGTTTTAATGTAGTACATCTTATAGTCATAAAATCAGAGAGCTCTAACCTCTGATGAAATGTGACCTGGTTCCAGCCAGATCAAAGCTTGAAGAAGTCCATATTCCTATGATCAAATGTAGGATTGGCAAGCAACATTATCCAATGACTGCATACTTTTTAAAAGATAAGTCCCATTGATCCCATTTGGGCAAGCTGATTAGACATGTACAGGGATACATTACAACTCTTAATTGGCTAATCAATCTTTCACAATCTAATATTTTCCAGAGCAGGCCCAAGTGATTCGGAATTCTGGAAGCTGTAATCCAATACATCTGGAGGTTGCTAGAAAGCTGAATTACATCCTTGTTTTATGAAATCCACCTAACCCACCTGGTAACAATTCCCAGATACAAAAGAAACACATCTTAACACTTTATTTAAAAAAAACATGAAACTTTATTTAAAACAACCTATTTTGGGTAACCTTTGCCCCTTTATTTATTTATTAACCCATTGCTGCTTAGTAATGGACATCTCTGGGTTCTCTCACTCACAAAATGTGTAGCCTTCCTTGGGATGAGACTTTCTGTCCGCCACAGAGTTTTGGGGTACTTACATTGTTTGGAGTCAGGCGTCACCTTTTCCATGAGGGCAATAAAGTTTTCCAGGAATTCAGTGTTGTTATCCGACAGGTTGAGGTCTTTGCAATATTCTCTGGGTTACGAGGAAGGTTTGTTGATTGGAAGGATGAAAAAGTTGCGGTTAGTTTTCTTTCTCTCAGAATTGGCCTAATCATGTGCTCAGCACAGGTGAAGCAGCTACTCATACTAGCTGGGTATGGTTAAGACAAGGGAGGTGGGAAATATGCCTGGAGTTATTTAATGTGTCATATCCTCACCATCACCATCTCTGCTCAGAAATATGATTTTGTGTTCCATGTGCATCTCATTATCAATACAGATCAATACATTATCAATATAGATGTCTTAAATCTGTGAATGGGTAGAGAAATAAATATGTATAAGAATCTAGTATGTTTCAAATCTAATATCTGTAGTGAGTCTTTGAGAGTTGGCTATTATTTGGCCTTTTCACACTGATGTTACAGCACCTTTCAAGAGCAACCAGAAGGCTATAAACTAATACAAGGTCAATTTATGAAAGTGCAGTAGGAAGCCTTTGGGACTTTATTGGCTACATAAAAACCTGTGGCATAAGTCTTTTCTGTTATTTACTGATGTCATAAAACATCACCTGAATGGTTTCTTAATGCCATTAAAGCACATGTTTCTAAAGCACAACACATAGTACTGGGTAGTACTATGCATCACTGCGTTTTCAGATTTCTGCAATAATTGTGCCACTCTATTTCTCTAAGAACTTACTGGCTTATTTTAATTCCTCCAGGGTTTGTAACTTATTTATTTTATTTATTTATTTATTAAATTTCTATGCCGCCCTATTCCGGGAACTCAGGGCGGCTTACAGCATAAATAGAAATCCAATAAAAACTAAACTGTACATTTAACTTAATTAAACTCTTGATTTGCTTTTGTGAATTTCTATAGACATGAGGCTTTATTGGGATTTTCAAGATGGCACTTATATAGAAGTGTGACCGTGCTAGTTATAAAAAGCCTCTATTTTTACCAAGTATTGGAAAATAGCCTAATTTCCTTCCTCTCCTACTCTTTCTTCCAGAGTTCACTGTAGTTTTCACAATGTTGGGGACAAGAGGAGGAAAGCAATACTTTTAAAAAGTGGATCTGTATATAAGCCATGAGATCCCTCAGTGAGATGCTAAGGATGAAGATTTGGTATCTGGTCTTTTTAGATTAGCAATGGGAAGCTTGTGGATTTCCAGATGCTGCTGAAACAACATCTGAGCTGGGATGGTCAGTTGTAAAGAACATCAGCAATGGATCAATATGTGGACCTACAAAGCCCAGCACTTCTCTAGAGGGAGCAGAACTCAAGCTGTGAATATTATTTTTTTCATTCTAGTATTGATATTTCATGGCAGGGAATAAATGAGGTTGGTAATCTGGGACAAAGGTTAAATTCTTCACTGTCTTTAAATGGAACTATCTCTTGCCCACTTTATTAGATTGTTTCTGAAGATTGTTTGTGTCCCCAAATAAACAATATTAAAAAGCATGAAGATAAGTAATAGTTATCTCCAAGCTAAAAGGTATATGCAGTGCCAGTTACTGATATAATGGGTCAATTGATACAGCCTTAAATCTTTCTCACTAAAACCATTCCAGAAATACTCACTTTCAGCATCTTTTCAATGTTCTTTTCTGATGTGATTCTGTTATAGGACTTGACTGCTTTATTTGCAATTTAGAAAGAAATTGCTTCAACAATGGCACTGCTTATCAATGTTCATATCTACATATATTTTTTTTTCTAATAACAAAAGTTAGTCTAAGATGATATAACAGATATTAGTTTTCTAAAAAAAACCCCAGGTGATATCAGTTCTTGTTTTTTAAACTCTTTTGAACAGGTTTTGGTGGTAAATGGATAAAAGGTGAAACTGTAAGTTAACATGGCAGATCCTATTTCTCCAAATATGGATTGCCTGTATCATGGTAATATCAAACAGTATTGCTAATGAAGCTACCCCAATCTGGCGCCTTCCTGATGTGTTGGGAAGTTCCATAATTTCCAGCCAGCAGAGAATTCCAATTTTGGGAAGGCTAGCCAAGGAGAACTGACAGGAAGAAGACAAAAATGCTAACTCTTCCTTTTCCCACTAATTCAGTCCACAACTATTCTCTCCTTTCCACTGTATATATTTCTAGTTTTATTTTTTTATAGAAAAAAATAATGGAAGTTGGGGGAAGAGTTGTTGAATCAATATTGTGAAGATGGATTAATTTATCATCTTTCTTTCACTTATCTGATTGCTGCAGCATTATGAAATGTATCCAGAATGGGAAATTTCTTTCTTAATACTATGTATGGTTTTAATAGATTGCTTAAGTTAAGCAGATATAATTTAAATGGAACACACTAATTCCAATTAGATGGTTGACTTCTTGAATGGCAACAACATCAGTCTGAATCATATACCAGTGTATTTGTGCCTGTTTATTATGCATACATGCATGTAGCACCTATCTGTTTGTCAAGGGATGCTACCCAATTCAAGTGTCTATGGAGATTCTCAATCATCCAAGTCATAGTTGTCCCAACGGTATGCTTTTTCAAAAGAACCGAAGAAGCTTCTTGGATGAGAAGCGAAATGTCTTCAAGGAAAAACAAAGTCCAGTTGCCTTTTGAAAAAAACACATTTGGGACTATCCAATTCAAGTGTAGTCAGGAGCCTGGGTGAATTAAGCAGGACAAGATCCCAGAGAAAACAACAAGTTAAGCATTTGGTGATTGGAGCCTGAGTTACCATCTTGAGTGGTGCACAATTTAGAGGCACAACTGCATTATTTTTTGCTTTTCCTTTTTGGTCTTGATATGGGATTTGTAAATGAGGGATAAAAAATACTTACCTCTCTCTTAATGGAAAGAGGAGAGATAGATGTAGGTTCAATGATTTGTGAAAAGAGTAGAAGATTCTCTTATCTATAATGCTTTGATACAGAATTGGTTTCCCTCAAAAGATGCTAAGGCAAAAGTTGGAATTTCTAACCAATTCACATCTATTTCATCACTTACTGCGCAACTTACCATATGCTTTCATTAGATATGTCTCTTCATTTATTGTGGTCACAGTCCAACTCAATAATTAAAATCAGTGCCACTATTCTTTTCTTTTTGGTTTTTTTGGAGAGATGGGGAAGGACAAAAGTTACCTATCTTTAGTTGACTTTATATTAAATATGCAAAATGTTTTTCCCCTGAAACTCCACTCTTTGAGAAAGTGGGGGACAGGATAGGAAAGAGTGGAAAAGGGACATATGAGAGAAAACACTAAAGATCTGTCTTACTTGTGGAACAAAACAAGATTCCACAATGCACAAAGATTTTCAGGACAGTCACAGTGAACCGCTCTTCACCATAGCAATAGAAAACAGGATGGCCAGCCATGCTTGCTCCAAGATTATGCAGTGAAATACTGCTACAGACACATATACAAATTGTAGATATATCTGTACCCTTCATTTAGACAAGATAGGTGCTGGCATTTGCTTGCAAAAGTATATGCACATTCAGTACTGAGCTTTATATATTAAACTATTTATCAGCTCAGTCTTTTAATGAGTTAACTTGTAAGATTGTATCTTGCTGTGAGTCTATGCGTCTGCATATATAGACCATTGTGAACTGTAAATATATATAACAAATTTAGGCTTGTTCCCATCATCATTTGCCACTATCTTTGGGAGTTTCTATTCAATTTAAACAACAAAGTTTGCATGATCTAGTTTTGCATTGCCAGTTATCAAGGTCTGAGGTTGGAAAGAGAATGTGTGTGTGTATTCCTGCTTCTTTATATTGTAGCTTTCAGAATTAGATATTAAGAAATAATTTAGAACAGGATAGAGACTGCAATTTAGAGAGTGATTTTCCTGGGTTCATGACAAATGTCACATGGGACATCCCACCAAGTGGCCAGATGTAAAAGATGATGTAAAACTGCCTTTTAACAGAAATGTAGCTGAGGGGATAGCAGCAGGTGTAATTTGTTTAAGGCATCTGTCGCAAAAAGTGTGTTCAATATAAAAGCCTGTCCATGTATAAGTGGAATACATTTTGTAGATAAAACTACTTAGCTATGCTGCATAGGTATCTTTGGCACAAAATCAGTAAGTCCCTTAAAACGTCAATTCAGATGCAGAGAGTTAATGAGTTTGAACCAAGTAGCAGGTTCAGTATGCATCCCATTTGTTAGATCCAACAAAATGAATGTGTATGAAAGCAGAAGCAATTAAAATATATTCTGTAGAGTGGTTGGATAAAATTTGATGGTCACCAGTTTTTAACAACTTTTTCATAGAACTAAAATACAAATTTATTTTGCTTTAATAACCTTTTGATTTTTCATCACTGTACAAAATCCTGGGCCGCCCAGTTTATTTTGCTTCTTGAAGAGCTATATATATAGATAGATATACACAATATTTTATCCACCTATGTATCTACACAAATATGTATCTACACAAATATGTACAATATGTGCTTGCACACCCACAAATAGATTATTAGTGATATATGGTTTCTGAAAATTACCATGGACTATTGGCCATATTAGTAATGATGAGTCTTCACAGCATATTGCTGAGCATTATTGGGGCTGAAAGGCTAATAAATAGTGTAGCTGGAATTAAAAAATGTTACAAGTAATCACTAGGAATGAATGCTTGAAGCCTGTTTGTTCTGATATAATCATAAATCTGCATTTTTAAACCTCTGATAGCTTCCAATGGACTACATGACACCTAGAATTTGATAATATGGCTATTGGTCATCTTGGCTGCCACTGGGGGGAAGTGTGGTCCAACAAATGTAAAAGGAATCAGGTTGGGAAAGGCTGCAAGTGATAGATCTAATTAGACATTGGGCTGCAAATAATGTTTTCAGAATAACAAAAAGTCTTTCCCTTTTATTTTATGATTATCTATACATCTATACAAAAAGGATATATCTTAAAAACCTAAAAAATTGAATATAAATTGTTATCCATGATTTATAAAATGTCCCACAGAAATCATGTATTTCTGTGGTGGACAGTGTTTAGTGCAGAAAAACATATTCATTAGTTATAGGGCGATCAGGAATTCAAAAATTCAGATAACAACTAAATAATGACAGCAAAGAAACATAGAAGGCACAGGCCTATGATAGCTATCTGGATTTTTGTACCCCAGATTTGGTAGCCGTAAATGATTACAAACTACGAATTTTATAGCTCTCCTCATGTACTGTCAACCCCAAATGCAAAGCACAGAATGCGACAAATGTCAGTGAACCCCCATTCTCGAAGTTGCTAAACTAGAATCAACAGAATTTAAGAAAATAAAATATACTACCTCATTCATCCAGGTAGAGTTATTTGGAACTTGAGTCATGGTAACTGCACTTTTTTTTGGCTTGAAAAGCAGTGAAACATTTCAAACCAAAAAGAAAAGAAGTCCAGTTAAAAGCTAGTTTCTGAGCAACCCTGCTCAATAAGACCAATACCGAATGATGCTGTTTGGATTGGTTTAGCATTATATGGAGGAATACAGTTTCCTCATCCCAATTTAAAAAAAACAACCCCTTGTTATGAGTCTCATGCATTTTTAAGACTGCAATCCTATAAATACTTACCTGGGAATAAAGTCCATGGAATACTTCTAAATATTTATGTATAGGATTGCTCTGTGGGATTAATACATCTTATAGCTGCTTAAAAAAATGTTAGAACGTCACCTATCCATTGTATTATTCTGTCTTATATAAAGCTGAATTTATGAAAAGACTATTAAAATGGTGTTTCTTCCATTTTCTTACTGTATATCCTTGGTGTATATCCTTGACCCATGTAGAGGATCAAGTGAGGCCCAGAAGAGGCCCAGTTTAGTGCATCTTTACAAGTCTGGGTAGAAGGGGTTATTTCTGACAGCATGGCATGCTTTCCTGAGACTCTGATTTAGAGTCAGAGAACTAGTTAGAGAACTATTAAATATGTAAGAGCTCCATCTTTATTTCTATTTGGCCTTCTGTGGTTAGGGGAGCCAAATAGGTTTCACCATTGCAAATGATTATCACAAACAGCTATCACTGTAATTTCATTTTATGCCAAATATATCACCAGTTTGTCACATAATGTTGTGCTGCCCATAAATCTAACAATATTTATTTATTTATGGAATACGGAATTCTGTTTTTTTCCAAATCTTAGATAACATATATAGTTCTCTCCCTCTCCAGTTTTATCCTCAAACTGTTCTGTGAATTTGAACCTCCCCTAGCCTAGTGTAATATTTTGACCAGTACACTGGACTGGGTAACAAATGTTCTGTTCTGTAGATTTGAAATAATTAAATTTGAAAAAGTTGGAAGAATAACATTTGATAGAGTAAAGCTTACAAAATGCAGAGTTTGTGATTTTATGTATGATATTACTATATAATAAGTCAATAATAACGTTTGTAGAGGGCAAAGGGAATAGCCTTAAAGGACAGGAAGAAATGCTGCTACCAAGTCAACAATCAGATAAGAGGGGCTCGAACCTAGACAAAGAAAATAACATAAGGAATCATGTCAGACAAAGCCCTCCCTAGTTCGCTCAAAGATAAAGTGAAGAAGAAGGAGCACAGTCAGACTTTCAAGATTTCTACTGCTATAGCTGTTGTGATAAAAGTAGTCCTGATCAATATGATTTCTTAGGCTGGGCTAATTTAGAGATTATTTGGTGGAATTTTTTTTTACATAGTCTCATGATCTCAATAGGATCAAAACGTCGCTGTGCACTGGGTTTTTTTTTTGAGGATTTTCAGAAACTATACTTATATATGTGTGCTACATATGCATCTCATATGCAGCCATACATATATATATATATATTCTTCTTATGTAGGTGAGTGAACAGAAGGTGGGACAGCTATGCTGCCGGCCGCCAATGGTAGCACAATGTAGTGTAGGTGGCGGCAATATAGTCCCCAAGACTGGCACACAGGCAGACAACAGACACACAAAAAAAGGAAGAAATGATCAAGACATTGGCACAATGAGAAGGTATATCAGTTCCAAAGGGGTCAGGAGTGATGGAGTAGAATATCTGAAGGTGTGGCAGGGACGGAAAAAGGGTTGGGGAAGGGGAGTTGAACCACTCCCAGGATCAGTGGTTAAATGGACACCTCAGCAAGCTCACACACAAAGCTACCTTGGAGCAATGAATACATGTCCCTCGGACTCAAAGCTGTTTGGCAGCAGGTATTCAAAATCTGCAACAGAAAGGTAACATTATGCGGCGGGGAGTTGAAATGAGGGAAGAAGGCAGCTTCGGTTTCAGAAGATGACAGAGCCAGAGCAAGAGGAAACGGGGTTGGGGGAGAGAGAAAGAGAAAAGAGACAGGAATAAACAGAAGAGGCAAAACCACTGGCTCATTTTAACAAGAGAGAAAGGAGAGAATACACTTTGGGCGCTCACATCACACCAGAAGAAAGTTATAGCCAATAAGTTGCCAACGTTGAGTGGATTTGGTGAGTTTATCATATATAATTAAAATTCCATAATCTGTAATTAAATATATTTGGCAGATTGTATATATATATATATATAAATATTGATTTGGGACTATATATAATTATACCTACACACATATATATATATACTCATTCTTATATATATATAAACACATATATATGTATGTTTAGTAGGTCATGTGGATGTCTCTCTCTTATTATGAAATTACAAAGAAAAGAAATCACATGCTCTGCTCATACAAAAAGAGAATTACTAAAACAATATTTTCTAAGAAAAATTATTTTTCAGGCATCAACATGGCCAAACCAGGGTCCTTTATGAAGACAGTCCAACCAAAGACTTACCCGCAGCTAGAGGTAAAACACAATGCATTGTAGAGAGTGCAGCAGCTGTCTTTTCTAGTAGACAGAGATCCAGAGCACTGCAACAGCCATCCCTCCTTGGTTAGAATGTGAAACAGCCTGAATTCCACAGAAGTAACTTATGTAATCAGATCAACTGTGGAGCATTAAACATGGTCAATATTCCAAGAGAATAGTGAGCTCTGATAGTTAAGGCACCAGGCTAGAAACCAGGAGACTGTAAGATCTAGTCCTGCCTTAGGCATGAAAGCTGGTTGGGTGACTTTGGACCAGACACTGTTTCTCTCAGCCCAACTCACCTCACAGGGTTGGTATTGTGGGGAAATAAGAGGAGGAAGGAATATCAGTATGTTTACTACCTTGATGTATTTATAAAAATAATAAAGGTGGGATATAAATATATTGTACATGTTTTATCGGTAAACGGTTATTTATTAAAATGAGGAACAGGTATGTTATGGGGTTATATTAGGAGCAGAAAAACCATACTGAAGTTCACCCTCAGGCATGAAAAGACTGGATGACTTGGGGCACTTCACAGGTTTTTTTTTCCCCTTGGGAAAAATGGAAAGAGAGAGGCCTCTATAAGCTACCTTGAGCTCCCCAAGGAAAGCTGAGATATGAATTGAGTGATCAAGTATAAATGACTGAATCAATTAATAACTACAGGGTTCTATTAAATCATAACACTGGAACAGCAAAATAGGACAAAAGATATATTTAACACAATCAGCACAAATCCAAGTGGTACTCACTAGTAGTGGTGTAGGTATTGAATGAACATGATCAACAGTTTTCCAGAAAAATAATGATGCCTATACTGTAATCTGTACATTACAAATGTTTTTCATTTTGGTATTTGGTTTTCTATGAGTTGGTTAAATTTCAATAAACTTTTGGTATGCTCCTTAAATGTTTGCCAGATGTTACCATGTTCTGAAAGTTCGATTTTGCAAGTTTCCTTACATTTAATTCTCACTATCTGAAAAAGAGAAGTAAGAATTCTTGTGATATAAAACAGAGATAGAAGAGTCCCAAATATCCTGAATTTCTATTGTCATAGGGAAAAAGGAAAAGGGGGGCAGGAAGTATTGTAATTTTATTGGAATTCTGTGTTTTATAATATTATCCCACATACATTCTACCCAGACATATCTTGGGTAAATAGGATTATAAACTCAATTTAAGATGTGCTTTAGTGGCCTCCAAAACATAACTAAGCTAAGCTAAGCTAAACTAAACTAAACTAAGCTAAATATCTTTATCATTGCTTCTGTCAAATGACCTTGCTTAAAATGAGTGAGTTCCCCTACAAATTTATTTTTATGAGAAACAAAGTTCTTTTAACTATAATTGACATGCCCTCTACACATTATGAGACATCTCTCCAATGGCATTGCCATTTTGCATCAAATTATGTATAATCTCCATCCATTTCATTCCTGACCTCTAGGAATAATTGATGGAAGCCTGTGCCATAAATGATGGTGTCAGAAAAGAGAACTGAGTGCCATCATAACAATGCTTATACTGTGCTTCAAATTCTTGAATTACCTTGTGCAGCACTTTCATAGTATAATTCTTAACAAGTATGGTAAGCAAAATGAAATCCTGTGGAATCTCCCTGGCCAATTTTCACAGAAAACGATTGCCAGGACTATTTCTGAAGCCAATTTGTGAGATAGGGGGAAAAAAAGCAATGCATAGCAATTTATTCAGCTTTTCATCTAGAAAAGTGGTTCAGAACTATACCACTATTACTGCTGTCAATGGTTATTGATGGGGAATCAACATCAATACCTCACTGATTCTCTCTTGTTTCTGTCCAGGATTCAGATTGAAATAAATCCCAAAAAATTTGATCCAACCGAAACGGTGCACCCAATTTTCTACTTGATCAGATTTACTGATAGCTTCAGTCTGGACACTTGTCTATACTTTTATGGTTCTTTCAAAAAATAATCTTAAAACAATAGTTCCCTTGATACAATAAAAAATAATTTAACCGTGGCATAATTTAGTTGAATCTTTCCTAGATAGCTCTTTATATAACCAACATTTAAGAAGGCTTCAAATAGGCATATATTGGGATTCAATAATATTTCAAATAATAACAATTGAAGGTTTGTAATTGGATTTTATCTGGCTATTGTGTTTTTGTTTCTTTCCCTTTAGATGTGATAGGAGGTTGAGGAGACTTTTGTTGCTACAAGACCTGAGAAGTTCAGGACAAGGCAGGGATTGTCACTCACTGTTTTCAGTGTTTCAGAAGAAAAGACATAATTTCCAATCTGCTGCTAACAGATTGGAAAGTGAAAACAGTGGTGGTATGGTTTACTCTCCTAGTTTATTATTTTTTTTAAAAAAAAATCATGCCACTCTTTAAAAGTAATGAAAAATTAATATTTAGCAAATATTTAGCAAAGAAACAATCATTTTGGATGATATTTCTTTTTTCAGTAACCCTACATTGCTCCAGAAAAAAGTATTCCACTACATGCTATTTCAATGGTATAGATTCACTATCTCCTTTATTGAAAATTACAGAATATGTATCAGTTCCATCTATTCACTCCTAATCATATGATGGGTGATACTTTAATCTGGATTATTTTGGTACTGAAATGTAATAATACTTAAAAAAATTAAGGATCAGTGTGAGGCTAATTCATTACAATCAGGACTAAGAAATTAGTCCATATCTTGAACTCCTAACAAATCCTACCATTATCTTCTCCTCTAGCCAATCCAATCTGCAAACATCAACCTCTGCCAGGCTCATTGGCACTCTAATCACAATTCCTACAGTGCCACAACATTTAGTAATAATTAACGCTCTAGACTTGGCAGCAAGATCACAAACATATATAATTGACTGCACAGAAGAATTTATCCTAAAATAATGGCTTAACTAAAAAATAAAAATGCTCCCCCCCAATTTTTCTAGGAATATAAAATCATGCCAAGCCATGATAAAAACAACAACAGGAGGGACTTGCTGGCCTTAATAGTCATAACCACAAAGGAAGATTTTGCTTTGACCAAAATGAAAATAATCGTTGATATTTCCAACATGAAACATAGACCAGTTCGCTAAAAAAAAAGAAAATATATTTGCAATCCTTTCTAAATTGCAACCTTTTTGCTTATTTTATTGGAATATCTGCATAAGTCACTAAGGACAAGGCTGGAATGAGAAGATGAATGCCATTGTACTTTGGGTTGCATATAGCTCCTAATTCACATAAGAATGAAAGGAGGCACAGAGTAATCAGATTTGCAAAGCTCTGTTGGCATAGCCATTAGCAATAAAAGTAATATTAGCCACCTACGAAATTGATTCCTGCTCTGGTCTATCTGGGGGGGGGGGCGGGCTGACAACAATCTTGCAAATCTCATTGTGCTGTACCCCTTCTCCTCCTTACACTCATGTGAATTAGTGTGGCATCCATCTGAGCCTTTCTCATATTTGATGCAGACTTAAGATGTTTTCCCCTGGTAACAATATATTGCCTATCTCCATTAAGATTATCTTCATTACTTTCAACAGGTCTCTCTATAACAGACTAAACAATAGCCAGTTAACTATCTGTAATGCATGAAAACATTTGAATGGTTTTGCACCATTTACATTCAGGGGCAAGAAAAGAACACAGATTGAGGCTTCTGATGGAGTTGAAGTTTGGAGTTGAGTTTGGCTCTTCAGGAATTGCAGCGAGTTCTTTGGAGACACTGCCACAATTCAGGATGGTTCTTTGAGATGTAAGCATGGTTACTTACATCCTTCATACCTACACACTACTATGTATAGAGCCAAAATGTGTGAACCAGATTTTTTTACTGGGATAAAAAAATTACATGTTAACTGATAAAATGACTTTTCTCTTTTTAAAATTATTTTTATCAATATAAAATAAAATATTAACTACCATAATCTCCAGAATTTGTGTGCTGATGCCTATAAAGTTATTGCATAGATGAAGTCCCCAGACTTTTTTCTGAGCTCCTTTTGCCACTACGGGCTTTGAGAAAGTGAATAAAACTTTCTGATCCACTGCATTGAAGCCCGGAGAAAAAACCCTTAACTCAGCAACATTTTCTCCTGTGATGTGTATAAAGGCAGCTTACCTTTAATATATTAATAGGTTCTGGGTGAGGAATTGTACCAATATAAATGTATATTTTATATCTACCTTCTAGAGAATAGTGTAGTATTTTAAGTCTCCTTCAGCTTCTAAATCTCTTTTGGTAGAAAGAAAGAAAGAAAGAAAGAAAGAAAGAAAGAAAGAAAGAAAGAAAGAAAGAAAGAAAGAAAGAAAGAAAGAAAGAAAGAAAGAAAGAAAGAAAGAAAGAAAGAAAGAAAGAAAGAAAGAAAGAAAGAAAGAAGTAGAGAGGGATAGCTGTTGCAGGCTTTCCCTTGAAGAATATCCATTCACTTTTCCTATTAGATCAATCAAATTCATCAGACTTGTGTTAGCTGCAAAATGAGCTTCAGAATGCATCAGTATAAACAGATGGATTGTGAAACCATCAAAACCCCTCTCCTCCCCCCATGCCTCCCACAATGCATTGCAAAATGTATGTGGCCCTTTGTGAGGGCAGCACAGCCATAGGTTGGACTGCTGTTTTCGAACAGGACTATAAGGCAGGGTCTGGAAACAAGCCAATGAAAGGAGGAAGAGGAAAGGAATACAAAACACTAAGTAATTATTTTCATCAGCATTGCCAATACAGGGTCAGGAACAGGCAGCTCATTGCTGATAGAACAGGGCTGAGAACTCTTGTGCTTGAATCCAGTCACTGATAATGTCTTAGTGTGGCAGTGTACAGCTGTGTATTTTGACTGGGGTGTCTTCTCTGTATCTGTTTATCTTTTCCTATCTAGCTGCACCATTTCCTTTGCTAAGTGCTTAAGCTGGGCTTCCCAATCTGAGCAGTATCCATCTTTGTTAGGAGTTACAACTCTTAGTATTCCCAGCCACTGTGGCTGAACTTCCATAGAGATTTGCTTAACCTCATGAAATTGTGCAAAACTATAAGCATAGAACCTAGGAAATTTCACTCATGATTGTAGGAATGCTTGTATCTAGGGGAAATTTGGGTCAAATGAAAACCATATATTTATTGCAAGGCATTTCAGCTTCCTGATTTTTTGTGTGGAACAGGTCACAGTCTAATAAGAAGCCTCCCTCTGGGGCTTTCCTGCATTTTGTGTTAATTAAATGCCATTTCAAGTCACATATCTCACTTTTATATGGATATCGACCCTGGAGATCTTGAATTATGGAAGTAACTAAAAATATGCAGTATTTTATTTCTTTGCTTCTTTACTTTGATGAAATAAATGTTCCAAACCTTGTTTTCATATAAAATAGATAGTTTTGCTTTTACTACTAAACTGGCTTTAAAATTTCACTCCTCCTTCTTCTCCTGTCACAGCTGGTGCTATGGGTACAACTTCTACAACAGTCTTTTCATAACAGAGGTCTTTAATTTGTAAAGTATATTATTTAAATTAGTTATTTTATAAAATATAATCACATATTTATTTTTTTTAAAAAAATTATGCTCAGGTACATGTATATGGGAGCCATGGTGGTTCAGTGATTAGGATGCAGTATTGCAGGCAAATTCTACCCACAGCCTGCAGTTCGATCCTGACTGGCTCAAGGTTGACTCAGCCTTCCATCCTTCCAAGGTTGGTAAAATGAGGACCCAAATTGTTGGAACAAGATGCTGATATTTGTAAACCTCTTAGAGAATCCTGTAAAGCACTATGAAGCGGTATATAAGTCTATGTGCTATTGCTAAGTGCTATATACAGTACTGTATACAACCTCTAGTCTGTATTTAAACTAATGTGCTATCATAGTGTTTGATATACAAGAAAAGGAGGAGGCAAGTGAAATCTATAACGACCAACCCTATCTTACTAATTTAGGTTTGTGTAGAGGATGGAAAGTTTTAGACTTGCCCTTCCTATTGAGTTTTGAAACCATTACCTCAAAATTTTATGAATGAGTAGGAGAACTGAGTGGACTGAATGTTCACAACACTATCTTTCGACTATGTCCCATCTCCGATTGGGATAATAGTTTGAGATAATAAAGTAGAAAAAAAATAAAGATACTAAGTTTGAGATAATAAATGGTCAGAAATCTCTTGTTAAGATTTCTGTTAATGATGACGATGCCCATTGTGACGATTATGGTACTTTGGCTTCAAAAATTCTGGCGTGCGAGCAATGTGGACTCATCTTGAGATGTTCTGCTTCTCCCCCTCTCCCTTTGGAGGAGCTTAAAGGTTTTCTTGAGAAAGTGATATTGGTCTCTGTTTCCAAACCTTTCTGAACCTGGAGGTTTCGGCACAGCCCTGTTCCATTCAGGTTGAGTTGTCTTGAAGAGAAAGGTAAGCACAGGAACAAGGACAGGGTAAGAAAATTTTTAGGAAAGGTGTGGGACAGGGGAGAGGAAAAAGCAGAAAGGGTGGAAGAGATATTTTTTGCAGGAGGGAGGAGGAAGAAGAGCAGGATTTTAAACTAGCTACAAAAACCTTAATTGAATTCAAACATAACAGTTCCATATGAAATTGGCTCATCTTTAACGATACCGGATCGAATCTCTGAGCAATGTACAGGGTGGGAGTGGGAAGATCAGTAGTGGTGAAGCTATTATGAACATAACAAGACATGTTGCTTTCAAATAAAGAGTGGAAGAATATAAGGGGAGGGGGGGCAGGGGAGAGGAGAGGGGAAGAGTTTGGTGGTGATTCGCAAGGTTAGGCGTGGCAAACGGGCAAGGAAATGGGCAAGCAGGCCAGGTGGTGGTGGTAAGGGAGAGTGGTGAAGGTCTGGAGTGAGGGGTGGGGGATACTGGACACAGGTGAGGAGAAGAGGGTGGTGGAAGGGTAGTGGTCTAAGACTGAAAATACTTGCCCTTCAATTTGCTTGGTACTGTGTGAATCCATCAGAGAGAGAAAGCAAGAAAAAACAAACAAAAAACAGAAAACAAAAAAGGGGGTTGGGTGGAAAGGGGGAAGGGGGTACAAACAATATTTTATTCAATTGTTGTTTGAATAAAAATATTGTGTATCATAATCATACCAAAAGGAAACCTCTTGCAAAAAACGACATGAAAAAGAAATAAGCCAAAATAATAATAATAATAATAATAATAATAATAATAATAGTACCAAAGGCCACAGTAAGAAAATAATAAAAATGTATAGATATAACTCGATCTATAGATATATATTATATAACCAACATAAAAATGGAATTCATTAGCAAACAGTTTGCAACAGTCTTGATCTAGAAATGTTCTCACTGAGTTAGCAGACCATGCAAAATTCAAGATTAACAAAAGACACACACAGAGATTGAGACAGAAGGAAAGGAAATGAAGGGAGAGAAATTCAGGGCAGTGGACCACGCCTGAGCTCATCTGGCAAATGGGTAAAGATGTGGCCATTCTCAGTGAAAGGTAAAAATAGGACAGGAGTTTGGAATCAACCCTATGTGGCAGAAACTTACTTTAAAAAAAAAAAGCAATCCACATTTCCTTCTTGCAAAGGAAGTTGGAAGTTTTTAGCATGCCTGACATTATAGTGCATAGGGGAAATCACATAGTTTATGAAACATGACCAATTTTAAAAAACAAAAACCTGCCAAAGAGACAGGTATAATTTCCTGATGAGAGAAAATAGTCTCAATGATGACAGAAATTGTTGAAGAGAAATATATGTGCATTAAAGTGACATTGAGGAGAAAGCTTGCAGCTTTACAGCAGAAAGCACATACTTGTGCATATGCAAAAGACGCCAGGTATAATTTTCAGGCAAGACTGGAAATGGCTCCTGCCTGAAATTTGGCAGAGCTGTTGCCAGGCACTACAATGACAATATTAAGTTAGACAGACATTAAATAAGGTAGCTCCTGTTAGAAGCAGGGAGAGTAAGGACCAAATCCTGGTTGTATTGTTTCAGGTTGGTTTTTAATTGGAAGAGGAACCTGGGAAGCATCAATCCTGCCAACCTAGCCTGCTGAGGGTAATCAGAGAGCTCTTCCTCTTCCTGACTGAATTTGAACTACTCATTTGCTGGGTTCAGAAACCTGAAGGGCAGAGCCTGATATGGTGCCCCTTAGCATGCTAGTTCAAAACCAAGTATCCAAGTGGTAATCTCAACTACAGGTAGTCCTTGACTTACAACCATTTGTTTAGTGACTGTTTAAAGTTACTATGGCACTGAAATAACTGACTTATGACTGTTTTTCACACTTATGACCATTGCGGCATCTCCATGGTCACGTGATCAAATCTCAGACGTTTGGCAACTGACTCATATTTATGATGGTTGCGGTGTCCCGGGGATCATGTGATCATGTATGAGCTTTTGACAAGCAAAGTCAGTGGGGAAGCCAGATTCACTTAACAGCCATGTTACTAACTTAAGAACTGCAGTGGTTCACTTCACAGTTAACAACGGCGGCAAGAAAGGTCGTAAAATGGGGCAAAACTCACTTAACAACTGTCTTGCTTAGCAGTGGAAATGTTGAGCTCAATTGTTATCATAAGTCGAGGACTAGTTGTATAATGTGTAGCAACCTAAGGCCTCATTTGACAGAAAGAGAGAGAGAGAGAGAGAAAACACATAGTCAGAGATGGCCAGTAATGGTATTTGGGAATGATGTTGGGAGATAAGGTGAAGATGGAAACTGTCAGATAAGAGAGGGCACAGTCAACAGCTGCGTAATGGAAGAAGAAAGAGGCTCATAAGGTCCCTCTCCCCAAGCTTTCGGGCTGTGAAGGAGATGATGGGAGATTTGTACTTTTAGACTGGCAAGATTCTGTTGATGCAGTCTTACAATAAAGTACAATTGGCTCATCTGGCCATGTTTCTTGACTGTTTCACTTGGGAAGGCTGACATCAATCTTGCAAGCCTCCTTTATAGCTTGAGAACTTAGAAGGGGTCCTTTCTGAGCCTCATTCCCCACCTCATTCTTCACCCAATATGGGCTATGACCTCTCTTATTTGACCCTTATCTGACGGGGGAGGAGGGGGGGAAAACATCTCTTCTCCCTGTCTCCCAAGGCCATTCCTATATAACTTTATACCAGAGCAGGATCCTTTTGAAGCACAGACCGATTCTGTCCCAGGAGTTAAGGAGAGATGCTTGTTCACAGCAGATACTCTTTGGAAAGTATCATCTCTTGGCCTGAGACATACATTAGGCCTCCTCTGATTCTTATTTACCTTTTGTTGCTATAATCCTTCACAAAACTTCTATCAGGTTGTACAAGAAAGTTACCTACTTGTAAACACTTCCCATATCAAAATCATTTTTGTACCAAGTTTCCATGCTAGGGAAGAGGCTTTGCAACAATTCTTTTTTATAACATAACTTTTCATCTGGAAAGTATGGGATGGCAATTTTTTCCCCCAAAGCAATCATTTGTGAATACTGCACCAAATGCTCCTACAAAACATTGGAATCATAAACATAGAACATAAAATAATAGATTGGAAGGGACCTCGGAGATCTTCTAGTCCAACCCCCTGCTCGAACAGGAAACCCTATACCAGCGGTTCTCAACCTTTTCCGGGGCTCGACCCCGGCCCGCGCTGCGCAAGCGCGGCGCGACCCTGGCCCACATCGCACAAAAAAATGGCGGGCCCACACCACGCATGCACGGTGCATTGTGCATGTGCGGTGCGACGGCCTGCATCGTGATAGGGAAAAAAAATGGCCGACCAAAAAAAATGGCTGACCAAAAAAAAAATAAATGGCGGACTGCGGTGCTTGGCGACCCCCGTGAAATGGTCGTTCGACCCCAAATGGGGTCACGACCCACAGGTTGAGAACCGCTGCCCTATACCATTTCAGACAAATAGTTTGCCCAGTCTCTTCTTAATAATCTCCAGTAATGGAGTACCCACAACTTCTGAAGGCAAGCTATTCCATTGGTTGATTGCGCTCAATGTTAGGAAATTTCTCCTTAGTTCTAGGTTGCTTCTCTCCTTGTTTAGTTTCCCTCCTTGTCATGCTTTTTGGTGCTTTGGAAAGTAGTTTAACCCCCTCGTCTTTGTAGCAGCCCCTTAAGCAGCTTAGACCTATACCTCCCAACTTAAAACTAGATGATCTTTATTTATTTTTTTCTTTCTATAGAGAAGGGGAAGCTTAAGTAGCAGGAGAAAGATGATTCACATTTCTTCTTAGTGTCATAGTTTTTTCTAAAGAAATTCTTATTGAAAAGATTTTTTTATATTCCCAAGTAAATTGGAAAGGACTGCAACTGTAATGTCTTTATGCAATGGGGTTAAAACTAATTTGATTAAAAGTGAGCAAGTTGGGGCAACATCTAGGGCTAGGCTAGAGATATGCCAAATCACCCATCTTTTAACTATTTCAAGAAACTCACGGTGTGGGCCTGATTAATATTATACTGTGTCCAGAGTACTTGGAATGATTTGTTCCGGGACTGGATCAGTCCATTTAAGGGTAAGACTATTCTGCGATTGATGGTTCTACCCAGTCTTGGTCAGAAGAGGCCTATATGCAGGGAGTCCTTAACTTACAACCATTTGTTTAGTGACTGAAGTTACAATGGCACTGAAAAAGTGACTTCTGACTGGTCCTCACACTTATAACCATCATAGCATCCCTACAATCATGTGATCAAAATTTGGATGCTTGGCAATCAGCACATTCTTACAATGGCTGCCACATCCTGGAGCCATGTAATCACCATTGGCTATCTCCACATTGACTTCCATCAAGGAAAGCCAATGGGAGAAGCCAGATTTACCTCATCACATGTGATCCCTCTGGAATCAACTTCCCTCAGAGGTTCGTACTGCTCCTTCCCTCCTAGCTTTCCAAAAACTTTTAAAAACACATCTATGCAGACAGGCTTGGGGCGTGTGAGCTGCGCTCTGCCCCTGGGCCTTTGATTGGGACTGTATGTTGTATGAGTGGGTATAGTTTTATTGTTTTTTATATTGTATATTATTATTTTAACTAATTTATATTTTGTACTTGTATTATTTGCTGTGAGCCGCCCTGAGTCTGAGGAGAAGGGCGGCATATAAGTCAAAATAAAGTAAGTAAAGTAAAGTAAAACTGCAATGATGTGCTTAGCAATAATGGCAAAAAAGTCATAAAACTGGACGTGACTCACTTACCAAATGCCTTGTTTATCAAATGGACATGCTGGTCCCAGTTGTGGTTGTAAGTCAAGGACTACCTGTATTTTGGAAACTATTTGCATAAGCAAATCTTCAATATGTCGTACTTCAGCATACACTGTAAGGAATCACTCTAAACTTCCTTGAAGGTGAAAGTTTTTAGTCGCCATAAGTAACATCGCATGAGTATGGAGCACAAAAGGTGGGAGAAGGGAGAGAGAGTTGAGAAAGAAGAGGAATGACAGAGACAGAGGGACAGACACAGATAGAAAAAGGCAGAATCACTCAGAACAGGATGTTAAAAACTCCCTCTGAAGCTCCTCACACCCTTTGATGAGAGAGCAGAGCCCAGGATCACACACAAGGGGAAGCAAACACACAAGTACAGAGATTAATTGTAAATTAGTGAGGACAAGAAGCAAAGAAATTCAAACTTTAAATAAAAATAAGGATGGCTTAAAACAAAATTTAAACAAAACAGAAAGAAACATGCAAAATTTCCCAGTTTTCAAATTAACCAGCTGTTATTATAATCTACCACACGAAAAGCATATAAAGCAACAACTCAACCTCATCTCCCCTGGATGTTTTTAAAAGTTCATTGCAAGGGATCTGATAAATCGTTTCATCTCTGGGAAGCCTGCATTATTCTTTCATAAATAAAATGAAACTTTCTTTTCTTCTCTGGGTAGGAATGTTTTTCTTTTTTAATTTGATACATTTTTTTTTAAAAGTGTTAACATTTAGGCATTTTGCTTTCTCTTGCAAATCGTCCTTAGGCTAGCTGGCGGGTTCAGGGTCAAAGGGTATGTGAAAGGACAGGAGGAAAATAAAAACATATACTTACACTTCACCTGGAGAATCTGGTCACTGAGATTAGCTTGGATGTAAGATCTGCCGTAATTTGGTAAGACCAGACCTAAGCTGGAACAGGAAAAGAGAGAAATCACAGGGTTACCAAAGCAGCTGCACTGGTGATGAAAACAGTCTGAATAGAAGACAGTAACTGCAGATTTACAGCAGGGATGTTAAACTAACGGCTTGTGGGCTGGTTGCATCATATGGAGGTCGTGCCCACCCCAGCTCTGGCAGTGCAAAAAAAGCCGCGATACGTTGTGATACGTCATGTGATGCAGCGAGTTTGACACCCACGATTTACGGCAACAAATTGGCTTACGAGATCATCAGGGTTGAAGACTGATATATCTGGAAGGAACTGGACTGGGGACACCTGTCTTAAGACTTGTATGAAAGTGTTGGATGTTGCACATTGTCCAAGGAACGTTTAATGAACTGATGTTATACAAGACTGAATCTCAGAATGGTCTGTCTTTGTCAGGAATGAAATACAGCTAAGAATAAAACCAGTATCTTTAAAGGACACTTGTTGGAAGCAGAATTAGAAGTGAAGATTTGAGGAAGTTAAGTTTACAATGTCTTTCCCAGGACAGTCTGTTTGCCATACCATATCAAGACTTCATTCTGAAACACATTCATGGCAGACATAAATATTTCTTATTCTATGCATGATTCTCAGATAGATGGATTAGAAACAACTGGCTATTTGTTGAGCCATCAAGTGATAAATTGGTTTTCCTAGAAAATTCAGAGGAATATGTATATTTGCAATAAACAATAATACACTAGATGGCAGCCTCACTTAACAATTTCTGGTTGCAGACTTCAAACATGATATAATCTTCATATTATAATAAGTAGCTCCCAATAATAATAATAATAATAATAATAATAATAATAATGATGATGATGATGATGATGATGATGATGTTGGAAGGGACCTTGGAGGTCATCTAGTCTAACCCCTTGCTCAGGCAGGAAACCCTATACCATTTCAGACAAATGGCTGTCCAGTCTCTTCTTAAAAACTTCCAGTGTTGGAGCATTCACCACTTCTGGAGGCAGGTTGTTCCACTGGTTAATTGTTATAACTGTCAGGAAGTTTCTCCTTAGTTCTAGGTTGCTTCTCTCCTTGATTAGTTTCCATCCATTGCTTCTTGTCCTGCCTTCAGGCGCTTGGAAAATAGCTTGACTCCCTCTTCTTTGTGGCAGCCCCTGAGATATTGGAACATTGCTGTCATGTCCCCCCTCGTCCTTCTCTTCATCAAACTAGACATATCCAATTCCAGCAGCCTTTCCTTATATGCTTTAGCCTCCAGGCCCCTAATCATCTTTGTTGCTGTTCTCTGTACTCTTTCTAGACTCTCAACATCTTTTTTACATCGTGGTGACAAAAACTGAATGCAGTATTCCAAGTGTGGCCTATAATATTATATTATAGTGGGAAGATATACGGTATACATTGGAAAACTGTTATGCTTTAAAAAAATCAATGGATGCTTTCCCCCAGATTTTATTTCTACCCTTCAAGACCTAAGGGCACAGATAATAATATAAATGAATGGACCAACAAAGAACATCTGGCACTGTATATTTCAGCACCAGCCATTTGTAGCATCAACCGGCTATTGCTATGCTGACATAGCATTAAAGAAGAGAGGCTTTTTATTTCCACAATGATAGCTGGATGATATCATAATCTCTAGAGCAGAAGTGTCAAAAAATGTCAAGGGGTCACTTCTCCTCTCCTCCTAAGCACTCACTCAATAACTGCCAATGACTACATTTGTTACACTGTTTGATGTGAATTTCTCCCTCCTAGTGTGCTGTGATTGACGCAGCTTTCAAAGGGATGATCTCAAAAATACTCTAACAGACTTTATTACTGAATTCTAAACATATACTTCGGTGAAAAATATAGAATTTCAAAATAACTTAAAAGATCAAGCCACTACATTATAATCCTTTGGCTAATATTGCCTATCAACCTTAGTAAAGTTGCTTTCAAGTTAGACTGACTTCTGATGGCTTATATCAGTGGTTCTCAACCTGTGGGTTGCGATCCCATTTGGGGTCAAACGACCATTTCACGGGGGACGCCAAGCACCGCAGTCCGCCATTTTTTTTGGGTCGGCCATTTTTTTGGGGGTCGGCCATTTTTTTTGGTCGGCCATTTTTTCCTATCGCGATGCGGGTCGTCGCACTGCGCATGCGCGATGCACCCCATTGCGCCGTGCATGCGCGGTGCAGCCCCGCCATTTTTTTTGGGTCAGCCATTTTTTCCTATTGCGATGCGGGCCATCGCACCGCGCATGCGTGGTGCAGGCCCGCCATTTTTTTTTGGTTGGCCATTTTTTTTGGTCGGCCATTTTTTTTCCTATTGTGTTGCGGGTCGTCGCGCCGCGCATGCACGATGCGCCCCGCCACGCTGTGGATGCACGATGCGCCCCATCGTGCCATGCATGCGTGATGCGCCCCGCCGTGCCACGTATGCGCGATGCACCCCATCGCGACACACATGTGCGATGCACCCCGTCGCGCCGCGCATGCACGGTGCAGGCCCGCCATTTTTTTTTGCGCGATGCGGTCCGGGGTCGAGCCCCGGAAAAGGTTGAGAACTGCTGGCTTATATGGACACATCTGTGCAGTTTTCTTTAGAAAAATATAGGTGCAGTTTGCCATTGTTTTCTTCTGGGATTTAAAAAAAATCCCACAATTTAGTTTAAATACTGGTTTCCTAAGGGGATCTCAACCTGAATACTCACCAGAACCTGCCCTGCTTAGATTCCCAAACTAACCAAGATTGGCTGAATGCTGCCACCTTCTAAAAGGTTATCTGTTTAAATGAAGACATTATGGCCAATCACTAAATCTTTGGCACATTAGATAAAATTCTGAAGAACACAGTCATGAGAGAGAGAGAGAGAGAGAGAGAGAGAGAGAGAGAGAGAGAGAGAGAGAGAGAGAGAGAGAATTGCATTATCTTCTAATGGGGTCTCTTAAGAGTATTTCTCCTAAATATTCTTTTAATCATCACTTATGGAAGAGGTATAAGAAACAGAAGAACTGTGTTTTTCTTGGCTACTTCCTTACCTGTAGTTTGTGCTTTTGATAGGTGCCCAAGTATAGGTTCTATGAACTTTATCAATATACCTCTGTAGAGTCAAAAGAAATGAATGACTAAATATTGCTCATTACATTTGTGAAAAACATTAATTAGCTGATTTCAAAGATGTTTGGCCACATTTCATTCTTTCTCAGATAAATAATAAATAAATCAATGTATATCACAATTAACATTAAGGAACTGGTGAAGCATATATTCCAGTTAATTTCTAATATATTGGAAATTTCCGTGGAAGTCTTTTGAGATCATTATACATATAATGAATTTAAATGTTAAGACTGCCCAAATCCAAAAAGACTCTGGGAAATTTTCAATATTTGTAATATGTAAGTTAAAAAAACTGATGACTGTCCAGACCAAAACAGCACTCCCAACATTCATAAAAGACACAACGGGGTCTCCACAGATACCTTAACACCAGGCGTAGGAACCAAGCAAGTCTTAAGAGACTTGGCCAAATGGAATAATGATTTAATTCCATGAAAGTCATATTTTTTCATATCCTAGCTCCCAGCTCTCAGTATGTTCCAAAAAAGGGCCACTCTTTTTGAAATCTGACAGTTCAGACTCAAAGTCCAACATATTTACCTCATCAAGGGATTTTATCAGAGTCTTAATATATTGTTGATCTTTATTTCCATCTATCATGCTTCGGCGAATCTAAAGATGGGAGAATAGAAAATGCTATGAAGTTGGGTGGGGATACATAACAGTGGTAGCACACAGGAACTGCATTTACAGTTACCTTTTTATACTCTTCTGTTCAAATCCCAAGAAAATCTCTTAACAGGATAGGATCTGCATTCGTGCATGATTCATACTATGGTATAAATGCACATACACACACATATGCAATTTACTATACAGAAGTGTAAGAAATAATTATGTAATTACAGGTAGTCCTCGACCTACAGCTACAATTGAGCTCCAAATTTCTATTGCTAAGGGAAACATTTGCTAAGTGAATTTTGCTCCTTTCTTGCCATGGTTGTTAAGTGAATCACTATAGTTGTTAAGTTAGTAACACAATTAATAATAATAATAATAAAGTTGGAAGGGACCTTGGAGGTCATCTAGTCCAATTCCCTGCTCAGCCAGGAAACCCTATACCATTTCAGACAAATGGCTGTCCAGTCTCTTCTTAAAAACTTCCAGTGTTGGAGCATTCAAGGCTTCTGGAGGCAGGTTGTTCCACTGATTAATTGCTCTAACTGTCAGGAAGTTTCTCCTTAGTTCTAGGTTGCTTCTCTCCTTGATTAGTTTCCACCTATTGCTTCTTGTCCTGCCTTCAGGCGCCTTGGAGAATAGCTTGACTCCCTCTTCTTTGTGGCAGCCCCTCAAATATTGGAACACTGCTATCATGTTCCCCCCTCGTCCTTCTCTTCATTAAAGTAGACATACTCAATTCCAGCAATCGTTCCTTGTATGTTTTAGCCTCCAGTCCCCTAATCATCTTTGTTAAATGAATCTGGCTTTTGCTTGTCAGAAGGTCGTAAAAGGGGATCACAGGACCCTGTCATAAATATGAGTCAGTTGCCAGGTGTCTGAATTTTGATCACATGACCATGGGGTTGCCACAGTGGTTATAAGTGTGAAAATGGTCATAAATCACTTTTTTCCGTACCTTGTAACTTTGAACGGTCACTGAACAAACTGTTGTAAGTCGAGAACTACCTGTTTACATAAAGACATTATTCGAAGTTGCCATCACCAGTACTGCAAAAATCCTGTTGTGACAGTGTAACACTAAGTTTGCCAAAGGAAAAAAAAATCTGACGTCCAGATTTGTAAAAGTAAACTTTGTAGAAACTTACTACTCTGCACTGAGAAAAGATTGCTACAATGCCATTAGAATCTTTTTTTGTTTTTTTGTTTTTAAATAATTTTATCATAGTTTTTGGAGCACCTGCATTTTCGTTTTTTTGGGTTTTTGTAGACTACTCTGCTAGTCTTTGATAGAAGAACTATATAATACAAATTTTTAAAAATATATAATTACGGTACATATGTATCTGCCTCAGATAAAGCAGAGCTGATCTATTGTTATCGCTTACCCTTTCTTTGTTCTCATCCTCTAGTTCAGCATCAAGGAAATCCAGGGTTACAGGTTCTTGAAAATTGATGATCTGAAAGAATAACCCCAAAGTAGTGATGGGTGGTGTGAATGAGATGAGAATTCAAGATTATCAGCCTGTTCACAACAAGCATGTCAAAACAATCCTTTTTCTGTGCCTTAATAATAATAGTAATAATAAAGTTGGAAGGGACCTTGGAGGTCATCAAGTCCAACTCCCTGCTCAGGCAGGAAACCCTACACCATTTTGGACAAATGGCTGTCCAGTCTCTTCTTAAAGACTTCCAGTGTTGGAGCATTCACCACTTCTGGAGGCAGGTTGTTCCATTGGTTAATTGTTCTGTCAGGAAGTTTCTCCTTAGTTCTAAGTTGCTTCTCTCCTTGACAGAGTATTTTTTTTTTTGCTTTCAAGTCAGTGTTTATTTATTAAATTTATATGCCGTCCATCTCACTATCCAGTGACTCAGTATTGACTCCTACAGACTGCCTGGACAAGTCCCTGCAGGTTTTTTTTGGCAAGATTTTTCAGAAATGGATTGCCATTGCCTTCTTCCCAGGGCTGAGAGACAGTGACTGGCCCAAGATAACCCAGCTAATTTCATGCCTAAGGCAGGGCTAGAGTATATGTAGTATAAATGCTGTTATAAATTATGATGTTCGGTAATTAGAGATGCTGACAGTTTGTAACTGAAACATTTTATACAAAATGCAAATATATGCTGTTGGGAGTGCTGTCCAAAGACATTTCTGCAGTCATGTGGCTAGCATGATGTCCTGAAGCGATATTACCTTCCAACCTAAGTGGTACCTATTTATTCACTCGCATTTGCCTGCTTTCAAACTGCTAGGTTGCCAGGAGCTGGGGCAAGGATGGGAACTCACCCTGTTGCATGGCACTCAGGTCTCGAACCAGGACTGCTGGCTTTTCAGCTGATAGGCCCAGTGTCTTAACCACTGTGCCATCATGCTGCCCCTATTAACAATATAACCTTACCTTAATATCTCGTTATATCTGTTGGATCCTATGTTCCTAATAGTTTGCTTAGTAGTAGGCAAACTAACGTCTGTTGATTTGCCAGGATAGAACTGATGTGAAGAATGGATGATTAAATGCATGGTGTCTTATAAAGGCCAAATCAGAAGCACTTAACAAGACCAGACTATTTCATTATAATAACAATGCAGAGCTGTTAATGGCTTCCCCCATCAAAAGATGTGAGACTCTCAGTCCATTATGCCACACCGGCAGAAAAAAAAGAGGTTAAAAAAATTGAACCTTGCTTCTATTATAAACAGGGCTTGTAGCTCACCCTTGATAATTGCCAGATTTCTTCTTTATCATGTTTCTAGGTTTTGCGGTCAATATACTTATCAAGAGCTTGCATCCTTGAATCACTCTGAGACTTCTAGAAGCCCGGCATATATATTCTTCACTAAATGGTTCGCTGGATGACTGATGGTATGTTAACCAGAAATTTTTTTTCTCAAGGCTTCTACAGCAGGGAGAGACACCTCTTCATTGGAATGGGACATCTTGCCACGGCCAACTCGCCATGGCCGTGGTAGGGCAACTTGTTGCTGGATAATTCAACAATTCAATTTAATTATTTAAAATAATTTTTAAAAAATATTTTAATTTTTGTCATTCACATTTCATTTTGTTCCTCCTTTGGTATCCTTTCTTTAAGGATTCTATGCCACCATTTTTTAAAATATTTAATTAAATATTTAAATATGTAATTCTTGTCCTGTGGTGAGTTGTTCTGTAGTGAGTTGGCCATAACAAGTTGTCCTGTGGTGAGTTGGCTGTGGTAAATTGGCTGCAGCGAATTGTTCTAGACCCCTCTCTTGATCAATCTGGACTACAACAGAAAGCTAGAAACTCTGGATCTAAAACTGTTTCTCGACCTACCAGAGCATATGGCAGGGATCTGTGTATGTGAATGATTGTTTCAAAAATGTCTGCTTAGAAAAAGGTCTTTGTCAACCCCCACCAGGCAGGTAAAAAAAACAGAAAAACAAAAAACCCTCAACAGTTTCTGGGAGGGTTTTCAGTGGAATTTACAGTGAAAGGATGTGACAGTGACGAGACAAAATTTGAGAAACATAGTAGGGCTTTAGGGTATGTACAGAATCAATTTGACTCTTCAGCAGTCACTAGAAATCATGAATTTAAGTGAGAAATTATATTGCACTTTTATTGATTTATAAAAGGCATATAATAATGTGAATATATTTATTTATTGTATCTTATATACCAATTGGAACTGAAAATTGTGGAGTGTGATAGAAGTGGTATGTGGTGGAAGTGAAATGCCCTAGAATAAATGAAAATGGTTCATCAGTGAGCAGAGGTAACAAAAAAAAATGAGTTTGTCAGAAAGAATACATATGGCCAAGAAAAGCTTTGCTAGAATATATTCCATTTTGTGCGTAACTAACTAGTTTATTGTTATAAAAGATATTAACACAGCACTTAATACCAAGATGTCAAAGAAAAAACTGCTTTTATTGGTTTGAAAGTTCCAGACCAAGTTTTAGTGTACTAAACATTCTTTATGTACAAATGTAATCCGATTTCTAAGTAGGAAGAAATGCAAAAATGAAACAAGACATCAATGGTGTGAAGTTAGGATAGAGTTCTACCACATTACCAGGACAAAATTTTACTAGTCACTTTTCAATCTTTATTCCAGCAAATGTAAGTCTGAATGCCATTTGAATCAATCAATTAATTAATGAAGAAAATAGGAACTTGTCATTGTTATTTGGAAGCATTCAAAACTAGTTAAATTCTCAAGTGTCCAGAAAGATATATTCTACTCATATGCCAAAATAATGTCTTCTGACTAGGCTTGGAAGAACAAGGTACTACTTAAAGACAGGCATTGTTATGAAAGTTGTTTGGATTTAAGCCAGACACGCACAAAAACACAGGGAATTATGGCTGTTCCTTGGGTGATTTTACTGTGCTGAATAATTTGAACTATTATTGATCAGAATCATAGTGAAGTGACTAAATAAACTGTTATGGTTTCTGTCCATCTCTGCCACATCATCTGCCTGTTAATAAGGCTGATGAACTGAGCTGGAAATTTCTGCCAATGAAATGTATTTCATTCTGATTAATGTCATTTTTCAATTCCTTAATTTCTGGCTGCCCTTTCCAATGACAGATTTATCTGACTAGTATTTGAGCTAGAAGCCTGTTCTTTTTGCTCCATTCTGATGATTGCAGAGCTTCTTAGATAAATTAGCCTAAGACTTTCATCCACTCCTTTTCTTTTGGTTAATACCCCCGAGCAAGTAATATTTCATAAAATGGTCTAGCTAATTCTTTCCTATACTTGCTAAGAAAGAAAGAGAAATACATATATTATATTGTCAAGATGAGCCAATGACTCTCAAGAACATATTTTCTCTTCCACTTGAAGCACATGAGCATATTTGGCCACAGTAATTGAATCCCACCCTGCAGCCAAAACAATTATTAAATCCCAAATATCTGAATTTCACACTGCCCAACATCCTTAGTTATCATCAATGCCAGTAAGTTAGAACAACCATGTCTATAAAGACAAAGGGAATGGCTAACTGAAGGTTCAGTTCAGTAGCTCTTGTCATTCATACATGATGTGCATATTATGGAACTTCCACTGGAGATTCCACCATAGAGAGAGCTTCTATATTTCCTAATCCAGTTAAACACCATAATTCTGCTATGGCTAACTGATGAGCAGATATTGTGCTGTTCCTGTCTAATGTATATTCTCAAATTGGCTATCTTTTCTCACTTTGTTGCTGACGAAATTAAGCAGGTTGTCCCTGTGTGTTTACTTGAAGTAACTACTCCTTCAATGATTGCCATGTTTAGCATACACTGCAGCGGCTGACTTGTATTTGACACCCATGAGCAAATGTGTTCATGGGACAACTAGCTGAGGAAAATACTATCATCATGCAGTCTTATGTATATCTTCACATTTAATCCAGCAAAGTCAAATTGAGCTCAGTCCCTGGGAAGTATCCGTAAGATTATAGCCTCAAAATCCCACTTTTTTTAAAAAAAGGATAAATTACACATTTTGATGTTAATGTAATTAGCTAAACCTTTGGCTGCAATTCTAATTTAAATATTGAAAATCTCTTGCCAGGTATAATGCTCATCGACATTATAATGCATTTAATAGTTAAATCTTTTTTTGAGTCAATGACACCATACTTTGTCTTTGTGCAGGGGGCTCCATGCCAAAAGCTGATTGGGCAAGGCTCCCAAGAAGAACATAGCTAAATCAAAAGAGTGAGGAGGGCCAAGGCAAACATTTTAAATACAACTATCTCCCTCTATCCATTCCCCACCCCGAAAGTAGCTAAGCAATAAACCAAGAAAGCTGACAAACTTTAAAGTGCTGAAAATGTTAAGCCCTGTAAAAGGATTTAAAGTGTGAAAAGCAAAAGTTCACCACTGTTTCTTTTTTAATTTTTTTGCAGCAAACTGTACTGTCAGATTTGGTGACAATGATGTGTGGATTTCAAGATTGCATAAAAACCATCCCAAGGGTTGCAAATACAACCTAAGAGTGTTTGTTGGCCCTCTCTGGTGAGAGACAGGCTTTGCAAGTCTGTTCTGCTATTACGGACACAGGGAAAGATGAGTTTTCTGGAAGAAAAGCTTCACACCTGAAAAAAGAAAAAAGTCCTGCAGGAAGTTGAAACCCAAAGTTCTAGGAATGTAAAGGAATGAACATCAAAGGGGCAAAGAATGAAAGAGATAGAGTGGAAGGAGTGACGGGAGAGTTCACAAAGTCACAGTGAAGATGAAAAAATATGATGCTTAATTCATTAAAATGTTTTGGGCCAGAGAATTTATGAGTGCTACATTTCACATATCCATTATAAAAATTTATGCCAAGCTTTGATTATTAGTCAATAATAAGTATATGCAGCTAAACGTTCTACAGAACAGGAGGACTGATCTTTTCAATTGCCAAACTCACTTTCTGGCCAGATGGTGGCATATGGTGGTCAATCTGTGACTCAGAGGTGGCTAAAATGTGAATGGTGCACTTGTTTGTGACACCTGTTTGCATACGCTTTCAGTCTAATGGCAAATTGCCACCATTAACATTTCCACCCAACTCATTAATTCCAATTCAAAGATCCTGGAGCACAGGGGAACTACCAGAGGACTGGAAAAGAGCTGATGTAGTTCCCATCTACAAAAAAGGAAAAAAAATGGACCCAGGAAATTACAGACCTATCAGCCTGACCTCAATACCGGGGAAGATCCTGGAAAAGATAATCAAACAACGAATCAACACCTAGAGGCAAACAAAGTCATTACTAAAAGCCAACATGGGTTTGTCAAAAATAGATCATGCCAGACAAATCTTATTGCATTTTTTGACCAAGTGACAAAATTAGTGGATCAGAGGAATGCTGTGGACATAATTTACTTGTACTTCAGTAAGGCATTTGATAAAGTAGATCACAGCCTACTACTTGACAAGATAGAAAAATGTGGGGTAGAAAGCACCACCACCAGATGGATCCATAGCTGGCTGACCGGCCGTACTCAGCATGTGGTCCTCAATGGAACCGCATCTACATGGAGGGAAGTGTGTAGTGGGGTGCCCCAGGTCTCTGTTCTGGGCCCAGTACTCTTCAATATCTATATCAACGATTTGGACGAGGGGATAGATGGGGAACTCATCAAATTTACAGATGACACCAAGCTGGCAGGAATAGCCAATACTCCAGAAGACAGGCTTAAGATACAGAAGGATCTGGACAGACTTGAACACTGGGCGCTATCTAACAAAATGAAATTCAATGGTGAAAAAAGCAAGGTTCTACATTTAGGCAAGAAAAACCAAATGCACAGGTATAGTATAGGGGGTACCTTGCTCAATAGTAGTAACTGTGAGAGGGACCTTGGAGTCCTAGTGGACAATCACTTAAATATGAGCCAGCAGTGTGCTGCAGCTGCCAAAAAGGCCAACACAGTGCTAGGCTGCATTAACAGAGGGATAGAATCAAGATCACGTGAAGTGTTAATACCACTTTACAATGCCTTGGTAAGGCCACACTTGGAATACTGCATCCAGTTTTGGTCACCGTGATGGAAAAAGATGTTGAGACTCTAGAAAGAGTACAGAGAAGAGCAACAAAGATGATTAGGGGACTGGAGGCTAAAGCATATAAGGAACGGTTGGTGGAATTGGGTATGTCTAGTTTAATGAAGAGAAGGATGAGGGGGGATATGATAGCAGTATTCCAATATCTCAAGGGCTGCCACAAAGAAGAGGGTGTGAAGCTATTTTCCAAGGCACATGAAGGCAGGACAAGAAGCAACGGGTGGAAACTAATCAAGGAGAGAAGCAACCTAGAACTAAGGAGAAACTTCCTGACAGTGAGAACAATTAACCAGTGGAACAACCTGCTTCCAGAAGCGGCAAATGCTCCAACACTGGAAGTTTTTAAGAAGAGACTGGACAGCCATTTGTCTGAAATGGTATAGGGTTTCCTGCCTGAGCAAGGGGTTGGACTAGATGACCTCCAAGGTCTCTTCCATCTTTACTACTATTATTATTATTATAATCCAGGCAGTACGAGATACTCACCTTTAGACAGGCATAGTCAGTAACCACATAACAGCAAGAATATCTTTCCAGGAAAAATGAAAGAGGACAAGCTTATTGCAGTCAGTTCGGGGGGGGGGGGAAATGGAAGAGCTCATCATGATAAAAAATGGCGAAAGAGCAAAAATTGGCTTTCTAACACTGTCTATGTTATGGTTGCTGCTAACACGATGGAATAAATGACTACATATTTTTTGCAATGATTTTGAATGCACATTCACATGCCCAAAAGTATTCTTACCAGAGGTCGCAGGTTTGGATGTAGCAATACATATCCATTCAAGTCAATAGCAAATACATAGCCATTAGCCCCCAACTGGATGGAAAGACAAAAAAGAAAGGAAAATCCTCCTGAAGAGAAACAGATTACATCTCAAAAGGACAGAATGGAGTTGCGTCAAAGCTTCTTTACCATGATACTCCGTGTCACTTCCTGCTTATCTAATAACCTACCCAAGCAGAGAATAAAGGTCCATCACATTTTCTAAATGAAAGGAAAGTTTGCCTCAGTGATCATCATCAAAAAGATGAAAGACGGTTTGGGGGCCAAGGAGAGGGAGGACACTCCTAGGAAAACTAACACCCCTCTTCCTATCCTGCTTCCTTTTTTTAAATGACAGAGTTTGAAGAACAGAACATCTTCCCTACTCACATTGTATCGTGGTGTCAGCTTCTTGATATCATTTAGAGCCACATCAATCCCCACAACACCCAGGATGAGCTGGTTCTGAAAATACATAAAAAACAATGACAGTTTCATTCATTACATCATTCATTATTCTGTTATTTGAAATTGAGCAAGTCGAGATGCAGACTCTATTAATTTCTACTGCTTATGTCTAAGGCAGCTCTCAACCACTCTTTGAGTAGTCCTGACAGGGAATTCCAGGAGTTTTAATCCGGCACATCTGGAGGTGACTGATTTGGGGGAGGAGGATAGAGTATGCCATGCCTACTTCCTCCACAGAATTTATTGGTTTAGTTAGTATATAACAATCAACTCATATACTTTTACATTTTACAATTAAATTGTTCAAAAACTAGAAGTGGACAATACTTCTAGTATACACGAGAAACTAATGGAAATATCAACATGTTTTCACAAGATGAATTTAGTATTTCACAAGATGAATTTTGCTTTAGTATTTGGGAGAAGATGTGTTAATTTCCTGAAGGGGGTTGGATGCAAAGTAAGCTGTGAGCTGTCAAAGAATTTCCAAAACCCCTTCTTATAGCAAGAGAAAGTGTAAAATATCACAATATTTAGACAACTGAATGTCTGTCTGTTTAATGCTGAATAGAGTTGGAGGACACATAGTGCCAGATATCTCAACCATGAATGAGCTTTGTCACATTTGTTGTAAGAAGTCATGGTGGTGCAATGGTTAGAATGTAGTATTGCATCCAAACTCTACCCACAGCCAGGAGTTCGATCCTGACTGGCTCAAGTCTTCCATCCTTCCAAGGTTGGTAAAATGAGGACCCAAACTATTGCGGGCAATTTGCTGTCTCTGTAAACTGCTTAGAGAGGGCTGTAAAGCACTATGAAGCGGTATATAAGTCTAACTGCTATTGCTATTGATGCCTAAAGGGGTCTCATGACCCCATGTGGCTTGTCAGCTCAGTTTAGAATAAGGGGGTAGCTTTCTTTAGAGAAGTCCAAGTCATGGAGCACCTGCTCCAAGTTTACACACCTCTGCTCCAGTACAAATTTGAACTGTATGTTCTTTTCAAATGTAGGAACATTATGTAATGGTGTTTTACTGTCTGCATAAGCATTTCTAAGTATATAATAATAATAATAATAATAATAATAATAATAATTATTATTATTATTTTTACATAACATAACATAACATAACATAACATAACATAACATAACATAACATAACATAACATAACATAACATAACATAACATAACATAACATAACATAACATAACATAACAATATAATATAATATAATATAATATAATATAATATAATATAATATAATATAATATAATATAATATAATATAATATAATATAATATAATATAATATAATATAATATAATATAATATAATATAATATAATATAATATAATATGTCAATTTATATAATATAATATAATAGTCAAATTATATTATATTATATTATATTATATTATATTATATTATATTATATTATATTATATTATATTATATTATATTATATTATATTATATTATATTATATTATATTATATTATATTATATTATATTATATTATATTATATTATATTATATTATATTATATTATATTATATTATATTATATTATATTATATTATATTATAAAGTTGGAAGGGACCTTGGAGTCATCTAGTCCAACCCCCTACACAGGCAGGAAACCTTCTACCATTTCAGACAAATGGCTGTCCATATTAATTTAATTAATTAATGTCACTTACATGTTGAAATAAGCTTTTTTTTTGTTATTTTTGACTTTTGTCGCAAGACTTAGTTCATTTTGAGCCTTAGCTTTCCTCACTTCATCTTTGCAGGCTAAGGCTCTTTGCTGATATTCTGCCTTAGTTATGTGTCCCTCTTTCCACTTGTTATATTTATCCTTTTTGTCTTTCAATTTATCAGAAAGTTCTTTATGCAACCATGTTGGTTTTTTTTGAGAACTGTTATTTTTCTTCTTTATTGGTATTGTGCTAGATTGGGCTTTTATTATCTCACTTTTCAAATTTCCCAAACTTCTTGAGTTGTTTTTCCCTTGAGGATTCTCATCCATGGAATCCTCCCAAGCTCTCTCTAAGTTTATTGAAATTCACTCTCTTAAAGTCCAAGACTTTAGTTTGACTGGGTTCTAAATGCTTGTGCTTGCATAATGTTGAATTCCTATATTGCATGATCACTCCCCCCCAAGGTTCCTGTGGCTTCAACACCTTCTATCATTTCATCCCTGTTAATGAGAATTAGGTCCAATATGGCTAATCCCCTCGTTCCCTTCTCTGCTTTTTGGGAGACAAAGTTGTCTGCTAGGTTTTCTTTAAAAATATTTAAAGAAAAGAAAAGAGAAAAAAGTAAAAGAAAAGTGATAAATGAGACAGAAATGATAGAAAAGTGATAAGATAAAGAAATGGATTCCAATTTACAACATTATAAATGCATTTATATTTTATTCCCTCTCTTTAAGGTTACATTGTGGAAAACAAAGAGAGATCCGGAATACTAGATGCCTGAAAAATCTGGGGAGGATTGTTGCACTCCCTTTCTATGTGAACGATGATTGAAATATCTAATGGCATCTACCAATATCAATATCCTTCGGTAATATTTTATCAGAGGCTTGCAAGGCAGAGCCAGAGAAAAATGCAGTCTGGAAGTGAATTTCTTATGTGCAATGTTCACCCTTTAAGGGGTACATGTAGCCAGGCTTGGCATGATTTAAAGAACAACTTGTAACTCAAATTCAAAAGGAATATCTGATTCTCAGCATTGTGCGTCAAGAGGATTGGACATTTTGCACCGAGGTTTTCTGAGCTATGGCATAAAACACATTAATTCTGGGAGTCATACCAGAGTATTGGAGAAATCAGGCCCTTTCCAATGACTGATGGAAATGCGCAGCCAGCCTTTATTGGGTTCTTGTGAAGAAAAGAACATTTTTTTTCTTTAAAAAGACACCTGCAAGAAGCCACCGTGTCAACGACTAAATGGCGCAGCATGGGATGCTCATTTTAATGGAGCTGCCATGCTGCTTTATGAAGCCATAACTAGGCTCCCTGGAGAATAAATGGCTTGGTCTTTGGCCTTGTCACTTACCTAGTTGGGAAACAGATCATTGCCTGCTGAAAAGCAAGCTGACACAGAATGCCATGGCAGATCTATTGCTTCTAATAAATCTAAACAAGTAGGGATGGAGGAGCATAATGTAGATGAGACAGATTGCTGTAGACATGCTGTGAATCTACCCACTGGGGAGTAAAAGAAATGTGTGATCTACTTAGTGGCACTTGTTCGTCTTGCCATATAGAGTGATAAAGTATATGAATATATAGCCACTGCATTTGTGCTGCTGCATTAATAAAATCATCAATAATATTTATTTGTTATTATTACATGACTCCTTTGGGCTCCCCATGAGAGGCCACAGAGCCAGGTTTTGACTCCTTTTGGGAAGGCTAGGAGGCCGTCTCATCTTGGGGGGAAGAGGTGTACAATATTCCACAACGGCAGAGAACTTCTCTTCCTAGGTCTGCCAATTGGAGTTCTTTAACTGACGGTGTCCATTCCTTCCCTGCCTGACTGGGTGGGATGTGCTAATATAATGGGACAAAAAATGGCTCTGTAGGTAGCCTGGCCCTATGCCATGTAGGGTTTATAGGTCATAACCAACACCTTGAACTGAAGCCAGAAGCAAACTGCGACCAAATTTGTCCTTCTTTGCACAGCCAGAATTGCATTCTGTACTAGGTGAAGCTTCTGCATTAGGCTGCATTAACAGAGGGATAGAGTGAAGATCACGTGAAGTGTTAATACAGTGCCTTGGTAAGGCCACACTTGGAATACTGCATCCAGTTTTGGTCACCATGATGTAAAAAAGATGTTGAGACTCTAGAAAGAGTACAGAGAAGAGCAACAAAGATGATTAGGGGACGGGAGGCTAAAGCATATAAGGAAAGGCTGCTGGAATTGGGTATGTCTAGTTTAATGAAGAGAAGGACGGGAGGGGGGGACATGATAGAAGTGTTCCAATATCTCAGGGGCTGCCACAAAGAAGAAGGAGTCAAGCTATTATGTTGTGAGCCACCCTGAGTTCTCCGGAATAGGGCGGCATAGAAGTCAAATTAATAAATAAATAATAAATATTCTCCAAAGCGCCTGAAGGCAGGACAAGAAGCAACGGGTGGGAACTAATCAAGGAGAGAAGCAACCTAGAACTAAGGAGAAACTTCCTGACAGTTAGAACAATTAACCAGTGGAACAACCTGCCTCCAGAAGCGGTGAATGCTCCAACACTGGAGGTTTTTAAGAAGGAACTGGACAGCCATTTGTCTGAAATGGTATAGGGTTTCCTGCCTGAGCAGCGGGTTGGACTAGATGACCTCCAAGGTCCCTTCCAACTCTACTACTACTACTACTACTACTAATAATAATAATAATAATTATTATTATTATTATTTTGGTCCAAGTGTATTTTTAATAGATCATTACTTGCTCTCTATAACATTGCCATAGTTTTTTGAAGACTCTCTTCAATGTGATGCCACAGCAGAGGAGAACCAGTAAAATAGACATAAAATATTACTCACGATAAATATCCTAAAATATATATAAATTCATATAGTTCACCATTTCAATAATTAACTCTAAGTTTGATAGCAATAGCAATAGCATTTAGGCCTATATAGAATCTTTCCTATTTCAATAATACACAATTTTGGCTTTTCGCTCAATAAACAAAATGCATCACAGGCCAAATATATTCTAAGAAGCACCTCAAAGAGTTCAATTTCAGTTCAGTACAAATTTAATAAATACAATTAAACTCTTCCTATTTAAATAAAAAAATCAGCTTACATTAATGATGAAATAAACATAACTCTGCTCAGTAATTTGCTTGTATGCCAACACCCATGTTATCAAATGTATGGAATCATATAGATATTTGTCAATATCTAGGTTTGGTGTGAAAGGATAATTTAATTTACCATCAATGTAAGCTGAAATTATGGATGAATGAAATGGGAGAGTTTTGTCTTACTCGATTGTAGTAATATTCCTTCACATGTTTGCCATTCTGGACAGATTTAACATCATTTATATGCTTATATACTTTTATGTTCCCTCCTCATAATTGTCCCTAAACTGTGATTATAAATGTTTAGGACAATTTCTTGGTGTATTATTTTTGCTTATTGTATTTTTTTCTTTGTTTCCTATACTGTAGCACCAATTCATTCAACATATGTAAGAGAACATTCTCCATTACTTTCTGATATAAGATATACCTTCAAAATGACATTATGGGATATTACTGATACTAAATATGTTTAGAAGAGAAACATTTCTATGTTCTATGGGAATCTAAGTGTATTCTTTTTAGCGTATGAATATTGGTTGCTTGCTGGCTTACTATCAGTACTGTAAGTGAAGTCCCAGGAAAAGTGGCAGTGTCTCTATCCCAGTCTTCTCCAACATGGTGCCCTCCATGTGTGCTGAACTATGATCCCCAGAATTCTCAGTTATATCTGGTAGGCACCCCATTGGAAAAGGCTGTTGTATCTATTTAGCATCTTATCTTTTGTCTGTCCATCCATCCCCCAAAACACATTTAGAAGATTTGATAACAATTCAGAGCCAATTTCAAGAAAATATGATTTTCAGTTGAGGATGCTACTTGACTGAAAACCAAGGAATAAATCAAGGAATACTGTGGATTCTCTGTGGAGCACTTGCACAAAGCAAAGGGGATGCGGGGATAACAACAACCACCTAATATGATTATGGTGGTAGCTTCTTGCAACATAGGAACATACCTTCCATTCACTGCTCCCACGAGACTGACTATCTTCAGTGAGGTTAAATACAGGCAAAGTGCCTGTTATCACCAAACCCAGGCCCTAAAAAAGTAACAACAACAACAAAAGTAAAATATAGCATTAACTGTAAGACCGTAACTGGCCAATTGAGAATTATAATAGCATCTCTAACTCATAATATTGAAGAGTGAAGCAGTTAGACTTTGATCCAGAAGAAAATGGGGAGAAGAAACCATCTCAAGATTAACAGGTTTGGCCTGAACTCTTTTTATTAGGTATTATGCCTGAAAAGATTAATAAGCAGAAATTATATTTAATTCTACATATTACTACAGCAGCAAGAATAATCTTTGCACAATATTTGAAAAATGAAGCTTTGCCACAAGAAGAAGAAATAATCAAGAAGATTCTGGACTGTGCAGAAATGGACAGATTAACCATGAGGCTAAAAGACAAAGAAGATACAGACCATTATCAAACTTGGAACTTATTTTATATTTGGTTAGAGAAAAGAAACAAGGATTAGGAATTGAATATGTATTAGTTTAGCTAATTCCAGACAACTTGTTGATTGGAAAAATTTGCATATATGGGGAAAAAAACTAATAAAAAATTAACCCCCCCCAAAAAGATTAACAGGTTTGGGAATCTGAAGGGACACTGAATACTAAATACTAATTTGAACCATATTACAATGTATGAACCACACAAACAAATGAAAGTGGAAAAAACTGGTTGTAATATTTCATAAAGTTGTTTTCCTTACCAAAGCGTCCTGATAGACATTGGTCCACTGAACTTGCTTTGCTTTGTTTCCGGCCAAGACCATGGGCCTTCCTAGGACATTGAGATATTCCTGCAGGAAACAGAAAGAGACTAAAATTAACGACACATAACATGCATTCATCCATAAACATGAAATATAGCACTATGTGTATATCATAGCATCATTTGTACAGCAAGCTCACACCAACATATCTTTGAGGATTTATTCATTTGACAATTTTTAACAGCTTTCAGATTGAGAAACAGCAGACTCCTCAAATGCCCCAAAGCCACTTTTCTTCCAGCTGAAGCAATCCAGATGTGCTGAATTACAACCTGAATACACTTTTATCAGCTGGAAAATATAATTATTGCAGTCCAGCAGACACAGGAGACACATGTTGAAGAAGACTGCCTAAGCAATCAATTTTGTCAAAATGTTTATTCAGTCAATCTAACAGTTTCACCTCTAACTCATGGCTTAATTTAATCTAGTTATCACTAAACTTGGAAGCCTGGCCTCTTTCAGCTCATCTCCAGCACAGTCTATAAACTGGCAGCTTCACATGTTTCTACCCCATTAGGGTCCAAACCAAGTTGTACCTGCACAGAACCTGCTTGGACATCATAAAACTAGTGCCAATTATATACATTCTGCCTCTTAAGTTTTATCATAGTGATTTATATGGATTATGCTTTTTATCCTGGGTTTCAAAAATATAGCTACAGAGTTCTATTAATGACTTATACTATTTACCCACTTTGATTACCTTTAAACCTAATCTGAAAAAATAATTTTAGAAGCTGAATCTCATTTAAGTTAGTACCAGAATATATTTTTTAGTTGTGATATGATATAGTTTTATTATTGTCCAACTGCTGCAGCTGGCATTGCTGGGGAGGGCATAGATGCAGATTTAAAAAACAAACAATAAGATAGATAAAATATCACAATCCACATATTGGAGAAAATAAGTAATCTAAAACCTGTTTCAAAGATATGCTATCAAAATCTTTTTTTTTTCCATAAAGGAGAAACAGAACATTGGTCTCTATGGAGAAAAAATATGGGTTTTTCTATTGAATATAAAAGCTTGGGAAAGATATGGAATACAGAATTGTTAATATCAGCAAAACTTTAAAAATGCAATATAAATAGTGCTATATACGGATGAGTTGAAATTTATTAATTCATCTATTTACAACTGGGAGGCTGTGATGAAATATGTTTTTGATATCAAATGTGCTAGGATTAGCCCCAAATCTTGGATCAAGATACTCGGAATGATCTCAGATATAGTAACATAACAGATGTATTGAATTCTATGTTTGTATTATTACCCATTTTTTTACAAAATAATGACCAACATTTTGCAAAAAAACATTTTTTTTCAGTTGTAAGCCATTTTTGGGGAAGCAGTTTAGTGTTTGGAGCCACATGATAATTCATAATAACATGAATATGGTTGAGTCACTCCATGAGGAAAAATATGATTTTATTACATTAGATACGGGCAAGAAATAAAACGATCATTTTAATAGTAAAGATGGGCTTGCTCACTTTTGCATAATTCCTGACATTTGGCTTACATTTTGAAGATTACAGACTTTAATTTACCAAATTTGTGAGGTATGGGGGCGGGGGGAGAGAAAAAGCATTTCCTTGCCTTGCATTGGATTCTCTTTAACTATTCTTAAAATATTGCAGCTTGCAAAACCCCCAGCAAGTTGTAAATGGCTTTTGACCCTGTGTCTCCCAGCACAGTCACACTGAGATAAAGGTCACAGCCCAACTGCTCTTTCCCTTCAACCCTATAGCTTGTAAATCCCTCATCCACTCCTGCAACTTCCTTCTCAATCTTCTCAACCTTCCCACTTTTCCCTCCATTATATATTCCTCCTATAGAGGGAAAAATCAGAGCTTTGTGAAGGATCTTCATGCTCCCCTGGCATAATTACATGTACTCCTCTTTTGAATGGCAAATATCGCAGTAGGAATATGCAGAAGCTTCATATAGGGTCACCTGCTTTGCATTCAGCATGCTTCTGCATCAAATTGGCAAGCCTGTTTGGAAACATTTGTTTGGAAGGAACTCTTGAACAACTGTTAATTGATTCTCTCACAACCTTCATTTTGAGAAATGATGACCTATGTATATAGAGGCATGCTGCCATTCATATTACCATCAACAGCCTTTTTAGAAAAGCCTTAAGAGGGAGAGCTAGAACATGGAGAAAAGATAATTTTCATTACATTTTAAAAGTGTTTTTTAATGCCCAGTAGAGGCCCAGTTGCTTACATCCATGCCATCATTTCTGCTGTTTTAATAATTTGAGCACATGAACTGTATCTTAGTGCAGGGGTCCTCAACCTGTGGGCCATGGCCCACTGGCCTGCTGGCCACTGGGCCACGGAACAGGCTGGCCAGTGCGTGCACATGTGCGTACACTCACCCCCACTCATGCTGCTACACAAACAGGGTGCCATGTGGAGAAAACGGGGTGCCACGTGGTGAAAACAGAGTGCCGCATGGCAAAAATGGGGCAGTGCTAGTGTCCACGTGGCAAAAATGAGGCGGTGCTAGTCGCACATGCTTGCGGCCCCATTTGTGTATGTGTGTGCATACACACACACACACACGTAAAATGCTTCCCCCTCCCTTTCCCTCTGCTTTAGTGGAATGGTGCCTTGATGATTTTGCAGCCAACCCTGATTGTGAAACCTCTGATAATTTAAGAACCAAACAAAATGATAGACAAGAAGAGGGATGCATATATGTACTCTCTAGCTGACCAATGATTTTGAAACCTGATGACTACGGGTTGCATTTTTCTTTGCAAGGTTTTTCAGAAATGCTTTGCCCTTGTCTCCAGTAAGCGACTGACTCATGATAAACCAGCTGGCTTCCTGCCTAAAGCAGGACTAGTACCCATGGTCTTCTGGTTTCTAGCCTAGTGCTTAACCGCTACGGCTGACTGGCTCTCTTTTGGAGAGGGGCAGCAATAATGGTGCTGAAAAACTCCTCAAGGATTTCAGTCTTTTTGGTGACATTTTTTTCAGCAGATCTTCCTGCAAGCCACCAGACAAATACACCCCCCCCCAAGATGAGTTCTGGAAAGGGATATTGGCAATTTATTTTATTTCCTTTTTCTATGGAGGATATGTGAGTTGGTGGTATTTGTTACTTCACAGTGGATGATCGCAAGCTCTTTGATGTCTCCTATTGGTTAGCTGGAGGGTGAACATAAATTGGCATATGATGTTCTCAAAGTCTTCTCTGTATTTGTTGAAAAGATGAGGTTAATTACAGGTCAGAGTCCACTTCTTTTATGATGAACTTGGATGGACTGGTCTTGCAAATATGTCTTGAGTTGGCAGTATAAAAACAGAATGATTGAAAGACAGTTTAGAGAGAAGACATAAAGAAAATGGGCAACCTAGCTCATATATTCAAGAAATACAGTCTTTAATGAGGACATCTCTGAATTTCAATGTTAAATTTAATTTCATGATTTCATACATGACTTAAGGATTTCTGCATGAACAATTTCTACCATTGGGGGAGCTGAATCTGGTTTAATACACAATAATAATAATAATGAAAAGCATCTACTCCTCCAAGCAAAAGTGAGAGAAGAAAGAAGTAATATATGCAAATAAAAGTTGATATAACTTTCAAATGAATCTATCTTATGATACCAATGAAAACAAAATCCCACAAATAATAATCATAGATCAGGGCTTTTCAACCTTTTCACCCATTTTACCACTTTTAGGATATGGCAATATCTGAGTACCACCAGTCGCCTAGCAAGGTGTCAAAAACTTGATGACCAAAAAAAAAAAGCGATAAAGTACAGGTAGTCCTTGACTTACAACAGTTCGCTTAATGACTTTGAAGTTACAATGGCACTGAAAAAAGTGCCCCCAAGCTGCAGCCGAGCAAGACACCTGCCTGCCCGCCCGGCGGTGCTCTTCCTCCTGTCTGAGGTTTTCATTGTTGTGAGCATTTCTGTTAAGGATTGGCAATGGGGATGGGGGCGGGTTTTTTTTGGTTTTTATTCCCCCCTTCTGCTGGGTGGTTGCAGCAGGTTTTGGTCACTTCACATGACCCTGGGACACTGTGACCATCATAACTATGAATCAGTTGCCAAGCATCTGAATGTAAATCACAAGACCCTGGAGATGCTGCAACATTCCAGCTGATCGGCGCTTCTTCTGGGCTCAGCAGAAGTGCCAGGATCAGTGCTGAGCTCCAGCTGATTGGTGCTTCTTCAGGGCTCAGCAGAACCACCAGGATCAGCACTGAGCTCCAGCTGGAGCCTGGCGCTGATCCTGGCGCTTCCACTAGCCCTGACAGTCCCAAAGAAGCGCCGATCAGCTGGAAAGTGGCACTGATCCTGGTGCTTCCGCTGAGCCCTGACAGCTCTGCAGCTCCAGCCATCTCTTGCTCAGGCTTGTGTGGTGCTGCCACCGGTTCAGCTCATTCCCGTCCCCCACTACCACTTTTCTAGGATGGTCGCTTACCACCTGCCAGGTGCCAATGTACCACAGGTGGTACCCGTCCCACTGGTTGAAAAGCCCTGAACTTTGTCACATGCGCAGGCTTGTCAAACATGATTTCTTCATGTGCCCTAGAGAACACACGAAACATTGACTATTTCTAACATAACTGAGGCCCTCTTGGCTATGTTAGATTGAGCTTAAACTAGAAAACAAAATACACAGTTTTAGATGGGCAATTAAAACAACTTTATTTATCTCCATCTGTTTGAACTACTTAAAAAACCCTATATTTGTTAACAAAATACCATCATGAAAAGAACATCTGTGTGCAGGAATCAAGTTGGACCTGTACATGCATGAATTTCATTGTATATATGCATGCTGGGAAGTACTTGGAACTTCTCACTATATGTGCACATTAGACTTCTGCTCATGCCTTATCTAATGGTAATCTATATGCTGGCTGCAGCTTCATTTGAGTAGTGGAAATCAGAATTTTCTCCCATACTCTGCATTTCAGTGTGACACCAAAGTAAACAAGGGAGGAATAGTAATGGCATAATTCCTTCAGCTTTGTTTTCTGACTTCTTCAGATTGTAGAGAAAAACTGAATCTATTAAATACACTGGAGCTGATAAACCAGAAAGCTACTGGAAAAGGAGCAAACAGAGGCAGAGAGTTGAACTCTTTATGAACATATATTGGATTCTGCCCTTTTTGTGAATTCTGCAGGAATGATGGTGAGCAATGGGGGGGGGGAGGAAATAGTGGGAGGGAATGGTGGGGAAGGGGGACAGTGAATGGGTGTGGAGAAATGGCACCAGCATTTCCATACGCTAAAAGCCACGTTGATTGCCTGTTAGTCTTGGTAAGCATAACACTGTAAGAGAGAGCATGTTCCAGTCAGTCCTTACTGTCAGCATGAAGGAAACACACACTTTCCCCCAAATCAATTCCCTGCAGGTTGCCATGGAGAAGCATGGCAGGCAAGAATTTCAGCCTGAAGCATCAAAAGAATGTATGTATTATTTCCGGATGATGTAGTACAAGTGGGGGGGGGGGAGAAAGGGGTGGAAAGGCAAAATGGGGTGGAAGAGATATAGGCAGAGCGAGAGAAAAAGAAAAATAGTGGTAGAAATAGAATTACTGAAAAACATTCTGGAGAAGAGTGGCAATCAATAGAAATCTGAACTACAAATTCAATGAAGGTCACGCACGTCTTAATTCATTATTATGGCAGGAAAGTTATCTTCCCACCCGTGTGCACTCAATCATGGAAAGCATTTATCTGCTGTGGTTCTTCAAGGACTGGTCATCATATCTTGCTTTCCATATGATTGTCAGCTTTAGTTGGCCTCTTGGCAAAGTCCTTCTAAAGCCACAGAGAAGTCTTTCTGCTTAAGTACTGGTAGAATATGCAAACTTCTCAATTCTGATTCCATTTTCTGGGACCAAGCCAACAAGCAGGGATGCCGTGCTTGTAACATTTCTAAATGATTTCTGAATTTCCATCCTGAAAGTGGAAAGGAATTTATATATTTCATGTTTCTGGAGACCGCAAAAAACTGTGTCAGTGTGTGTGTGTGTGTGTGTGTGTGTGTGTGATATCAAGACTGTGGAGCAAGAATTGCTTAGTCCTGCTTACTTCTAGTTGTTTGGAAGCTACCTTCAGGTTCACAAATATCCAACTGGAATGGAGGAGAACCTGGTGGGGAGGCTAGTTCAGATTATGATTAGCCAAATCCAGAGTGGTAGCCATTTTGTGACTATACCCACCAAATGCTGTTAAAATTCCAAATATCTCTCCCCCTCCCAAACAAATCGCCTGCTGCTGAATTATTTCACAGTATAAATGTGCAGCTACTATAACAGAAGTAAGCAAGAATGAAGTCCCGTTTCCCTTTCATATCCTAAAAATGCCATTTTAAAATACTACGAGTATAGATGTATGCATTAGTTCTTTTTTGATGAATCAAAAATTGGAAAAATCTTTTTTTTTCTGTATCATTCACACCAATTCATTATTTCAGGAGACAAGTGTGCTTCCTTCCTCTCTTGGTTGCTGTAAAATAGCAAGAAGGGAAATGGAGTTGAACGATTGATTCAGCCCTATTGATTGACTGTTTGATTTATAGCCCATCTTTCTGCCAGGAGCAAAAGGTGGAGTGTTTAGTGTTAGAAGTGATTCACCTTTCCCCCCCCATCTGATTTTCCTGAACTTTCATGAGAAAGATCCTCTCCATGGTTGAAAAGCTTGGAAAAAATAAATGGTTATCAAGGTGAGAGGTGGGGATCTTGCCATCACATCACTAGCCTGAACAACACAAGTGAACTCAGGCTGAGTGCCTGGAAATTCACCAACTCTCTCACGCTTTTGCTTTTTATTCAGCAAATAATTAGGTTCTGGGGTTATGTTGAGCATTTGAAAGAAGTACTTTGAAAAGTGCATTGCTGTAAGTGAAGTGCCCCTCCTGGAAGCCTTGATGCAGCCACATCACAGCTACTTTGAGGCTTTCTCAGGTTGTCTGTACTTGAACAGCCCACATTTTTGAAGAAATGGCCTATACAGATGCTTTGTGCAGCCTATCAAGTGTTACTAAAAACCAAATCCTGTGGACAAAATGATTTAAAGTTTATAGAAACCAATTTTCAAGGAGTAAAACTGAGTAAAACTGTCTCATTCTTGTCCCGATAAACACATAATTGCATAAAAATGTCTGTGCTTATGGGGTCTATGGCTGCCGTTTCATTATTGTACTGTTGATTATTCTAGACAGACAAATATGTAGCTTTTAAAACATATTTAATAGCAAGCACAATTGAGGCCACTAACTTAACATCTGGCACTGCTTATATAGCAGCCTCACTTTAGTACCTAATTTCTGCACAGTAGCAAATGCTCAAACATTTTAAATCTGGGATATAAATGGCTCTATTACTCTGCTGATCTGCTTCTGTCTGAGACTTCAGGCAGATGAAATCTGACGTTTGTGATGACAGGCAGTTTAATCATAGACTCCCATAATTGGACTCAAAACTTAAGGCAGCTGAGAGTCCAGTTAAGTGTGATTATTTGATAGGCATGCTTGTTGTCTCTTTCGTGCTTCAGTGAAGTGAACACAAAGCCTGTTTGCTGATGCAAGGCTCTTTGGGGAGATAGATAAGATGCTGTCAGTGTTTATCCCTACCATAGGGATGTATTTCAGCAAACTCTTTCTAATATGTGTTATGGTGGCAGAAATTAAACAACTAATATTTGTGCAATGAAATGGTTACAAGCAGAATTTCCCCAAGGTGGTGAAAAACTACTCCTTTTGTACTTTTTAAATGAAATATGCCTCTGCAGATATATTTGGAATTAAATTTATAACATGATCACATCTTAAACATTTATTATTTTAAAATCTATCATCATTTGCCTCAAAAACAGACTAATTTTTTGCAGATATGCTGGGAAGTGGTTTTTTTTTTTTTGCATTTCCTAGGTGGAAGGGAAAAAAGGGCAGTCTTGTGTTCAGTTGCCTCTATAATAATTAAGGAAGGTATGATAAATGTATTACAGAAGAATTCTATCAAAATGCAACTGTCTTGAACAATAAGGAACTTCTGACCCTAACAATACTTGTCCTTCATTATGACATGCCCTAAGGTGGCTACCCTTTAATTTCATAAAAAAACATCTACAAGCAATTAATTTAGAATACTAATAAGAGAGAAATGATGAGAGAAAAGTGTCAGAAGGATAGAAGTTTCATCTAATCCCAAAACCGTGCCTACCCCATTGCTGGCAATGGAGAAAAAGCTCCGATATGTCATGCAACGTCGTGAGTTTGACATGCCTGATCTAATATCACCCATCAGTGATTTCAGTTCCGCTCATGGCTGGCACAGGTCTCTCCAGTAGAGAATTAAGCAAGTGGAGTGGTCACCTTAAACAGCAGATACCAGCAGGAAGAAGCCCAGTTTGGGAGCTGTCCATTGTACTTAGCTTCCACCATAGCTCCCAAGTTGGTCTGCCACTCTCAAGCTGGCCACCACCAGTTCTGAACCAAGATTCAAAATGCCCATCCTGGAAGTGACATCATATTGCATTCATTAATGGAATGTCTTGGGACAGGTGTGCTGTGTTTACAGGATGTGATTGGATGTTCACACTTAGGAAAAGGCATACAAGTGCTAATGTTTCAAGTGACAGTATTCACTGATGGTTCCCCCCCCCCAAACATTTCATTCATTTCGTTAAGTACCGAAGACACTAATGCTACACTTCTTCTCAAGTAGTGCTTCATATGGGTTTATTTTAAGAAAAAGGAGAACAGCTGGATGGAGGAAGGGAAACGTTTAAAAGTGAAATAAGACCTTGAGGTTGCATGTTTGACTCTGCTCCATTTTGAAGAACTGTAGATTCCTCTCCTTTAGATTTTATCAGGAAAGGCTTCGTACTGTCTGTTTGGCACTTAAATAATGCTATTAAATGAAAAAGGGCAACATGCCAGAAAGTACAATGGAGAATCAACCAATCAATTTGTTGCTAGCTCCACTGGCGCCTCAGAAGGTAAGCCAAGGGAGGAGGGGCATGCTGGTCCAATGCCCTGTCTGTCCCTGTTCCCTAGCTGAAGCTCTGAGTGAGGGGTAGCAGAATGAAGTATTCATTGGAATAAGCTCCATCCTGCAGCTCTCTTTACTTTTTCCCTTCCTAAAGGTGTTCTGCTCTTTAAATGGAGCAATGCATAATCAGGAAAAACTTGAAAGTGGTGACAGTGTAACGTGAGTGGTGCTGTTAACGATTTGCAGCTTAACTGAAAGAAATACACATTTATTGGTCTGCACAGGTCTGTGGCTGAAATCAATGAAAACTACCAATAGTTCTATTGGCGTATCTATTTATATCAATCTAGTATGGGAACTGGCTTCATGGAGGAAAGCATATGTTTGTGTTTGTTAAAATATTTTAATATGGAAAACAAGTCACTTGCACAATAATAGATTTGAATCCATATAAATATTATATTGAATATATACTGCTGAGGTCTTCACTAATGATTATAGATATGTACTTGCATAAGCAATCATGGGGTTGTTTACAACTGATACCTTGCAGCCACCTATAGCAGACCCCATATCAGCACTGACAGGCCTTACCCAAACATACAGATTATTGCATTTTATCTGTCAAGATAAAAACAGAACAATTATTTCCTTAATTCATATGGCATATCCTCATGTGGAAATCAAGGGATTTACAGGGAATCAAGAACCTGATACTAATCAATTGCTCTTGCCCTGCTTATCATTTGACAACTGCAGTATTAAATAATGACTTGCATATATGAAGCAGCCATAAAAGCCAAATGGCAAACAGAACACAGTGTTATCTGCTAGCATCATTTTTCATATTTATTTTCAGCCAAGCCATCAGCATATTCAACAGTGAGGTCATCTGGCAACATGTTTTTAGATGACAAGGTGTCACATTACAATAAAAGCGTAAAACAAAAGCTAAGAAGATCTAGATTGAAGAGAGTGACCTAGATATTGATTGATACTAGATTTCTAGTCTAATCTAGAATAGAGTATGTAGTTCTATTTTCTATATAGTATCTTGTATTCTGTAATATATACAACACAGATACTATATTGATACACCAAATAATTAATGAATAAATATTGCTATAGAGACGGAATTGGTCTTGAGACAACTGGGGATGACAGAACTATTTTGCTTGAGCAGTATGTATGACTTATACCTCACAATTCTGATGAAAGAAGGAGATGTTCCATTCTCCTTTCTCCCTGTGTGAAGCACAGGGAGATGAAACTTCTTTCTCCAAAGCAACTAAGTTTAGGAGTGGAGAGAAAGCTTGGCTCAGGAGAAAGTATGCCTTTTAGCAGACCATCCCAAAGACACAAAGTATATCTCTAAACTCCTTTCTAGCAGATGATTCAGAAATGGAACAGGTTAGCCTCCCCTTGAGGTGATAGCGGAGAAGGTGCAGGGTTGAACTAATTGATTTTGCATTTCTTTAGCATATTGTCTATGAGCCTCCCTCCCTCCCTTCCTCTTACTCTAAGAAGGCATTCAATCTTCTACATTCAAAAACACTAAGAAAGGGGATTTGCTTTGCTTTAATAGAACCATCAAAAAGCAATTCATCAAGAAGTAAAGGAACAGGGCAAAATGAAATAGGGCAAAAGATGCAGTGCAATTTTCTCTCCCTCCCCCCACTGCAGCTCTTTGCTGATCTCCATGTATATTTTCATCGCCCCAGTTCCGAGACTCAAGTGGAAGACCAAAAAATCAAGAGTGGGATTTCAGCTTTTATTCTGTGAAGCAAAGGAGAAAAATATATAATCTGGAATATATTTGAAAGTCAAAAGCTGATTTCACCCTGTTTTTAGCCCTCTCGGGACTGGAAACAGAGGAAAAGATTTACCCATTGGGGAAACTCACTCTGTCTCAGAAGGATAAGATTCAAGCACCATTCTCTGAATATCACATGTAATTTATGCCCAATTTCCCAATCTGCAAGATACTGCATTCTAGATTACATATCCCATTGTTCTCTGATATTAAATTTGGGTTTAAATATGAAATTCAAAGTAAAAGGAGGGCACTAGCTTTGTGGAATCTATTGTAAGGCACACACTACTAATCCAATAAGGCAGCAATTGGCTGTGCCTAACTGGCTTTGGGTAGGTATTTGTGATATAACTTTAATAATAATGATAATTTAAAAAACCAGAGTTGTTTCTTCCTAGTATTTGGATATGAGACAATATTCATTCAAACTGCCATAGCATCTGATGAAATACATACACATTATAGGAAGGAAACAGATTATCAGCTGAAAATCAAAATGTAGATTCTGCAGAGCTAACATAGGCAAAATATTTTAGGATTGCTTCTGGCATCCATTTTATTTAATATTGTTTTAAACATGCAAATAAAGAAGACAGAAAGAAATAGCACGAGTGTGGGAAGCCATCCACTCAGAATGTTATTAAGATTGTCAGATTTCTTCTATGGAGGTAGCAGTGTAATCAGATTAGAGTTGTAGAAAAAGAGCAATCACTTTTTGAAAAAAAAAGTGAGGATTAAGCTACGCGTTTTAGACATGCACCTTTCTTATTACTTTTTTTTGATGCTGACAAGGGTTCAATTACTTCTGAAATAAATCAGAAGTGCATCAGAATCCATAGTTTGAGTCATATGTAAGTGAAAGTAGAGCAACATGAGTGGAGTTGGCAGGATGACAAAATTGTATAACAAACACTCTAGTTTTTCAGTGCAGATTGCATGTAGTTAGACTCAGGACCACATGTCCACACTGGAACTGTAGAGTAGGATTCTCCTAAGAGTTCATTTTGCTTGGTTTAGGAAAACTGGGAGAAGTTTCCTTACTGCTCTGCCCAACCTTGAGTCAGGAGTTAGCAGCATCCGTATAATGTTTGCTGTACTTTCCTAAATTTTATCTTGCTCTATAGTTTTGGTTTCAAGTCACTGCAGTAAATTGATTTACTTGAAACTAATACGGTAGGTGATAAACAGACTTGACACACTCAGAGGCCACTGTTGGATCATATTGGAATAAGGGAAAAAACACTATTGCAATGCCGTTGTAACTAAGGCTGTCTCACTCATGGCATGTCATATGCAAATAATCCTCCATAATAGTGTTTCTCAACCTTGGCAATTTTAAGATGTGTGGACTTCAACTTGCTAGTTGGGGAATTCTGGGAGTTGAAGTCCACATATCTAAAGTTGCCAAGGTTGAGAAAAACCAATCAGTCAGAAGAGATAGATGACGTTTATTAAAACTGGTAACTAAAGGCTGAAACCCGTGAAATAATTATAACAGGAAATTTAAATTACCCAAACATCTTTGAAAGTCTAACTGTCAAACAGAAGAGGTCAGATAAATTCTTGACAATACTGACAATACTGACCAGGTTATTTACGGGATCGTCTGCTGCCCCATGAATCCCAGCGGCCGGTTAGGGCCCACAGAGTGGGCCTTCTCCAGGTCCCGTCAGCCAGACAGTGTCGCCTGGCGGGGCCTAGGGGAAGGGCCTTCTCTGTTGCGGCCCCGGCCCTCTGGAACCAACTTCCCCCGGAGATCCGTGTCGCCCCCACCCTCTTCGCCTTTCGTAGATTGCTTAAAACATACTTTTGCCGGCAGGCCTGGGGCAGCTAACACCTTGCCCCTAGCCAGTGTATGTTTCTGTGTATGTTTGTGGAGTGATTGGTTTCTTTTAGCTCAAGGGTTTTTTATAGATATGTGTTTATTGTAATTTCTATCATGCTGTGAGCCGCCCTGAGTTCTTTGGAATAGGGCGGCATAGAAATTAAATAAATAATAATAATAATAATAATAATAATAATTGATTTTCTCTTTCAGGCTGAGACTAGGAGATTTGCTACAATAGATTTGGTCCAAGGTAAAAAGGAGGAGTTGATTTAAGGTATTAAAATAGTGGAAATTTTGAATGCAAGTGTTCTTGACTTTAACAACAATAACAACAACAAAGGCAAAATAACAGTCAAGCAGAAATCATGAATTTTAGAAAGGCAGATTACATTCGATGAAGAGAAATAGTACAGAAAATGTCATGACAAGAAAACCTTAAAGGCAAAGGTGTTGCAGACAACTGGGACTTCTTGAAAAGAAAATGAAGGATGACACAGCCTCAAGTAATACACTGGGGAAGAAAGCTAGGAGTCGTTTAAAAGACTCAATGTGGTTTAATAGGCAGCTTCTGAGAGGCTGAGGGGCTGAAGAAGGCTGTGTATTAAAAATGGAAAGAACAGAGAATAATTAAGGAAATTTACAAAGCCTCCACTCATGAATACAGGCATGAAGTCAGGGAGTCAAAGGTAGAAAACAAGCTAAGTTTAGCAAGGGAGGCAAAACTATCCAGAAAAATTTCTTCAAATATGCCATGAGCAAGAGGAAAAGAAAAGAGGCTAGGGGAGTTATTGCTTCGTCTAAAACAGGGGTGGGCCACCATGGCCCCTTTACGACATGTGGACTTCAACTCCTAGAATTCCTGAGCCAGCCATAAGGGACCATAGTTGCCCATCTAAATGTAGGTCTAAATGGAGAAATCTATGTTGATGTCCAAGCAAAAACATGAATTTAACTGCTGTCTTGTCTTTCTACTGAAAGGAAATATTAATTTGAGTGGCACAGACAAAGAACAAACACAACACGGGAGGGCTGCAGGTCAGTAGGAATATAGTAGAGGATCTTTTCTCTCTCGGCCCTGATGAAGTACATCCTAGAATACCGAAGAAGCGGATTGAAGATCTGCCAGGAATTGTGGCAATTTTCTGAAGGAATCCTGGAAATGTGCCAGAGGATAGAAGAGCAAATGTGATCCCTTCTCTTTCAGAAAATCAGGTGGGGGAGCCCAGTAAATATTGACCAGTGAATCTAACATCAATAACTAGAAAGATATTAGAGCAAATAATAAAGCAGGGCATTTATAAGAACCTCATGGTTGCTAATAGTCAACAAGGCTTTGTCAAAAATAGGTCACATCAGAGCTTCTCTCCTGGTCTACATAAATAGAAATGGCAGGTTCATAATCTTTGGAGGTTAAGAGACTAGATAGCCACCTCTGAAACAGAGAAAAGATATTGGCAGGCATGCCTATACCATGATGCAAGGTGATTTAAAAAAGCCCTAAGATAATTGTAGCACATTTGTAGAAGTTGCTCTGGAACAATGTATTTAAACTAAGAATTGGAGGGGGGGAGTTTTATAATCCATTTCTTCTATCTTTTTCTGTCCTTGAAGGATCAAAGCACGAGGACACCAGAGCATCAAGAGAAGGAGAAAGAATTAAGCGATCCCTCTTCTCACTTCATTATCCCATTGCTTAATTGGCACCTCTCTTCCCAGTCCCTAGGCCAGTGATGGCGAACCTTTTAGAGACCGAGTGCCCAAACTGTAACCCAAAATCTACTTATGCATCATCGGGTGCCGGGTGGGTGTGGCCCATTGGGTGGGTGTGGCCCATTGGGTGGTAACAGCAGACTGGGTGGGACTAAAAAGTTCAATCAATCAATTCCAACTTTGCGAGATCTTTTTTTTCTCGCGAGAGGTTGAAATTGACTGATTGATTGAACTTTTTTTTTTGTACATGGCAACGGAGCCTAAAGCGAAAAGCTTTTATAAAACCCAGCTGAAGGCCTAGAACTGGAGCGATGGCATGCGTGCCCACAGAGAGGGCTCTGAGTGCCGCCTCTGGCCCCCATGCCATAGGTTCGCCACCACTGCCCTAGGCAAATGACAAGATTCTCAAGGTGACATTAGGGATTTTTTTCTGAGATAATGGGCTATAATATTGGTCAACGTCCACCAGATGGCATGCTTACACCATTGTATATTGTCTTCTCAGCACACAGAGAAGTATGAATTGGCAACTCAGAGGGGAAGCTCCTGTCAAAATCTGGACTAGAGTCACCAGAAATAAATATTCAGTAATGAGCTATTAACCTTTATAGTTCCCTAAGGGGGAGTGGACATGCTAAATACTTTGCTGTAAAACTGTACGGGATCCTGCTGAGCTACACAGAAATGCATTTTGCTACTATACTTCTAATCAGCAGAGATTCCAACAAGAAATGCCAATCTTGACCTAGAAAAGCAGTGGTTAGAACTGGACAATACTGATTTTTGTGGGATTGGTCAGGAGGAATATGATAAGCCTTGCTCATTGTGGATGGTCGATTGTTTCCGATGATTTCTATTTAATCTATGGCTTAGCATTTTGGAAGATGCCAAATCTAGTCCATAAACAGGGGAATAATGAAGTCCTATGCTGGCTGAGGAATTCTGGGAGCTGAAGTCCACAAGTCTTAATGCTGTCAAGGTTGCAGACTCCTGGTCTAGGAGGTATAGAGAGCCATGGAGAAGGCCTTGAAAAATATATAGAAACCGCTATGAAAACAAAAGGACCAGAAGCATACCATGAGCCCTGGGAAAGGAGATAGTACCGTATTAGGAGGAGACTCGGGATGGCTCCCCCGTGACTCCCTAGGGTATAAAACGAAAGGGAGGAAAAAAAAAACCAGACTTGCAAGATTCTGTTAATATAGCTTATCTCAACAAAGCATATTTTTAATCCTCTTGTAGAGTCCAAAATCTGAATTTTTTTTGGAAAGGATACCAGAGTTCAGCTTGGGTCTCTTCCTCCCACTCAGTTTCCTTTGCAATAAGGTGAACCCTCCAATGATAGCTTCATGACAACGTCTTGTTTATACTCTAGCTACCTCAGAAGCTGTAGATTTTGGAAAGCACCCCAGTGACAGCCAATTTAATCTCGCCCCACACCTAACAGCAGCACCATCTGTACAGCAGCTGCTTGCCTATCATCCCTGAATCACATACTTCTTTTCACCCTGTGCTAAGAGGAGCAATCAAGTGTCACACTTTATTCCACACAACTAAGACTGGTTTGAAATGTTTGCTTTGAGGGGAAATTATCAAGCATGAGCCTGCTTGTTCACAATTGTGTCAGGGAGCAAGAGAGATGTGCTTTTTGTGGAGTTAAACTGTTTCTAATCTGCCCACATTACTATGAATTTTCTTTTCCTTTGCTAATAATAAGACTTCAATAGCAGAGAGGCATGGGTCTTGGATGTTTCTGCAGAAAACAGAATGGCAATCTAAAGTTAGATTTCTTCCTTCAAGTGCAGACTTATGGAGGAAGAAGATCTCAGCTATTGTCTACTTTCTTGTCATTCATTGCAGAGATCATAGGATTGCAGTTTTCGGTTCTTCATAACACTGCTACATTCCTTCAGTCTGTACTGTATATTTCTTAACAAGAGCTTAGCTTTTATTATTCATTAGAATTAGCACAGGTAAGACAGTGTGACTAGCTAAAACTATCCTGTGAGTTTCTGAATTAACCAGGGATATATAGTTTTCAATTTAATTATGACAAGCCAGCAGCCAACTTTAATAATAATAATAATAATAATAATAATAATAATAATAATAATAATAATAATAATAATAATAAAAGTTGGAAGGGACCTTGGAGGTCATCAAGTCCAACCCTCTGCTCAGGCAGGTAACCCTATACCATTTCGGACAAATGGCTGTCCAATTTCTTCTTAAAAACTTCCAGTGTTGGAGCATTTACCGCTTTTGGAGGTAGGTTGTTCCACTGGTTAATTGTTCTCACTGTCAGGAAGTTTCTCCTTAGTTCTAGGTTGCTTCTCTCCTTGATTAGTTTCCACCCGCTTTCTTTGGTCCTGACCACAGATCCACATCTCTGTGTGAACTGTGGGGTAGGGGTTAGGAGGATGAAGATTACTCCACAAATTCTTTTTTAAGCTTTAGACTTTGCTGATAAGGAGCGAGGAATAAGATAGTTTAGCTTCTTATAGGACAAACTGTTCACAAGAGAAGAAGGGAGTTCATATGGACTTGACATCAGTCTTTTCCAGAAGAGTACATCAAGATCTGAGAGAAGAAGCTGAGCAGTGAAGGAGCTGGCTGGTAGCTAAAATGGACTAGACAACTTTAATAGCTGTTGAAGTTAGGCTATGTACTATTGTTTTCTATCTAGTAAATCTAAAATAGGGCTGAGCAGTTGACATTAATTAGGATTTATAGGCACTGAATGAGACTTGAGGAATAGTCACTGAAGTGTTGTCAACAACTTTGGGAAGAAGAGTGGTGAAAGGAAACAACATTGTGAGAAGACGCAGCCAGATAAACCCAAGGTTTGACTGGGGTTGAAAGTGACCAAAAATAAGAATATCATAGATACACGTGCCAGAGAAATAACCACCTATCATCTCTTCCAGATGGTAAAATGCCAGTTGATTAACTACGCCCTTTCCTTGGACTTAAGAGTGACAAACAGAGTAATACAAGGAATTAGGACCTGGGAATTGGGGAACATATTGTGAGGAACCAACCTATTTTAGGCTCACATTATATGGTGTTAAGATTTATTTAGTTAGAATGAATTTGAGAACAAATGCAAGTCTACAGAAAAAAACACCTCATTGTGTCAGGCTATAAGCTGGGAGGTGGGAAATAAATAGCTAAAGAATGAAAACTGGTAAATGAAACTGGTAAAAAGTGAAATTTTATAAGTATTCCGAGGCAGCTTGGCTTATATATATATCCCACTTGCTTATTTTTGTCTTTGTCTTGAATGAAATAAGAGAAAAAACTGGAAATGGTCTTGGCCCATCTCTTTCAGATCTTGAACCCCCTATCTGTGCAACCCCAGGGATGGGAAAGTATGGCCCTTTTATGACTTGTGGATTTTAACTCCCAGATCTGCCCCTTTGAAGTAGTCATTTACAGATTTAATTAGGGCTATTGCAACAGGCAATGTATCTTGACTTCCTAGGCCAGTGAAAAACCTTTAGAGACCGAGTGCCCAAACTGCAACCCAAAACCCACTTATGTATCATCGGGTGCCAAGTGGGTGTGACCCATTGGGTGGGTGTGACCCATTGGGTAGGCGTGGCTGCGGTGGTAACGGCAGACTGGGTGGGATTAAAAAGTTCAATCAATCAATTCCAACTTTGCAAGATCTTTTTTTTCCCGTGAGAAGTTAAAAATTGATTGATTGAATCTTTTTTTTTCTTTTGCACACGGGGATGGAGGCCTAAAGCGAAAAGGTTTTATAAAACCCAGCTGAAGGCCTAGGACTGGGACGATGGCACATGCGCCCACAGAGAGGGCTCTGCGTGCCACCTGTGGCACACGTGCCATAGGTTCACCACCACGGTCCTAGGCTGACAGTGCTTGGAGCACATGAAGTTCCCAGAACACATAAGGTATAGGCTTCAATAAAATAATATTAACGCTACAATTGTTAACTATACTTACATTTTTCATGACATTTGTTTTTAAATATTATGTATAAGGTGATGCAGAATTCAAAATACTGCACTAATCAATGGAAATTCAATGCAAAAATATTTTGAAATGTCATATCAAAGAATTAGGGTTTTTATGTACAATTATGAAAAAGAGCTTAGAATCAATAGCCCAAAAATCAAAGTAAGATCAGATTGTAATAAATAAGGGAAGAAACTATAAAAATAATTCCTCCCCCCACACAACAGTTCTACAATGAAATACAGTGGTTCTCAGTGGATGTTTGTAAGTTTCAAAATGTGGACCTTTCCCTATTATATACGATGGAAGTCTCACCTACTGTAAGCCCAGGTGATTCAATTGTTGGGAGCTTTGGTTTCTAGCTGCTCCGGAAAAACATCATGTCCATTTACAATAAAGGTATTTATAATCAAGTGATGGTAAAATGGACAGCTCTAATATGTATCATTGAAATCTAGTTAGGTGGAAAAAGAAAAATAGCACTGCCTGAAATCACTCTGGTTGGGTTTTAGATCCTGTAATTTAGGCCCTGTAATTTTTTGGGAGTTGATGTTCACAAGTCATAAAGGGTCCATAGTTTCCCATCTCTGCTCTAACCATTGAACTGGATTGATTCTTCAAGTATCACATTATTACAGAATTGTTTGTTGTAAATCAGCCAGCCAGAAATGCTCTTTTTGTGTTCCTTTCCATCCCATTTCTGCCTCATATTCACCATCTACAATCCAGCCAACATTCTTGCCTTGAACTCTAATAGGAAGATCTCATCTCATCTCACCTCACCTCACCTCACCTCACCTCACCTCACCTCACCTCATCTTATCTTAACTTATCTTATCTTATTGTTTGATTTGATTTGGTTTGGTTTGGCTTAGTTTAGTTTAGTTTTGGTTTATTGTTTTGCAAACCTTAAGAGTTTTTCTAAGATTGCCAATGATCTCCCTCTTGGGTATGGATGGCACCATATGGATCCACGCTGGGAGACTGAATTTGCCATTACCACATAGGCATGATTATATCCTGTTCTTATAATTGAAACCTCCTGGAAGTATTCTAAGCCTTGGTTTGTACAAAGCAATTCTGACTCATTATCACTGTCTTCACTTCACTAATACATCAGGTTCATTTCCCCCCCCCCCAAATGGGATAGGAAGGAAGGGTAGTTTTCCACTCTTTTTTTTTAGCATATATGAACTTGGCTTAACAATTCTTCCACCTATCCTTTTCGCTGACTTTTATTGAAATGCTGCATGCATCAGTTGGCATATGTAACAGCTGGAAAAAAGCAGACAGGGGCTATCACAAGGGCAGAAATGCTCATTAGTTTCAAGCATTAAAAGAAATCGTTTTTCAAACTGCTACTGAAGCTAAACAGTTGGGTTATCCATCTAAATAACATCAAGTTTGTGTATTTTCTTCCTGGGTTTTGAAAATCAGGAGGCCTGTGGAAACAATTATTCCAAAAATGGGCTCCTAGGAGAGGTTTGGGCAACAGATTGTTTCTGTGTTGCAAGAATCACCCAGGTAAGTTTTCTCACAATATTTATACATGCGTACAGATGCACGAAGCTCTCTGTCTCACTTTCCTCTACTTCCCCCATTTTCCCTGTGGGCTTTAGGCCTGGAGATTCCAGCATCATTTGAATGGAAAGCTATTAGCTCTGCCTCGTCACCCCATTTCCAGGGCACTTATAACTCATCCCATGCTCTTTCTCTCGCTTGTTGCTTGTCGGCTTTAATAGCTTGACAGATCTGGCGACTTGGCTTGGTCCTCGGCATGCTGATTCAGGCAAAAAGTTTTAATAATTAGTTACATAAATACAAGTCCCTGTAACAAGCACACAAGCACTTCCTTCATGAGCAAGTCTCTGCTGGTTTGGATATTAGTGCAACTTTGTATGAGGATGATCAAATTAGGAGGAACGTGAGGCTGTAACAAGAGAGGAACTAACACATTTTTGTGAGGCAAGAAAATGGCAGAACAGGAATACCAAATAAGTCATTAAGACAACTTGCAAAGTTACATGCACATTACATGAATCTACTGAGGCAGAGCAGATCTCTACCGTATAGTAGTAATATGGAAATATGGGATGTATGGAAGATATTCCTCTTAAAGAAATGGCTATGGCTTTAATAAACAGTGGTGCTTTGTACACAGAACAAGGCAATCCATGATACTGCCAGATAAAACAGCTCTGATAGTAGGACTGGAGACATTTGCTGGAACTTCAAATTCTGCTGTCGGGAGACAAGAATGGTTCAGAAAGACTGAAACTGACTGAGTTTATTAGCATCATCTTATTCATTCAAAGCCAATTCATGTTGTGATGGGGCCGATCCTTTCTTGTGTAATAGCCTGTCACATGCTCAGAGTCATATTTCAATATAGCACGGTTGCCAGATTCAGGAGTGAACTTAAATAAAACCCTGAACTCTTTTGAAAGGAGAACATTAGAAACTTTTTCTCAAAAACTAAATTCTAAACAATACCATCTTATCATTTTCTCTATGCCGTTCTTCCATTATGTTTTGAGTCAACAGTATTTCCCTCAAGAACTAAGAAAAAAGTAACAACTACAGTAGGCAGGTTTATACAAATTACAGTTAAGTTCTTCCCACTGAAATGGGTTACAGGTAGTCCTCACTTAGTGACCATTTCCATTATGATGGACCCCCCCAAAGGTGCTTATGACCCAGTTCCAGATTTGACAGTGGTACCCCACCCTCCAAAAATAACATGACTGCATTTCAGGCACTTGACAACCAGATTGCCTTTATGGGTGGTTAGCATTGTTCCACGGTCACTTGACATGATTTTTATTTTTATTTTCTGAAAAACTTCCTTTACAATGGTAAGTTGTAAGGCTTTCAGGTTACTAGAGACTTGCTCAGATGGCTCCACTGCTCAGCTGGTTATGCTTATCCTTTTTTCCCCTAGGCTTTGTCTCTTTGTTTTTTTTATAATATTTACTTTTTAAAGTAAATTTTATCTTTTATACTGTCATTGCGATACACATGTCAATGGTGCTTTTTCAAACTGGATTATGTTTTTTTTCCTTGAGGAAAAAGTTTCACTTCTCACCCCAGAAGCTTCTTCAGTTGTCAGAACTGAAGAAGCTTCTCTGATGAGAAGCGAAATGTCTTCTTCCTCAAGGAAAAAACATAGTCCAACTGCCTTTGAAAAAGCACTTTTGAGACAACCAGGACTTGGATAACTGAGAATCTCCACAGATATTGTGATACATGGTTTTCTCTTTAGTTATGAACCACCCAGAGTCACCTTTGGTGATATGATATGAATGTATATAGTTACATAAATTTAATAGATCGATCGATCGATCGATAGATAGATCGATAGACAGACAGAGATACCTTCATTTTGTAGTGAATTGATTTAGACTGCTTACAAACAAACAAATGCACCTGGAGTTCCTCTGATAAGTCAGATGACTTACAAACGGATCTCTCTTTTACATTCTCAGATATACAGACTAAACTCAAAATTTGTACTCAACAGAGTTCTACTGAAGAAAAAAAAGTGGAGGGAATTTCTCCTGATTTCCAATGCAAGCCTCAGTGCTGCCTCCCATGTAGTTGTGAGAAAGAGAAACCCCAAATTCTAGCTCTACAGAATATTGCCTCCTAATCCCCTTCACAAATGAAATAATTTGGACTGAGTTCACACTCTGTCTTTTCTTACCTGAGTGTTGATTCGGATAGCGCCAATGGAAGGAATTTCAAAATAATAGCCTTTAAGAAAAACAGACACACACACAAAATTAATGTTAGAATTTTTTTAGCATCATCTTTTGAACTGGTTTTCAGGACAAAATCCTCTTTTTAATCCAATATTTGGTACACTTGATGCAGGCTACATGCAACAATGAGTTAACTAAGCTCAAACTCATTAAATTTTGATTGCATCATCCCCAAACAGCTTCCTATCTGAGATCCAGAAATTCTGTTGAGATAAGCCAATACAATCATCATGTTTAAGGAGGGTCTTGAGCCATTAATTTGGTTGGATTCAACTCAGCTGACCTTCTTTGGCATCATAACCTACTTCTTTAATTTGACAGGTGGCAAGTAAGAGTGTCTTCTCCTCTTCTGCCTCACCATCAACTGCCAGCAGTCACTGGTTTCTTTCAGACACCTGGCTGGATGGCAACATTCACTAAATATGATGGACCACCCAGGCAGATGCCTAATCCGGGCCACCAAAGCAAGCAGACAAAGTGGACCCATCAAAATAGAGGCAACTCCATTCCAGCAATCAACTAATTAATATCCTCCAATGTCCAACTTCCCCAAGTTCAAATCCTTCACACTCTACAAATACTGCATAGCAGCCATCTCTCTTGCTGATGAAGATTTGCTAGAATGTGGGGTGTGTCATCTGCAATTCTCCCAATTAATACTTTAATCAAAGCCTGTAAAACCTGAATATTAATTTACATGGTCTTCATGGTAGTCGTACACACATAGGAGGTATATAGAGAGACACACATGGAAAGAGGTATTGAAACTGAATTCCCATATTTTTTAAACTAAACTAAACTAAGGCAGGTGGAAGCCCAAAGAGTCCTCTTTTAAACATTTCTGTTTTTTTTAGTTGCTTGTACATATTTTCAGTGATCAAGTATATAAGAAAAAATGATCCCTGTTCTTAGAGTTTTAAATCTAAATTGCAGCAAAAAAGAAACTACAAAGGCTAGACACTGTAGGAGAAAAGCTTGTTAGACTATGGTGGCAAAAATCAGGAATCTGGCAGCCCCTTTTACAACTAACAAATGTTACTGGAAGACATAAGCTTTTTTTGCGCTTCAGTTTTCTTCATCTAACTAATGTGGGATTTAAAGTGGGATAAAGTGGGAGGAGTGAGAGGAAGACGGTTTGTTTATATATATGCAGGTAGAACATGGGACAAATTACAAATACCTTATCAACTAACAATTGTACTATAACAAACAACACAATAGTTGTCCTGAAGCTGCTTTTATTTTTTGTAAAAAATTATTTTATTAAAACCATCAACATTAAACATAAGATCATATTAAAAAGCAATCATCATATAACCTGCAATACAACTCTAAGGATCAGTCTTTGTAAACGTCTGGTTTAGTAAACATTCCTCACTCCTCACGTCAAGCCTCAACTATACGCCTGATACATTTTATTTGATTGGTGTTTCTCTTATATATGGTCTATCTACTGTTTCACGAGGCAACTGGACTTTCTTGTTTTTCCTTTGAAGACTTTTTGCTTCTCATCCAAGAAGCTTCTTCAGCTCTGACTAGATAGTGGGGAATGTAGTATACTCCTTGCAGACAGCTGATAATTTGCAGTCACAGCTGAAGAAGCTTCTTGGATGAGAAGCGAAACTTCTTCAAAGGAAAAACAAGAAAGTCCAGTTGCCTCGTGAAAAAGCAGCTTCGGGACAACTATGACCTGGATGACTGAGAATCTCCACAGACATTTAACACAACAGTTACAATAAATAGCAGTTATGAAGTAGAGGCTTCCCTTTTCTCATTATAAATTCTTGGAATTTTTTTTTACGGTCAAGCAAAAACATTTAAATTGTACTGAGTGCATGGAGTGAGAGTACTAGCAATTAACTTGTTTTTTTGGAGGTGTGAAGAGGAGGTGAGGGAACTTGTGTTATTCCTGGAGAAATAGGAGTCTGGGCACCAGGGCATTTTGAGCTGATCTTCAGGGTGAGGAAACTGTTAAGAGAATAGGAACTGTTAAGAGGAAGGCAGGAGCAAGCCATTAAGGAGGGATTTGGAAAAAAGATTACAGGATTTAGGGATGGAGAGTAACGTAAGAAAGAAACACAGCATAATCCTGCTCGATTTTAGTATAATACTGGATAAAGAGAAACTTGGACAAGCTTTGAAGATTCTATTAATATACCCTACAGGAATAAATTAATATTCCTGGAATCCCTGCAGGTCTGTACCTTGGCCTGGTCTACCTCAAAGATTTGATGGATCCTGATTGAATGAAGGTTTGTTTATGTGGGCTCCAATTGGTCAGCTGGAGAGAAAGTATTGATTGGCTCAATGCCTTTTGATTTTAAGAGCAGCAGAAATGAAGATGATCAGCTTTGAGCAGAGGGATTTGGGAATGGAAATGGTGTTGTATGGAAATGTCCTGCCTTCTTTTTAAAGTAAGTTTGGATATTGACAAAAACAACAATTCTCTCCATTTTTTTTTGGTATCACAAGTGCCTTTCCTGGAAGGCTGTTATGATGTAACTGGGAACAATGGGAACAGCAATAATTACAGCAGTGGCCAAAATTGTGGAAACCTTTTGGGAAAAGTGTACCGTAGAAATGCCACCTTTGGTTAAGTTTCCACCAATTTTTCTTCTAATTTCTTTATAACTGTAGCCTTGTTCACTTCATAATACTATTTTACATCGCTTTCTGGGCAACCAGTCAACTCTTTGCACCATTACTTTAATTTTATTATGTTTTACAAGCTCACTAAATGAAAGGAAAAAAACCCCCAACCAACTTGATAGTGAACACATAACACATCGACAAATGTCCTCCTCTCAGCTTCAATACATGACATCAATAACTGAATCCTACTGTGATCTGACTGGCTCATTGCCAAAACAAGAGGACACCTGATTGGCTCTCTAAACACTCATGCTCATTGGCTACAATCAGATGAAGGAAAGCTACCTGATATTAACCTAAGCAAGTTGTGCTTCCTTTTTCTGGTTATTTGGCTATAATGTTTCATAGAATACAGTACAGATAATTGAACAAACTTTGTTGCATTACATTCTTGATTATCTTTCCATTGATATATAATTTTATGGTACTACTCCAAAAAAGTGGTGTTATTAGCCATCAAACCTCAAAAATACACTTTTCCCAAAAGGTTTCCACAATTTTGGCCACTACTCTATAGTATAGTGTAGTGTAACGTGATCATGGAGACCCAGGTTTAAGTCTGCTCTGAGCCTTGGTGCTTTACTGTATGTCTTTGGGTCAGTCATTCTCTCAGCCCACTCTACCTCATAGGATTGTGGTTGTGGAGAAGAATTGGAGAAGAAGCACTATAGATGCTGCCTTGAATTCTTAAGGCAAATGTGGAATATACATCTAACAAATAACTATGCACATCTATGGGTCTGTTTGGCACATAGCTGTATTGGGAATACTAATCCTGTTTTAGATATTAATCCAGATGGATTACCTGGGGCCAGTCATTCTATCTCAGCCCTTGGAAGGAGGCAGTGACAAACCTCTTCCAAAATCTTGCCAAGAAAACTTCAGGGACTAGTCCAGGCAGTTGTCAGGTGTCAAGACTGACTCAAAGGCACACACACACAATACATAAATAACAGTAGTAACAACAACAACAACAACAATAACAATAATAATAATAATAATAATAATAAATGTACATACTTGGGCCTCAAAGCCATGCCTGGTTCTCTAGCACCAGTGCATCCATAAGGCCCATTTGCTCTGATCTCTTTCCAGTCTTGCAGGTGTGACCCTCACTGCCTCCAGCACTTTCCATCTCTCTACAGCATCTACCTCTGCAGACACCATGTCTGTTTAGTAGTCTCCCTGTGAACTTTACAGTTTTCTATCTATTTCTCTCTGAATCTTCATTTACAGCAAATTCATCAGCCATAAATGACTTGATGTGCCATTATATTTCTTCAATTTTGTAAACAGGGAAGCCATGATAGTTACAGTCACCAAGAGCTAAATGTTAAAAGGCTGATCTAAAAAGATGCAATAATTTATCTCCACCATTTCAATTCAGGTGACAGATTTAATTAGCAATTCTGGGTAAAAAAACCCAGAACTCTCCATGAATGCAAATAGACTTTGTCGCTACAACCTTGAGATCTACTGTGGACTGAAAGCTGCTTAAGCTGTACTGTTATAGCCTTTATTGTACTGCTGGGGCTGTAGAGAAATTACTTTAAGAGTGGGAGTGGTGATTGTCCAGACTTAGAAGTGGTTAGAGGATAATGTCAGATTATATTGAAACTGAATTGCCTCCAAAAATTCTCCAGATTGTTATATGACTGAATATTAATGGGGTGTAAATCATGCATTCAGCACTGAATGATCTTGTAATCCAAGTAACATGGAGAAATAAAAGAATGAAATCATGAGGAAAAGGTTGATCGGGAGAGTACCAACCATGGCAGCATCAATTGCTAGATAAAATGAAGGATTAAGGTATAGGTTGGGGTGAAACCACAAATTTAGCACCCAGTTATTGATTTTTGGTGGTACTTTTTTCTTTTTAAAATTAATGGTGGCAATGAATGCAGATGATCTCTGAGTGGCAAATTGTTTCCATTTCCACTCCTTAACCCCAAACAATGCAAAAATATCCCAAATTGTTCTGAAAATCCACAGCATCATTCTTCCTAATCACAAAGCAGGGTGGGAATAGCATACAAAGGTGAGGAGCCAGAGTTTGACTCCCCTATGCCTCAACAGTTTTCACCCCACATCAATATCTATTCTCTATCCGACCTGATTGCAGTTTCTAAAACAGTGGTTCTCAACCTTTCTCAGGTTGAGACCCCACTTGCCCCGCCCATGCGTGCCGCGACCCCGCCCCGCCCATCACATGCGCCGCACATGCGCGGATCTGCCCGTCGCGGCCACCATTTTGTTTTTTTTGTTTTTTTAAATTTTTTTATTTTTTTTATTTTTTTTATTTTTTTTTATTTTTTTTTTCGGCGCGACGGGCGGATCTGCGCATGCGCGGCGCGCGCGCGCCAAAAAAAATAAAAATAAAAATAAAAAAATAAATAAAAATAAAAAACAAAATGGCGGCCCGCGGTGTCCGGTAACCCCCGCGAAATGGTCGTGCGACCCCAAATGGGGTCACGACCCCAAGGTTGAGAACTGCTGTTCTAAAAGTTTCTGGAATGACTTGAATCTGACCATGGGATGGGACTGTATGTAACTCCAGAGAAATGTTGTGATCCTGGTGCTCTTTTTACAAACCATCTCTAATCACAAAGATTTATATAAATTGTAAAAGTCTATCCTTGTTTAATCTGCATTCCCCTTTTGTTACAGTTTTTTTCCCCTGTGATTAAACACCAGAATGACAGCTTTCTCCAACCTGATGTTCTTCAAATGTGCCATCTAACTCATATAATAATGGAGCATACATTTTACAGAAAACTTTTCTTTCTCAAGACTTTTGTCCCTTGCTCTTTCTTGCCCACTCAATCATCTTGCACTTCATGCAGCTTCTGCTGTGCAACAATAGAGCCATGAGCTTTTCTTTTGTGGCATTTTGAAACAAGTCGGCTCTTTTTATTCTTGAGAAAGTTATGGTGGTAGCTAGCTATCAGTAACAATAGGTTACTCCTCTTCTTCTAACTACCTACATCTTTTTCTCTCTCCTTCAGAAATCCCTGCTGTTTACAATGGAACTTTTCCTAAGTATGATGTCACTGTTGCTGTCCAAATACCTTTGATGTCAAAAACCCAGACCTGAGGGATCAGCAGCAGGAGATTACAAAACTCTCAAGAAACATAGGGTCTCCTCCTGCTTCATGTGCCCTTCAGAACAAAGGCTGCAAGAACAAAGCAGCACACAGAACCTTCAGTCAAAAACAGGTGGGGTTTTAAAGAGAATATGGAAAAAAAGGCAAAAGGAGGCTGAAGGGGTTCATATAGCTACAGGTCGTTAAAATTAGTAAGCTAACAAACAAACAAAAATTCACGGGGCTTAAATAATAGTCAAAATCTCTCTCTTTTCTAAAATTAAGCTCTTGGCGGGGGGAAGCTAGATGTTACAGTATGTGAGGTTCTTATTAATATTCTTACTGAGAGTCAGTGAATGAGCACCAGGTATTTACATGAATAAACAGTAAGTAAATATCAGGAGTTCTGAATGCCAAAAGGGAATGGGGGGAAGTTAAAAATAAACTGGCAAGATGAGTGGCAAACAAATTTAATAAATAAAATAAAATAAAAAATGCTGGTAGAATAAAGATTAAGGAACTTTATTCCCAAATTCTCTGCTCAAAACACATGATTTGTAGGTTCCTGTTTAGTAAAAAAATCTTCACATCAGTTGCACACATCCAATGTACTTGTCTAATTTAAATCACAGTGCTTTAATTTCTGAAATGATTTACAAAATGCAGTATGTTTCCATTTGTGTCTTCCAAGATACCTTATTACCTCATCTAAAGGTCCACTCAACTAATGTCTGTTGGGAACAAATGGAGTGTGTTTAGTATTATAGCACAATAGCTGGAGATTCTGAGAGTCACTAACCCAACTCATCTGGAGATCCCTGAGTTGAAGAAGCCTAGTTTAGTATTAATAATCAGTGAAAATATGCCTCAAATATCTTAGTTCAGTTGGGTAACCTTATTAGTTTATTGAGACTTCAGTGACATCTTGGAGCACAGCAACAAAAGGACTATTGAATAAATTTTCACCCTCACCTTCAAATAATCTGGAATTGTAGTGACATCAGTTTTTAGGTTAACTCTGGTAAGCCTTGTTCTATACCAAGGTCTTCAAACTTGGCCCTTTTATGACTTGTGGACTTCAATTCCCAGAATTCCTCAGCCAGGCATGCTGGCTGAGGAATTCTGCCTGGCTGAGGAATTCTGGGAGTTGAAGTCCACAAGTCATAAAAGGGCCAAGTTTGAAGACTCCTGTTCTATACAAATTAATTAACTCAGTGAAGCAGTTGAGACAAAAAAAGCTGTATTTATTCAAACTTGATTTTTAAAAAGTTGAAAGCAAACCTTGGCAAATGATTCTGATCCTGCATTACTTGATGATATGAAAAAAGTGGAAAGGATTGGCCAGAGAATGGCAGCAGCTAATATAAATTGAGCAAAACTCTGAGAAGTTTCTTTTCACGAAGCTTCTCTACTTGGATGCAGTGGCAATCAAAACACTTGCAGGCATACAATGATGCATGATGACGGCTAGAAGGAGGAAGAAATACTTAAAGCCTAAAAGGGAGACTAACATCAGAATTACAATGAGAATTAGTTGCTATGTGCAGGGCTGATCTGAAATGGAAAAGGACAAGAAAGCAAAATGGATGAAAGAGAGAAGTGGGCACTTGGCTCTTCTGTCTAGAGATATTTCCACAGGGCAGAACAATGGGAAGATGGATTACTGCCAGCCCAAAGGTTCACAGACTTCCACCACCTGCTGAAAGATACAGACTGTGAACAGAAAGCCAGCCCTGGAGAACAAAAGGTCACAGGAGGCAATTTCAGATAAATGAGAGATAGCCAGAAGGTTTCTGATACAGAGGAAGGTGAGGAGATTAAAAGACTGTCTGAATGTGACAAGCCATCAGAGCAGTGGATGGGGTGGGGGAGCAGCTTCAGAGACCTTATAAAGGGATCTGTGGCCACATTAATATCAGAGAGCAGAGGAAATAAGCCAAGGGATAATGTCTCCTGACCCTAACTGTATACAGGTTTTGGTATTACCCAAACTCAAGCCCTTCTCATTTTTTTCACACAAAATGAGAGTTCTATTAATTCTGGTAATGTTCCTACCTTCTTTCCACAAAACAAACAAGCCAAAGCCGACCCACCCCCTTACCCTCCAGTTTAAGGAAATGGCTGAACTTTGTCCTTAGAGGGGAGCCACTTTCATCTATCTCTTTCCTTACCCTCATTTTCCCCCCAAAGAAAAGTCTATGCATTTGTCAATTACTACCGGTAGTATACGATTGGTGAAGAGGTATTCTCCAGCATGTGGATTTCGAATCCACGGATGGGTTATTTCAGTCCTCTAGCCCATTTGACTAGGACCAAATTCTTAGCTCCGCCTCTGACCGGGCTTCCTGTCCTCTGACCGGACTTCCTGTCTCCCAGTTTTTTTCCTAGTCTTCAGCCCAAGGACATCTCTTAGAGTAGGCTCCGAGATTCAGTTGAAGCAATTAGGAATTTAGGTTATAATTATTTTATTTAACTTAGACAGCAAGTTACTCATCAGAAGAGGGAGGATTCGGAGGCAAGCAGGTCCGGGGGACCTCCCGGGGCCTCACGGGACCACGCCGCGGGAGCAAGAGGGGAAACGCTCCCCAGCTCAAGACCCACGGCCTGAATCCCCCTCTCGAAGTTTAATTCTCCCCCGGAAGGCACCCCAGCGGCTATCGTCGTCGGACTCCAACCAGCGCGGAGGAAGAGCCCAGCGACGGACGAGGCTCACGTCGCTCCAGAAGCGCAAGTGGGGTTGCGGTGGGGGGAGGAAGGCGCCGCTTAGCCGCTAGGCCGGCACTCGGCGTGGGCCCTATAGCGGCCGCGAGGGCAGCGAGTCGGGGTCTTCGGCGGCCATTAAGGACCGCGTGGAAGGAGGACGCCATATTGGCTCGCTGGCCTCGGTTGTTTTGGCGTGGGGGGCCATTTTGAAAGGGGGCGGGCCCAGCACGGGCAGCAGAAACTGCCATTTTTCGGCAGGCCCAATCTACCGGGCAAGGCCGGAGCGCCGTGCAAGCGTGGGGGTTATCAGACACTGCAATTAATCGCAGAAAGCCGGAAGCCTGTGGGGCGGCACTTCGCTGCGGCAGGCAACCATGAGCCCCAACCACCACAGCGCCTGCGGAGTCAGGCCGAGAGGGGGAGTTTGGATTAACGGAGGGTGGACATTGGGGTACATTTACCCCTAGGGATAATCAGCCTCGCAGACGTTTCTGAGAGTTAAGTCTGCCTGCCTGTCACTGCCAGCGCATCAGTGCAGAACGGGGCTCAGCCCCACCTGCCTATGGAGTCGATTCCTCCCACCTTCCCCCACTTGTCTGGAGACCTCTGTGGGGATCTTAGACGGACGATGGCAGACAGTGCGTCGCTTCAGGTGTACCAAGGCTCAAGCCCTCCCCCTCCTTCCCCAAAACGCAGAGCCATGGAGTTGGAACCGGGGGGGGGGGCAAGAAGAAGGCAAAAACAAAACACCTAAATAAGGAGCCGTCGAAGGCAGCCGAGCGACAGGCCTTAAGGAGGCACCAGGTGCTAGAGAGAGAGTGTGCCAAGGCCCAGAGGCTTCAGTCCAGTGGGACTGAACAGGCTGATTTCCCCCAATCCACTCCTTCCACGCCAGAGCATGCTGAGCCCGCAGTCACGCAGGCGGAAGCAGAACTGGAAATCACAGGCCTACCTGGAGGGTGGCCTGAACAATTGCAGACATATATGCAAAAAGCATTTGATAAATTTATGACTTCTAAGCTTTCTTCATTCCCTCAGGAACCCATCAAACAGCCAGTGCCCCCGCTCCACAGGGGACGCGCATCCACCCAAGCCTCAGAGGAGTCCGAGTCCTCTTCACAGATGGCAGAGGAGGAGCCGGAGGACTGGGAAACATCTGGACGCCAGCTGTCAGAAGATGAGGACGAGACTCCGGAACAGGCCTCAACCTCAGGGCTGTTCGATCCGGCTCAGTTCCGTTCACTCATGCTCAAAACCTGTGCCACCCTTAGCCTGTCAGCAAGGCCTAAGGAGACTAAGCCCGCCTCCCCCGAGGAGGAGGAAGGTAATGTCCACCCGGTGCTACATCCACCTGCACCGGAGGAGATAAAGGTACCGTGCCCGTTGGTGTTCCGCACCATGCTGGAATCACAATGGGCCTCATTGGCAACCACGCCATCCCCAAGCAGTACAGATAAAAAGATATTGAATGTATGCGATGTCTTGGCTTCCCTCATAGAGGTACCAACAGTAGATGAACCACTAATCTCTCTCTTTGCCTCATCCGCCATTCCAGGAGATATGGCGGAATCCATGAAAGCCGAGGACAAGAAATTTGAGTTCGCGCTCCGCAGGACGCACCACTCTACAGCCTGGGCGATCAGATCCGCGGTCTCAGCCTCTCTGGTGGCCAGGGCATCAATCTTGTGGCTTCAGGATCTACAGGCAAGTGTATCGCCAGATCAGGTACGTGCACAGCAAACGTTAAACAAACTGTTGATGGCAGCAGAGTACATGGCGGACACCACCTAGTCGGCCTCCAAATATTCAGCCAGGTCCATAGGGTCAACAATAGCCTCTAGAAGGCTCCTCTGGCTCAAAACATGGAAGACGGACCTTAAGTCCAAGTGGCGACTGGCCACCGCCAAATACTCAGGACCCAAGTTGTTTGGTTCCATCCTGGACCCGTACGTAATTGAAGACAAGAATAAGAGAAAGATACTCGCCCACCCTTCCAAAGGAACAGATAAGTGAACCCAGGAGTTCCGCAGACAGGGGCCCTGACAGAGCGGGTCCGGAGAATGGAGACAGCCCTTTCGCGGGGGGCAGTCCTGGGATTGGCCCAGAAATCAGCGCTCCTTCCCTTCAGGTCAGGAGCGCTTCCAGGACTGCCCGGCCGCAGGTAGGGGCCAGTTCCCAAAACGCAACGCCAGAGGAGGGACGGGACGACCTTACAGGCGTTCCAAGTGACACCTGGGACAGCCCCATAGGGGGTCGCCTGGCTCTGTTCAGCCAAGTGTGGCAAAACACCACAACAGATGCCTGGGTAAGGGACACCGTAACTCACGGCCTAGCCTTAGAGTTTTACGCCCCCCCCCCGAGTCAATTCATAAGGTGCCCGGAGTCCCGAAACCCCTCAAAAGCGAAGCTACTAAGACTAGCCATAGAACACCTGATAGAAATAAGAGCCATAGAACCGGTCCCGTCAGGACAGGAAGGGCAGGGGTTCTACTCCATCCTGTTCGTCGTAGCCAAGATATCGGGGGGATGGAGAGCAATCCTAGATCTCAAGAGACTAAATCACTACGTAATATACAAAAAGTTCAAAATGCAGTCCCTCAAATCTATCCTGGCCAGCATCCGAAGAGGGGATCAGTTGTCATCCATAGATCTCACAGAGGCATACCTACATATACCAATAAGGCAGGAACATCGATGCTTCCTACGGTTCTGCTACAAAAACAGGGCTCTACCATTCGGCCTGTCATTGGCACCCAGGGTATTCACAAAGGTGCTGGCCGTGTTGGCAGCGCACCTGCGCATGCTTCCGGTGCGCGTCCTATGTTACCTAGACGATATCCTGATCCTGTCAAGCTCTCAACAAGCGGCTCACACAGACCTGCGGGTCACGCTAAGCACACTGCAGGAACATGGCTTCTCAGTAAATTACAAAAAGAGCCATCTCTCACCATCAACTCGCCTACTACACTTAGGGGCGGTCATAGATTCAGAAGCAGGATTAGTGCACCTCTCATAGGAAAGGCGGGAAAGCGTACGAAAGCTCGCGCGCCTCGTCCAGGAGAAGGGGTCAGCCACCATAGTACAACTGTCCCAACTCCTGGGGAAAATGATTCCTCCAATGGTTCCTTCTCCCCTATCAAAGACAAAACCAGGGCACATCGCTCCGAAAGGTCAGACTTCCCCCCCAGGTCCTGTCATCTCTCCGATGGTGGACTTCTACCGCAACAGCCAGGGGAACACTGTTCAGGGAGCCAGACAGACTAACGGTGACCACAGACGCCAGCCAGTTCGGCTGGGGAGCTCACTTCCAGGATCAGATAGCGCAGGGCAGATGGGTACCCCAGGATCTGGTTCACAACATCAACTGGCTCGAACTAAGGGCGATCCACTTAGCTCTCAGACACTTTTCCCCCAGCCTGGCGGGAGCACACGTGCTAGTCCTAACGGACAACGTGACAGCAAAAGCACACGTAAACAAGCAGGGGGGAATGAGATCAGCGGCCCTCATGCAGGAAGCCCGAGAACTGGGGCTTTGAGCAGAGTTGCACCTAGGATCAGTAAAAGCAGAACACATATCAGGGGAGGTGAACCACCAAGCAGATTCACTAAGCAGAGTCACGGTGGATCATGCAGAGTGGAGACTGGACCCGACCCTGTTCGAGGCAATCTCGAACAGGTTCGGCCGCCCACTAGTGGACCTCTTCGCCTCCCCCAAGAACACTCAGCTCCCCCGATTCATATCCAGGTTCCTGGCCCGGGGGCGGAGGGGACGGACGCCCTCAGATGCAGGTGGCCTCGGGGGATGATGTATGCATTTCCACCCCCCCCGTTGATACAGGCGACCATTCGCAAGGTAATCCTGGAAAGAGCGGAGGTGATCTTGATTTCTCTACATTGGCCAAGACGGCCATGGTTTGCAGACCTCGTAGACCTTTCAATCTCGCCAGTCTGGGTAACACCTCCGCATCAGGTGTTGCTCAGTCAGGGGAACCTACAACACCCAGACCCACAGTGGCTACAACTAGCCACTTGGCACTTGAAAGGGAGGGACTAACCAGACAGTCCTTTTCGAAGGACGCCATAGCAATCATCCAGGCTTCCCGTCGCCCTTCCACCAACAGAGTATATGATGCCACGTGGAGGAGCTTTGTCAACTGGTGCAGCAAGCAAGGATTAGATCCCTTGGCTGTGACCATTCCTAACATCATAGACTACCTCGTAGAAGGTATCAAGAAGGGTCTGGCACTCAATACCATTCGCAGGCAGGTGGCAGCCCTACAGACGGTGCTCTCCTGCGACAATAGGGATTCACTATCGCAGCACCCGGCAGTAAAGGCCTTTATGAAGGGGGCAGACACAGTACGACCTCTGGTGGTACATCGTTATCCGTCTTGGGAGCTTCCCAAGGTGCTCCAGGCACTAACCTCCCCTCCGTTTGAGCCCCTGAGGCTTTGCTCACTCCGTCATCTGACGTGGAAGGTAGCCTTCCTTGTGGCCATCACATCGGCAAGGCGGATTTCAGAGTTAGCGGCCCTCTCGGTTCGAGCGGACCTGATGATCTTTTCAGAGGACACAGTCACGTTACGTCTAGACCCATCCTTCATGCCGAAAGTTAATTCCTGGTTTCACAGAGTTCAGGAAATAGCATTGCCAAGTTTCTGTCCGAATCCTTCACATCCCCTGGAATGGCGATGGCACACTCTGGATGTGCGCAGGGCCTTACTCCTTTACACCAAAAGGACTTCGGTTTTCCGGAAATCAGAAACGCTATTCGTATCATTCCAACCTGCAACCATGGGTCACAAGGTTTCCTCTTCAACCATTGGCAGGTGGATCAGGGCATGCATAGCAGAGGCTTATGGGGCACAGTCACTACAGGTTCCGACAGGAATAACGGCGCACTCCACCAGGAGTGCGGCTACCTCAGCGGCCTGGTTCACGCAGGCACCAGTGGAGGAGATCTGTAGGGCGGCGACATGGGTGTCTCCGTCCTCCTTTGTTAAAAACTACAAGATAGACCGCTTCGCTGCGGCAGAGGCCTCCTTTGGTAGGTGAGCGCTGCAGCAGGTCATTTCCTCAAGTGAGATCCCAGCCTAGACTCCCACCCGTGGGGACATGGGAGGGCTTTGGTATGTCCCATCCGTGGATTCGAAATCCACATGCTGGAGAAAGGGCGTTGTCTTACCTGAACGCCTGTTCTCAGCATGGGGATGAAGAATCCATGCCCTCCTCTAACAGTCTAGGCAGATGTTGATTTACAGGATCGTGAACAGGAGCCACGAGGACCAAACTACGTTGAAAGAGCTTCGCCCGAGAAAAAAACTGGGAGACAGGAAGTCCGGTCAGAGGACAGGAAGCCCGGTCAGAGGCGGAGCTAAGAATTTGGTCCTAGTCACATGGGCTAGAGGACTGAAATAACCCATCCGTGGATTCTTCATCCCCATGCTGAGAACAGGCGTTCAGGTAAGACAACACCCTTTTTCCATGGACATGGAAAGTAGGATGAGAAATAATGGATTTAACTTGCAACTACCTAAACTTCATATAAGTATTAGAAATGTTAGAAAAAACTAATCTGTACAACTATGGAAGAGTCTGCCTGTGGAAATTGTGGCTTGGATGGAGGTATTGAGAAAGAGGCGGAAAAACCACCCCTCATGGGTAGTTTAATTGATCTTCCTATATATTGCAATGGGTTGGGCTATATAATCTTTGTGATCCCTTTCAGGTAAATAATGTTATAATTCTCCTAGGTAAGTTTATCTGGCAAATAGATAAGCAGCAGTGCATTAATCATTTAATCTTTCAATATGGAATACCCTCTTCTTCCAATATAAAGCTACTTTATATCAGCTGTTCCCCCCACATGCTGGCCAGATTTATTGGGAATGTAGCTCCCATTCCCAACAGCCCATCACCAAAACACAGAATGATAGCTGTGACCTGAGTGAAAAGGGGCAAGTTACCCACTCCAATCTCTGGGAAATAGCAAGCTAACTTTTGACCAGAAAAGGCTGTGTCCCTTTCCCCCACTTTATATAGTACTGTAAGAGGAGGCAATTTTGCTTCTGAGCAAAATTGAACATTTTGAAGAGGCAGGAGAAGGCAACCTACCTTTGTTAGCACAAGCCATCCACTGCAGGGGAGTGACATCATAGTTATGCTGTCCAACAGAAAAGGTGAATACTCGTACCTGGAACAAAACAACCAACCTATAAGGAGTATGTCTACGAAAGGCAGAGAAATTTGGAACGTCCAACAGTAAATGAGCATATCGTTCCCTTACTTTTTTTTCCCCAAAAATATTTTATTGGTTTTATAGTTTTAAGAAAAGATACTTAAGACACACAATGGTGATTGGGTAAACAAAGAATCCAAAATAAAAACATACATAAACAGCTCAACTTAATACATTCACTGTCCTCTCTCTATTTCCCTCAAATAACATATTAAATTTAATATCTTCCATTTCTATCATAAATTTCTATTACTACTAAACCTGATTTAAAACTTAATCAATTTCAATTACCATACTCAAATATTGTTTTACATCAACAGATTAACACTTCAAATCTCTCTTCCACATATATTCAAGCTCTTACTCTCTCTTGATCCTCTTTTTATCACCAATCTTAATTATTTCTTCTTCCAATAACTAACTTATAATTATATAACCATATGTATATATATCTATATTTTTCCCCTTAGTACAATCCATAGAGCCCATTTTTATTGGTTATAATAATCTTTGACTTAATTCATTTCAATTCAATACACAAACTCCAAATTCCATCCAATTAATTATCATACCTTATCAAATCATTACTATACAGAAAAATCTCTAAGTTTCATTCCAAGTTTAACTTTCATATTTCCATATCAGACATGTTTCCATAAAACAATGAAAAATCATCAAACTAAATTAAACACACATATATATAATTGCAGTTTTCATACTTCTAAGTCTAAATCATTTTCCTTGAAACAATCCATAAAACCAGCATTGCCTTTTAATCCATTAAAGAGTTTTAAATTTCTTTTTCAGTCTAATTCTAGGTTTTTTTCTATGCCAAACCGGCTTCCATAGCAACACTTCCCTTTCAGGCAGTAAATCCATTTTTGTTGCTTGTAAGATTCTTTGAGGAAGTATACATCTTTTCCTCTGCAATAGAACCTTTTTCTCGTCTCCTTGCAGCGTAGTTGCTTTATGGTTTGCGATCTTAGTCTTTGCTTCTTCTGATTCTCTAGGTTGCAGAAGGGAGGGTTATCAAATGAAATAAGTTCCTCTTCTGTCTCTATAGATTCCTCTTCTGGTATATTTTGATTTATGCCATAGTCAAATGTAACCTGGACATCAGTTTGAACAGATATAGTAGATTCTCTAAATCTTAATTCTAGTTTTTAATTGTGGCACATATATCAGCAGTGGCCTCATAAATCTTTTCCAGTATGAGTGCATAGTTCAATTGTGGCTGAGTCTCCATTTTAGATACTGATGCTTAAAAGAAGATCTCTTTTATGAAGGCTATATTTAATGCACACAACATCCACCTCCACAGCTTCCACAGCTGCACAGCTTATCTTTTAAAAAATATTTTGAAGTTCAATGTTCCATCTTTAAAAAGATAGTCTGAACTTGCAATATCAAATGTTTGCCCCTAGATGTCCTCAATGGGTTAAAGAAACAATCAATTCTTTTTTTCTGTCTTTTGAAGTATAATATATAGGAAGAAAAATAATACGATTCTTGTCAAGAGAGAAGAAAGAAAACCTTTTCCGTCTTTTTTCCTTTTTTATATCCAAAAAAGATGTATACAGAAGTAAAATATAGTCTATTCCAATATTTAGAAAACACCTTCTTTCCCCAAAAAAAGCAGAAGCCGCCTTTCCAAGCCAGGGAAATAATTTCAAAGGCTGTTACAGGTATCAAAATAAAAAAAATGGAAAAGAGAATTGTAAAGAAAGTTCTCACCCGGGCTCACCACGGGGGCTTTCAAAGCTTAGATGTTGTCTGACTTACGGTCTGAAGCGGCAGGGCGATCGGCCATTTTACTGGCCAATCTTCTTCTCCGTCGGCCCTCAGAGTTTCGTCCGGACAGCTGGAGGAGCCGCCGGTCCTCCGCAGCCAGACCGCAGCCTCGACGGAAGTCGCACCCTCCAGGGCGAGTTTGGACCCATATAAGGGTCCACCGACGGAGGGAAAACTAGTCGGCGAGGAGAGAAGTCTCTCTGCTCGACTAGCAATGCCGCGAACCGCAACCGGAAGTCATTGTTCCCTTACTTTATCCCATACCTAAATGGCTTCATTGTAAATTCTTGTAAATGAAATCTACCAATATGCCCATTCAAATACTAGCAAAATTTCCTACAACTTGGAATAGCACAATGATGTTAGATCTATCTGTTTGACCATTAGTCACCTTCTTTCTTTAAAAAAGCACCAGCCTGAAGATGACGAATGGGACTTTGTCGAAACGTCGCCAAGACACTTCAAATTCTACGCAGGAGAAAACCCGAACAACCAAAGACCTACATACAAACACCCACAAAAACCTCAGAAAACACACATACACACACATGTATATATATATATGCTGTATTAATAATTTCATTCAGTTATTTTAATTATTTGTGACTATGTTTTTGTCAAAATTATTGTTAACTCTTGAATTTCTGGAGTGACTTTATTTTATTATTGTTGGACACGGTTCCACTGAAATTAATATCCAATATCATGTCTATAGCATTCATCGAAGCTCATCACTCTGATGATATGTGAGTTCTCAGAGCCATGAGCTCAGCTTCTCTGTGTTAGATCCATGCAAGCTAGAAAGGTTTCTCAGGAAAGGATATATTGGTGGCCTCTGGTAGTGGTGAATGCATCTTTAAGGGAGGGGATGATCCTGCTGATAGATAAGAAGGCAGGGGTCTGACTTTTCCTCAACCTCCATTGTCCATCTGATCCCTAATCAGGTTGTTGAGAAGATTATTGTGTTGCAGCTTCAGAAAACACTGGAGGAAATGGACCCCTTTCAGTAGGGTTTCAGGTCTAGACATGGACTAAAACAGCACTGACTGAGCTTGGGAAAGTACATCCATCCTTGCTCTTGACCTTTCAGCAGCTTTCAATATCATCATCATGATATCCTCTTGGATCAGCTCTGGGTGGTCTATGGAAAACAATCTTATATTGTTATTATTAATTTATTGCTGGTAAGTTATTCTCAGACTTTTTTTTGCTTTTCTTGGATTGTTTTCACTCTCTCTCTCTCTTGTTATATTGATGTTTTTAATTGTGTTTGCCTCCTGTAGTTCTTTTCGTGAGGTGGGCTGACATATAATTGAAATAAATAAAAAAATAATCGTAGGCACAAGTGTCTTTAACCAAGTATGCTCAACATAGAGAGCCTGTTGGGTCTAGTGGTTAAGACACCAAACTAGAAAGGGGGAGACCGTGAGTTCTAGGCCCACCTTCACCATGAAAGCCAGCTGGGTGACTTTGGGCCAGTCACGCTCTCTCAGGCCAACTCACTTCACAGGGTCATTGTGGAAAAAATAGGAGGAGAAAGGTGTGTTGGATATGTTTACCACCTTGAGTTATTTGTAAAAAAATAAAGGCAGGATACAAATAAATAAATATATACATATGCAGGAATTTTTCAAGAGACTACTATGCATTTCATATTGCTTTGCTAAACATATGAGAGAATAGTACCTGACAGTAGTATGGTGTGAAGAACACTCATTGCAATTTATAATGCTCTGTTTAGGAGCTTATTTTTTGTTAATCTGAATATATATGACAACCTCTGGGATAGATGTAGGAAAAAAGGACCGAAAATGCAAGAGCATATTGATTTGATCCCTCTACTTACTAATTGATTATTTTGGCAGTTTTGTGGCAAAAACTAAACCATATGCAAAATGGCAATTGGCCAGGCATTTTCAAGCAGCTGTTATACCTATATTGATTGATCCAAAGAACCAAATATTATTTTATTGATTTTGGATCATATTTATGAAGAAATCAAATGGTTCTAGGCAGTCTTGCTTTATTTGTTTGTTTGTTTAAAGTATTTATATGGTCACCCATCTAAAACGATTCTGGGTGGCTTACAACAGCACTGTTGTTGCTGCTGAATGGCTTCTGTAATAGCCCTGTTGCTCAGTTTCACATCAAGGAAAGAATTTGCTTGGTTGTCTTAATCAGTGCTCACATGCTTCCACATTTCCTCAGAGGAAAAACCTAGTGGTCAAATAAATAAATAAATGTATTATATTATGGAAGGATTCAGTCCCCTTTTATTGAAGGGGGAAAACACCATAAGCCCCATAATAATACACAAAATACTCTTGAAATACTGTGCATAAATAGCTGCCCTCCAGCTTCTCTTATTGCCAATTTCATCTCCTTCTCTTGGAGAAGGGGAGACAGAGAAAATAGTTCCACAGCTATTGGATGTGCCAACTTCTTGCTTTAATAATATCACTCGTAACTTCATCATCCTTAGACCAGGCTACTCATTTCAAATGGGAGTAGTCAGTGTGCCCACATCAGTGAGGTGGAAGAGGCAAACTTTGTTTCTCTCTGGTGACCTCCATCTTGTGAAGCAATTTTCCTCTGAGAGGTTCAGATGCAAAGAGGTTCAGAGGTTCAACCTTACAATATTAATGCTGCAGTGATTAGACTGTGAGCATTAAAAGAGCATCCAAAATTGCTCTTATTCTTTTTACTTTTGTTTTTATTCTGTATTGTTATGTTTATTATGGTTTTATTGTTATTTATCTGGGGAATATTTTATGTTGATATTATATTGGTTTATATTTACCATCCACAGTTTTTAAGTATACCATATTGATAAATGCTTTTTTTTCCCTCTTCATGCAATCATTATTTGTCTCCAATAGAAATTGCAGAGGTAAAGAAAAGTCTCCTGTGCTTCCTCTTCACTTACTGGGAATTATGGATACAGTATTGTCTGGAGGGAATCCCTGTAATTCAGACTTTCAAATGAGAGGCCTTTCTAATCACATTGGATTACAACTTCTATCATCGTCATCTTGTAGAATTTGAGTTCTATAAATTGAACCCTTTCTCTAGAGCAGTGTTTCTCAGCCTTGACAATTTTAAGGCATGTGGACTTCAACTCCCAGAATTCCACAGTCAGCAGTTAACCTCAGCAACTTCGGCTGTGGAATTCTGGGAGTTGAAGTCCACGTGCCTTAAAATTGTCAAAGTTGAGAAACACTGCTCTAGAGCCATCTCACACTTCCAATCAATTAAACAAACTGAACTGGATTCTATTTTGGACCTATTAAAATACTGGAGACCTCTTTTTCTTGCCCTCTCTAAAATATTTCAGGGGATGTTAAATTAATCCTCACTTTCACCTTTCCAATCAACAAGTTCTCACTGCCAATTTCCATTCTCAAATGTATACATTAACTGAAATTAAATTTAGATATTGAAAAACTGAGGATGAATTTTGAAGGAATCATGACAACTTATTTATTTATTTATTTTTATTTATATTTGATTTATATGCTGCCTTTTTCCCTAGACTCAGGGCAGCTCACAGCAAAAATACAAGTACAAAAATATAAATCAATTAAAATAGTAATACACAATATAAAAACTATATGACTATTACCACTCATACAACATACAGTCCCAATCAGAGGCCCAGGGGCAGAGCACAGCTCACACGCCCCAAACCTGTCTGCATAAATGTGTTTTTAAGAGTTTTCGGAAAGCTAGGAGGGAGGAAGCAGTACGAACCTGTGAGGGAAGTTGGTTCCAGAGGGCTGGGGCAGCAACAGAGAAGGCCCTAACCCTAGGTCCCGCCAGACGGCACTGTCTAACAGACGGGACCCGTAGGAGGCCAACCCTATGTGCCCTAACTGGTCGCTGGGATTCATGGGGCAGAACTGTCCTACTTCTAATGCCCACTAGGTGTTAATTACATTAATAAGACTTATATACAATAAGTTAGAAAAGTGAGGTCCTTTCCTTTCCGCTTTGTCATGGCACAGAAGTCACTGGGAACTGCTGGTATTTGTAATCAGCAACACTTTGATAGCTACAAATTTTATATTACTCCTGCTGAGTAAAAGTATCCTCTCCCAAAAAATGCAAAAGAGACATAACCCTCTCCTTTATTTCTTTGTATGAAGAGGGAGAAAGAATGAAGAGTACAAAAGTTATGTGACTTTGCGTCTAAGCCATTTAATTTGAATTTCCATTAACAGGTTGACATTTCATTATACAGTTGACTTCGATGGGATATCTCAAAAATCCAACATATTAACAAAAGATATTTTTTTCTTGTAGAAACATCCTCTACAAACTTTCAAAGGAAGTTCTGTCCACTTTTTCTTCTGGCACTTCAAGGTCAGTGCAAGCAATAAAACCAGTACCGTATGTTAGACGCCCCATTAAAGGGGCAGCGGCTCAGTGCAGGAGCAGACAGGCAGGAAGATCAACTGTCTAAATAGCTGGCATCAAATGAGGCGGATAAAACCTGAGTTAGCTGCTCCTGTCTGTCCCCATGACTGAATTGAAGCAAGTCAGACAGCTGGGCCTTCAATTGTTTGGTATTTCTATAGGAATATGTCCTATGTTCAAGAATTTGATTATATTGGCATTGTTACTGACTCACACAGAAATCCTCATTGAGAAAGATTATCATTGTATCTGCAGTCGAAGATAGGCAATTTATGACTTTATCTGCATTTTTTTCAGGAAAAAAAAAATCAAATGTGCATATGGGGCAATCAGAAGAAGGGTATTTAACTTAGCCACTGCACAGTCATTTTCTTTGTTGTAAAATAGACCCACCGGAGTCAAAGGATGAAAATTTAGAACAAGACAAATAATGGCATGGATTGAGGAGAGGAAGGTGTACACAAGTTGTTGTTAGGTTATGGCTGATTGCACAGTTAGCCAGAGGTTTAGATTGGATTTGGCATTTTTATCTCCCAATCGAGTCCTTTCTAAGGACTTGAGATAACCAGTTGTTAGTGTTGGCTGGTGTTAAAGGCATCACCACAGGATGTAAGGTAAGCTATTCCAAGTAAATCTGCATTTTGCAATAATTGATGGTGATTTTGTCAATGCTGATAGTGTTCAAATGGTGATCCAGGTGTTTTGGGATTACTATTAGTACTACCTTTGCTTTCTTTTGTCACATTCTATTTCTATTTGCAGATCTTTGTATTTTGTGATTTTCTCCTGTTGTTTCTCTTCTCTAATGCTGCCATGCTGCTATCCAGACTTTTTTGCCTGTTTTATTGATAATTGTGAAGTCTGGAGTGTTATGAGGCAGGTGCTATCTGTTTGAATTCTAAAGTCCCAGAGTACTTTAGCTTCTTCATTTTCTATGACTTTTTCTATTTCACAGTCCCACCAGTTCTTGCTTGTAGGCAAATGGTATTTCTTGCAGGTCTTCCAATAGACCATTGTTGCTACTTTGTCGTGCTGTTGTTTGTAGCCAGTCTGTGTGATCTTCTTGCAGCAGCTAACCAGGTGGATCAGTTTCTCCAGCTTCTTTGTGGAGACAGCATTTGCTGTCTGCTGCTGTCTTCTCAATTCTGGCTTTGTATTCATTTGTTCTTAAGGCCCGATCTTGTGCAGCCAGAATTAGCCCCCTTTTCTCTTTCTTTTAACTGGTCTCCACCATTGCCAGGTCTCATTATATGCTTTGCCTATATACTGGCCATGTAATATTTTGCTTTGCCACGTCTCTTTCTATTCTTCATTTGGTCTTTATTGTTATTTTTACTTTGCATACCCTTTCATTTAGATAGGATTTCCTGGCAGAAAACAAAAACAATCTGTGGATTTTACAGAATTCCTTTTTCTGGACCCCAGGAAGAACTGACTCTACTAGCTTATTCATATTTGTTGAAGCTGAATTGTAACTAAATGTGATTGTCATGATAGAAGAGTAAAACAAATCCTGATTCATTAAGTCTCTTGTGGAGACTTACCCAATTTCCTCTCATAAAGCACAGGTGAAATTAAGAACTTTTCTAAAAAAAAAATCTGGGAGACCAGATGGTTAAGAATTTTAAGAGTCTATTTTAACTTAGAGGCTATGCAGAAGAGATTCCTTTTTACAAACGGAAAGCTAATAAATGCAGCAACGTGAGGTCTCTTCCAATAAGCTGATTTAGCATTTTCGTGTATATATATACACGAATGTATGTAGGTCTTTGGTTCTTCGGGTTTTCTCCCACGTAGAATTTGAAGTGTCTTGGCGACGTTTCGACGAAGTCCCATTCGTCATCTTCAGGCTGGTGCTTTCAGCTTCCTGCTTCTAGGAGCAATGTGTGATTGTAGCTGTTTCTTTCTTTTAACTGCCAGTGGGGGTTTGAACTGATTGGCTGGGAGCTCGGCTGTGTTCTGATTGGGTGGAGGTGTGTTCTGATTGGTTAGGGGCTTGGCTGTGCTCTGATTGAATGGGGGCTTGGCTGTGCTCTGATTGGATGGGGGAGTGTTCTGTTTGGGTGGGGGCTTAGTTGTGCTCAGGTTAGTCTGAGTTACAGGGGGATTAGAGATGGTGAGCTGCATAGCTGTTAGGCTTCACGTTCGTGGTCATGCCTCATCTTCATGGTGGGTGTCAGTTTGCTTCATGTATGGATTGGAGGGGTTTAAGGTGGCTAATGATGCAGCTGTGGACTGGCTTCTGGTTTGTGGCCGTGCCTCATCATCAGTGTGGGTTTGGGTTTGCTTTTTGCCTGGATGTGTGGTGGTGACATCCTGTGTGGTTTTTGTGAGTGTAGGTCTGGTGTCATTCTTTGTGTTATGGACTCGTTTGTCAATAAGGGCGGGTTTCCAAATGGCTGGTAGGCGGGAGGTATCATCTTGTTTGTTCATGCTGTGAGGGTGTTTTTCTATCTCGATGGCTTCTCTGATTATATATACAGCATTTTTATATATTTAGTGAAGAAAGAATGCATTTGTGCATCTAAATAAAAAGTGCTTGATTTTCTGTTGTATTCTATCTATTATTCATTATTTAGATTCTTGATTTCAAAAGCTCATATATCTGAAACACAGAACTGAAGCTGGCAACAATTTGAGGATCCAGTATACAATTTCTGGCCTCTGAGAATGGGAGTTATAGCGTGGCAATGGCATTACCAGAGAGGATAAAGCTGGAACTGTACCATGATTTGGATGTGGACGGTGGAAGGGGAAAGAATCGGATGTTAATATTTTGATATTACTAAAGGAATCCCAGTAGGCTTTCCCTTTAGGACCCCTTTGAGAATAGACTATCTGGACATACTACTCTCTAATCTGATTGTGAACCTGACGAGACATGTAAGTGGCTGTAGTAATATCGGCTGCCCACCTGGAGACATAATATAGTCATGTCCAAAGGGGAAGTTCAGGCTGAACACTCACCGTCTTGTTGGGTACATTATACTTCTCAAAAACATCTTGCACGCGATCTTCTCCTCCATCAGTAAACATCATGATCATCTTATTACAGTTGGCTCTTGTGATGTTGGACTATAAATAAGCAGAGATTTCAGCAAGTATAGGACATAGAACCAAGTGCACTTTTTTCTGGGAGAGATACAATCTAATATACAGTACATACTGCATTTGTAAGGGCACTTGATTAAAATAAATTGTTGGTGGGAAACTGGCATTTAAGGTATGCAGTATGGCTTCTTCAATTTGCATTTTTAGCATAATCAAGGACATATATATATATATATATATATATATATATATATATATATATATATATATATATATATATATATATATATATATATATATATATATATATATATATATATATATATATATATATATATATATATATATATATATATATATATATATATATATATATATATATATATATATATATATATATATATATATATATATATATATATATATGTCCTTATGTGTCCCTAGGATGGCATTTCCCTATAGAGGACAACTATAGGGTATTTGTAATGGGAAAGAGCAGAAGGCAATAGATGTCAAGGCTATCAGTTCTACTTCTGTCCCATCCTGGTTGCTGTCCTCTAAAGACACTGGCAGAGAGACATCTGTTTTCTTTAGCTATTCTCCACGGGTGAAGGTGGTACAGATGAGCAAGGGAGAGGGAGTTGCTGTCGGGACCAAAATTATGTTGTGGCTATTACCGCTCAGCATTTAATAGAGCTATTCATCTTTATTTTGTCCAACGTCATTATAACCCTTCTGATCCAAGTCTTCTCAGATGGATCCTGCTAACTTTATAATGAAATGGAAGAGGCAGCTGTTTCCAATGAAATTTAAGTACCAGCTGCTGGAGTTTTCATTTATCTAGGGGAAAGCACCCAGCACTGAAACTTTATCCTTGGTTTCAGCCCCTCACATAGTCAGGAAAAAGAATAATTAAGGTTCCAGCTCTGTTTGTCATCTTAAGAATTAAATATTTCAGGGAACAATTGCAATGAAGGCAATTCCAGAGATGCCAGGCTGTTCGATGGGCAAATATCCTTCTGTTCTAGCATATCAGAAGACAGAGCCAATGTAAGATAATGGGGTACAGACCTGAATATTTTAAAATTTATTGCAAGGAATAGATGTCCCTTGCTTGTACGTAGGAGATACAAATAGATACAAATACAAATCAGATGTCCTTTTGGCTAATGAACTACTCTTGCTGGTGGCAGGATCGAAACAGCAGTGTTTAAGCAATGCCTGCTTGCATGGTTGCTAGTGGTGCAGCTAGTTCTCAATTTACAATTATAATTGACTCAGAATTAAGGTCATAAGTCATGGTAGTCATTAAGCAGGTTACCACATGTATCCTCTTGTAATTTATCTTGAGTAATCTGGGAGAGAGATGATCTAAATATGGGACAAACAGAGGAATACAAATATATAACGTGCTTACAATATAATGTGCTTACAAATGACAATTTTTATCTAGTGCAGAATATTTAAAATACAATAGGCTCTCTGTTCTGAAAAGATTCCTATGATGCAGGCATTCTGGAACTTGCAGCTAAAAGGGGAAATCATTGTGGCTTTAATGGACAGGTTCCACAATCCTTCACAGTCCTTTAATATTTTTTATCAAAGACTGTTGTGCTAGGCTAGTGTTAACTGTATGGAATGTTGTGCTAAGCTGGGTTCTCATAGTAATGGAAACTGTAGTAAATCTCAAGAGCAAAGCTGCAGTTGGCAAACTAGAAGGTTGCATCTATCTAGAGAGACAAAACAAAGGAAGTGAATTGTGGCTGCCATCAAACATTTGACACTGTGGAGTGAATGGGCCACACTGAGTGTTATAACTTGATGCAATTCCCAAGGCTCAAGGAAGAAATCATGGCAAACTTAGATTAAAAAAGAGTGACAAGAAGCAAATGTCATAAGAGGCCCATGTAAGTAAAAATTTAGTGCCCTGTCCAGAGTTCTGAAAAAGGACAACCTTGCAATTACAGGTAAACACAATGGATTTCTTTCTTTCCTTGCGGTCTCAGTATTATTCCATTTCTATTCTCTTGCTCCAAAGTTGCATGCAGGATTTCTTTCCTCATTTTATTACAGCATCAATTCAAGTCCACCAGTAGATTTTTTGGCTGAGTAAGAGTTCAATTTTTTTATCCAATATATATTTATTTAGTGCCCCATCAAGGAAAACTAAACCAACATAATCACTTCTACTTTTTAACACAGTAATGATACTAGGAGAATCTGAAACACAAACATAAAATTCCAGGAATCCTTCTGCTTAGACTTGTCAAGGTCAAGCTAAAATTACAAATACAGAGATTTTCATTGTTTCCCCCCTTGATAGTTGCTGGGGTTAGATTGGGAGAATCCTGCACTTGGTTGCTTTCAGCAAATAGAACATTAAAAATTCTTCATATGACTATATCAAATTTGGCCCTTCTCCAGCTCCATATTTCTTTGCCTCCATCTTATTTGAAATCTGGCATTTTAATGCTTAACCTTCCACCCTCCCAAGTTTAAACCCTGGACTTACATTTTGCAATTGCTCAAAGGCATATTCAAAGCCAGCCTTATAATCAGTGGTTCCTTGGGCCTCCATTCCTTCTACATCCTCTTTGAAGACTTTCTTGTTACGGATATTAGCTTGGACTAAATGTTTAAAACAGGATACAGGTTGTGCCTTCTGGTTAAACTGAAAGACAGAAAATTATAATCCATTAGACTAGTTAAGGACACCATGCAAAAGCTGCTAACCTGATCAGCTTCCACCAACTGGGTTTAGTGAATAACAGCTGTAAATGTTTTGAGTAATACTGAGCCATGATAACATACTCAGGTCAGCTGAGACAATCAATTAAGGAGTCAAGGAAGATCAGAAGAAAATTACTACTACTTTAAGAGATTGACTTTTCTTTAAAATATGATTATATCGTAGTTTAAAATATTGGAACCCTTCCAGTTGATAAAATTTCTGCAGCTGTGCTGTTCAAGATTCAGCTATAAAGGATGTAAGAACAAGAGAAGACACACAGTAAAGGGACAGCTTGGTTTCCGACTACACTTGGAATGATGATCAATTGCAATATACTGGTAAGGACTTGCCTCAACTAGTGCTAAAGCAAAACTCTTGAAACTGGCATTGTTTCAAACAGGAACTTTTATTGAGAGTTAGTGATAGCAGAGTAGAGCAAGGCAAGATCTAAACTCTTCCCACATGAAATGTCATATTAAAGCTATCCTTTCAAACCCCTTCCTAATGTCCAACCATGTGGTTTGATTTTAGCCAATCCATAGGTGTGAAGTTGTTATGGGAACTGGAGTGATAAAATGCAGTCCTCAAGATTTCAGTTCCTCTGCGGTCCAGTCTCATCCATATGGAGATAAGGCAGATGGCCACAGGCATATCCCTCCCATCTTTTACACCCAGAGAGGGTGCTTTCAAAGAAGATAGAACAAAGCAAAGGAAATACATCTCAGAGCCCACAGAACCTCCCCTCTCTCCAAAGAATGGCAGTACCAAAAATGGAATGCACAAACAAGTGAAATGAATTAAATGAAATGGATTAAATGCATTGAGGGTCTGACAGGTCTCAACTTGTAGTGAGTATATCTTTGAGAGAGAGAGATCAATCAGCAGTCCAAGATCTATCCCTGCTTTTTTGCATGAGTGAGCATATAAATATTAAGATTTCAGCTTACTATAACCTAGGGATAATGGGAATTGTAGTTCTGTTTTAAAGGGAAGGAACACAACGACCTCAAACTGATATTTCCAATTACCACTGCAGCTTACAATTAACAGGGTTCTCTAGGAGAAAGTATGCCAATTAAAATGCATAACAAGTGCACAGCGGATATGCCCACTGGGGAAGATAGTTTATGATCTTCCCACCCTCTTGTGAAAGGAAGATTATAACTCCAATCACACAAAGAAAGACATAGTTTGGATAATGTTGTGTTAAAGAAGTGCAGAAAGGAGTGGTTGAAATAAACATGGTTTCCCCCCTATGCTGGGGGTTACAGCCCTCTTAGTGATGACCACATTCTGTACTCAGGTTTCTGTAGGAATAGACTGACATTAAAGAATAACAAAAACATTCATTCCTTTTAAGAGTGATTGAGAATTTAATGAATTTGTGGATAGTATAACTGAGATTGCCCAAACATATTTTTTGCAGGGCATTTTATTGCCTTTTCACAAGGTCACACACAGCCTCAGTGAAGTGGGTGCTCTATGCTAAACTGTTGTTGGGAGAGAGCAGGCTTCTTTTGCATAGAGTTTGTCCAGCAGGTGAACTGAAAAAAAAAACACTAATTTTTGCTTATGGCTTAGTTTGCTGGAAATACAGAACATTAATTTAGAAGGCAGTGATCCAGCAAAAGTAATGAGGCTAGACTTGTTAATTAGGCCAGCCGTGTTTCTGCCAGTCAACAGGCACATGAAGGCGCCTGAAGGCAGGACAAGAAGCAACGGGTGGAAACTAAGCAAGGAGAGAAGCAACCTAGAACTAAGGAGAAACTTCCTGACAGTTAGAACAATTAACCAGTGGAACAACCTGCCTCCAGAAGCGGTGAATGCTCCAACACTGGAGGTTTTTAAGAAGGAACTGGACAGCCATTTGTCTGAAATGGTATAGGGTTTCCTGCCTGAGCAGGGGGTTGAACTAGATGACCTCCAAGGTCCCTTCCAACTTTACTACTACTACTACTACTACTACTACTACTACTACTACTATTATTATTATTATTATTATTATTATTATTATTATTATTATTATTATTACATGATAGGGTTACAGAGAATGATGGAGTTTTTATTTTCTTTCATGGTGTACCTTAATTTTGACTTATAAAAAGAGCAAATTTACAGGACTTTATTGAGGGGAAGAAGAACAAGATTAATTTAAGTCAAATTGAACATTAATTCAGGAAGATATCCTAAAATACATAGTACAAAACTGAAAAGTACATAGCAGGCAATTCCTCAAGCTTTCTCCGTGTCCTTTATGCCCAGGATCAGGTTTTGGAGTAAAAACAGTACATTTGCTAATTGTTCCTGATGTAGCTAGGATTGTGACAGTTGGGGATTCATCCTATCTGAAAATCTGTCTTGGAAAATTATTTTTCAGGGGGGATACAGCTGAGCAGCAGAGACGCCAATATTAAGAAGACCTTCAGAGGACACCCATTAAAAAATGACAGGAAATTTCAGGAATGACACCTCCTTCTAACAATGCCAGGAAAAAGACATTGTCCTTGTATACGTTTGCCAGCTGGTAAAAAAAAAAGTGTGTGTGGGGGAGACAGTAATAAACCAGTAACTTGTGGCAGATGGAAAAATTGGCATGCCAACTAATTACAGTTCAGGCTTGCCTCTTGGACACTAGTTCAACAGAAATCTGGATCTGGATGAACTAACTTTAAAATCATGGCACCACTGACACTTTTCAACCTAGTGCCTTCCAGTTAGGTGGGGATGTTGTAAGTTTGCTCTTCTCAAGCCATGGTCTATTCATTTCTTGCTGAAGTGTCATGGTTTAAGATTATCTATTTTTATTCCACATTTATTGTTTTTTTATTTAAGGTGACAAATACACTTAGTACTACTGTTTCTTCCTCCTATTTTTCCCACAACAGCAATCCTGTGAAATGAGTTTTGCTGAGAGAGAGAGAGAGAGAGAGAGAGAGAGAGAGAGAGAGAGAGAGAGAGAGAGAGAGAGAGAGAGAGAGAGAGAGAGAGAGAGAGAGAGAGAGAGAGAGAGAGAGAGAAACAGAGACAGAGACAGAGACAGAGACAGAGACAGAGGAAGGCAAGTGCCTCTCTCTGTCTCTGTCTGCAAATGGCAGAGGAAGCTGGGAGCCACAGGGGAAGACTGAGGCAAAGTCCTCCAGATGGCTTTCGTGCCTGAAGCAGAACTATAACTCAGTCTCCTGGCCTCTAGTCTCGTGCTGTAACCAGGCACCATTTAATAATTTAAATTTAAAATAAATTTAAAATCTTAGTCTGTCCTCTGAACATAATAAATGTATTAAATATTGCAATTAGAACTGAAACTGAAGTGTAGAGACATACTGAATAAGCCTGCCTTGTCCTAAAAGTCAACCTATTCAGAAAATATTATGTAGGGGATTTTGAGAACTCTGATGTCACCTACCAGTATATATTTAGGATTTCTAGTCAACATAGCTAATGGCAAGGAATTCTTGAAATTATAGTCCAAAATATCTGCTCAACTCTCAGTTTCCTATTTGATTTATAGGTGATGCATAATAAATAAATAAATAAATAAATAAATAAATAAATAAATAAATAAATAAATAAATAAATATGTCATCTGCTGTCAAGAAGGTACAGATTGTACTCCTAAATTATTTAGGTTTTACTTTGTAACAAAGAGTGTTGTTATGGAAACTATTTAAAGGGGAGTAAACTTGATTTAAAGCAATGCACCAGGCCCAGTAGATATAAATGGTAAAGTTTTACTCATATTTTAGATTTTTTTTTGTTTGGACGCATGAAACATTGCTCCTACAGTGCCAAGGACACCACACTGCCAGTTTCATACTGTATACATGTATACATACTGATATTGTACATATATACATAGGATCTGTCCCTCAAAGGCAGAAAAATGTTGAAGGCCAAAACAATAAACAAAACATTAGAGTCAGTATAATGTATAGAATGAGTATTATATAAACCAAAGTGGGATTTTCATCACTGAAGATAGCTCACCTCAGCCATGCTAGCCACTGGGACCAATTTAGCTTAAGGACAGATCAAGTACTTGTCAGCCTGCAAGGGCAAAGAGTACCAAACCACTCATTTCCTTGTGCTGTTCCACAAGTAACATCTGCTTCCCCATCTCTCAGTCACTTCCCACCCTTTCTACTGATAGCATTTCTTGAAGCTGTGATGGTACCATTCCTTCTCATCTTCAGAAGAAAGTTGGTATTAGAGGGACCAATGGTTCTCAGGCTAGTGTCAACATATTCCAGCTGTGAACTTGAAAATAACAGCCAAAGGGCCATTAACTTGGAAAGAAGGGGTGGGGGGAAGAGTCTAGAATTTAAACTCTGGAGCAACTATCCAAGCATACATACACACATACTCTGTGATTGTGAGATAACATAGACCGATTTTTCTGCTGTAGTGGCTTAAGTTTTTTTTTTAGATAAAGTTTTTATTGAATATAAAAAAAGGGAAAAGGATTAAAAACATTGAACATGATAAATCGTCTTTGACTGACATCTTGCATATAACTTATCTATATACAAACTATACATTTCTGATCTCTATTTTAACTTATCTCTTTATTTGTGACCCCTATTTTTTCCTACATCTATAAAATTTATTCCATATCCGATAAAATTCTGTGTCTTCTTGGTTTTTTAATCTTTTAGTTAACCGATCTAGTTCTGTGCAAAACATAATTTTCTTTATTAGTTCTTCCTCACTCGGTGCTTCCATTGCTTTCCATTTTTGAGCAAATAGTATCCTTGCCGCCGTAGCCACGTGAATAATTAAATATGTGTTCTCTTTATTTACATTTTTCTCTAGTATTCTTAATAGTAATGCCTTAGGTTTGTATAGAATGTTTTGGCTAGTCATTTCTATTGCCTATTCCCAGACCATACGCCAATACACCTGTGCTTCTCTACATGTCCACCATATATGAAAAAAGGTACCCTTTTCTTTTTTACATTTCCAACATGTAGAAGAATATCCTTTATACATTTTGGCTAATCTGGCCGGAGGGAGATGCCATCTGTAAATCATCTTATACAAGTTTTCTTTATATGATGTTGCCAATGTGATTTTGTTATTTCGCTCCCATACTTGCTGCCATTGATCCATATTTATATTATATCCTAAATCTATTGCCCACTTCACCATTGTTTCTTTAACCTGCTCCTCATATGGTTTGTTCCAACAGGTGTTTATAAATATTCTTTGTTTTTTCTCCAGCCTAACAGTATCTTGTCTAACCCCGTATTTTGTCTATTAATACCCCATTCTTGCTTATCCTTCATGTACCGTATCTTGCTTGTATCTGAAGATAAGACCACTACTCCATGTCTATTCCTTGTTGTTTTAGCTCATTTTGTTTTAAATAACCTTCTTCTGTCAGAATGTCTTTGTATATAATAGCCTTATCTTTCCTATACAAATTGGGATATGTGACTGGTAGTGGCTTAAGTTTTGTCTGCAATGAAGTATCAGAATTTAGTAAATGATGTCTGAAAGTCTACTAACAAACCCTTTCTAGAATAAGGGATGGAGAGCCTACAGTTCTGTCAGCCCTTATCCAAACAAATAAGGAGGGATGGGAAGCAAGACCTCCCTGCAAAAAACAACAACAACCCTCTCTCAAACAACTATAGGGCACTTAGAAGAAAGGCAAGGTTTATTCTTCTCTGAACTGAATTTTTTTTTAAAAAAACTGGAAGGCTTTTCAGTTTGAATGGCTGAACCCTCTTCCTCTTCCATAAAGCTCCATGTGCTTGCTGGAGAGCTGAATATCATTCATAGAGATATTTAAGCAGATTTAGGTTGTTCCTTACTTTTTCCAAGCCATAGCAGACATGAGAACACCTCTCCTCTTCCAGAAGCTTAACACTTGCCAGAGGAGTAGGAGAGCAAGGAATAACAGGTAAAAAGGACCCTCTATTTTAGATTAGGGACAGGGATATGACAGGTAGAAAGAGGCTGTTGAACAAGTGGCTGCGATCTTTAGATGTCCTTTTCCATGTATCTATCCAACAGGAGGCAGCAGCTTGGGAAGACATTTCTAAAAGGAGTTCAGCTATGCTGATGCCACCAATTCCATTCTTGATCTTCTGGATCTATAAATCACAACACATTCCTGCCTGTAAACTAACCTTAATCCAACCCAGGTCCGGGAAAGAGCCCAGCCTCTTTCATGAGCATCATCCTCTCAATCAAAGCTTTCCTTTTCCTCATCCTTGTCATACCTGCTGGCTATGTTCCCCTCCCCATCCGCAACTCCCACCACAAAGAACCACCTTGTGCAAACAGAACGGCTTGTCAAAGCTGGCACAGAGGAAATGGCAGTGGAGGATGCAATTTATTTCTTGCAGGTGTGTTTTGTCATTTGCAATCGATCAAAGGCAAAGAACAGTCAGGAGTGTGGGAAAAGGAAAGGTGACAGAAATGGTAAATTGGGCTGCAGGAGCTGCATGAGGCAGGAGCCAAGGCTTTTGATGGGCATCTCCCTCTTCCCCCACCCTTATACAAGGTAACAAATCAGACAACTAAAGAGCATGGTTGTTTTCACAAGGCTGATGTGGCATTTTGGTTTGAGATGTTTTCAGAACTTGTTTCTTAGAGAAGCTATCATTTAACTCCTAAAGACTGGTAACTACAAGAGCAGGCATTAAATGCACCACATCAAATCCAGGATAACAGCTTTGATCATTAAGTTCTCTTGCTGCTAGAGAAATACTTATCTTGCTCCTGAGTGGTTGGTTCTTTCACCTTTACTTTTCTATCCTGTACTATCACGCCTGCCACTTTACTTTTCTATCCTGTACTATCACGCCTGCCACTGATACAGTTGAATTTATATGAGCCCTGAGCAGAGGCCAAACAGATTGGCTTCAGTATGAATTGTGAACCATCATCTTCTTCCAAATTGTGCTATTATCTAATAGCAATGAAAATTAATTGATGAAAGCAATAATCTACCGTGGTAATGGATTCTCAAGTATTTATAGTATTTGTATTGTAGTTATTCCAATATAAATGATCATATATCATTGTAGATTTATTACTATTGAACTATTTGATACTCTTTCATTCAAATACTCTCAACCAGACCTTTGGATTGTAGGAAAAAGTTTGGAATTATGCTGAAAAATCCAAAGCAGTGCAAAATCTAAGCAAAAAACTTGTCTAACAATCTGGATTGTGAAAATTGTCAGTCTATTTAACTTCAGATAAGTTGAGTTTTCCAACATCCCTAGAGAGCAAAGATTTCTTACAAGCTTTCTTTCTTCACTATCTTTAGGCATGTATGAATTGCTACAATACACCTTACAGTTCCTTATGGTTAGCTTGTAAATCTATAGACTGTGGGCCTGTCCTTTTTGTCCTATGTGTACCTCCCCCACTTTCATCTGCATGGTTGGCAGCATATCTCACAAGTGTGAACACAGGCATTAATTTAAAAATGGTCACATGGTCACATTACAGTAAAAGGGAAACAAGACGTTATGGTGCATTGATACCGGTATTACCCTGTAACAAATCTTAACAGATCTGCACACAAAGCACTCATGTTAGTTACACCTTTATTTAGTGGCCAAGTGACCCACTATCACTCAGAATAGAGGTGTGCTGATGTGAATTCCCTTTGCTAAATATCTACACAACAATTATAATGCACTGTTTACCAATAGGTTGCAATACAATTTAGTGCCATTCAATATGCTCTCTTTCCTAAATGTGGGCATGTATATTTATGTAAGAAAGGATATATGTGTTTTTTATATTTATAGGTATGTGCATGTGCCTATAACTATAATATAATTAAGAGAATCTATACAAAATAGAGAAATCCATCAATTACTGCTGTGGATGATATGACAATGAAGAAAATATTAGATTCTGCATCTCGCTTCCTTACTTCCTTACTGCATATACTCTCTCAGATTTTTAAAAAAATCTGGACTGAGGAAGAAAAGCATTATTGAAGACATAAAAGCAAATATAGCCAAATTATTGGTTCATAACAAAACTGGTATTAAAGATGCTATAGGCTACTACAAGATTTCACAATGCTTATTAGCATCTATTATTTCTATAATTACACTTCCCAATCTAGTGGATGCCATATTGGTGGAAAGCTGCCTGTTTCTTTACCCCTTACTTTCCTACCATAGTCTGGCTACTCACAGAAGCAACATTAACGTAATCATCATCTGAGAGTGTGTCCAACATGTCATAAACTGAGGTCTTCATCAGCTTCAGTGTCAGGCCACTGACACTACCGCTCCTGTAACAAAAGATAAGATAGAGCTCATTATGCATCTCTTTCATTAAGAGCCTTTCCTTGCTTCCAAAAGCATGACCCAGCAACATATTTCCTCCGCTGTGACTCATGAGGTTGCCTTTATCTTGCTCCTAGCCCGAATCTGAGACAGCTTAAGATTGCTCTTAGCTGTTCTAATTTCAAAATGCTTTCCCCCATCAGCATTCAACAAACTGTAGGAACTTAACCATGACTCTGAGTACCTTAGGATGTACTTCAATGCTCATTCTCTCAATTGCACTGTCAAGTCACCATATGTACGGTAGGAATCAGCCGCCCCATCTCCGCCCAGCACTATGGTCCACTTCAGATTGGTGAGCACATATTCTTCCCCTCAGGTTTCAGACTCTGTTTCACCAGTGTCCTTGCTTGTTTCTTTCAAATAGAAACATTCTTCAGTCCATATCCAGGAGTTTTTAGCAACAGCAACTGATCCTTATTATTATAAGCTTGATTTGAATCCACTCCAGATTCAAAGCTTTTTTTTTTTAATCATCCACAGGCCATAGTTTAAAAACTAGTTGATTAAGCAGCACATGCCACTAAATGTACCTGGGACCTCTGAATAAATAAGCATAGGATCAAATGTTAAAATTCTTCTGTTAAGGAACTTCTGTCACAGCTGTGAGAATTAATCTTTTGTTGGAAAAGGTGGAAGGTAAAAAAGGAGATTCCTGGGATCAGCAAATCAATATGGATAGACTTGTGGCTTAAAAGCTTTCCAGCCTTATTGCTGTTTACTTAGGCATAAATTATGCCAAATTAAATAGGATTGATTTTCCAGCAAAATGGGTTTTAGCATATGTGCTGATTGCATCTAACCTTTCTTTCATACACATCTGTGCCTTCAAAATCCTGAAGCAATATATCCTAGCTCAGCTGCATAAGACTGCAGCCCACTGCTCACTAAATTCCCAAAAGGAATTTAGAGCTGACCTTGAAAGAGCCATTAAGGAGGGATGTAGACAAGGGATTATGGAGTCCAAAGACTGAAGCAATAAGAAAGGAGAAATTTAAAATAACCCCGTCTTGTTTTTGTTTAGTATAAAATGGGACAGGCAAAAACTTGGATAGGCCTAGATTCCTCCCAAAGGACATTGAACACACCTGGGCACTACCAATAGGGTGCAGATTGGTAAGGGAAACAGCAAATTTTAGGCTGCTCCAATTCTGAGAAAGAATGACCCACTCCTCTCTGCTCACAAAGTTTAGAGCAGGGGTGTCAAACTCGCAACATCACGTGATGTGTCGCAACGTATCACGACTTTCCTCCCCATTGCCAGCAATGGGGTGGGTGCGGTTTTGGTGTGGGCTGGCAGTTTGACACCCCTGGTTTAGAGCTTTGGGAGAGGTATATATTGACGGTGAGGGAGAAAAGTCTCACCCTCTTTGTCAGCCAGATCAGCCAAATCCACCCCGGTGACTAATGTGAGGAGAGCTGCTGCAGTCAGATTGTCCTGATATCCGAAGCACCAGGTATGTTATAATTCTTTTCCATGGTTATCTTATATACGGTGGAGACAGCTTCTCCTGCCCACTGAGCCTCCAAATTCATTTCAATAATTTTAGCATTTTACTGGGACCCAAACAATGAGATATAGTCTGAAAATATGACAAGTGGAAAATTGTAGGGAAAAATACTCACACGTCCACGATGATCACCATGTCTTTTGGAGATGAGGCCCCTTGAATGTACCTGCATTAAGCAAAAATAGAAATAAAATGAGACTTTGTGAGCTTAGATAAAGGCTGAAGGTATCACTATAGGCCTGCCTTACTACCTTTAGCAGGCTGAGGTAGCACCTTTAAGGGGGGAGTTTTGTGGTGCTATTACAGAGAACTCAACCATTTCAGAAAACTCAACAATTTCATTAAGAGAATAAAGACATTTGAATATTCTTTTCAAGATTCCACAGTATCTTGAGCTGAGCTGATTCTGCTGAAGAGATGGACAAAGAATAGCATGGATGTTGGCATAATAATTAGGTGTCAGTTCATACAAGCCACATCTATTATTTATGGTCAATCCTGGAAAGCTGAAATGTGACTAGTCTCTTAGTTGGAAAATCAGAACAGCTTAAAAGATGAAATGAAAAAAGAAGCTTGTATCCATTTGTTACTTTGATCTATTACCATTTGTACGTCTTCTGGGCACATTTCTAGCTATTTTGCTGTAATCAAAAATGTATAAAACAATTTTTAAAAAGGAATGCATACTAATTTTACATTACTTTTGATTCATTTTTTAACTTTATAGTTTTTGGAATAAAAAGGAAAATCTCCCTGGAGTTGAGCTCAACTCCTTGTGACAATATGGATGCATTTGCATTATTTGGGAGGCAGTGGTTTCCTATTGTTATTTTGTTTCTGGACTAAAGCTGCTTACCTTTCCAAGATCAACCACGTAAGGCTTGCCAAATGCTATGGACTTTTCAAGAGACTGGCAATGACATTACAAAGGTTGCAGACATGTGCTCTCTTTAAATGTAAGTTTGCTAAACTGGGACCTCTTCATGGCCTTTAAATATATTTATATTTATTTATTTACTTATTTACATTTATTAGTATCCTGCCTTTATTACCTTTACAAATAACTCAAGGAGATGAACCTACCTAATACTCCTTCCTCCTCTTAGTTTCCTCACAACAACAACCCTCTGAGGTGGATTGAGCTGAGAGGGAATGAATGGCCCAAAGCTGATTTTCATGGCTAAGATGGAGCTTGAACTCACAGTCTTTTAGTTTCTAGCCTCCTGCCTTAACTACTAGACCAAAGTGACTGAAAAAGTATTCCATTAAGTACCTAAACAATGTTATTTCCTATTGTTCTAGATAAGCCCAAAGTATAAGAACAGCTAATTAATCACCAAAATATACTCTTCTTGGCACATAGTTCTTTATAGATTCCAATTCTCCCCCAAAGGTTGAGAACGCCATATTCTTCTATGAAATAAGCTTCTACATGTATGCTAGTACACCGTTCTCTAACCAGATGCTCACTAATCACCTTTTAAAATTCATTTTGAGATCCTTAGAATCGGTCACTTCCTCTGCTATCTTGTCTTGTGTCCTCCCACCCAATCATGCCATCTAAAACAATCTCTTTCCCTCTGGATCATGTTATTTCAGAACGTTGCATTATTTTTTTCTCCAAAATCATCTCTGGTTCTTCCATTATTACAATTCACCGATGCATACCATACAACTAATAAGTAACCTATGGAATCCTACTTTTAACCAAAATATGCAATATTTTGTCAGGACAATGAAAACAGCACTGCAGGGGTACACCATAAGCATTTGCCCTTCGATACCCCTGGAAAAGGGCAGAGTTTGTATCGCAATGCCATTTGTATCACTCTGTCCACCCCCTTCTACCCTGCAGAAGCTGCTAGTCACAACATCCTATAAGATACTAAAGGAAACTTTCTGATGCATATTTTAGCCCTTTCCTTCATAACTATGGACTAAAAAGTAAAATAAATCTATTCTTTTATTTCCATTCATTTATTTACAATCTACACTTTTATTTCCATGGCTCCATAGCAATTTATTACATCCTCCTCCTTTCTCTTAGCTTCAGAGTTTTACAATGTAACAGTTTTCCTTTCACTTAATTCATTTGTTAATTCATGCTCTTTACCATGCGTCTGTTGTGATAAATGTCCATTTCTCCTTTAAGAAATCCTTCTCTGCCTGGATGGGCTTCTCTCTCCCTCCCTTACAGGCTGTCAGCTGATAGCTGTACTAAGGGGGTGGAGGAGAAAGCAGGGAAAAGTTTCGTTTCTTGAAAAAGACTTCATGCTTTTAAAGTGTATGTTTTAACTATCTGTGTAATGTAATTGGCTGTAAATCAGTAGGGTGACAATTTGTGGGTAGAGACCTTTGATGTGCAATAAAAGTTGAGGCCGGGCTTCGGCCGAGGCTTCCATCCCGACAGAAACTCAGGTCTCTGTCATTAATCATGGTTGCCGGGACGCCACGAACACACTCACGAACACACAAGTTATGACATGCGTCTAAATGTCTAGGCAAGCTAAGCCGATACAGAGGCCAACCTGAGTTTAAAGACCTTGGTAGGTTAAAGGTTTTGGTTCAGGCGCTGGCATTGGTTTTATTCTTTCACCCTCCATTAGCATACATCATAGGTGAGCAAATTATTCAAACCAGGAACAATGCCATGCCAGTATCTTCATGATTATGATAAAGGGACACACGATCCTCTTTTTTGTGATATAAGAGCGCCGAGAGAACCGACTTTCGAAGAGAACAAAGGAAGATTAAAAGAAAGAGAAAGGATTTTTCTTCTTCATCATCATTTAATAATAAAGACCTTGAAGAAAACAGTGCTAACTTGCAATGGTTCCAGAGATACAAATTTACCAAGTTGCATAAATCACGGATTGTTGCACTTCATGTTTACGAACTGTCATACATGAAGATACAATTTTAATGAATATATATATATTCATACACATACATGCCCACAGACACACTCAGGAATGCAAAAATGCAACTATTAATCCATTGTCTAGATCGGGGAACGATGGCCCCTTTATGACTTGTGGACTTCAACTCCCAGAATGCCTGAAAGTTAAAGTCCACAAGTCATAAAAGGGCCACTGTTCCCCATCCCTGGTCTAGATCAAACAAGCTCTGGAGGGTAAGCCAGTCAGCAATGCTAGATGGCCTCAAGGATGTGGAATGCACTACAGAGTCATAGTTTTCTGCTGCTGTACCTCAGATTAGAGCTTAAATATTGAATTCTATCATAATTTTTAGTAGTAAAGATTCTGTTGGCACACGCATGTATAAGTTACAATTTACCTTAAGATCCCTTCTTCCCATATCAGTGGTTTCAAGGACCAAACTATTTAAAAATGGTAAGAAGACAATTACTTGACTCTCTGTAAACAATAAAGATTATTTTTAAGAATTCCCCTTGTTTTAAAACTATGCATATTAAACCTAATTAAATATGTTTTTCTCTGTAAATCTCAATAACCTTTTTCTGTCTCCCTTTCTCTCTCTCTCTCTCCATAAACTGATTTACAGAGTTAAATTGGGATAAAATGTAGGGAGGGCAGTAGGGATGGATAGATCCCTGTTTTATTTCAGACACATGATATAGAAGGTCAAACTATTATATATGCAGTCCAATTTTAAAAAAAATGGCTCATCATATAATCAGGAGAAATATTGGTTTGGGTGATGGCAGGAACTGCTTCAGCACTGATGTACTGAAACATCTACATCTGCAAGCAGTATGCTTGCTCTAAAAGGCGCATTGGAAAGTATGAGCTCCAGCATCTAGTTATAAGTCTACTTCATTCATAATACTAAGTCATAATGTGGTGGGTACTTTTGGGCTTAGCATTACACATGATACCATCCATTACACATTAATGTAAAGTCTGAACCATGCTGGCATGGCTTGTTCAGCAAAACATGTTAGTAATGCTATGTGTAAATACAGTTATAATGGTCTCTAAGAAACTCACAAACAGGAAATCAAGATGAGATATTTTTCCTGTTGTGGCTTCCCATCAATTGTTAATTGAAGTGACACTATTAATAACCAGAACACTGCTTACAGCCATCGTGATAAGAAGCCCTTGACGTAGGGCTCGGATAGAAGCCATGATGGCATCAAAAATTTTGCATCACAATAAGATTCACATTATATCCTTGGTCTCGCCTTGGTCTCTTCAGCCTTGAAAGATGGCGTTTAAGGGGTGACTTGATCAAAGTGTATAAAATCATGCATGGGATAGAAAAGGTGGATAGAGAAAAATTCTTTTCTCTATCACACAATACCAGGACAAGGGGGCACTCCCTAAAGCTCATAGCTAAGAAAGTGAGGACAAATAAAGGGAAATATTTCTTCACCCAGAGGGTCGTTGATTTATGGAATTCACTTCCAGAAGGGGTCGTGACAGCTGTCAGCCTTGACAGCTTCAAGGCAGGGCTAGATAGTTTCATGGATGCCAAGTGTATCGGTGGTTATTAAAACGAATGTCCATGTGCCGCCTCTATGTTGGTTGAGGCAGGCAGGATTCCCTTGAGCACCATTTGTTGGGGGTCAAGGGAAAGGGAGGGTTTTGCCTTCTCTTTCTGCTCAAGATCCCCATGTACAATTGGTGGGCCACTGTGTGACACAGAATGCTGGACTCGATGGGCTTTGGCCTGATTCAGCATGGCTCTTCTTTTGTTCTTATGTTCTTATATCACTTGATCTCATTTGCCCCCAACTCTGCAAGGACTCTGATTCTCCCAGGAAATTGTTTAACCCCCTTTAACATCATCTAAGCAAGAGTTATTACCTATTTTCATATTTGTACAACATATTAACAACCCTGATTTACTCTATAAACCCACTTTTGTTGGTGTGTTTGATATACTGAACAATCAGCCCATTATGGTTTGGTGCAATGCTCTAGGCCAGTGGTTCTCAACCTTTCTGAGGTTGAGACCCCACTTGCCCTGTCCATGCGCGCCACGACCCCGACCAGGGGGCGCGCGCATGTACGCGCGTGTGCAAAAAAAAATTTAAATTTTTTAAAAAAAAATAATAAAAGAAACAAAATGGCGGCCGCGACGGGCGAATCTGCGCATGCGTGGATCGGCCCGTCGCACGCGCCATGCATGCCCGCATCCGCCCGTCATGGGCCGCCATTTTGTTTTTATTTTATTTTTTTAAATTTTTTTAAATTTTTTTAAATTTTTTTTTAAAAAAATTTCCGGCGCGACAGGCGGATCTGAGCGTGCGCGGTGCGCGCGCACCAAAAAAAATAAAAAATAAATAAAAAAAATAAAAAAAATAAAAATAAATAAAAATAAAAAAAACAAAATGGTGCCCGGCGACCCCTGCGAAATGGTCTCGTGACCCCAAATGGGGTCACGACCCCAAGGTTGAGAACCACTGCTCTAGGCTAAAATGTAATTGGCTAATTGTGGCCACAGGTTGTTCAAACGTAGTCATGATTTGAATAAGCACAATCTTCCCTTTGGAGTTAGACTCCCCCCCCCACAGAATATTTAAAAATGCAATATTGCTCTATTTCTCTTTTCACTGTCTTTTTGAAACTGTTCCTGATCCTTTTGCTGGTTCAGGATAATGTGACTTCTGCAAACTGGATCTTTTTGCTCCTCTACTGTAGTACCAGATCATTTATGAACAAGTTAGAAAGCTGCACAGCCAGGACAGACCTATGGGGAAATTAACTATTTACATCCTTCAGGGCAAAACTTGTCCATTAGTTCCTGCAGAGCATCTTTTTCTTACCGATTCCTAGGAATACCAGTCCTCTTATTGTAAGACTGCTTGCATTAAGAAAGTAAAAAGGATAGCTGGGATTGGGAAAATGTATAGGTCCCCTGCTAAATAAAATCCATAAACATAATGATCAATTAGTGCCAGTATCCACAGACTATTAATGATGTAGCCTGACTTTCCCTCCAAAGAACATTACTCCACTGAGCCTCATTGAAAGGGCTGCTCCAATTTGCATGTGCCCGCGTGCACGCACACACACACACACACACACACACACACACACACACACACACACACACACACACACAGAGTGCAGTCTGCCTGCCTTCCAGTAGTTTACTTCCTGCTCAGTTCTGTATCATCTTCCCCGTTAAACCCCTCCTCTGGGCAATAAGCAGAGAATGCGTGTGAATGCAGTAGAGTGGGGTGACAATCAGGAACATTGGCTCTAGGGGACACATTTTTCCTTTTGATGTTTGCAAGAAACTGACAACCCAAGAATGGATTTTGTAGCTCTTTCACACACACTGGTTCATTCAGCTCATTCCTCTTTTTACATCTTCCTCATTTCTGTGTGACAGGAGACACCCTCTGGAAAGTTGCTCATGAAGCAATAAGCAGAGTGCTTGCCTGCCAGGCTGAGTTATTCCCCACCAGAGTGCAAAAATACGCAAAAAGCATTAAAAAAATAGTTGCTTCTGCAGAAACAACAACCTAGAAACCGTTAGCTGTCTGTTCTCTCTCTCTCTCTCTCTCTCTCTCTCTCTCTCTCTCTCTCTCTCTCTCTCTCTCTCTCTCTCTCTCTCTCTCTCTCTCTCTCTCTCTCTCTCTCTCTCTCTCTCATGTATCACAGCTTCTGTCATCATATAGTCAATGTGATGCTTATTTCTGAAGTTAGATTTCCTTGTTTGCATACTTTGAAATGTCAGTGAAATATTTTCAGAAATCTCATAGGCCAGAAGTACCAACTAGTAATCCCTCTGCATGTAAGAACGATACTATTTGCTCCTAAGACCTTACTTTGGATTACTCTGTATGGAGCTTATATCAGAAATATATCATCATAGAAGAGCTATAATTCTTCAAACAGATAAATGGAATCATAAAAGCTGACCCAAATCTGTCTGATATCTTCATATCACTGTTTTGTCAATCATTATCAATTGAGCCAGAGAGTGTCAAAGGATGCTTATCTTTTAACAATTGAGAAAATTAAATCTACTTTGACAGTACAGAAACCTATGAAGGGAACAGTATAAGTCATGACAGGATCAATAACTTCAGGGGGCGTCTCTGTCTACCTGTTTTTATGTGTTGGACACAAGAAAGGAAAGTAATTTAGGGGAAAAGAAAGGCTCCACCCTGACAAAGCTACCTGCCTATTATCTACTGTTTGGGAGCTATGCTTAGTTTACATTTTGATAGATGACTAAGAACATGCAAAAAGAAAATTGTGGCGCAGAAAGTGCCACTTAGCTCTGTTAAAAATTCATTATGATGTTAAACTGTAAATAAAGCTAATGTTTCCTCTTACGTCTACATAAAGTCTGATCCTTTCTTCAAAGAAGCTAGAGGGAGATGTGATGGCACGAGCTGGCTCAAACAGGATCAGTCCCAGCATGAATTAATTAGTGCTTAATTACTATCAATTATTCAGCATTACTGGGAATTGCTTGTAAATGGACAGCCTTTGATTGCTAATCCCAATTACTAATGTTATCTAATTGGAAGTGATTATATTTTCTTTGGGGGTGACGCTGAGATTTATGCCTCGTGTGCAGCAAAGAAACATTCTGCCTTCTCCTCATGCAATGTGGTATGTTGTGCAATGGAAGGAGATGACTCCACTGCAATTTCTCTGCCTTGTCTTGTAGGACCAGAGTGTAATCTTGCAGGCTTCTTGGAAGTTCAAGCCCACGTGAAGGGCACTTCACTGTAAACCATCCGGAGCCTTTAGAAGTCGACTATATAAACACCTCTGTAAAATAACAAATGGCAGCTACCTCAGAACTGAACTCTCTGAAGTTATTAAGCATTTCCTAAACTGAAGCATAGTTCCAGTGCATGTAACTTGGAAGGTCTGCCAGGTGGAGAACAATACCTACCCCCATCTCAGTTATCACACAAAGTACAACCTGAACTATCCATGCAATGCCCAGTGACTGTCTTCACACATTACCTGTGGAAATTATTATTATTATTATTATTATTATTATTATTATTATTATTATTATTATTATTATTATTATTATTATTATTATTATTATTATTATAGTTGGAAGGGACCTTGGTGGTCATCGAGTCCAACCCCCTGCTCAGGCAGGAAACCCTACACCATTTCGGACAGATTTGTTTGTTTTAGCTATACTTTGCTGAGCCTGTCAGAAACAAGCTATAATTAGCACTGCAGAAGAGTATGAAATCCTCTTGTGGAATGAATTTCAGGTTTGTTTTCTTTCAGTTCTAGCTTTGCTCATTACACAGTTCTATAGATTGGTTAAGATTTGAGGGAGCCACAAACTGACCAGGAATAAGTCAGAAATGAACTTCAATGGCTTACCACTAAGGCTAGTTCAGGACTTCCAGGGTCCTAGCTCAACATTTTAACTATTGCCCTGCACTGGCATGTCATGTAACAGATCGTAGCAAGGAGAGTTGTTTTTATCTCTTTGCTCCCATTTAGTGGTGATCTGGATGTTTGTACCTCAGATATGGTGCTTTGATATTATAGCTTCCTACCAACTCAGCCATAGAGTTAACTGTTTGTGTGATTTTTTCTCTCCTTTTAATGGACAGAAACAGCATTTATTGGCCTCTACCATACATTACCTCATGGGTGGGCACCACAAGTGTAATTTAATGCAGCCTTCACACTAGTTTTATAAACCTTTGTAGTTTAAACACTGGGAAACAAAAAGAAAGGGAGAGAGCAAACACTATCAAAAGGAAGGTAGCTGATTTCTGCATTGCTTCAAATCCTTCTATATGTGGTTGGAGATCAGATAAGGAGTCACAATGACATGTTAGATGATACTATAGCTGAAGTCTTACTAAACTAAATCATGAAATTTTAATCTTCCCCTATGTTTTTTTTAAAATCTGGAAATAAGCATTACATTCTAATGCAGTTGGTTTCCTTTTTGTGCTTATCAGTCTGGGCACTTACTAGAGCAGGGGTTCTCAACCTTGGCAACTTTAAGACTTGTGGACTTCAACTCCCAGAATTCCTCAGCCAGCTTTGCTGGCTGAGGAATTCTGGGAGTTGAAGTCCACAAGTCTTAAAGTTGCCAAGGTTGAGAACCCCTGTACTAGAGGAAAGTTACTGTGTGCCCACCTGTTTGCGTGCTCTAGCTGGGTTTAGGCAAGGCAGCCCAAATTTAGTAATCCTTGTATGGCAGCATCAGTGGTTTTGAAGAAGATGATAGCATGTCACTATACAGTGGAGGCATAAGTAAAAGGGACATATTTAATTCATTTTACTGCCTGAATAAAATAAACCTGGGATGGAAGGTAAGAATGCAATAATCAGTTACTGGCTGGCAGCTGAAAACTCAGTTGGCTTCCAGTTCTTTGTGCTTAGCAGTTGATCATAAAGAGCTTGTGTTTGGTTTTCTGAAGAAAAAAAAAAGCTCTATCCTGTTAGCATTCCAATTTCCCAAAGAACTAAAATGGTTAGAACAGCCTGGAGCAATACTGAGTAGGCTGTAAATTGAAGTCAAAAAGGTTTAGTGGTAGAAAAGCTGGTTGCCTGAAAGCCCCCTTTACTCGCTCCATATATTTTAACTGGAAACCATTGCAATGGTCATCTGAACTCTCAGTATGAGGAATCAACTTTCCTTTGGGGCCTGGGGAAGATTAAAAACAGATTTAAAAAAAACCAATTTCATCAGAAAGCAACAAACTTTATTATGTTTTCTTGTGTGGGTACTATGCTTCAGGGAAAAGAAAGCCATTTCTAAATTATTTATTGCAGAGAAAGCTGTGTTAAACCAAACCAACCTCACAAAACCGATCTGACTGAATTAAGTTTGCTCGCATTAGCTCGGCCTTTAAATCAGTTCAATCTACCTGAGTTGCCCCTAGTTCAGTTCAAGCAATCATCTTGCATGATGGCTTTCTTCTCATGATTTTTGTTGCAGGGCTTCTCCTTCTGATTATCTCATCCATGGTACAGTGAGAGCCTTTGTAAAGCTCTATGACCCACTCTTGTTTCAAACACCCAACTAGTAATCCTCCTGTAGAATACATTTGAACTACTATTGTCAATCTGAGTCTGTCTCAACCACTTCCTTGAAAATATTGAAGTGATAGGAAGAAATGACAGGTCCTGATGAAAGTTAAAGAAACCAGATCTGATCCTATGCCAAGAAGGAAGAATGAGACTCAAACATATGATGGAAGAGAAAGATCTGCTTAGGGTACTATGCAACATACTACAGAGAAATGCTCATTTGCAAGAAAGCAGTGGAAACTGTTGGAAGATGATGTGGTCTTTTAAAACTCCTTCCTCCTCATCTAAGCCCCCTCTTTGAACAAAATGTCCCATTTGGGAGACAGCTAATCCTATAATAGCAGAGCTAGTCTTCAATGACATATTATTTCTATTCTTGAAGGGAAATAAAATGCAAAAATACCAATTTTTTTTCTTGAAAAAAAAGTTATTGGAGTGAAGGAGAGAAAGAAAGAAAGAAAGAAAGAAAGAAAGAAAGAAAGAAAGAAAGAAAGAAAGAAAGAGAGACAATGGCAATAAGGGGAATTTTCCAATAGATGAAATTAAGAGAATAAAGGCAATTGGCTTATTCCACAATAGGAATGGAGTGAGCAATGGAATTCCAAGTGCCGTCCCAGAGGAATTCAGATATATGCTACAACATTTGCTTCTTTCAGAACAAAAAAGACTCTTTTGCTGGCGACCAATTCCCTCACTTAGCAAGCTCTCTGAAAAAAGACCTAGTATTACTTTTCTCTCTAATAATCCATCCCTTTAATCCACAAGTGAGGAAAGTTAATAATGAATATGCAGCAATTGTCAACAATTAACTGGAATGTTGCGGTCATTAATTTTTTGCCAAAGAAAATCCAATCATTCAGAGTGCACACTGCCACTCAATCCTATTTGTCAAGAGGTGACACAGCATGGCTGAAAGTATAATTGACCATCTGGCCAGCTAATATTTGAGGAGGAAAAAAAACCCCACAAGTGAATGTACAGTAGAAAGAAAACCCATCAACGCCTGCCAATTAGTTTTCTGCATCTTGTTGGCGTGACTTATCATTTAATACATACTACCTATGCCTTGCATGTACCAACAGCTAATTTCTATAGTCACCCATCTCAAACAAAAGTGACTCCAGGTGATAAACAATCATCAAAATTAAAAGCAGTTACAACATAGTACAAAATGAAATAAAGACCCAGATAGAAAGCTGGGTCTTCAAGGCCTTAAGAGAGATTAAGAGGCTCAGGCTTATCCTCAACTCTGAAGGGAGAATATTCCAGGGGGCGGGGGCTACACCAGAGAAGGTGTATCTCCTAGACTCCAAGACACTGACCAGCTGACATTCTTTAGCTGATGGAACCTGTAGCCTGTCCAGCCTGCCAGATCAAATTAAATGGGTAGAAAGCACTTGGTGAAGACAATCCTCAGGTAATCTGATTCCAAGCCATGACAGGCTTAAAGCTGATAATCAGCACCTTGAATTGCACCCAGAAACACACAAGTAACCAATGTAATTCATGCAGTAGTGGTATTACATGTATCAAATATGTAATACCATCCACTACCTGTGCAGTCACATTTTGCACCAGTTGACGCTTCTGAATGTTTTTCAAAGGCAGCCCTATGTAGAGCACATTGTGGTAATCCAAACAAGAGTCACGACTGACTGTCAGCAGAGCCTCTTGGTCTAGGAATGGGTGCAACTGGCACACAACCCAAAGTTTACAAAGGCTCTCCCAGCTACAGCTGTCACCTACTCTTCTAACAGGAGCCATGAGTCCGGAAAGACCTCCAGATTGTGTAAGAGGCCTAAATATCCTAGAGTCACTCACTCTTGCCTGGGTTGAATCGAAGCCCACTGCACTGTCCAGGACCCTACAGCCTTCTAGGCACTGGGACAGGATGAAAATATAAAACTGGATATCAACACCACACTGATGATATCTCACACCAGTTATCAGATGACTCCACCCAGAAGTTTCATGTAGATATTAAATAGGAGAGGAGAGAGAACCAAGCCCTAAGGCACCCCACAAAGTAGAGGCTGTAGGCTGGATCTTTCACCACCAACTGGAACTGATCCCAGAGGAAGGAGAACCAGTGCAATACAGTACTATCCAAACTGCTGAAGCCAGTCCAGACAGATACCATGATTGATAGTATCGAAGGACGCAGAGGGTGAAGAAGAGCAAGGACCATTCCACTCTCTCCAGTGGTCAATGTGGTTTTAGTCCCATAATCCAGCCTGAATCCTGACTGAGGGGTCATCCAGGGTTTTTGTGAAGCTGCGATGCAGCCACACTTTCCACAACCTTTCTTATAAAGGAAAGGTTGGAGACTGCATAAAAATTGTCCAGGTTAGTTGGGTCGAGCAATGACCCCTTGAAGGCCAACTATCAACAGTAAAGGAATCAACAGTCAAAGCTATATCACAGAGTAGCTTCAGGTAAAGTAGCAATGAAGGGTTTGGAAAAGATATTCAGGGGCAGAATCATGCAGGCAATGTTTTTTTCCTGTAATATTGCTTGGGAGTAAAAACTGGACTATGAAGAAGCGGAATAGAAAAAGTATTGATTTTGAATTTTGGTGTGGGAGAAGACTCCTGAGAATACCATAAACAGCTGAGAAAATAAGCAAATGAATCGTAGAAAAATCAACCCAGAGTTCTTCTTCAAGGCACAAATGACCAGATTCAAATTTCATATTTTGGACATATTATGCAAAAGCCTAGATATTTGGAAAAGGCTGTAATGCTGGGAAAGATGAAAGGGGGAAGAAAGAGGACATCCAACAGCATGGTGGAAGGACTCTATTACTGAGACAATGGATACTCAAATGCAGAAGTCCCCAACCCCGGGGCCGCGGCCCATTACTGGATGCAGATAGTTATGTATGCTGCTAGAAAGGTAGTTGTTATGCCTCTGCTCTGTGAGCTGTACAGTTTCCATTTTTCTTTTGGGTCCAATTCAAGATGTTGATTTTGACCTTTAAAGCCCTTTGTGGCCTAGGGCTGGATTATTTGAGGCACTACCTCCACCTAATTACTTTTGTTCATCCAATCAGGGCTGGCAGAAGAGGTATGCTGCCAGTCCCATCTGTGAAAAAACTTCAGCTGGTGGGACCCAAGAGATGGGCCTTTTCTGCCATGGCACCCACCTTGCGGAATATCATCCTGCCCCACCCCCTAAGGTGAGATTGATTCCATCCTTGACATCCTTCCAAAAGTCCTTTAAACAGGGGTGTCAGCAGGTCTAGAGATTTTAAGGCCACAATAAGTTGATGAAATGTTTGCATTGTTTTTAACACCAATTCACTATTGTTAATAAAAATATTGCTGATGCTTTTTAATGTAGTTTTATTTTTTTTAATTGTAAGCTAGCTAGGATCACTTTATTGTGAGATGGGTGGTTATATAAATGTCAAAATTGAGCAAACAAATAAATGGAATACTCTACTTTTCCTTCTTTTTGCTATCCAGCCAGGATTTCCTGCTGGAAGTTTCCTATTTTTGCAGGCTACTAACGCTTGTTTGAACAAGAAATGTAGTCTCTCAGGTGAGAGAAAAAGCAGATAGTACAAGGAACACCAATCACCTCTTGTGGGAAAAGACAAACAGGCCTTTTTAGACAGAGGCGAAATGAAGTGTTAAAAAGAAGACTGTTTATCCTTCCATTTACAAGGCAAAGGCACTGTAATTTCCTTTCTGTGTCTGTGTATGTACTATGTCTGTAGGAGACCAGTCCTCTTCCCCCAATTTACAAAAGCTTCAAAATAAATATAGAGGAAAATTAAATCTGAAGCACTCTGCATTTGCCCAGGCATAATTAGTATTGCTAAACCGGCACCTTTACCTGGGCTACTCCTAACTGATTCAATCACACTTAACTTGCTGTGTGGCTAAATTGACGATTGCAGTTTTCACTGAAATGCAATCTGTCACCATGCGAGGTATTTATCTCTCTGTCCTTCTAGATTGAGAAGCGTTTGTTTTTCTGTTTTTGTCTCCCTGCTACTGCTTAAGGTGAAAGCTCAAACCAAGCTGCCTGCAAAATAAGACAAAATTTACAATTGCAACTTGGTTGGGAAAAGCGGAGGATTCCTGCCTCTTTTATCTGTATCTAAGGTTATCATCTCTCCATCTTCCCTGGTTGGGCTCCCACTTTTCTCCTGAGACACAATGGGAGGGAGGAGAAGAAGCGGAAGCAGATGAGAGCTGCAGCTTGGATGGCCCTGCCTGTGTTATTGTATCCATTTTCCAATGGCAACGATGTGTGAAATGAAAATTGGACAGAGCTGGCTGCTCACAGACCTGGAATTTCATACAGACTAGTGGAAGGAAGGAGGGAGGAAGCAGAGAGACAGAAAGGTGTCAGGAAGGGGGGAGAGAGTCTTCTGGATGGCTGCACACACCCATGGCCTGAGTAAGCCCTACTTCAGTTTAATAGACCCTTGGAGTGGAAGTACCGCACTCATTTACATTTCATTACTCCAAATGCTCTGCTAGCTCAAGATATTTGAGAGCATTTACAGAAGCAGAAAAGTTGAAGAGAGGCCCAGAAGGGTTGTGGAGTCCCTCCCTTCTCTAATTCCTGTTGCTACCTTCTAGCAGCCATTTTATAAGCATCTCCTTATAGGAAATGCTGCTCTACGTGACACAGATTTTCTCTCATGTGTGATCTATTTCCTGCCATTTTTCCTGCCACAAAGCCTTTTCTTTTTATAAAGAATGGGGTAGAAGATGGTGTGTGCGTGTTTCTGCATGTGTGCCAGCATGTGTCATTGTAATAATGTTCTGCAGAAATAGATTATAACGTAATAAATAACAGAATAACAGTTGGAAATGACTTTGGAGGTCTTCTAGACCAGCTCTCTCCACAACAAGAAGACCCTATACCATTCCAGACAAGTGGCTGTCCATTCTCTTCTTAAAAGCCTCCAGTGATAGAGCACCTACAACTTCTGGAGGCAAGCCGTTCCACTGGCTAATTGTTCTCACTGTTAGGAAATTTCTCCTTAATCCCAGGTTGCTTCTCTCCTTGATTAGTTGCTCTTCATTGTTTCTTGTCTTGCCTTCTGGTGCATTGGGAAATTGGTCGACCCCCCCCATCTTGTTTGTGGCAGCCCCTCAAATACTGGAGCACTGCTATCCTATCATCCCAATCCTTCTTTTCACTAGATTAGGCAAACCCAATTCATGCAACCATTCTTCATATGTTTTAACCTCCAGTCACCTAAACATCTCTGCTGCTTTTTTCTGCACTCTTTCCAAAGTCTCAACATCTTTTTTATAATATAGTGACCAAAACTGGATGCAGTATTCTAAGTGTTCTTCCCACTTTTTCTCTTCTCTCTTACCAAACCCACAAAAGAAATAAAATGGAAAAAAAAATATTCTGACCAGAATCTCTTGGTTGCTTCAGATAATGATCTCCAAAAGTATGACAAAATATTCTTTTACTAGTCTGTACAATCAGAAATGATAATTTACGAAATCACAATATCCTCATTTCAATGTTTTCCCTTTATATGAGAGAATTAGGTAATCAAGCCAGGAAAGTTCATGTGATGTCCAATTCTGGTAAGTTAATAAAGTGAGATAACCTAAGATATATAGCAATTTTAAAGCTGTCTTACCATCATGGAATTTTAGACATACTTAAACCTGGTTTTGTAGAAAATATGGAGGTAGGCCTGCTTGCTTTGCTCACCTGGTTTTAAAGCAGAGGTGGAGCTGAATTTACTAGCATAGTACTTCATGGCATTGTGGCATATTACATTAGGATTTCTGATTAAATGTAACATCCAAAGATGGCCAAGGACTCCTGACAATATCACAGGTTTTATTTACAACTATGCTTAGGTACTATATAAAAAATGAGTGAAACTCACAGGAGACTAACTTGAACCAAAATTGTAGCGCATGTCTGATATTTAGAAACACAAACAATGAAATGATGGAGATACTATCTCCACAGTTCAAAGACAAAGTAACAGGAGAAATTGTCTCTGAGATTTTGTTCAGTTATTTTCTTTGGAACTTTGGTATTCATAGGAAGGTGTCAAAAGAGGGTAGATGTGATGCAAAATCAAAGAACATACAAAAGAGCTGGGACTTGTGTGGCAAAACTGCATCCTCCATCTTGCCTTTTTAAAATCTCCCTCCCATCGATATTATTGTTTGACATATTGTTTTAAGACAATTGTTTGCTTGCCTGGCAAATAAATGCATATGTATTATTCATTTAAGAAAAGGGATCCAGCCTCACACGCAGTAGTTTATTATGAAGTGAATATTGCATCTTTTGTTCTAGTAATGAAACTTCAGTACCATATATTGTTGCTGAGAAAATGCAACTTAACTTCCTCAGTCTAATCCTTTTAATTCCAATGCAATTGCTGTGGTTAAAAGAAATTATCACAAAGATGAATTCTACATTACTTCAAAAGTATAGAAAAGCTACAGCATTTTTTAAAAAAATAATCTGAACTAAGCATGGGGCCCTAATATAATTCAAGATCTTAATTTGTGTAGGGGAGAGGTAGTTTGATCTTCCCCATGCCTGTAATTTAAACTGTCCAAAAAGTGCTTCATTCAAAAAACAATATTTGAATCATTTCTGGCAATAAAAATCTCAAGCAGCCCTCCTCCCAATCTAGATCAGGGCTATAATGAGAAGTAATATATTAAACCATCACAGTTTGCTTGCTCCTGGAACCTCTTCTGGTTTGGGTCATCTATAGCTCTTGCTAATATCTATTTGATGTAATCTAATTCTTTTGCAATGCATGTGCTCCATTTAGAGACCTTTTCTCTTTCTGTTCTCTCCCCTTTAAACCTATCTCCAGTATCTCAGTACACCTCATGATTTTCTGATTGAAGAGGGAAAATAGAATAGCAAATCACATAGTCCATGTGCCCTAAGTATGGATAGAGTTTCAAACTCTTTTACAATACTACCATTAGGGGGGGCAGTTGTTGCTCATCTCAATAAAACCTGAGACTGTATATTGCTTAAGTATTTGGAAAAAAAAGTTATTGTTAAATCTGGGCATGTCTTAGCTCCACCTATACAATGCTAGAGAAAGGTATTTCCTGGAAGACTGAGATAAGAGCCTCTGATTTTTCTCCAAGGAAGATTAAAGTATAACAATAATAAATAAACTCACCTAAATTTTGAACTGGTCCATTAGTCTCAATTTTGTGCTAAGTTGTTTTATTCTTTCTCAAATATGCAGCATAATAACTACCCACTCCACTATATCCCCCTACTTACCAAGGCCTTCTTCGGACATCATACAGGTCAATCTTATTGGGGGCTCTCCATGGGGAGGCTGCAATGAAAAAAAGCAGTACAAATATATAATATAATGATTTTTGAGGTATCAAATGTGTTGATATGAGGGAACTTGAGGAGTGAAAGAGAGAGAGAGAGCAAAGCTGACATGGAAAGATTTCTCTGCCAAAAGTGGTATTAAGCAACAACACTGGAAAATGTGAAACTGGGAAGAAAAGCAGCTGTAATTTTGGGTTATTCAAATACTTATTGTTGTCACAATGTACTGGACCTGAAAGAAATGTGTCTAAGGCTCATATTAATCTGAAATATTTGAAGTTTTTGGGTTTTTTTTGCACACTTCAAACACTGTTCTTTATTTTGGAACATGTGAATTAGAAAGCAGTTAATATTTCATAGATTTGAAAAGAAGTGAAACTTAAAATTTATAAAATGTAGTTGGCTTATAGTTGGACTTTGATATACGGAGTGAAGAAGGTCTATAAATTTGAAATGATTGTATTAAGCTGAAGGACTTTAACTTGAATTTTTTCTTTGTTTGCATGTACAAATGGATATCTAATAATAATAAATTAAAAAAAAAGAAAGCAGTTAATATTTCAGCCAAATACATCTCTTTTCTTTCTCCCTCCTTTGAAAATACACATTTTGCTATTTTGATAAATAACCACAAGGTGTATATTGTAATGGAGGGCATTACTGGTCTTCCCAGTTTAACTGGCATTTGGACCTTGGGATTTTTGACAGAACTTTTCTATTCTTGCCTCAGAATTCTTTGAAGATTCATATGAATGATATGTTTATTGCCATTTATATTTTTCATACTTCTCAGGAATTCAGAATAGCATTTTCAAGCAGAGAAAATATGACTTTATCAAAGCCAGTAGGTCTGAGAAAGCAGTCAGCAGCCTCAGAACTTCAAATAGGTTTGCAATCCAAATTTTTATAGCCAGCAGAATACCTGAGGCTCTGCTACTGAAAACCAGGGGATGAATACTGAAAACGAATGGTGTGATTTCTCACCATTTTTATAAGGTTGATACTGTAGTGTAATCCTTATATAAGGATTAGCATGGTATTTTGAAAGGCTTCACATTCCCCTTCATAGATTATTATTGCTAGGAATTGGCCAGCATTCAAATTACTTGTTTAATTAATTAATTAAACAAACAAACAAACAAACAAATAAATATGAACCTCAGTGTCCTAGTTCTCTCTAAATAAATGCAAGCAGGGTTAGGAAACAAAAACCACTGGGTCTTCTGCAAAGAACTTTATTGCTACCGGTAGTACAACAAAATCCAGGCTCTTGCAAGCCCACTCCAGCACTTCTCCAGATCATCCTGCACCTACTGAAATTAAGGTAGAGTTGCTTTGGGTCTCTTTCTCATGCTACCTCCTCCCCTAGGCTGAAGTGATTCTTCAGTGGTGGGCTGATTTCCTTTCCTTTCTTCCTGGGTGCTGCTAGACCTTCAACTCCTCAAATCCATGATATTCCCCATAGACATCACCTCTTTGTCCGCATGGACCTTGGTCCTGGCCAATAATGATAAGTGCTTCCAAAAGAACCATGGGCAATGCCCTGACTGTCAGATATAAAGTAGGTCCAGCGGACACCGCATTTTAATTTGCGTAACATCCCTAATGTGGTCCAGGTCAGTGTGGAAATTAAAATAGTAGTTGGCCAATGTATAAAAATCCCAGATATTTTGTGAAAAGGCAGGCAAATAAAAGGACACAAGCCTTGCTGATTCCCTAAAAGTTGCCCATGGATGTCATAAGTTACCTCAAATGTTTGGTGGTTGGCAGAGTACAAGAGGACCAATCAACCTCTTTCTCTGACATTGCTACCATGTGAAGAGAATAAAAAAGATGACCTTGATGGAAATATGCAGGAACTGTTAGCTAGGCAAAAGGGGCAGAAGCAATTTTTAATGAGAGAATATTAGGGAATGGCTCAGGTACATGCCTCTCTAATTCACTGGTGTATAAGAAAAAGGAGAAGAAAGATTCTGATACTGTAGCCAGGCTCAATAAAAGTACGTTTAACCTTCCTGTGGGGTTGATTTCAAGGTCTGATCTACTTAGTGGGGCTGGCCATACCTTGATATCCAGAATCAAAAGGGAAGGCAGAGAAATAAAGAAGGCAGAGACTTCATTATTATCTAGCAAAGAAGCTCTTATCTATCCTATTAGGAAGAGCAGTAACAATGGCCCTTCCCTAACAATGAGTGGCCTAGGATGATTAGGAAAGTAGTGCACTTTATTTCTTCTAATGTGAAAGCCATGAATGTGTTTCTACTCCTACTGTAAAAGCTCTGTCCTCAAATCCCAAATGTTTAAATGCAACGCCACTGTTCAAATTATATTTTCACTCTGTTAATTGAGAATGGCACAAACCTGGATAGAAGCGGGTTACCCCTGTAGCACTGCCAAAGACTTGCCACAGTAGAGATGCGTCTTCTTTTCTGTTTTCCACAAACACATCCTCTAAGGCTTCTGTCCAATTCAGTTCATTGAGAATTACAGTGGCTGCAAAAAAGAGGGAACAAGTTTAGTGTGCTTAAGGTCTAGAGACCTCTTTGACAAATGTGATTGTTCTCTGCCAAGGAAAGAATGCAAGTTGCTTTTGTGAAAGGATATATGCCCTCCATTAGCAGGATATATTCACTCCATTAGGAGAGCTGTGAAGAGTGACATCAGCTGAAGGATTGTTCCTGGCAATGCCCAGCATCTCTTGTGGAGCTGATTATCATCAATTTGTCACAACAATATATCTGCATGCAGGCTATCTCTCTTCAGTGGGACCATTCCTTGACCTCTTGTTTATATTGCTTATTTACAGACCACCTTTCTATCAGAGATAGAATTAATAGTAGTAAAAACAAAAACAAAACAAAACCTGAAAACAACTAAAAGCCAAATAAGAACATACCCCCAAAAGGCCACTTAAAACTTCATTAAATTAAAACAGAATTTAAAATTCAACACAGCAAAAAAAACCCAAATCAAGTCTGTAAACCAAGCACCTGTTTAAAGGTAAATGTTTTTGCCTGCCGTCAGAAGACCAGCCATGAAGGACACTATCAGCGCTATTATCAAGGTAATGATTTCATGAAAATACCATGCATAAATGGATTTATTATAATCAAACATCAACCGAAGTATTTATTAAGAGCAGTGATAATCAATTGACTGTGTCTGAGACGAAGTCCAAAGAGACATGGGTGGTATAAATGATTTAACGCATTAGATTTAATAAATACGTAGCAAAACATTATACACAGAACCAAGTGAGATGCTCTTAGACTAGAATAAGTTGAAATGGAGAGCTTTTGTTTGTTGGTTCTAATATTTTAACCATAAAATATAAAACCATTTGATAATGTGTACAGTAAGGAATTAGTTTTCTGGCATAGTACAATTTGTGATGTATCTCGTATAATGTAATATAACACGATTATAACATAATATAATAATATACACAGAGAGATTAATAAAAGAGATTACCTACAAAGTAGCTATAAACTATCAACACTTGAATTGAGCCCTCCAACCAGATGTAATAATTTTGAGGGTTGTGCAATGTTCATCTGAGACTTGGAAGAGGATGGGGAAGTGCTATCTGATAACTCAACCCACATCATCTCCATGTATATTGATAGCATCCAATCTGAGAAGGCAATGGCATTGTAGCATGGCAGTCTATGTGTGCCCCTTCCTTCCTGGTGCTCTCGCCATCAACCTTTGGTAGTGCAGCTTTAAGGCTTAAGCAAGATAGTTTGCAACACTTTTAAAACAACAACAGGGTAGCTAAGGGAAAGGATATTTTGTCTGTATGTTGATGACTTGGAGCATTATTTAAAAATGTGGTCTTTCCCTTTTTAATCCTGGTGATCCTGACTACTGCATCCCTCAGCTCAACTCATGGTTTAGAGATAAATAAGCGAGTATTATTCACCATGCTGATGGAGGCTGATGGAAACTAGAATCCAAAACAAGTGAAGAACTCTAGAAATTCTCCTTTCCCCACTTTCACTGGGGATAAATCTAGAATGTCTTACCCTCTTCATGTCACTATTTCTAGTTCCCCAGTCCTTGCCCAGTATTCCCCATTTACAGTCAGACATCTTTGACTGGATGACAATTTTATGGCCATCTTAAAGTCTTCCCAAGAATCAAAACCCATGTACTATGATAGTCCCCTTAGCTCCCCATACAGATGCGAAATATTCTGTAGGTAGCCAAGTTTATCTCTCCATAAGCCAGTTCAAAAGAGAGGCCAAATGAGAGAAATAAAGGGACCCTACTGAGGTTATTCCCATTTTGCATTCTTGGTGGCTTTTGTGTCTAATGCAAAAGCAATTAAGACGCTGACAAACAGAGGCTTTAAATTATTCAGCTATTAAGGAAAGTGATAAGCTCAAAGCAGCCTGACTGTATGATTAATCAGCTGGGGCTGGGATTTAAGCAATGTGTAGAAGAGAGACATTTGGTGCTTGTCGCTGCCAGCCTGCTCCTTTTCTCTTTTAAAGGAATCTTCCACCCCCAAAAAGATGCCAGTAACAGTACTGGAGGGAGAGACAATCCCAGAAAGCAGCAGCTGAGAGGAGCTGGCAGCTGGATGATTGGGGAGAGAGATGAATTTTGAGCACCGGCTGGCAAGATGAACAGGAAACACCAGCCCCACTGACAATTATTGTTCTACTCCACCTCTCATATGCATTTTTAAGAGATCACATGTCACTCTTCTCTGACAGAGGATATCAGTACTAAAAAGCAGTCAAGATATATACTTTAAATATTTTACAAGAGAGCAGCAACTAAATTTCCATCATTTTATCACCAAGGAAATAGAAGACAGCTTCATGTTTAGTCAAGAGCCCAAGATATTACAAAATATGTTATCAGGCCCTGGAGTCTTGCCCCAAAAGATGGATTCAGGACAGAACAGCACTCCACACCTTTGTTAGCTCACACGAACACCCCTTCATCTCTCATCTGTTTCCTGATGCAACTCCTCTGGGAAATGCTCAAATGTATTATGTATGAATTCTGGGCCAATTTCCTATGTATTCTCTTGAATATATCAGATGTCACCTTTGGCTTCCCCATCAGCTGTACTGATCATTATACAAATATATCTCCAAGAGTATAAAGGCACCACTCTTCCATGTGTACCCTCAGGAGATAGAAAAGACCAGTTCTTTGCCCTTCACTATTTGGAATGTGGTCCAGAAGAAATTCCTCATTCGCAACTGTGCCAGAATACTAAAATAAAATGGGAGACTCTACTTTCATTAAGTATTATCATAGAATTATATCCAGTTTTCAAATTATCCCAGTTCTCCAAGTTACACATACAATATCAAGCTTTGTATCATGTTATGGAGATATTGCCCCTAATTGTCTGGGGTTGATGGGCTCAGGTGGTATTCTGAAAACACATGAGGTAGGTTCTCTTGTAAGTTGGCTGTTGAATAAACATTGTGAGCAATTTTCTGTTCACAGCAGAAACTCCTTAGGAAAAAGCAACTTGGATCAAAAAGCAATGGGAGCTTATATTTATTCTCATCCTTCTGGAGTCCACTGTTTCTTTGGCTCTGAGTTAAGCAAATGCTGGTTGTTGCATAAACAAATGTCATGACATATTTTGAGAAACAACATCTAATCTCCTGTGTGCATTTAGTTCTATGTTATCTTTACAATTGTCTGATCTAACCCCAAAGGATCATTACAGATCATTTGCTTGACCAGAAGACAGAAAAAACAGTGCTTGTTATTAATTCTGTTTAAAGAAATCTACTAATTTTCTTCTAATTGTGACAACAGTTCTGGAAATTACAATTTCAAGGATCTGGCTAAATTCTTACTGGTACTGCTCACAGATAATTATTTAGGGGTTGGCTTTTTGCTCATTCCAATTCCTTTTGGAATGAAATAAAAAGAAAGCTGGTAAAAGGGATTTCAGTTAAATGTTTGGAATACGTATCTCTCAATGTTCCAGTTTAATGGATTGTGGAAGCTCTACTCTAATGCAGCACAATGCCTATCACAAACCTGTTATATATTGTTGGACACAAACCAGAGGGCACATTCTGGTTGAATCAATATGATTTCCCCCCCTTCTAACAGTTAGCAATTATTAAAGCTAAATGACCTGCAGGCGTGCTGGAATCCATGGTGGAACTGAATCAAATATAAACTAGAACATAGAGGGAATCTCCTGGGACACACAAGCAGCTCTTATCAGAGGATAAAATAGTATATAAAGAAATCAGGATTTGATACAGACACTGTAGTTTACCGGAGTATGGGGTACCCTTCCTTAGCCTGGTGCCAGCTAGAAGTGTTGCAGTCCAGAATTACCAATCAGAATGCCAAACCAGCTGACAGTTTAGAGAATATCTGATTGGGAAAGGCTGGGTTTAGAAATTTCCTATTCGAGTAATGGTAGAATGAGGAAAATCCAGCTGTACCTTTGACCTTACATCTTGAATAAAAGCTGTAAATATCTCTGACACAGCCCCACAAACATTTCTAAGTAAAATCCACATGCAGTATATCTGAATTTTAAAACAACTTGTTCTGCTGAAATAGGGGTGGGTATGCAACTGAATTGCTGGACTACTGTAGGAAAACACTAGTTATTTGACAGTTTCCCCCCCCCAGGGCACACAAGAAACAATCTCATGGGAATTTGTTCCATCAAAGTTTCTTTTTAGTGATCTAAAGTTGCAGCAGAACTCATCCAAATGTTTAGTGCATTTTTTACCTGAAGGATACAGGATACCCCAAACAGCAATTGACATATAAAAGCTTTGCAAGGATTCGGAATCTCAACAATCAGCCTTAGTGCTTCCATTGCTGCATTTTCAAATATTAGACTCTATTTGTGCCTCATTTCCCTTAATAACTGTAATGTTCTGCCTGGTAGGCAGGATTTGATGATAAATCTGTTAGTATTAGGCTATCAGTCACTGTACTGTCATGGCACTTTTATAACTCTTACAGATAAATAAAGGGAGCCCTTAACATTTAAACAACATTGGCACAGTTTCTTCCATCTTGGGAGAAGGATTACTGTATTATTTCTGTGAGGTTTGATCAGGCAGACAAAACAGAAATACATTTCCTTTCCTTTTTCTTCCTTTTTCAAAGATCAAGGACCTATGGGGGGGGAGGAGAAAATACTTTTACCTCTTCAAGCACCTGATGTACATCACAACCTCATTTTTCGAAGATTCCTAACTTGCATAATCTTCATAAGGTTTAATATGACATGCAAATAGGAACAAATAGCTTTATTTGTGGTTTCTTAATGTGACTTGCTTAAGCTGTTAACCAGTCCAGAGGCTACAGCAGATAAAAAGGAGAAGGAGGAGAAGTAGAAGGAGCAGGACTTTTTTTTTTCTCATAGAATGCCCAGAATGGAGTTCCGGCACCTTTTTTGGATGGAACCTTATAGGGTAAGCAAGGCGGGTTGTATGACGTGTGTGAGTTCCGGCACCTTTTTTTTTTTTTTTTGAAAAAAAAAACAACACGGAGAAGGAGTAACAACAGCTAAGCAGAAACATTATGTATAGTTTGCATATCTGCACAACTGACTCTTATTTCTTGCTTGCTGAACAGATTATGATTAAAACAAACAAACCTTAGTGCAGTAATTAAAAGAAAAAGATCCCACAGGTCCAGGCAGCTCTATGGTTAGTTTGCTTCTCATTTTCTCGTATTTCTCAATCCCTTCCAGTCTCTCTTGTCTTTTCTTCTTAATATTTTCAATATCTCATTTTAACACTTAATTGTCTCCCGATTGTCTGCTTTTGTTTCAGTTTCTCTGCATCCTTCTTAAAATGTGTTGCAAATTTGATATGCATTCCATTCATCAAATCATCAAAATAATTAATAAAAATGTTGGGCTGACACTGGCTTTACCATTTGTAGGGGATGTGGCATATTGCATAGTGTTATGTCCTGAGCATGCTAAGAGCAGAAGGCAGGCTCAGAATTGTTGCAAACGGTTCCGGGCAAACCAAAAGCTGCCCAGGACCAGACAAGGTGGCGCCAGCATTGTGTGCATGCACAAGGCGCGAAAATGGTCAGTTCCTATTGGTGCACACTGCCTGGGTCTCAGCCCTATAAAAGGCCTGCATGCCTTTTGCTTTTGCTTGGTTGTAGGAGAAGAATAATAAAGAGCTTGTTGTTTCACCATGTGTCTTCGTCAATTGCCAACAAATGGAAAACACAACACATGGGAACAATTAAGGTTGAATAACAGTCTATACTTCATCTTGCTAAAAAGTAATATGTGAAAAAACTGACTGATCGAAGCTCTGATGAGTGATAAAATTGAGTATCTATGATCCCGTATAGTGACAATCATGGCATTCCAACCATGACTTCACTGGGACAGGAGCAATTAACAAAGATGATTACTTAATAAAAGTAATGAAATAATGAATGAAAGTGGCCTGATTTGTGATATGTCATGATCTCTGCACCTTCAGAAGAGAATTGAAGACTCATCTTTTCAATCAAACCGGCCTGGCCTAGACCTCTTCGGGTTTTATGTAAATTTTTTAAACAAGGTTGTTTGGGTTTTAGAATTGGGATTTTAACAGGTTTTAGTGACAGCCATGTATTAATTTAATTCATTTTTAAATATTTATTATTATTATCTGTTTTAATTGGGCTGTAAACCGCCCCGAGTCCTACGGGAGAGGGGCGGTATAAAAGTTTAATAAATAAATAAATAAATAAATAAATAGAGTTGAGGAATAGATGTGAAGAGGCAAAGGGAAGATTTAATTATCAATGAAAAGCTCAAAATGTACTTTCTGGAATATGGTGTCATCTATACTTTGGGGATACATATTTGTTTACTGAAACATGACCAGTATTTCAAATTTTGACTCTAGGCAGCTTGCAATAAATGCAACAATAAAATTTAATAGTAGAAAAGGTACACCTATGGGAAAAGACTACTATTATTAAACTGTATCCATAAAATGTCCAAGTGCAACAATACCATCATCTAATTTGCTAGAAAAATGTCATAAAAATCAACTACTAAAATATTCCCCCCACAAAGTTTCTTTAGAAAAAAAAGAACATTGTGTTTCGACAATGCAAGCCATCTTAACCTCAGGGGACAAACTTTACTAAAGTTGGGGAGCCTCCAAATCGTCAATTCTCCTTTGTCCTATCTCCCCAACATTTAGGACTCAAAAAAGACCTACTGTCAAGGATGAAACTTTGGCAGCTACGTGCCTCTGCGTTTCATCTTGCCTTTAGATTAAGGGGGGGATGTTATTTTAAAGTGGATTAAATGTAGAAAAAAAAACAAATTTGATTCAGCTGGAGACAGTGAGAGACTGAAGCCTTGTCAAGGATACTATTAACAGGTGTGGATTTGAAGCAGATGGTTCCCATAACAAAGTGAACTTGTTGATATGTATTACATAAGATGTTGGGGCTGGGGGTTGGCTGGGAGAATTATTGTTTAATTATGTGAATTGTTGTTGGAACCTCAGAGTTAGTTTTTCTTTGACATACCCAAGCTGTCTATTCAATAAACAGTAAGTTTTTCGATAATGAAATGAACCTGGAGTTTTATTTAAATTCTCGAGCTGGGTGTTGACACCTACTCTATTAGATCTTATTCAATTTCCATCCAGGGTGTGCATATGAAAATAGGAATTCATAAATAGAGTATATTTGCCTCTGATTGCTCCAATGAATGGTGATAATGAAATAAAAGATGGTGAAAAATGTGGGACATTCTGAATGAGCACTGAGCAATGACTAAGCAAGCATGTGTAATACCCTTTGGTTTCTTAAAGTATATATGTATGTATGTATGCATGTATGTATGTACGTACGTATGTATATATCACTTGTAATATTACTGAGATAATAGTGTTGGGGATGTGAATATACATGTAAATAATGCCAGATTGTTGGGAGAGAACCTGGTGATTTACAACAAATGTTAGACTGTATGATTTGATTTCAAAATTGATTTATCAAAGACTGTGGTAGGTGTGTTACATGGAGAAAATGGAGTGAATAACTAAAAGTGATACAAGTGGCAAAAATTAAGATTTTTGAATTTGTATTTGTATAACTTGATAGAATGCTTACTAAATATGGAAAATCAGATGAAGAAATTTTAAGATATGTACACATGCGTAGGAAGGTGGTGTAGTCTGTAATGAAGAATGAAGTCTGTTGAAAGAAGTGAAAATTGCTCTTTAGAAGAGAGTGCATGGAGAAGAGAGAGAATGGTAAAATTAACCTGAATGCAGAGGGAATGGCCAATTTAAGAACTGTTATGGTAATGCTAGAAGAGAACAGGAGCTGAAACAAGTTGACTCGAATAGATGTGGCCAAATGAAGTACACAGAGATAATTCTCCTATCAAGAGAATTTAGTAAAGATCAAACTGCAAGGAACTTAAACTTGGAGAATACATAGAAATGGCAAAACCAACAGCACTCTTACAGAATAAAATTTTAACTAATTTAAGCAAGAACGGCATACTCAATTTAATCCTCCAGGGAAAGATTGAAGGCAAATGAGGTCCAGGCAGAAGAAGAACATCATGGCTTCAAAATCTAAGGGATTGGTTTGGACAAAACTCAGCAGCACTTTTTCGTGCGGCTGCTGATAAAAACAGGATCGCCAGCATGATCGCCAACGTCCAATAAGGGATATGGCACAAGAAGAAGAAGAAGCAAGAATTATTTCTAGATATACAACACACATCATGCAGTATGGTAAATATAACCACTAACAGTTTTTGGCTTCTAAGAGGGCCTGAATGCTTACTAATATTGTAAAAGAGAAAATGTGTAAACAGGGGGAGACAGAAATCATTTTTTTTTCTATTACTGTGGTTTGTTGCACAGCCAGGTCTTTCCAAGGACCTGGGACAGGCAGAACTGGAAGTCTGTCTGATGGTGTTACAGATATTGTCGCAGGGTGTAAAGCAGCCTTTTGCAAATTCGACTGACAAATTTGTCAATGCCGATGGTGTTCAAGTGGTGCTCCATTTGTTTTGGGATTACACTCAAGGCACCTATTACTATTGGTACTACCTTTGCTTGCTTTTGCCACAGCCGTTCTATTTCTATTTGCAAATCTATTTGCAGGTCTTTGTATTTTGTTATCTTCCCTAGTTTTTTTCTCTTCTGTTCTTCTGTCTCCACTTTTTTCTCTTTCTTAGGGACAATTGTTAAGTTCGGGGTGTTACGTGGCAGGTGCCTGTCTGTTTGAATTCTAAAGTCCCAGAGCAATTTAGCTTCTTCATTTTCTATGACTTTCTCTATTTTATGGTCCCGCTAGTTGTCATTGTTATTTTTCTTTTGAGGTACAGTATTTTCTATGGAGGTATTTTAACTTGTTTCATCTATCTCACTTCATTAATTTTAATTTGCTTTGTCTGTCTTCTATTACACACACACACACACACACACTGTGTACATACATACATACACCCACACATGTACATATACCCACGCAAAATAGCAATATAAAGGACATTTTAATTTTAAGTAATTAAAATTAAGATTTAAAATACTAACATTGCAGAGACAGTTAAATTGACAATATCTACATTTATTATTGATTGGAATCTCCATATAGACTCTTTGTGTGAATTGCGAAAAAAATAACATTACTTATGGTTTTGATGATTAAGAAAAAGACCCTCAGATAATAGAAAAGAGAGAGCTTATTTTAGTAATCATAGAATAACAAATAATTTTGTATTTGTGTTTATAATTGCTATAAAGGAAATAGGAAGCTACTTCTATTTCTTTCTATTTTTTTTTCTTTTTGCATGTATGGCTTTTTTCCCTTTGCTTCCCTTCTTCTTTTCCTTATCATTTCACTTTATATTATTTCTTGTTAGTGTCTTCTGTTTAAAATTCTTAATAAAACTATGTTTTAAAAAAGGAAGCCTCTATATATTATTAAAAAGGTATTCCCTAGTGTGAGGATCTAGACATTCCTGCCTCTTCTGTGATATCAAAATAATATTAATAGTGATACAGAGATGTGTCAGTAAGCAGGAATTAAATTCAATTCCCTGCATATTTCATTTTTATATACATCAAAATGGTTATGACATACTGTAAAACCATGTTGCTTTGGTATCTGCCATGTAGCAAAATGTTATGAAATGAGCCATCTTGCCTTACACAGCATAAAATAGAGTAAGACAAGAAATCATACTAAATATATTCGATAACTCTGGCAAGTGTATATATTTCACACAGAAACAGATTGTGAGAAAGCAGCACAATAAAGTACATATGTCAGCCAAAAGACAGTATTTGTTCCCCAATTTCAGCATGAGTACTGAAAAAGTCAACTTTAGGCTAGACGTGGGGGGGGGGGGAGAGAGAAGAAAACAGAATATACAAAGTCACACCAATATCACTCTAAGATTCATCTTATACCTCAGAATAAAAATATGAGGGCTGTTAGATAGAGCAAAAAACACCAAAGCAGTCAGCACTACCTTCAATCACATTTCTAAAGCTTATAGGAAAAAGCTATAGTGTGATATGAAATGCCCTTGACTTCTGGCTTCCCATCAGCTGCCCTGTTCATCACGTGTGTATTCCCAATGATAATTCTGACGTTCCTTCATAGAGAGGCTCCTTTTATGCAGATAGAACTGTATAGCATCTCCTCAGTTAGAATGACTGGGGAAACTGTATGGGAGAGGTGAGTTTCTATATCACAATTTCTTCTGAAGCAGCAAACCAGGAATCTTCTGGTATTCTGCAGCTGAAAATCTGAACCACACAGTGAATACTTTGTGCAACAGTTGGGCCTATTCTGGGCTGGGAGACCTAATTCATGGACATCCCTTAGGCTCCTGCAATGATACCACATGAGGCTATCTTTTAATATTATTCAGAAATTGTGGTCAAAAAAATCCAGCAGTTACTGGTGTACTTCAATATGCACTTGTAAAATGCTACTCTGTGAACTACACTGGTTGCCAACGGGCTTACAGGTGCAATTCAAGAAGCTGAGGGTCACTTATACATGGCATAGGACCTGATCTGTCTCCAATGATCTCTGCTTCTCCAATGAGATATGGAAGAATTGGCATGCTCCAGATCCCATCACTTTAAGCAGTGTCATTTTTTGTGATCCAGGAGTCGTGTCTTTTTTGTTGTAGCACCTGCCCTATGGAATAACATTTTCCCTAAATTTGGATGGCCTTGGTATTGGCAGTCTTTGGGGAAAGGCCTAAAGACCTGGTTCTTCCTGAAGGTACTTCCTGGTTCTTCCTGAAGGAAGTTATGTGATGCTGTTTTAAATGTGAGTTGCTTCTGTTGCCATGTATTTTACGTATTTCTTCTGAATTTTTAAAAATACTTTGGAATCCTTTTGTAAACCAACCAGAGTTGCATGATTCATGGGCAGCTATTGTAAACAGATTGAAATAATAAAATAAATAAATCTTCCTACGGTTTTTTGTTTTCTACTTTTTTAAAAACAAAGTATCAAGTTTCTATTCTTTGTGTGTATAAAAGAACCTTTGAAGCTGTACAGACAGTGCTGTTGGAAGCTTAGAAATCACAGTGAGGAATAATTTGCTAAAAAACTGCTGATGGATGTGTCTCCCTGATCATTAAATGCTATTTGAGAATATGTGTGTTCAGTCTGCAGGAAAAGTAGGAAAGCAGATTTTATAATCGGATTATGCTGATCTGAGCTATAAGAGGAATAAAAAGTTTAAGAGCAGCCAGCAAAATTAGATAAATGAGACTAAATGGAAGCAATCTGGACTCAACAATCTCTCAGGGCAACATCAGCCAAAATCCATGACTCTATGATCAAAATGACCTTCAAGTACCCTACTAAAATGACACATGAATAATATATAAATAGGAGATCATTGGTGTAGTTTTTTGTGGGCCATGGTTTATATATTCAGATGAATATTATGTATGGTTGTAACCCAAAAAATTAAAAAAATGGTGAGATCAGAGATAAATGAACATAGAAAGGACAGATCCCTGGTCTATCTGTTTGAAAGGCTAATAACAAGAGATTGTGGTGTTGTAGTTCAACACATAATGGAGAGTATCATACTAACTTGATGTAGATAGTGATAATTATCTTCTTGACAGGCCATTCACAAAAGGGTTGCTATGTATAACACAGACATTCCTGCATTGGTGAGCTGTTTTTCAAAGGTACGCATTAAGAACCCTTAATTTAACCTACAGGAAACAGATTTGAACTTGCAAATGAATGATAGGTCGTGAAATAAACTACAGAATTTTATCCAAACTTTGGACAGAAATTTCCTTTATAGAAATGGAAAGAAATATAAGAGGAACAAGCATCTCTGTCTGCTTGTTCTGGATAAGAAACAGGCATATACCACTGACCAACTTTCATAGTTTTATTAGGGCCATTTCTTAATCACAGATATAAAGACTGCTCTAAATTGTGTTCTAGAATAACCTTGTTCACATGGAAAGCTGCTTGTGGAAGCCTTTAACTATAGCTCTCTTCTCCATGTAATCACAAAACTTCATACCACAAGGTCTGCAGTAAAACAAATTGCATTGTCTACTTGCTGAGGTGCTTTTGCATGAAGACAGTTGCTATGGTGAGCAGTGAAAACAGCCTCCCTTTGGTGGCAGGTACATATTCTCTAGCCTTGAAGATTACTGCTTACTCCATTTGGTCCACAGTGAAACAATTTTAATGCTTCTATCAATGTATTTTAATGTTATTTGATATAAGAATATTTCTTCTTCCTTTCTTCTTGAAAATGGAATTTAGTACAGAATTCCTGATAGGTGGCCAAATCTTTCTCCATTTGGCTCACTTGTGACCAAGCTGAAGCAGGTCTTTAATGGAATCAATTGGACACTGGGGATGATATCATGGGGAGTTTGCTATCCAAATACACCAGGCCTAAGGGGAAATGGGTTGGGAGGAGACAATTAGCATGGTTACAAGTTTCTTCCTACAAGTTCATTAAAATCTACACAAACTCAATGTGAAACTACCAAGTCTACTGTTCATTCAAAGCAAGATGTAAGAGAAATTATTGGAGAAATTAATATTTTGTTTTATTATTATAGAGATTGAACATTACCAGTACATGTAATGTTCTTCTCAGCCTGAATAATGCAAATATAAAGCTATGTTTGATTGTTTTAATATTTGATTGCCAGTAAGAAAATCATAAAAGGAATAAGAGAAAGCATCTACAGTGATATGTGGGAATGACCTTGGAAGATAGGAGGAAATGCTGTAGCCTAGGCAGCCTTCTGATAAAGGGAATCTGATTCTGAAGGAGTAGTGGGGGTGGAGAAATTGTCTCAGAAGAGACGCCCCCTTTATACTTTTTTAAAAATCCACTGCCTCTTTCACTTCAGTCTTCCACCAAGCATCATACTGTACTTTTCATGAGGATAACACCACACACTTCAGTGGAGATCTGTAACGTATTTTTCACTCTATTTCAAGCAGCTTCCATGTAGCCTTATGTCAACTTTACATTCATTTTGTTGGAAGTTTAATGCATTTCTAATACCTTTTTATACAAGGATTCATACTTTCTCTTCTTGCAGTCATTCTGCTTTTGCTTTCACCTCTTTCCTTTACTTTCATGTCCATTTCTCATTCTTGACACTAATAGGAAAGATCTGACCTTGATTCAGAACTTTTTGTTGCTATTGTAACCTTCACTAATTTTCTCAGTCACACTTTTATTTTCATTCCTTTGTCATGCGTGTATATGAATACATTTCTACTCAAACAATGTGTTTGAAACAGAGACATTCAGAAACCAATCCACAGACTCGGAGAACTAACCATCACCCTTACAGAGAGATTATTCTAAGCAGATACACATAAAATAGTGACTGTTCTAATTCTTTTTTGGATCTCTGAAATGCCCGGTCATTTTTTTCTGTATTCTCCTACATTATTCGCACCCATTCATTTGTGTTGTCTCGCAGGATAATTTTCTCCCCTGAATTGCATTTATTCATAATGTTGCACAATTTTTCACAAAACTCATCTCTGGTTCTTCCATATCCTCTCTCACTGGAGCATAATACACAACTATCTATTGTATGAATCTGTAGTTTTGTACACTTTCATTGCAATTGTGACTGTATGTATGTAATCCATTCAATGTTAATTTTGAATTGGCTTTTGTTAAGGAGAAACCACAATCTTAGTCTTTGAACAGAACTGTATTTTCAAAACCCTCACAGCAGTGTTATGAAACCCAATTCAAAATCTCCCTAATGTTATCGCTTGATTTCCCATTATGGATGGTAAACAGCAACCACAGATTTTGCAAGAAATACACGCACAAGTTGCAATAGGAGTGAAATGATTTTCTGAGCCGAAATTTCTGTGCCACCTTCCCAATACTCCACCCTCATCTAAGAATTTCAACACTGAGGCAATGGAGGGGCACTATCGCTAGCTGGCACGCTAATTAAAACATTTATATAACACTCTCCGTAGTCACCCGTCACTACACACGCTAATTGCATTTTAATATATTTTTTAATTTACCATGCTAGTTTTAATTAAATCTGTAATCACTTGCCAAAGAGGGGCGGGAAGAAGGCGTGGCCCAGATTCTCGCTCTTCCTGGGCAAAAAAAATTGCTTTGAGCCCTCACATTTAAGCTGATAGTGGATTACTCCATAAAGGAAGGAGCACCAAAAGGAAGGAAGAGGGAGCTTAATGGCATAAGAAGAAGAACCTATCCAGGAGGGAGGAAGTCTGAACAGGGAAAAATTTGTGAGAAATCAAGGTTTAATCAAAGCTTAATGAGTCCCCTTATTAAGCAGAATGATTTATTATCTTAGCATTTTAATATGTTTCCATTAAAATCAGATATGAGGCAACAGATGATATAGAGATGAGAAATCTCTTTGAACATGACAATCCATAATATGTTAAACTCTTCTTTTAAAAAAGCAGGTCTTTCCATCACAGGGAGGTTTAAAACTCCCTGTACCACCTTCCTTATCCATTAGACTCTACCAATAGTGAATGAAATCCTTTTCACAGCCTTAGCAGTTTTCATGACTGTGTTGCCATGGGGAAATGTAGTGCACGATAATCTGTGTAATATTTACTTAATAAATACTTCCTTATATCTTTATTTTTCAATTTAGATCCCATGTTTTAAACTTCCCTTCTCAAAGCTCACGGCACCTAACAGTAAAAATGAAAATAACAAGAGACTCATGCCTAAAAGAGATTCAGCAATTAAAAGCGTGGATTAAAAGAATTAAAATATAATTTAAAGCACATGGATACTAAGCATCTATCACTATACTGCATGTACTGCCTAGTGAATGCAAGGATGCAAGCAACAATATGCTAGCTTGCAAGTTAACCTGTAGAGACCTTAGCGTGTACAGAAAAATGAAATTGGTTTTTACTGTGCTTGTGATATACTGTTCAAATTGTGCTGAAACTAACTGGGATTGGTCTTACTATTAATGGAGTGTAGTGTATATGGCAGCTGCTTGTAATTAAGTATAAATCTCCGTGTTACTAAAGTCAAGTCATTTATTACAGGTTACGGATTCAGACAATACAAAAACATAATATTATATACTTGTTTTTTAAAAAATCTGTGATTATGTTTCATCCATTTTACTATTAATGAAGCATTAAAATTACAGGTTACAGTACAAACCCACAAGAGCAAAAATTATTTTAGCATCTCTATCTGCCAAAAAAATAATTAAAAAAAACATATTTAGAATTCTTCTACTTATCCAATAATATTACTAAAAAGTGTTATGTGAAAGTCTCATAACAAGTTGACCAAAGCCAACAGACGGGTCAGTATTTGTAATAGTATCTGATAATGACAGTTGTATACAGGAGATTTTGACTTGAAAGCAAGAGGAGTAAAATACATGAAATAAAGAAAAACAGATATATTTGTTTGCAAAAATAACCGGAAGGGTAAATAGATGCAACAAATTTGAATTAAGCTTGTCTGATTTTGTGGAATGGAACTGATGAATCCTGCAGGGAAGTGAAGGTTTGGGCTTAATTATGAAAGAAAGGCTACAAATTATGTCAGTAAAAAAATTAATTACTGTCATTTAGTTTGTTGTGGGTGTATTTCAAAGTGTGAATTCATATGCTGATTATTGTTGTAATTTTTACACTCCAGTGAATGGTGATGATGGAAAAAAAACAGGGATGAAGTTTTGGAGAAAAATAGTAACTGAATGAATATGATCGGAGGAGGAAAATATGTTGAATAAGTGAGAATAAGAAGAAAGGAAGCAAGGTGATTTCTGGACCTACAAATGAATAACATTGTGACTATTTGCTGAATATCTGCTTTAAAAAGTCCATTTCAAGTATGTGCTTATCTCCCATCTTCTTTTTTGCATTGCAAAATAATGATTGCTGCAAAAAATGATGAGAGAAAGTTATTTTATAATCTGCAGAGAGATTAAAAAGATAATTGGAAAGAATGTAGTCAAACAGAAAAAGGAATTGTTAAGACTAAAAGAGGCAAAGAAAATTCAGATTGGTTTTGTTATAAATAATAAAAAAAATGCTTTAGAAGTGAGTGAAGAGGGCTAAACAAAAAGACCCCAGTAGAAAGGGGTTTGGAATGAAATATAAAAGTGATTAAATATTTTGGGATGAAATTGAAATGAGAGATATTTTTTTTTGAGAGAGAAAATGTCATCAAGGATTACAGGTTACACATACTTGGCCCAAAACCACATTAGATGAATTAATGTACCTCTGTATATAGTTTAGTAAAAATGGGGAAATGGAGTAAGAAATGTTAAACTGTAGAAATGCAGGAAGAAGGATACTGGGTGACATATGATCTGCAGATAAGGACTGTGTATAAGAGCATGCCTATTTTGTCTTATGGAAAGGAGGGTTGGGTCAGGAGAGACATACAAGTAAATCGATTGTGGCAGGAATGGGGTGCAGTAAAGCAGGAAGAGATTGGGTCAAGTCTTATGTAAAAAAGAGAGTGACTATTAGGAAAGAGGTATGCTGAAATGGTTTGATCATACAGAAGAAATTAATATGGATCAAAACAAACCTGTAAAGAGGAATGTCAAGAAGGAGAAAACTAAGAAAATCATAGTTGGTTGCAATTAATAAAATCCTGAAAGATGGAGAAGTGAGAAATTTAAAGAACAGAAGACTTGTGAAGTGATGCATAGACTTGGTTGAAGCAAGGATGGCTTGCAAGGACAAAAGTGGTTTGGAAAAATATAGTGAATGATTTTTGCTACAAACAAGTTTAACCAATCCTTTCTTTTCCTTTTCTCATCTCAAAAATAACATGATAAAATATTTTAACATTTAAACAATCTATTTATTAAAGTTCAATTCTTAGGTGCAGTCTTACACACCCAATCTTCAATGAAGTATATGAATTAGGGAAATGATATGAAAAGTGTTTTGTTTTTCTTACTTACCATGAGCCAACCTGAGATGGAAACTGGACAAAGAAATAATTTCTCTAGTGCTATTCTTTAATATTCCAAAAGGACATTTAATGGATATAGAATAATAAGATATATGGGGAAGATGTAGGTGAGAGAAAGATCCTTCCCAACTTTATTGTATGTATGTGAAAACCAACCCCTCCTCAGTCAGTAAACCCAATTGTGTCAAAATGAGGAGCAGTGAATAGAAGACTTTGTTCCAAATACTCTAGTTCTAATGTTACATATTACAAAGTCGTGATGCCTTATAACAGGGGTGTCAAACTGCCGGCCCATCGGCCGGATGTGTCGTGGCGAAACCGCGCCCACCCCATTGCTGGCAATGGAAAAAAAGTCACGATACGTCACATGACGTTGCGAGTTTGACACCCCTGCCTTCTAACATAAAGAAGATGTGAATGAGAAATCCCAAGGTTATGAGACTACATTTTTTTTAAATGTAGGATGTTTCCAAAGTCTGTCTTGTCTGTGATATGGCTGAAGACAAGAAACAGCAAAATAGAAGAATTAAAATGACACCCCCCTCGCTAATTTTTGAGAAATAACCGAATTTTGCAAAGACGATGAAAAAAAACCCTGAATGAAAAGAGGCTACCGCCCTTGGTACTGAAAAAAGACCAGCGCAGTCCAGCCCAGTGCAGCACAGCCCTCTAGAATGATGACCCCTTCATTCTGGAAAAAGATGAATTTTAATGAGGAAGGGCTCTTCATTATATAGTGCAGGGATCTTCAAACTTGGACCTTTTATGACTTATGGACTTCAACTCCCAGAATTCCTCAGCCAGTGTGCCTGACTAAGGAATTCTGGGAGTTGAAGTACACAAGTCATAAAAGGGCCAAGTTTGAAGATCCTTGATAAAGAGTCTCTCTGCAAAAACATCCTATGGCCCATAGGCACTTAATGTTGCCAGGTTAGCAACCCAGTTCTCAAGCTGCTTTCAGGTTATCTGTGGAAGGTAATAGATTATCTCAGCATGAGATAATATGTGCACAGGAACCTGAACTGGAAAGAGCATTTGCTGTGCTTTTTACCAGAGGCTCTGTTTTAGCTATTTTTGTGAGGAGTGGTTTAGAAGTTCCTAAACACTTTGCAGAAGATGCACCACTTGCTAATGTACCAAAGTCAAAGCTCCCTGCTTTGCTGTGATATTTTGTAAACTATGGAGAAAATTTCCCTTCACGAACTCCGTGAAAAAGGAAAGCAAAAAGTGTGGCTTCATTTTCCCTCAATGACAATGTCAGGGGCACTAAACTCACGATGCTGTAAAGTCACTGCATTTAGTACAAACCACTTGGGGAAACAAGAATCCCAGAGAGAGGCAAATGGAGAACAAAAAGCAGAAATGGAAAGAATTTTAAATTGCTGCAAGCAGAAGCTAATAGGCTGCAATTCAGCTGGGTTAGAAAGGAAAATTTGCTTCCCTGAGGAAATTCAATACTGCCCTAAATACATGCCAATGCCCATTCTGAAATATAATAATGTATACATGCAGTTCTCAATAATGGGTGTTAATCAAATTCTGTACTTTTCAATTTCAGCCCCCCCCCCAAAAAGGAAAAGAAAAAAAAGTCTGTTTCTATAAGCTCTACTGTTCAAAATGTCTTTCCTTCAAAATGTATAAATTTCACATTATTATTCAGGCATGATAGCACCAGAATAATTAAGGTTGCATCAAGAATATAATAAGGGCTAAAACATTTAATATCTCCAAAAGAACACGATCAATCTTAATGAAACTTTCTAGGGGGTTAGTTCCAAGGACTTTTCAATTTTCTAAACAGTTATGGTTTACAGTGCTTGAATGTTAAGGGGCAAAAACTGGGTTTTGAAAGACAAGTTGTGTGTTTCCACTCCCTTTGAAATGCATTTTTGGCAAAATACAGAAAATTCATACCAGGGGATTTCTAGCTTCAGTAGTTTAACATAGACAATGCTTTTAGAAATATAAGCATTTTTTTTCCTACTTAAAACAATGGGGATAGTTCTTCAAATGTTTTGGGTGAATCATTTCTCTAGAAAGAAAAAGAAGACCCAGTGATAGGTTTTGAATTCTGCACTAAGCCAGAACCTTATTTAACTGGGGTTGCCCTAGTATACTAAATATATCTAGCCATTATGATTTGCAAGTCATGGCTTATGTCGGATACAATCAGTTGTGACTTATTCCGTTTTTAAAACATGGCTTAGTGCAATGTGCAAGCTCAGCCACTAGAATGTGCATTTTTGTTTGCACGCAAGCATCTGGCTTGGTAGAGATATCCTTTAAATTTATTTTCAATTTTTCATCACTAGATCCTAATTCATTTCTCTCTTAAAGGGCAGACTTCACAAAGTGATAATCTCCATGTGTATGGATTTACAACTCTTTCATGCCTGAGTTAACTAATGCTAAATGGGTAGAGAAGATTCAACTACTCCCTCCCACTAACCAATAAAACTGGCTATTATAGAATCTAGAGGACTTAAGCTTGTATCTCCATCCTTTTCTTTCTTGGTTTAGCTTTATAAAGAAAGCAATAGCAAAATCTTTCTGGAGACCCTCCCTCTGTTCTAACCTGAGTTTACTAGATCACACTTTGCATTTTTCTGAAGATAAGTTGAGCTTCCGAGATAGCCAGGCCTTTAGAAGACGCCACATTATGTGATGGGCAAGTGCAGAGTCCTTTTCATTGCTATTTCATGGCTAAGATGTAAGGAATGGTGCAATTGCCTGGGATAGACGTGTATTTTCTGTATGGGGGGGTTGGCAATGAGAAATACTCATTTCTGGCTACTGGGAGCACATTTCCATGAACAAGAGATCTACTGTTCATTTTCTTGCTTGTGCTTGCAATCAGTGGCTGAATCACTTCACTTTTTTCAGTTCCATCTAGAGTTCAGTGTTTTCTTAAAAATGCCAAGCATTTTAAAATCTAATTTTTTTCAGAGCTAGATTGAAAGCTCTCTTCTTTAAATGGTTTAGTGATTTTATTGCTCATAGTATTCCTTTCATTGGAGACATTTTGGTCCTAATGTATTAGTTCTATACCATTATGCTACTCGTTTCAACTGCAGATTTTGTATTTCACATATCTGGTACTGTTGGGTGATTTGAAAGTATTAAGGTTGATTTTCTCAATCTAGAAAGCACATTGGTACTTGCCATAATGTAAATAGGCTTCATACCTATATAAGGAGGTATATTTTTTTATCATTTATGGTGGACATGTGATAAGGCAAAGAAATATTGGATTAGGATTCATATATTAATGCAGAAAATTCTTCAAGTGAACATAAAGATTAAACCAGAAACTTTGCTTCTGGGCCTAATGGAAAGAGAACTGGGGAAAAAAATTGGCACTCTGATTTTATATACGGTGACGGCAGCAAGATTGCTCTATGCACAAAAGTGGAAGTATGCCTCGATTCCTACCATGGACAAAGGGATATAAAAGCTGATGTAATTAGCAGAGATGGCCAGATTGGCTGTGCTGATGAAAGAAAAGAATTTGTTTCTACTTGGAAACCGCTTCTGGACTTTGTGCTTGAGGTGGAAAAGATTGATATTATGATTTTGAGTTTTACCGATTAGACTGATTTGCCGATACAGAAATGGCTAGCGCATACTACTATAGAAACGTAAAAAGTTGAGATTTGATTTTAATGCCTGATTTTACTGCAACAGAGAGAGTCAGAAGTCAATGCCTTTTGTTTCTTCCCCTCCCCTTCTTCACACCTTTTTTTGTTTTCCCTTTTCTACTGTTGTCCCTATTATTTGCTTTTGTATTTTCACATTTTGTTATAAATGAATAAAACTAATTAAAAAATAATAAATAAGAAATTGTATAGTAACGATGAGAACCAGTTTGGGGTAGTGAATTCTAATTCTACCTTAAGCACAAAGCCAGCTGGGTGGCTTTGGGCAAGTCACTTTCTCTCAGGCATAGGAAGGAGGCAATGCTAAACCACATCTGAAAAACCTTGACAAGAAAATTGCAGAGACTAATCCAGGCAATCTCAGAGAAATGGACACGACTGAAGAGAATAACAAAAACAAAGCCCTTACAATAATATTTAATATTTGCTTAGCTTTCATACTAGGGTAAATGATGTAGAATTCTGTGTAGAGTGGGATCAGCTGATTGAGAACTGAGAATATGTTATGATAGAAATGGCTATTTTTTTATTCCTATCTCATTTTACATGGAGCAGAGTCTTTCCCTCCCCCTTTATTATATAATAAAAATTTAAGGCTAGCAATTCTCAAGTACAACAATCCAGATTGCCACTAGATGGAAGCAAAGGCTTAGAGCTTTCTATCTTCTCATGTCATTTGCTGAACCTCTGGATTTTTTGTCCTCACAACTGGCATTCTTAATCTTAGTAAGAACTAAATATTAGGATTCATTTGGACTTACTCCCAGGTACGATTCTGACATGGAACTGTAGACATACTTGCTATGTAACAACAACAACAACAACAACAACAATAATAATAATAATAATAATGTTGGAAGAGACCTTGGAGGTCATCTAGCCTAACCCCTTGCTCAGGCAGGGAACCCTATACCATTTCAGACAAATGGCTGTCCGGTCTCTTCTTAAAAACTTCCAGTGTTGGAGCATTTGCCTCTTCTGGAGGCTGGTTGTTCCACTGGTTAATTGTTCTAACTGTCAGGAAGTTTCTCCTTAGTTCTAGGTTGCTTCTGTCCTTGATTAGTTTCCATCCCTTGCTTCTTGTCCTGCCTTCAGGCACTTTGGAGAATAGCTTGACTCCCTCTTCTTTGTGGCAGCCCCTGAGATATTGGAACACTGCTATCATGTCACCCCTTGTCCTTCTCTTCATTAAACTAGACATACCCAATTCTAGCAACCGTTCCTTATATGCTTTAGCTTCCAGTCCCCTAATCATCTTTGTTGGTCTTCTCTGTACTCTTTCTAGAGTCTCAACATCTTTTTTACATTGTGGTGACCAAAACTGGATGCAGTATTCCAAGTGTGGCCTTACCAAGGCATTGTAAAGTGGTATTAACAGGGCTTTTTTTCTCATAGAACGCCCAGAACAGAGTTCTGGCACCTTTTTTGGATGGAACTTTGTAGGGTTGGCAAGGTGGGTTGTATGACGTGTGTGAGTTCTGGCACCTTTTTTTTTTTTAAGAAAAAAAGCACTGGGTATTAACACTTCACGTGATCTTGATTCTATCCCTCTGTTAATGCAACCTAGCACTGTGTTGGCTTTTTTGGCAGCTGCAGAATTTAGTTGCAGAAACTAAGATCTATTGCCTTCTGAGCTGATTTGTCCTTGCACTCATATTCCTTGATTAACTGCAACCAAGCATACAAATTACCTTGATTTATTTATTGGCTCTTGATAAAATACTCCACAATGCCTGTTTTGTGATATCTTTTTCACTTTTTAAAGTTGCCATTTGATTATGAAGTAAAGAACATCTATGTGTACATTTACCGTGCTTATCTCTCTTATGTGCATACATAAACATGTAGTGGCACGCAGAGTTATTTATTTATTCATCTTTATTTATTTGTCATCTTTATTTATTTACTGTATTTTTAGACCACCATATTACCCAAGGTCACAAAATATGTATAAGGTAGCTGTATGTGGATGATTGTTTTCCTATCAATCACTTTTTGTCAAGTCACTGTACCATGTTGTAATGCTCTTTTAAAAATACAAAAATTCTTCGCTAGGATTGTTAACTTTTATTTTTACTTTAGCTCATTCTCTTTTGAAAAATACTTCATCATATAATTTAGTTGCTGTGGGATATAGATCATAATAATTGTTGCAAGCACTGTAGCTTTTCATTTTTGAAAAAAAAATTAGCAAATTACTCACTTTTTCCTCTTTCTCTCAAATGCACTTGTCAGATGTATGAGAAGTGAAAGATGAGCTTTAACAAAATATTTATCATTTTTCACTGCTCACTGGCAAATCCTTACCTTCTGCTTAAAACTCTTCCCAGAACCAAGCCAAATCATGAGCCCTGTTTAAACATATTTATCTATATTTATTTATTAAATTTATATACTATCCGTCTTGCTGTTTGGGGCAACCCTAAGAAACAATACTTAAGTACAGTTGATATAGTTCCACAGAATCAGCAGAACCACTTTTCTGGGCATAAATGGAGAGTCACAAAAACTTGCCAGATAGATGATTTCTCATCTAATTACAAACCATCATAAAATGAAATGGGATCTGGGATGCTTATTCAATGAAGATAAAATATATTCCTAGACGATCTGAGCAGGTTCACTTACACCTATATGGATAAACTAGCAGAGCATTATACTTCCTGATTTAAAGCTCTGGTTGGCATATATTTGCAACCATGTCTGTCAAAGCTTTTCTATATATATGAAAGCTAACTTCCCATCAAGTACAGCCATTGGCAGCTATCCTCTATCAAAGTCTTGAGAGCTACTCTAACCTTAATAGCTATGCTAAGTGACTTCTTATTTTCAGTGCTTCAGAGGGTCTTCAAACTCTTCCTATATTTCTGTCTTCCTTGAAACTCTATCATGGTTTTATCTACATATTTTATTATGCAAACAATAATTGTCCCCTATTTTGGGGATGGCTCACAAAACAGAATATAAACTGTATTAAATAGGATGCAAACAAAAAATGCTAAAATATAGCTTTAAAGAGCATCCCAGTCTCCCATCCTAATAGTTCTTGGTTTTGCATATGAAACAAAGCATGGGAATTCATTTCTGCAACCCTTGCCTCCCACACAGGAACAAAAATGCTGCAGGCATAGCTTGTTGTTGCTCTTAGGCAAGAAAATCCACAAAGCACATACATAGCTAGTGACCTCCTCAGAGGTTTAGCTGCTCAGATAATTATTTTAAAAATCCATGAACTTCCCTACTTCAAAACACATTATCTGGTTTGATTTCTTTTTTAAATGAAGCCCACGCACCCTCTTATTTCTTCTTCCCCCAGAAGGCATTCTTTGACATTACCCAGCTATGCCCTAAAACTGTTGTAAGCTGTGATATTCTCCGTTTGTCTTATCGCAGGGACGTTTCCCATTTATACCCAAAGCACGCCTTGAAATTATGACAATGAGTAAATAAAAGTGAGTTCCGGGTTATTGTTCAGGAATAAGAGGGGAAAGCACAAAACAGATTCCAATTTTTCTTTGATTTCCTCAATTATATTTTCTAACTTAATTTTCTTGTACATTTCCTAACTTTATATTCCAGGATTCCCCAATGCATTGGCTGTGCGCTTCTCAGAACCAGCATTATTGCTATAAATGTCTTATGAAGCACAATATACTTTTATGCATAAGGAATTGCTATTATTACAACTTTATTGGGGGGACGTTGAGATTCAGAGTAGAAGAACAGAGCATCAACAATGAATCCTTGTAGATGCTGTATTCCTCTGACAATTCTTTACTGTGGCAAGGATTGAGTCATGTGCAGCGCTAGTAATATTGGTAGTAGCACTTCTCCTTTAGAGTAATGGATTTCAGTCTTTTCTGTTCTGCGTTCCACCTATCAGTCCACGAATGTGTTTGGATCTCACTAGAAATCCAAAAGCATAATAAAAACAAAGACATGACTAAAGGTTGGCCTGCTAATAGGCAGCTTTATGATTTGCTTCATTAGTAGCTTGGTCTAAACAAAGATGGTAATAAAATTAATCACTACATTTAATCCACTGGTGCCAATGTAGTGAAATCTTTCCACTGATATAGTTCTCAATTTATGCCTGTAACAGGCCTCTGTAGGTGTAACGCAGAAGATGTCATTAAGAGGATAACATTAAGTTGTATTGTGTCAACCAGTCTGACAATTCAGCAGATGGATTCCAAGGATATATTTGGATGCATGTGAATACTGCCTACCTAAACTGCTTCTTTCAGAGACTCAACAAATACCAATGAATTAGTCTACATGGGGTAGCATCATTTTTAAGTGATGCCAAACACCAAAAACAGCCTTTCCTCAATTTGGTGCTGTCCAAATGATTGAGTACATCCTCCACAATTTCAAGTTAGCATGCTCTTTGATTTGCTACCCCCCCCACACACTTAACTCAATAAGAGGGAATTATGGGAGTTCTAATCTAAGATCTGGAGGGCACTGGGTTGAGGAACAGCATCTCTGCATTAGGTGACAGTTCAAGGTCTCATATTTTTATGAGGCTAGGCACCTAGCTGAATTAGCTAGGAGAGGTTAGTGGCAAGTCTCTACCAATTGCCCTTAAGTTGGGCAGAATTAGCCTCTCTACACAATGATATTAACTTGTGTTTAAAAGAAAATCCGCCTTTCTAAGCTTACAGTCTGGCTCTGAAAGGCAGTAAAAGTTAAGCTTCTGTGTCATTTTTTATTAAATTCCTAAGTGATTTAATAGAGAATTTAAAAAACCATATTAAGGTCTTAAAGCTTGCAGGTGTCAGAGATTTAACAATCTTGATCCTCCAAGCTGCCACTAAAGGGAGGCCAAGAGTTATATTTCTAGCATGTGGTACATCCTCCCACAAATAGTATGAAAGGAAGGCACTGTGGGCATTGTATATAGAAAATCTTCTATGTCCCACATGGGGAGAAGCCTATACTAGCCTGCTAATACTTTGTGCGTAATGATCCCTTGCTCTCAGTTGCTCCATTTACCTGTACTAAGGCTGAATTCAAAGACTGGCAACGCAGATTCATAATCGGCAAACTGTGCTCTGACTGATGGGGAAGCTAAGGGCCATGAGAAAGCACCACAGCCTCTTGATTGTAGGATGCTCAACACAGGTAAACAGCAGCAAAGATTGCTCCCTTACCAAACAGTAGGAGAAGGACATGACTTCTCTAAAAGCTGCAGGACTCCTTGTTTTCCTCACTAATACCCCTGGATTCTAGGCCCGTATTTGGAATTAGGCAACATCTTTGCTTAATCTTTTGTTAATGGCAATAAATAAATAGGAATGTTGCAGGAGAGATAAAAAGAGGATTGCACCCTGCTTTCATGGTCATGTCCTTTTCCAACCATGTTGTGCAAAATAAACATTAAGAAATGTAAGCGATGCATTGGAAAAATACTGCACATTTTGGGACACATTCAAGGAGCACCATTTTCTTGGTAAAAAAGATAAAATAAGCCTTCATGAGCTCCCAGTTACTATCTAGTCCAGGAAAGCTAAGTTTCAAGAAAAGTTGTTCCACCCTACCTTCCTACAGCAAAAGAGAAATAATATCTTGGTGGGTAACAACAAATTAATTTTCTCAGTAAAGATCCTAAGTTAGGCTAGGGCTATTCTGGAGCTGAAGAGAAGGAATAAGTTCTTCACCCACTGATAAGCCAGTGGCATGCAGGGGCAGGGCACAAATCGGGTTGTAAGCAGGCAGCAATGGCAAAAAATTTTGAAACATGGCAGAGTTTAATTCCACAAAATTGCAAATCTGTTGGAAGTGTTTACACCATGAAGTTTTCCTGGGGCAAAGAGCCCTTCAGGATTAGCAAGGTTGGATGAAAGTTCTTTCCTTTTATTGCTGGCGCAGGGATTTGAGATCATATCTCTTTTTCATATTTATCCATGGCAGATTAGCCTGGGACATGAATGCCTCCACAATTTCCTCGAGATGCTAGAAAGGGTGGGAGGGAGAAATGCATCATTTCAAATATACCTCCTCCCTGTGTATTAATACTGTGTACATTAAAAATGCCCATGGATTGAAACTGTATTCACGAGAAGTTTGCAATCACTGTTGGCTGAATTTGTCATGATTTCCCCCTTTCCACTGTAGAATTCATCTGGTTCAGGAACTGTGGTTTATTACTTCTGCTGTGGTAAGCCAATTACTTCACAATTACCTTACACAAATACACTCATGTGTAATAGCAGTGGACAGAAATACAATACAAGCAATGCACAAGCCAATAGTGCGCCAAATAGAAATTAGATAGCCTGTAGTGCAAATTATGCATATAGCCAACTATTCTGTGACTAAGCATGTACAAACTTCCTGTCTTTCATTTCATGAAAAGAAGCAAAATTCAGGAAGAGTGAGATGCAAGGGCGAAGTTGCCTGAGATGCAGAGTAACAAAGTGATGGAAACACACATTGCGACAAGCCGTCGGATTCAGTTCTCTGACTCTCAGGAGAAGCATTTTCAATATGGTACTCAAGAACATGGTTGTGTCTCTTTTAATTAGCATGACAATTCCATTTTCACACAGTCAGAAGTCATTATTTGGAAAACTGCTCAGGTGAAAGCCATTCTTTGCCACATGCAATGAGAAGATTCAGCAAAGGAATGGAACTTTCCAAGGCAAAGGAAGAGCAGTACTAACTCTCAAAGAGGATCAAGCAGCAGATCTCGCCAAAATTGCAGCCCATTACAAAAGAGATACCACTGACAGTACCATTTTTTAAAAAATATATATCAGTAGGTGGCTTTGGTGCAGGACAACTAAAAATCTAAAAGATCCCACTTTGGGTTATTGAATTTTGAGATGTGGATCTCAAAAACAGGGAATTGGATAGTTAATAGATAAATTCACTGCTCACTTCATAAGCAAAGCTTATTTTCCAATCAACTTAGCTGCTCACGATAAGAGGTGCCTGTTTCCTATCTGGGGCTGTTTCCATCCAGAACCCTATGACAGCAGTCATAGTTCAAAAGGACAATGACAAATTGGAGCAAATTCAGAGGACGGCAGTCAGGATGGTAAAGGGTCTGGTAATCAAGCCCTCAGAAGAATGGTTAATGGATTTAAGGATGTTTGGCCTACAGCAAAGATGACTGAGAGGAGATATGAGAACAGCCTTCAAATAACTGAAATATTTTGACATAAAAGAGGGAATGAACTTATTTTTTATTGCCTCAGAAATCAGAACCAGAATGATGGGTTAAAACTACAAGTGAGTAGGTTTAAACTAGATACCAGAAGGCTGTCCTTCACTGACAAGTAATCAGTGGAACCAATGATCTAGTGAATTCACTTTTTATTTTATTGTTAGTTATTTATTTAGATTTTGTTTACCCTGCCATTATTATTGCATAAGTAATTCAAGGCAGTGAACATACAAAGTACCTTCTTCCTCCTCCTATTATCCCCACAACAACAATCCTGTGAGATGAGTTGGGCTATGAGAAAGTAACTGCCCAAAGTTACCAAGACAGCTTTCATGCCTAAAATGGGACTAGAACTCAATCTCCTGGTTGTAAGCCAGCACTTTAATCACTATACCAAACTGCCTTTCACTTTTGTTAGAAGTCTAATTTTGCACTAAAGAGAGGATCTATAAGCTCTCTTCCAATCCTAAGATTCCATGACATGTACTCAAATCAATGCAGAAATCGATGTATTCCTTGCAACAGTGAAGAATCAATGTATCATCCTCATCAATAAATATCCTTTTTTGTTAGAAGATACATACCAAAGTTGGATGTAATTTGTTTTTATGAGACCACTGATATATATATATATATATATATATATGTGTGTGTGTGTGTGTGTGTGTGTGTGTGTGTGTGTGTGTGTGTGTGTGTGTGTGTGTGTGTGTCAAGTGACACATATATATATATATGTGTCAAGGGTGAGTTCTGACTGAAGAGAGTTAAGAAACTCGAAATGGCTATATCAGAAATCCCTTATTTCTTTGTCAACAATTTTAAACAATATATATATATATATACTGGGCAGGGGATGGAACCAGATGACTCCAAAATTCCTTCCCACCCACATTCTATGATTCTTCATTTTTAGTGGCTCTCACTATGCCTGAAATTGATGCCAAATTGTGGCTTGAGGATGGACTTTTAAATATTTCCCTTTACATCCTATTGTTTTTCATAGACGCTATAACCTTTTTGAATTGTAATAGGAAGTTGTGACTTTGTGATCCTGTACATCCATAAAGTGTTGAAGCTCATGAAGGCTTGACACACAAAGCTCACAGCAATCAAGTTGAAGCTTAATCAGCACATGGGGACAAAGATGTTCATCTCCTTCCCTACATATTTAACCACTGGTATTATAGAAACCTCATTCCATTTTTCCATCTAGATTTTTAACCTGAGGACAACTTCACTTTCTAGGTCTTTAGTTCATGAACATTAGGCATAACTCCAAATAGTTTTTATAATTCACAGGGTTCTTGAGATATTGTTCATCTACAGTTTTTCCATATTATTTGAGAGCGCAATCTAGTTCAGCTTTCCCCAACTTTTAGTTACACCTGACTCTGTTTCTCATAACCCCAGATTATCTGGTACATTAGAATTATTCTTTCATACATCAGAAAAATACCAGGTTAGGAAAGGCTAATATAATACCTTCCTGTAATAAAGCAACAGTCATTTTCTTGTAGAGCAATTATACATTCAGATAATGGAGTATCCACACGCAGCCAATTGACATCAGAATGTAGGAAAGAACTAGCTAAGAATCAGTCCCAGAAAACTCAAGCATAGAATAAGTAATTTTTTTGGTTTGTTTTTTAGTAACTTTTCTATAAGGATCTATACATGCGAAGGGAAATTAATCCAATTCTTTTGTCTATACCACAGATTTTTTAAAAATAAACATATAGAATATTGTCTCTGTATTAATATGAAGAGTTCTGTGATAAGGCAGAACTTACAGCCTTTGTAGATGTCTGTAGGTATCTGTACAGCTGCATATGAGTAATTAACTTTGGTTTTGAAGTTATCATCTTCTGTGAATTCCAGCTTCAAGGAATTGGATTTGTCTCTTTCAATCTCTTCCCCTTCTGGGTCATCCTAGGGAAAGAAAAAGACATCAAAAAATCAAGTCAGGAAAATAGTCATAATGCCCCAAAGATGGTATGGCAGTGAATTTTTTGCCTCTGAACAGGCCTCAAGAAAGAAATGTCTATGGAAATTCTCAATCATCCAGGTCATGGTTGTCCCAAAAGTGCTTTTTCCAAAAGGCAACTGAATTTTCTTGGGTTTTTTTCCTTTGCTTGTCATCCAAGAAACTTTTTCAATTCAGAACTGAAGAAGCTTCTTGGATGAGTAGCAAAATGATGAAAACTCCTTAATTTCACAATACATGTGAAACTGTGAGCATCCTAGACCAAGCCTTGTCTAAAAGTGCTAGAGAATTCCTGGAAGCCTGGCACTCAGACAAATTAGTCATCAACAGGCACACAGAGATAAACAACATCGACATACCATTCAAAAGAGACAATCAAAAAGCCAAAAAGAAAACAAAAAGACCAAAATACTTCCTCACCAGCAATCAACACCCAAATAAGTAGAGATTAACACCAAGATTAACACTAGACTAACAATCAAGAAGCAAACAATACTCCAGTCAAGGAACTACCAACTCAGACAAACAAGTTAACTACAGCCCAATAAAGGAACCACCAAGATCACTCCAACCAATGCAGGGCAAGTCACTGGTATATAGAATGAGAGCAAACCTCACTCCCTACTAGCATTGATGATGTTATCTAGTTTAGTAATGAAATATCTACAAGAAAACAACCAAGCTCAGAGAGCACCAAGGACTTCGCAATATTGATTGACTTCACGTTAAAATCTGAAGGTGATTTAAACCTTCACACTGCTGTAAGATAATTTACTATGCAGATTTATATACAGTAAACAGAACTTTAAAATTTTGTAGCAAATTGTATGAACCTTTGTAGGATTTATTTAAAATGCATCTTTCTGTTCAGAATGAAAGCCTCTGCCTCTCATTTTATTGTTTTCTTGAAACAATCCAACAAAATGGGCACCAAATATTAGTTCAGATTGTGATTCAGGGAGGCAAGTAATGCACCCTTGCAGCCTTTTTTTTTTTGAAATGGAGGCATCGACCTCACAGCTCCCATTCTTAACAATTACAGTGTACCATTAGTGACAGCATCTCCTATCCAATGATCTCTCCATTCCATCAGGTGTGTGTGTGTGTGTGTGTGTGTGTGTGTGTGTTGCTAGGAAACTCAGATGTGTATATCCCCCAGCACTCCTGAATCAACTCCATGGCAACAGCTGCCTGAGAATGGCGGAGCTGCTAAGATGCTTTATCAGGCAGAGGTGGTTTACGAAGATGTCTGGGTGCCTAACTCCTGCCCAGGCTCTGTTTTTCTTGCTTTTCAGTTTTCAATTGCCTGGCAGGAGTTAAATCAGGAAAGCCCCACCCCTTGAAAATCAATTTAGCAGCAAAAGGCAACTATCAAAGAACAAATTAAAACACAGTGGAGCTTAATGCTCTGTCAATAAGCACTGCAAACAATATTTAATTATGGCACAGAAAGGGAGAAAGAGAGAGAGATAGCAACCTTGTCTGCTGCTGAGGCTGGAAAGGGGCTACTGTACTTTCTCTCTCCCTGAGAGATCTCTCTGAAAGCATCCTTGTTTAACTCAGAAAACATTTATTTCTATTGGAATATCAGAACTGAGAAACCTTAATCCTGTTGGTTGAAGAACATTGCCCCCACCTTCGAAGCAGATTTAATCCAACTGCTTGGACGATATCGTGTAGGTCAAAAAAAAAAAGTGTGTGGGGAAAAGTATTCAAAAAAACCAGGGATAGCAGGACCAAACCTTCTTTCTTTGATAGCATTTTATTAACAGGAAATACACAGCAAAGCAGTTGAAACTAAGTGGTAAGAAACAGCACAATGAAATGAATTAACCCAACCCCTGCTTTTGTTTAAAAAGTATTAAACTGCCAGCCCGTGGCCAGACGTGTCATGTGGAAGCTGTGTCCACCCAATTACCAGCAATGGCAAAACCAGCCCGATAGGTTGGACGACGTCATGTGACGTCGCGAGTTTGACATGCCTGCCTTAGACCAAAGATGATATATGAATTTCAATGGAGCCAATTTTATTTTGTTTTGCTTACATCTAATAGATAGAATCTTGCCAGATTAAAGCTATAATCTTTCAACCTAGCAGATATACCCTGAGAGAATCTAGGCTTTACTGATAGCTATCCTGCACCTCTTCCCCCTCCCCCATCCAGTTAGGACTGTACCGTTTCTTATTCTGGGCTTCTCCCCAGAATGTACTGCCTGCTCCCTGGAAATCCAAATTGTGATCCAAATGCTCTTTACAGAAATGGTCTGAATTCAGCGATGTTCTTGACTGTCTTTGAGAAAGGGAGATTGTGAAGAAAGCAAGAGAACACAAGAAATTGAGATAGCAACTTTGGAGATGTGCTTGGTTTCTGTCAAGTTTCTGCTTTCTATTAGTTCTTCTTACCATAAGAAATCTTAAAATATATGTTCCCAACATGTGCAGCTTTGTTTCACTATAGTTAATTTCTTTTGGGATCCTTTTAGATTGTGGACTTCTTTATAATCTGCAACAGGTGCTTGTTTTGACCTAGGGTAGTGGTGGCGAATCTATGGCACGAGTGCCAGAGGTGGCACTCAGAGTCCTCTCTGTGGGCACACGTGCCGTTGCCCCAGTCCTAGGCCTTCAGCTGGGTTTTGTAAAACCTTTTCACTTTAGGCCCCCGCTGTCATGTGCAAAAAAAAAAAAAGGTTCAATCAGTCAATTTCAACTTCTCGCGGGAAAAAAAAGATCTTGCAAAGTTGGAATTGATTGATTGAATTTTTTAGTCCCACCCAGTCTGCCATTACCACCTCAGTGACACCCACCCAATGGGCCACGTCCACCCAATTGGCCACACCCAGCCAATGGGCCACACCCACCCAGCACTCGACAATGTATAACTGGGTTTTGGGTTGCAGTTTGGGCACTCAGTCTCTAAAAGGTTCGCCATCACTGACCTAGGGTTATGTTGTTTGTTCTGAAAATACATAGCAGGAGGCTTTTATCCATGATATTGAAGATGGAGCACATTTCAAAACTCTTAATAGTTATAATCTCCTTAGTGAAAGAACTCTTTTTGATAAAAAAATAAGAAAAAGAAAATACACAGTATTGACAAGTTATATTATAGATAATACAGGTAAAATTTAAATTACTTTGTATGTATAACAACAAGACTTTTGTCAAAGTAATTAAAATTGTAAGTCCTAGGGCAAATAAAACAATGAACAGCAATTGATATGAATTTCTTTTGGGAAAATTCTTAATTCTGTGTGGACATTTCTTAATAAAACAGCTGCAAGATTGAATCTCATCCAGGGGCTCTCATTTTATTTTACAGTATAACAACTAAGAAATGAAACACCAGTGAACCTTTTTTATAGGTTTTATTAATTTTTTAAAATTACAATCTTTAGAGCTTAATAAACAACATGTTGTCTGGGTTCACATATTTAACATTAACTTCTTCAGTATAAATCTATTCAGTACTGCACAATCCAGTATTTTTTTCTTGATCTTCCTTTCTACCCTATATTTTTTCCCTTTCCCCCTCATTAAACAATTACAATTCTGAGTACTATTGATGTATACAAAATTAGATATAGATGTCATCATATTTTACTAATATTATAAAAATAGCAATAATATCAATTCATAAGTCAATATCCTGTTTTTTGTGCTCTTATTAAAGTTTGATTTCCCATCAGTATTTAAAGTATCTTTGTCAGTTATGATTTTGTCAATATTAATTACATTTATATAGCTAAAAAATTATTCATACAAATCCTCCTCTTATTTAAAAATTTCCCATATCAAAAGAAGAAAAAAATGCTATTTTAATTCTAAATCATATCTTCCATTATAAAAATCTAGTTATATCTAAGAGTCATCTGTTCTTTTAATCATATTCAAACAGATATACTCTGTTTTAAAGTCTGACTCTCGCTTTCTTTCTTTGCCAAGCAGCTTTCCAGGCCAAGGCAATTAAATCGCCCAAGAATTTTCTTTCTATTTTTGTGAAAGATGCTTGGCATGAGAAAGACAATTTAGGTAGAGTATTTTTGGGGAGGAACTCTGCTCATCCACATTCCCTAGACCAGTGATGGCGAAACTTTTAGAGAACGAGTGCCCAAACTGCAATCCAAAACCCACTTATTTATCACCAGGTGCCAGGCAGGCATGGCCCACTGGGTGGGCATGGCTGTGGTGGTCATGGCAGACTGTGTAGGTGTGGCCAAGGTGGGCATGATCACCTTGATGTTGCTCATGGGGAGGGATGCATGTGGGGGCCAGGCAGGGTTGGGGGAGATCCAGGGGGTCTCTGGCAGGTGGAGCGGTGGGCAGGAGGCTCATCCTGTAGGGTGAGGCGAGGCAAGGCAAGGGTGCCATTGTCGCAGGGCAAGGCGAAGCAGGGGACGGGGCAGCTGCTGCCTGACACCATTGGCCCTCGCACACAGAGGCCAGTGAGTGCATGGGTGCTGGGATGCATCCAGCCATGAGGGACCTTGGCGAGTTAGCGGGCGGTTGGTTGAAGAGGGATGGTTGCCATCTCCGGGGCATGGCGTGAATGCCCATACATGCCATAGATTTGCCACCACTGCCCTAGACATTTCCTCTGGCCGCTCTATGTTCCATTTTCTAGAATCTTCTTCCTTGCCATCAGGTGTAATTTGGAGAAAGGAGTAAAAGGATCTTTTGAATTTTCATTGTTATAGGTAGGTCTTGCGGTATTTTATTTGTGTATGACAGTCCATATTTCCCTTCTCCTATTTCCTCCATCTCTAGGTCCATTTCTTCTGCTTCACCCTCTGATTTCTGGTTTATTTGTTCAGGCTTTGTAGTTGTTGTCTGGGAGCTTTCCAGTTGTAGCTTCAATTTGGAGATTTGGTCCTTTCTATCATCTTGGTTATTTTTAGTCTCATTATGGTTTCTTTTTATGTCCTCTTTGTGTGCAAGAATTGTTTGATGAATTTACTGTAGCACAGAGAGTATTTCCTTCTGAAAAGTATTTGCTTTTTCTTGAGGCATCATTCCTAGAAATCCTCTAGTATCACCAGTCTCAGTAAGAATGGAACAAAATTTCCTCTAGTTTTCTGGTCTTTATATATAGCCTTTATGATCCAGTCCTAATAGCAATATTCTATAGTAATCCTTTGTCTCACGTATTCTGAAAATTATCAGCCAGGCAATTTTGTAATCCATAATGTTCCCAGTGTTCAAAATGTTAACCTCCCTGCAGCCAAACATATTCAAAAGTCAAATTTTTATTTCTCTCCCACTAGCTCTTGAAATTAAAAGTCCAAGCTCAGTAGGTATTTATAGTCCATGAAGGTCAGGATGATAAATATGCCAAAATATTTTCCTTTATTGCTAGCTGTTCTCTAAGTCACCAAGAAGCCAAGCAGCTAGTTATAGTACTGTACTCAAATTCACCACTAGGTGTCATTCAAAGTCCATTTTCCACTCTTAAAATGAAGATTGATTTCTTATATTCCTTATATTTCCCCTCAATATTTTTTTCCAAAGAGAAAATCTTAACAATTATCTCAGTTCTCAGATTTATCAAAACTGTAACTTTGTATTACTTTCACTTCAGTATTGTGTATTTCTGTCCCCCATAAAAAATATAAAACACCGCTTCCGTTCATATCCGGAGGTTTTAAGCTTCTTGAGAGCCTTTCCCAAGAAATTCAGTTGTAAAATAATAGAAAGGATCAATATTCTCACCCAGTTCAAACATGCTGTTGATGATGTGTTAATTAAAGCTTTTGTTCTTTGGTTGTCAGCAGCTAATGGCGGCTGCAGAGGTGTGGCTGGTCTTTCCCCTGCCAGTTTAGAGGGCTTTCCCTGGATCAAACAGAGAGACCGCTGTCTCTTCCTGATCGACAAGGCGCCCCTCCTTCTTCATCGCCTCTTCAGGGTGACTTTAGGCCCTTTTCAGGGTCCCCAGCAGGGCAAAATCGGGCATGGAAAGCAGAGCTCTGCCTTCCTATATCCCGTCTTGCCACGATGCAAAACTGGAAGTCACCAGTGATGAACCTTTTTAATCTTGCTGTAAAATTTACCTTGATGACATTGCAATCATTACGATTAGAAATATTAAAACAAGATTATTGGAATTCTAGCTATGTCCACAACTCCTGGATGATATGAAGCATCTTGCTAACAATGCAGGACAGTGCTTATGTGCCAATCTGCAGTTCTTCAGTGTTTCAGAGAGGGGAGCTATCCAGTGTGACCCGGAAATGCCAGGAATTATTCTATAGCCTCTTGCATGCCAGGTTTGTGCTCACAGTATGCTATTTCTCTTTATCACTGTTAAAAAGTAATATAATGCACAAACTATATTTTGGCACTTGGTGGATCACACTATATGATCCACAGACAATGTTCAGTTTCGTAAATAATATAATCTCCAGATTTAGATGAAATGCTGAATGGTGGCAGAAATGACTTTTTTGTTTATTTGTAAGCTGTGCTAATTATTGAAAGTTCAGTGCTAGAAGTATGTGTTACTGAGTTTTGCAAGTATTGGATAATAATTTTTCTCATGAGAATACTCAGGAGCCTTTTTTACTGACAGGGAACATGTTTGATGTGGTCATCAGAGCCGGCTTTCCCAAAATGGACGCCCTCCAGATGTCTCTTCAACCTTCAGAATTCTCAGCAAACGTTGTACCAGCTGGGGAGTTTGGGGAGTTGTCATCCACACATCAGAAGGGCACCCAGAACAGGGGTAGCTGAATTACAGGGTGCCATTCTGATGGGAAATTCAGAATCAAATCAACGTTCAGCCATAAACCTCAATTAGTGATTTGAACTAATCACAATCTCTCACCCAAATCTATTGCGGATAAAACTATGCATTGCCTCGAGCACCTGGAAGAAGAAAAGTGCTATGAAAATTGAACAAATAGATGAGTCACAAATTTTCTGTCATCACCACTGAGGCATTTATTTATACATATGTGCATGCATGCATACAGGGCTGCACACTCATTCCCCTTCTCTAGTCTAACAAGTAGTCAAGGCAGCTAGGCATGACATTTTTACGTCAAAGGTACTGAAGCAAGATATAGCCCAATGAACTCCAGCTCAAACAAAACCCTTTTCTATTCTTTATCAGAATGGAGGGATGTCTAAAAAGAGAGAGAGAGACTGAGCTAGGGGTTAAGGTTAAACCAAAATGCTCTTAGCACCTGTCAGATTCTTTGCCCTCCTGATTTTAATTGGTTATAAAACAAAGTCTCAGCTTCTATTTCAATCTTCATTAAAAAAATGCATGTGTGCTCCTAATAGGCCCAATGGGAATTCTTAGACAATAAGCACAGCCTTGGGTATTATTTAGAAGCACTGCTATTTGCACAGAAAATAGATAAAATCTGGGTGGAAATGAAAATCCCAGATAACTAGAAAGGATGGCAGAGAGCAAGCTTATCAGTTTTCCTTCTGGGAAATGGCTGTTTTGTGACTCCCCCAAATGTACCTAGCACCCCTTCCACAATTTCCTGTGGGATATCCTAGTTTGTAATAATGTTGTAATATTAGGGGGTGGAATACTCATAGTTTTTTTTAATATACCTCCCCCAGCCCCCTGAAAAAGGAAGAAATCCTTTCATAACTATTTTCCTGGACATGATTTCTGCTTTATGGCAATATGAGGCTGAGATGTTTCAAGAGCAATTTGGCTAGTATCTGAATCCTTTCCTATGAAAAACTGGAGTGAGTTATTTGCAAACTCGAAGTTTTTGAGGATTAGGTTTTTTTTTTTTAAAAAAAAAAAACATGCTTGGCTAGGGCCAGAGTTCTAACTAACAGTGCATAAATGAGGAAGGAAAGAATAATTATTATGATTCCCAGAGACAAAAATGCTCATCTGTTTTTATAAAAAAGTTCCCTTTTCCTCCATCTTTCTAAAAGTAGATACATCAAGAGAATATTAGAACAGAAGTCCAGGCTAACAGCCTCTGCTTCCAATCTTCTCTAACTACGTTTTATATCTGAGGACTCTCTTCTAATTGCAGCTGCAACAACTAGATGCATCTGGGACAACTGAAGACGTTTACTGTTGTGCTTTTGTGAGAAGGTAATAAATGCTTTGTCTGATGTCTTTCTGGAAAGATACCACTGAGATATATATGAGTGAAAGAGAAAGAACCAAAAAGCTGAAAGATTGCAAAATACAAAAAGACAAGCAAATAATATTTCCTTCATTTTTATTAATGGTAAAATTTTCAATGCAAGACAGAAGAAATAAACTAAATTGATTTGTATGGTATTATTGTGAAGCTGTCATGCAGGGCAAGATGCAGAGTGGAATGGGTCACCAAGTGCACGTCCACACAGTCATCATTTTCATCTTCAAATCTAGAAGCCTTTTCTCCCCACTGTCTGAGGGACTTCACTGTGATTGTCCTTGTAATGCTTAGCTTGGACCAGGGGTAGGCAACCTTGGCTCTTTTATGACTCATGGACTTCAACTCCCAGAATTCCTGAGCCAGCCATGCTGAGGGGAAAGGGAGAGGTTTCCAAGCTGAGCCATGCTGGCTCAGGAATTCTGGGAGTTGAAGTCCACGAGTCATAAAAGAGCCAAGGTTGCCTACCCCTGACTTGGACCATCTTCATCCCAGCTGAGCAAATACCAAAATCAGTTTTCAGTCAGCACTATTTGTATCTTTGGTAGATTTATTTTAAGTGTGATGAACAGAACCATATCCACTCAGTTAAAGATGGTTAAATGATGGCTAGTTACCATAGTGTCATAATTTCAGCAAGATGACAGAAATGCTGAACTTAAAAAGCACAGAGAATGATTTGTGGGATCAGTTGGATCCAACAGCTTCAGCTGAAAGTGAGTAAGCAGAAGAATTTATCAGATCAATAGCCCAGAAGCCTATTCATGAACCAATGGGCAAAGAACTGCAGGCCTTGTTTTTCTCAATTTGACTATAGAGCATTTGAACCTCCAGCTGGAGTCAGAACTAGCCTTTGGCATCAGCAACATGAGAACCAAAAGAATGTAAGGCAGAAAAGTGGCCTTTTAAAAGCAAAAACACTTGTCTAAAGCTTGAGCAAAAGAAATCAGGCTGATGCATTCTTAGCTGCATCTGGAAGAATCCTGGGTATTTATGATGCCCTCAGCATTTTGGTAAGAGTCCATACATTGACTTCTTATATTATTCCTGCTTCTCATATTCCAGACACTTCTATTTCCAATCCATATCTCTCTCCTTGAATCTGACCATCTCATTTGAACTATTTGCTTATTCCTTTGGCCTTTTTGATTTTTGATGGTTAGGACTCAATAAGTGAATTTATTGATGACAAATGTGAATGTCTTTGTATCTATGACAAGCCAGTTTACACTCTACAGTTAAAGAAGGCAGGAAGGGGGAAACTCAGGAAGTTGGGATTACTGAAGAAGGATAAGATTTCTCACCAGTGGGAAGCCATCTGCATCACAGCTGAATGGTTACTGTGGAGCTGCAGTATGTCCTTTGGTTTTGAAATGGAGTCAAAAAGCTAACCAACTCAGCTTCAAAATAATTGCAGAAGCCAGGGGAATATAATGATGTGGTGCCAATTCCAGATCAGTGAAATTTCTAGACACTGAAGGGCTCTGAAGTTCAATATTTTTGTATTTATAGTCTACCTTTGTCTAAGGAACTCAAGTATAAGAGGGGTCACTCCTCATTTTATGCTTATAGCAACAACTCTAAGCTCTTCATCATAACAGTAATGTAAATATGTTATCCTTCAATTTGTCATGGTTCTGACAGATGAAACTCTTCAAAAGAACTTCGAGGCATTGTTTACCTTAAAAAATCCTTTATTCAAGAAACAAAGTATCGGCACTACATAGTTGAAACCAGAAACTAAATTCCCCTCCCCTGGATACAAATTAACAAGTGCAATTCCCTCCTCCAATAAACAGTCATAAATCACATTCCCCAATTAGCTTGAAGCGCGGGCTTTCTACCCAGCTCTCCAGCCCGCCAAAACACTATTAGCTCTGGGCCCAATGCCCTTGGGTTCCCACGGCTAAGTTATTATTGATATGACTAGCTGGACTATCATCCCTATTCCCCCTCCCAGCAGCAACTAATTCTAAAAGCAATAGAGAAAATGGCTGCATTTTCACCTGTTGTCAAAGCATGAACATCCGATGTTAGCAGCGTTGACAAAATTTTTATCTGGTAGAAAAGTATTTCACCAAAAATAGTGCTGCCCTGACTGCCTAGCCCTATTTTGCTTCTATAATAAATTGTGCTGCCTTTGTAACTTTTAATGTAGAACAAGTTAAGGAAAGTGGTTTATGATTTTCCAAGCTTTGTTTCCCAACCTATGGAATGTCAACAGACAGAAGGAAAAACAATCACTCCCCTTAATGGGTGGTGGGTGGAGCTGAAATTAGTGAGATGAAAGATTTGGCCACTTTTCAAGTTATCCTGCTGAAGGTGCAGAAATGATCCTCACCTGTGATCTGTCATATAGGTTGTTTTTGAACATGGGTCGAGCACTCTTTCAGAGGAATGCTAGACATATGTTCAGAAACAGTCCATTTGTCACATCATACGCAAAGAGGGCAGCTCACAAGGAGCATCCTTGGAATTCCTCTGCATTTGTGGGGTTGTCAGTAGGGCTATTTCTGACTGGAATGCCCTAGTTATTTGCAATGACAGGAATGTGTCCACGCAAGTGAATGTCTCATTCAATGTCTTTATTTATTCTGTGGTTTGCTGAAAGTGAATGGTGGTGCTTGGATCAATTGACCAATCATCTAGTTCAGAACCCCATGCTGGAAACATCTGGTATACACAAAGAGGCGCAGGAGTAAACAGAATGGCATAATCCTCTAAAATAGTAAAATGTATGGCCACATTAAATTCCTTGTCAGCAGAAGCAGCTGAAAAACCTGTATTACACTCACTGGAACAGGACTAGCAAGCACAACTTGGCTTTCTTTTCCAATTTAAATTGATAACAGAAAAATAAGCACTATTCCATTTAAAAAAAGCATGTCTAGCATTATTAAAAATACTAGAAAGACTGAACACCAAAGAAAGCAAAGGTAGTACCAATATTACTGGGTATCCTGGATGCAATCCCAAAATAACTGGAACAGTACTTGAACACCATCAGCATTGACAAAATCACTATCAGTCAATTGCAAAAGGCAGCTTTCTGTGGCATAGCTTACATCCTGTGATGATACCTTTAATAGCATAAAGCAACACCATCTGCCTATTCCAGGTTCTCGGGAGAGACTTGACAGGTGGATAAAAATACCAAATCCAATCCAAACATCTGGCTGACTGTGCAACCAACTATAATTTATTTCAGCATATAACAAACAACAAGAAATGCCACCTTTATAGTGAAGAGAATGAAACAATTGATCATTTGACTTCACAAAATGGCCATAAGCAGTGTCATGAGAGTTGCCAAAATTATTGCTTGGAAACTTTGCCAGAGATTTGAACTTAAATGTGTCAAAAACTGCAGACCTCATCAAGTTGAGAAAGTTTTGGAAAATGTTGGGTAAAAATCATACAGGACTTTAAGATCCAAAGAGTCAGACATTTTGATGGTTGATCTTCTTCGTTGGGAATGGAAAGCGTGAGTCAGATGGGTGTGATGGAGCCTTTGCGGAAGGAACTACAGTGGATAAGTATAGCTGAAAGGTAGAACTGGTGGAGAGAGTGGCAGAAAGTAGTGGAGTGTGGAAAGAAGGTGGAGGTAGGGGAAAGCAAGAAAGATAGGAATAAAGAAGGGAAATAAATTGAAAGAGAACATTAGAAGCAAGAAGCACTACAGAGTAGTGATATGTAGCAGAGAAATTGTGAAAGTATCTGAAGAAAGAGTTACACAGCTGAAGAGGATTCAAATTGAAATTTTTTTCCACTAGACTGAAGAAGGTTGAAAATAATTGTTGCAAAAGCTTAATTTGGAAAATTAAAAAAGCTTAATCTATGGAAAGTAATGGTTTCCTGCATCCCTGCCATTGCTCAGTAGGAAAGGGATGAAGCTGAAGAAGGAAAGAAGGTTGCTACTCTTAGTAACAGACAGACAAGGTGGACTCCAGCAGGAGTTACATCAATTTACTATGCAACAGCTGCTGTGGGAGGTGGAGTGGGGTGCAAGTGAACCCAGGTAGGCTGAATGGTGGAACCCACTCCTGAATGCTGGCTCTATTCCCCGAGGAATGAATGGAATAGGTTCTTACAGGCTGTCCAGATATTTTTGTGGATAAACCATTCATACATACTGTGTTTTAGAGACCAAGTTCAAGTGAGTAAATTGGGTAATATCTTGTTTTACAATCAGGGATATTTTTTTTTGACGCTGTGGAATCCAAGAAAGTGGATAGGGTTCTCTATAACATGAGTTTGTGTTAGTCTAGGCCTGAAAGTCAAGTGAAAGTGATTCAGGTGCTTGGTCACCAGCATGTATTTAAGAGAGTTGCAATTGCACTTAAAATAAAATGCCTCTTATTCCGTATGTGCAAAAAATCTGGAAAACAGTTCTGGAAAAACAAGCAGAGAATAATGAGGTGGATTAAAACTGAACTGATAACAGCGTAGATTGGAAATGAGAGATGATGATGTAGACATGCAGGCAAATGTCACTTTCACCAAATTTATTTCTCCCAGTGGCTACCATGCACATAAAAGTCTCAGTAAATGCAGACTTCAGGATCGAGACAATGAACCTGAGTGCAAGGCCACTTGGATGCAGAGCTAATGCATCCATTTTTTGAGAGCTACTTATTTATAACAGATGATATTTGCTTTAATAAAAAGGTTATCCCTTATCCCAGAGGGAGTGAAAAGCATTATGCTTCTAAAGTCAGTCCTGCCCTCCTTGCAATGCCTGCCCTTGATAGGTGCCAATTATGGCACTGCAGCATTCTAGACATGCAAAGGAGCACACCTCCCACTCTGCAATTCATCTCAGATAACAAAGTCAAACAATGTGATTGGAGCCGTGCTGAGGAGGAAAATATGAGGTAGCAGTTTAATCTTGCAGGTGTGTAGACTTGTGCATTTTTTTTGTTCATCTCGGACAACAGAGAAATGAGAGGCCTCACTATATCTCATAACAATTCTGAAAGAAGCCCAGCAAATCAGGATTGCAAAAAGACAATTGTTTAAGTTAGGTGAAGTTGAACTTCCCTGATATAGTTTCATTCTGCCCAAAGACCGCTCAGTTTCTGGAAATCAAACTATTAAGTTCAGTACAAATGGGAAAGAGTGAAGCTGCAGACCTTCTGGTACACCCCAAGCCCAGCTGGAAAACACAGACCCAGGAGACAAATTGTGGTTGTCTACTGGCATCTGGAACTATGTGATAGTTGGCTGCCTGTTGTATGAAACTCTTGTTTCACTCGCTTGAGGGTGTAGAATAGAATAGAATAGAATAGAATAGAATAGAATAGAATAGAATAGAATAGAATAGAATAGAATAGAATAGAATAGAGCTGGAAGGGACTTTGGAGGTCTTCTAGTCCAGCCCCCTGCTTGAGCAGGAGTACCTATACCATTTCAGACAAGTGACTGTTTAGTCTCTTCTTAAAAACCTCCATTGATGGAGCGCCCACAAGATCTGAGGGCAAGCTGTTGCACTGGTTAATTGTCCTCACTGTCAAGAAGTTTCTCCTTAATTCCAGGTTGCTTCTCTCTTTGATCAGTTTCCAACCATTGTTCCTTATCCTGCCCTCTGGTGCTTTGGAGATTTGGAGAATAATTTGACCTTCTCTTCTTTGTGGCAGTCTCTCAAATACTGGAATACTGCTATCATGTCACCCCTATTTCTTCTTTTCTTTAGACTAGCCAAACCCAAGTCCTGCAGCCGTTCTTCATATGTTTTACTCTCCATGCCTTTGATAATTTTAGTTGCTCTTCTCTGAACTTTTTTCTCTCTTTGCAAACACCTACCTGCTCTCCATAGCTGCCCAAAGCTTTTATTTTTTCTTTTAATTTTCTCTTAAAGCCAAACACAAATAGGATATGGGGGGGGGAATGGAGCGGAGAAACGAAAAGCTGTCATTTGTGGCATCCTCTCTCCATTAGCTAACTGAAGGGACAATTTCACTTATTTTCTAGAATTTCCAGAAATCCTTCTCAACAAATCAAATCAAACTCATCAAATTTTGATGCAAATGAAATATATAGATAGATGGGCCACAATTCTTTGAATATTTGGTGGAAGATACAGGTTATTATGATGAATTAATTGTAAGTTTTTCATTTTGACAGGACTTCCCAACATTTATTTTTTTAATGGACATTGAACAGAGTTACTTCACAGGGGAGATGGACAGCATAGAAATTTAATAAATAAGAATAAGAATACAAGACCTCGCAATGGCTAAGAGCAGGAAAGTTAGAGAAAGGGACAGAGGGGCTAATTCTGGCCAACAAAGACAAGCCTTAAGAACAAATGCATAGGAAGCCAGAACTGAGAACACTGAAACAGACAGCAAGTGCTACCTCTGCCAAGAAGCTATAGAAACAGTAGATCACCTGTAGCTGCTGCAAGAAGATTACCCAGACTGACCACAAACAACAGCATCACAAAGAAGCAACAATGGCACATTGGAAGATCTGCAAGAAATGTGCTTTGCCTGCAAGCAAGAACTTATGGGACCATAAAATAGAGTAGGTCATAGAAAATCTAGAAGCTAAAGTGCTCTGGGACTTTAGGATTCAAACAGACAAGCACCTGCCACATAACACCCCAAACTTAACAAATTGTCGATAAGAAAGAGAAAAAAGTCAGGATAGAGGCCATTGCAGTACCCGGTGACAGCAGAAGAGAAGAGAAAGAACTGGAGAGGATAACAAAAAATGAAGATCTGCAAATAGAAATAGAATGATTGTGGCAAAAAAAAGTAAAGGTCGTAGTAGCAGGCACCCCCAAAACAACCGCAGCGCTACTTGAACACCATTGGCATGGACAAAAATCACCATCAGTCAATTGGAAAAGGCAGCTTTGCTGAGAACAGCTTACATACTGCCAACAATACCTTTAAGACCATCAAACATTCACATCTACCAATCCCAGATCCTTGGGAAGGACTTGATAGGTGGACAAAAATGCCAAATCCATTCTGAATATCTGACTGGCTGTGCAATGAACCATAATAATGATAACAGATCACTTTGGCAAGGACATCTCCTGATATTTTCATTGTGCAAATTACAATTACTTATTGAGAAAGGCATAATAAGGAAGTTCAGAATTCAGAGTTATTATTGGACCTTACTGAAATCTGACAAGTACTGAGTTCCCTAGTTGTGCAGAAATTTAAAATATTAATTTTAATATTTGCACTTAAATCTGCAAGATATACTTGGGTCATAAATATAATTTTGGCACATTCACCATAAAGAGCTAATGTGATTTTTAATTTATAATTTGAAAAAGAACATTGAAATCCTAGAACATTATTTTGGATCAACTGTGTTCCCAGCAACTTTTGCAAAATCAAGTCATTAGCTGTATGCTGGTCTATATCCATAATAAAGATCTGATTTGATAGTATTAGCGTAATTTATTTCAGGATGCTTTTTGACTGTTTGTTTGGCATTGCTAACTCCGTATACTTACTACTTCAGTACATTTACTCCTAGTATTATTGCTACTTTTGACATTCTGCAGTGGTTAGAGATTTTGCAGGAATTAAACTAAGCCACTAACCATCTTTATTGGAAATTGATGAAACTGATGACATTTATTATTCAGTCTCTGGAATGCCAAGTTTGAATGTCCTGTCTTGATAACCCAATTGAGGGTCACTTTAGATACCATGGACTGCTTTTAAATACCTTTTATGCCTATGGACCCCCAAGACTTAATTCAAAATTTAAATTGTAACATTTCTTCAAGCTTTTGCGGACCTCCTGTGATGACATCACAGCCCCCCAGGAGTCTGCGGACCACAGGTTGAGAATTACTGTGACACAGTATTTAGTTCCTTTGAGTTTAACCTGAGGTTACTACAACAACAACAAAAATTGTTTTGGACATAATTGGCACTTAAAAGTTGGTTGTAATTGCTTTGCTATTGGAAATGCAGTTCAGGAGTAGAAAATTAAATCACATGGTTTGGCCTTGTTCTAGTATCACAATCTGAACTGACAGTGATTGGGTGATTGATATGAATATGGTTCAAGTAGTACATGTCAGCACTTTGAATTGTCAAGATATAAACAACTGGAATTTTTTGGGACATGGATGTTGAATAAAAATGATACATTGTTTGAAGGAAAATATTTAATAAGTTGTTGATCTGGTTGCTTGTCAAAAATGTTTTTCTTTAAAGGGGCAAGGAAGATTTTTAAGCATGATGGTCAAAGTTTTGGGGGATTATTCATAGTTTACCAAGGATTTGTAAATATCCTGTATTTTCTGTTTAAAATAGCATAATCACTATCAAAATTCATTATCTGTTAATTTTGCTTTATGCACAATATTTTTCTTTTGTTAATTAGTTTAGTTCAATAACATTTATTTTTTAAAACAGAACAACAGCGAGATAGCAGTGAAGATACTTGTGTATTGACATGAAACTACAGAAAAGATTACGTGGGGCAAGGGTGAGTGACAGTGTGGAAGTGCCCTTAAGTGCCAGCTATTTTCAGAGTAATACTGTAATTAGGAATCTACAAACCTTTGACTCGCCAATCATAAAATCAGTCTTACCAGTTGGAAAGATTAATTGGAAGGAACTGAGAAAAGAAGATATTTTTAGCCTGACATATGTTTTCTTCAGTATCAGAACATTACCTGCTGACTTTGGTAATACTCCTTTCTTGGGAACATGCCCCTCTCATGGAATTCAAGCATACTATTTAAATAGATAATGTCTCTTACTGCCAATTCAAGAAATCTTAGTCGAATGATTAGCAGCTTCTAATGGGCTAAGAATCTGGATGTTGAGCCTATCATCCATCTCCGTCTGTCTGTCTGTCTGCCTGCCTGCCTGCCTGCCTGCCTGCCTACCTACCTACCTACAGTTTAAATCATGAATTTTCTTCTTCCACCTGTTGTAATAAACTACTTGTAGTCTGTTTCTGATACCTGGCCTATGTTTCACAAATGGTTCTTGTAATTCCAGACTCTTTGTTCCAATCTTGCCAGTTCTACCCCCACATACAAATATGGAGGTAAATCTAAATTCTGAAATTGCTGTTCTTGGATATCTCCACACTTTCTACCACTCTAAAATATACTCAGCATTCAGGTGATCTTTCTATCTCATCTGGATTTAGCATCTGTGTGGATTTTTTTTAAATCTCAGATGTGAAGCATCCAGAGTAGCAAAATAGGGAGTTTTCAAATAAAAACAGTGTGATCCTACAGAGTTTGGAAGCAGGCAGTTTTTTCCATTGGAAGAGAATCTGGGCTCATCCATGCTTCTGGTTTCCTGGGCTCAAGCCAGGTGCCTTTCCCCTCTGATAGAGAATTTGCCACTATATTTCGAAAAACTTTTTAAATGTATCTATGAGACCATCTGTTGATGGCTTTGTAGCTCCCTCTTGCTGTAGCTGCTCAGATTGTTTAGAAATCTGAGAAATCAACAGAAACCACAGAAATCAACAGGAGATAAACTGACAGTGTGGATAGGGGGGCAAAATGCTGACTGAATTGCAGTTCCTTCCACTCTTCTCATGATGAACTGATATGAGCAATGTTGATGTTCTCAATGTTTTGAAGTTGGTTTTAGTCAAGATAAGCTTGAAGCAGCATTTGAAAGATTAGGAAGTAGAAATGGTGATAGCATGCAGCGAATGTGCCCTTCCTTAATGCTTTTCTATTTATCAGCTATTTCTTTGAATCATTACAAAAAACACCTGGCAGAATATACTTGGCATGATACTAAGAATGTTTCAGAAAAACAAAATGGTTTCTTGTGATCAGACTGCAATTTTACCCATCAATACTGGCTCTTATTGAAACAATTAAGGTTTTCTCTCTCCTTTTGTTTTCATGGAATAATCTAAATGGAAGGGCCTATTTAAGAGTATCAAAAGCAACCTCTGCTCACTACAAAGTGCCCATTGCTCTTCTATGATTTATGAATATTTCCTATTTCTCACATTCCTATACCAGTGGTGGTGAACCTATGGCATGGGTGCCAAAGGCGGCACTTGGAGCCGTCTCTGTGGGCCCACATGCCATTGCCCCAGCCTTGCCTCCCCCCACGACCCCTCCTCTCCAGCAGCCCCCCTGAAGGAGAGTCGTCCCCAAGCGTGGCCCACACGGAGGAGCACAGCCAAGGACATGGCAGCCAGGCAGCATAGACAAGACTCTGCCCTCACACCCATCATGCAGTTGATGCTACAGGGCGTGGGCAGAGGGTGTGGCCGCTATAGTGCTGCTGGCTGCCTGGGCGATCTGCTTTGGGCCCTGGAGGCGGTGAGTGTTCCTGTGGGCAAGCGGGGCAGGGGATGGGGGGTCAGAGTGGGGCGGGGCAGAGGGTGGAGTAGGGGCAGGGACAGTTTTTGGGCACTCAGTCTCCAAAAGGTTCACCATCACTGTCCTTTACTGTGCATCAATGAAAATCAAAGAACAGAATCTACACATGCAATATTTGAGACATGCTTGGGATTGATCTTAGTTGCTGGAATGATCACATTTGTTTTATGAATATGAAGAACTCTTGAAGGAAGAAAAACATTGTTCTTATTTATAGGATTTTTTTCAGGATATATATATTTTAAAAAACACAGGCTATCACATTAGGAATAAGAAGTAAATTTCCCAAGAAGGCAAAAAATAAATCTTTCCACTGTTAGCTTAATTTGAATGAGAGAAGCCAACCAACCAACTTTCTCTTAACCTGTATATATTAAATATTAAAATGCATGTGAATATGAACAAATGTTTTCCTGCATTCAGATTGTTCATTTGAATGGGCTTCCTCCCTGCAAAAGCAGGCAAAACAAAAAACAAAAACAAAAATCCTTTGTGACATCATTCTTCAATTGTTACTGCTGACTGTAGTAATGATTAATCTGTTTGGTCATTTTGAAAAACAAAGGGCCTCTTTGGTTTAATGGGTTGAATAGCAGAAGATCTTAAAACAGAATTTGCAGTAGTCAGTTTGTGAGGTGCTATCAGATCATTGATTTATAAAAGCAACAAAGCCAAGAGGTCAGCAATTCAATATTCTCTAGGTCAGTGATTCTCAGCTACTGCTTTGTTGCCAGTGGTCAATTTACAGCAAAAAACCTGACTTGGCACAGTCCTATTTGCTTCAACAACATGGCCTCTTCAAGCATTTTTTCGCCTAATATGAAGCCCAGAGATTGCCATAGAAACTATCATAACTGGAAGAAGGTATCCTGCATTTTGCCTGTCTGAAATGTATGTGATTCTTACATTTTCTCTTCGTTTCATAATTTCCTTGTACTATGAAGTTGTTTCAAAGCTATATATAGTACAATATTTATGTACCTATGCAATTTATCTCCCACCTCAATCCAAAATAGACTCTATGCAGTTCACAGGTATTAATAATAAATACATTAATAATAAAACATTTATATATGTATTTATCGTACAAGCATAATGAACAAAAATACATAATTTATTTAAATTGGATAAAAAATTAACCAAGGCACCAAAGGCTGCAGAGATATTCTTTTAAGGCTTCCAGAAAAGTCAGTTTTAACTACCCCAAGGAAGTGCATAGCTAAATGTCTATGGAGGTTCTCAGTCATCCAGGTCATAGATATCCTAAAGATGCTTTTTCACGAGGCAACTGGACTTTCTTGTTTTTCTTTGAAGACGTTTCGTTTCTTGGATGAGAAGCAAAACGTCTTCAAAGAAAGAAAAGAAAGTCCAGTTGCCTCGGGAGAAAGCATTTTTGGGATACCCTAAGGAAGGCTACGAGAGTGGGAATCATCCTCACTTGCAGGAGTATATTGTTCCATTAATTAATTTATTAAATTTCTGTGCCACCTATAGAGAATTCCCATCATCAAGATCCTCCTTCTTCACCTCTTGATCATACAAGGACAACTGCATTCTCTGGGGTTCTCTAATCAACAAAACTGATCAAGCAGAATCTATCTGGGAATAGCAATCTCTTATTTTGATTTTGAGGCCTTGAAAATTCTCAGCTCCCAAAGTAAAGTGGCAGCATCATGGCTGGCCAGTAAATACAGTATGTTGGCCACTGAAACCTGGAGTTTTTCAAAGACATCCCTATGTAGAGCAAATTATGGTAATGTAATTGAAAACAAAGAACAAGAGTATGAGTGAAGTTCGTAAGGGTACTTTGATCTAGATAAGTGACATCCAGTTGGAGCTGAGCATAGGCACTTCTAGCTATAATTGCCAGATATTCTTTAATCAGGAACTGTCAATTCAGGAGAACCCTTAGATTGTGAGCCTGTCAGCTCTAGGTAAGCCAACCTCATTGAAAGTCAAGGTTAATTCAGTCAGCTTCTAAATGAGATGTCAACGCTGCTAATATTGAATATTCTTGCTTTGACAATATATGCAGAACTGTCTGGTATTTTTAGAGTTAAATCAGGTGACAGGGAAAGGGGAGGAGAATATAAGGAAAGCTGGGGGTGGGGGGGGGAGAAACGGAAGTGAATCTTTGCCCTCCAAGTTAATTGGAAGATGTGAATCATGACCCCAAAATAGGGGAGGGGAAATGCCTGGAATGTTATGTGCAAAGAAAGAGAAATTCAGATCTTAGCATTTCCACCATGCCATGCTGACATCTCTGTAACACTAATAAAGGCTTTTTAGGTTAAACAAATGCCTGAAAGTTCTTTTTTTTATAACATTTTTTATTATTAAGTGTTTTGTTAATCAGACACATGACATCAGGAGCTTCTCTGTCAGTTCAGAGTAGACTAGATAGCTTATCCCATCTGCTTGTGTAAGAATGCTGCATAGGAAGAGAGAACAACTGAAAGCACTAGCAATTTTGAATAAATGTTTTGTTTGAAAGAAGTGCTGAAAGTTTGTTGAAAAAAAGCATGTTAATCCCATTCCTCACCCCATTTCAAAAACAAAATGTGATTGATTTTGGTCTAGTCTTGGAGGAAAAAATGTTTAGTTTTTTTTAAATTGATCCAAGTTATGCTAACATCCACAAACCTTCATATTTTATTTTTGTTCTAAAGATCTTTGGTTGAGAAGAGCGTTGTGCATATTGAGTTATATAGACTTCAATCAATAGACATGATCAAGTGCTGCATGCTCCATTTTTAGGCCAATGGAACCACAAAAAGTAATTTTGTGGAGGGCTTACACACACACACACACACACACACACACACACACACACATTTGTTTTCTGAAGTTTTCGCGGGTGTTTGTATGTAGGTCTTTGGTTCTTCGGGTTTTCTCCCACGTAGAATTTGAAGTGTCTTGACGACGTTTCGACGAAGTCTCATTCATCATCTTCAGGCTGGTGCTTTTGGCTTCTGCTTCTAGGAGCAGAATACATATATATATGTATGTATAGGATCCTATATGTTTGTGTTCCCTTTATTTTTTTGAGCAGTATATGTATGTATGTATGTATGTATGTATGTATGTATGTATGTATGTATGTATGTATGGATAGATAGAGAGAGAGAGAGGGAGGGAGGGAGGGAGGGAGAGAGAGAGGGAGGGAGAGAAAGAGAGTGAGTTTGGGTCTCCTGGATCTTAAGAAGGCTGCTTGCCTTTTTTTATTTCAGATGAGCTTTTCATGCCTCTCAGAATTACCTGATTTCTGTTCCCAATGGAGAAAAGAAGAGCAAGTAGATGCCTTACATTACAGCCTGCACAAGAAAAGGGAAGATGGTAGTTCTCCCAATAATTACAAGCAGAGAACTGTTTTATCCATGGCAAGGGAGAGTAACAGATTAGATATGCAATGTTTGTTTTTTAATTCCAGCAGATGTATTCAGTGTAAATGCATCACATACAAGAGTTTTAATGGAGCAACTCTTGCAAAGATTCAGAGCCCAATTATGTTTTTAGGAGCTCCTACTAGCATACAACACGGGAAATGGCTGCAGTTCCCCTTAAGGGGCAACTCAGCAAGTCAAATCTAACAATATAATAACACAGAACTGAATCCTTATCTTTGCTGTATTACTGTACTTTATGTTTAGAGAGCAAATTGAGATTTTTATGAGCAAAGGACTCCCCCTGGGTTAACTAATTTGCCTTGTCAATACCAGAGGTTACACTATTGTGCTATGTCGTTACCAATCTGAATTGCTTCATTTTAATAAGATGCCATATAAATTAAAAAAAGAGGATAGAAAAATCAGACAGAACCAACTAATATCTGAGAGAAGTATAAACATCATGCCAACAAAGACAAAGAAATGCTTACAAGCTTTCAACTTTTCAGTGATATTATTAAGAGAATCCTTAAAAGAGAACATTATGCACTTCACAATAGAGGTGGAAGGAAGTTGTGGACCATATATATATATTTTTTCCTTCTTGGAAAGAACACACATGATGTTTTGAATCTCAATGACACAGCCATGTAATTATTTATTCAATGACTTAATTAAAAAGGACAGCTTTTCTGTGATTTAATTTATTTCTATCCTTTCTGCACTGTAGATTGTATCTCTGTTGAGAGCAATTTCAGACAGTATAAAATACAGCAACCTTTGTTATAAAGGCTTCAAAATCTGAGAATACAAGTGACCATATAAGTATTTCTTATTCATATTCTAGAACAAAAATATTCCTCTTTTCCATGTTTCTTTGCTAGATTTTCACTTATCAAATGTAATTCATTAAATAACATAGGGCCAATTGTGTGCAAATTTAAAATAATAATACACAGATTAGTCTTAAAGAAGTTGAGGCAAACTGCATGACTACATATATCTTTTACCTGCCTATTAATTTATTTAATCCTGCTTCTCTTTTGTAAGAAGCTGTTTAAGCTTCCTTCCTTTATTATAACAAGATATAAAATTCAGGAGCTTCACTTGATAGCACTAATATGAGATAAATCTTTCTGACAAGGGAACAATAAACAGAGAGCATGAGAGAAAATCTCTCTAAAATGATGCTGTGTGTGTGTGTGTGTGTGTGTGTGTGTGTCTTTCTATGTGTGTCTATGTGTAGTTAGTGCAGGGAAGAAAAATTCTCCTGTATTTTTTCAACAATTTTCATTCAGCTGAATGAAAGAGAAATAGTTTTCATGCAGAAGAGAATTTCAAAGAAACTCCCACGGCTAGCCTGTGGTACTGTTATATTTACCTAATTATAACTTGGAGAAAGGATATGTAGTGTGTTGATGGGTAATCACCTCTCCAGTGAGCTACACTGGTTAACCTCCCTGGTTACTTATCCGGACTTCAATTAAATGCCAAAGGAAGATTTCCTAAGCAAAATTCTCCCACTGGGTCTTGGAGATTAGTGTCATGGCAAAGGAGGATTCTTGCCCAGACATTTGATGGAGAATGCTGAAAGGCCATTTGTGGCTGTCAATTTAGGAAGCACCTGTGGCTTGAATTTTGCTTTGCACAAGTGAACTGAGAAAAAGTTGTGGCACACTGCAAAAGACATGGGCTTTGAGTCTGTGCTACAGCCAAATAAGCAGGCCATCCCTAATCTGGTGTTCTCAATGATGTTGGAAGTTATGAGCAAATTTATAGAACTCATCTCTAGAAAGCTCCAGAGGAATAGGGTTGGAGTAAGGAAATCCACACCTGTCTGAAAGTCACTTCCTGCCATACTGCTTATATCACATCTCCATTTAACTTCTTGCCAACAACACACTTGTGTAAAAATTCACCATTCATGCCTGTTTTACACTTTAATATGTTCTCATTATCACTGTTCTTCATTATTCCCATTAGTATAATTTTTATTTGGTAAAGCGTTTTAAAAATACCGTAAGTTTTTTTCACTATCCTGTTCTTGTTCAAAAGCTGAAGTTTTCAGCTAGTTTCATTTGAATGTGGATAGATAGATAGATAGATGATAGATAGATAGATAAATAGATAGATAGATAGATAGGTAGGTAGGTAGATAGATAGATAGATAGAAAGAAAACAAATGACATGAAGTTTTGAAAAGCTTGACATTCAGCTGAAATAACTGATTTGTGAAAGAGAAGCATCCATTCAAATTCCCTTCTCATCTAGATTGCTCCTCCTTTCTGAGACTCACATAACTGCAAGCTGAAATGACAGTTCAAGGAAACTAGCCCATGTCATTTCTCATCCTGCCTAGAGCAATTCTTATTAGTTTTAATGAGGCATTTAGTGAAGGTGATGTATAAAGTAAGATGACACACCACCGTCCCAAATGGGCTCTATAACAGAGATCATGCATCTCAGTCCCAGCACATCTCTCTAACTCTCCTGTAATACTTTGAAAAATGCCCTAATGATTCATGGTGATAATAGTACAAAATATGATATGGAATCAGTATTATAGCATATACTTTTAATGGCAAATAGGTAAAGAAATACTGGTAAATTAAACTCTCTGATTGTTAGGTCTCCCTAGAATTTGTGGGGCCATTTTGTTCATTGAATCCAACCTCTACTCAGTACAGGTACCCAAGTCAAATGATCTGATTCAAATGTCTGTCCAGTATCTCTTGAATACATCCAGGGAAGGGTGCTTGATACTCCCCTCTGCTACCAAACTGTTCCTAATCCTACTTGTTATTTCTACTATCAAACTACTTTACTATTAGGCAAGACCTTGGAAGTAGTTTGCCATTGCCTTCTTCTGAGGGCTGAGAGTGTTACCAGCTCAAGGTCATCCAGCTGGTTTTGAGGGGTTTAGGACAACTCATCACGGCCAACTCGCCACGGCCAGCTTACTGCAGCCAACTCATCACGGGACAACTCACCACAGGACAAGTGTTACACTAATATCGAAGAAATGTTGGACTAGAATCATTAAAGAGAGGATGCCAAAGGAGGGACAAAATGAAATGTGAAATGACAAAAATTAAATTTTTTTAATTTTTAAATAAATTGAATCGTTGAATTGTCCTGCGGCGAGTTGTCCCACAATGAGTTGGCCATGGCAAATTGACCCTGGCGAGTTGACTGTGGCAAGTTGTCCCATTCTGAGTTTTGAGCCTAGGGTGGTTCTAGAACTCATGATCTCCTTCTTTCTAGACTGATGCCTTAATCACTGGACAAGACTGGCTTTTTTCCTCTGACTACTTTTGTTATCTTGTCTCCTATTCTGTGGAGAAATAGAGAACAGATCTTTGCCATCCCATCAATACCTAGGACTTATAAAATAATACTTCTTGGTGATGTTTTACCTTTTCTTACTAAAAATACATATTTTGTGCAATTGAATGGGTTCATTCCCCTTTCTATCTTTTCCTTTCTTATATCTTCACTTATCAAAATATAAACTCTTAAGTTTTGTGTGATATAAAGCGGCCTTTTGTATGTGGGCTTAGATTGTGATGCTCACAGATGCTAGCTTACACTTATTTTGTGGGTCCAGTACTGCCTTCCCATAGGCTTATGAGTGTGGTTTCAAGTGCTGGTTTTAATCTTATACTATTTATGCCTGGATGCTATGTTAACTTCAGGACTACATCTCTTTACTGGAATTGACCTGACCTCTTTGATATGCTGGGGAAGCAGCTGGTTGTTCCCAATTTTTGGGAGATCAGAGATTCACAGGGGATGATCTTTCTGTCATCGTGCTGGCCCTCTAGAATTGCCTCTTGTCAGAAGTGCTTGTGGCCTAATCTAGGCACCTTCTGGAAGTTCTGAAAATTGAACATTTCCCAAGGGCCTTTAGGAGCTGATGCCAGATGCTATCTGGGATGCATGTGTCTGCAGTTTTGACTACAAGTTTTTGTATTTTTGATTGTATTGCTTCTCCGCCCATATTTCAAGCCACCAAGAATCTGCATACAATTGTGGTAGAATATAAATGTGATAAATAAATAAAATGAATATGTAAATGCCAGAATCTAATGCTCTGAAATTATAATTTTTGTTCCCTAAATGGCAACAGTTTTTAATTGCTAAAGTAATTTAGTATTTATTAATTTTATCAAGCTCCCCAGAAACATTTGGAGTGGGGCGGCCTATGCACAGTGAATATGTTCAGAATGGGACTTAAAAGAATGGTAGGTCATGATGACATTTTATCTTTCTGAACCTAAGAATCCATTATTCTTAAGAAAAACATTTAAGAAAACTGCTGCAAGAACACTGTTTCTTAAAACCAGGAGGTTTAAAGTGAAATATCAATACTCATCAGAACTACTAACCAGATTCTACCTAGCCTAATTAGGCTGCTGGCATTACGTTAGCTGACAACGGTGCTATTTAAGAGCTGTATTTCTCTGATGCCACTGCCAACTACTTGGCCTTTGTCCTATATAGATTTTTTTCCTTAAGTGATGAGAATATTCTCCCCTAATGAATTAAACCAGATCTTAGAAGGATGCTTATCTTCCTTCATGATACCTTTGATTTTGACATCATAGCAGGTTTTATAGAAATAACCAGTTATCTATCATAACTGTTTTGCCTGATACTTACTTGGGAATATATTACTGCCCTCCCACAACCCTGTTCACAGTATCCCTGCCCCCAATTTACACAGAGAGAAATTTGGCCAAGTTTCACTTAGAATTATAAGTCCAGAAACATTAAACCCTGGACAAGGTATTAATTGCAGGAAGGTTGTGAGATTGTAAAAAAGGAGAGGACTATCTATTTTTATCTTTTGTTTCTATATGAGTAAGACTAGTTAAGTGCTAAATTAAGAAAAAAATTGATCAATGAAATCTGGGTCAGAAGGGAGTTATATAGCAATCTAGGGACTAATGAATGCAAGATGTAGATTAGAAATTTTATTTTATGGAATATGAATTGAGCTGCAGTGCTTTGTTTTTTGCTTAGGTATGTGTAGCATGATGAATTAATGGTTAACTAAATTCAGCCTCTTCTGTCTTTTTAGCTCTTGCATAATAGACTTCAGTTCTTAATAAATCAGTGATTTCATTCTGGCCAGTATCTAGATTTCAAACAAGGACTTAAGATATGGATGAAAAGGCACAAGAATGTTGACTTCCTTCCTCCTGAATAAATTGGTGCATGGGGGATATCACTGAAGTAAAATAGCACCATTACCAAATAGGCTGAGAAAAGTAAGGTTTTACATTTAGGCAAGAGGAACAAAATGCACACACACCTGCCTCAATAGCAGTAACTATGAGATGGGTCTAGGACAGTGGTTCTCAACCTTTTTCAGGTTGAGACCCCACTTGCCCCTCCCATGCGCGGTGCGACCTCGGCGCGGCACGCGCGCGACAAAAAAACAAAAAAACAAAAAAACCACAAAATGGCAGACCGTGATGGGCCGATCCGCACATGCACGGCGTGCGCGCGACGGCGCAAACTGTGCATGCGCGGCGCGCGTGCGTAAAAAAAAACAAAATGGCGGACCGCGACGGCCCGAACCGCACATGCGTGGTGCGCGCGCGACGGCCCGAACTGCGCATGCGCGGCACGTGCGTGACGAAACAAAACAAAACAAAACAAAAAACCACAAAATGGCAGACCGTGACGGCCCGAACCGCGCATGCGCGGTGCGTGCGCGATGAAAAAAAACAAAAAAACAAAATGGCGGACTGCAACGGTCTGATCCGTGCATGCACGGCGCGCGTGCGACGTCCCTATCCACGCATGCGCGGCACGCGCGCGACCAAAAAAACAAAACAAAAAAACAAAACAAAAACAAAACAAAATGGCGGACTGCGGTGTCCGGCGACCCCCGCAAAACGGTTGTTCGACCCCAAATGGGGTCGCGACCCATAGGTTGAGAACCGCTGGTCTAGGAGTTCTACCTGACAATCACTTAAATGTGAGTAAGCAGTGTGCTGCAGCCACAAAAAAAGCCAATGCAGTCCTTGGCTGCATTAACAGAAAGATAGTAAATAGCATGAAATGTTATTACCATTTTATAATGAATGCCTTGGAATACAGGTAGTCCTTGACTATTTAGTGACTGTTCAAAGTTACAATGGCACTGAAAAAAGTGACTTATGACCGTTTTTCACACTTATGACCACTGCAGCATCCCCATGGTCATGTGATCAAAATTCAGATGCTTGGCAATTGGTTCATTTTTATGACAGTTGTAGTATCCCAGAGTCACGTGAACACCTTTCGCAACCTTCTGACCAAACAAAGTCAATGGAGAAGCTACATTCACTTAACAACCATGTTAGTAATTTAAAAACTAAAATGATTCACATAACAAGAAAGGTCATACTTAACAAATGTCTCACTTAGCAACAGAAATTTTGGGCTCAGTTGTGGTTGTAAGTTGAGGACTAACTGTACTGCAACCAGTTTTGATCACCATAATATATAAAAAAGATGCTGAGACTCTAGAAAGAGTACAGAGAAGAGCAACAAAGATGATTAGGGGACTGGAGGCTAAAACATATAAAGAACGGTTGCTGGAATTGGGTATGTCTAGTTTAATGAAGAGAAGGACAAGGGGGGACATGATAGCAGTGTTCCAATATCTCAGGGGCTGCCACAAAGAAGAGGGAGTCAAGCTATTCTCCAAAGCACCTGAAGGCAGAACAAGAAGCAACGGATGGAAACTAATCAAAGAGAGAAGCAACCTAGAACTAAGGAGAAACTTCCTGACAAAACAATTAGCCAATGGAATGGCTTACCTTCAATAGTTGTGGATGCTCCATCACTGGAGGTTTTTAAGAAGAGAATGGACAGCCATTTGTCAGACATGTTATAATAATAATAATAATAGTAATAATACTAATACTAATACTAATAATAACCCCCAGTGAGGCACTACCTTGATGTGGTTGTGGGGCTTGTGTACTCTGAGGAAGATGACAGCTATGCCATAGGTTCAACCATACTGGACAGGTCTCATCAGAGGAGTCAGACAAAGAGTATCTCTCCCATAAAAAATATGGTGAGACGTAAATTTCAGAATGCCATACCAGCTTGGATGTCACCCGGGTTAACAAAGTCCGCGCTAGATATTGGAGTTCCTGGATATTTGGTGAAAAATGGGTTACAGGACTCAGGACTGTTGGCTGAGCAACCAGGGCCAGCAGCTGCAGAACTACTGGAAGAAAAGGTGTTTATCCGTCGCAGATACACAGTGATTGAAAACAAAGAAATAATGATCTGTTACTACAGATCAAGTCCAACAAGAAGAGGATATCTAAAATGAATGCACCAGTTCTGGAAAGAACAACATCCAGAATCAGAAATAACAGAACAGAGACTAGCAGATCAACGTCGATTTATAATACGAAATAAAGTATTCACAGAAACAGAATTGGACAAACTGCAAAGGTTTACCCAGGGCAAAGAAATCAAAGCCCTACCAGAAGCAATTCAGAATGTAGAGGCAAACCAGGGGGAGTTGGCAGTAAAGGAATCCAGCAGAGATATACAACTGTTCTCATTTGGAAACCAGGCACCTCTTCCTCAGGAAGATCAAAACCCTCTAACTAAAGAAATAAAAGAACAGCACAAAAACAACAGAATAAGGCTGCCTGCATTGAAGCTTGTTCCAAAGAAACAGCTAGCACAAGCATTAAAAGATGCAAATACTACAATATCAAGTATAAGCACCAATTCACTGCAAGAAACAAACCAACTAATGTACAGCACAGCTGCAGTTATAACTGAATACCTGGGATGCAAAATCAACAAAGAAGAAAAACAAATAAATAGTGCACCACAAAAATGGAAGGTTAGACTAGAAAATAAGATCAGCAAGTTAAGTTCACATGCAAGCAAGCTAGAGCAGATGAAAGAAAAGAAGCTGAAGAACGAGAAGACCAAAGAATACCTAATCAAGAAATACCACTTAGAAACAAGGAAGATCAAGGAAGCACTAGAAATAATAAAACAGTAAATAGCCAGGAAAATCAGTAGATATGAAACTCGAATTGCAAACTATAGGCAGAACCTCCAATTTCAATCCAATCAAAAACGTTTCTACAATCCATCAATGGAGAAACTGCAATGAATCAGTCAGTACCTGACAAAGAAGAAACAGTGCAGTTCTGGAAGCAGATATGGGATAACCCAAAGAAATACAACATGGATGCGTCTTGGTTAAAAGAGGTGGATGGAAATAAAACAGAAGTTGAAATGAAAGAACTAGTAATAACAACAAAAATGGTAGAAAAAAGAGCAAGGAAAATCAAAAATTGGTCAGCACCAGGTGAAGATTTAACTGCATGGGTTTTGGTTGAAACATCTAACTGTTATACACCCACTCATTGCCAAGCAGTTCAACAATATACTATAAGGAGGAGAAATTGAAAAGTGGCTAACAACTGGGAAAACCTACCTAATAATGAAAAATCCAGCAAAAGGGGCAACACCAGGCAACTACAGGCCAATTACCTGCTTACCAACAACTTTCAAATTACTAACTGGTGTGGTAGCTGATGCAGTACAACAGCATCTAGTTGAGAACAATCTCTTTCCACCTGAGCAGAAAGGAAACCGTCCCAATAGCAGAGGAAGATAAGATCAACTCCTAATAGACAAAATGATCTTGGAAAACTGCAAGAAAAGGAAGACCAACCTGAATGTGGCATGGGTTGACTACAAAAAGGCATTTGACTCTCTGCCACATGACTAGATAATCAAGTGTCTAGAAATAACAGGAGTCAGTAGAAGCATCAGAAAATTTGGGCAAAGATCAATGGCACAATGGAAGACACAGTTGCAGATCAATGGTGAGAGACTGGGAGAGGTTAATATCAAGAGAGAAATATTTCAAGGAGATTCAATATCACCATTATTATTTGTTATTGCACTGTTTCCTCTGTCAACAATACTGAATAACTCAGGACATGGCTATCAAACATCAAAAACATCTGCCAGACTATCCCACCTCCTTTACATGGATGATCTGAAGCTGTATGGAAAAACATTATCTGAAATACCGTAGAATCGCTGTGCAACACTGTCTGTATATATAGCCAAGATATTGCAATGGAGTTTGGCTTGGACAAATGTGCCACCCTTACTATCAAACAAGGAAAAACAGTGAAAACTGAAGGAATCAAGATCCTCCACGAAAATAACATTAAGAGTCTGGATGAGGAAGATTACTACAAATACTTGGGTATCCTTCAAGCTGACAACATCAAGCACATTGAAGTCAAGAAAAAGATTAGAGGTGAATACATCAAGAGAGTGAAGAAGATCTTAAAGTCCAAACTCAATGGAGGAAATACCATAAAGGCAATCAACACCTGGGCAATTCCAGTCATTAGATACACAGCTGGAACAGTGGACTGGACTCAAGCAGAACTAAAAGCAATGGATAGGAAGACCAGAAAAATAATGACAATGAATCATGCCCTTCATCCACGTAGCGACATTGATAGACTTTATCTACAAGGCAAATAGGTGGGTGTGGAATGCTGCAAGTCCATCAGATGGTTGAAGAAGAAAAAATGGCTTTGGAAGAATATCTGAAGGACAGTGATGAAGATGCACTGAAATTAGTATATCATGAAGGCTTACTGACTACTGGAGAGACCAAACTGGCCTACAAGAAAGACCAAATGAAGAACAGAATAGAGGCATGGGAAGACAAAGCACTACGTGGCCAGTATATTAAAAAAATAGCTGGGAAAGCAGATAATAAAAAGACCTGGCAATGGCTAAGAGCAGGAAAATTGAAGAAAGAAACTGAGGGACTAATTCTGGCTGCACAAGACCAAGCCTTAAGGACAAATGCATATAAAGTCAAAATTGAGAAGACAGCAACAAACAGTAAGTGCTGCCTATGCAAAGAAGCTGAAGAAACAGTAGACCACCTGGTAAGCTGCTGCAAGAAGATCACACAGACTGACTACAAGCAGCGGCATGACAAAGTAGCAACAATGGTGCATTGGAAAATCTGCAAGAAATATCATTTGCCTGTAAGCAAGAACTGGTGGGATCATAAAATAGAGAAAGTCATAGAAAATGATAAAATTAAACTGCTATGGGACTTCAGAATTCAAACAGACAAGCACCTGAAACATAACATCCCGGACTTAACAATTGTTGATAAGAAAGACAAAAAAGTCTGGACAGTGGACCTGGCAGTGCCTGGAGACAGCAGAGTAGACAAGAAAGAACTGGAGAAGATAAGAAAATACAAAAACCTACAAACAGAAATAGAAAGACTGTGGCAAAAGCAAGCAAGGGTAGTACCAATAGTAATAGGCGCCTTGGGTGCAATCCCAAAACAACTGGAGCACCACTTGAACACCATTGACATTGACAAATTTGCCATTAGTCAATTGCAAAAGGCGGTCTTACTAGGAACTGCTTCCATCTTGCGACAATATCTGTAATATCATCAAACATCCACATCTGCCTATCCCAGGTTCTTGGTAAGGACTCGATAGGTAGACAAAATGCCAAATCCAGTCTGAACATCTGGCTGACTGTGCGATGATCCATAATAATAATAATAATAATAATAATAATAATAATAATAATAATAATAATAATAATAATAATAATAAAGTTGGAAGGGACCTTGGAGGTCATCTAGTCCAACCCCCTGCTCAGGCAGGAAACCCTATACCATTTCAGACAAATGGCTTTCCAGTCTCTTCTTAAAAACTTTAAGTGTTGGAGCAGTCACCACTTCTGGAGGCAGGATGTTCCACTGGTTAATTCTTCTAACTGTCAGGAAGTTTCTCCTTAGTTCTAGGTTGCTTCTCTCCTTGATTAGTTTTCATCCGTTGCTTCTTGTCCTGCCTTCAGGCGCCTTGGAAAATACCTTGACTCCCTCTTCTTTGTGGCAACCCCTGAGATATTGGAACACTGCTATCATGTGCCCCCTCGTCCTTCTCTTCATTAAACCAGACATACCCAATTCCATCAACCTTTCCTTATATGTTTTAGCCTCCAGTCCCCTAATGATCTTTGTTGCTCTTCTCTGTACTCTTTCTAGAGTCTCAACATCTTTTTTACATCGCGGTGACCAAAACTGGATGCAGAATTCCAAGTGTGGCCTTACCAAGGCATTGTAAAGTGGTATTAATACTTCACGTGATCTTGATTCTATCCCTCTGTTAATGCAGCCCAGCACTGTGTTGGCTTTTTTGGCAGCTGCAGCACACTGCTGACTCATATTTAAGTGATTGTCCACTAGGACTCCGAGGTCCCTCTCACAGTTACTACTATTGAGCAAGGTACCCCCTATACTATACCTGTGCATTTGGTTTTTCTTGCCTAAATGTAGAACCTTACTTTTTTTCACCATTGAATTTCATTTTGTTAGATGGCGCCCAGTGTTCAAGTCTGTCCAGATCCTTCTGTATCTTAAGCCTGTCTTCTGGAGTGTTGGCTATTCCTGCCAGCTTGGTGTCATCTGCAAATTTGATGATTTCCCCATCTATCCCCTCATCCAAATCATTGATGAAGATGTTGAAGAGCACTGGGCCCAGAACAGAGCCTTCGGGCATCCCACTATACACTTCCCTCCATGTAGATGCAGTTCCATTGAGGATCACACACTGAGTACGGCCGGTCAGCCAGCTACGGATCCATGTGGTGGTGATGCTATCTAATCCACATTTTTCTGTCTTGTCAAGTAGTAGGTTGTGATCTACTTTATCAAATGCTTTACTGAAGTCCAAGTAAATTATATCCACAGCATTCCTCTGATCCACTAATTTTGTCACTTGGTCAAAGAATGCAATAAGATTTGTCTGGCATGAACTGTTTTTGACAAACCCATGTTGGCTTTTAGTAATGACTTTGTTTGCCTTTAGGTGTTCGCTGATTCGTTGTTTGATTATCTTTAGAATCTATAGAATCACTTGCCTGAGAAAGGGGTTAGACTAGAAGATCTTCAAGATCCCTTCCAACTCTATTATTCTGTTATGGTTGATTGTAGGTGGAAGACTAATAGACCATTCTTCACGGGAGCCAGAGAGTCCAATCCACTCCCCCCCCCGTCTTGTTCTGTCTGCTACTCAATGAGATTTGATTCTTCTCTGTCTCCTGCTTGCTTCTCCTTCTATGTCCTTCTCTGTCCAAAGATTTTCCCTAATGCCACAGTCTGTCCTTGATTCATGTAGCTTCCCATTATCAGCACTCAGATCAGAAAATCGTGTATTTTCTGACTACCCACAAGGAATTCAAAGGAATGTAGCATTACTGGTAAATATTCTCTCACACAAAACAGGATGCCATCATGCTCTTAGCAAAGCACTTTGGGAACTGGCTAACACCATGGCTATCCTTTCTTGCTGGATTTGAGGAATTATAATAATAATAATAATGATAAAGTTGGAAGGGACCTTGGAGGTCATCTAGTCCAACCCCCTACTCAGGCAGGAAACCCTATACCATTTTGGACAAATGGCTGTCCAGTTTCTTCTTAAAAACTTCCAGTGTTGGAGCATTCACTGCTTCTGGAGGCAGGCAGGTTGTTCCACTGGTTAATTGTTCTGTCAGGAAGTTTCTCCTTAGTTCTAGGTTGCTTCTCTCCTTGATTAGTTTCTACCCGTTGCTTCTTGTCCTGCCTTCAGGTGCTTTGGAAAATAGCTTGACTCCCTCTTCTTTGTGGCAGCCCCTAAGATATTGGAACACTGCTATCATGTCCCCCCTCGTCCTTCTCTTCATTAAACTAGACATACCCAATTCCAGCAGCCGTTCCTTATATGCTTTAGCCTCCAGTCCCCTGATCATCTTTGTTTCCGTTATGGCAACATGGAATTGGGGGAATAATTCATGGAGGGGGGGGGGCTTAGGTTCTCTTGAACAATAGACAAGACAACAAATAAGCAAGAAAACAAAGGGTAGCTTAAATTGCAAGATGGTCACAGTTTGTTTCTCTTGAAGTATTCAGCCCTGGATGCTCTTTTACAGAAACAGCTGTTTTAAAAATTAAAAAAGCAAAACAAAACTGAGACCTCCTTCTAGGATTAAGAAATATACCCCCAATTAAAAGCTGCAACCCTTATTGCCCTTAATGCATTTTGCTTCAGCACAGTACACTGCAGAGAATCATAACACATTGTAGAAGAGTCTTGTCCTTTATTGCCATTCAAGTTATAAATAACGATCAGTCTCTCTTGCTTGTTTGCTTCTTTAAAAAAAAGTAAGTTGCCAAAGGTAGTATTGAGAGATATTTCTAGACCATTTATTTTTAAATTACCAGCCAGAGGAGAGAAGAAAGGGGATGGGCTGGGGGATTGCAGACCAATTGCTTATCAGATGAAATCCAAATGTCACATTAGTTGAGTTTAGGAGATTAAATTTTCCAATGCCCTTCATCTGCTGCTGACATTTTGGGAGCTTTCTTTCCCCTCCCTCTTGCTCCAGCTTTCTGCTCTTTAACAACTTAAAACACAAACAGGCTCACATGCAATCCAGACAAACACCAGGTAAAGGGAGAGGACTCCATAGTCTAAACTGCCACATCATTTTGTAGGAAAGGGGTTTTGGGTGGGGGATGGGTGGAGAGACAGGCTTATCTTTGTATGCAGCTGTAGGCTTCATTTTAAGTAGAGCAGGGGTTCCCAACGAGGGGTGATTGCACCCACTGGGGGGGTGAAACGATATTCCAGGGGGTGTGAAAACCTGGGTTTTCAAAATTATACTATATATTCATAATTCACTGTGTTAGTTCGAACTTTTGTAAGGGGTATGAGAATATATCAGAAGTGTTCTAGAGGTGCGGGGTATAGAAACAGTTGGAAGCCACTGAACTAGAGTGTTTACTTTGTTAAAACCATTATTCAAAGCAGGTCACCTGTTACTATAATCTAATGAGTTCTTACTAGCTTGTGGCCTGCAGGTATTTCCTTTCAGCATGTTTTCATCCATCTGTTGAAGATCCACATTGCACAGCTGAACACAGCATCTAAAAAGTGCACCTTCAGCATGTGTCTTGTTGGAATTTTAAAAAAACCCAGGTTGATTTCAAATAATAATCTAGAAAGACAAGGCAATGTTTGACTCTCCTCCTGCTTTTCTGCTTCTGTTGAAAGCTTTGCTCTCAGTCAAAAAGGATGACAGATCATTTGCAAAGGAACACTGAGATCCTTTTGTGCTGCCTTGATCAAGACTAAACAAAAACCTTCATCCACTATCTATCTTCCTCCCAAACTGGAGTAGCCAATAGAACAAGCAGATAAAGGGCAAGATCACTATTTTCTGCCAATTCAGTAGAATAATGCTAAAAATGATTGTTAACATCCTTCGTGACAAAATCTGACACCTCTGATTTTATGACAGCAGGTTTTTATTGTAATTTCTTTACTTTGCTGGGTTCCAGTACTTTAGTGCATTGTGCTTGAAATCCAGTTCTAGTTTTTCACAGTGAGCAGAAACATGCTGACAAAACTCAACTAAAATTTTAAAAAAGCTCAACTCTCTCTAGAAAAATTGGACCCTAATCTCCAGTGATACTTTAAGTGTGCTGAGAAAGATAAGCCATTCTCTTGCACTTGTAAAGCCAGGGCTGGAGAGGAACATGGGTCACTCTTATTTTTCTACCCCATCTCCATTCCAACCTTGCCTTGGTTTGAAGGGAGAAAGGGAAGAAGAGAAAATAAATTTTGTTATTCCCAGATTGGCAAAGGCTCCAATGAATGAAAAGTTTTTTTTTACTAGTGGATAGAAGGGTGCCTCAGTTCCACTACTGCCCCATTTAAGGTTATGCCTGTGGAGCTTTATAAATGACAGTGGTGTCTTTAGCGGAAAGACACCTTTTCCTATCCAGCCCTCGCCTCTTCAGATGCTGATTTTAAGAAACTGGACTGCACTTGTGAGCACTTAAAAATACAAGATGACTGAAAATAGAAGAGTAAAACATATTAACAACAAGAAAAGAGTCAAGGAAACTATAGATCCACTAAAGAGAGAAGATGGCAAGGAAAAAACAGACAACAGGGAGAAAGCAGAGTTGTTTAACTCATACTTTGCATCAGTCTTCAAACAAAAAGAAACTGTAGCCCAACATACCAAAAAAACGACTGCAAAAGACAAATTAAAACAAAAATTAAAATAAGCAGGGAAATGGTAAGAGAACACCTATCCGACCTTGACGAATATAAATCACCGGGGCCTGACAGATTACATCCAGAGTTCTGAAGGAGCTGGCAGATGTTATCTCAGAACCATTGCACCACATCTTTCAAAACTCCTGGAGCACCAAGGATTGGAAAAGGACTGATGTGGTTCCCATCTTCAAAAAAGAAAATAAAAACAGACCCAGGAAACTACAGACCAATCAGTTTAACATCAATACCTGGGAAGATTCTAGAAAAGATACTAAAAAACCAGATCTGGGAACAACTAGAAGCAAACAAAGTTATAACTAGTAGCCAGCACCGGTTTGTTAAAAACAGATCATGCCAAACCAATCTTATTTCATTCTTCGACAAAGTGACTAAATTAATAGACCAGCGAAATACTGTGGACTTAGTATACTTAGACTTCAGTAAGGCATTTGATAAAGTAGAGCACAACCTACTCCTTGGTAAGCTAGAAAAAGGTGGAATAGACAACATCACCACCAGATGGATCTGTTGCCAGTTGGCTGGCAAACTACTCAAGGAGTAGTCCTCAACGGCACTACATCCAAATGGAGAGAAGTAAGTAGTGGGGTACCACAAGGCCCAGTACTCTTCAATATCTTCATAAATGACTTAGATTAGGGAATTGAAGGGGAACTCATCAAATTTGCAGATGACACCAAACTGACAGGAGTAGCCAACACCCCAGAAGACAAACTCAGGATCCACAAGGATCTTGACAAATTTGAACAATGGGCCCTATCCAACAAAATGAGTTCAGTGTAGAGAAAAGCAAAGTTTTAGATTTAGGTAGGAAAAATCAAAGGTACAAGTACAGATTGGGCAAGACCTGGCTTAAAACAGTAACTGTGAGAGGGACCTTGGAGTCCTAGTGGATCATCACTTAACCATGAACCAGCAGTGTGCAGCAGCAGCCAAAAAAGCTAATACAGTCCTGGGTTGTTTAAACAGAGGCATAGAATCAAGATCACACAAGGTATTAGTACCATTTTATAAAACCCTAGTAAGTCCATATCTGGAATACTGCAGCCAATTTTTGTCACCATATCATAAAAAAGATGTTGAGAGTTTGGAAAAAAATCAGAGAAGAGCAACTAAGATGATCAAAGGCCTGGAGACTAAAACATATGAAGAACAGCTGCAGGACTTGGGTTTGACTGGTCTAAAGAAAAGAAGAAATGGGGGAGACATGATAGCAGTATTCTGGTATTTGAGAGGCTGCCACAAAGAAGAGGGGGGGTCACATTATTCACCAAAGCACCAGAGGGCAGGACAAGAACCAATGGTTGGAAATTGATCAAAGAGAGAAGCAACCTGGAATTAAAGAGAAACTTCCTGACAGTGAGGACAATTAACCAGTGGAATAGCTTACTCCCAGAAATTATGGGTGCTCCATCACTGGAGATTTTTAAAAAGAGGCTAGAGACTCACTTGTCTGAGATGGTGTAGGTTCTCCTGCTTGAGCAGGGGGTTGTACTAGAAGACCTCCAAGGTTCTATTCTATTCTATTCTATTCTATTCTGTTCTGTTCTGTTCTGTTCTGTTCTGTTCTGTTCTGTTCTGTTCTGTTCTTGTTCCTGTTCCTATTCTATTCCTATTCTAGTTTCTAGTTTATATTTTCTTCAACACGGTTGCCTTCCTTTCGTTATCTATTCTTTAAATATTCTGTAAGATGTGGTGGTTTTCCGTTCACATGTTTAAAGTGTCACTGAACTTGCATCTTTTTATAAAGCTGCAAACATGCAATTCTATTAAGAACATAATTTAAAAGAATGTGTTTGCATATTACATACCACCACTTCTGAGCGTTTGGACTAGAACGCATCCCTGGAATAAACCACACAAACTACCTTATCTGGATGACTATCCTGTAATGGCATATAGCTTTATGAAGATGACAAAGAAGCTCTTAGCAGATGATGACTGCCTTCATTCAAAATTTTGTCAAATACAGCATTGATCAAGCAGCATCTCCCTCCCTCATACACCTGGAATTGCAGTGAGAGGCAGATGAACAGTTTTGCTTGCTCTCCCCACATGACAAATTATTAATAGCACTGAGAAGTAGGACATTTCATTCTAAAGAAAATCTATTTAGAATTTCCTACCAATCATTCTGTTCTATCTTTCCTCCATATTACAGAACTGTGTTCCATTCAAAGCCAGTTGGAGAATGTAACAAGAAAAAGGGAAAGCATTATGGGTTTGCTGTTGATGGAAGCCATTCTGTAGGGAATATTTATTTATTTATTGTGCCCTTAAGTCAGTGTCCTAATGACTCCATGGATAATTCTCTGCAGTTTTCTTGGCAACATTTTCTGTATAGTTTCCACTGTCTTTTTCCTAGAGCTGAGTGAGATGGTCTATTAGATAAGTGTTTCTCAACTGTGGCAACTTTAAGGTGTCTGGACTTCAACTCCCAGAATTCCCCAGTCAGAATCTTTTCCACATTCAGAATCTCCTATTACCCCTGTATCTATATAAATTCTCTCAATCTTTCATCACAATTGAATGAAACATGTTTTTAGCTTCATATTTATTCCTTTGCTATGGGTATGGGTACACTTAAAGCATTTATTTGAAATAAGCAGACCTTTCCCAAGAAAATAATCAACAGTCAGTCAATATCTAATTAATTCTTGGATCTACAAGTGGCTTGAACATTTTTTTTACCCTCTGTTTAAGTTTCATCTATCCATTTATGTCCCTGAATATAATAATTTTTCTCTTAGATCACATTCATTCAAACTACGGCACAATTTTCCTGAGAGGTCATTTCTATTTCTTTTATTATCACTATTCTCTGAAGTGTAACTTGCAATATCACCATCGTATGAACTCCTATACCTGTAAGAACGATGATACAAATTCATACTTTGTGAAATTCATTTTTACATTCATAATTAAATCTACACTATCCTTTCTGTGCTTATATTAATCAACTCACTATGTACAACAAGACCTTTTTCGGTCAGATTTATTGTATGCTTCCCCTTCCTTTTAATTTCACATAGAGAAATGTGCCTATTTTTCCTTTTATTTTATTGGTTAATTCATACTATTTACCAATTATTCTTCTTGTAGATCAAGCCTCATGCCTCCTCATGCCATAAGTCTCACCAGGGGGCCCACAGATATTGATCTTTGATGCTCATTATGGCTTTAGTTAATCAAAGATTTCACTCTTTTTAATTAAGATATAGAAGGTATGGACTAAATGATCAACCTTAGTCATATCCATGCAACATGCACCATTCTCTATTAATAGTGATGAACAATTCTGACATATTGTGGTCTATATGCCATAAGAACAACCAAAGCTTCATGCGTGTTCACTCTGTTTTAGAATTTGTAATCTAGAGACTATTTTGCAAGTCAATGACTATTACCCAATTCATACCAACACAGTGCACAGGCACACAGGATAGAGAGGAATATATTAACACTTGGGGAACAGCATTTTTTTTTTAAAAAATATCCTTTTTTAAAAAGAATGGGAAAGGAAGGATTTTTGTTTATCCATCACCCCCAGCAGCTCATTAGATAGAATACTAATCAAATGGCATTTCCTGAGCTTTCCTCTTAGTTAGTTGGAGGAAACATGTCAGTCTCGTGTTTCCTGCACAAATGATAGCAGTGAAGGTAGTTGCAGGTCAATGTCAAACTACTTAGGAAGGTTCAAGGAGTAAAAATAGTGGTGATATAAAAATGCTTGTTGTTTCTTTTTTTCTAGTTGGAGGACTCTAGCAAACTGCAAATCAGTAGACAGCATCTTTTTCTCCTTAGCATATTTTCTCTAGGAGGACAACAGTTTGAACATAAAATCAAGCAATGTGATACCTTCTTACTCCTCAAAAGAAACAAAATGGTTGCCACAGTTTGGAAAACTGCATGCTGAAGTTTCCTGTATGGCTGAGAACAGCCTGAACCACAACTTGACCACAAAACAGGGGTCATATTGGTGTGATTAAAGAAGCCTTTCCCAAATGACAAGTAGCGCATGACCAGGGAAACAAGGTTCACATTTCATTAAACAGGTTTAATGCAAGAAACACGGGATTAAGTCAAAGGATCCTGGAAAATGAATAAGCACACCTTTTGTCCTCATTTATTAACAAATTCATTAAGATGAGGTCTCAGTGAGTTGCTTAATCGGCTTTTTCCTGGAATGTGAAACCAAAGAACTAACTGTCCTTTTTCTAGTTAAACCTAGGATTGCAATATCCATCTGCTTTTCATTAGCAATGCCTTTGAACACTTCCTTCCTTCCTTCCTTCCTTCCTTCCTTCCTTCCTTCCTTCCTTCCTTCCTTCCTTCCTTCCTTCCTTCCTTCCTCCCTTCCTTCCTTTGCTCCTCCCTTTGCTCCTCCCTTTGTTCTTTCCTTGATGTAGTCTTGATGCCTACATGCTTGGGAATTTGCTGACTGAGGCAAGCTGCTTCAAGTCACTCTCTAGCAAAGAGGGCCCTTCACGGATCTTCCTTCTTCCTTCTAAAAATATGCTTTGATTTTCATTAATAGGCCTGGGGCTGTTTATGTCTCTTCTGTAGCTTACTAGGCTGGCTGTAACTCATATAGTCCCCAACACATGAACTATTTATATTCTGCCTAGCATGTTATAATTATAATAATCTTAATTTTCTTGTCTTCTTTCAGGGAAATCCAGAAGAGAATGTCAGTTAATTTGAACACTTTTCTCTGAATAAACATTGAACTCCTCTCTGTTGGATGAATGGGTAAAGTGGATTTTTAAAACAAATACAAAATATGTGAGTTCTCTTGTACAAATAATCAGACATCTTATCACTTTTTAAAAAATAATCTTTTTAAGAATGGCAGCGGAATGAAAAACCTGTAACTCACATAGTCCCCAACACATGAACTATTTATATTCTGCCTAGTGTGTCTGTACTTGATATTAGCAGCACAGCCAAATGCTATGATTTATTGGGAATGTCTTTATGTGTATACATATACATGCAGATACACATAAGCATGCCACATGTGAGCGCGCGCAGACACGCACACACACACAGAGTGGCCAGACACATCAAGAAAGATATAAATATGTGTATTTTTCATTGACCTGGTATAAATATCAAATTGTGCTGTTTGATATTTGTCACTTGGATGAGATGGGTAGTATAGAAATTTGATAAACAAAAATAAACAAAAATGATTATATTTTTATGACAATATTAATTTGTAATTCTAACGTGCCTATCTGGGGGTCATAGAGTTGATCCCATTTATGAACACCATCTGCAAAAACAGGAATTGGCAGCTCCAATGGCTCCTATTCTCAGCAGTGTATTTTATAAGCTCCCGAAGCTTGCATGGAAACCCCATCCATTTGCATTGCTTCATATACCCCTGGTCTCTAATGCATCAATCACAGTCCATGTGCTTTGCATTTTAAACTCCATTATAAGAAATGAAATGGAGGGGAAAAGCCATATAGTAACACCCATTTGCTCAATTTCTTAGCAATTTCTCTTCCTCTTTTTCCTGCACTGCTGCTCTTCATCCACACCCACTGTACTGGAAATACAGAGGCAAAGTTACTTTATTTACATCATATCTTCACTGTCCAGTTATAAAAAATTACAGTTTACTGAGATTTTCCACTAAACATGCATAAGCCTGCAACAGGTTTCTGCATGTAACAAAATGGGCAATTATATGATTGTATAAGGATGCAGTATGGAGGCTGATACTGGATAAAGACACTTTTAAATACTTTTCCCCAGTGCTTCTTTGCTGGATATAAGCCCCCCAAACAATGTCTTTTATTCCTTGAGAGAACATAGCTCTATTTTATTCTTATCCTCCTATCTTTCTTACAAGGGCAGGGTAGGGTTAACAGAAAAGAAATGAAAAAGATTAAGCCCTTTCTTAACATATGTAAGACAAAAAAAAAACAAACAAACACATACACAAATTATAAAATGGAATGCAACATAAAAATGCAAGCAGTAAAGAACTCACATCTTGGGGAAGAAACTCAAGATTTACAAGTTTTTATTTGAATGAAAAGATCAGCTTGACTTTCCTTCACCTTTCCTTCCCAAGGTATATTTTTTTCTCTCTCCCAGAAAGATAGAAACAACTAGGATGGTTGTTTTCTGATTGTAGAAAAAAATGAAAAGTTCCTAAATTGTTACTTTTGGAACTGGTAGGTAAGGACCAAAGCTTCCAGGTTTTGACTTTTTGATTCCTTCTAACAGCTGAGCATTTGAACCAACAAGAGAGATCATAAAATGCCATAAAATGCACCAATCACAAACTACTTTATGTATGTTTTATTAGAAAGCAGAACTGGAATGCTATGCGGTTTAAAAGGATCAGACTCATAAAAATAATACATACATAGGTGACTTCTATTCATACCACAGAATGTATCAGAATTGCATCTATCCAACCACAAAAGATTCTGCTGAGAAAAAAATGCTTACTATTTTTTAACATTCTAGGAAATTAATTACTTATTATTGATCATATACAGAAAACAAAGAATACTGTTTATGATGTCCAGGAAAATCAGTGCCGCTTAAGTATTATCAATGGAAGGGGGCAGCTTAATTTTGTTCCAGGGGATTGTTGCCTTTATTATGATATATACACCATCTTACAACTCTACAATTAGAATAAGAGTTTTGGGGAAAATAATCTTAATTTTTTCGTCTTCTTTCAGAGGAATCCAGAAGAGAATGTCAGTTAATTTAAACACTTTTCTCTGAATAAACATTGAACTCCTCTCTGTTGGATGAATGAGTAAAGTGGATTTTTAAAACAAATATAAAATATGTGAGTTCTCTTGTACAAATAATCAGACTCCTTATCACTTTTTTAAAAAATAATCTTTTTAAGAAGTTCATAATCAGAATGGCAGCAGAATGAAAAACCAGTCCAGTGAATAGGAATCTCATTTCTATTTCTCTCCACATTTATATCTCCCATAAGCTTCTAGAATAAAATCACTTTTACTGAATAAACATTGTCTCTCTGAATTAACTTCATTTGAGGGTGATCATGCTCTATTTAAATGGCAAAATGGATGCAAACAAAAATGAAAGAGTTAGGTCATTTATATTTAATTCCATTGAATATTATTCATTATCTTTCTAATTGCATCATCAATGCCATCCTCATCATCTTTTCTACATTTGTTGGATTTTGTTGGAAAAAGATTCATTGCCATCATAAATAAATAAATAAGAAAAAAAGAAAGAAAAAAGAAAGAAAGAATGAATCTCTCCTAGTTGAAACTAATTTGCTCTTCTTTCCCCCTATTTAGAGTTTTATTATTCATGGATTGTCAGAAGTCTGATGAATTTTAAACGTTTAGGGAATTTATCCCTAAGTATTCTTAAGAACCATTGTCCTCTGTAGCAAGCAAAGCTGAAGGCCTGCTAATGCATTCTCCTTGAGGAATGTCTGGAGTGATTTCTGGATTATGCCATAGAGTTTATTGTATTTTATTTACAGAAGTTTGAAAGTACAACCATGACAAAAACATCTCTCATTTTTAAAGTTTAAATTCTTGATCAAGAGTTAAAACTCTAGTGACTGACAATTGACTGTGTTTGAATGAACTTTTATGTTAGCTCTTTGACTCATCCAGAACCCCATTAAGTTCTTGAGGAACCCCAGGGTTCTATGGAACACAATTTGAAGAATTCTGACTTAGAACATGTTAGGAAATGTGTTCTATTTGGTCTCCATCAATGTTATTTTCCAGCTATAATTTAAAGGAGGGGTGGATAAGCTTCCCACGTGACTCTTATTTTAAGGGAAAGTTGTAGGAGATGAACTTGATCAGCCAAGGACCTAGAAGGCTAGCAGGGAAATTTGCTTTTTTTCCTGCCTGTGCCAATGTTCAGCAGGAAATAATAAGAAGTCCTTACTTAGCAATGATAGAGGAGCTGAGGGGACAGAAATAATTGGTAAATAGAAATACAAACAAGTTCAAATGCAGATTGATGCTAGATATAGAGGGTATAGTAGCTACTGTTTTACAGGAAATAGGTCTAAATTATATCAATAATATTGGCTGACCTTAGAAATCCATTTATTATTAAACTAATCAACTGCAAGCAATGTTTCTCTAGGAACTCTTACATTTTTGCCCTTTATAGCTCCATAAATTTTCAACAGCAAGGGAACAGGCACGCCAAGAATAGAGATTTATTGCCATGTGTTCTAAACTACTAATGATTGTGCACATCTTTGTGTGAAAGCATAGAAGGAGAGAAGGGTGGGGGAAGCAAATTAGACTAACAGTAGTACGGTAGTAGCAGCAGGAGTAACAGCTCTAGTCTGGCATGCTACAGGTTTTGCATTCAAAGGCAAAGTCATCGGCTGAGGAATTCAAGCAAGGCTGAACACAAATGAGAAAAGAAATCCTTCCGTAATGAAGAGAGTGGATGAGAATGAATAGGAAAGATGAGATTGTTTTTAGAGGAAGGAGTTTTCTTACTTAGAAGACATTGTTAGATTCCTTGCACAGGTGAATTTTTAATAAGAGCAATGGTAAAAATTGTGTGTGGGGGGGAAGAGTCTTGGTGGTTAAATTTTAGGAACTAAATAAGAAGTTTAGATAAAAGATTACCTCGTCTCTTCCCCATTCTTTCACCCTCCTTATATTTATATTTGTGAAAGAAACCTAATAATTAACTTCTGTAGGCATCCCTGTGAAACAGTTTTTGAGATAACATCCAACTCCAGTATAAAACCGATCTGACTCCCTTTTTACAACCCTGTAATCCCTTAATTTGGGGTAGAGTCAGGGCTATTTAGCCCTTAACAGTAGCTTTGGCATTAACCTTCTATTTTGCTGCAGTTATCAGCAACGACTTTTTCTGGTAGAAATCTGAGGATATATGCTTCATTGTGCTCCTAAGAAAATGGGCTGACCATTCAAATTCCAGTCTGTGTTTGAGTTGGGGTTCAAAACTGTTCTTTGTCAATAATTACCAAATTGGACATGTAGACTATTAGTCACTTCTCTCTTACTATAATATTCCTCTGGTTATAGGGTGACCAGTTTTTTGCAACTTTGTTTTCTATGAGCTTTTTTTATTGTCTAGGATTCCACATTTTTGGTTGGCTACCATTCATAAAAACAAATGAAACAAATCTTGAAAGGAATCCATTCCATATGAAGAACTGATACCAACTCAATCATGACATATAACTCGATGAATGTTAGTTCTATAGTCCAGTCTGAAAACCATATAGGAATCCCCTGTTAGTCTTCCACTAATATTATTATGAATATTATGAAGCTTAAGGACAGCAGCTTTCTCAATGGAGATATTAGTGATTTGCACCTTCTCACCAAGCTGGCAATGGACAACCTCTGTTCCTGCTCTTGCATACAAGTTTGTTTTTCTCTGCTCTGAAAGATTTGAAATATTCCAAAAGCACTCCACAGCCAATCAAATGCAGTCAGTTCTGGAGTGAGTTAAGCTAGGAGTGGATACTTGGGAGTAATTTTGAGCAGCATTCTCTCCAAGTATTCATATTGCACATAGTAACTAGCAAAGGCCTATTTCCTTGGGGAACTGAAGCTCTCTAGTTTATACTTAACATTCTGATTGCCAGAATTACAGGATGGCTGTGCCGGGAGGAGGGTAGAGAATTAGATTCTGTCTCTAATTAGATGTTTGCTCTTCATTTGAATTTCAGATGCTAGCTTTAATTTTAGAAACTTTCCCAGGAAGCAAAATGAGTTTCTCTAGCAAAATGCACCTGGCTTCTTCAGTCTTTGTCTGATAGCTTGTCAGTATCACGAAGTGAGCATGGAGTGGGGCCAACCATTGTCTCAGCACTTGAGAATCAAAACTTTTAGAGCCACCTCTCAATTTTTAGGGACCATCTCCATGAGTACCCTCTACATACGCAGACTTCAGTTCCTAGGATTCCTCAATTAGGTTGGCCATTATTGAAAATTCTGGTAGTTGAAGTCTACATATCTAAAAATTGTCCAGACTGGGAATGCTGTTTTAAAATCTTCATGTAAATAAAGGAAGTATATCTAAACTGCCAAGAGCACATAACAGTAGACAGCTCATGATTATGTATTATTAGGTAATTAGGTAATGGTTAAGGTAGGGATGTCAAACTGACAGCCCACGGGCCGGTTTCATCATACATGAAGACGCATTTATGCCGACAGGCTTGGGGCGTATGAACTGCACTCTTCCCCTGGGCCTAGGAATGTCCCTCCATCAGCGACTGTGTGTTGACTGTGATTATATGCTGTATGAATGTAATTAATTTTATTGTATTGTTATTGTAAGCCGCCCTGGGTCCTAGGAGAAGGGCGGCATAGAAGTTTAAATAATAATAATAATAATAATAATAATAGTAATAATAATAATAATAATAATAATAATAATAATAATAATAATAATAATAATAATAATAATAATAATAATAATAATAATACTGGAGCTGCGCCCACCCCATTGCCGGCAATGGCAAAAAAGCTCCGATATGGTGCGCGACATCACGTGACGTTGCGAGTTTGACATGTCTGGGTTAAGGCATCAGTCTGGAAAGCTGGAGACTGTTCTAGTCCAACCTTGGGCACAAAGCCAGTTGGGTAACCTTAAGCCAGTCATTTTCTCCCAGCCCTAGGAAGCAGATAATGGCAAATAACTTCCCAATAACTTGCCAAGAAAACTGCAGGGACTAATCTGGGTGATCGCCAGGAGTCAACACTAACTATAGGGCACAAAAATATAAAAAAAGGTTGGATCTAAACAAGATATCTTTTAAGAAGAGATTCAACAACCATTTGTCTAAAATGGTGTAGGACAGGGGTTCTCAACCTTGGCAACTTTAAGACTTGTGGACTTCAACTCCCAGAATTCCTCAGCCAGCAAAGCTGGCTGAGGAATTCTGGGAGTTGAAGTCCACAAGTCTTAAAGTTGCCAAGGTTGAGAACCCCTGGTGTAGGATTTATTGCTTGAGCAGGAGGTTGGACTAGAAGACCTCCAAGGTTCCTTCCAACTCTGTTACTACTTGTAATATATCATTGTAGCTTCACTGTATCCCAGGAAATGTAACCTGATGCAAGCTTTGTGAAAAGATCTAATTAATCAACCATGTCTGAACTTGTATAAAGATCCATCTAATAAAGGAGAATATTTGTAGCTCATGGTTGAAATGAGAAGTCCTTGCTGCTCTCTGAGCTTGATTGTTTTCTTGCAGATGTTTCATTACCCAAACTAGGTAACATCATCAGCACTGATGATGTTGCCTAGTTTGGGTAATGAGACGAGTTCAAGAAAACATCCAAGCTCAGAGAGCAGCAAGGACTCCTCTAAGATCCATCTCTTTTTGATAGATATCAATTTTGGGTAGCTTAATGGGAGAAAGAGAGGGCAGATGAGACAATCACATGACAAACATTTGCAGGAGACCAAACATATGGCCACAGTATCTCTGTAGCACTCAAAGAGATGGAAAATAGACATATCTAGCTTATGGTAATGAATGGACAAGTAGTCACTAGCTTCAAAATTTATATTTAAATTACAAAGAAAGAAGGTGGAGTATTTTTTTGGTAACTGCAAGTTAGCAGTTGGATATATATGAACTCATATAAATATAAAACCTTTGGAGCTTCATACTTATACTTTATACTTTTATACTTTTATTGTTAAGAACAAGTCTCTTTAGGGATTGCAGGATTTATTCCCAGATGAAGGACTTCAGTGTGAATTCTGTATTTGATGTGAGCAACAATGATATTATATGTTTCCAATCAACTAACAATGATAGATGGTTTTGTTTTAGCATTTAAAACTTGTCTTTTCACTCTGCACTGTTTCTTTTCCTAAGGTTTCACTATGATAGTCTATGCTAAAATTGTTCTGATTTCAGCATTCCTTATCCTGGAAAATAAATTTATTGTTATGATATTTGATAAAACTACATGGGAAGATTTTAGCTGAACACTGATAAAAGAATACAGAGAGAGAGGGACAAAAAAACAACAACCCCAAAACCAGAACCAAAAATAAAAAATAAAAAACCCCAACTAACCAAGCAAGGAAGCAATGAGAATTTAAACCATGAAATAAAACTGTGAATCCATTTCAAAATGCAATAAAACTTACAAATATATATTCTTGTTTTTTTCTCCAACGCACCTCCCTACAATCACCAAGACTGATGAACATTTTTTTGGTCCTATTTCTGTTCTTTGAAATTTCTCCTTGTTGAAATGTACTTAAATGTTTACAACTTTCTTTCCATTACCAGTTGATAAAGAAGAGTGACAGGTTTGCAGCTCCACAACTTACTTTTCACCATTTTAAGCATAATTTTACTTTGGAGCCCATTAAATGAACAAACGCATTGAACAACTGTAGCAAAGAAAACTCTCTACAGAAATTAATACAGAATCCATTTACTGTGTAACACAAAAGCAAAGCAATTGCAAGATACTTACGTATTCTGTATCAGCCTTGGAGTCATAGTATTCAATATCTTCCTCCTGTAGATTAAAAGAAATAAGTGTGATAAATACAGTGCAGGACCCAGGAAGATTTTTCACCATGACAGGATTCCTAAATATTAGTTGGGTCCAAATATCACATAGGACCATGGATCCCTGAGGAATTATTAGAAAACTTTTGGAGACTTTTTTGAGGCAGGCTGATAGTGGCCAGAGTTCGTGATTGGATTTTATTGATGAGGTGAAGGAACAATGCTGGGATGTATGTCTGGCAGGAGATTCCCCGAGAGCAGCTGCAACTCTACCACTTTTTCGTCTGGCTTTTGCTGTAAGTTGTAGTCTGTTGTAAGTTGTAGTCTGCCAGGGACACTCTGTATCTCTTTTGATCAGTATCATGTATGCATGTCATTTGGAAATGGGTCAGTAGAAACACCAGAGCTTGCCATGAAAGATGCCTATTGACTAGGTAGTTGCATGAACAGTATGATCAGTTCCAAAAGAAAAATGCTTGGTGGCAGTGCATTAAGAGAGATGGCTGAACTAGGGTTCCTGTACGCCAGAAAGGCTATTTCTATGTTTAGAAGCTACTTTGTTGTGATCTATTACTTTTAAGTGAAAATCTACTTCTTAGGTGTAAACAAGATTGTTATGATTTATGTTGATTGCTTTTATTTAATATCCTGTGACTATCACTAACTATTGTATCTCATGATTTATGATGATTGTATTTTATGATCATGATTTATCACTTGTTGCTTGCATGTACACTGAGAACTTATGCACTAGAGATAAATTCCTTGTGTGTCCAGTCACACTGGGCCAATAAGAATTCTATTCTGTTCTGTTCTGTTCTAATTTTATTCTATTCTATTCTCAAAAGTCACATAGAAAATGTTTAAATATATAAATGATTTACAAACCATAATAGCTAGATACAGAAAACATGGCATGATAGAAAGAAGCCACATTAGGGTGACATATCTATACAGGTGAACTCAGATGGCTTAAGAAATCCCATAGAACAGAGGCAGATTACTAAATAAAAGCATACAAAATAATTGGCATGCTGCAGCTAGGTCTAAAAACATACTATTGTTAATCCATGTGTATGATCTACATAATTAAAGTAAAAAAATGCATGGGTTGTTAAAATAAAATGAACAAATTTTGTCTTTACTCCCAAAGGGTCAGCTTTCACTCATTGTTTGCCTTTTTTTTTAACTGCAGCAAGAATGAGAGCAGGTTGCAATGGGACTAGCTTAAAACTAAAACCAATAACTTTTCTGAGCCTGAACAATGGTGATAAAAATCCTATTAATAATTCTTTCCTCTCTTTGGAGAGCTGTCCTGTGAACAGATGATTCTATTTCCATTTCATGCCATCTCTTTTTTTTTCATAATTCTGCTCTACGATGTTTCCACGTCATTCATATATCTTTTTGAAAGATATTTATTTATTAATTGGACTTGTATGCCGCTCCTCTCCGGAGACTCGGAGCGGCTTACAACATATACAAAACATCAAAGAATCTAAGTCCAATCAAAATATTAAAAATAGACACCCAACACATGTACAACTTTCAAGCAACAATCACAATCATCCCCAGGCCTGCCAGCAAAGATAGGTTTTGAGATTCTTTCGGAAGGCCGGGAGAGTGGGAGAAACGCAGACTTCAAGGGGCAGTTGGTTCCAGAGGGTGGGCGCCACAACAGAGAAGGCCCTCCCCCTAGGACCCGCTAGACAGCATTGTTTCGCTGACGGGACCCGGAGGAGGCCGACCCTGTGCGCTCTCACCGGTCGTAGGGAAGTATGTGGCAGAAGATGGTCCCGTAAGTATCCTGGTCCAGAGCCATATAGGGCCTTATAGGTAATGACCAGCACTTTGAATTGTGCTCGGAGACAATAGGCAACCAATGCAGCATGCGGAGAGTTGGTGAAATGTGGGCACAACATGGAAGGCCCACAATTGCTCGCGCAGCTGCATTTTGCACTAATTGTAGTCTCTGAACACTCTTCAAGGGCAGCCCCATGTAGAGAGTGTTGCAGTAGTCGATCCTCGAGGTGACAAGAGCATGTGTGACTGTGAGGAGAGACTCCCGATCCAAATAAGGATGCAACTGGTGCACCAGGCGAACCTGGGCAAATGCCCCCCCTCACCACAGCCGATAAATGATGTTCCAATGTCAGCTGTGGATTGAGGAGGACTCCCAAGTTGCAAACCTTCTCCGAGGGGTTTATAGATTCACCCCCCAGGGTAATGGAAGGACAGATTGAAGCGTCCTTGGGAGACATAACCCACAGTCACTCCGTCTTGTCAGGGTTGAGCCTTAATCTGTTAACGCCCATCCAGACCCTCACAGCCTCCAGACACCGGCACATCACCTCAACCGCTTCACTGATTTGGCCAGGAGTGGAAATGTACAGCTGAGTATCTTCAGCGTACTGGTGGTATCTCACTCCATGCCGATGGATGATCTCTCCCAGTGGCTTCATGTAAATGTTAAAAAGTAGGGGGGAGAGAACCGACCTCTGAGTCACCCCACACGGGAGTAACCTAGAAGTGGACCTCTGACCCCCCACAAACACCGACTGCGACCGACCAGAGAGATAGGAGGAGAACTACCGCAATACGGTGCCCCCCACTCCCAATCCCTCCAGCCGGCGCAGAAGGATACCATGGTCGATGGTATCGAACGCCGCTGAGAGGTCAAGAAGCACCAGGAAAGAGGACTGGCCTCTATCCCGGACCCGCCAGAGATCATCCATCAGAGCGACCAAAGCAGTTTCGGTGCTGTAGCCGGGCCTGAACCCCGACTGCAGAGGCCCCAGATAATCAGCTTCCTCCAGAGACTGCTGGAGCTGGAGTGCCACCACCTTCTCAACAACCTTCCCCACAAAGGGGAGGTTGGAGACCAGACGATAGTTGGTCAGAATTGCTGGATCCAGGGAAGGCTTCTACTTCAGAATTCATACTGAAATATGTATTTCAAATGATTGTATTTCAAAATATTTGTATTTTAATACATACTCTTGCAACATTTAAGAGAGAACTGTGTTAATGTTCAAAGATTTGCAAAAGACTTTGATTTGTTTATTTTATTTATTATGTTTGTATATTGATGAATCAGACTGATTCACAATGATTTATAAGCAGATGCAACTAAATCCATTAAATTATAAATAGAAAACAGTAATATAAACCATTACTAATAAGGCAGTATGGGAAGCTTGAAGACCTTTCGAAAAAGTTCTATTTTGATGTGCGACTAGTGAATTTCAACTCTGTCTCTGAGAAGAAGCATTTCCTCAAGGTGAGAACAGGCAAGAACAAACACTATTGTAATTTCCCACCTTCACATTTATGGGAAAAATTCCTCACAGGGCATGAAAATGATGAATGGGTTGGCCCCATAAGGAGGATGCATCCTGGAGAAACTTGAGAGCTCTACCACATATGTTAAAATCAAGCTGTGGTGGTGCAGTGGTTAGAATGCAATACTGCAGGCTACTTCTGCTGATGGCTGCCTGCCTGAAGTTTGGCAGTTCAATTCTCAGTGGTTCAAGGTTGACTCAGCCTTCCAGACTTCTGAGGTCGGTAAAATGAGGACCCAGATTGCTGAGGGCAATAGGCTGACTCTGTAAACCTCTTAGAGCAGGCTGTAAAGCACTATGAAGCAGTAAATAAGTCTAAGTGCTATGGCTATTTTGAACTGTACCTCGAAGCCTGTGGAAAAATCGATGCAGTGCCTATCACATTGGCACTGTTTTCACCAACCAGTGGAAATTCCAAATAGTGTTACAGTGATGTCGTTTATTTGTGATCAGGGCACTTCACAATAATCAGGGCCTTCTCATCTAGCTAGGATCACGACTGGCAAAACAGCCAAAGCTGGGCATGTCCTTTACCCGGAGTTGTAATTCCAGGAAGACTCCTAAATTTTCACTATCTCATTACAAATATGCTGAATTCAAGGACTACATTTCCAAAGGTCATTATGAGTAGTTTATAATATTCTCCTCCTAATTATGATTCTTTGAATGTATGAGAAGCATGGGATATATTCTTAGTCCTTAAGGAAGAATGTGTACTAATACTGGAGATCTTAGACATTGCCCTTCCTTTTACCCAGAACCTCTAAACAGGCAATGAAATATTAGAGACTGAATTCATAATTCCAAAAAAGAACTACATGCCATTAAATATGCAGCATTTAGAAACGATTTGCATAGAAAGCTGTGTTCTAATTTCTCTTCTATGCTAGGATACCCAGTAGCTGATCAAATTCATAAAGGGACCAGCAATTCAGAGAGCAGCAATGCTGTCAAAATATAATGCTCTATTCTACCAAAAGGAGTAATGTTAAAGGGCACTCAGAGTTTGTATTCTACAGGCAAGAATGGAGTGAGACTGAAGCGGCAGTGGTAGCGCGCTCTCCTCTGCAGCTCACTCATCACCATCATGGCTTCCAGTGCATCCATCGGTGGCCCTGAAATTCTCACTGTCCTAATAGAAAAAGGATATTCTTCTGCATCTGGTCGTGTTGCAAGGATTGTAACCCACTTTGGAGATTCCAGGGTATGCAGGAAATTATATTTAAAACATGTCAAGAACTGCATTCTTCAGTCTATTTAAATCTTTGAGATGATGGGCCACATATATAAAGTGTGAGAGAAATGAGTTAGAATAAATAGATGTGCTTTTCTTCTCCTGGAAACCAAGGAAAGATAGTGGGCTGCTAAGAACATGTTTTCCAAGCCATTTCTTCCCAGCACTGTCTTTAATGCTCAAAGGGGCAGGGTCCTTGGGAACTTTAAGGTTACATAAACAGAAAATTAACTTTTTAAAAGACTAATGAATGGGGAATACACTTCCGATGGAATGCATCTCATTCCATAAGAAGCAGCACAATCTATGTGTTCCCACACAGATCATGGCCATGTTCATGAAGCCAGTTCTATTATTAGACTAGCCATGCCCTGTTCGGTTTTCATTTCAGAGATATTTCCTTAGCTGAAGATTGACCAGGGGTGGGCGAAAAAAGCAATGGGACTGGGAGCAAATTATGATTCTCTGTCGGCTTCTATTGAGTTTTCTTACGAGAAGCTGCCAGAGAGTGTCTGAAATTTTCCTCCTTCCCCTCCTCTCCTCTCCCCTTGCCTGCCCTCCCCTGAGATTGGCTGGGAAACTAACGGAACATTAAAATGAAACTCTTGTGACCACAGCAGCAGCACAGCACTGGAGTAGCAGCCTGTAGCACTGAAGCAGCCACAAAATTCCCTCAGGAGTCATGGCTCCCAGATTTTGGAGACATCCTATAAGAAAGCCCATTTGGGATAACCCGATTAAAAAAAATATTGTCCTATGTTGTACCATTTTTTCTCAATTAAAGGTCATAACAATGAGAATTTTAGCAGAAGATATAGATATAGATAAGTATAGATGATAGGAAACAACGTCTTCCAAAAAGTAGAGCACAGAGAATATGCTTCCTATTTGAACACTAGTTTCTACTCTTTTTCTAGTTATACCCAAGACATCACTATTGCTGTTCATAACAGTAGTAATAGTTCATAAACAACAGCCTGCTTGTTTTTGCACTGCCCTTGCTTAACTCTTACAATGAAGCTATCAATGTATGATGCGCAAAGGATTTTGTTCATCAGTTGGCTTGTTGCAGAGCCTAAAGATGATTAGAACTGTGAGCGAGTGACCGGGCCAAGATCCCAAAGCTGACTTCCATGCCCAAGGGAGGGTTATAATGATCTCCCTGCTTCTTGTCCAACACTTTAACCACGCTGCTCTATACTGGCTCTCTTACTTAGACATCACTATGAGACCTAAAATTTGACGGACAGTGAGACAACTCAATTTACAGCTGTGAAGACAGCTTGAACCAACCAGAAGGAGTTGAGGAGATATTTCTGGGTGCTCTCTTCCAAATGGATTGATCTAGCAGCAGATGGGGCATGCCCGCCCCCTACGTCAACTTTAATCACAAGAGAGTAACAGACAGTTCCTAATAAGCAGGTATTGGTGGTAAATATGTAAAAAGATTTTAATCTCAATGATTTTAGTGACATTTGCAAGAAGAATACCTTAGCAAAACCTATGTAGAGTAGGAGCACCTGATGAAAATAATTGTAATTATAACAACAGCAATAATACAATAATAGCAATATATCTTCAATTTATCAATCTGCAGGAATGAGGCCAATTGGATTATAAGTTAACTTGACCTGTATGGCTAGCAGAATCTTTCTAGTGGTAGCCCTAGATCTAGAGAACTCATACAATAGCTTGGCTTACTTAATTGAAAGAAAAATAGGAGAAGACTCTTGCATTAATTGGCAAAAACATATCAGAAGTAATGTTATAGTTTATAATGTTATAATGTTTTATGGGACTCTCCTGTTGACACTTATTTTTCTGACAAGTTCATATGCTATATTTCTTCTTGATTACTTTTTTAATAGTTATTTCACTGCTTTTTAATATTTTTAAATGTTTAATAATTATCTACTGTAGATCTATTTATTTAGTAGGTTGTATCTCCTTTAAATATTGACCAAAAATCCAGACTGACTTCTATTACTAACTGGACGTTTAGTTGCTATGTATTCATACATCTATACAGCACTGCATATGCTCTTCCAGAACATCATGCATTACAAAATTACTATAATAATAATAATAATAATAATAATAATAATAATAATAATAATAATAATAATAATAATAATAATAATAATAATAATAATAATAATAAATAAAGTTGGAAGAGACCTTGGAAGTCATCTAGTCCAATCCCCTGCTCAGGTAGGAAATCCTATACCATCTCGGACAAATGGCTGTCCAGTCTCTTCTTAAAAACTTCCTGTGTTGGAGCATTCACAGCTTCTGAAGGCAGGTTGTTCCACTGGTTAATTGTTCTAACTGTCAGGAAGTTTCTCCTTAGTTCTAGGTTGCTTCTCTCCTTGATAAGTTCTATCCATTGCTTCTTGTCCTGCCTTCAGGTGCTTTGGAAAATAGCTTGACTCCCTCTTCTTTGTGGCAGCCCCTGAGATATTGGAACACTGCTATCATGTTCCCCCTCATCCTTCTCTTCATTAAACTAGACATACCCAATTCCATCAACCTTTCCTTATATGTTTTAACCTCCAGTCCCCTAATCATCTTTGTTGCTCTTCTCTGTACTCTTTCTAGAGTCTCAACATCTTTTTTACATCATGGTGATCAAAAGTAGTATTCCAAGTGTGGCCTTACCAAGGCATTATAAAGTGGTATTAATACTTCATGTGATCTTGATTCTATCCCTCTGTTAATGCAGCCTAGTACTGTGTTGGCTTTTTTGGCAGCTGCAGCACACTGCTGGCTCATATTTAAGTGATTGTCCACTAGGACTCTGAGATCCCTCTCACAGTTTCTACTATTGAGCAAGGTACCCCCTATACTATACCTGTACATTTGGTTTTTCTTGCCTAAATGATTCGCCATTGAATTTCATTTTGTTAGATAGCGCCCAGTGTTCAGGTCTGTCCAGATCCTCCTGTATCTTAAGCCTGTCTTCTAGCTATTCCTGCCAACTTGGTGTCGTCTGCAAATCTGATGAGTTCTCCATGTATCCCCTCGTCCAAATTGTTGATGAAGATGTTGAAGAGCACGGGGCCTAGAACAGAGCCCTGGGGCACCCCACTACACACTTCCCTCCATGTAGATGCAGTTCCATTAAGGACCACACGCTGAGTACAGCCGGTGAGCCAGCTACGAATCCATCTGGTGGTGATGCTGTCTAATTCACATTTTTCTATCTTATCAAGTAGTAGGTTGTGATCTACTTTATCAAATGCCTTACTGAAGTCCAAGTAAATTATATCCACAGCACTCCTCTAATCCACTAATTTTGTCACTTGGTCAAAGAATGCAATAAGATTTGTCTGCATGATCTGTTCTTGACAAACCCATGTTGGCTTTTAGTAATAACTTTGTTTGCCTCTAGGTGTTTGCTGATTTGTTGTTTGATTATCTTTTCCAGAATCTTCCCAGGTATTAAGGTCAGGCTGATAGGTCTGTAATTTCCTGGATCCATTTTTTCCCTTTTTTGAAGATGGGAACTACATCAGCTCTTTTTCAGTCCTCTGGTAGTTCCCCTGTTCTCCAGGATCTTTGAAAAATATAGTTCAGTGGTTCTGAGATCACATCTATCAGTTCCTTGAAAACCTTGTGGTGTAATCCATCCGGTCCTGGTGATTTGAACTTGTCTAGGCTGGATAGTTGCTCACTTACCATTTTCTTGCCTATCTTAACTTGTGTTTCTATTCTGTTTTTTATGGCACTATTTTTGATAGGTTGGTCTGTTTTTCCCTTTGTGTAAAGACAGATGCAAAAAACGAGTTAAATAGTTCTGCTTTCTCCCTGTTGCTTGTCACCTTCTTGCCACTTTCCCCCACTAATGGACCAATCATTTCCTTCACTTTTTTCTTGTTTTTTACATGTTGAAAGAAGCTTTTTTTGTTATTTTTGACTTTGGTCACAAGCCTTAGTTCATTTTGAGCCTTAGCTTTCTTCACTTCATCTTTGCAGACACAGGCTATTTGCTGATATTATGCCTTAGTTATGTGCCCCTCTTTCCACTTTTTATACTTGTCCTTTTTATCTTTCAATTTATCAGAGAGTTCTTTATGCAGCCATTCTGGTTTCTTTTGAGAGCTGTTATTTTTCTTTTTTGTTGGTATTGTGCTAGACTGGGCTTTTATTATCTCACTTTTCAAAATTTCCCAAGCTTCTTGAGTTGTTTTACCCTTGAGGATTCTCATCCATGGAATCCTTCCCAAGCCCTCTCTAAGTTTATTGAAATTAGCTGTCTTAAAGTCGAAGACTCTTGTTTGACTGTGTTCTATTGCTTGTGCTTCCATAATGTTGATTTACAATATTGCATGATTACTTCCTCCCAAGGTTCCTGTGGCTTCAACACCTTCTATCATTTCATCTCTGTTAGTGAGAATTAAATCCAGTATGGCTAATCCCCTAATTCCCTTCTATATACATCTGAGAGGGACTAATTATTCTTTGGCACTATCATAGGGACGAAAACCTGCTTAGCTAAACTAATTTTCTCTTTTGTCTCCAGAATGCTAAAACTACAGGTAACAACTAACACCCAATGTTGAATGTATATGTTCTATAACTAATGCCTCTTAACATAACCTTATGACTAACGTTGTTTGCTTTAATATTGTTAAAGTAGACTGAATCTCTACCTCAGGATATGAAACTTTTACCTCAGGATCTCGGGTTGGGGACCATAAAAGATTGCACTAGTAATGGGATGAAGTCAACTCAGAAGCGCAAACGCACAATATGCGATAGACTAGATACAGTAGATAGACCATACATAGGAGAAACACCAATCAAACAAAATGTATTCGGAGTATACTTGAAGATGTAAGGGAGGAGGGAAGAACGTTTACTAAAACAGATGTTTACAAAGATTAATACCTAATGTTGTATGCTATGTTCTAGGATGATTGCTTAGCAATAGGATCTTATGTTTAATGTTGATCACATTAATATTGAAACGGATAAGGGAAACACCAATCAAAATAAAATGTAACAGGAGTATAGTTGAGGCTAGACACGAGGAGTGGGGAAAAAGGCTTACTAACTCAGACGTTTTCAAAGACTAATACTTAGTATTGTATACCAGGGATCATGATGATTGCTGCATAACATGTTTTTATGTTCAATGTTAATTGTTTCAATAAAAGAATTTTTATATATAAAAAAAAAAGTTTTGATTTAAAGAGACCTCTAGAATTAGCAGCAAGATGTTCATTATTTAACAAAAGGCTGGGCATTAGCTGAAAGTTTACATTCAGTAAAAAAAAACTAGCATTCATAATATTAAATATTAATTAAAAGTGTTCATAATATTTTCAGATTGTTATATTTTGTGTCTTTGTTTCTTTCGTGTCAGCTCCTAAATGTATACACATAGTGCTTCATTACATCTTGGAGAGCAGATTATTTAGCCTGTAGATCTTCCTGCCTCTCCTAAACCCATACAACTAAACTATGAAGATTGATTTTATATAGATGAGGTTTTATTAATGATTCCAGATGAGTTGTAGGTGAAAAGAATGGTTGTTAGTCTTACAGAAGAAGAAGAGTCAGGAGAAACTTCCTGACAGTTAGAACAATTAACCAGTGGAACAACCTGCCTCCAGAAGCGATGAATGTTCCAACACTGGAAGATTTTAAGAAGAGACTGAGCAGCCATTTGTCTGAAATGGTATAGGGTTTCCTGCCTGAGTAGGGGGTTGGACTAGATTACCTCCAAGGTCCCTTCCAACTTTTATTATTATTATTATTATTACTACTACTACTATTACTATTATTATTATTATTAAAAAATCAAAAATATTTATATCTTCTAATGTACAGACTATACTAACTCTTAACTACCTCTTTCTGTCAGACAAGGAGCTCATCCCAGGTAGAGCTTTGTTTTTTCAGATTTGGAAGAAGGCTTTAGCCTTGCTGCTTTATCCCCAAATGTAGCTGTTGTCTGATATCTGAGACATCTATTTCAAAAGATCATTTCAGATTGCGGGAACTTCCCCACCATTAATATTCTGGCTATTATTTCTTTTAAATTACATTGCATTAGAGCCAGAAATAAATTGTTCAGCTCCTAAACACAACCAGGGAACTAAGCTCATAGAGATCCTGAAGTGATATAGTAAACTTGCATGGAGGTATCCTGATTTTTGAGCTGTAAACCTCATGGCTATACTTGTGTGTGTGTGTGTGTGTGTGTGTGTGTGAACGTACACACACACACACACACAGTATTTTTGTGACCTTTTGGCCACTCTTATTGAAGATGCTGTTAAGTTACCAGATGGATAGTTCCCTAGCCACAGCTCTGTCTTCTTAAAAGGGAGTAGAGAGGGCTTTAGTTTGGTGGTCTCTTCTCAAGGCCAGCCTAGAAAACATTGATTTTATTACTTAATGTTCAACTAATATTTTTTCATTCCTGATATGCTGCTTTTACTGATGGGTATTAGTATAAATATTAACTAATTCTCCACATTGGTGATTCTTCTCATCTAAAAGATAGAAAAATGAATACGATATGTATTGGAAGTGGCTAGGTTATCCATTTGAGGATAAAACTTCTAAAAAAGAAGCAAGCATAGATGGTACCTACCTTAACTGCTTAAGTAAGGACAGGTTAAGAAACATATATAAGAATATAAGAAAAATACAGTACGTAAGAATATGTTAAGACAGTGGTCCCCAGGTCCCCAACCTTTGCGTCTTGGTGGCCTGACTGGGGGAGGAGAGGGGAACTGGGCCGTGCGAGCAGTGGGCTGGCACGCGCACACACACACACAGAGCTCCACTCACACAAGAGTGGGTGCCGTTTCATACTCCTTCAGGCTTCTCTGTGCCAAAAGCTTTTGCAAAGGGATGGAAGGCCTGAAGCAGTGTGAGATCCTTCCCCTGAAGCTTTTGTCCATTTGCAAAAGCAAAAGCAGAGAAGAGAGACTTTGGGGGTGTGGTCTCAAGCTCCTTCAGACTCTCTGAGGCTGCCAGACCCTCTAAAAGCAGATTGGGTATCCTGTACAGGCAGCTTCAGTGAATTAGCGAAGTGGGCGCACTTGTCCCACTCAGCCTCTGTTCTCAATGCTCCACTTTTGGTGCATTGGGAGCAGGCAGCTTGGTGGCCTGGCTGGTGGGGGGGGGGAGAGGGGAACAAGGCTACATGAGTGGCGGGTTGGCGTGCAAAAAAGAAGAGAAGTCTTTGGGGTGATGCTTGTGTGAATGCCCACTTCTCACGTGGCACAGTTTCAAATGGGCCATGGCCCGATAATGGACTGTAGCCCAAGGGTTGGGGACTCCTATGTTAACAAACAAGACCACACCAGCTTTCTAAAATAATGTTTTTAATATGTATATGAAACTGAGAGACATCACTTTCAAATGGGAATTTACACGTGATATTTATCACCATTTTGTACCGCACTTTGTAACAACAACAACAACAACAACAATAATAATAATAATAATAAAAAATTGGAAGGGATATTGGAGGTCATCTAGTCCAACTTTGGAATTAGTTATTTCTAAAATGAAAAGCAGATAATATAAACAGATAAATGAACATGTAGTATAAGGATAGTACAAAACGGCGGTGGGTTTTTTTGTACAATATATGTTACTTAATTAAATTCATGCACCTTTCCAATAGCAAATTGTTCTAGATTGCCTGTCCTTGCTCTTGGAGATAATGTAACATAAGATTTAAACATGCTGTTTCCACATTTCTTCTTCTAAAGCAGAAGAAAATCCATGGTTTATGATTGCAGCATGCCAAAGACCTCTCATAATTCAAACTCTCCTAATCCTCAGGTGGACTTTAATATTTCTTGGTTGTATGGCCCCTGATAAATCTGTTTTGGCTGCTTCTGTGTCATTGTGCTGTACTAATCTCTCTGTGACAGAAAACTGTGCATTGTAGTATTGCTGTGAGATCAGAGGTACAGGAGCTAGGGAAAAAGAAATCAAAATCTAACACCTGCACCGGGCAGAAATGTAAGACTTCTTCCTCCAGCCTTTGTATCAGTGTAAGATGTATAGCTTGGCTCACATATAATCCTACATGCATCCTATGGAAAAAAAATCTCTAGCATAACTAAACCATTTGCAGCAAGAAAAAGCAAGAAATGTTTCCCTAAACAACACACATTGGCTTTGTCTAGAATAGCTGACGTATAAAACCATCAGAAATCTTACTACATCTCTTTTGCTATCAATCACAAGTTTCACAGCATTGTCTATTTTAGTACAGTGTCATATTTCACTTGGCATATGGCTTTAGGCCATCCAGAGTACAACACCGATCACATATGTATATATATATTTATTTTTTTTACTATATTTTAATTTTTTTCTTACCTTTCTCTTTATTTTTTCTTTCTTTTCTGCACCTTCTACTTTTTAAAAAAAATCAGTTTTTATTAAATTTTGCTGTTGTAATTATAATCTTTAGATAAAATTATTATATTAAAAAGATACTAAAAAGAAGTTACAAGGTTAATTCTACATTTGCAAATGTGATTACGCTTACTCTAAAATACCAAAATGTCTGAGGAATAATGTAAGATTTTGTTGCAATCAATACAGAAGCAAACAATAGCAAAAGCCCAAGAAACAGGTGTTTTCTGCTTTGTGAGGATTTATCCCCTGGGCAGATTAAGTCTCTACCACTTTCCCGACTGCCCTCTGAACCCTGTGTTCTGTTTGGCATTCTGTTATATAAAGTAGATTGAGTTCTATGTCTTGAAACCATATTCAGTATTACAATACGGAGAATGGATTTAATCTATGCCTTGTTTAGGACACACAAAATATGTAGATTGTATCAAGGTTCTTGCTATGTCAAATAATCTCCTTGCAAATCCCAGCTCAGCATGAGCAGTAATGAAAGAAAATAATCCAGGCGGCTCACAATTTGGCAGCTAGTAGATGAAAGGAAACAATCTAACACCTGCACTGGGTTAATCTGTGGATCACCAGCAATATTTCTGATATATGAAGAAAACCTCTGACATTGCACTCTCTTACTAGTAAGATAGAGAGTTCTAGCCAGATAAGGACTAGTAAGCAAAGTTATGAAGGCTTTGCTGCCAGCAGCAACTACTTTTATGGAATGAAATACTATCGTGGCAGTAAATATCTATTCTAGACCTTTTGCTCCAGCCAAAAGGATTTCACTATTTGCTCCTACATAAAAAGAATGTGGAGTGTCCAACCAACTGTTCAAAGAGAGAAGCAACCTGGAATTAAGGAGAGAGTTCCTAACAGTGAGGACAATTAACCTGTGGAACAGCTGGCCTTCAGAAATTGTGGGTGCTCCATCACCAGAATTTTTTAAGAAGAGACTAGACAGTCACTTGTCTGAAATGGTATAAGTTGTCCTGTTTGAGCGGGGGGCTGGACTAGAAGACCTCCAAAGTTCTATTCTGTTCTGTTCTATTCTCTGTCTGTAATGGATAAGATTTTCCCAAGGAAAGGTAGAAAATTAAGGAAGGGAAGGCCTTATTTGGGGAGGAAAGTTTTAATAAGAAAACTTATTAAACTCACCTGTCCCTAGGTAAGAAATTCAGGAAGATAATGGGGAAGCAAAATATGTTTAGGAATACCTACATGAGATAGAAAAGAAAATGAATAGAAGGGAAAGTTGTAAATGTCATTTGTATAGTGATGGCAACTTGAGTCAAATCATGGAATATCTTCCTGCAGCAATTTCAGACAGATATTCAAAAGCAGGGGGGAAATAATGAAATGCTGTGGTTAAAATGCCATTGGACTGAGCAGTCAACATACCATGCTGTCCATTGGAGATTATCTTGCAGAACCCAATGACTACCATCTCATGGTAATTTCAACTCCCACCTGGCAGAGAATATCTGTGCAGGAGGAAGAGCTGCAGACCTGCAAAAGGTATCTCAGCCAACAGAAGGAAAAGGGGTGTGGGAAACATCTCAGAAAGGCTTTTCCCTAGTTTTGGGGAAAGTTAAAGTAAAGGTGGGGAAAGGGGTTTTCAGACTTGCAAGATGCTGTTCCTGTAACCTTACAATACTGGTAGTGTTAGTACTCATGGTTTGTGCCTCTTGCCTGGACTACCTCAAAGGGTTAACAGTGGCTATAAGGATACACTGGGTAGATGGCATCTGAGATCTAAAAGAATCAAAGAAAGTAGGGGATGTCTGATTTTTTAATATACTGTATATTTCTATCTCCCCCTTTCAATAAAATAGAGCTTGAATATTTTCCACCAATTTCAAAAGAAGCAGAGGGGATATTTAGGAGCTCGCACTATATTATCAATTTACCTGTGGGGGTCTTGCTTGTCATATTCTGATGGAACAAAATGACAGCTGAAAACTTTATTGCTAAGTGGGACACCTGCTTCTAATAACATATGTCATAGGTCTAGGGGATCTGAGGAGCCATCTTGCCCAAAAGGGACTCGCCCACCCCATTTGCTTCAGTGGAATGTGTCTGCTTTGGACCCTTTTGGCCAACAGTTCTGGCTGGGGAGGTCAAGAAACAGAGCCTTGCCTGCTGTGGCTTTGGCTCTGTGGAACATTCCACCACTGGAGGAGGCGAGAAGTGCTTCCATGCTTCTGGTCTCCCAGAAAGGTATTAAAACCTGCTTTTGCTAGGGGGCCAACTCATAACTGGGGGGAGGGGTATGAACAAGAGCTCATCCGTCACCATCATGCCATCCATCTCCTTGGTTCTAGTTATTTTATATAGCATTTGTAATTTTAATTGTTCCTATATTTGTCATTTTACTGTCTGTAAGCTGCTCAAAGACCAAGGGTCCACCACTTTTGAAATCTTAGTAAGAAAACTGCAAAACTGACGTGTCCAGGCAACCATGAGGAATCGGTGCAAACAAACATCTTGAGGTGTGAAGGACACCAGTGAAACACAGGGGAGTCCTTACAAGAAGAAGCGCATCTTCAAGCATGTGGTCATCAGAATTTCCTTTCCCCCCATACTTCTTATCTAAAGCCTACAGAGAAACCTATCTAAGGGCCAGGGTCATTAGTCATTTCTTTAAAGCTGTGTTTCTGAATTGACTTTTGCCTTACAATTGCCTATAAAAAAATCATTTCAGCTTTCAAACAAGCTTTTAAACCATTGCACTCATCAAAGAGAACAAAACATTTTAAGAAGGGAGGGTCAGGTAATACAACCACTGGAATCCAAGTGAAAGCAAAAGTCATGGAAGCCTAATTAAACCTGATTAAAAGAGGAGGGGCCAATTTAAACCCCCTTGGACAGAATATTCCTCAATCAAAATGCCAGCACAGAAAAGGCTCCCATCATGTTCCACCCACTGCCTGCCTCTTGGTAGTTGGATACACAGAGAATTTGCTGAAGCACATCTTAACCTCAGCAGAGAATAAATGACCACTGATAGTGTCCATCCAGCAAGTGACTAACTGTGCCTGCAGTGCTGATTTCTAATTCCTCTCTTCTCCACTTTTCAGCTTTCATTAATATTGGGAGTGGAGGGCCTGGAATTAGCTGGCACTTGCAAGCATGCCTGCCTGATTTCTGATTCCTCTGGCTTGCTCAGCTAAGAGATTTTAGCTCCATTCTCAGGAATTCTAAGTAGGAAGAAGAGCATCCAGGAGGAGGAGAAGAGGATGCCAGGTTTCCAGTTTTGTCCCAGACTAATTTCCCTCAAGTCACAGATACTTCTTTCAGAAAATGGTAGCCCTTAGAAATGCCCATAGCCAGGGAGAATCTGGAGGGGAAGTAGATTTTATCATATATTTTCCCAGTGCTGAATCTCTGTCTCTACATAAGATACAATCCTTAGTCATCCATAAAGTTGGTTTTAGGCTATTGGTTCACAAATCTCATCAATTAGCTCCTGCTAACAGAGCCAATAGTCCATGATAGTCCAGGGATAATTTTAAAAAAGCTGGGAAATTTAGAGGAGACTCTGGAACAATGTGGGATTATGTTCTGCCATTATATTCACTTTCCCAGTATATTTTCCTCTATCCCTTTCTTTCTTTATTTGATTTACACCCCACTTTTTCTTAAGGTGGTATACATACCTATCCCATTTCCCCCACAATATCTCTTTGATGCAGGCTAGGTTGAGGAAAATATATCAAGCCCAAACTCAACCTGTGAGCTTCTATGGCTAAGAGTAGATCAGAAGCTTCTGCATTGTGTGCCCTATTACACAATGGTGGCTGCATTACTTGCTACTATAGCTCATTTTAAGTCAAGAAGAAAGCTCATGAGCCTGCTTACACAGCTGAACACAACAAACACAATATTTTGTTATGTGAAGAAAGTTCTATTCCTGCACCCAACCAAGAACAGGACAGCAGTAAATAAGAGGCCTCTTTGCATAATGAAAATATCTAAAAATGCTTGCCACAAGATGGCAGTAATAAAAAAAACCCCTGTTTGTTTGTATCCCAACTTTGTTATTTTTACAAATAACTCAAGGTACTCAAGAACATATCCAACCATCTTCCTCCTCCTATTTTTCTTAGAACAACAACCCTGTAAGGTGGGTTGGGCTGAGAAAGAGAATCTGGCCCAAGGTCACCCAGCTGGCTTTTCATGGAAAAGGTGGGACTCAAAGTCACAATCTCTCACTTTCTAGTCTGTTGCCTTAACCACTAGACCAAACCAGCTGTTTGTTCATACATTATTCTATCCAGCCTTTCCCCAGTCTGGTGCTCCCCAATGAAAAATAACAGTTCTCAAAATTATCAAGCTAGGAGTTCTGAGAACTGTACTCCCAGTAGGTCTGGAGAGCACCAGCCTCGAAGAAGTCTGTCCAAGAAGAAGGTGTAAGCAAAAAAATAAAATAAAAATCAATATGGCAGTCATGGCACACATTAAAAATGGTCAGAACTTTGACCGCACCATCATGGCCACAATCTTCACCTTTCTTCAGATCCCTGGCTGTGAGATCCCCAAAGAGATCATCTTCAGTTTTATTTCCTGCTCCATAGAGTCATGTCAAAGGGCTCCATGGCCCTCAAATGGGATGTTCCCTATATGGATCGGCAGTGGTGTGGGGTGGGGGAACTTTCTTTTTTGTCGTGGTTCAGTAGGCATCCTAGCAGAGCTGGAAGATGAGAAAAGAAAGTGTTGGCTTCCAGCATCATGCCATAATATGGGTCTGGCTACTCCAGCAGCCAGAGAGAGAGACTCAAACCTGCCTGATAATGAAAATCTAAAAGGGGAGGGTGAAGGCGGAGAGAGAATGAACTGATGCTGCATCTTCCAATTTCTGCAATTTAACAAGCCTAGTTATTAAAGGAAGTGCACTTATTAATTATCCGTAATTTGTTGTGAAATAATCCAGGGCCTAGAAAAACATTGAAAATAAAGATAAACTCATTTACATTTCCACCCCTTTCATGGTCCACTGTTGGCCATCTGATGCTTCCACCTCTAGTTCTGCCCCCTTTTTCAGAGGTGCGGTTTCCCTGAGATCTTGGCAGTCCACATTAATAATTTAAGGCACCTCGGGGGATCTGTAACACAAATGACTTAATTTCATGTTTAATGATCTTTAATCAGAAGCAAGCGTGACTAACAATAGTCATCCAGAAGGTGGCTGGTTTCTCATTTTATCTTCCAGTATTCCTCCCAAACCCCTAAATTTGACTTTCACGTATGATGATAGCCCATTTCTTAGCCTGCCACTACCAATCCAGCGATGAAAAGAAGAGATGGAAGGGATGTGCAGGGCCAGGCATGCTGAAAACATGTGTTTTCAGGCCACAGAATTATTTTGCGAGCGAAGTCTACACCATCTGATATTTCTATGAAGTTGTCTCCTATTGCCAAACTGTTGATTTACCCTGCCTGAGACCTGGAGGGTGGTTGTCAGATATTTTGTCTCTTCATGTCACCCTTTGAGCAGAGATGTTATGTGCTCTTCGAAAACATCCTGCAATTCCTTTTATATTATCATTCAAAATGGCAAAATAGGAAACTTAATAATAATAAGGCTGCCTGAATGTTTAAAAGTATGCTTCTGATGTGATTCAAGTATCCAAAGAGCTTTATCACCTATAAAGCCTTACATGGCTTGGATCCTAGTTATGTGAGGGATGGTCTGTCACCCGTGGTGTCTGTTATCTATCAGTAAGAGTTGACTGGGGGGTGTGCTCTAGGTCAGGGCTTTTCACCCATTGTACCACTTTTAGGATAAGACAATATCCGAGTATCACCAGTACCACCGAGTATCACCAGTCGCCCAGCAAGGTGTCAAAAACTTGATGACCCCAAAAAAGGAAAAAAATGAGAAAGTACAGGTAGTCCTCGATTTACAACAATTCGCTTAGTGACTGTTCGAAGTTACAACGACACTGAAAAAAGTGACTTATAACCATTTTTCACACTTATGACTGTTGCAGCATCCCCAGGGTCATGTGATCACCTTTTGCAACTTTTTGAAAAGTGAAATCAATGGTTAGGGGGGCGTGGCCAGCTCATCACTCAGGTTGCAGAGTGCCTGTGGGGGGTGTGGGCAGGGATGTGGGGGGGATCCGTGGGTCTCTAGTGGAGGGGGTGGGAAGGCATTCCTTCCCTCCCTCTCTCCCTCCCATTGTCCCTTCCTTCCTTCCTTCTTTCCTTTCTTCCTTCCCTCCCTCTTTGTCTCTTCCTCCTTCCCTTCCATTGTCCCTCCCTCCCTCATTGTCCTTCCCTTCCTTCCCTCCCTCTTTGTCCCTTCCTTCCTCCCTTCCTCTGTGCCCAGAAAGGGACAAGGGGAGGGGGACAGGCTGCCAGCGTAGCTATTGGTGTGCTGCCGGTGGCCATGGTGACATTCCAAACCTGCCTGTGCATGCAGAGAGGCAGAGGAGAGCTCTGCCCAGCTCACTTGCTTGTGATTCGTGCTTCTGCTAAATTAGTAAGTGGCATGTTTTCCAGCAAAGTGCGAGCAAGTGAGCTGGGCAGGAGCTCAGCTTCTGGGCTGCTCTGCAGAAGTATGGATCAACTGTAGCTGCGTGCCCCAATCCTGGGCTCCTGCCCAACTCACTTGTTCACGCTTCACCGGAAAACATGCTGCTTGCTAATTTAGCAGAAGCGCCAGGATCAGCGCCAGACTACAGCTGATCCATACTTCTGGGTGGCTCAGCTGAAGCGCAGCTCAGTTGTAGCTGCACACGCTGATCCTGGGCTCTTGCCCAGCTCACTTGTTTGCACGAGTGGGCAGGGGCGCAAATCAGCGTGTGCTCAGAAACGCCGATCTCGTGTTCCTGCTCATCTTGCTTGAAGAAACAAAATTCAGAAGACAAGGAAAGGTGTCAAAAGCTGTTGATAGAGAGATAGAAAGCAAGCGGAAAGCAAGCAAGCTGGGCACGAGTGCGGAATTGGTGTTTCTGAGCACACGCCGATTCGTGCCCCTAATAGGCGTGTGCTCAGAAACGCCAATTCCGCACTCCTGCCCAGCTCCCTTGCTTGCTTTCCGCTTGCTTTCTATCTATCTATCTATCAACAGCTTTTGATGCCTTTCCATGTCTTCTGAATTTTGTTTCTGCAAGTAAGTGAGATGACCAGGAGCACGAGATCGGCGTTTCTGAGTACATGCCGATTCGTGCCCCTGCCCTTTCTCTCACTTGCCAGCGCCCACAATCTGCCCGGCCTCTCCTCTGCCTGCTTTGCGCAGCTCCTCCTGGCCCCCTGCACCCGCCATTAATTCTCCCACCACCATGCAGGGTAAGGTTGGCGCCCCTGCCCCCACCCCTGCCCAGATGCCCTCACCTCCCCCAAGCATTTTTTTTACTCACCTGCTTTCAGCTGCACTCCCTTTCTCCTTTTGCTTCTCTGTCTTTGTTTGCTTCTCTGCCTTCGCCACGTGTTTGTGGGTAAAAAAGAAAAAAAAGTTCCATGAGACTTTCTAACTTCTCGCAAGAAGTTAGAAAGTCTCATGGAACTTTTTTTTTTTGTCTCACAAACACATGGCAAAGGCTGAGAAGGACAGGAGAAAGGGAATGCTGCTGAAAGCAGATGAGTAAAAAAAACGCTTGGGGGAGGTGAGGGGACCCAGGCAATGCATCGCACAGCTCCAGCAGAATCTCCACTGAAGACTGTGTGAGGCTGCCTGCTATCCCCAAGGCCGCCACCAATCAGCTGGAGCTGTGCGCTTTGATCCTGGGCTCTTAGTAGGACCCAGGCAACGTGCAGTTCCAGCTGACTTTGCCACAAGCCTGTGCGGCGCTGCTTCTGCTTCACCTCATCCACTTTTACACTTTTTTTTACACTTTTTTTTACATTTTTTTTACAGTGCTGTTCAACCTGTCCTATGCGTACCACCAGCCAAGTGCTCATGTATCACTGGTGGTACGCGTACCACCAGTTGAAAAAGCCCTGCTCTAGGTCCCTTTGATCAAAGAGTGTCATTTTTCAGGCCCAGGTCGTTCTTTCTGTATTGTAGCAGATGGAATAATGCATTGCACTTGGAATTCTTATTGTGGTACCTGGAATGAGGTTCCATTGAGACTTGGACAGCTCCAATGTTATCATTCATTATATGAATCAGGCATGCACAAGCATGAAACTTTGCATATGGACTAATCAGTGTATTTCTAAAAGGTGCCATTCAGATTGAATGAGAAAATATGGACAATAGATCTTAAACTATCTGCAATACTGGTTAACCTGACTCAGAGAAAATTGATAGGATTTGCTGTTCAGCAGCCTGTAAGTCAAGAGAAATTCGGAAAACAGACTTCCTATTAGTCTTATTTCAAGACATGTTTAAGGTAGTTTGAGAGTGGATGAGGGTGAACAAGCTGAAGCTTAATTTCAACTAGTTAGAAGCATTTTGGATAAAGTGATTTGCTTATCTGGTTAAAGCTACCAAACTGTTGTTGGATGGAGTTGCACTCCTCCATACAGTCAATTTCATAAGTGGTCTATGGAAGCTGATTATGCTATATCCATTTTCCTGAACTGGTTGCCCATAAAATTCTTTATTCAGCTCAAAATAATTTGAGTTCAAAGAATTGCCCCTTTATGAACTTGACTATATCAGAATGTTCATAGCCATATTTGCATTTTGACCATTAAAATATGAAATATTGTTAGACAGTAACAATAAATCTCTGTTTTGGCCTTGCACGATAGAATACATTTCCAGGAGGGATTCTGGGGAAGCAATGGTGGACAAAAGATGGGTCTGTGAGAGCAGGAATTGATAATGGCAGACTGAAGATAGCTCATGAAAGTAGAACTAATGACCATAGGGGAGCTATTGAATGGATCAGCTCCTTAGAATTCCTTTCTGGAGCAAGGAGAGGATCAGGATCACCCATAAGTACTCCATATTATGGCTCCTCATAAGGAGCCATGAGGTCTCTGGTAGGTATTAGAGCTCTGGGAGAAAATAATCTCACCTAAGTCACAGCTCAGTGCCTTCAAAAGGATATAGGCAGAGTCTGCAAACTTCCTTTCTTAATTACTTTAGGAAATTGCTTGTTAATGGCTTTTGGGATGTTAAAAGCCTACAGAATGGCATGTTTAATTATACCAAGTGAGTTTTCCTCTAGTTTATCTCCCACAAATTTAAGGACTTTAATATAAATATAACTTTCCAAAATCAATCCTCTATTCACCCTCTTGCTATCTGTCTGTCTGTCTATCTATCGACATTTGTGTCTCTAGAGACGGAGTTTAGGGGATGTCAGTGTTCTTCTGTTTATAAGGGTTTCAGGTGTAGGTGTGTCAAGTGATGGTTGATACACCCACACTGAAGCCCTTATAAAGAGAAGAACTGACACTGACATCCCCTAAACTCCACTGAAGATGTTACCTAGTCTGGTAACGAAACATTCAGAAACCAATCCAAAAGCTAGATATAGATAGATCTAGATCTAGATAGACAGACAGACAGAGCCAGAGAGACAGGCAGACAGAGGAGAGAGAAAGAGATGGAGAAGAATGTTTCATTCACACACACACACACACACACACACACACACACACACACACACACACACACATACACACACACACACAGCAAAAGGGTGACTAGAACATTGATTTATGGACTTGAGATAAGATTTTGAGATTAATTACAAGAATACTTCCTGGGGGTTGTTTAAAATGTATATGAAGAATTTGAAACTAACTTCCCATGGGAAGGTGTTGTTGATTAGAAAAAAAAAACATGGTAAGAGGGGACTTGGAAGGTTGACCAGAGAGAACAAAAACAAAAGTTTAAATTAAAGGAGAAAAGACCCATTAATACAGAATGGAGCAATACTATTTGTAAGTATTCAAGGATATTTGGGAATAATACGTTCAAAAATTACTCTTATCTGCTATTATAAAAATGGATTCAAAAGACGTTATGGAAGAGGAACAGATTTTACCAGGTAAAGCAGAGACTGAGGCCAATTTGAATGTGGATTTGAAAATGTCAGGCTACAAAGAATGATATAGAAAACAATGTTACATTGGATTTACAAATGAAACTTGCTGATGTCTTAGTAATTAAAGGGGATATACAAATAATAAATCAGAAAAGTGACTTGAACAGCTTTCTTATCTTGGATTTACACAACAAGTATGTATGTTGAACTTGTGAAGAGGTTTCTGAGAAGAGACAAGGATTAAAGATCAAGATTATTAATGTAAATGAAAGGAAAATCAAGTGGATTTATTTGATCAAAGTTAAAATATGTATGATGTTGTTTATGGTTGCTCGTAATGGATTTCTACATGAAACCAACTAAATATTCAGACTGGTACAAAGAGCAATATATTTCACAGGGTGAATACAAACCCCAAACAAGTTATTTGGGTTCTACTTTAAAATATATTGATCACAAACATTTCAATCGTATATCGAAGACAGAAGCACATCTTCTGGTAATTTGCAGTCATGATCAGTTTCAGCATGTGGCTTTCTATAGAAAGCACAACATCAAATTTAAACTACTCTAAACTTTTCTCTACTACGGTTTCAATGAAAACAGTTATTATAATGCATTGAACTGAAGATATACCGTAAACACAAAGAATACAAAGGACACACAGGCTACTATTGATTCTACTGCAGATTCTTCCCATGCAGCAAGAGAAAGAGATTGTTGTGTTCCTCCATCACAGCCTGATGATCTGTAATGGCCTCTGCTTGAATGGTGCTTCTTGCCTGGAGGAACAGAAATGAATCTCGGGATGCCAGGAAGCCAATGCTATCATCTTAGCTAATGCTATAATCTTTAACCTTTTCCATCAACAACCATGGATGACAAAAACAAGGAGGGCCACAATCCTGTCTTGCTTCAGCTGGTTGCTAAGTTCGCAGTCAAAAAGAACTACAATTGTGATACCACACAGGAAAATAGCATAATGGCAGATGCAACACAATTGCTTTATGCCAGTTCATAGAGTAAAGCAAAGAGAAGCTGGACAGAATGAAACTTGATCAATAACCTTGAAGTCCTAAAATATCCAAGTTATGGAAGCAACAAAACTATGTTGACTTTCAGGACTTCATGTGGGAATGATAGTGACTCCACGGGCCTTACAGGGTATCAATGATAATGAGTGATGCACTTCATCCTTGCTATGAAAGAGAACAACATGGTAAGGTTTCCTTACTCTTTTTTTCAGGGCTCAGTTTACTGAGAATAAAAGACAAGCAAGAAATAAAGGAATAGAAAATAGGTGTCTTGAGTTACAAGAGATAGCACAATAAAAAGATCAACTTATTATTAAACTTCCCTGAAAAGAACAAATTTCATCTTGAAGAGCATTAGGAAAGAGACTGAAAATAAAATTACCAATGCTAACATCTTGATACAAATCTATGTATAACTATAGACTGCATTTGCACGATCACATTTGGAATATTGACTACCATATCTCAAAAGCTGAGAAAAATACATACCAGGCAAACAAACTGAATAAAGAGCTAGAGAAAAGAGAAAAAGTTACAGTCTTTGGTGCTCTTAGCTTAGAGCAGTGTTTCTTAGCAATTCTAAAATGTATGGACTTCAGCTCCCAGAATCCCCCCTCAAGGCTTTCAGAGGACAAGACTGACAAATTCTGGCTTAGAGGAAAGCGGGAAGGATTTGTAGTGATGTATAATCATATCTCTGTGAAGATCTTACCTGGAAAACTAATACAGCCCAGGTGGCCAGAAAGGCCCAACAGAGACTCCACTTCCTCGGGGTTTTGCGGAAGAACAGGGTAGAATGACGACTCATGACCTTCTTCTACCGGTCTACTATTGAAAGCCTTCTCACATATTGTATTGTGGTTTGGTATGCTGGCCTGACAGCCGCGGACAGGAAGGTATTGCAGAGGGTGGTGAGCACGGCACATCGTGGGCTGTTCCCTGACTCCACTGGATGACATCGCCAGGGCCCATTGCCAGTGAGAAAAATTCTCAGTGATGACTCACACCCTGGTTGGTACCTTTTTACTCTCCTACCATTGGGTAGGAGATATAGAAACATAGCCAGCCGTACCAACAGGCTGAAGAATAGCTTTTATCCATGGGCTGTCAGGCTTTTGAATGGGACATAACTTTATAACTTTATGCATGACAGACTTGCGAGGCCGGCGTGATGTGCAATTAGTTCACAGGATGAAATAAGTTGGGGGTTTGTAGTCACCGTGAGTTTGTGGTGAGAGGGGGCACAGAGGGAGGCTCAGTCAATTTCATTGTATACATGTTATACTTTGATAATAAAGGGCTTATTATTATTATTATGCAAAATGAGTAAATGAAAAAGTTTGTTTTCTCTTCCCCTCCCACCCTGCTGTTTTTGTCTTAATATACAGTGGAGAATCAGCCAAAGGAAGTCCATCTTCACTCAACACATATTTAAACTGTGGACTTTAACCTGGCCAAGTCCTGGGTGTCAAGTGACATGCTTGGGCTTGCAACAAAGTAATAAGGAATGAGAAAAGCAAGCAGCAATGGCTGGAGAGTTTGCCTCTGCTAAATAGCACCATCATCCATTTGCAGCTGGTTATCGGAAGAAGACCTGGCAGACAGTGACATTCCCTGCCAGTTATCTCCCCAGCAGCAGTGGCTTTTTCTTTGACACGCTCTCTGTCTCTCTCTTTTTTCTGCCTCTCGATGCATCCAAACAGACAGACCAAGAAGAGGAGCTGAGATGAATAGAAGGGAGTAAAGACAGGCAGAAAGGCACTCCCTGCACTCCCTATTAAGGCTTGAGCAAGCAACCGCTGCATATCATCTCATTTTTTTGGCTAAATAGTCAATTTATAAAGAAATTGTTCATGCTTTCCTTGAAAAGAGCAAAGAAGTAAGCAAAGGAAGGACCCTCTCCTGCTGCACATGTTCTGAAATAATCACTGTTTACTGACACAGCAGGAGATGGAGGATCCAGGAATGACTGCAATTCTTGCTGTGTGAAGCTGTCAAGAGCCCAACCTACCCCTATGCCAGACAGGTGTCCCAGCAGACTGCTTTCCATTTTTCTTTTTATATCATAATCATCCAACTGCTGTATTAAGCCTTAATATACTGTACTTCTGAGAAAAAAAAATCAGTGGCATTAACCTTCCTAGGTGGGGAACAAAATCATTAAAATTTCAAATATTAAATCTAAAAACCTTACAGACTATATTTTAACACTGCGAACTGAAAGGCTATATTTTATTTTTGCTTTTAGAGTCAGGTTATTTCAGTTGGACTGACAAGTTGAAAACATTTTTTTAAAAAAAAAACAGTTGCAAAGAAACTTCTCATCTTGTTTTAAAACCATTTCTTTAAGAAGATACATTTTTGAAACCTCAGCATACACATACGATCCTGAAAAACAATTTGAGAGCAAGGTTTTCTTTCTTTTTTTACAGTTCAGCCCTACCCTGCATGCTGGTCTGCTGTCTATCTTTATATTTTGCATTTGTAAAATTAAAAAATAACTCTAGGTGACATATTAAAAATAGATAAGACGATTAAGAAAAATAACTCCACATAGAAAAGTAAACTCTAAAGGACCTTGCCATCCAAGTTAATCCTGGGCATGGAGAAAAAAAAATAGGTTTTAAGAGCTTTTTTAAAAAAACAAAAATCAGTGGGGGATGGTACATGATGATCACTGGGGAAATCTTGTTTCAGAGACCAGAAGCAGGGCCCAAAAGGTCCACAACCTGGTTGCATCAGATGACACCCTTTTAACAATGAGATCTGGAGCATGCCATATTGCACAGGATGAATAGACCTTATAGGAGAGCATTGGTCCTTCAGCTAGCTAAGCCTGATGCCATGAAGGGCTTTAAAGGTGATAACCAGCATCTTCAGTTCTATCCAAAACCCTACTGGTATCAATTCTCTTCCTATCCTGCTTCTTCACATCCAACTTTTGCTTCCATAAAGTATCACAGGATATTACATGGCTTGTGTGATTCTGGTCTTTGTATAGACCAGCAGTTCTCAACCTTTTTCAGGCCGAGACCCCACCTGCGCTGCCCATGCGTGGCACGACTCCGACCTGCGCCACCCATGCATGGCACAATGGCCCGAACCGCGCATGCGTGGTGCGGCGGGCCTAACCGTGCATGCATGGCATGACGGGCCTAACCGTGCATGCGCAGCGCAATGGCCCGAACTGCGCATACGCGGCGCACACGCGATGGCCCGAACCGTGCATGCGCGGCATGACGGGCCGAATCGCACATGTGCGGTGCGATGGGCCAAATCACGCACGCGCGGCGTGTGCGCGATGGCCTGAACCACGCATGCGTGGCGCGAAGGGCCGAATTGCGCATGCACAGCGCGCGCGACGGGCCGAACCATGCATGCGCGGCACGATGGGCCGAACCGCGCATGCACGGCACGACGGGCCAAACTGCGCATGCGTGGCGTGACGGGCCGAACCGCGCATGCGCGGCGCACGCGCGATGGCGAGGGGAAATGGGAAAAAAATGGGGGGAAAAAATGGCGGACTGCCGTGTTTGGCGACCCCCGTGAAACGGTCGTTCGACCCCAAATGGGGTCGCGACCCACAGGTTGAGAACCGCTGGTATAGACCCATCACAGCATTTGAATATCTTTTCCAAAACCTTCATAGCTTCATTACCATATTTCTTGAAAACGTATTCCTTTACTGTTGATAATTGAAAGGCAGAAGCTGTCAATCACTTTGATAAATTCATTATCAGTTGTACCTGTTGTCATTAATTTGGTCTTCTTTATATTTAATTTTAGTTCCATTTTTTTCACTGTACTCAGGGGCATTTATTACTAGAGCTTGCACATCCTCAGTATGTTTAGCTATCAGGGTAACGTGCTCACTACAGAACAGGTTAGAGATGTTTTTCCTTCCAATTTTAAAACCATGTTCATCTTCTTCCAATCTTCTTCTAATCCAGCTGATATGTATTCAGCTTAATACTGAATAAAAAAGAGGAAGATATGCAGTGCTATCACACTCTTTTGCCAACCTGTCTGTTTCACCCTGTTCTGTCCATACTGTGGCTTCTAGATCTGGGGATGCATTTTTTATGAGGACAGTAAGATACCTTGACAAGTCCCTGCAGTTCTTTTGGCAACATTTTCAGAAGTGGTTTGCAACTATTTTTTCCCCTACAGATGAGAGAGAATGACTGGCCAAAAGTTATTTGGCTGGCTTTGTGCTTAAGGCAAGACTAGAACTCACAGGCTCCCAATTTCTAGCCTGATGCCTTAAACGACATATCAGACAAAATCTCCCCGCTGACTTTAATGGGCTAAAAATAAAAAAAAATGGAGAAGAAAGCTTTAAGTTTTATAATTCCTATGTCTTTCATAAATAAAATTAGGGAGCACAGTGAAAAATAGGGATTTATTTATTTATATCCTGCCTTATTTTTACAAGTAACTCAAGGCAGCGAACATATGTGTTAGATATGTTCTAACACACAAGGACAACACATCTTCCTTTTCTTATTTTCCCCACAGCAACAACAACCCTGTGATGTGGATTGGAGTGAGATAAAGTGGTTGGCCCAAGATTAAGAGCCATGATGGTGCAGTGGTTAGAATGCGGTGCTGCAGGCTACGTTTGCTGATTGCTGGCTTTCGACAGTTTGAGTCTCACCAGCTCAAGGTTGACTCAGCCTTCCATCCTTCCAAAGTCAGTAAAATGAGGACCCAGATTGTTGAGGGCAACATGCCCACTCTGTAAACTTCTTAGAGAGGGCTGTAAAACACTGTGAAGCAGTATATAAGTCTATTGCTATTGGTATCACCCAACAGGCTTTCATGGCTAAGGTGGGACTTGAACTCACAATCTCTCATTTTCTAGCCTGGTACCTTAACAACTAGCCCAAACTAGACCAAATTAAATGTAAAGAAAACAACAATCAAAGTAATGACAACAGGCAACCATGGTTAGAACTGATAACGAAGATACTTAAGTGGTGGACAGTTTCTGCCTTTTAGGGTCAACCATCAACAGAAAGAGAAATCAAGAAATACTGCAGACTAGCCCTTGGTAGACCACTGGTGTTTTTTTTTTTCACCAATGATTATAGTAGGAAAACTATTTCAGAATTTTGTAGTTCATTTTAAAAACTTTATGGAATCTTACAGTAATAAACAAGAGTACTGAAGTGCACTCTAAATAATACAGCTTCACAGGTGTTAAAGACAAATGCTTCAAATCCATCTCCTGTAGTTGGATGGATGCTGAAAACACAGTGTGTTATTGCTCTATCGTATTTCATAACATTAAGTGACCAAACATTTTTCATCGGCAGGTATATTTTAAAGAGACTTTATGTCAGAACCCATATTTTTAAAAGGCCTTTTTTCTTTCTTTCTGAACCCGAATTGCATTCTCTTCTCTCCCTGAGTTCTGCCATACTCCTGGAGGGGAGGGGGGAAGCGCTTGAAGGTTATTGCTTTGTTGTCCTCTATCGCTACAGTGTAACACTTTGCTGTTTCTGCAATTCTTCCTCTGTGAACTTTCTTTCCCCAGTTGTCAGCTAGTAAAGTGGGGAGGAGAATGAAATGTACCTCCGGCAACTGTTTCATCTCTGCGTTCGCAAGGGAAGGTGCGAAGAGCCACCTAAACATCGCTGCAGCCCAGAGACGGCCTGATGTTATCTCCTTTTTCCCACAACGAACTTAACACCTTGGGATTGACCTGTTTGAACTGACCGGATGAACTATGGGGTGGAGTTATGCTTGGGATACTTTTAACCTATTGATCTGGTGGGAAACCCTCAGATCCTGTCTATTATGCCTGCTATCAGCTTCTCCTAATAAAAGCTCCTTTTGGAAGAAACGATCTCCAAGAGTTCTACTTTCTTGGGATGAGGTATTGAAGCGGGCCCTGACACTTTAAGAGAAAAAAGGCAAACAATAAATTGTGAATTGCTCCTCAATAAATATGAACAGGGTTGTAAAAAAGGATACTGTAGTTTGGTTCCTGTGCAACACAGAAGGTCAACCCAAAATATGGCACTGAGGACAGACTAACAATATAAGAAGAAAATCACATTCAGTGCTGCAAAAATTACTTTCTTTTAAAAAGTCTGAAAAAGACTAATTCTTAACATCATTTAAAAGTTTCATCAGTACTGGTATAATTAATTTCTGAAGTTAATACTGAAGTTAATAATAATACTGACTTATAACATATTAACTAGATCCAACCATAGTCCTCTAGAATAAAACTTATGGCTATGAATATTTATGAATTATTACATTTATATACCTGCACAGCCCATATATGGATGATGGCACATATAGGGTAGTACATACAATTTAAAGTAAAGTTCTACATTTAGGCAAGAAAAACCAAATGCACAGGTATAATATAGGTGGTACCTTGCTCAATAGTAGCAATTGTGAGAGAGATCTTGGAGTCCTAGTGGACAATCACTTAAATATGATCCAGTAATGTGCTGCAGCTGCCAAAAAAAGCCAACACAGTGCTAGGCTGCATTAACAGAGGGTTAGAATCAAGATCATGTGAAGGGATAATACCACTTTACAATGCCTTGGTAAGGCCACACTTGGAATACTGCATCCAGTTTTGGTCACCACAATGTAAAAAAGATGTTGAGACTCTAGAAAGAGTACAGAGAAGAACAACAAAGATTATTAAGAGACTGGAGGTTAAAACATGTAAGGAACAGTTGCTGGAATTGGGTATGTCTAGTTTAATGAAGAGAAGGACGAGGGGTGACATGATAGCAGTGTTCCAATATCTCAGGGGCTGCCACAAAGAAGAGGGCGTCAAGCTATTCTCCAAAGCAACTGAAGGCAGGACAAGAAGCAAGGGATGGAAACTAACCAAAGAGAGAAGCAACCTAGAACTAAGTAAAAACTTCCTGACCATCAGAACTATTAATCAGTGGAACAACCTGCCTCCAGAAGCGATGAATGCTCCAACACTGGAAGTTTTTAAGAAGAGACTGGACAGCCATTTGTCTGAAATGGTATAGTATTTCCTGTCTGAGCAGGGGGTTGGACTAGATGACCTCCAAGGTCCCTTCCAACTTTATTATTATTATTATTATTATTATTATTATTATTATTATTAAAATTACAAAAACCAAAACAATCCAAGCAATTAAAAACAAAACCATTAAAATACAATGAAACAATTAAAAATTATAAATTAAACAAAAAAATTGGAGAGTACTTTCTAAATCTTACATGAAATACAACCATTTTGCAGAATCCATACTTGCATAGGGTCCCTATGCCCAATGACCAAACCAGGTATGTTATTTGAAAAGTTCCATATCTGCCCCCTGAAGGAGTGAGACCTCTTTCAAAGCAACTGAAGCAGACAAAAATGTTTTGCTGTTTAAATCTTCATAATTACATTTTATGTATGATTAACTATTATATTGGGTTACATGAGCCATGATAAATCTATTTGATGCTTTGAAAAATCACATCTGAACTGCATGTGCATCTGTATACATCTAAAGAGACCAAGGAGAGATTGTTGTTTGACTAGCTAACAATGACATAACCAAAATCTCTCCATTATTATTTATTCACAATCTTTACTTTCCTCTCCTGATCTTTCTTTAATCCAACTTTCTCTTAGTCTCAGTTGCATGCTCAGCTCCTCATAACCAAAGCAATCCAATTAAGGTCCATCTGCTGATGTGTGTGTGTGTGCTGTTCCCCTCTCTGACAAGGGAGGCAAGAGGGCTGTGGTTAAATACACAATGAAGCAACCATCTAATAATCAGAGTAACTCTCTCATGCATTGCCTGAGATGCTTGAACAGTAAAAGCTGTAGCCACCCTTGCAGGGACCATTGACTACAGCCAACCAGTCCAACTGCTTAGCCAAGATATCCAGGAAGCAGCAGCAGCTGCTGTCACCAGCAGAATTACTAGAAGCAGTTAGACACTGAGACCCTTCCTAGTTTCAGGCAAGTAGATGTTGAGTAATAACAGGGTGGAAATTTCACTTCTCTACAGAAGAAGAAACACGGAGTAGTGAGTTTTTAAGAAAAAGACATCCTAAAGGGACTTGGGGACAGATATTAAAAAAAGGATGCTTTGCCTAGTGTCATCTAATAAATTTACTGGCTCCCTGAAATAGGCAAAACTGAGGTCTGGGCAAATCTCTCCCTCCCTTCCTCATTCAGATTTATGATCAGAGTAGAAAAAGTCACAATATAAGACAGGATTCAGGTTAATGAAAGCAAATGAAAGGCTATATAGTTTTGGAGGCATTATTCAAAGTGTGGGTCTTATACAGCTCTGAGAAGGGTGTTCACTAATAGAAAATATCAACTAGATAACATAATTTGTTATCTATGAATGCACCCATATACTTTCTTTATGATCATGGAGGTTTTATTGAACAGTTATTGGCAAAAGGAAGAGGACAAGGTGCTTTCATATTAATTTGGAATCACGTGCAATACTATCTTCATGTTTAGATCAAAAGCAGTCTCACCCTTCTGAACTGCAGTGATGGCATCCCATAAGATCAGGTCGTTCGTGGGAGCGTGATTATCTGCAATAGGAAGCCCTTCCATATACCTGGGGATGAAGGATTCTGACTCACAAAATCCTTTCTGTTTACACAAAGGGTCTCCTCTACAATTAAACTATACGCATGGATGCTCAGCTATTTACTGATAGTCAATCATAGGATAACCTAGAAGGGAATATGTTGTTTGAGCTAAACTTGAAGGTATCATCTGAACTAAGTTAAGATTAAAATTAAATGTGATGCAGGATATGAGTTTTTGTTTAATAACCAGTAATCAATATGCTGTGATTTACAGAAGCATAGAATCGTAGACTTGGAAGGAGCTGTTTATATCTGTAAGTCAAGGGTGTCTGCAGAGGTAGGGCATGTCATGATGATATATATGTCCATCAAGTTGTCATGATACAAAACCCACAACTTACAATTTGTGCTTGCATCAGAAATAACAATAAGATTTGTGTCATGACATCACTGTGTACATATCATTATGTTGATGTAATCTTGGCTGCAAATATCCACATACCATTTCCTTCTCTGTTGCTGGAACCCAAATTAAAGCATCCCTCAAAATTGCCTACCATCTCTCTGGGCAATGTGTTTTATTCTCAAGCTGTTCTTATCATTAGGATTCTCCCCCCCCCAAAAAACCCTTTGATTAGAAACTGTCCAATTATTACTTGAGAACCAGTTTGGTGTATGAGAATGGAAATGGGGAGATGGTGAACTCAAGTCCTGCTTTATGCATGAAGCCAGCTGGGTGATCTTGGCAGAATGGGCCAACTCACCATGGCCAACTTGCTACAGCCAACATGCCGTGCCCGACTTGCATGGGGCAACTCACTTCAGAACAATTTAACAATAACAATTCAATTTAATTATTTAAAACAATTTGTCATTTTTGTCATTCACATTTCATTTTGTCCCTCCTTTTGTAACTTTTCTCTAATGATTCTATTCTACCATGTCTTTGGTATTTGTGTAACTCTTGTCCCGCAGTGAGTTGACCCATGGCGAGTTGACCTCTGGTGAGTTGGCCACAATGAGTTTTCTTGTCAAGAAAACTGCAGGGAATAGTCCAGGCAGTTGCCAGGATATAAGATTGAGTAAAGACAAAGAGAGCTGTTACTTAAACCAGTGGAATCCCCCCTTTGGGCACTGGTTTCATGGAAGACTAGTTTTTCACAGACGGGGGGGGGGGAGGAGGATGGTATCAGGATGACACACAGGGAAGCCTTCACTAGAAGACAGGAGAGGGGGAATCAGAAGACGCTCTGCTTCTGGTCCAGAGGAAACCCCCAACCAAAACCCCCATAGAAGCTGAAAGAGGCTGAATGACCGCTGCCTGCACTTTTCAATGGCTCAACACGGTGTTTCCCTTCCAGATTACACCAGTGGCTTTCTGTTTCTAAGAAAGTGGGAAGGAAGCGGGGGAGAAGAGATAATCCCAACAGCCTTCCACAAAAGAAGCCAAAGACCCAACACATTAAAGAAGTGCTGAGAAAACCATGAGAGAGAGAGAGAGAGAGAGAGAGAGAGAGAGAGAGAGAGAGAGAGAGAGAGGGCAAACCAACTCTGCATAGAGAAACATCTCTTTGCAAAGAAATGCGAAGAAGCGTGCAGCCCCCTCAGCTTGCAAAGATTTGATTACCAGCCAGTGGTAACACACACACACAAACAGACAATCACATACACCAAAGCAGACTGCAAGAAGTAGGCAGGATGTAGAAAAACACATGAGGCATCGAACATCAAAACAAAAGCGAAAAACATAAGTTGAAACACAACGGAGTCCAGAGATCTTGGAAAACGTTCAAACTAGAGAGGGATTCCCTTGGAGACGCAGCACTTAAGGAGGAAGGTAGCTTCTCTCCACCCCTATTTGCACACCAAGGAAAATGAGGCTTTGGGGAAGCCCTCAGTTGCAAGCCCGCCTGGCATGCCTTTGCAAACCTGGAGAGCTGTGCGAAGGCAATGTGAGGCCGGTTGGGGTGCCGGAAGGGGGAGAGGAAGAAAGTGAGGAAGAAGAGGAGGAGAAAGAAGAGGTAGCAGGAGGAAGAGGAGAAGGAAGAAGAGGTAGCAGAAGGAGAAAGAGGAGAAGGACACGGAGCCCAGGAGTGGCAATCCAGTTGCAAGCCCAGCCAGTGGGTAACCTTTTCCCTGGGCAAGACAGCTTCTGCCCCGCCAGTCTCCCGCCTCAGCCCCCACCCCTACAGACTCACAGCATGCCTGGAGATGGAAGACATGCCTTCATCTCACCTCCTGCTGTGCGGCCTGGTTCCTAACCTAACTGGCTGTGGCCTGGGGGTTGGGGACCCTTGACTTAAACTCTTTGCTCTGAATCCTGCACTCTAGGACAAGGGTCCCCAACCTTGGCAACTTTTAAGACTTGTGGACTTCAGCTCCTAGAATTCCTCAGCCAGCCACGCTGGATGAGGAATTCTGGGAGTTGAAGTCCACAAGTCTTAAAGTTGCCAAGGTTGGGGACCTCTACTCTAGGATAACAGAAAACAGGTGTTGATCTTTTCCTGCACATTATCTCCGAAGCCTTCGAAGAATGACAGTAGATTCCTCCTCCTCCTCCTCCTCCTTCTGTCTTTCTTCACAGACCTTCATTTCTAGTGCCTTGATCATATTCATTACCTCCTTTCTAAAGAATGGGACACATCACTTCCGATGGGAAAGTATTATTTCTTTGATATGGAGATTACATTTCTATTAATTCAGTCTAAAATTCTTTTTACAGTCACATCCCACTTCTGATGCATATTCAGTTCATAATCAACTCTTATTCCATGATTTCCCCCGCCCCCCATAAATATCTATATGAACCCGAATTATCTTCCATCCAGTACTGGCATATTGGATTTCTGTTTCCTAAATGAAAAATTTGCCCATTGAATTTCACTCTGTTGCTTTCCGTCCGTTTCTATAAATTATCAAGATGATCTATTTATTTATAAATATAATTTATTTCTGTCTTAAGAGTTAGGTATCCCACCCAGTTTTGTGTCATCTGCCTCCACTTCTTTATCTAAGTCATTGATAAAAATATTACTTCAGGTTTCAGTGGGCTGGGCAGCTGTTGCTAAGAAAGTACTGGGCTATTTCTGAAATTAAAGTTACTGAATAGGTCCATGAGCCAATGGGTTCATGTACACATTTGCTGAGGGATTTCAAAGTGGGGGAAAACAACAGTAACAATAACATTAGCCAGAAGCCGGAACCATGACATTGGCTGCAGTTGGAGCAGGAGGGTGAGACAGCGTCTTTCTTATTTACTTCCAGTGTCTTTAATATCTGTACTCATAAAGAGACTCTTCAGCCACCATAATTCTTTTCTTCTCATTTTTCAATTTCTGCCCTGGGCTGACCTTCACAACAGATGCTAAAGTGCTAATGGGCAATTAATTAAAAAAAGAAATGAGAATGCTTTCTGCATACTGCCATGCCACTCATCTTTTTCTGTTGCTCAGGTGATGCTCATATTCCAGTCATTTCAATTTTGTGGAAGGGATGTTTTGACTGAGTTTGGCAGAAGCTGTTACCTTTAGACTCTTCTGCTAACTGAAACACTTCAGAATGGTTGGCTTGGCCCCTTTTCTTGTGAATGCCTTCACTGTAGTCATTTTGCACCAGTGCCTTACTTTGCAGAGCAAATATAAACCCACCACCATCTCTGTCTGTCTGTCTGTCTGTCTGTCTGTCTGTCTCTGTCTGTCTGTCTGTCTGTCTGTCTGTCTGTCTGTCTGTCTGTCTGTCTGTCTGTCTATCTATCTATCTATCTATCTATCTATCTATCTATCTATCTATCTATCTATCTATCTATCTATCTATCTATCTATCTATCTATCTATCTATCTATCTATAGTGTATATTAGTCAGGAGACTACAGAGTTAATACAGAATAGTGGTTTGGTTGCCTAAGACTGCTAGTCCATTTGGTTCACACTCATGCACTATCCAGAAGTGCACTACAGGGGCGAACTAGCTCTGCATTCAGATTGTCATACTGAATTATGCAAACAGTGGGTCAACTACAACTCTGATGTCTCAGTGTTGTGTTTGCTTCCCCCCAAGACTCCATACTTACCTTTGTAGTTGATATACAATTAAACTGTGGTAAAATGTGATAATAGTTCTTTTCTGTTGGCAAAAGTTTTGTGTGGGCTAAAGATTGCAAATTATTGCACCAAGGATCATTTTAAAAAACCCCACAGAATTAAAAGTAATTTCAGAGTTCATTGAGTCCAACCCATGATCAGTTCAGGCTCTATCAAAATATTTCAGACAGATGAATATCAAGCCTTTGTTTTTAAAAAAAAAACTCTAGTGAAGGGAACTGTAGCACTTTATTGGGTAACTTATTCCACTTAGTGTCAGGAAACTCCCCAATATCTAACTCAGCGGTTCTCAACCTGTGGGTCGCGACCACATTTGGGGTCGAACAACCATTTCACAGGGGTCACCAAGCACCGCAGTCTGCCATTTTTTTTGGTTGGCCATTTTTTTCCCTATCGCAATGCGGGCCGTCGCGCCGCGCATGCGCGATGCGCGCCCGCCATTTTTTTTGGTCGGCCATTTTTTTTGGTCGGCCATTTTTTTCCCTATCGTGATGCGGGCCATTGCGCCATGCATGCACGATGCGCCCCATCATGCCGTGCATGCGCGATGTGCCCCGTCACGCCGCGCATGCGCGATGCACCCCGTCACGCCGCACATGCGCGATGCGGGCCGGGGTCGAGCCCCGGAAAAGGTTGAGAACCGCTGATCTAACTGAATCCATTTCCTGTAGTTTCAGACCACTGATTCTTCCCCTGATCTTTCCAGTGAACCAATATCTGGGTTTCATTGGCTAGAATGGGACACAGTATTTCAAATGGGACCTGAGCAAGGGAAGCAATTTCTTCCCACGGACTCTGTGCCTCTTAGTACATCCCCAAATTTGTCATTTTAGCAGTTGGCTCATGTTCAGCTTGAGGTCCACTAGAACACCCAGATCTTTTCATATATTATTGCCAAGCTAATTATTCTATTTTATTTATGTCAAAGTAACAAATATGCAGTATTTATTATTCCTTCCTTCCTGTGAGGTGAGCTGGGCTGAGAGAGAGAGTGACTGGCCTGAAAACACCCAGCCAGCTTTCATGACAACTGCAGGACTGGAACTCACAGTCTCCTGGTTTCTAGCCTGGTGCCTTAACACAGGTGCCTTAACCACTAGACCAGACTGGGCTTTCATGTTTTCCCTTCTATACCTGCGCTTTTCATTTTTTCTCCCATTACTACTGCTACATTCATGTCAGAAGGATCTACAAAGGTGCTTCCAGGTTGAAAAGTGACATCACCTGTGACATCACCATTGCCCATTTCTCTCTCTCACGATGCAGGAATTTACATTCCCCCTTGTTCAATTTGGCCCACTGTTCAAGCCCATTTAAATATCTTTTCTGAAATGTTAGCCACTTTTTGTAGTTTTGTGTCACCTGCAGATTTGATAACCATGTCCCCTCAACCTCTTCATCCATCATTAATAAAAATATGGCCCAAGACAGAACTCTGCGGCATCTACTTGATGATAGTCAAGGAGCCATTTATGAGTGTTATCTGAGTGTCATCTTTCAGCCAGTTATGAATCCATCCAAGAACGGTATCATCTAGGTCATATTTTATCACTATATTTATGACTATACCATGAGATATTGTGTTGCTGAAATCAAGGCACCTATGTGGCATTCCCCAATCTATTAAGCTAGTAACTCTGTCAAAAAGGAAGATAAGCCTAATAGGTTATTAGTTATTTGTTTGTGACAAACCCAGGCTAGCTTGATTTGTTGCACACATACAGTATCTGAACACTCACATATATCCTGTTAAAAAATGTGCTTGAGAACCTTGTTCTGTATCAATAAAAAACTGTCAGGTCTGTAATTTCTTTCTTTCTTTCTTTCTTTCTTTCTTTCTTTCTTTCTTTCTTTCTTTCTTTCTTTCTTTCTTTCTTTCTTTCTTTCTTTCTTTCTTTCTTTCTTTTTTTCTTTCTTTCTTTCTTTCCTTCCTTCCTTCCTTCCTTCCTTTCCTTCCTTCCTTCCTTCCTTCCTTCCTTCCTTCCTTCTTTCCTTCCTTCCTTCCTTCTTTACTTACTTACTTACTTACTTACTTACTTACTTACTTACTTACTTACTTACTTACTTACTTGTGTTTTCAGACCTTGCTAATTCTTCAGGAATTACAGGAATTACAATTCATAATTTCTTGAAGAGGAAGCATAGAATACATATTTGTTCCAGACAACCATGGCAAGCTTTATATGGATGATAGTTTATATATATTTGAAAACTACTATCTCTTTTCTGCCTGAGATTCAGAGCCATGGTCCCTTTTATCTGCTCTTCCAAGAGGCAAGTCAAACTCAAAAATCTTCTTGGTTGAGTCAGTATTACTTCTGCAGAGCCCTTCTTAAACCCCGCAAGGGTCATCCAGCTAAGGAAGCAAGTGACATTGAGGATTCTACTAATTCCTTCAGTGCTACGGTATATTGATTTGTGCTGCCTCAGAATTTCCAGTGGATTCCACTCACTGAAGTGACACGACAATTAGCCTTTTTGAAGATTTGATTAGCTTGAAAATATAGCTTTTTCTTTTTTTAATCTGTTTAAAGGTAAATATAATGCTGGTGGCTAAATCAGAATCAGAGCTGGAAGGAACCTGGAAGGTCTTCTAGTCCAACCTCCTGCTGAAGCAGGAGACCCTATACCAGGGGTTCTCAACCTTGGCAACTTTAAGACTTGTGGACTTCAACTCCCAGAATTCTGGGAATTGAAGTCCACAAGTCTTAAAGTTACCAAGGTTGAGAACCCCTGCCCTATACCATTTCAGACAAGTGACTGTCCAGTGATGAAGCACCTTCTGATAGCAAGTTGATCCACTGGTTAATTGTTCTCACTGTTAGGAAGTTTCTCCTTAATTCTAGGTTGCTTCTCTCCTTGATTAGCTTCCACCCATTGTTTCTTGTTCTGCCCTCTGGTGCTTTGGAAAATAAGTTGACTCCCTCCTCCTTGTGGCAGACTCTCAAATACTGGAATATTGTCATCATGTCCCCCTTAGTCCTTCTTTTCTCTAGACTAGCCAAACCCAAATCCTGCAACCATTTTTCAACCATTCTTTGCTTCAAAGCAAAGCTCAGACGCAAAGAGCTAATCCCTCTCGTGTTCTCTGCACTTTTATTACAGTTTGGAAGAAGTTGTACAGCTTAATTTTGGTTGTACCAGGAGCTGGGAAGCTGTGGCAGTGGAGGCGGGTGAGCCAGACATATAGCTCATTCTATTCTTGCCTTGCTGGACCATTTGATTGAAGTGAAAGCCTCAGACTCAGGCATTTTTCACAGACTCTTTTTCGTTAATCTAATGTAAATCTCTAGTATAGCCCCATCTGAGGTTATGGCCTTGCCTATGTAAAGCTTTGACTATGAGGCTGATTGACTTATCTTGCAGTTAAGAAGAAGAAGAGGAGGAATGTGGGTTCTCCTGTGGTGAGACCTTGACTGAAGCCTTATGCCTTAAATTGCCTGGTTCTCAACTCTACTATATAATCCTAGGCAAGGATGAGGTTACGTGAAGGATCAGCGTTCAACCCCATTTCTGCTCTATCATACTATATTATCTAAGCAAAAATTGAGTGTATAGTAGCATTTCATATATCCAGCTTAAAAATAAAATACCTCAAAGGCATTCTTGTGTCATGAAGCTACAGGGAAGCTCTTCAAAAAGGTCCAGTGTAATAAGCTTTTTGGGGAGAGGGTATAAATTATGCTATTCTACTAAATGTGATATTATGAGAATGTGAGGAATGAGGAAAATAATTCAATGTATATGTTCCTATTTATATAACTAAACTACCTGGGCCAAGTAATCCTATAGATCAAAGTGAGAAAGGCCTTTGCATGTATAGTTAAACTATTTACCATATATAAAATCTTGCAAATCATGACACCTTTTCAGTCTAGCCTAGTTCAAACTGTACCCATGGTTATCCCAAAGGTGCTTTTTTTTTCTTCAAAAGGCAACTGTACTTTCTTGGGTTTTTTTCCTTTGAAAATATTTTGTTTCTCATCCAAGAAGTTTCTTCAGTTCTAACTGACAGGTGGAGAATGGAAGGATTTATATTTTTTGCAGTCATTAGCACTCCGAAGGTCATTAGCTCTCTAAGAATAGTTGAGGCCACTTGGGGTTTTATCTGTGTCCTCAGAGTCACCTGAATCGGAGGGTAAATGGGTGTGGAACCTTCTTAGGATTGATGAAAGGACTGCATTGTAAACAGGAGACAGGTGGTGTTGTATCCCTGGCCCTCTGTTGATGGAGGGCTGTTCAATTTTAATATAGCCTCTTTGACTCCTCTTTCAAACCAGTGGTCCTTTCTGTCCAGAACATGAACCTTGCGATCTTCAAAAGGGTGGCTTTTGTCTTTCAGATGCAGTTTATTCTCCTGTGTTGTGCCATGCATTTGTGAAGTGGTTGTTTATTTTCCCCAATGTATTAGGTCTGCACATCTCGCTGCATTGTACTGCATATACAACATTGCTCTGTTTGTGTCTGGGTGTTTTGTTCTTGGGGTGGACAAGCTTCTGCCTTAATGTATTCTTGGGTTTAAAGTGTTCACGTATGTAGCATTTGTTGAAAATTCTCCTGAGCTTTTCTAATATTAGCAATAGCAATAGCACTTAGTTTTATATACCACTTCACAGTGCTTTACAGCCCTCTCTAAGCGGTTTACAGAGTCAGCATATTGCCCCCAACAATCTTATATATTTACAAACTTATATACCACTCCATAGTGATTTATAGCAATGTCAGCACATTGTTAGCACAATGTCAGCACATTGCCCCCAACAATCCTCACTTTACCCACCTCAGAAGGATGGAAGGCCGACTCAACTTTGAGCCAGTGAGAATTGAACTGCCAAACCTCTGGCAGCTGGGAGTCAGCAGAAGTAGCCTGAAGTACTGCATTCTAACCACTGCACCAACAGGGCTCTTATTCCTGCCACATATGGAAAAACATATGTTGCTTTTTTTGTTGCTTTCTTTTCTGTCTACTGTCAGGATGCTCCAACTCGACCTTTGAAGATGGACCGGTTAGGATAGCCACAAGCTCTGAGGGCTTTCTTGATATGTTTCTGGTGAAGGCTTCCACTTCCTGAGTTTTAATTTTGACTCAGATATCATCCACATACCTATACCAGCGAGTGTGTGGATTTCCTATAAAGGAGTTTAGTGCTTTAGTTTCTATTTCTTCCATGTAGAGATTAGTCACAATGGGGGACAAAGATGAACCCATGGCGCAGTTGTGATTTTGTCTGCAAAAATCTCCACTGTATTTGAAATAGGTGGTAGCATGGCCAGGTAGTTACTTAATTATTTATAATTGTTATAATTACACATATACATATACACACACACATACATATACACACACATACATATACACACATGTATGTATGTATACATATGTATACACACACACACAATTCAAGGTGAATTTTTAAGTATCATGAGCTAATGTCAGTTTTCAATTATGCACTAATTATTGATGAAATAAAGGACATATATAAATAGGAATAATTTCTGTAACCTACTGTTACAGAGGCAATATATTTTCATACATTTCATTCACTGGATTCTACTTCACTAATGAGTTAAATAAACAACAGCTTGGCCTGCTGTGGCAAAGATATAAAAATCTGCATACCAAAATCCCATGATGGTGCCAGATATGAGTGAAGCACTAAACAGTCTGAAAACACAATTTCTGAAAGAGGTACCAAAAGCTACCGATGTTCATTATTATGATAATTGTTGATGTCTTTCAAAATAGAGATCTTGCAAATTTTACTCTTCTTCTACAACCATATAGATTTATAGCATGTTCCTGTGCGTTTTCACTTTTCATTGAATTGCAAAAAAGAAAATGGGAGTGGAATTACTGAATTGAAGAAACTGTCAGAGACTCAATAGGTTATGTCAGATTATATCATGGCTCAACTCTCTCAGTAATTTTATTGCTTTTGAACACAATTAGCAGAGGACTGAATTCTGCAATAAGTATGGAGGCACAGTAGTTTTGTAAAGCAGATAGGCATTTACTTTGTGTTTTGTCTGACACTTTTTAGTGAAATGTTTCTAGAACAAAAAGCAGTATCAGATTACTTGCAGAAGTCAGATTGTGATGTGACTCCAGCTTGTTTCCATATTAATTCTTTGGTAACCTGGAAGATCTGACACCACGAGAGATCTTCAAACACAAACTGCATGATAATCTCTCAGAGATACCTCTAATATGGCATAGAGTAGTGTATTGGATTAGATGACCTCTGAGATCCTGTCTAACTCTATGATCTTATTATTCTATGAGGACAATTTCAACAACATTATGAAAATGTAATGATTAATTCGGAAGAAAATTTGATTAAATTTACAGAAAAGAATTTGCTTTATACCCGGCAGCCCCCAATTTCAAAGCTATTAACTCTACCTAGCAGAAATACACTGCAAAACTGCACAATGACTTGAAAATAAAGTTCTTCTCCTCATACATGTTTGTAGTATCAATAAAAGAGGGGATAGTTTATAGACATGTTCCAAATTTTAGATAGGTCAGCAAATTTAGTCTACAGTGGCATGATTTTTTTGTTTCAGAAGAATTCAGACCATTATAAAATGTCTTTCAATGGTCTCTATTGGCTGTTCTTGCCATCCCCATACTTTTATCAAAAGCAGGCTCTCATTGAGCATTTTTAACATATGTCCATGCTATTGTTGCTGTTCATGTTGAATGGACTGCAAGATGCCACTTTGGTTCAGGCCATGTTAGGCAGCTTCTGCCTTTGCAGTATATCAGAATATTCTGTGTGGTTATTTTTTTATGTAGATCAGTGTTTCTCAACCTTGACAATTTTAAGGCATGTGGACTTCAACTCCCAGAATTCCACAGCCAGCATTGCTGGCTGTGGAATTCTGGGAGTTGAAGTCCACATGCCTTAAAATTGTCAAGGTTGAGAAACACTGATGTAGATTGTTTATTGCAAGAGATGCAAAACCAATTTTCATCTACCATATAAAAGAAGCAGATGAACCAAGAGGGCAAGTGGACCAGCCTAATCAGGCAGCTGGACCTGTCAAGCTAATGACTGATAAATAGCTGCTAGGAAAAAAAAACAGATACTCCAGAGCAGTGGTTCTCAACCTTTTTAATGCCGCGACCCCCAACCGGTCGTAAGTCGAGGACTTCCCAACCGGTTGTAAGTCGAGGATTTCCCAACTGGTCATAAGTCAAGGACTTTCCCTGCCCGGGAGCGCCGCGCATGCATGGTGCCACCCCCTGCGCCGGCCGAGGCGTAGCTGGCAAGGGGCAGCCACGGCGCAGGGTGACCGCTGGCTGGGCCACCAGCTGGCCCAGCCCAAGGGAGGTAAGGCACCCGCCGGGCCCCACGCACACCAGCAACCCTCCCTGCACCCGCTGGCCTCCCACCTCCCACTCTTGGCCCTCTTTTACTTACATTTTTAGTAGTTGCTCAGCAGGGAGGGGTGGAAACTTCTAGATAGCTCGCCTTCGCTGCAGACAACTTGCAGCACCGTTTGCAGACTGGGATTTTTGGCGGGCTCAGCAGGGCAGAGACAGCCTGGACAATTCCTATTGGCTTTTGAAAGCCAATAGAATTAGACTCTATTCAAGAGAGTCTATTCTATTGGCTTTCAAAAGCCAATAGAATAAGAGAGAGTAGCACAGCTAAGGAAAAGGGGGGGAAACATGGCGGACTGCGTCGTTTGGCGACCCCCGTGAAATGGTCGTTCGACCCCAAATGGGGTCGCGACCCACAAGTTGAGAACCGCTGCTCCAGAGTATCATAATTATGGATGGATTTGAAGCAGAACTGGGGCTATTTCCAAAGTCTGAGAGAGAGAGAGGTAAACAAATATTTTCACAGTTAACCAAGTGCTTGATCTACTGGAAGAAAGGAAAATATTCAGTGAACTATCGGTTGTGTACTACTGCCATCACCAGATCACCAAAGGCATGATATGGGCATTTTCATGTCTGGGTCGAATTAAGACCATTTGAGGAATGATATGAATGAGGAACACCCATGCAGTACTGCCCTACTGCCAATATAAAAGAGGTTCTCCAAAGTCCCTGATTTTGAAGCAGTGGGTAGCTGTTTTGAAAAACTGTGTGATTTAAATGTTACAAATATCTATACAGTATGTAAATTTGTCTCCATTTTCTTCATTGCCTCTCACTGACTCCCTATGATCAAATTCATCAACCAATTTAATCAATCAGACCTTGGATCAACAAGAGTGTCTTCTGGCTTTCATGTATAGCTTTCATTCACTGACATGTATTCCTTGCCTTGCCTGTACTAATACTAGCTGAGAAATAAGCAAGCATATGCTTGAAATAACTTTGCAACTTATGTGGTTTTATTCACCCTTATTTGTTCCCAACATTTTATTTAAAGCAAACTTACCTGAGAATTGTTTTCCCTGCTGTAAATTGGAATTTGGTTGGTTAAGAGCTGACTTGCTGTGCAATAAGCAAACTATGCAGTTATCTAACTTCACCCAAATAAACTTCATATGAAATTCAGTCAGCTTTACTTCAGAGAATATCAATTGAGAACAAGTGCTTGTCCAGCTTGAAACTCACAATTCCACCTTTTATACTTCCTCCTTGCAAAAATGTTGGAAAGCATTGGGAAGAAATTTTCCACATCTAAATAGTCAACTTGCAAAGGAAAGATCCCTTGCCTTTTGATATTTTTATAATATAGGTACAATATGTAAGTTCATTTTGGAATAAACTATTATAAATAAGAGCTTTGTTTTGTTTTATAACATAATTTATAGTTAGTATGGATTAAATATAATTTTATTAATTTGGTTTCTTTCTTTAGTAGTTTCTTATTAGGAAATTATACTGTTTTCTGATTATAATAAGGCACTCCATTTAAACAGATGTTTTGATGCACACATTGCAAAATTGAGATTCTCTGTTTATCACATTTATAATTCAGCTTTATTCTGAATAACTCTAGTTACCATTCACAATTTCGCCTATTTTCCAAAGAACAAATGTGGGATGCATTGGCTGAGAAAGAATGGAACACTTATCCAGCCAGCTTCTATACCAAATGGAGGTCTTCTGGATTCTAATCCAGCACCTTACAATAACTATTAATAGATAGATCTAGAATACTGGTGTTCTTATTTATAAATATTATGAGTTTATGGATAATGAACAGGATTTGGCCCAATGGCTGGATTCATCCTCTACTCATCTCATTTTAGGGAAGAGGGTCAACATTTAAGTCCTTCAGTGATGTCATCTGGCTGTAAAGAAGGTGCCATTTCAAAGCATCAGGAACACTTTGAAAAAACAGCTACAACAGTCTACAAGAACAGCTCTTGTTAATATTTGCCAATCCACAATTTTAGGGGGGAAAGGGTTCTACTTACTGACATTCAGTATGAAGGAGGACTTCTTAGAATTACATGGGCTTTACTTGTGACCAGACAGCCAATAAGCAATTTGGTGGACCTAATCAGATGTCTGGACAGAAGATTTTCTAAGTTGTCATCTCCTCCTCCTCCTCCCCCTCCCCCCCTCCTCCTCCCACCCTGTAAATGTGACATAGGAATCAAGTGATGATGAAACATAGCTAATAGGCTTATCTGAGTGTCTAAACTTATTGTCCTGGCTTTTTATGGAAAAACATAATCATATTATTGGAAAACTTTTTTTCTGAATAGGAACTTGCAATTTTTTCTTCGAATTTTATATTAAGTGAAGTTTGGGAATTATTTAGAGATGCACTGCTACTGGGTTTCCTCACAATTCTTCCAATGCTTACATAAAAGGAGTCAAGCAATCGGATAATGAACTGAATTATAGAAGTCACTCAAGTTTTATTTACCAATCTATGCTTTTAGTCTGCATAAAAATATTTGAACATATGTCTAAAAATATTTAAAAAGCAACATACTGCAGAAATTACAATCCATTGATGCATGAAGCTTCACAATCAACTATTTTCTTTGCTTAACTTCTGCTTCCTTGGGAACTTTCTATTCTTCTACCAAAAACGCTCACCTTCTTATATCTTATCCCTATTAAAAACCAATGTGCCAGCTGAGAGATGTTGGCTCTATTGAAGGGACTATACTAATTTTTTGTGTAATTACAGATTAGTAGAAAAAGTGCACTGCAAAGCAAAAGACAGTAGTACAATATCTATTAGCAGATAAATGTAAGCATTTGTTATAAGGCCAACACAGGTCTAGGCATAAAGCTGGTTTAACCTCCAGCTCTCTGCAAATGTTATTTAACATTCATTCCCCATAACGTGTAGTGAAAGGATAAATTAAGACTTGCTAAAACATTTATTTGACATTGATTTTTCCAAATGCTTTGGATTATAACTTTTCTTTGTCTCAGCTAATATGACTCTCAATCAGAATGATGACAATTGTTCTAATAAAAATATGTCTGAAGGGCCCAGATTAGAGAAAGTGATTTTTAAAAACCCATTGCAGGTTCTAAGTGGTGATTAAAAAAACTTGATATATAATGTAAAAATTAGTAAGTTGTCTAAATTTCAGTATCTCTGAGATAGTACATTTTCTTTTTAAGAAAACCCTGGAAGCATTTATATTTGAAATCTATCATATTTCCACCTGAACACTTCCAATACTTCCAAGTCTTTGTTTTTGTTTCATGTGTTCTGAGCTTTAGCAAATATTGATTTTTATGTATTTACAACAACCAACTAAGCTAAAGTTACATGAGGCTGTCCGAATAAGCCTAACAGCCAATATATATCTATTCAGTGGTAAATCTTATAGAGTTCACAGTGAGTCCAAATTTCAGGTCCCCGTAAGTAAGTCCTGGATAGCAGCTTTGCTCCACTGAAATCAATGGAGAAAAAAAGATAAGCAATCTTGCCTTTTTCACTGGTTACTCACTGCAGGACACTGTAAGAGAAACTGAACCTCATCCAGGAGAATCAACAAGTCTTGTCCCACCAGAAACTGAATGGCTTACCACATTTGATAGCAAATCCCATTAAATTCAGAAATACACATTTTTAAAATTGCATCACAAGTTATAATGGTTTTCTTGGATAAAGGTATAAATATCAAATATAAATATCTGTGGCTTATGAGGGGTCCTTGGTGTTCTCCGAGCTTGATTGTTTTCCTCAAGACAGTTCATTACCTGAGCTAGATAACATCATCAGGATTGATATTACCTAGGTTGGGGGTAATGAAAAGTCTGCAAGAAAGCTCAGAGAGCATCAAGGACCTCTTATTTCTCAACATGGCTTGGCATATGACTTGGCACCAAGGTACTTACTAGATTGCCTTCTCTACCTGAATGCCTACCCAAATAGCTCAGCACCACATTCTCCAACATACTTTAATGATCTCCCAGTCAGGTGAAGGGGGGCAGGGCTCAGAAGCAAAGTCTTTGCTTGTGTCCTCCATATTATGAAAGAGGCTCTCGCAGAAAATCAGGCTAGCATCCTCAATAGCCTTTGAGAAGCTATTAAAGACAGGGTTGTTCTGGAATCCCTCAATCCCTGTTACTTGAATTGATCGTGAAAAGGGTAAATATGGATATGTTCACCTAATTGTTATGCTTCCCTGAGGACTAAATAAAGTGCAGGGTACAATTTAGCTTATAGTAGCACATTTTCCTCTGCACAATGCTTTGTAAAATTATGTATTGGATAGTGAAATACTGCGTGGGCAAACAGTGCTGCTATTATTTGCACAGCTGTAACTCTCCCATTGCCTTGGGCATTTAAAAGCTTTACAAATAATAAAGCAGCAGCGAGTGGGGGAAAGTGAGAGAGAGAGAGAGAAAGGCAACTGGTCCCAAAGCATTGGTTAAAGTGACAAGTAGCATTTCCATGAAAAAATAACTGATTCATCTCAGTAAAGCGTGGGAAGCAGTAACCAGAAGGCCTTTTGAAGATGAGGGCTACTCCATAGTCTTTGCTCAAATGCCAAATGATACTTCCATCAGAAAGAAGGTAATTAAGATATTGTGTATGAGAGAAGTCTCATCCACAATACTTTAATTACCTTCTTTCTGATAGTCTTCAAAATTCAGATCTGAGTGTATAAGCAGTTTTAATTTAACCCGTTTAATTTACAATCATTCTGTGGAAAAAAGGGGGCAGCTGCTATCCACAGTTTCCAAAGGAGGAAAATGGGAGCTCAGGCATGTGGAAGTCTCAGCTGTATAAGAGTACCAATATATATTTTAGCCTGCATTCTGTTATTCATATCCAACTGTGTCATTAAGCTGTTCAGGAGTTCCTGGAGGACATCAGGTTGGGGAAAGCTATCTTAGACACAGTACAAGTAGGCCTCAACTTACGACCACAACTGAGCTCAAACTTTCTGTTCTTAAGTGAGACAGTTTTAAAGTTTGTAAGCTGTCCAAAGTTGTCTCTGACAAGAGCGGCAGCACATACATTTAATAACTAACTAACTAAACAAACAAACAAATAATATAACGTGAAACGTGCACAGCCAAAGCAGTGTAAAATATTGCTGGCCTTCAATTTGCACCATTTTTTTCTTTTTATGTTCCTAGTTCTGAATAGTCAACTTTGCTAACTTTTTGATGCCACATTAGATTTTATGTGTTCAGGATCCCTCGCCTCTTTTCCTTGTGATTTTGAGAGAGACGGCAGAATGTCTGCTGGAGAAACATTTAAAATCCTTCCATGCATCACTTAAAGAAACTGCTTATTTTATATTGTTGTCATGAAGTTTCACCTAATTCCAGGAAACTTATGTTCATTTTCAAATATTCACATTTCATATGGATAAAATGTTTCAAGTAACTGTTCTCATTTCTACAAAGATTTCATAAGCGTTGCTGCTTCAGTAATTATTTGTACTGTGAGCACAAGAGAATGTTCAGAAATTGTTGGAAGGAGCAACTTGTCATGTTAGTAGCTTTGCATTATATGATAGCCCATTGTTCAAAAACATTGAAACATTAACAGTTGAATGCCATTCGGGGCACAGTATCCCCAATCAGCTAAAGAGTCTTCTTTTAGTTCACAAAGTCCTTCATTTCAAAATTAGCTGCTTAATTGCTTCATCCCCATTCCCCCCACTGGGTTCAGTTTTATATAACCTTATTTTCTAATAAGTAAATGACTTTGGTTCATTATCTTTTTGGGAGTTTTATGATATGCTGCAGATTTGTTGCTGAGCTCTGTAAACTATAATGCTTTTTCTTCAAATATGTATTGTGAGTTAATTTATCGTTATCTCTCTTTTCTTGCTATAAATGTATCAGTTCCATCTAATACTCTTTCATGTGTTATAGTTCATAAAATCCATTTGACAGATTTGTTCTGCAAATTTATAAATGGTTGTGTGGACCTTTGATTTAACTTAAAATGTCTTTCTCATGCTAGTCTGTGTTTTCAATCACCAACGGTTGTTTTCCTTAGACATTATGTTAACCACTATAAGCAAACTCAATTTTGCCTTTGACTGCTGTGCAAAAGAGATGTGACATTCAGAATTTCTTTTAGATTCTTTCTTTTGGAAGATCAGTTGATGATTGGCTCAAAAGGCAAGAAGTAATATTCTACTGTTGGAAATCTGTACAAATCTGAATATAAATTTTGATTATCATGATCCCCCCTCACCCCCAACTCATCATGGCGGATCTCTGGTTGAATGCTAAAAATTCAATTGTATTATATACGGTATGCACATATATCAGGCTTCCAATAGCATATAATATGTATTTGTCCCTAGTAGAAGAGGGATATTGATATTTTTAATTTTGGGCTGTGCACCGCCCCGAGTCCTTCGGGAGAGGGGCGGTATAGAAATCGCAAAAATAAAACAAATAAAAATAAATAAGAGAATACACAGAGACAGACACACACACAAACACAAGCACAAACACAAACACACACATACACATATTTCTGTTTTCTGACTGTCACGAGGTTTTGCACTAATGGAGAACTGAAGCTTAAATCAGGCTTTCTATTTCCCTTCTACTCTGTTTAACATGAAGTGCAAAATATATTGCTTTGCATAGATGGGAAAAAAACTGGCACAATTCTCTATGTCATCTCTTTTTTAAGAAAGCAATTTTCTCTTTCTGTTCTCTGATGGAGCTGGATAAATATTTAAGTGACCTTTCAATAGCCATTTTTTTCTTCCATTACGTTTTAATTGATCTGGCAATTTTTTATTTTGAGTTTCTCTTTTTCTCCTGTCAGCTTAAGATTTCCCAAAATGAAATCTGTACAATTATCTACATTATAGAAAGCATCTTGCTGATGCTGCCTACCGAGCTTCCTTTATAGTCACTTCTAATTGGAGTGGATTCACTGCATTACAGAATGAAGCTGGCAATCTGCACTCTACAATGTGAAGGGCCAACTTTTGCAGGCAGCAGTAACTAGAACTAGCTATAGTAAGATTTCTCAAATTTTGGGTTGTAACCAGCTGGTGGTCACAAACAACTCAAAAGAGGGTAGCTGTTTTGCTTTTCCAGGATACAGGCAAGCAAAGAAGAATGCTGACAAAACTTACTTCTGCTTTGTAGGGGCAAGCCTGCAGCAAAGTGAGCAGCAAATATTGAGAGATGGGTCAATCTGTAGATCTACACTTTTCTTGAAACTATCCCTGCATCCATGCCTGTTGGCTTCAAGTAAACCCTAGTAAGTCCAAATGGCTTTGGATAAACAGGGCTCTGGGATCAGGGAATTTGGCATCTTTGACTCTGGATGGGACGGCACTGCCTAGAAAGATCCGGTCTGCAACTTAGGGGGTTCTCCTGGACTTGCAACTCCTGCTCGAGGAGCAGGTGGTAGTTGCGGCTAGGAGAGCCTTTGCACAACTTCATGTTGTGCATCAGTTGCGGCCTTTCCTGGATCATGATTCCCTGTGCTCAGTCGTTCAGTCCTTGGTCATCTCATGGTTGGATTATTGTAATGTGCTCTATATGGGGCTACCCTTGAAGGGCATTTGGAAGTTATAGCTGATACAGAATGCAGCAATGTGGGCAGTTTTGGGAGGCCCTATAATTGCCCCAATAACCACTGCTCGATGAGCTGCATTGGTTAATGGTCTCCTTCTGGGTACAATTCAAGGAGTTGGCGATCACCTTTAAAGCCCTTCATGGCATAGGTCCAGGTTACTTGAGGGACCATCTCACCCTACTGGGATTGGCCTGTCCCACCCATGCCAGCAGAGGAGGCATGCTGCAAGCCCCATCAGACTGAGTATTCCGGCTGGTGGGGTCCAGGAGAAGGGTCTTTTCCGCTGTTGCTCCTGCCCTCTAGAACATCTTGCTCCTCAATGCAAGGGCCTAAAGACGTGGCTCTGCCAGTTGGCCTGGGGCCCCAGTGGGAGAACAGTGCAGTGGAGGTGAATGATCGAGTAACAACAGATCCCACCTCCCCTCCCTCCGCCCTCGCCCCCCATGTGTTGTTAGATTTTAATGGTGATTTTAATTATCTGTGTTTTAATTGTACATGTATAGATATATTTTTATCATTGTAAACTGCCCAGAGTTACCATTTGGTAAGATGGGTGAGCAATAAATTTTATAAATAATAAAATAAATAAATAAATAATAAAATAAAATAAAATATAAACCCTGGGCTCTATCCATTTTGAAAATTTATCAGTATAAACCAATACTTTCCCAAGAAGTGAAATATCAATTTTAAGAAGACAAAGACTGTAGTTTATTTGATAATGTACAGGAATTGCAAAGTGAATAAAATAAAGTGACAAGAAGAATGTGTGTAACAAGGGCCATTCGAAGCGAGGTCTTGTTCTACAAAACACTTGGCATAAAACTAACCCCAAGGAGCTTCTTTGCCTGCAGACCATGTAAAAGCTTAGGTAGCTCACACTTGAATCAGCTGTACTCACTTCTCTTTTCAGAAACTTACAAGTTAGGCAAAATGCCAAACAACAAGAATCTGAGTGATAGAGGAAATCTCAAGAAATTCTATTTTGAGATGGCCTTAGTGTATTCTTGGGTTTGAAGTGTGCACATATGTTGTGTTGGCTGAAGATCTTTCTGAGCTTTTCTGATATTCCTGTATGGAATGACAAGCGTTGCTTCGTTTATTGTTATCTTCTTTGTCTGTTGTGGAGGAGCTCCTGCTGGGTTTTTTTTGGAATTTGACAAAGAAGATTCCCTACGTTCCATACATCATTCCATATGTTGCAGGAATATCGGAAAAGCTCAGGAAGATCTTCAGCCAACACAATATATGTGCACACTTCAAACCCAAGAATACACTAAGGCAGAAGCTTGTCCACCCCAAGGATAAAACACCCAGACACAAACTGAGCAACGTGGTATATGCAGTACAACACAGTGAGCATGTGCAGATCTGTGCATTGGGGAAACAAAACAACCACTTCATAAATGCATGGCACAACATAGGAGAACAAACCTATCAGGACAAGATTCAGCAGTCCATCTGCATTTAAAAGACAAAGAGAGCAAAATCCACATTTTGGACAGAGAGGACCCCTGGTTTGAAAGAGGGGCCAAAGAGGCCATCTATGTCAAAACTGAACAGCTCTCTTTCAAAAGAGATATGACATTATCTATCTTCAGTCTACTGCACAGTCCTTTCAGCAGTTCCACACCCATTTGCACTACTCAGGTGACCCTGAGGACACAGATAAACCTCCAGGTGGCCTCAACAACCCTGTAAAACAGTGTTTCTCAACCTTGACAATTTTAAGGCATGTGGTCTTCAACTCCCAGAATTCCACAGCCAGCATTGCTGGCTGTGGAATTCTGGGAGTTGAAGTCCACATGCCTTAAAATTGTCAAGGTTGAGAAACACTGCTGTAAAAGAATGCAAATGACCAGCTGTCTGCAAGGAGTATAAATCCTTCCATTCCCCCCCCCCCCATTACAGCCAGAGCTGAAGAAGCTCTTTGGGTGAAAATAAAATGTCTTCAAAGAAAAACAAGAAAGTCCAGTTGCATCTTCCTAATCTGTCTTGAGTCAGAATTCAACTCTTTCCTGCTTTGCCTCACTTTTTGGCTTTACTTATGGCATGCATTATCTGCTCTGCTGGCAGATTTCTTTATTAGTGAATTGCAAAGTAGCACGTAAGGAATTTAGCTGAATGTGAGCTGGCAGAAAAGACTTGTGCTTGATCTGAATCCCCTCAGCTTGGCACATTTGTAGTTCTGATTTTATGCTCAGAAAATATATACAAAATGCATATGAACATTTTTTTTTCAGAAGTGTGCATGAATATGCATATGAAATTCATGCATGCTTGTTGCTCTGAGTTTTCCAATAACTAAACGGAATGATATTTGCATGCACTCAAATTAGAGCACTGACATTTTTTTTTTAGAATTGTCTACCCTCATGCCTCTCCAATCTTATTACCATGCCAGAAACATAAAAAAAAACCTTCTTTATCTCAAACAGAGGGGAAGACCCCCCTTTTCCTTGATGAATTTCATTTTTCTTTTTTAAAATGTAGTGGGCAAGATTTTGTGCATTTTCTCCTGAACAATTTTCTTGTTTTACTTTTACTCAAAATGACTCTCCAGCAAGGTTGGTGCTTAAACACAGGAATTTGCGGCATGTCCTTGTGGCGTAATGAAAGCTGACATTATATCAAACACAATAAAGGGTCTCAGCTGATGAAGATCATTGCTGAACACACAAACCTATTAAATGGAAGGGGGAAAAATATCAATTCTACACACTCGCCAGCCAAAAGAAAATGTGATTTGTTATCTAAAAGGGAGTTATAAATGCAGCTTTAGTGCACTTTCTGTGCTGTAATGAAAACTGGGTTTGAAATGAAAAGATGATTGCAAATTAGAGCATTTGGTTTTATTTTCTAGCATTTTTTTTTAGGTAAACCTTCTACAAGGACAAGTGGAAGGTTAAAGAGACAATCTCTCTGTTCTCTGCTGATAAGTGGGCTCTATAATTAAGGGAGAATAAAAAATTAAATGAAATGGGGTGCTAAGCTCCCTTTGACCTTCTTGACATGCTTGGAACACAAATGCAGGACTTCAATAATACAGTGCCAGAAATAAAATGATAGATACCATCTATACCGATGTCATTTGTATATATATATATATATATATATATATGTGTGTGTGTGTGTGTGTGTGTGTGTGTGTGTGTGTGTGTATGTGTATATGTGTATATGTGTATATATGTATATATATATATATGTGTATATATATATATATACACACACACACACACACACACACACACACACACACACACACACACACACACACACACACACACACACACACATATATATATATATATATATATATATATATATATATATATATATATATATATATATATATATATATATATATATATATATATATATATATATGTCAAGTGGTTATTTTTTTAGATTGCACCCTGTAAACCCAAATATGGGAGGAAGGAATCATTCTTTCCTTTTGCTTGTTTCAGCTCAACCCAGAGCCATCTTGCAAGCACAAATATATATATATATGTTGTTTAAAATTGTTGATAAAGAAATAAGGGATTTCTGATATAGCCATTTCGAGTTTCTTAACTCTCTTCAGTCAGAACTCACCCTTCCGGGATTCGAACCTGGGCAGTCTGCATGCTAAGCAGATGCTTTAACCTATTGAGCCACAAGTTCTCTCCCGCTTTGTCAGTAGTCAGGGAGTAAGGATATGTGTCAAGTGGTTATTTTTTTAGATTGCACCCTGTAAACCCAAATATGGGAGGAAGGAATCATTCTTTCCTTTTGCTTGTTTCAGCTCAACCCAGACACATATCCTTGACACATATCCAGTAGTCAGGGAGTAAGGATATGTGTCAAGGATATGTGTCTGGGTTGAGCTGAAACAAGCAAAAGGAAAGAATGATTCCTTCCTCCCATATTTGGGTTTACAGGGTGCAATCTAAAAAAATAACCACTTGACACATATCCTTACTCCCTGACTACTGACAAAGCGGGAGAGAACTTGTGGCTCAATAGGTTAAAGCATCTGCTTAGCATGCAGACTGCCCAGGTTCGAATCCCGGAAGGGTGAGTTCTGACTGAAGAGAGTTAAGAAACTCGAAATGGCTATATCAGAAATCCCTTATTTCTTTGTCAACAATTTTAAACAATATATATATATATATATATGTTCTCTGTGATATATATAGTTTACATGTTTTTCTATATAGTTTACACATTCTTATAACAATACTATTAAAATTATAAACCATTATAATTTTAAATTCTTATGGAAACTAAACATTTAGGAGATGAGTTGGCACAATTAAAAAAAATATTATCTGAAAACATCAATTGAATCCGAACTGTACCAGTAGCAATAGCAATAGCACTTAGACTTATATACTGCCTTATAATGCTTTTCAGCCCTCTCTAAGAGGTTTACCGAGTCAGCATATCATCCCAAACAATCTGGGTCCTCATTTTACCGACCTTGGAAGGAGGGAAGGCTGAGTCAACCTTGAACCGGTGAGATTCGAACTGCCGAACTGCTGGCAGCCAGGAGTCAGCAGGATTAGCCTGCAGTACTGCATTCTAACCACTGTGCCACCGCAGCTCTGTAGCCATGTTGGCTAACCTAAAATAGCATCATAAAGGTACATATTATAGAGCAGGGGTGTCAAACTCGCAACGTCACGTGATGTATCGTGACTTTTTTTCCATTGCTGGCAATGGGGTGGGCGCGGTTTTGCCATGATGCAACCGGCCCGTGGGCTGGCAGTTTGTCACCCCTGCTATAGAGTCAGAAGGAATAAATTTTGAGGAGTGGCGTACATTAAGAGACAGAGGTTCTACCTTTAATATCTGGAAAGATGGGCACAGTAGGGTCAGGATCAAAGATTACTAAATTCAAGCTGCAATCTGATATAGAGCAGACTGAGAAAAGAGATACTCCTTATCATTCATGGATTTTGCTAGTAGTAATAACTTAAAACAAAAGAATTTTGGTCGAAGGCCCAGTTGGCTTTCCATTTAAAACCAATGGTGCATCCATATGTGAAATATTCAGAATAGTGCTACTGACTGCATTCTTTCTCTACAGGCTCACATGAAATAAGCAGATTCCACCTGGAGTAAATGTCCCCAAGATACATCAGAACTCAGCAGTATACAATTTTTACAATTCTAAACCCACTTTTTGAATTGGATTCAGAAGCCTACTAATGCAGGTCTTGCAGAATCAGTGTTATTCTGCTAAACTAGCTACCACCACTTGGCTAATAAATTTGTTCTGCACGTATTCTGTGCAGTTGCAACTTCTGAGTCAGCCTCATGAGAATGAATAGTAGTCTAAGTAAACAAAGACAAAGGCAAGAGTTATGTGTTCAGCACCTCCTGATCTAGATATGGGTGCAATTCATAGTCTCACTGAAGTTGGCAAAATGTCAAAAGCTCTCCTGGCCACAACTTTCATTTGCTATTCCATTAGCCAGTGGTCTAAGAGAACCCCTGATTGTACACTGGCCCTTTTTGGGGGGAACTGTAATCCCATGTAAAGCAATATGGTGGTACCTTGGTACTCAATTACTTTGAAACTCATCAAATTTGGTACTCAATGTATTTTGACACGAACATTTTGTCTGGTACTCATCGTTGGTGCTCAACACACAAGCTAGAACTTGTTGGTGTTGGCTGCCTTGTGACTCACTACATTATTCCTTATGGGAAAAAATAGTTTGGCACTCATTGTTTTTGATATTCATTGTGCTTTCCGGAACCAATTAATGATGAGTACCGAGGTATCACTGTACATGGAAATGCCAGCGAACCAGAGGGTTTCTGTGCAACAGTAACTTCACCCTGCTGATATTCACCTGAAGTCTGTTTACCCTATATGGTTCCTTACAACCTTCAAGTACTGGTTCAGAGTACAGGACTTTAAACCATCAGAAGACCCCTCCAGTTTCATTTCAATGTTAAATATGATGGAAGAGACGGCCAATCCTTGGAGCATCCCACACTGTAGTGCCCAAGGATTTGTCCTCTCCTTCCCCGATATAATTTACTGGGATAACTTGTGAAGGACTGGAATATATCTAAAGGCCCTAGTAAACTCTGGTGCACCAGGAACGTCATCACATACTCTCCCCATTGAGGTTGTCAATCTCCCATTTTGAGATGAAACTAGACTAGCTCTTATGTTCAGTACCCATCTCTGAGTACATTAACCTCTCCTAGGCACTATCAACAATCATGAGGAATTCCTGCAACATTATTTAGTATTAAAGTCCTTGAAATAGACTGGCTTCAGGATCACTTTCTATTCCCAGCCTGGAAAGCCTCAAGCCCTTTCACTACTTACCACCCACAGGAACTTTCTTCCTTTTGCCTGCCATGTATGCATAAATTCTGTTCCCTCTATCTATTTTGTTTCCATGTCATCTGCCTTGTTCCTGGAGATCAGATTTCTACAAAACACTATTATCTAATGCAGTAAATAGAACTGCTCTGCTTAAAAGATTTTCAATGAGAATTTATAGGTGGGATTCATTTACCCATCTTTCTATACTACGACTGGTTCCAATTTTTGTTTTTGTTGTTCAATAAAGTTGGATCCTTAGTATACCCAACCTGTCATCAGTCCTATCCTGTAAGACTCTTGCTTACTGAAGAAATACTTCTTCTGTAAAACTCATCAATAGCAGAACCCTTAATGTCAGGTTCAATGAACCAATAATAACACGAGTTACTCCTGAGTAGTTTCTTTATTGCTATTAGTCTATAAACAGAAATCTTGCCAGACTGAAGCAACTATCTGTATGATATACTCTGTGAATTTCTGGGGGGGTAGGCAGGAATCCACTTTCACCCTCTTTCAAGGATTTCAAACTCCACTATCTCTTTGCTCTCTTTGCTACTCTGGACTATATTCCACCACATATATATAAGAAGGCTCAGAGAGCTGACCTCGACTTTCCCCTGCCTATCAGGGAGAATAGCATCATAATAACTTGCAATGTTTCCTCCTTACTTGTGGGAAGACCTTTTGCAACTCTATGACAAGACCTGACCAGTTAGACATTTCAAATTACAGTATTCAAAAATCCATATTCATCATTATGCTCAGGCTAATGCTTTGCTTCAATCATACACAATCATGTACTGTACTAATCTTTGGCAGCTTCTTTTCCTGTCCTGGTAAAATTCCTGTCTGGTTAATTTGGTTAATTGATGTTGCTGTTTTCCACCAGGATATGGAACATACATCCTGGTGCACCTCTGCATTGTCACCCACCCCAAACTCTGTTGGACGATAAGAAGAATCAGGTAAAATGTATTTTGGACTCCAGATAAGGGGCAATCTGGAATCTCTTAGTCACTGGAATGGTTAATCTAGGCATGGAGTTATCCTTGGAAGCAGAAGGAGCTTTATCTTTCCTTTGTCTCCTTAGATAGTTCCATCTGCAATTCCTTCTCACTGATATAGGCCAGGACCTCTGATGCCACCAAATGCAAAACTCGTTTGTATGCAAGTTTATTCTCTGCAATCAATGTACTTATCTCCCCTTTTGTATCTCCTTCAGAAATGGGAAGCTGAAATTAGTTTTCCGCTGTTTAGCTGGGCTTAATGACCAAACATGTACAGGATAAAATATAAACATATTTTAAATATAAATTTAATTTTTCCTTCAGCATAGAGGCATCTCATGTTTCAAGATCCACACAGACAAGCTGCTTCGGTCATTCTAGATTTTTACAATAATGCAAGTCACTTAAATTTGACTAATATAAAACCTGCAATTATATAACTCCGCTCTGGTGACATTTTAAAAATTTAGATTATGGGTTTTCTACAAGCCTATGGAGAAAATTACTCATGTTATATCAAAGGCATTAGAACTATGCATGCTTTAAAAATGATTTTGGGGGGAAAAGATTCAGGTCTCATGTGAATGCAGTGCAGTGCCTCTCTGCTATTTAATGAAGAGGACTGACATTTTTGAGCTTGCTGAAAGAGAAAGAGGGTGGTATTGGAATCTAAAACAAAATCTTTGGTCTACTTAAATAAATAGCAGAGAGGTGCTATGCTTGTTTGATGTCTGGAGTACTCTTTCTGAATCATTTTTAAAAAGTGCACAGTTGTAAGAAATACACATACAGTGCTACAGAAAAATGCAGGATGTAGAAAACAGTGCATATAGTGAACAATGTTCAAGCATTCCATAAATAAAGTATACAAAATTCTAATCAATAGTACCACTTCTATATTTTTCATGTGTATTATACAATCCACAATGACTACCTTCCAAGCCCATTAGGGAAATGTATATGTTGCTCTGTCTTGGGTGGTTCCATTACATTCCCACCATAAATTTCCTCTAAAGGAAAAATCATGTTAGTAAAACCTTCTCATTGGGATATCAAGGAAGTAAGTTATGTTTCAAAAGCTCCACATAAAGCATTCACTCAATATTTTTTCAGGATAATCTAAGAAAAGAAGATTACAAGGCGAAGACAACTGCAATGATGGGAGCTAGAAAATATAGAACAAAAGAAGGGAGAAAAACAGTAATAAACATTTTATGAAGCAGAAAATTGCTTATAAAGAAGTCAACTTTTAAAGGCAATTGATATAATCCTGCCAAGTGCACATAAACAAGGAAATAACTCTCTCTGCAAGTACCAAGCACTTCTTTAAATGGGATAGCTGCAGAAAAAAAGGTCTCAGATGCCAAAGCAGATTAACAAAAAGAAAGACTGATAACGATGGAGCAGGAGCAGGAGCAGGAGTAATATATGAAATCTATTTATTTCGTCTTCCTGTATTTCCTGTTGGGCAGCATAAGATACAAAGTGCTGGCCAGTAAAGGCAAAGAGGCTGCTCATTATGGCTGATGATTTTTTTATTAAGGTGATAATTGCAACTGCAACTCTAATACTATACTTCAGGGCAGCTTAAAGAAATACTTCTGTCTTAGGACCTTTTTCCACAAATGAGTTTAAGCACTAATTACCCTTCCTGAATCAGCCAAAAACAATATTGGCATGTACAGTAATTTGCTATCCCCATCACCGAACCTATCATGCCTCAGTTACCTTCGTTTCCAACCACTGCCTGTCCTAGACTTCCCTTCAGGGTATGAATGATAAAGCCTAACAGCCTATACATTCCTTGGCTGGTGTCAGGATAGGCAGTAAATATTACCTTAGCACTAGTGCTGTTAAGGATAACTCGTGTCTGTCTTCCTTATGGATAAAGAGCCAGAGAATGAAGCCTGGGCGTGGCTGTACCATGGCTAAATCCAAATAAAGATGGGACCAAAGGGCTGAAAGACTCTTGATTATGATTTGCAAAATGCAGCACCACCACTCCCTCTCTACAGCTTTTAGAAATAAATTTAAATAAGCTTTTTTTTAAACAATCTGAGACTTTAAGACCCAAAACTTAGCATTTAACTTGGTGATTTAAGCAATTTGTTTAGCACTTCCAAATGTAAATGATACAAAATATTTCACAGCTTTTATTTAATGTTATGTATGTGTGTTTCTGTCTGTGTATATGCATTTGAATGAGGAATCCCAAAAGCTTTTTTGAATATCTACCAGGGCCTCCAGTCACAGGTTTTAAGGGTTTTATTAAGCCATCCAAATAGGGTTTTATTTTTTCCCCCAAAGAAAGAACTGGAATTCTGCAATTAAAAAGTCAGCATATAGCCTTCAGCAAAGAAGACATATGTTTATCTCATGGTATAATGAAGTTCGTTACTTTAGCAGAGGATGAACTAGCTCACTTTGAAGTAAATTAAGTAAACCTTTGATTTTACATTTGAATTTGGTTTCAAAGTTGCCCTCTGTTGATAAAAAATGCACACTGATTTTTATTAAAAAGACTCAGCAACAATACAGTCTCGTAAAGAAAGACTGCAGAAACATCTGTTTTTGAGTTTTCTTAGATACAGCTGTAGAAAAAGGCTTAACCAGAGGATTGTGAGGAGAGAAATCAACCCAAATGATAGTTGTGATCTTTGGGTGATGTCCTTAAAAATAATGTGTTGAGTTTTAATGGTAGAATGAGTCCATGTTCTATATTTGCATAGAAAAAGTCCTAGGTTTAATTCCCAGGAAATTATGGGAAGAAATTGTTTGAAGTATTGGAGAACTATTACTTATCTGTGTAGATCAAGGATAGGCATTTTTTTTTCGGCATTCTCAAACAACATGTCCAGAGAAGTGACTTATTTATTTCTCCAATGGTTTCAGTGAAGGCGTGGCCAGAATTATGGGTCATGTTCATGCATTGTAGTTTAGAAGTATTGTGATTTTACAGCCTCAGAGACATCTTTAAAATATTAAGGGATTTTTGAAGCTAAATGGACAAATAGGCTGCAATGGTATATGAATCAATTTCTTGCGTTCCATGGCCACAGAACACCATTTCTTCAACTCTCAGAATTCCCCAACCAGCACGCTGCCATAAAGTTTTAATAACTGAAAATTTAACTACGGTTATCATACACACATATATAACACACACAGCAACAGACAAGGGTTCAGGTGAGACATTCTAGACCCAAAGTCTCTTGACTCGACTAGTCAGTTCAGAAAATAAATGAAAGCTGCGACATCATGAATCTTTCAACTTTCATAAGGTCCATTTCAAGCTAACTCATTTCCCACATCTCCCTGGTCTCACTCCCCACCACCAGCACCGCCACTATAGGTCAGGTTCTGTCTACAAACATACAGTTTCAGCCTGTTCTGTTACAATCTAACTAGCCTGGATTAGAGCAATTTGCTTCCTACACCTCTTCAAGAAAAAGTGCAACAGGTAGTCCTCATTTAATGACTTTAAGGCAAATCAGAGAGGAAACACAACTAGATTAACTGTTTCTTGTAAGTCTGAAAGTACAAACTTCCTGCCTAGCACTTTTAACTGCTGGACTTGTGAAGGGCAGGTTCATTCTAAGTTTCTTTCTTTGTTAAATATTTGCAGGCTCCTGTCACTCATGTATGATGGTTTCCTAGGCCAGGGCTTTTCAACCTTTTCACCCATTGTACCACTTTTAGGATATGGCAACATCCGAGTACCACCAGTCGCCTAGCAAGGTGTCAAAAACTTAATGAACAAAAAAAAAGGAAAAAAGTAATAAAGTACAGGTAGTCCTCGACTTACAACAGTTCGCTTAGTGACTATTTGAAGTTACAATGGCACTGAAAAAGTGCCCCCCAAGGAACAGCCGAGCAAGACACCTGCCTGTCCGCCCGGCTGCGCTCTTCCTCTTGTCCGAGGTTTTTATTGTTGTCAGCATTTCTGTTGAGGATTGGCACCAGGGGTGGGTGCGTGGTGTTTGGTTTTTATTCCCCCCATCTGCTGGGTGGTTGCAGCAGGTTTTGGTCACTTCACATGACCCTGGGACACTGTGACCGTCATAAATATGAATCAGTTGCCAAGCATCTGAATGTAAATCACAAGACCCTGGAGATGCTGCAACATTCCAGCTGATCGGAGCTTCTTCTGGGCTCAGCAGAAGCACCAGGATCAGTGCCGAGCTCCAGCTGCAGACTGGTGCTGATCCTGGCGTTTCCACTGAGCTCTGACAGCCCTGCAGCTCTAGCCATCTCTCGCTCAGACTTGTGTGGTGCTGCCACCAGTTCAGCTTATTTCCCTCCCCCGCTACCACTTTTTTAGGATGGTCACGTACCACCTGCCAGGTGCCAATGTACCACAGGTGGTACCCCTACTACTGGTTGAAAAGCCCTGACCTAGGCAACATCTGCCCTCCCCTTTCCTCAAGATTATTTATGCATTCCATTACAGCAACTGACTTGTTTAGCAACTGTTCACAGTTACTGTGGTGATGAAATAGTAACTTTGTGACCAATTGTTCCAGGTTTGTAAAGCAAAGGAAAGCCGAAGTCATATTTTAAGTACAGTTGCAGTTTCACTTAGTGACTGCTTCATGTAATGACCAAATTGTCAGTCCCAATTGATGAGTTAAAGGATGACCTATACAGTATCTGAATGTGACTCAGGTGGAAAAGAGGCACCTGGAAGACAGGGAAGTCCAGAAAAATATATAAGAGAGAACAAATATGAATCCATACATGCTGGGACATACAGGTGGAGAAAAAAAGATATCCAAGAAAAAGGCCTCAGGGAGAAGAATACATCAGAAGGGACAGTGATGGGTAATATACAGGTAGGCAATTCCCTTACAAGCCATTATAAGTTCAGTTGTAAAAAGGAACAAGTAAAGTTATCACCAGGTTCTTTTAAGCTGCAGCTGCTGGCTTGAAACCATCCAAAAGAAATGTAATAACACCTTAGCTCTACTGTATTGTTTTCTTTGGCATGGAGCACATAAAGAAAATTATAGAGAAGGAAAGAGAGAAACCAGCCGCCTTTGCTAGTTTTTATAGGTACATTTTGCACCTGTTTCTCTTCTGAAAGACGAAGTGCAAAGCAGATGATGAAATCTGCCGAGCAACATGGTTTACAGTCCATGTTCCAAAGCAAAGCACCCAACCCACCAGCTGTTTAGGTATTACCCAAAGCAGTGGAGTATGTTTGGGTGGCCTCTTATTCTTCGTTGCTGTTACCGAATGAGTCTGCAGAACTAGAATGCTATCAGTGTGCAGCAACATCACTCGCTGGGTTTAAGAAAGGGTACCAGTGCTAAACTGCAATAGAATGTTGCAGATCTTCCAAGGGAAGAATTTTCTGCTTCTAAAAAATGTAGTGAACACAAAAGAATCTCACAACAGGCAATAGATATACAGCTTTGTAAAATGCCTGAACCTGACTCTTCTTTGGTCCATGCCTCCTCCAATTCCTGGTGTCACAAGGCTGGAATCTAACATATTAGTTGGAGAGAAGAGTGACTGGTGGATGGCCAGGGAAGGCTTCTCCCAAGGACAGAAGTACCTCTGGTGGTTTTCCCATTCAATTCACCTTCTTCTCCTGCCAAGGTTGGAAGCCCAGCTTTATATAAATAACATAGTCCTCTATCCATCTGGCCATAAGAAAAATAATAGAATGATTTCTAGCCAATCAGAGGATTCCTAAATTGGAACAAGTTCATAAAAGGCAATCATAAAGAGAGGTTGCTCGTTTTGGTCACCCTGTTTTTCTTTTCTTTTTTTCTAGAAATCAATCTCTGGATACAGTGCAACATAAATTACTTCTACTACTAACTATTCAATGTGTAAACACTGCCTTGAGACACAGGATCTTTCTACTGATTCATGGACTTCAGCTCTTCTAAGGCATCTTTCAAAATAAATAAATAAATACATCAGATTTGCTATCTGCTCCTTAAATTGTACTCCAGTTGTGGGAGCCCAGTCAAATCACAAGGCCCTCATTCGTGGGACAAAACTAATATCCATACATGCAAGAAGAAGTCAAGCTAGTACGTCTGGATGACAAAGGAGCCTGTATTGCCTACCATATTTCGTTTCAACAGAATTGGCAGGGTGGGAGCCCCAATTCATTACAAGGGGAAAGGGGGCTTCATAGCTTGGCAATTCCTCATAGGAATTTCCCGTTGTTGTTTTTTTAAATGATTATTTTCTTGTGTGTGAACAGACAAATGCACACAATGTATGTATGCATCGAATGTGAGTCGATATGGGGATGGTAACACAAACATTTTTCCTCCTTTCATGTTGAGTAAGAGTGAGATGACCTTTTGGAGGACATACCTGTCATCTTCAAAAACATCAGAGGAACTGGGCAGTGGAAAATACAATGGCAAGAAAGTGTCTTCAGTCTAGGTTCAAGATCTAATGGCAGTATTAATTAATTAAATATTAATTAGCTATTTTAAAGATTTTCTTATTTCCCCCCTCTCCTTGCTTGTTCTAGCATCCTGTTTGATGAAGAGATTTGGAAAACAGAGAGAACACACTCTGTGTCATTTTAGTTGATCCCAATAAAGGCATTATCCAGCTATGAAGGATACTGTGACTGTGGGGCTAAAGATAGTAGTGCCAGGACATACTGTATCCTCTCCTCACACTGAGCAGATTTAGTAATACAAAATGCATAATACAAAATGAGAATTATAGGATTGCTTATTCTTAAAAACTAATGGCAAAAACAACAAATAAAAACAGAGCTGGGAGAAGAGCAATGCAGAATGTCACCGTTGGATATGGTTGAATGCTACCTCGAGCGCTCACACGGACGGTGAAAGGAAAGTCTATTCCTGCTTTTCCATAAATGGGGCATTCCAGTTAGCTTTTGCTGAAAGAAAATATTTCCTAACATGGTATCCATCAGATATATTGGATTTCAACTCTCATAATCTCCCAGCCAGTAGAGCGAGAGGAACAATCCAAGTTGAAGGATAACATATCTTGAAGACACCAAACTGGTAAAGGCTGCTGTAGATAAAGCATTTCTTAAGTACTTGGTTTTTGGACTGTAAATTTTGGTCCTTTAGATACAGAAATATTTGGGGGAGGGGACAGAAATAGAAACATGTGACTTAATGTTGAGGCTCTGTATCAATAGAGACCTGAAAGTCACCTCTACAAATGTTACTTTTCATATACAGTATATCAGAAAGGAAGGGGAGGGATGGGGGAGGGGAGGGAAAAAGAAGGGGAAGGGGAAGGGGAGAATCCATGTAGGAATCACACTTCTGACTGTTTGCCCAGCTGATGATTGCTAGAAACAGCCCACAGTCACTTTCATTCTCACTCTTCTTTCATTTCCCCCTGAACTTCCATAGCAACCCATCTGCAGTGAGTGACTCTAATGTTTAATGGTCCTGCCATTAGCACTAATGCATTCCAAACACTCAGCATCTGCTGTTGCGCATTCATATGGAAACACAAAAATAACCACATTCAGTGCAATCTGTCATAAATTCCAGCTTGAGGTTGTAAAATGTCATACTAACATAGAGAAAGAGAGAAATGGCCAAAATTAATGATACACTTGGTTAAAAAACAAAAGGAAGGATAAAAAAAATACAGGCAAGTACTGTAAATACCCAATAAATAAATAAGGAAGATGTGCACGGTATTAAAAAATACCAAGAAAAGAATGGTACTGCTAATGCTTACTCAGAGCCCTCCACAGAAGAAACAAGGAAATGTAGGTTTCTGAGAAATTATTTTCACAATAAATCAGGAGACACAAGGAACTTTGTCCAATCACTCACTCACTCACTCAATCAATCATCAGCCCCTCATGTTAAAGGTAAACAAATAATGCAATACAAATAATAGGCAAAATAATTGGGGCACTAAACAATTGGCAATGGGATAGGTTATAATGAAAACACCAGCAGATGCAAATAAACAAATATTCTGACATTGTTGCTTCTTCTAAAATACCTGACCAGGAACATCAGAACGAGACTTGAAGGTAGAATTAAGCAATTATCTTCACCAAGTTCATAAATCATTTCCAGTACAGGAAATAAATATATGATTTTATATTTTAGTAGAAGAAAAACAATGTATTAACCAACATGATAAAGAGGTCACATATGAAAAATACTAGGCTCCATTCTTGGGAGAATGAAGTGAAATTGAATAAATAGCTAGCTGTTGCCATCTAAGCACTGCTATATCCTATATTCTGTCCCAAGTAAAACCATTCTGCCTTTCCTTCTTTACTTTTTTTTTTCCAACAGAGATTATAAGCATGGAATGGAGGGAATAACAGGACTATTCTTTCTCCGACCCTCCTGGCCTTCCGAAAGAATTTAAAAACCTACTTCTGCCGGCAGGCCTGGGGATGATTGTTGATTGTGGTGTGATTGATGAGTATGTATGGGGTTTGTATTTTTAATGTTGTTCGGATTTGTTGCAATTGTTTTTATATATATGTTGTGAGCCGCTCCGAGTCTTCGGAGAGGAGCGGCATACAAATCCGAATAAATATATAAATATAAATTAGTAATATTTTATTATGTGAAGGGGTTCTTCCAGATAATGTCCATAGTAGCGGGGGTTTGGAGGTATGTATTGTATTAGATTTCCATATTAATGATAAAAATGATTAGTATATACTGGTAAGCCTTAATCAAAACAGAATGAGGGAGAATTATGAGACTGGAGAACTACTTTTTTTTTTGCTTTTAATCAAATATTACTGGTTAATTGACCTTTGATCCACATGACTCATTTTAAAGATGCTTCCCTTCATTGATATTGCAGTTGTATAATGCTAGTCCCCCAAAGAAAGTAGCTAGCCATAACAAAAAGCCTCAAATCTGTAAAAGGTTAATTTTAAAAATTACAAGGTTTCTAGATCTCTTTATTAGGCAAACTGTTCCATAAAATAATGACATGAGATACACACCCCCAAAAGGACTGATTTGACAGTGAAGTCACAAGTTTAGTAAGGTTATCAGGAAATCTAATTTCTGAGAAGCCAACATTTAAATTAGGCTGTACCTGATACAGGTATGTTATTTTGTTGTCCCTAAGTTTTTGCTCCCTGAAACATTTAACATATACATTTATACTATATAGATTTCCATATTAATGATAAAAATGATTAGTATATGCTGATAAGCCTTAATCAAAACAGAATGAGGGAGAATTATGAGACTGGAGAACTACTTTTTTTTGCTTTTAATCAAATATTGATTAATTGACCTTTGATCCACATGACTCATTTTAAAGGACATAATGAAAGTTGTTTATATTATAGGAGAAGAATCTCTTTCCCCTAATTAGCAAAAAATAGATTATGACCAGAATGCATTTGTCTGGATCACTTCTAAACAAGACTTTAGTTTTAGGAATTTCACTAATGTTCCAATGGTGTGGTTTCTCACTTCTCTTTATGATGCTCCTACCAACACTGACAGGGCAAGCCACTAGAATATAAACTGGGAGCAAATTACACTCCTTCTAGCACTGATGATGTTACCTAGTTTGAGTAATGAAAGATCTACAAGAAAACAACAAAGTTCAGAGAGCACCAAAGACCCCGCAGTCCAACCCTGAGCTACAAATATTTTCCTTTGTCAAAACCAAACTGCTCCAGCAATTTGTGTGTCTGTATGTGTGTGTCTATATCTATACTAATTTCAGATAAAATTAGACAGGGGGAGCTAATATTGCCAAGGTAGACACAAGCAAGCAAAAGAAATGCAATTTCAGCATTGAATATTTCAGTTCCAATATATTTTTGAAATCAACCTTGTTCCCAACATTTGGCAATAAAGTGCACCATTAATGGTTTTCTATGGCAAATGAGCAGGTAGCTTCTTGGGCCACACCAAAATTTCCCAGAGCTATTTCAAACTTCTTAACTCTCTTCAGCCAGACATACCCTTCTGAGATTCAAACCTGGGCTGTGTGCATGTTAGGCAGCTGTATTAACCTCTAGGCCACAGGCTCTTTCTCACTTTGTCAGCTGTATCAGGGAGGAAAGAGACAGGGGGAGGAGATTTACCTTGAGTGTTTTTTTGATGCACCCTGTCAGCCCAAATATGGGAGAAATGTACATTTATATATATGTACATTTAAGCAACTATGTAAATGTATATATCTATATAGAGTTCCATCTCCCCTTGGATGAACATAATAAAAAAACCAGCAACTTTTGCTTTGCTGAGCTGCCAATCATTGCGGAGGAGCAGTGGGAGAGGAACTGGCTTCTGCATGCTGTGAAGAGTATCCCAGGTAGGCAGAAGAACAGCTCTGGGCTATCCTGATAAAGCAGCCCTGCATTCTGCAGAGAAGTATCAGAGCATATCGGATTTGGGTGGCTTGTTCCTAATTACCTGCATCATGATTAACTGGTACGATAGGTACCATTAAAACATTTTCCAGAGTTCTGAACAGTTCGCGGTGTAAAATAAGCTAGCATCCCACAGGCATGACAAATCATTTTAAAGAAGATAATTAACCTCTTTATGCCCCTTATAGGTACTGAATCAGATGCGGTGGATGCTGGCAATGGCCACATACCCCTTTTCATTGGCATAATGCTTAGTGGTCTGTGTGGCTATTGCTGGAGCAAAAGGCGAGTTTCTAGCATATTACAGATCCTTCTTTCTTGCAGGCTGATCCATAGAAAAAGTGCACTGGATAAAAATAAGGTGCAACACTGATCTCTCTTTGGTGTAAGTCATCACAATTTCTGCTCTCCCAAGAAATCTGTGAAATCTGCTTTCACAGATTTGACAGTTAATCCAAAAAGCCACGCAAACTGTTTCAGAAAGAAGTTCAGGTGAATTCATATTGAAGCAAACACCAGGAATTGATTGGTGTATATCTAAGGGTTCTGAGCACATCCTAAAGCAACAGGGATTTTCTCCTTGTCATTTAAACTGCCCATTCAGGAAAGAGTCCTCTAGGGCTATTTTATTCTTCTTTTATTCTTTCCATTCATTCTTCTTTTATTCTGGGGAGATCTTCCAGATCAGGAGTAAGACACTCCAGTACAGAGGGAAGCCAGGTGGACAAATAAAATTATACAGTTTCAAAGTCAGAAAATATATTGAAAATAAAAGGTTTGCTGTGGTTGGTCACAGTCTTCCATTGGAATGATCAGTTCACAATCCTTCCAATGCAAGTCAAACGCCACAAAAAAAGCACCTACTTCCAGACTTACGGCATGTTTTTTTTTCTAGAATCCTGTCACTGTTCACAAATCTGACAGTGCTTATGAGATCCATGCAGTATGTCTAATGTGCAGCACAATATACTCATCTGCCAGTTCCTCACATTATCACATTCAGCAAAGAAGATGACATTTGTGTCTGGATTTGGGGTTTGGAAAATACAGTCTTGGAAAGCTGTACTTGGATTCAAACATAGGCCGTGTTTCTTTTGCACCATCACTCTCTGTAACTTCTCTTTGTGAGACTTCACTGTTAGCTGACTAATTTAAAAGATGACTAGAGAGGTTTAGGTAATCAAAAGCAGAAGAACTAAAATAAAGAATTTGATGACAACGCTAACATCAGTGGAGCATTGTGGAGGAAAAGGAGAGAAGTAATAACTTAACAACTGAAAAAGCAAGAAATGTGTGTTTTCCAGGGCAGCGTTATGTACATTAATTTTGAGCTCAGACCATAGCATTCTTCTTCATTGGGAAACTGCTTTAGGAATGTAGACATAAAAACAACCTTTTTCTTCCACCAGGAATATAACAGCTGTTATCAGTCCAGGGGAGAATCCTGGTGTCTTGCTGAGCAAAAGCAGTGATGGTGGATGCATTTTCAAAAGAAAACACAATAACTCTATGTCAGGGGTCTTCAAACTCAGCCCGGCTGAGGAATTCTGGGAGTTGAAGTCCGTGAGTCATAAAAGGGCCGAGTTTGAAGACCCCTGCTCTATGTTAATAGAACATGTCTTAGTATCATAAATTTACCTGCATATGGTATATATATGTTGAGGGGGAAAGCTGTTAACTTCAACTTGTGGGAAACATTTTTTTTCCTGCTTTGCAGTGAACCCTGTACATACATCAGGGAAGACCCAGTTAGATGCATGGTGTTTGAAATATATATTTCTCATATACTATTGTAAATAAAATGTTAGGCTTTGGAAGTTTCCTCAAACTAGAAGCAAGACTCTTACAGAAGGTTTCCCTCATAAAATGTATTGAGCTGAAAAGGATAGATAACGGGAATTTTGAGCAACCAAATTATTCCTCACACAACCTTACTCCATTTATTTCTAAGTGACTTTTACGTGAAATGGAGAAGAGGTGGACCTCTTGGCAGATGATGAGAAACCTTGTAGCTGCCTGTTTACCAAACCATCTCTCGAATCTTTAATAGTCTGTGAATTAACCATTACATGAAATCAAGTCTCAACTCTTCGTGTTGAGCTTGACAGTTGGCATTTTAATGGATTTTCTAGACAATTTGCAGGTTAGTTTCAAGGCAGTATTCCAGAGGTTAAATAGCTTACAGCCCAGAGATTGCCTGGAGGTCTCCTGTCCAAACGCTGCCACTTTCTGGGACTTACTTCGGGCATGATCAATGCCTTAGTATGCTAAGCATAAAAGTGTTTGTTCATTTAACATTTTCTCTTTATATTCACAAAGCCTATAAGGTGTTCAGCTACTGCAGCAAACAAAGCTGCATTTATTTCTTTCACTGTATATATAATGTCTCCCCACAGACCATTACAGTTAACTTTAGCTATTTATATAGTCTCATGCATCAGCTCCTTTCTATATCATTACTGTCACTCATACACATACGTTACACAGATAAATACTTTTACCCTCAGGATTTTGAGTGAATATAACTAAATCTTTCTGAGTTCCACACAAATATCCTGAAACTTAGAGAGACTATTTTCTTTTCTTTTATCAAATGTAGAAAGCAACATCCTATCGAAAAATTTCACTCATGATACCTAAAAGAAAATACACAGATAAATAATTTTTTAAAAATCTATTAAAATAATACAAAAATATGCATCATCATTAAACAGCTAAACTGGAGAGATACTTCTTTGTTGTCTTTCTAAAATGTGGAAGGGGAAGGACAGATCACAATTCCAGAAGGAAACTAATACAGCAGGAATTATTTCTTTCTTATTTGACAAATGAGAATCATGAGAAGAATATCCTCAAAAGAAAATGGATCTTGTTGTTTGAGATTGTTCAAGGATAGCAGCACTATCCATCTATAGCAGGAGTTGAAGTCCACAAGTCTTAAAGTTGCCAAGGTTGAGAACCCCTGATCTATAGCAGTCGCCTTCCCCAACCTTGTGCACTACAGATGTGTTGGTCACCCAAATTAGAGAATTTCCAGCCACCATTGCCAAAATATTCTAGGAGCTACAGTCCCTACAGTGGGAAGTGCTATTTTATGTGTAATTTTCAAAAAAAGGGCTCTCAGTGTAAGTACTGAATAGCCCAGAATTTAAATTGATCCCAGAGGTTAAGGGTAAATTCTTCCAGTTGGGGCCTATTTCTTTTATGAAGTGTGGAGACGATTGAAGTCAATGATTGAACCCGTAAGCAAAAGCAAACAGCTTGTTTCTCATGTTGTCATGGTGTTCCTTGGAGCCAACCGTGTTCCTTCTGTCTTAAGTATATAGTGGCCACGTCACTTGTGTAATTGCTTGAAACCAAAGTATATTTAAAAAAAGGGACAGCAAGCCATCTCAGATATTGGAACTCATTTCTCTGAAAAATATATTATGCTCTCAAATTCTTAACCATAACTTCTTTGGGGCAAAAGGAGGGAGGCCTCATATGAGGGACACCATTAGGAGCCAATACAAAGTAATAAAAGGTAGTCACAGACTTCACAGAGAAAAGCTTACCCAGCTCCAATGACAATTTTCTGCTTGCTTTAGCTGTAATTTTTCCTGAAACTGTGATAATTAAAGGGTGCTTCCATGTCATGCTGTCTTTCATCCCCAATGGATTAGAAAGTAGCCAGAAATTAAGTTACTATTGCCTTTATGTCTGCAAACCTCCTGTGCATTTATTTACTATTTAGCTATGTTTAGATACCTCTCCAATTGTTAACTGACTCTGCCATAAACAGGGTTAAAACAATAAGAATAATAAACAATTATAAAACAGTAGTCTGATACTAATACCCTCTTCATGCCCCAAAGAATAGTGACAAGGCAATCAAAACAGAACTCCCATAAGAGAATGGATCCATTTCAAACAACAACAACAACAACAACAGTAACCCACCTCTTGTTTCTTATAGCTTTAATCCTGTGGTTATAGTCCTGTTCTCTGGGGAAATCAGGAATAAATCTGTATGTGCAGGAATCCTTTGGATACTCAGTCTATTTTTCCTAGAACTCTCCATAACTGCCAGCTGCGATTCCATCACCTTCCCTCAGAAATGCTACTTAACAAATTGACTGGTAGTTGTCCAAAATTGTCATGTTGAATGATAGGCTTTTGAGAATGGGTCTACCGCCCCCTCCTTCAAGATAGTTGACACTAACCCTCTTGTCAAGAATGCATTCAGTACTACAGGCTTTTAGCAACCAGAAAGGGTAAGGATCCAGGCTACAGGTGATAGAACCGAGGACCCTGTCCAATTTTTCACATAACTTGCCAAGGTGGTATCCAACACAACAGAGTGCTGCTTTGTGGAATTTACTAATTTACTAATACCAGTAAGTAGAATAAAACTGGGCAGATCTGTTCAAAGTTGGATACCACTTTGAACAGATCTGCCCAGTTTTATCCTACTTATTAGTACATTCCTCAAAGCAGCACTCTGTCCTCTTTTTTTTTAATTATTTTATTAAAACCATCAACATTAAACATAAGATCATAATAAAAAGCAAATATCATATAACCTGCAATACAACTCTAAGGATCAGTCTTTTTAAACGTCTGGTTTAGCAAACATTCCTCACTCCTCACGTCCAGCCTCAACTATACGCCTGATACATTTTATTTGATTGGTATTTCTCTTATATATGGTCTATCTACTGTTTCTAGTCTAACACCTGTTGTTCATTCGAGCTTTAGAAGTAAATTCATCTCAGTAGTAGTGCAATCTTTTATGATCCCTAACAAAAGATCCTGAGATAGAAATTCAGTATCCTGAGGTAAAAATTCAGTATGCCTTTCCAATATTAAAGCAATCAACATTAGATCTGGGCTCATATTAATAAGCTGTCCTCATAAGACCTGAAAAAACAGCTCTTGTATATGGTCTATCTACTATGTCTAGTCTATCACATATTGTTCATTCACGCTTCAGAATTAACTTCGTCTCAATAATAATGCAATCTTTTATAATCCCTAACAAAAGATCCTGAGGTAGAAATTCAATAACCTGAGTTGGAAACTCAATCCGCTTTTTCAATATTAAAGCAAACAACATTATGCATAAGATCATATTAAGAGGCAATCATCATATAACATAAAATACAACATTAGGTATTAGTCTTTGTAAACGTCTGGTTTGGTGAACATTCTTCACTCTTCACGTCGAGCTTCAACTGTACGCCAGATACATTTTGTTTGATTGGTGTTTCTCTTGTATATAGTCTATCCACTGTTTCTGTCCTCTTTTAACTCATCCTAACAGGGTTCAGCAAAGACACGGTAAGACGAGAATACATGAAAAAGAGTTGTAGAGTTTTTGCTCTCTTCTCTAACAATCTCCCTCTCTGCTTAAGAAAATGATGAGACCCTCTTCAAGGCTCTTCACTGTGTTGCAGGGAATTTATAAAGCATGCTTAGCAATGCCCTCCCTCAACGTCTTGTGATTTCCTCTTGTCACTCACAATCTAAGCCCTGCAACATATTTCTCCTAACAATCTCCCGTGCAATTTAGTGACCGTTGTTTTTTTGCATTTTGAACAGATGGCTTTCATTTTTCAGTGCTGACCCAAGTTTCTTTTTTGCTGAATTTTTGTCTTTTCTTGTAAACCATTTTGACATTTAAAGAAATAAGCTGGATTAAAAAAAAATGTCTGTAAGCGACAAAACCCACTCTTGCTTGGTTGTGATTGCTGACAATTTCAATGAAACACCCTGCTTATTGATCTGCATGGTTTAAAAATACCAGCATCTCTTTGCCATAGGTAGATATGATAGGAATGACAGAAATCTCCTCCCTGGTCTAGAGCAGTGGTTCTTAACCTGGGTGATATTGCCCCCCACGGGGCGATTTCATTTTTCAGGGGGCGATGGAACGAAAAGGGGCGATGCGGGGGCAAAGGAACAAAAAGGGGGCGATATGGGGGCGATGGAGCAAGAGCTTTGGGGGACACTTTTGAGACTTTTTCGTACAGTGAATCGCTGTATATCTGTCGTACAAAAACATCAGATCGGTCGCAATTAGTGGATTGAATTGTGTTTTCAAAAGTTCCTCCAGCTAGCTTCAGTACAGAATGCCGTACATATGTGAATATGCATCACTTATCTTCATGCGCATTGCGCAGCAGCCTCTACCCATACAGTGACGCGCCATTGGCCAGAATGAGCAGTGATGGAGGGGGGAGCGCTTCTTTTGAAACATCACATGCTGAGTGGCTCTGTAAAACATTTTGTGTGTCTCTTTGTATTGTACTTTTTTTTAGCGTGCACTCCAGTTCGATATTATATTTTCTTTGTGTCTTTTAAATCCTTTTTACAGTGTGCGTGACTATATATAGTTTCCTCAAATCTTTAATTTAGTTTCAGAATTTTCGTCTTGAAATTCTTAGTTCCTGCATTGCGGTTTGTTCTTATGCCCTTTTTATATTTCTTTTTGCGTCTTAAATTTCACTTGTAATTCAATCATTAAATGTTACTGTTTTTCTTTTTGGGCATTTCACTTTGTTGCAATTGAATTTTGTTTTCAGTGGTCATTACATTTAAGTGTCTTGAATAAATAAGATAATAATGAAATACATGTATCACAAAGTTTGGGAATAAAGTGACGGGTGGCACCAAATTTTTTCACACAGTTGAGATATGGGAAAAAGACAGGAAATAAATTATTTGCATCAATATGTCCTGATGACAATTTTAAAGAAAACAAAAAAGGTGTTTGGATAAATTGAAGAATTATTTCCTATGTTGTGATTGAGATGTTATGTTGGGGGAGGGGGGCGATGACAACTTCCTCATTGGCTCAAGGGGGCGATTCATTCAAAAAGATTAAGAACGACTGGTCTAGAGGAAATGTCCTTTTGCTGCTGTTCACCAACTCAGTGCTGTTTCTGCTCATCGGGACAGACGGCTGCTATGACACACTTAGCACAACAAGCAAGTGAACTACAGGATATGTTAATAGAGAGCAAAGTAGCCACTGCAGTAAGAGGACTTTAAAATCACTTAGGCTTTTTTCTTTGGAGGGGCATGTGGAATATGTTCAAGGAGAAAGGAAACTGAAAATCAAAAAAGTTGGACTTCAGGAAGATAAACAGAGGTTAGAAAATCTCTCTTGCCTGGACCTCCCTTCTTTTCTGTCCTATTTTCTTTCTGCTTTTATTTGTTGGGGAATTGGAATAAATGGCACACATTCCAGTTTGTCCTGTGATTACTTTGCTGTGATAGATTTGGACCACACTAATGCCTAAAATGGCTTAATTGCCCCTGCAGAGACTCAATTACTCCCTCAGCTGGGCTCCTGCAATGAAGGGAGGAAAGGGACCCAAAGCATCCCTAGGCTGAGAAGGATAGAAATAGGGGGATCCCCCTTCCCTGCCCCCGTTTAGTACTTCAACATGGCAAGTCAGGTTGGAGAAACTGCTCTCCTCTCAACTAATTTCCAGAATTAATTCAAAGCTATTGGTAATAGGTAGGGTGGGAAGGAAAGGGTTGAAAAAATGTTTTCATCCTTGATTCCAGTCTACAAAGGAAAATGGACTCTTTTCATTCCTCTTGCTTTCCTTCATAAGGATCAAAGTTATCTTCCTGGCACTACCATAATAATCTAAACTCCCAATAATTTGGAGGAAGAATAGGAAAGAAAAAGTTGAAAATATTTTCAGAAGAGAAACAAACACACAAGAAGAATGGGCTAATTGTGCATATCAGAGATTAAGGGGACCAGGAAAGGAATCACTAAGCTCTTCATTATTCTGGGGTTGCTGAATGTCTGAGATAACAGAGATGAAAGACAATTTGCTTACATTTACATGATGGCACAGTGGCCCCTGGGTCACAAATAATAGACAAAGAAGCATTTCTGGCTGGAGTGGAAAAGGAAGTCACAGAAAGGGCCCTTTGCACTATTGATGGAGGTCACTGCCACCACCCTAGGAGAAGGGTTACAGACCTGCCGGTGGCAGATAACAACAGACAACATGGCACCACTCGATGGGGGTGCTGCTTAAAAAAACCTTCACTGTTCCCTTCTTTGCAGCCCAACTCATTTCTATCAGACTCTGTTGGTGTATCCGCAAAGAGAGGAAATGGAGTGAGACCTAAGACATTAATCTGCCAGGTGCATAAACTAGCTTTCAAGCCATCAAACATGTTATTATGGGTTGGAGATTTAAAGATTTGTGGAGAAAATCTAGAATCATCTAGCCTAACTTGCTTAATGCCAAGAAATTCATGAAGTGTCTCTTGGTAAGTCATATATTTTAATAGAAATGTTAAATCCTGAATCATTTATTGATCTGCTTTGCTGGGCAGGCTGCAGAAACTCTTAATCACTGTCACTGTTTACAATTTTAAATCATATTTCTATCACAAATCTCTTAAGAGTCCAATTCTATACCTTAAATCTAGCTTTCCTTGTTTAAACAGCCAGGCTAAGCTCTTAATTGCTTCTTTGGGAAATGGTGGGTTAAATCTGCTAAATATATGCGCAACTCAAGCAGAACCAGGATGACAATATGTCATTTTTAAAGGATCTGTTTTTCTAAAAATATATTTAAAAAATTCTTGTGCCATTTTTGACTGCCTCTGTGTAGCTTTGGATGAAACAATGCAAGCAAATGTTGCCCATTAAGTGACTTGAGAAAAGTGATGTTAAATCCATAATTGACCATAATTCTATGCGCTTGGACTCAGTGCACACACTAAGTTTTAATGTCAAAATTGGCAATAAATAGTTGTGTGACAATTCTGCTGTAAGATATATTAAGTTAGTTTCAGACTAGCTTAGTTTCTAGGATAATTGTACCACTGACATTGTAACGATCTTAGCAAAAGATAGTCTAAACTCCATACTGTTTGTCCTTCTTTTGAAAGCAGAACATTACTTCACAAGATGATCCCTTATTTCTGCCAACCAATAATGAATGCATGGTTCTCACTTTTGACCTCTAATGGCAGCCCTCTTCTTCCTTTTACTTCATGGGGGTATGCCAGCCTACTATGAAAATTGATTAAATGGTTAAAATGGCCAGAAGCTAGAAGTCTGCTGTACATTCTATACCAATTTTTCCCAACAAGGCATACTTGAAATAACTTGGGACTACAACTCCCAGAATCAATCAGTAGGTTTCTAGAAATCCTGGAAATTGCCATTTAAACCTGTTTAAAAGACATCCAATTCAGAAACATTATTCTATATCAATCTATATAAGAAGATCTGAAGAGCCTCTGCTTATCACCTTATAATCCTGATTCTAATTTGGCCAGTTCCTCCATCTGGATCAATGCCATCCTTCAATTACTGACTTAGACTATTGGTTCTGAGAACCCAAATCTGTACATCCTGACTCACCTCACAGGATTGTTGTTGTGGGGAAAATAGGAGGGAAAAGGTGTGTTAGGTATGTTTGTTGTCTTTAGTTATTTATAAAAAACAATAAAGATGAGAAGAAAGAAAGAGGGGGGAAGAAAGAAAGAAAGAAAGAAAGAAAGAATATTCTTTAGTTACTACCGTATTTCTACAAATTATCGGATAGGTATAGTAAAAATAGATGGAATAAATATAAAACTTAATTGCTCCTATTTATTGTTACTCAGGTTCAAATATTTTCATCTGGATTGCCTGGTGCCCAGCATGGAAAGCCAGAGATTTTTGTTAGATGTACTGATGCTATTCAGATGAGTAAGCACAGAGGCAGCCACGTCAAAAGACAGGTCAAGATGGAATACACAAACCCCTGTGCTGTGTGGTTTATGGAGCAACAATATTTGCTGCTCATTTCATGTCTACTTATTTGAGTGGAAAGGCAGAGAACTATAGTGGCTGCCCTCTGCCTCCTGCACTTATGCATTCACTATGTTATTAATATCTGGATGGGGCGGGAGGTGCTCCTGTGGGAATCAGGACTCGGAACTAGACATTTGGAGTTGTCAGCAAGGAAGCTTTGGAGATGTCACTCATTTTCAAGGAAAAAACAGATTCCTCCAGGCATTTGAGCTGTGAGTTCCGCCACCTGTTTGTTGGACCCGTGTCCCTCCTGGCTGGTTTCTGCTAGCAGGGAGGTGACACGTACCTGGATCCAAGAGATTGTCAATGCTTCTTTGAGGGAGGGGTCCTTCCCGGCTCCTTTGAAGGAGGCAATCATGCACCCCCTCCTCAAGAAGCCTTCCCTGGATCCAGCAATTCTCACTAATTATCGTCCGGTCTCTAACCTCCCCTTTGTGGGGAAGGTTATTGAGAAGGTGGTGGCACTTCAACTCCAGCGGTCTCTGGAGGAAGCCAATTATTTGGGGCCTCTGCAGTCCGGGTTCAGGCCCGGCTACAGCACCGAAACTGCTTTGGTCACTCTGATGGATGATCTCTGGCGGGCCTGGGATGGAGGCCAGTCCTCTGTCCTGGTGCTTCTTGACCTCTCAGCGGCGTTCGATACCATCGACCATGGTATCCTTCTGTGACGACTGGGGGGAATGGGAGTGGGGGGCACCGTGTTATGGTGGTTCTCCTCCTATCTCTCTGGTTGGTCGCAGTCAGTGTTAGTGGGGGGTCAGAGGTCCACCTCTAGGTCACTCCCTTGTGGGGTGCCTCAGGGGTCGGTTCTCTCCCCCCTACTTTTTAACATCTACATGAAGCCACTGGGAGAGATCATTCATCGGCATGGAGTGAGATACCATCAGTATTCTGACGATACTCAGCTGTACATTTCCACTCCTGCCCAAATCAGTGAAGCGGTTGAGGTGATGTGCCGGTGTCTGGAGGCTGTGAGGGTCTGGATGGGTGTTAACAGATTGAGGCTCAACCCTGACAAGACGGAGTGGCTGTCGGTGATGCCTCCCACGGACATTTCAATCTGTCCTTCCATTACCCTGGGGGGTAAAGTTATAAACCCCTCAGAGAAGGTGCGCAACTTGGGAGTCCTCCTCGATCCATGGCTGACATTGGAACATCATTTGTCGGATGTGGCGAGGGGGGCATTTGCCCAGGTTCGCCTGGTTCAACAGTTGCGCCCTTATTTGGATCGGGAGTCTCTACTCACAGTCACACATGCCCTTGTCACCTCGAGGATCGACTACTGCAATGCTCTCTACATGGGGCTACCCTTGAAGAGTGTTCTGAGACTACAATTAGTGCAAAATGCAGCTGCGCGAGCAATTGTGGGCCTTCCACGTTGTGCCCACATTTCGTCAACCCTCCGCATGCTGTATTGGTTGCCTATCGGTCTCTGAGCGCAATTCAAAGTGTTGGTTATTACCTATAAAGCCCTTTATGGCATTAGACCAGGATACTTACGGGACCGTCTTCTGCCACATACTTCCCTTCGACCGGTGAGAGTGCACAGGGTCGGCCTCCTCTGGGTCCCGTCAGCGAAACAATGCCATCTGGCAGGTCCTAGGGGGAGGGCCTTCTCTGTTGTGGCGCCCACCCTCTGGAACCAACTGCCCCCTGAAGTCCGCGTTTCCCCCACTCTCCTGGCCTTCCAGAAGAATCTAAAAACGTATCTATGCCGGCAGGCCTGGGGATGACTGTGATTGTGTGTGAATGATGAATGTGTTTGGGGGGGTCTTTTTAAATGCTTTGTAGATTTGGTTTTAGATTTTTGAAATGTTGAGATGTTGTTTTTGTTTATGTTGTTAGCCGCTCCGAGTCCTTGGAGAGGAGCGGCATAAAAAATCTAATTAAAATAAATAAATAAAATAAATAAAATTTATTGTATAATATTGAGATAACAAATATCTACTTAATTTTGGCTTTGGGTTATGGAAATGAAAGCTAGACATATGAAAGTCAAACCTAAGTGGAAAGGAGGATGGCAGGAGAAGCTCAATGCCATCATTGTTCCTACACATTGCTATTGATATGCACACCTTAAAAAGAGACAGTATGCAGGCTCTCAGATGTCTGGATCTGTTGGAAGACTAGGGCATGCAAGGATATAAATAGAGCTGCATATTAAACATCCCTTCTCAAAAGCTCAGTCTGAGTATAGTTTGGAGAATATGACAGTCCAGTGAAAAGCACAGTCTTGCTAAGCTTTAATAATGGAGTTTTTCCCAGAGGCCAAACTAGCTCTAGTAAAATGCACCAAAAGAAATGTCATAAATAAATTGCTTTGATGGCCAAAGTACTGAAGATCCCAAGACCACAGCCCCACAGGCCCTTAGAATCTCCAAGGACCCTTCCCTTTCATTTCATGTGATATGTCTCCACTTAGATCCTACAAGAGCAATAAATGGAAAACATTGCTTGGAAACTATAGTTTATTCTGACTCATAAGAGAACAATAGCAATAGCACTTAGACTTATATACTGCTTCACAGTGCTATATAGCCTTCTCTTAGCAGTTTACAAAGTCAATATATGGCCCCCAACCACTGGGTCCTCATTTTACCGATCTTGGGGGATGGAAGGCTGAGTCAACCTTGAGCCAGTGAGTATCGAACTCTTGCAATACTGCATTAGCCTGCAATACTGCATTCTAACTATTGCGCCACCATGGCTCAAGACAGCCATACTGACTTAATTAAAAGTGTCTCATTCACAACCTCCAATACAATGAAGACAATGGAATGTCAAGGAAGTATGACGGTAATAAAGAATTAAGCAAGGCGTATGTTTCTGACACAGGAACAACAAGGTTATACAGAGTTAAATAAATTAAACTGACTCCATTCTGAATGGTGTACCGAATCTCTTACCTCAGAACTGTAACAAATCTTTAATCACCAGAAATAGAATGATACCTCAATGGAAAAGTTAATTTCACACCTGCTGTTCACAGGTATCCACTTCCTTCTTTAAACAAGTGGGCATATCCTACATATCTGGATTGTCAACTCTGGCTTTTCTTTTAAAAGCTGTTGTCACAAATCTCATTTAAGATCAGGGGAAGAGAAAAATGGCCAGAGAATTTCCTCAAAGGGCCAAATTTACATTTTTTTTTAAAAAAAAAGCTGGAATGTGAAAGTCAACATTGCTTAGGTTCTTATTTCTTTAGTACAATATATTTATAAAGACCATCTAAATGGCAGCCTTCCCCAACCTGGTGCCTTCCAAATGTATTATATATCTGGAGGTCAACAGCCTGGGAAAAGCTGTTCTAAAGAACAGCGTCAGTTCCCCTGGGATTCTTTGGGTTCCAGTTCTTGTCTTCATTTCTTTTTCTATTCCCTGCTTTTTTTCAGTCCTTCACTGACTCTCCTTTCTTGCTCTACCTCTTTCTGTTGTAGATATTTCAACTGTGGCATCTGAATCCTCCATGGGGTAGCCACTGCCATTCAGCATGTGTTTCACTCCTTTGTCTTTTCACAAATGATGCTCTACTGGAGTCTTAGGTCTCAGATTCACTCAGGTGTAAATCTATAACAACAGCCTTCAGCAGCACTCAGTGCTTGCCCTTAGATCCTTGAAAGAAGTAAACGGAATGTCACAATAACTCCCTTTAAAGAAAGAAATGTGTCTTAGTGAAGAAAGTGGACAGGCAGACAGTGAAGATTGCCTAGTGCAATGTCCGAAAAGTGATAGGGAAATATTTTTCTTCCCATAAGATTTTTTTTACTGACCTTCAGTAGCTGCTCCCTCCAACCATTTATTCCTATCTACATATATACTTCTATGTCTCCATCTCTATATGAAATAACCCCATCACCCAAGCAACCAAATAAAAAGGCAATAGCTTCATTTAATCTTCACCAGAATACACTTTGATTCTACTTATAAGTGCATTCCACAGCATTAGAAGGATGCTATCTAGATTACAAGGTTTTTCACACATAAAATCCATCCTCTGTCTTATGGTCTACCCAATTTAGGGCTAACCTGAAATATTTCACAGCCTGATATGGCTTTGCAATTAGCACCCCCCCCTAAATTTACACTCCAGAGTACATTATTTTGTTTTCAAACACTATTCACCTTTTGGAAAATGCTTGTATCTAAGACATTAATTTTTCTGCTCTTTTTGGAATGCCAAACAATCTTCTTTTGGAATTGTTACCTCAACTCCCAAAGATCTCACAAGATAACTGTGGGAACAGTTTTCCAGAATGGCTGAATAAACCTATGTAAACAAAGAAAAAAAAAACAAAGAAACCTTCCAAAGCATATTTGTAAACAAAACTGCTATAACCTCTAAGAGGCATATGGTACATTCACATGCTTCCTCTGTCAGATATACAGGAGACATTACCACTTGAATCCAATGGATATTAAAGTCAGCTTATGCTTTATCCATACAGCAGAATTTAGTGCCAGAAGCTAGTTGCTGTTATGTTCAATCTGTTGCACTCAAAACAGTCTTTGAGTGCCCTTAAAGACTAACTAATTCATTATAGCACAAGATGTTGTGGACTATGATAATTTCATAATTAGTTGCATAAAATAATTGCCTTGAATTTCAAATTATGTATAGATCCATGATTAAAAATTATAAACAGAGCAACTCCTAACAGCTCCATACATCTCTCACATCCTTTAGTCCAGCGGTTCTCAACCTGTGGGTCGCGACCCCATTTGGGGTCGAACGACCATTTCACGGGGATCACCAAACAACGCAGTCCGCCATTTTTTCCCCTTTTCCCCTCGGCCGGCGCAGGGGGCAGCACCGCGCATGCGCAAGGTAGCACCGCGCATGTGTGATGCAGGCCGTCGTGCCATGCATGCGCGATGTGGGCCGTTGCGCCACGCATGCGCGATGCGGGCCGTTGTGCCGCGCATGCACGATGCTGGCCATCACGCCGCACCACGCATGTGCGGCGCAGGTCGGGGTTGCGGCCTGAAAAAGGTTGAGAACCGCTGCTTTGGTCCCATAGTGTTTATTCAGGAGCAGAGAACAATCAACTAAGTTTCTAATTCCCACAGGAAAGTGATGAGCCCAGCTTCCATTTCTCTGTCTGCAACATAATCCAGATAGTCCAGACTACAGCAAAATCATAATTAATCTTCATAAATAAAATTTGAAGTTATAATTAGGATTAGGAACCCAGTCCAGTACCAAAGTCTAATTTAGTAAAGTTGTTAAAGTAAAAGGCAGTGAAGAAAAACAGTGAAGTAAAAAAAAAAAAATAACAGCGTAGAAACAAAGTTTATACCAGGAAAGTTGTATATCTCTAATAGTGAAGGCAGTGAAGTTCTAGGCTGCATTAACAGAGGAATAGAATCAAAATCACGTGAAGTGTTAATACCACTTTGTAAGGCCAAACTTGGAATACTGCATCCAGTTTTGGTCCCCACAATGTTTTCTAGAAAAAGTGCAGAGAAGAGCAACAAAGATGATCAGGGGACTGGAGGCTAAAACATATAAGGAACGGTTGCTGGAATTGGGTATGTCTAGTTTAACAAAGAGGAGGACGAGGGGGGACATGATAGCAGTGTTCCAATACCTCAGGGGCTGCCACAAAGAAGAGGGAGTCAAGCTATTTTCCAAAGCACCTGAAGGCAGGACAAGAAGCAACGGATGGAAACTAATCAAGGAGAGAAGCAACCTGGAACTAAGGAGAAACTTCCTGACAGTTAGAACAATTAATCAGTGGAACAACTTGCTCCAACACTAGACGTTTTAAAGAAGAGATTGGACAATCATTTTTCTGAAATGATACCAGGTGTCCTGTCTGAGCAGGGGATTGGACTAGAAGGTCCTTTCCAACTCTGTTATTCTAAATTCTAAATTCTAAAGGCAAACAAAAATACATTAGAATCCTTTAAGCATTCCATGATGTGTTTGGGGCTTACCAAAAGTGGATAAGCAGGGAGCACTTGTGGTTAGACATTTTGCCATATTCATGATGGATGGCTAATCAACGATCAGGGCTTTACATATTAAGGGGTACCCAAGGAAAAGGCCTGGTAACAGCAGGATTCATCTAGGGAAGATGACAATTAGTAAAGCTGCGGCTAAACCTTTCATCTTGGAATTTTACCTTAAGTGTCTGAAAGGGATGTTTTTGTGATTAAATAAGTTGCAATCAGTTTTTTAAAAATTCTGTACTGGGCTATAGATTTAAAAGATGATTACTTACACAGGCAGATTCTAAAATAAAGCTAAGTAAATAGAGACAAAATAAGGACTTAACAATTACCCACCCCTCAACTCAACACAGGTTTGGATTTCCCAACTGATATAGCTCATTGCAAAAATTATCAGTTTAAATGCACAATGATTATTTCCCATCAGAATGGTCATTTTGTGTAATGCACATTCACACATCATGATCATCAAAAGAGAATGGCAAATGACATTTAATCATATTTCCAACAATAAGCTTTGAGCCATGTCAACTCAGACACCCACATGACCAGGAAAGCGTGCAAGAGAATTGAAATAAATGGAAAAGAATATGAAACATAAGATCTGTATCACACATTTTACTTGTCCAGAAGCCCATCCTTTATGATAGAGGTTCCTAAAACTTTTGCCTTTAGTTATATCTTAACATATACCCCCACCAAACACAGAAAGGAACACAAATCAACAATGAAAACAAAACTTTAGGAAAGGTAGATTTATTGGAACAATATAATGAAAAAGTTCTTCACACCTCCACTGAACTCATGTCTGTACATTTCCCAGGGAGATATACCTCACAGTATGGGAAATCCTGCTTTATGAGATGGCTCTGAATCATGTGTGTCCTAATTCTTTTTTTTTTTTTTTTTTTGGAGCATTGAGACACAATGTCAGTAACACAGAAACCCTTGATAAGAAGACTTGTGGTTTGGATGTATCCTTCCTTTCTGTTTCAAAATATTTTTTTTATTTGAAAAAAATACAAAGGATAGAGACAGGAGAAAAAGAAAGAGATGCTTTCAAAAGCCTTTGCAGCAAATATAAATACAATTACAAAAATTATCTCTTACACAATGATTATCACTTTTTTTCGTAATCATTAAAACCACCCATCATAAATGCATTTTTTTCTATTTCGTGCACAAAGTCTATAAGGGCTTTCCAGTGAACCATAAATGTTTTTCAATAGCCAATGAAATTAATTTAGCTATCTGTGCAACTTCCATCATCTTCACCAACCATTCCTCCGTTGTAGGTTGATATGCTACTTTTGACATATAATAGTCTCACTGTTGTTATCATATATAAAAACAAGCTTCCATGACTTTTTTTCTAATGCTTATCCATGAGTCCCAAAAGGCCTTTTCAAAAGTATTAACTTTTAAATTTTAAGCAACTTTGTGTACATGGAAGAGTATCATTCCTTTATAGAGCAACATGGACTCTAAGGTCATTTTCTAATGATGCTTTCCAAGGACCCCTGCCAAATGATTTTTTTTTAAAATCAGTGATGCTACCTGGGTTAAGGTATGTCCTTCTCTTCTTGGAAAAGTGCAGATGATGTCTACACTGTGGTCTAGAGTGGATCAAATGAAGTCATTTTTATTCTCCCAGGCTCCTTAGTCTTTTAATATTTCACTTTAAAAGTTATTACCCTCATTTAGATTCTTCCATTCCTATTAGCCTCCCCTAGCTGTTATTTTGGATTTATTCTGAGACTGCTTTATTTGTTTAATGTTTTATATTAAGTTTTATTGTATCTGTATATTTTATGGTCTTTACCATTCATTTCTGAAGTGCCCAGAGAGCTTTGGCTATTGAATGGTGAAGAAATTCAATAAATAAATAAATACATTTGGAGAATACCATGGGCAACGTTTTATAGTATGAACAAAAACAGCTTGCATCAAGAAATATTCCTTCCCCTTATGCTCCTATAACAGATGATTAGCAAGAGTGGATTGACTGGCTTGAAATTATTTTCCCTAATCCTCTTTCTGAAAGGAGAAGAAGATCTCTTTTCTTGGGTATAATTTGGCTGAATTTCCAAGTAGAATACCCATTTCCTGGCAGAGGTGCCATAATTACAAAATCAAATGCAAAATCAAATGCAATCATTAAAGCAGTAACATTTGCTTGGCATCTATTTCCATTGCTTTTTCCTCCTCCAGAACCTACCTCAACTGGAATGAAATTGCATCCAATCCTATGGAAAAGGTGAATGCAAAGAAAAATGCCAGGCACCTGCTGCCCTCTTTGATTTAAAAATCATCTTTTGGGACACTCCCTGCAGGGCAACCTACACAATTCCTCTCAGACTGCTGAGATAGCAAAATGGCAAACTTTCCAAGGAGTTCTCCATGGCAACTTGAAACCAATCCTTTAACCATTACCTCGACCTTCGCCTTCAGTCTTTTGAACTGTCTTATTTCATGCACGTGTGAGCAGAGGTAATACTAAAAATGAGTTCAAAATGACATTATTCACTTTCATTACAGCTGGGAGGCTCTGAGAACTAGGAACCTCTGTCTTAGTTTAGTTTTTATAGTTTTTAATGCTTTTAAACCATTATTATATAATGTTTATAGATAATGACTGTTGTATATTTCTACTTTTTTTTATTGGACTGTGGTATGCTACCCAAAATTGCTTTCTGTGAGATGGGTGGCCATATAAATTTGATTAAATGTATGAAGGAATAAATGACAAGAATAGGCATCCACACATGAACTTGATAAGATGGGGCTTGCTTTCAGATGTCAGGGTGCTAGAAAGTTACAGAAATTGCAGATGGGAAAGGAAAAGAAAGGTAATGGAAAATAATGTGACGGGTCCTTGGTGCTCTCTGAGCTTGCTTGTTTTCTTGCAGACACTTCATTACCCAAACTAGGTAACATCATCAGCTACCAGCTGATGTAGTTTGGGTAATGAAATGTCTGCAAGAAAACAAGCAAGCTCAGAGAGTATCAAGGACCTCTCTTGTCAATCCTGAGGTACAAATATTCTATTTATTAGAAAATAATGTGGAAAGAAACATCAAATGTGAGGAAAAAAATGTTTTTAATTTTTAGTGCACAATTATGGTGGAAGAATGTTAAAAGCTGGATCCTGTAAAACGTTCTTCTAATTTTTGGTGTATCTTAGGCGCAATGATAGATCAACCCATATTTGGAGACATATGCAAGCATAACATAGGATCTACAGTAAGAATAATGTTATGTCACCTCAGTAACACCTCTTGTGCATAGATGTAATAGGAAATGAGTTAGATCTGCACATAATGGTCTAACATCCCTGATTTTTTTTTAAAGGATACATTTGTGAGAAGGATGTTTGATAAACATATTAGACAGCGTTTCCAAACAGAATATCTTCCTAGTGTATTGGAACTGCAATTGCCAGCATTCTCAGCCAGAATAGAAATTTTAGCTCAATATACATCAGTTTAGTGAAGCTTATGTTAAACGAAAGGAATAGGAAAAAGGAGCCCATGACAGGGAGATCAGAGGAGGCCACTCAAACAACATTACCTTAATGTTGTCTTGCCATCGATGGGTTTTCTGAAACTTCTCTGCTGCATCAGCCAGTCTCTGAAATGAAAGAGAACATACAGTATGAGTCCATAAAGAGATAGCATGAATTGCAGCAATGACCAAGGACTCATTTTAACTCTGCTCTTTCACAGGGCAAATCAGCTATATCATTCTCCCAGCGTATTAAGTAGCAAAACATTTTCAGCATCCTTACTTGGCAGCTCGGCTGTGAAAAGACATTAATTAAAAATTTATGATTTCCATAAACATCTTCTATATGCAACTCTGATCTTTCTTAATTAAATGCTCAAGCTATTGGAAAACCTTGCCTTTCGTTACTTTTATGGGATCATTTTACTTCTGTGTCAGTGCAGTAGGGCTCTATTGATAGGTACAAATAAAGCTAAATAAATTACAATCAGTGGCATACCGAGTGCGATGGAGAAGCCAATCTTCAGAAATCTCATGTTGAAAGTCCAAACCTTGAGGCCAAGTTGATTAACTGATGAGGCTTGAAGCCAGCTAACATGTTATATTTTTTTTGAGTTAATAATATTGCCTTGATCGATTTAATGCCTTGCAGTGTCCTAACAATATAAGTATGATTGGGAGAAGAAAGCAAAGTATGAAATGGTCATTTTATTCTCCACAGTCAGCCTGGAACTGGGCAGCACCAAACAAGCAACTAGGCCCTGCATATTTCCCTGAAATTGGCTTGCTAAAATAACTATTTGGTAATAGTAACAAGGCCTTATGATTCCAACCTAAGTAGGAAACAATAAGGCTTTTGTCTGGCTATAGCCCAAGAATTGAATATGGATGTGGATGGTACCGTAGACAGCTATGGCTCACTGAAACCACGGCTAAAGGAAAGACCGGTAATTCCTTATGCTGTTATGCAGCTGTATGGAACACTTTATAACATATTTTTCTATTGTCTCATAGAAATATCCACTCAACCTGCTGAAAGACTCAAAATCAATGTACATGATAAAAGATTTGCAGAATTAAGTCCATTTGCTAGCAGGAAATTATAGCCCATAGAGCTAGGACCAAGCCATTATACTGACTTACCACTAAAACAAAAAATCCTTACCTACATGAGCTCACTCACTTTTAGTTGGTGGTTGTAAAATAGAATGAATTTAGTCCTACACCCTTTTCTTTTTCTTCACTTTGACAGATCATTTTCACCAAATTCAGTCTTCGAGAAGAACTAGTATGTGCATGTATGTTGAATTTCCATCCAATTGCAATGTACCAGCCATCCAGGGATGCCATTCAGTGGTGGAGATCAAGAACTCAGGTAACATTCCAACATGCTTGTAGCAAGAACATTTAAAAACAACCCCACCAGTTCTCTTCAAGAAGGATGTTAATGTATGAGATATGAAAGATATAACTTGTCTCCCCCACCCATTCATACAACACGTATGAACACATATGTATATACATTTGAGGGTTGGTATTGTATAGTAGTTAATGTGCTACACTAGGAACAGAGAGACTGCTATTCCACATTGCTCAAGCAAAGGCTCTGCATAAACAATGCATTTTTTTTCTCTTAGGCATGAAACACTCACTTATAATCAATGTTTTATGTGTCTCGGGTTCTTTAGAAATATCAACACCTTTCAGAAGGGCAATTATCCCAAAGGAACATGCAACAGTCATAAACCCAATTTAGAACAATGTATCACAAGATTCCATAAAACAAAACACAGAAGCTGTAAAATATATAACAATTAACCTGAGGCCAACCAAAACCATGCTTCCTAATATTCAAATTAAAAACAAAGCAAAATATTTTTCCTTAATGCTGCAGAGTTTCTCTCTCTCAAAGCAATGCAATATTGCAGCTTGGACTTTCCCAATAAACAATCCAAAGGCTCCATCTGGGCTGGGACAGTCCAAGCAATCTCTCTTCCAAGCAAAGCAAATGTTCTTCAAGCTGCTTTTTAAAAACTGTTTGTTGAAAGGCTTCCAAAGTGCAGAGGAGAGAAGCCTACAGAAGAGGAATGCCAATTTTTTCCAGGAAAGGAGAAGACTGTGCCTTCCCATTTTTCATCTTTTTTTCCCTAACCCTTTATAAGCTCAATAAGACAGATATGACATAAATAGGCACTCTCACAGACACCATGAATCTAAATTTTGAAAAGTTTTAAAAGTGATAACCAGCATTTTGCAATAGCAATAGCTCTTAGACTTATATAACGCTCCATAGTGCTTTACAGCACTCTCTGGGTGGTTTACAGAGTCAGCATATTACCTCCAACAATCAGGTCCTCATTTTATCAACCTCAGAAGGATGGAAGGCTAAGTCAACCTTGAGCCAGTCAGGATTGAACTCCTGGATGTGGGCAGTTAACCTGCAATACTGCATTCTAACCACTGCACCACCAGAGTTCTTAATGTACTGGAAGTAGACTGGCAGCTAGTGCAACTCCCATTGTTGACGTGTTACATGGCTGTCATGACAGTCTTGAACTTATAAGCTGTCCTAGATCCTATCTGAAATTCCCGAGAACTAGAGGTCTGGGCAAATCAATCTCCAATCCACCTGGGATATCCAGCAGTTCATTCTTCCCCAACCTAGAAAGTGCTGACCACTAATTCTGGGAATGAAAGTTACCACACATGTGGAAAGCATCAGGAATGTTAATCTATGTATTGGATCAAGATTTTTTCCAGGAAGTGATGTGGTTAAAGATATCATAGTAAGTTAACTACTTTATTAAATGAAAATAAACTAGTATATATTATCAAAGAGAAGTCTGGGTCTATGATGATTTGCATTTAGGAAGCTTATTTTCTTTCCCAATAAAACTTCCTTTCTCCCTCCCTCCCATCCTTCCTTCTTTACTTTCCTTTTGCATCTGCTGAAGTAGTGATATGAATTTTGGTTCAGATACATTCACTTTAGCACTCATCTGCAGACAACTTGTTCCAGTTCTTTCCAAATATTGTCTTTTCATTGTCTCTTTAAGCTTCATAGAAATGTATAGCGAAGCATTTCAGAAACATCTCATGGTAGACAGAAAAGTTTCCCATAATCCCATGGACTAAGGAAAAGTAGGAGAGCTGGGAAAGAAATAAATTAAAAGTGCAGAGAATTGATTTGTGTAACACATTTACTCTGAAATAGCAGTGCTTGTTCTTTATTTTTAATTAAGCTAAAAGGTATGAATATACTGAGGCCATGGACTTCCAAAGGGATCAATTTTGCCTCAGGAAGTAAATTAAAAACAGAAACCGCAATAAATGACATCCTGCTTGAGGTACCAGTCAGACTCTACCTTGATTCAGAGGAATATATTTTCACATAAGGAGAATAATTTCCGCCAAGCTAGTTGGGCCACTGGCTCTTGGGATCCAACTTTGCCCTCAGGCAGTGAGAGCTAAATGCATTTATGTCATAAAGATGTAACAATGTGAGACTAAAGTTTAGGCACTTCTGTAAGCAAACACAAACTCACAGTTCTTCATTTCCCCCACAGAGCAACCCCATACTTGGCTTCTTTCCACAAGGGAAATTATATTCAGACATAATAATAGAGCCCTACATGGCAAAGTAAAAGAGTAATTAAAACTGCCATGAATTAACAATTAGCAGTAGAAACTGAGGGTAGAGATAAAATTACAATTGTATTAGTAATGGATAGATTTAATAAGCAAAATATTCTGCATTCAGCTGAAAACAGTCATTGGTTTTATTTGTGTTCTTGTGTGTGGTGGTAGAGTAACAATTTTCTTATTTTGCTTCGCCTTAGCACTTCAGTCTCACTCTTCAAAATGCAATTGAAGATTTTTGCAGGGGAGGTGTTAAGTGAGTTTTGCCTCATTTTACAACCTTTTTGTCACAGTTGTTAAGTGAATCACTGCAGTTGCTAACTGATTCATGTGGTCCTTAAGTGAATCTGCCTTCCCCCATTGACTTTGCTTGTCAAAAGCTGGCTGGGAAAGTTACAAATGATGATTACATGATCCCAAGACAGTGTAACTGCCATAAATACTTGCCAGTTGCAAAACATCCAAATTTTGATCACGTGACTATGGGGATGCTGCAATAGCCATTAGGGTGAAAAACGGTCATAAGTCACTTTTTTTCAGTGCTGTTAGAACTTTGAACGGTCACTAAATCAATAGTTTGTAAGCCAAGGGTTGTTTGTAATAACAATACAAATCACAGGGTCCAAGACAGTAAGCCTCACAATTCGAACAGTTGTGAAGCAAAAATAACCTGTTTTGCTTGTTCCTTCCTCAGGGCCTGTAAATGGCAACAGCCAGAAGAAACTTGGTGGGATTTTGATAGAAACGTAAGAAGAGCCTTCCATCCTGGATCCATTGCAAGTAGCATTAAAACAGAAGCAGCCAGACCCACTGCCTATACTTGATCCAGACCTTGTAAGTTATCTGGGTAAATATGATCAGTACGGGATCTACAGAGCTTAGAAAGCAGTTATGAAACCTGAGAAACAAAATTCCACTTCATATCAGAAACATGTGATGTTTCCTTTAGCATTTCTGCAGTCAAAAGAGGTTTCTTCAGAAGCAAAGCACTCTTTGAACTAGCTGTACTTCACAAAGAGCGATAGCATCTATAATCAATAACTGTTCTACATTTGCTGAATACATCTGCAGCAACTTCACTTCCAGAAGTATTTTGTTCCAGGATTAGTGAGCTTACATAATAGAAGTTTTGTTTTTGAGGTTTTTTTTACATTTTTAGAAATCCTGGGGTCCCCCTTTTCCTATTTATTGATCCCTCTCTTAGTGGCCCATTTTTGATCCCACCTAATGCTCATCACTGATATTAAAGGGAACTGTGTGCATCTCAAATTGTGACATGCACTATAAACAAAAAATATACATACATGTGCACGCACACACACACATATACAGAGTGTAAAAATGAAAGATGGATAAATAGAAACATTATTTCTTTAGATGGGTATATTTGCATATCTTGCAAGGTCTCATAAGTGAAGACAGAGATCTTACAAGCTGCGGCTAGCCTGTAAGAATTTATTTATTTATTTTTTAAAAAATTGTAAGTCAGTGGGTGATATCAAAAAGTATTATGGGTACTGTAACACCCACTGACATTATGCTGTGGACTACTGCACTAATGTAAATCTATGGCAATAGCAAGAGTAGATTTTGTTACTATGTATACACAGAAGATGAATTTGTTCTACTAGATTTTGAACAAATTTTGCAGTTATAATAATTAAATGGGGCAGTTTCCAAATTGTTTTTTTTTTTTTCAAAAAAGTGTCAGAGCTCTTCAAAAAGCAACTTCTGGTTCTTTTGTGTGTGTGTATGTATCTTCAGAATAAACACCTATGTGTTTTTAATGTTAAAAAGCAAAATAAATTAAATCACAGACATCAGGCCTGGACTAATGGGATAAGCCCTCAGTAGATTCCTAGGCAGAGCTGAATATCTGTAAGAGGCATAGCAGTAAATATTTGTGATAACTTAGCTATAAAAGAGAGCTAACAAGTTTTGAATGCTTGTATACAAGATAAGTTGTAACTTCTGTCTGGGAACAAGTTGGGTCTACTAGTAGTACACTATTCATTTTATTGCCAAGGAGCAGCTCTTTTCAAGCTTTTGGATCTCACAGCTCGTCTGGTGATGGAAGGCTCAAGTTTATTATGCTGGGGGAATTTAGTTTTCCTGCTCTGGGGATGGAATGAGGATTTTAGGATTCCATGTCGGAATAAGGCAACATGTGCAATTTGTCACATGTGGGACCTGATATTTTCCTCAAAGCAGTCAACATGATTTGCAGGCAGAGGACACTATTGCCAATTCTTTGCTCTAGGTATGGAATGCTTTCTGGATCACATGCATATTGTTGCTATCCTTGACCTCTGCAGAGGTAGAGAACTAGATGGTTTACTGAACAGGCCCAAGTCATGAACCACTGATGAAGCATCGAGAGAGACACGATGCATGGGTGTACATGATTGCATACTGCATATATCTCCATGCCCAGAACATATTTCAGATGCATGCCTTTTCCATCTCTGTTGCAAGAATAATGTATTCTAAAGACACGGGAAACCAGATTTTTTTTTTTCATCTTGGGGAAGTTAACATTTACTTACTGTACTTTTGGGCACATCATGAAAAAATCATCCCTAATAACCATATGGCTCTGAATATAAACAGAGCCAGCATGTGCCAGGAGAAAGCAAACACTTTGACAAAATATTTGTACACAAACGCCAACACATTTACATGCACATGATGTACACGATAAACACTATTCCAAACTTTAGTATGAATCAACACAGCACATGGTAACTACTAAGCAATTAGTAGACTATAGGCCAATGTAAAAAATGTTATTTTCATCTCTTCGCTTCCTCCATATGAAAAGAGGATTGCCTTAAGAACTAGAAGTATGTTCTCTTTAGGAGCTGATATTCCCACTGTAGAACAAGGCAAAGCTTTCAGTATATGAAGCTAATATTTTTGGTGAGGGAGTGAAGTTGGGCTTGCTGTCTGCTTTTTTCAAAGCAGCTACGGTGATGCAGACAATCTTCCCTACCTTCCCTAAAACATTCCTTGATTCCCTCAGAACTGTACTTTGAGTAGGCCTGGGCATTTTATGGACCCCGGGCCATATCTGGCCCTTTGTCTGTCCCTGTCTGGCCAGTGTGAGGTCAACTAGACATTAGAATCAAATGTAAATAAGTGTGCTGCAGGGGGTGGGAGAAGAAGCCAAGTTGGGTCTGGCTCTGTGCAGTTGCCATGTGCTCCTTCAGTTGGCTGGCAACTGTGGGAGGGCGAGGAAAGAGTGGGTTCTTTTGTGTCTGCACAGTGTTCACCCCTAACCTGGAGCTGCCTGAAAAGGTGGCGCAGTCATTGTGTGAGGGGACTCAGGCTCAGCCACCCACAGCTGCCTCAGGCGAAGTGCAGCTATTGATTTGGTCCTCCACCACAGTCCCAGTTTCTCATGTAGGCCTTTGAGAAAATTAATTGTCCACCTCTGCTCTTGGGGATCCAAGCTGGTGTTCCTGATGCTTAGCTAAACCCCTGGGTTTTTCAAGGGAGTGCTGATGTCCAAAGGGAGCCTCACCCACCCAATCACTGAAGCTTACAAAAAGTAAATGCTACAACAGAGTGTGAAGGGGGGAGTATAGCAGGAAAAGTGAAAGCAAACAGCCTGCAGAAAAGGAAGCAGAGACAACATCTACAGATTAGCAGCTATTACAAGCATTAAACTTCCATTCAACTGCCAAACATCACAGGTTATGGTGAGCAGCATACCCTGGTGGAAATCCTGCATGTAGCTTTGCTGGGAGCACAGTAACAACTAAAAAAGGAACAACCACACTGAAGCAACTAATGCAAGAACATTTGGAAATAGGAAAAGATTATATGATGCTTTAAAGACTTTGAGACTTTAGTGTGAACTGAGTACTGAAAGAGCACAAAGCAGTGACTATCACAGAGATGGTTATATTTTAACATTAACTTGCAAAGACTAGAAGGGTAGGATTGACCCCAGAGCAATAAGCTTGTTGTTGGGAAGGAGTGTGTTGTAATAAATTATTTTTACAGATTTGCTATAGAGTGGTGTACCCAGTTCTTGCAGAGCAAAGAATTCTCACAGTGGACTAGTAGTGGAGTTGGGGAAAGTGTATATGGATCTGGTTTAGTTGATTTTCAGACCCTGTGTCTTCTTTGCAATTTTGGGAAAGGAAATGTATACATAAACATTACACATCGGCATGCACAAAATCAAATTTTCACAACATTTGGGAGTTTCAATGAAGTTCATGTGCTATTCTTGATATTTAAAACAATAAAAACTTGGATGACCAAGGAGGACTCCTGGTATTCATGGTATCAACTAGTGATGCAGCAAATGATTAAAGAGTCATTTTTCTAGGTGGAAGTAGTAGATATGCCAGTGTTTAATAGAATAGAAAAACAGAGTTCGAAGGGACCTTGGGGGTCTTCTAGTCCAGCCCCCTGCTCAGGCAGGAAATGTATACCATTTCAGACAAATGGTTGTCCAGTCTCTTCTTAAAAACTTACAGTGTTGGAGCATTCACAACTTCTGGAGGCAAGTTGTTCCACCGATTAATTGTTCTAACAGTCAGGAAGTTTCCCCTTAGTTCTAGGTTTCTTCTCTCTTTGGTTAGTTTCCATCCATTGCTTCTTGTCCTACCCTCAGGTGCTTTGGAGAATAGCTTGAATCCCTGTTCTTTGTGGCAACTCCTGAGATATTGGAACACTGCTATCATGTCCTCCCTCCTCCTTCTCTTCATTAAACTAGAGATACCCAATTCCAGCAACCGTTCCTTATATGTTTTAGCCTCCATTCTTCTGATCATCTTTGTTGCTCTTCTCTGCACTCTTTCTAGAGTCTCAATATCTTTTCTACATCGTGATGACCAAAACTGGATGCAGTGTAATCATAACCAAAATGAGTACCACTCTCAGTGGGGAAAAAATTAGGAAAGAGTTAGAGATGTGTTTCAGATAGAGGGCAAAATAATGCAGAAATAAGAAATGGAGTCATAAAGTTGCTTTGTAGCACAACTACTCTGAAAAGTCAGCCATTTTGTCAGCAGAAGTCTGGTTCAGGCAATAGACAGGCAATCTGACATGTTTAGACTTCAGATAGCAAATCTCATTTCAATGATGAAATGAAAACGAAGGGGCTATTAGATACTTTAAGGAAGGGAAAATATCACAGCAAAGTAGATGGCCAATTCAGTCAAATGAAACACAAAATCTGTAGCATGCTAAACGTTCCATGACCTCCCTACAAATTTATTGCATCAAGTATATCAATGAGGGATAAGAAGAGGTTTAGAGAATAAAAATAATGAATTTATATGATCCAGCAGATCAGAAAAGGCCATTAAAGGTTTATTGAGTGGAGGCACATATAATGCTCCCAAGCCAGCCATCAGTTTGTCAGAACGTAATTTTATACTAGGTAGGTAGGTGAAAGTTATTATTATTTGGCAGCCATGTGGTTTAATATTTTTCTCACATATTCTCATCTTTGTTTTTCATTCTCCACCTAAGAAAATCCACTCTGAGCCTTCTGTTCTAGAACCCCAAATCTAGGATTAAGGAGGATCAGAGCTAACACCACCCAGAATCAGCTGGAGTCAGACAGTATCAAAATTGAATTAATTAAAAAATGATTCAGAATTCACAGGCAGTAACTTTAAAAAAAACTTTCAAAAACACTCAAATATATAGACTCTAATCTATATGATTGTCTTTCAACTTTTAGATCATAAAGGAATAGAACCAGTAAGCTAGGATGTCATAATAACTTCATAAAAATAAAGGCATGGTATATTTATCTCAGTAAAACTGCAACATCTGCATTGGAAATAAATCCCTTTAAATTGCCATGGTAACCTAAATCCGCCACCATCCTTTCTTCTGCTTTCTCTTTCTTGTTCATTAGACAAAGTGCAATATACCTTCCTTTTGTTTGCACTATGCCACAGACATTATGATTTGTTGAATTATCTTATATGAAATTGGAGCAGTATAGAAGCTGAAGCAATAAATAGATCCAATCCTTTCTTATGTGGGTCAAAAAAAGGAGGCTAAAAAAAAACAACAGAAGACAGCAGCTAATCTACAAATTTGTCTTTTCCAAAAGAACACCATGTTCTAAACTGTTTAAATCTAATTGTCTAAAATAGTATAGGGTTTCCTGCCTGAGCAGGGGGTTGGACTAGAACAGAGGTCCCCAACCCTTTGGGCACCAGGGACTGGTTCCGGAGAGTGCATAGTTTTGTGCAGTGGTGGAATTCAAATATGTAAACAACTGGTTCTCTGTGTGGAACAATCTGGCAGCAAACAGCGAGTGGAGAAAAAAAAATTTTTTTCTCCACTCTCTAGGCCAGGTATGTCAAACTTGCGAGGTCACATGACGTCGCATGACGTATCACGAGTTTTCCCCCATTGCTGGCAATGTGGTGGCCGTGGTTTCAGAGTAATGCATCCGGCCCGCAGGCCAGCAGTTTGACATGCCTGCTCTAGGCTGTTCGCTGCCAGACTGTTCCACTTGATGCAGAATGGGAAGGATCCACATTCTGCAGCAAGTAAACTTTAAAGAAAGTTTAAAAATGTGGCAGAGAAAACCCTCCACCTTACGTGGGATCGAGGGAGGGGGGTTTTCTCCACTCCCTTTGGCTGTTCACTGCCAGACTGTTTTACTTGATGCAGAATGGGATGGATCCGTATTCTGCAGCTAGTTTTAAACTTTAAAGAAAGTTTAAAAATGTGGCAGAGAAAATCCTCTACCTTACGTGGGATCAGGGTTTTTTTCTAAGCTCCCTTTGGCTGTTTGCTACCAGACTGTCTGGCAGCAAAAAGCCAAAGAGGGAGGAGAAAAAAAAAACCCGTCTCATGTAAGGGGGAGGATTTTCACTGTCAGGAGCGGGAAAAAAACCAATTTTTTTGAGATGCTAGACTAGCGTGCGTTCACGTGCCTCCAACCGCCTTGCTTGCTGCAAAGCCAGATTGCAGCAAGGAAGGGATTGGAGGCACGTGAATGCATGCTAGTCTGGCCATTTCTGGGCCAGTTCTCCAAACTCAAAATAAATTAGGTACCGGTTCTACCAAACTGGTGCGAACCGGCTGAATCCCACCACTGGTTTTGTGTGCTGCCTGCATTCCACGGATGGGGACCCCTAAATCACTGGAGTAAAGAATAATTATGTACCTTTAGAATTCGTTCCCTCTCTTGGACATCTAGGTGCATTTCTATTTGTCCAATGAACCTTTTCCTTGTTGCATGCTTTTGATAGACATTGCATAACAGAAAACTGATGCAGAAGACCAATAGTTAATGATATATAAATGACAAGAGATTTTTTTCCCTGATGTATCAACCAGCAACAACACAAAACAGTCGTTGCTATATTCTTGTGGAATACTGTATGTCATCAGTGAATACGGTAAAGAAACCAGTGATCTTCTCCTGTAATAATCTCAGTGGCAAGTGATCCCATGGCTCTTGTTAGTCATGCATCCCTAATCTGAAATCTGCTAGGCAGCTGGTTATGCCACAGCTGAGTATTGATCAAAAAAGTAACTTCAGGAAGTGCTGTTTTTCAAAGTACTAACGTTTTTGTCAATATCTGTCTTGTCTGTAAAATAAAGGTTTTTTAAGTGCGAAAATTTTGAGTTTTGGACAGGCATGGGAAGGAACAGACTTAAATTCAATTCTGTCAAAACTGAGTGGCTGTTAGGGCCCCCATTTTGAGTTGGGGGCCCCATCACTTGGGACATTCCATCTTTAGTCTTGGATGCACTTGCCCACGCAAGTCTGGTATACAATATGGAAGTCATTCTGGATTTGCAGCCCCTGCTTGAAGAGCGGATGGCAGCTATGTTCGAGACAGCCTTCACATAGATTAATCAAATGTATCAGTTGTGCCTGATCCTAGATTGGAGTCATCATGCCTCAATTACCCCAAGAATGGGCTACTGCTCTGTTCTCTACATGGGACTATTCTTGAAAGCCACTTGTAAGATATCACTGGTCGGAATGGGTAATGTTGAGCATGCCTAGATGTAATGTTGGTTGTACAGTCATGCCCAATTAATATATGCCAGTAGCTTCATGTCAAAGATGAAAGGTATTAATTAATGTAGCACAGGGCTCTGTTAAGTTTCTGCATTGTACAAAGCACAAATCAACAGAAATCATTGTTCCTCTCTGTTTCTTATTGGTCAGATCACTATTATAATATTGTCTCCAGTTTAGTGCACTGCATTATTAGGGCAATTTCTTTTGCGCTTGCTAGGGTAGTTCATTCCTGACTATAAAAGTTTGGTTATGAGAAATAATTATTATTCTACTGATATCCAGACTGATGGAAATAGGGATGTATAGGAACCTTCATTGTCCTACTGTCCTGTGATGACAGGGAAAAATCCATATTATGGGGATTGCTACTTTTTGGTTGACCAGGGAGAATAAAATTAGAAGTTAGTGCTGTTTTAAGTGAGAAAATATTACAAAGTGGATAAAACTATGTCAGGCACATAGATGAGGCTGGAACTTGGGGTTTTGGAGAATTTAGGAGAATAGTTTGTTTCTTTCTAATTGCATTAAGCTTAATCTTATGGCTTATATATTTTCACATCTTTCTTCAGAGTAGCAGGACATTGTTTTCAGTTTTCAGCTGTTATGATCAAAGAGGGCTCCTGAGGCCATGTTATCCATTGTCCACAATGGTATTTTTCTTTTGAGTACAATCTTCTATGGGAATAAAGACCCCCATGGCTCTGATAGTTTTGTTGCTACAGTTGTTAAGTTTTTGTTTTAATGCCAGAAAAAGGATAGAGCTTGTGCCTGCATGCAAATGTGAACAAGGAAAGGTCTCAAACCTGAAATCTGCTAAAATAAGCACGTTATTGTGGATTTCAGTTTTAAAGTATTACATCATTTGGAACAGAAACATGTAGAGTCCTTAGTGTTTGCTTGCTGATATTTCATTGCCCAACTAGATAACATAATCAGTGCCAGTGATTGTGGCATATTCTTCCTGTTTATTAATAAATAAAAATAAATTATAAATAATGCTTACAATCTTATTTCACTTTTCCTTTGCTATACAAAGCTGTAAAGGTCATAAATGTGAGGACTGGTTGCAAAGTTGCTTTTTCATCACTGTTGTAACTGTGAATAGTCACTAAACAAGATAGTCACTATACTAGGACAACTTGAACACAACTATATATATGTGCAAATCCAGAGAACCAGATTCTAAACATCCATAACAAATCACATCTTCCCAAAAATTCTCTGAATTCTATAAATGGAATCATAAGCTAAAATAATGTCTAACAAGATAGCTTGATCCAACAAATACATTTCAGGTTTCTGAGTCTATTTCTTATCCTAATTGTTTTTCTTAAGCAATTAGGGAATCATTTATGTTTGCCTGAGTTATTCCCATCAGCTACTGTCTTTCAGAAGAACATGTCATGGCCCCCTCAGAGGCTGGTTTGGGGAAGGTGGAGGAAGAGTTGGAGCTAGGACCGTCTGACAGGGAAGGCATGCCAGGGGCTGTGGACAATGCTTCCCTAACCCCTCCGACATTGGGGGAGATGGTCGACCAGACAAAGAGCTGCCTGCCTGCACAGACATAGAGGAGGATCGGCTAATGATCAGCAGTGGTGCTAATAGGCAGTCAATCTCCTTTGATGAGGCCCAGCTGCCAGCTCCACTGATCCAAGGGCAAGGAGAGTGGAGCGTAGGCAAGCCCAGAGAAGGGCTGCAAGGCTACTCAGGAGGAGGTCGCCCCACCCCTCCTCACAAGGAACACCTGGAGGAGAGTAACCTAAGGAGAACCGGTGGGGAGGTAGTCTTTGCCAGGAACAATTGTTTGCTTTGGCTTATACTCCCCTGGCTTTTACTTGTGCCTGTTGCTGTTTGCCTTGCCTTGCCCTACCTTGCTTGGAAGATGGCTTTTCGCATCTTGTTTTAGACCTCACCCTTCTCTTGAGGCCTACATTTGGCCTTTGCTTCACTGGGACTTTGGAACTGCTTCTTTTCTGGGACCTGTTTCTTGTCCTGAGGACTGTCCTTGTCTTGTGCCTGGACCCTGCCTGGTGGATTAGACTTGGAACCTTGGACTTTGCCCTGTGAGCGTGTTCCTACTCTGGGGGCTTTCTTTGTACTACCAGAGCTGTGTTTGGGAGCCGGAGGGTGGCTGCCTTCAGGGTAGTGGAGCCTTAGCAGTTATTGGAGGGCCACTGGCTGGAACATTTGTTAAGAGAAATAAAGGACTCTCTAAAGGCCTGCCTTGCCTTGACCACCTGGATCATAACAGAACAGAATGCAATTGTGAGAATTTGTAAATAAAATGCAGGGCATGTAAGAGGAGAGAGAACTTGCTCTGTGAATCTGAGAACATATTTTGATCTTCACTGACCCATTTGTGAGAGTTCTCAGGTATTTGAGAGAGATTTCAGAAAAATTTTGCTCACTTATCAATTGTAGAATTATGAAAATGTTCAGAGTAAAAGCTGATTACCAATGGTCACCATCTGCTTTTATGGGTCAAAAATCTCATCAAACTAATGTGCCCTAGTTCATTTTCCAGTTAAGCAATTAAGAGAGATCTCTTTCTCATAATTGCTTGTGCTCTATATAACCCATGTACAATGAAGGTTGAAGGTGATGGAAGGGGACTAGGATGTCAAGCCTCATTCTACATGCATCTAGTAGATGCTCTCTATAGAATACATAGAGAAGTTCTGTATGCAAAGGGGGGAAAACAAGGCTCCCCCACTACTCTGGCAGTGTATACATGTGCATAAAATTCTCTATATAATTTATTGAGGGACCAGTTAATCATTTTATATCACAGTCAGTCACTTATACAAATATTTTCCCTATAAATCAATTCTGTCCTTGTTTTTCATTATTCTGCAAATATATGTGTGGGTTTTCATAATCCACACATATATTTGCATTTCAATATGTATTTGCATGAATATTTTTAAAAAATATTTTCTTGCAGAACACACATTTCTAAATGTATGCTGATACCTTTTATGAGTGAGGAATTGTAATAGAACGTATGCAAACATCATTAAATGTTTATTTTATTTTTCAACACTTGGCATGCTTTTTGAAGCAAATAGACTCTCTCTTTCAACTGGTATCTCCAAACATAACTCCATTCTCTGAGCCATTTTCATTCTTCCTCACCCCATGTTCTCTCTCTCTCTCTCTCTCCTCCTCCTCTTCTCTTCATTGTACTTCTGTACCTTCATGGTATGTGAGCCCTTTCATTGTGAAAAGCAAAGAGCGAAGTTTTGGAAGCTGTGCAAGACATCTTAAAGCAGTGACTGACAATGGAGTCACTTTTGTCCATCTTTCTCCATTCCACCAAGAAAGGTAAAAGAGTAATATCGTGAGATATTGCTCTTTTACCTTCCTTCCTTTATATTACTCTTAAGAGAGCACTACAAAGGAAGACCTTCTCTTGGAAACCTCAGATGGCTTGAAACAGTCGCTCACAATGGAAGTATCAGCTCATAGCAGACTGAGCAGGGTAGATTTTTAAAGGAGGGCTCCAGCTAGATGGTTGTAACTTGACATCTCCCCTGACTCCTACAAAACTTGGCCTGCTAGCTGAATAGGGTGGTATAGGAATTAGAGGCTGAAGACTCTGAATGCTAGAGGACTTGGTGGAAGATTTTTCTTGGAATCTTAGATTATCTAATTAAAATACTAGAATATATACAGTATATGAAAGGAGTGGGGCATACAATTCCAATTATATACATAATATACAGATTGTCAGGGAAAATATGTCATCCCAAAAGGAAACATATCAAAACAGAAACATTGGAGGACTTAAAATTCTATGCTTTCACACTCTTTCAATATGAAACAGTATATGTTTTGCTATATTTAGCACTGGAGGAGTAAATCCAAATTCAGACATGGCAACTGAGAACAACATCTGACTATATACTGAATAAGTTACGACGGAGCTCTCCACAGCTACTTAAGACCCCTTTTCAAAGTTCTGACTGCTACACCAACATCCTCAGTGATCACATGATCATATTTGGGCATTTGGCAATTAGCTCTCATTTATGATCATTTGCAGCAAGCCACAATCATGTGTCTGCAACATTTAGCACTTTTATCAGTTTCCAATATATAAATCCAGTTTCTGGCAAAAAAATGCCTATTAGTGAAAATGGGTTCACTTAAGAATCGTGGTCTTTGCTTATTCACCATGATGTTTGCTTAACAACTGCCATAAAGATTGTAAAATTGGGTGACCCACTTAATGATTGCCACAACCTGCAACTATAATTCTGGACTCAAATACAATCGTAAGTCTAGGCCTACCTGTATAGGTTATGTAATCAATAATATTTTGTCCTTTACTTTCATTCCTAGATGTGCTACATCTTCTTGATGTTAGTATTATATGAACATCCAGCATGAATAGAAAAAAAAAGATTTTATTTTTAAAAAATCAATCATGTCAGCTGGGTTGTTGTTTGCCTTGCCCTGTAATATCTGTTTCAGGTGACTGAAGCTATTCAAACTATTCCAGCTTCACTATCCACAAATCTTGTAATTAAGCCATACAATATATATGTTTCACAGGTCACCAAGACCCATCCTTGGCCCTTTTTTTAAAGTTTGTGGTACAGCACAGAATAAAAAGCCCTTTGGCATATCTGGCTTTTCTCAAGATGAATTCCTAATATTAAATAAAGGTATTGATTCATTTTAAGCATTTCTAAAACACGCTTCATCTCAACAGATTCCCAAGAAGTACACAATAAAAAAATCAATGTAATAAAACAATGTAATCATCAAAATCTTAGAAGCAATGAAATGTAACACTGAAAATAGACGCAATAAAAACAATTTAAAATGTCTGGAACTATGAGACATCTTGATTTGGTATCAAAATACTCCACAGTGTTGGTGCTTCTTGATCTTCCGTATGGAAGGTGTTGCATTGTCTGGATCCAAATATCCCCACCTTGTTTTGCTTTTGCAATTTATTCTTAATTCATTATGTCACTCTTTAAATTAGGTAAAGGTAAAGGAGTGCCTGCTGATTTTATTCTGCCAGTCATTGCTGACTATAGGGGCAGTGCTGTTCTCCATTTCAAGGCTATTGACCCAGCACTGTCTGAAGACATTTCTGCAGTCATGTGGCCAGCATGAAAACACAGAGTGCTGTCACCTTCCCACCAAAGAGGTACCTATTTATCTACTTGCATTTGTATGTTAGATTGGCAGGAGCTGGGGTGAGGATAGGTGCTCATCCCATCATATGGTACTCGGATCTTGAACCTAGGTTGATGGCTTTCCAACTGACAAGTCTTAACCACTGAGCCACCACACCACCCCCTTTAATTGTAAGTAAGGTTCACAAAATGGCTAGTGTGCAACTGAGTGCTTTGATTATTCTGTGTTTCCATTATGTTCAGTTCAGTAGCCTCTCCACCTAAGACAGGCTTCTTTAAAAAACCCTTCCAAAATACTAAAAAAAAAAATTGGTTGCAGTGATAAATAAGTCAGTTCCCGGTACAGTGAAACCTATTTTAGAGTGAACTTGATGCAAAATCTTTTTTTGTTAATAAAACTGTGTATAATTATTGCTGGAATAGAGACAATGGTAACATGGAGATCTGTGTTAGAAGCTAAGAGATTCAGTTTGATTTTGTATAAATTTGAATTTTGCATTAAATATCCTACATTTTAATCCATATGTTTGTGGTAACCATAATTTAAAAATAGAAGCTGTTGAAACTGGTACTTTCCCCCAAATTTTTAAAATTAGACAAGAGAGCAAAAAGCCTCTCCTGGCAATGAAATCTAACACCAGTAATTACACAGTCAAGAGGAAAGACAGCCAATCTGGTGTAATCGTTAAGGCCCCAAGCTAGAAACCGGGAGACCATGTGTTCTAGTGCCACCTTAGGCACAAAGCCAGATGGGGTACCTTGGGCCAGACATTCTCTCTCAGCCCTAAGAAGCAGGCAGTGGCAAACCACTCTGAAATCTGAGAGAAATCTGCAGATCTAAAGGCACAAAAAGGACTGCTTTTCAAAGAGGAAGAAGCCTGGGGCAAAACAGTATCAGAATATTAGGCATCTTTCTGGAGGTAAACAGCATGATCTGCACATAATACAGTAAATGTTGTATCACCAGAACTCCTTTGTAATTCACTCAAGCAGAAAAAACCAGCAGTTCCGAATTCATGATATTTTACAGTACTTGTCAGCCTTTCCTCCAACTGAATTTCCAGCAAGTCAGTTGTACAAGATTTGTGAAAGGGGGAAAAAAAGTATAAAAAGGGACAGAATTAAACACCAACATTACCTCACTATTAGATTACAAGGAAAATAATAGAGACAGATAAGGCTAAAATTCTCATATTCTAGAATAGTGATGGTGAATCTTTTAGAGACCGAGTGCCCAAACTGCAACCCAAATCCCACTTATGTATCGCCAGGTGCCGGGTGGCCGTGGCTATGGTGGAAATAGTAGACTGGGTGGGCGTGGCCATGGTGGGCATGGCCAACTCAATGTTGCTCTGGTGGGTGGGGCAGTGGGTAGGAGGGCATCTTGCTCAGCGGGTGGGGGGCATGGGGGAGGCTCCTGAGCCCCACAGCTCTTCTGAGGGGGGAGGAGGGGCTGTGCTGGGATTGGAGCTCCTCATGCCTTCCCCTGCACGCCTGCGCTCTTCTGCCGAAGATGCCGCGGCTCCGCTTGCCTGGCAGGGCAGGGGCATGCTCGCACATGGGGACGCATATAGGGCTGCTGCCTCGCTTTCCGTGCCTGCTTCCGCCAAAAGTTGCTCCCATTATAGCCTCTTGCCTATTCCCAGACTGCACAAGTGCAGAGAACTGTACAAGTGCAGCTCTGCGGAAAGCTGTGCATAGGAGGAAGCAGCTCAACCCAGCAATGGCTCGCATGCCACCAGAGACGGCTCTGCATGCCGCCTGTGGCACGTATGCCATAGGTTCGCCACCACAGTTCTAGAATCTGATAAAGGTATAAAGTAAGGGGAAGATGAAAAAGATCTAGACCAAGATGCTGTAGCTGCATCTATTCATGGGGCTCCCATTCCTTCCCTCTTCCACCACAGAGGAAGCCAGGACATAGGAGAGCTTTAATATCACATTTGGCATCCATAATTTTGAAAGCACACTTGGTGCACAATGAAGCCACATATTATAAACTGAGATGGTTCTTATTTCTTTATCTCACTTTGTTCCACCTTATAGATTGCTACAAATAATATACACAGGTTCATCTGTTGATTGCATAGCATTTATAGTGTGTCTAGTACTAGCCACTTGGCTCTACAGAAAGATATATATAGAACGATGGGAGTAGACTCTGAGATATATATAGACAGAATAACAGAATAACAAGAGTTGGAAGGGACCTTGGAGGTCTTCTAGTCCAACCCCCTACTCAGGCAGGAAACTTTATACCATTTCAGACAAATGGCTGTCCAATTTCTTCTTAAAAACTTCCAGTATTGGAGCATTCACAACTTCTGGAGGCAAGTTGTTCCACAGATTAATTGTTCTGTCAGGAAATTTCTCCTTAGTTCTGGGTTGCTTGTCTCCTTGATTAATTGATTAAAAGATGAACTGCATTATAGTATTTCAGAAGCAGTATCCAAGTATATATACATTTAAAAATCATATTCCAGAAGTAGGTTTAGAAAAGAAAACAACTAATTTTTAATTTAGACACTTCCAAGTTTATGCTTGAGCATACCTCCAGATCTGCATGAGCATGTGCATGCACACACAAACACACACACACACACAGTTTGAGTCATTTTTTTAATCAATAGAATAATTCAATGGGAACTAATGGGAGTCTCTTGCTTTGTCTAAATCAAACACTTTTTAAAGGAAAAAATTGGTACCCATTTCTATCTGCACTACGGAAAGAAGCAAGCTACAAACTATGTTTTGAAGGGATTCATGTCTGCTGGATTTTCTCATCATGTTATCATAGATAACCCTTCACTGTTTCTTCAGGGTCTAAATGGAAGCAGTGGAATCACATGCATTTCTGTGATAATCAAAATGAGTTGTAAATTAATGAGTTGTGAATTCGGTCATTGGGGGTCTTATATTATTGATCTGGAGATATTATTATTATTACAACATTTAGTACATTACTCTGTGAAAAGTGCCTTGATTCAACAAGGCTATAATATAAGACCCCAGAGAAGATTAACAATAACCCATTCCTTTTAGACATTTCCAAAATAGATTTTGTGTCATTCATAATGTTGCCATGTTTAGATGCCAAATCTGCCAGGGGTAGAAATAAATATACCAGCCCATCAGGAGAGAGAGATTTGCAATACAGATGATACTGAGAATCAATATAAAAGTGTTTTTTTTAATGGACTGGGGCTAAGGATGTTTTCAGATGCAGGGTGTCTAGTGTATTAGTAATCAAAAGGTATTCTGTAACTATTCCATCATTTTCCCTTCAATGGTCTATTTGTGATATGAAACAGCAGTGTTACACAGTAGAGAGCATGGGTGAGAAGCTCTAAAGCAGTGGTTCTCAACCTTTCTCAGGTTGAGACCCCACTTGCCCCGCCCATGCGCGCCACGACCCCGACCCGGGCGCGTGCACACCGATTTTTTTTAAAAAAATAAAAAAAAAGTAAAAAAAAGTAAAAAAAACAACACAAAATGGCGGCCATGATGGGAGGATCCACGCATGTGCGGATTGGCCCGTCGCACTCACCGCACATGCGCAGATCCGCCCGTTGCGGCCGCCATTTTTTTAATTTTTAAAAATTTTTTTAATTTTTTTTAATTTATTTTTTCGGCGCGATGGGCGTATCTGCGCATGCGCGGTGCACGCGCGCCAAAAAAATAAAAAAATAAAAAATAAAAAAAAATAAAAATAAAAATAAAAAAACAAAATGGCGGCCCGCGGTGTCCGGCGACCCCCGCGAAATGGTCGTGCGACCCCAAATGGGGTCGCGACCCCAAGGTTGAGAACCGCTGCTCTAAAGGGAGGGATATACTGTAAATTAAAGCAATGTTTGAGACTAGTGCTTGCACAAAGAAAATCAAAATTTTAGTTATGAAATCATTTGATGATAAGACATCAAAGTTATTCAGCCTTTCTACAGGTAAGAATCTGAAGTTGTTCCTCTCCAAATGAAGCCGAATATATGTGTCCCAGAATAATGTTACAGGATGTGTGGAAAACATTCTGAAGAGAAAGTTCACTGAGGATGGGCTCCAGCATGAATCTGAACATTTGGAAGAATAAAGCTCTGGTCCAGATGACCAACTCAGATTGACTCCTTGCTCTTCTCTATTATGGATGAAGAGCCAGACAAATTGAAATCCAAACCACACTGGTCAGAATCAAAAGAGAGCTGAACGGAGACAGGAAAAAAAAGTGATGAAAGCTCTGAGAATATAATACTCAGTAGGATGCTGGTTACATAAAGACAGGCAAAGAAAGGCTCCCATACAAGGGAAAGAGGTACAGGACCCTTCTGCCAACTATCCCTACGTTTATTCCCTAGTGGTCAATAGATACAAACAACACTGAATTCTAAAAGCTGGCATTTTTTTTTTAAAAAAGGGGCCGGGATAAGAACTGGTAAAAAACAAAATGAACAACAGGCTTTGAGAAAGACTCTTTTTAAAACTCTGTGAAATAATTATGCCAGGCTGATTGCCTAGGGAAAATTCTTACTTGAAAGCAACTCATCCCTGTATCTCATTTGTCATAACAGGCAATATTGCTGTCTTCAGAAAGATTGCACTTCCTTTGGAATGGGATGCCAAACCAGAGAATATGGATTCTGTATTAGTTTTCCTTCTTCCCGAGGTATCGTGAACAGATGGTGGGAAACACACCTTTTTACCCAAGTCAACAAGTATACTTGTGCTCATTCATCTGTCTCTTCCTCAACTGGGGTGCTGAAGAAACACTTTTTTTAAAAATGCTGCAGGATTTTCTCTTCTGTCATCCGCACATATGGGGAAAGATTTAGCACATGTCTGTCTGAATAAGGATTATTGCAGAAGTTCTTGTGTGCTGCTAAAGATCACAGAAACCTGTTATGAATCTCAACCGAACTGGAGAAACAAACTGGAGAGCCAGTTTGGTCTAGTACTGGTTAAGGCACCAGGGCTAGAAAACAAGAGAAAATGAGTTTAAGTCCTGCCTTGACCATGAAAGCCAGTTGGGTGAGCTAGGGCAACTTATTCTCTCTCTCTCTCTCTCTCTCTCTCTCTCTCTCTCTCTCTCTCTCTCTCTCTCTCTCTCTTCCTCTCTCCTCACAGAGTTATTTCTAAAAATATTAAAGGTGGGATAGAAATAACTAACATAATGGGATCAGAAGCACAATATATTTTAAAATTAAATGTATTTATAAATGCAACCAAATTTTTTGCCTCACCAACAAATCTTTGAGCATATCTTCAAAAGCCAAACACAGTTCTCGGCTTGGAAAAAGATATGTGAGCCTGACATACAGCCTGTTTGAATGTCTACCACTTAGTACTATTGGAAATGAGGAAATATTCATAAATGCTCCTTGCTCAAACATATCTTATCCAGAGAGACACAACTGAAAAATTAGTAGCCAATTGTTCTATCAAGGGGGAGCACATAATAATAACAATAACAATAATAAGAAGAAGGAGAAGGAGAAGGAGGAAAAGGAGAAGGAGAAGGAGAAGAAGGTTGGAAGGGACTTTGGAGGTTATCAAATCCAACCCCTGCTCAGGCAGGTCTTCTCTTGCAGCACCTCAATTCTGGCAGACCCTCTTGACTGTCCCTCTTGTTATATTTTGTGGAATATTCATGAGCAGGAAGAGTCATGTGGTAACTCAGTCAGCCAATGTGAAGAAAGTGCTACTGAGTCTGTGCAAAAAGTATTGAGTTAGAAGCTGAATTTTCAGTCTCAGATTTGTCTCTGTATCTCTCTGTAAGAAGTCTTCAATTGAGCTATGTTGCTGTAAAGAAGAATGTATGGTATTGTAAATATTTTGATATGAATATAAAGAAGTTATATTGAATCAGCAAAGTGCAGTCAACTGTGAGAGCTTCTGATTTATTTTTCACCAATAGAGAAATTAAAATTCTCTAACATATTTTCAGAAGCAGGTCAAGCCTGTGGTTTCTTGGTGGTGCCTTTCAAAATAGAGTTTCCTGAGAAGCTATGGTAGGTATTTCCTGATTTGGTTATTCTCACCAAAAATATAGGTTTACTCCTCTGGGAAGAAATTAAAACAGCTTAGTCAATAAATGGTAATTAGTTTAGAGGAACAATAAGAGGATCTCAAGAAACTGCCTAAACTTTCTAGGTAGTATGCTTACTCTTGCAGAGCCCTTGGCGTAAAAGTTTTGAGTTGGCTTGGCAAAGAAGATGCAATAGAATAATGCTAATAACATTCTGAACTTCTCTCCTGCCATCCTACTCACCATAATCCTATGGTTGGAAGCCCGCCTGTTAATGACAGCCAAAGTAGTGCATCGGATCTGGCTGTGAGCTAAAAGCTTAAGAATGGTCGTTGTGCGTAAGCTTTCATTACAAAAACCCGAGATGAAGAATGCTCTTTGTAGTTTAGAACACTGCATCTAACTCTTGGGTCCTGACATCCTACAGCGAAGGAGAATGGGATGTCCAGAGGAGCCCATTATTCAGACTAATTTGCTGACTGGCAGCTTCTCTTGTTGGCAAGTGCTAATCTTATTCTCCAGTGCTCCCAGCCACAATTGCTCCTTTGTTTATTACAGTTATTATCCTTGTTTAAAGAGGTGAGGGGGGTTAGTATATGCCTGGTGCCATTTATATGCCAGCTGCCACACCTTGCTATTTCCTGCTCTCCATCTCACTCATATCAGCAATTGTTCTTCATATGTTTCATTTGTTAATGAGTGGGCTGGCACTGCACTAGGATGTGATTATTTCTGGGTTATTTCCCATAAATTATTCTACTTTTTGGAAAGAGGTTGCCAGAGAGTTTGGAGAACTTTAATATAGCAGCCCCCCCTCCACTCATTTTTTCCCCCAGAAGTCATCACTTCTGGAACAAAGGACCTTATATCAAGCAATTCTACTTCCCCTGCCTGTTTACTGCATTTGCCTCCGCTCAGCTTGAATAAAGGTAGTTCTCAACTTACGAACACAATTAAGCCCAAAACTTCTGCTGGTAAGTGAGACAGTTGTTAAAAATTTGCTCCATTTTACGACCTTTCTTGCCACAGTTGTTAAGTGAATCACTGGAGTTGTTAAGTTAGTAACGTGACTGGTAAGTGAATCCTGCTTCGCCATTGACTTTGCTTGTCAGAAGGCTGCAGAAGGTGATCGCATGACCCTGGGACACTGCAACCGTCATAAATAGGAGTCAGATGCCAAACATCCGAATTTTGATCACATGACCGTGGGGATTCTGTAAAGGTTCTAATTGTGAAAAACAATCATAAGTCACTTTTTTCAGTTCCACTATAACTTTGAACGGTCACTAAATAAATTGTTATAAGTCGAGCACAACCTGTAAACAGAAAGTTCATATTCAGATGTGAAGAACTTCACTTTGCTGAATCTCAAGCGGAGAGGAAAGGCATGTTTTATGAAGTGCAGCCCTGGTGCAAACATCTCAAATGGTGCCACATCAAGCCGATTATTGTTGAAACACAACCCTGTTTGGCTCTATGGCCTCCTTCACCTCTCACATACTGTGGAGAAACACTAATTTCTGATAAGGAATAGTCTCTGCAGCCATGGCAAGGCCTGAGAACCAAGGGACCTAGATTGTTTGTGAGTTAACACAAAGAAAAGAGTGAATATTACAAAATGATAGCATAAACCAGACATGTCAAACTTGTAACGTCATTGACGTCGCGCAATATATCGGGCCGGTTTTGCCATTGCCGGCAATGGGGTAGGTGCGGCTTCCGGATGATGCATCTGGCCCATGGGCCGGCAGTTTGACACCCCTGACATAAACCCTATGTATATATAGTGTATAACTGTTAGGCCCACAGAAATCAAAAGGCCAATTTTATATTCAGAGAATGGTACCCACTATGGGGGTCTTTGATTCTGAGACTATATTTACAGAAAATGCAATTACCAGCTAGTGAGGAAGGATCTGGTTTCCAAATCTGGAATATGTCATAATAGTTACCTATTGTCAATGATTACATACTGGACGCCAACAATTGGTGTTTATTTGCCGAATTGGGCAACTTTGGAATATACTTATATAAGCAACTTAGGTCAGATGGACAATATTAGGACTTGAATACTGAATACTAAAACTCTAGTGTCTCCAGACACAATTACTTCAATTAGAAAATTATGGAATGTAATGACTAATAAAAATATTTCAGCTTTTTTCCCATGCTACATTAATTTTATGGGGAAACACAAAAATTGGGGGAAAAGATGGAAAAATATGGAAAAAATTGGATGAAAGCGGGGATATTGACTTTGAATCAATTGACAGATTAAAAATATTTTTTTTATCATTGTCTGGGTTAGGAGATAAATATCATCTACCAGATGTAACTAAATTGCAACGTTTAGAGTTACAATATTTGTTAACAACATTGTTTGGACTAGCACAGGGGTAGGCAACCTCGGCTCTTTTATGACTCGTGGACTTCAACTCCCAGAATTCCTGAGCCAGCCAAGCTGGCTCAGGAATTCTGGGAGTTGAAGTCCACGAGTCATAAAAGAGCCGAGGTTGCCTACCCCTGGACTAGCAGCATTTATAGCTTCTGACACAGTCGAGATACTAGAACACCTTCTTAATCGTTTGAAACAAAAAAACCTGTACTTATATTTTTATAGATATTTGTTATCAATAAATAAATTTAATATTAAGATGCTAAAAGAATTAATGGAATAAAGAATTAGAGGTTCCTATATTGACTAAATAATGGGAGAGTATTTAATTTCTTTAGCAACAGTCTATAGATCTCAAATGTCGATTTATACAGCAATCCCACCCAAAAAATTATATAGGATTTTTCAGAGTCTCTTACGTTTAAATAGAAAATAACTGTCAAAAAGAGCATTTTGTTGGAATAATACTTCGCAAGTTTTTGCAAGAAAACATTTGAATTCTTCTGAGGAGCATCTAGTATAGGGGTAGGGAACCTTGGCTCTTTTATGACTTGTGGACTTCATGGATACATCCATCTAGCAATCTTCTGACTCAGGAATTCTGGGTATTGAAGTCCACAAGTCATAAAAGAGCCAAGGTTCCCTACCCCTGGTCTAGTATAAGGTTTATCAACATGTTTGTTTCCCTTCATTTAGAATACCTTGTAAAGAAAGGAGCCATGGATCCTCCTATTAAAATAATTAATTGGCATAAAAATTGTAATTCCAAAATTCAGATTACCTGATTGTCTAGCTCTTCATTCTTAGTTTTCCCTTATCTTTGTCCAACTGTCAGCTTTTGAAATGCCATGAATCAAGAAGTGAGAAAGAAAAGCTTATTTTACCTGCCAGGAAGTTAATAGAGTTCATTTAGAGCAATAAAGGTTTGTGGTACCAGGCTAGCAAAGCACTCATTACCTGTTGGAGGTAAAAGGGAGAAATGGTATGGATTGAGCAAGTATTTTGTCCATTTCTCCAGAGTCACAAATAAATGTGAATCGTTCCTTCTACTAATATTTCCTAGGTCACATTAAAATAACATATATTTTCCCATTGCAACCATCAGGTAGGACTTGCTCAAAATCCATTAAAAGGTATTTATAAGAAATATTGGCAATTAAAAATAATGTGCATTACTGACCATGGAATAAATTAATTAAACAATGATGCATATAACTTGCCTTCAAAGTTGGCAAGAGGAAACAAAATGTTATGGGGTGTAAATTAAGTAGATTTTGCATTGGGCCATATCAGGATATAGACTCTGGGAAAATAAATAATTTCCCAGATGGGGTTGAAAGCAGTTAGATATCTATTTCCTTCTTAAAGCTTACTCATACATTTTTTCTGAATACTATGTATAGAAGAATTTAAGTCTTAGGTCAGTCAACTAATAGAAACTATTTTCTAAAGTTGGTGAACTCTACATCACAAAAGGAGCTAGAATTCTATTGTGGTTTAGTTACTTGTTTCTAAAAATTGATTTTTTAAAAATTGTTTTATTTTTGCTATCAGTATTTAAGTAGGAAGACTTCATATCTAACATTTAAAACACCCAAACAGCACATCTGGTCTTTGACCATTTCAGGTAAATTTTATCATGTAATACAATGAACATCTCATGAGAAATACTACCTTCCTAAAATTACACTCTGACTTTCACTAGGAAGCAAAAGAGATTTTTACAGCATAAGAAATAAGACTGCAACATTTAATCAATTACAATTAATTGCTCAAAACTTCTAAGCCAACTAATTAGACAAATCAGAGGATGTTATTAATTCATGCATATAAAAAGTAGAAATTATGAGCATTTAAAAAGAGGCATTCTTTTTTTCCCTTTCCATACAAAAGAATGCCTCATATTGTACTTTTTTGTCATAGACACACAAACTTAAAACACATGATTTTGCTATAACTTTCATTTATGAGAAATTTAATCTATCAATCACTTAAAATCCAGAAATTACTTGAATAATGTTTACTTTAATGAGAACTACCAGAAAATGCTAGGATTATAGACTAGGCTAGGAAGTAAAAAGGAAATAGAAAACCATTTTTTATTGTTCGGAAGATTGCTAGATGGATGCATCCATGAAGTCACTAGCAGTTAAGCTCAACTCAAATAAAGCTTTACTTTTTCATATTTTTTATAATCAGCCAAATCTAATCTGCTAAGTTTTAATAATATATAAATTTATAACATAATAAATTGCTTATTATAGAAATGTCTGTCAACAGGTCATTAGCTAAATAAATCTTACAATAAAGGTGTCATTATTTATAGGCTTTCAAAAATGTACTCTTAAATGATAAGCAGACTCAGCAATCTGGAGAGCATGAAAATTGATACAAGGTAGATCTCACCCTACGTGATCCAATTTTCAGTGGACACAGTGACATTTGCAGCATTATTATTGTCAGGATAATGTCAGGTGTGAGGAATCAGGACCACACATTAAGTTGCAATTAAGAAAATTTATTGCTCACACCTATACACAAGAAGCTAGTCAAGGAATGAATGGCCAGCACTAAATTGGTGCTAGGTAAAATAGGCGCTCGACTGGTTCATTTCTTGGCTCCACCCCTAGGCTCTGCTTCTTCTCGAACACACAAGCAACCAGAACAACTTGAAGAAATGATCAGAGGTTTCTTTATTGATGAATGACAGTGTACAGGAATCTCGCCAGACTGTCTACCTTCCCTTGGGAAAGGACAGATATGCTCCTAATGCCTTGACTTCAAATGCCTTTTCCCACTTATAGAGGCTAAGCTGAAATGTCTTTTAACTCTCCCTTATAAGGGCTTCCTCCCGTTCAGTCAGTGGTTCCACCATAATTATGGTGTCACACTGCAAGGTCTACTCCTTTGACGTATGTATGCAATATTGACATGTACATGGAAAAGAGGCAGGGCTTGTGTTGCCATGGCACTGCTATCATTATTCTGATTGTCCTGCCTTGACCATGAAAGCCAGTTGGGTGAGCTAGGGCAACTTATTCTCATTCTCTCTCTCTCTCTCTCTCTCTCTCTCTCTCTCTCTCTCTCTCTCTCTCTCTCTCTCTCTCTCTCTCTCTCTCTCTCTCTCTCTCTCTTTCTCTCTCTCTCTCTCTCTCTCTCTCTCTCTCTCTCTCTTTCTCTCTCTCTCTCTCTCTCTCTCTCTCTCTCTCTCTCTTTCTCTCTCTCTCTCTCTCTTTCTCTCTCTCTCTCACACACACACCATGATCAGTACTGAGCACAAAAAGGATGAAACTGCATTTCTCCCAAGACATATACTTCTATGCCTGCTAGGTGCCTCAAGGAAGAGAAAAGGACCAATGGCAGCTTGGTTTATTGCCACATGTTAAGCCAAATTCAGTAAAAGCTGTTAGAATAGAGTAAGCATCTTTTTATTTTGCTTACCCCTGCTATAGTATTTTTTTTACATCAAACATATCAGTTGACTAATGCATGTATATATTGTCCTGTGAATGCTGTTTACTTGATAGTTATCCTGCATGCACTACTCAAAGTGAATTGTAGCTCTCAATGCTGATTCCAGGTTTTAGAATGCTCTCTGGCAATGTGTCATCTATGATTCAACTTTTCACCACTGCCCATGCCCATTTTTATGTTCCTCCTTGGGAATGATTTGCATGGCTTACTCATATCTTCTCGTTGCTCCCTCTCCTCATTCCTGGTGCCATTTGTCCCATGGAATCTACCCACGAGGAGGTGGAAGTCAAGAGAGCAGGAAACTTAGTAGATGACCAATGCTACTTCTGATACCAAACCTGGCACTTGCAATTCCCCTTTATTTCATCAGTTTGAGCCAGAGAATAACTGGGTAAAGTGCACCCAATGTGAACAGGAAATTACATATGATGGTCTCTAAAAAGTGTTTTTATTGAAATGCTGCTTTCTGAATATATTTCTTTTCAAGGTAACTTTGGAGAACAGGAAAGGAGGAAGGGAAATAAAACAATTGTCTCCCAGAGTGATATTGTACTAAATCCAGCAGCAAAATTGGCCTCTACTGTATGGAACAATGAGGTTCAGTTCCACAAATCACACAAAGCAGCCTTCCATAGAGAATTGCTAGCCATGTACTGCACAGCTTACATACAGCCACACAGGTCTCATCTAACTGGTTTTGATAGACTCAGTTTGAGAGACCCAGCTAGGGTCTTTTATGTATTTCTCACCAGTCATCTCTTGAAGCAGACCACCTGAAGAATCTCCAGGAGATGAGGGAAAGGGTGGCAAAATCAATTTTTTAAAAAACCAAAACCAGAATGAAGCAGTCAGCTATCTGGAAAAAGCACAATAATTACAGCCAAATGTTACACCAACTGTACAGAGCAGCCTATTTCAGGTGGGAGATTCATGAATACTTTTAAGACTGAAGAAATGGAAGAAGTATATCCTATTCATCAAATAGAAGGGAAAAAACAGGGAACACGGGCATATTGAGCTTTAAAACAATATATCAGATTCCTTTAAAAAAACAACAACAACCCAGTGAGAAACAGAGATACAATCCCCATTGTTTTCCTTTGTTACCTTCTGGGAGGAGGCTTTGTAGTATCCAAAGCAGAACATTTAGATTTAGTCACAGTTTTGTTCTACGGACAGTGATTAATATATACAGGATAAATATATCTCCAAGATCACTTTCACCAACACTGACAGAGCAAGCCACTAGAATATAAACCAAGAGCAAGCTCCACTCCTTGCTAGTACTGATGATGTTACCTACTTTGGATAATGAAACGTCTGCAAGAAAACAACCAAGCTCAGAGAGCACCAAGGACCCCTCATTTCAATGCTGAGCTACAAATAGCCTCCTTTACTGGAACCACTAAAAGAGACAAGCTCTTTCAGAGAGGAATCTGGGAATGTAGTTTCCAAGGCTACTGCTTTCAGGTTTCCCCAGAGATGGCAATGTCAACACACCTTTTCTCAAACAACTATTGGATAGACAGCTTCTATTTGATTTATTTGAGTACTCAAAGGTATCCAGGCAGGCCCCAATTTCATATGGCTTTATAGGAAATGACTGGCTCTTTGAACTGTACCTGGAAACAGAAGTCAGTGTAATCACCCAAGATTTTATTAAGGTCATTGACTAGAATTTTTTGTGGTACAGGTGTTACATGACAGCAGTGACTTTGAGATGTGAATAAATAATCACACAGAGAGTTGAGTTTTTCAGGTGGTCTACCAAATATAGGAAGGCTAACGTTTATGGTATTGGTTGAACTTGGAATATTTTGAATTCAAAATTGGTGGGTTGTCACTGTGTTACGAACCCTCTGTCACGCATGGGACAACTCACTGCAGCCAACTCACCATGGCCAACTTGCCGCGGGACAACTACTCACTGCAGGACAATTTAACAATTCAATTTAATTACAGTATTTAAAATAAATAAAAAATTGTTTTAATTTTTGTCATTCACATTTCATTCTGTCCCTCCTTTTGCATCCTTTCTTTAATGATTCTGTTCCACCATTTCTTTGATATTAGCATAACTTTTGTCCCTCAGCAAGTTGTCCTGAGGTAAGTTGGCCATGGCGAGTTGTCCTGCAGTGAGCTGGCTGCATCAAGCTGGCCATGGCAAATTGTCATAGACCCCCTCTGTTACATGGGGAGTGAAATCTTTATCCCAAATTAATTTTGCAGAGTATTTACATGCAGATAGTCCTTGATGTATGTCCACAATTGAGGCCCAAAATTTCTGTTGCTTAGTGAGACATTTGTTAAGTAAGTTTTGTCCCATTTTACAACTTTTCTTTCCATAGTTGTTAAGAGAATCATTGCAGTTGTTGAGTAAATAGCATGACTGCTTGTCAGAAGGTTGCAAAAGCTGATCACATGACCCCAGGACACAGCAACTGTCTTAAATATGAACCAGTGCCAAGCATCCGAATTTCAATCACGTAGCCGGGGGGGGGGGATGCTGCAATGGTTGTAAGTGTGAAAAATGGTCATAAGTCACTTTTTTCAGTGCTGTTGTAACTTTGAACGGTTACTAAACGAACTATTGTAAGCCGAGGACTACCTATACTTAACTATAGTAGTTAGGTTTTTCACGTATATGTGTGCGCATGTGTGTATTTTTCTTGTTTAAAATACTCATTATAGACGTATTTCCCAGATCAAGTCCTTAAAAGAAGACAGCAAATTCCGTTTTCTTTTGAAATGGAAACCTGATCTTTTTGACTTCCTTAATTTGGACAGTGACCTGGGCAGAGGAAAACTGCCTCTAGTTAGCCAAGATAATTATTGGAACCTCAGACAAAACATTTTAGGAGTTGAATTGTTCCAGCATGTAGGTCATCTGTGGAATTACAGTTGTTGCCCTGGTTTTATTTTCCTCCATCTGGAAAAGCACAAGTTTTTCTCTTACTGTCTTATAGGTCTTTGCCTTTAAAGGGATTAAAAACAGTTTCTTGCCAGATCTGGGGATCTTTGATAACATTTGAACTTTAAAAGGCCATTTTGGGGTTTGGCTAGATTGAGAAACAGGACCTTTATTTTCTAGTTATATTAATATATATATATATATATACTGCAGTGTATTTAAGTATGCTGGCTCTACCTGAATTTTACCTATAAAATTCAGCAAATGCTGCTTTCAATTCTCCTTTTTTAAAATTTGCCCTTACAAAAAGAAAGGGAATGGAGCCAGCTGCCTCAAAAATCAAGTTTCCCAGATCTTATTTTTGCTCATAGTACTTATATTAAAATATGAAAAATCAAGCAATGATTGACATGCACATTTTATTTTAAAAGAAAGGATGAATGAGAGAGTGAAAGTGAATTCCCTCAGGGGAATGCTATCAAGTGAAACAAGATTTCTACAGTTACACATTCCCTGACCTTTTCCACAGTCATATCTTTAATGTTTCAATGGCAAACTTGATAAAAAGGAAAAAAAATCATTTTTTTTTAAAAGGTCAGGACACGTGTTTCAGAGGAAAACTCATTTCAGTTTCTAGCTTCCACGTGTCAAAGGGAGAGGGTTCTGTTTCCCTCCTCGCTGGGGGACCTTTTCTTGCCTGGGAATTGAGTCGTTGGTTTTTGGTTTTATCTGTTTCTAGCATACTCGGCACCTAAGCATCTTCCTCCCCCTACCACCCCCCCCATCCAAATAGTACTTAAATAATCAGTTTTATTCACTCAGAGAAGAAATGAAAATAAATCATGGGGTTCACTTTGTAACTTGCCAAATGTCGCTGATATACTCAGGACACTTAACTACTTTCCATCCCTGCTTTCTTCAAGCATTGTGGCAGCTGTAGAGAAAAAAGTATTAAAAAAGCAGGCACACACTGGAACCCTGAACCTTCTCCCTGATTTCAGCAGGAAACCCAATGGAATAATTGATTCAAAGTACTTGTTGAAAAAACCGCTATACACAAAACCAATATAACTATTAATTGTAGAGAGCATACTATTTACATGTATTCATGTATGTTACCAAACTATATTCAGGATACATACACATTATACTACAGATTACTGTATTTATCCCTAGCCATTTTATTTCAAATTTTCAGTTTGAATAAGTAGAATTTCCTTAGCTGAGGGTAATTTCCTGGAGATTTTGAGAGGCTCCTGAAATCATCAGTCACCAATCCAATAGACAGAAAGAATCTCTTGTACTGAAAAATAGTTCTTAAATATTTATTCTGTCAACCTTCAAAGGGATAAGAAGCAGTGAAACTAATTTTATTATGATAAATTTACTTTTCCTCAACAGGCACACCAGCAAAACATGTGCTCTGAAACTGGTTTCATAAAACCTGTAAATATATCAAATAGATTCATTATAATTTTAGACAAGGACTAGCTTCTCATATTATTTTTTGAATGCTTCACAAATAATCAAAGCTTTAGAATATGTTGTCAAACACACTGATGAGCAAGACTTTAACTTATTCTTTTAAAAATCTATATTCTGATTTTTTTATTGAATTACAACAAAATGTAATTTATCGATGTTAGTCAAAAATTACCCAGATAACTTCTTGCCATGTTATTAAATAGTGATGAGATTGAAAGAGAAATTATAGTACATCATCTATTACACTGCACAACCATCAAGATGAATCAAAGTGAAAGCACACAATGAATGGAAAGCACATTAATCTGAACATTAGTATAACAGAATACAATACCTGCCATTCAGCCAGTGTAATTATTGCTATACTGACACAGAATTGACTAGAGATATATAAAGCAAGAATTAGAAAAAAAGGGGGAAGGGAGCATGATTGTGCAGTGCCATTAAGAAAGATGAACCTACTGTTATCATTGCTTTCTATGGTTATTTGTAAGCAACAAGAATGCAGGATTAGCCACATCCTGAAATTACATTTATAATTTAATGATATGAGAGACAGTTTGCTTTGTGGTTAAAGTACCAGGCTAGAAACCAGATATTATAAGTTCCAATGTTGTCTTAGGCATGAAGCAAACTGGATGACTTCAGTCCATTCTCTCTCTCTCAGCCCTATGAAGAAGGCAAAGGCAAACCACTTCTGAAATCCTGTCAAGAAAACTGCAGGGGCTTGTCCATGCAACCGCCAGGAGTCAACACTGATGTTAAAGGACATTTTTAATGATATAGGGTAAGTTATTTAAATCCTTGATGTGCATTCAAGTTATTTTTACTGGGTTCTTATTCATCAGTGCTAGTATCCAATAACATTCCAATATCTCAGGGGCTACCACAAAGAAGAGGGAGTCAAGCTATTCTCCAAATGCCTGAAGGCAGGGCAAGAAGCAATGGATGGAAACTGATCAAGGAGAGAAGCAACCTAGAACTAAGGAGAAACTTCCTGACAGTTAGAACAATTAACCAATGGAACCACCTGCTCCAACACTGGACAGCCATTTGTCCAAAATGGTATAGGGTTTCCTGCCTGAGCAGGGGGTTGGACTCTATGATCTTCCACTATTATTATTATTATTATTATTATTATTATTATTATTATTATTATTATTATTATTATTATTATTATTATTATTTTCAATTAACAATTATATTTCTGGGAGCTGGGAGTAATAATCTGTGTTATAAGATTGTTCATAAAATAGGAGACTCTGCCCATCGTAATTTCCCACTATAGCAGTCTTATTCATGCATCAGTCTTGCATCATCATATAGACTTTTTTTTTACCTCAGCAATTGGCAGCACCTCTGGAGAATATGAAGATTATAGGCTAAACCAGAAAGTAAAAAATGGAGGGCTTCTGTACTGTTGCCAAGAAAAGTATGTGGATATGTCCATGAAGTCACCAGGAATTGAGCTGCACTTGAAGGAGACTATACATTTAGGTTCAGCTTTATACTTCATTAACTCAATTTCTTGCACAAGGGAATGCAGATTGGGAATGCAGATCATACATTGAAATAATACAAAAAAGAAAGATCCTAAATTTAAAATTGTCCTTGTGAAAAGGAAAAGTGTGTGTGTGTGTGTGTGTGTGTGTGTGTAGAGAAGCTGAAATCAATCCTAAAATGTAACCCTCTCCATGAATGACTCCATGTGATACATTTGGAGGTAGGTATATACAATATACTGTATATCTACAGGAAAATACATTAAAAAATTAACAAGGTCAGGATACTTGTAGTGTCCTTTTCTATAAAGAATGAATCACTGACATTCAGTGCCTGGAAAATAATATATTCCATTTACAAAATTAGTGGAATCCCTCCTTGGCATATGCCAGCCAATGCCTTTCTCCAACTCAAAAAACTCAAGTAGAAACATACAGATAGTCCCTCTGAATCTCTAGCAGAAACAGGAAAAAAGAAGACTATTCCTCAGGATACAGTAGGAACAAGTTACATAAAGAAAAGAAAACAAAAAGACTGTTTGAAGATGAAGAAGTTTATTTATTTATCAATTTATATAGTCACTCATCTCATACAACAAGAGTCTGGGAGCATAGATCAGTAAAATATAAAATAAATATATAACTACTAGACAGAAAAGAAACAAAAGAGAGAGACTTCCATTCTTTTCTGTAAATATTAGCATACATTTTCCCCCATCACAAATCCACACGTAATTATCTGAGGGAAGAAGAAAAAACCGCAGCACTCCTTTACCGTATGATAAGATGTTCACATTAGCTACATTGTGATTATCTCTATATTTAGCATCTCTGGTTACTAGGATGGGGCCAATTATGTGTCTTAACCCAATGCCTATTGACCTATTTATATAATACTGTTGACCTGTTTCATTCTAGAAAGGGGACAACTAAATATGAGATCCAAGATGTAATCTCCTGAATCAGTAAAGGGAACCCATTTTCCCCCCTCCCATTTCCTGACTTTCTCCACCTTAGATATTTCTTTGAAGAAAAAACACAAATGGCACATCTACATTTCTTCTTGCATGACAAACAGCTTCTTGAGTGAGGGTGGCTTGATTTTTAACTATAATCCATTGCAGCACTCAGTCTTTTCCAAGTTGCAGAGAGCTGGTTAATAATAATAATAATAATAATAATAATAATAATAATAATAATAATAATAATAATAATAATAATAATAATAATAATAATAATAATCCTATATGACCAAATTGCATCACAGGTAGTACTGACAATATGATATAGTGAAACTGGATACTATATTGTAACAGCTATCTAAACAGCCAAAATAAGGCTACTAGAAAACAAGACAACTGAAAAACAACATGCTGGGGAAACTCTTCCAGCTGAGCTAAAGGCAGACAAAGGCTTCATGCAAAATGACAATGAAGTCTGACCATGTTCAGAATGTCACTTAGCTACTGCTGGATGTCTCTAGAAGAGATGAAAATAAAACCTGGTTGACAAATGAAACAATGAAGAAAAGCAATCTGCACCAAATGTTTTGTTGAAGACATCATTCCCTCTCTTCCTCCCAAATCCTGCTATGTCACTTCATAGTGGTGTGTGTGTGTGTGTGTTTGTGTGTATGTATATTCCTAGGAGACATGGGTGAAGAATACCAGCCGTGTATGCCTAGAGCAGTGGTGGCGAACCTATGGCACGGGTGCCAGAGGCGGCACTCAGAGCCCTCTCTGTGGGCACGCGCACTGTCGCCCCAGTCCTAGGCCTTCAGCTGGGTTTTATAAAACCTTTTCGCTTTAGGCCTGCGCCGCCGTGTGCAAAAAAAAAAAAAAGGTTCAATCAGTCAATTTCAACTTCTTGCGGGAAAAAAAAAGATCTTGCAAAGTTGGAATTGTTTGATTGAACTTTTTAGTCCCATCCAGTCTGCCGTTACCACTGCAGCCATGCCCACCCAATGGGCCACATCTACCCAATGGGCCATGCCCACCCAATGGGCCATACCCACCCGACACTCGACGATGCATAAGTGGGTTTTGGGTTGCAGTTTGGGCACTCAGTCTCTAAAAAGTTCACCATCACTGGCCTAGAGTGTATAACCCCAATAGGATCTCCCAAGTGTGAAGGTCATTCCAGCTACCTAGCTAAACCCAGTAGGCAATTTCAAAGGGGCAACAGTCACATAAGAAGATGCTGAAGATGGAAGGTCAGTTTAGTGAGAATGGGAAAAGGAATCTCTTCATATAAAGCAGAAGAAGGCAATGGTAAAGCAGTCAAATAGTTTACCAAAAAAATCACAGGGATAGAAAACACAAAATTATTGATATAGTGCCAGACAATGACCACCTCAGTTCAAACAGCACTCAGTGTATTGCTGAGGAAGAACTATGGATCTTCCAGAATATCAACAGTGTTCACAACATTTCTATCTTAAACCTTTAGGATTTCTAGCTGTTAATGTTGCCATGTAAAAAAAATGAAAGCTGAGACTGCAAAGACAGAATTACAATGGAAACATGGAACATAATAAATTTGAATGTGGAAAAGTTCAACACAGCAAAAAATGAATTGACAAAACATTGACATCTTATGCATCATTGAACTGAGATGGACTGAAATTGGACATTTTCTATCAAAATATCACTGTTTACTATTCAGGACATGAGAAACAAAGAAAAGAATAGTAGTGCTTTCATAGTTAGGAAGGGTATAGCAAGATCAGTACCTGGCTGCAATGCAATCAATGACTGAATAATATAAATTAGACTTCATGGGCAATCCTTTAATGTGACTATTATCTATGTTTATGCTCTTACCACTGATGCAGAAGAGAAGGTGATGAGTTTTATTATCAAGTTTAATTTGAAATTGACAGAACATGTAGCAAGAGGTGCTGTTTGGAATGGAGACCAGAATGCCAAAGTAGGAATTATTAGGGAGGAAAATGTTGCTGGGATGCATAGTTTAGGAAGCCAAAATGAAGCAGAATAATTTATCAGTTTCTGCCAATCTTCATTGCTAACATGGTCTTCAAACAATTGAAATGACATTTTTATACATGGACATCACCAGATGGAGTACACAGAAATAAAACTGACTATATTATAGGTAGGAGATGGAACAGCTACTTAGCTGCAACAGCAAAGACTTGGCCAGAGGTGGCTGGATTACAAATTGCTCATATGCTAGTTCCAAGTTAAGGTAAAGTGAAGAAATATGCAATCAGTTTCCAGCATATGATCTTGAGCATATATCACCCATTTTCACGAATAGCATCAATTTTAACGTCCTGAATCTCTTTGACTGGAAACCAGAAAAATATGGCATGGCCTTAAATACATTGTTAAGAATGAGTGTAAAAAGTGCCAAAGATCAAGAAACAGAAGAAAGTTAACTGGATATTAGAAATTGCCAAGAAGAAAAGAGAAGCCAACAACAAGAAAGACAAAGATTTCAGGAAGGAACTCAGCAAAGAATTTAAGAGGCAGTATTACAACAACATATGTAAAGACCCTGAAGATGGAAACAGGGAAAAAGAGGAAGGTCTTTCAAAAGATTTCGGAACTGAGAAGGTATGGTATGACCAATACACTCAAAATAACCGACTCAAACAAGGTCAAACAAAGATGGAAGCAGTATACTGAAATTACTGTACAACAGAAATGTCAGCATCTAGGAAACCTCAGAAAACATTCCCTCCTTACAAGAACTTTGTGTAGAAGAAGATGAAATTAAATCAGCATTCTGATCATTACTAAGTTGATTACAGAAATGGATGAAATGTCCATATAAATACAGCAAGCAATGAATGGAAAAAAGATTTGAACCAAGCTATGTAAGCAAACCTGGAGAATGACACACTAGCCAATAGATTTGAAGAGATCAATGTAGTTTCCAGTTCCAACGCAAGTAAGTTTAACAGAATATGCAAGCTACAGTACAATATCCTTAGTTTTACATGCTAGAAAATTAATGCTTAGGATCATCCAACACAGATTAAAGCCTTACACAGAAAGAAGGATGTCAGATATACATAAGGGTTTTATAAAGGGATGAGGAACATGAGACATTATTGCTGATTCATCCTCGGAAAAGCCTAAGATAAACCTAAATAAGTCAGTAGTGTTTCACTGCAATAAATCAGGTGAACTATTGGTTATCAGAAATGCTATGGCACCATGGGTTTGCTTCATGCCCACAGATGTCTTAGAAAAGCTTTGGAGCTTCAAAGCAAGCAGCATGGCAAATGAAAGAGAGGAATGCTGTAATAAAACAAGAAGTTAAATGGAGAGGGATAATTACAGCTGAAATTATTTTCAGTGTAACTGGTCTATAATATCATGATTATGTCATGTTCTGTATCTCATGAACAGGTCAGAATATATATAATTGACAAACGTCAATGATTAATGATAACCTCTTTAATATGAACAAAATAAGCAACCCACACAAAATAGCCTCTCCTAAATCCTGCAAAAAACAAGTTAAAGTTCCTCAGTATTGTTATAATGAAACAAGGAGCTAAGACAACTTTAATGCTATATTCCAAATTCATTCTACCACACTGTTGCTGCAAGGGATAACACCAACCTGTATACTGATGCACTTGAAATAACATAATTTGACCAGATTGTTGCATTCAATAGGATGCCAGATTGTATTCCCATTTCAACAAAGCAGCACTAATTGTGGATCCACAAAGCATTCAGAGTTTTTGATCAGGGTGTCAGCCTTGATCTGTTAACAAGACTCCTGGGGAATTATTAAATAGCGCAATACACTTGTTAAATATATAAACACTCTGTACATATCGCTCCACAAAATTATCACTTTTAAATTTACATTTTAGTTTATTCCCACCAATATAGAAAATAGGAAACTTAGCACAATCAGCTGGTAATCTCAGGCAAACGTCAATGATCAGGAATTTTAACATGGGAATGTTCTCAGTTCTATGCACATACACATACCACAAATGATTAGCAGGATACATAAAATTAATTTTTATGTAACCAAACAACGTTTAAAAAAGCAAGAGTTCTTAGCTTCTGAAGCCAGCACTTCAGTTCCCCAACCCAGAAGACTCACTGCTAGACTGTCAAGATCCAAAAGAAACTTTAACGCTAGGTTGTGTCAACTACTAATGAGAAGGCCATGATGGATGCTGGTCTAATACTATCTGCTTCTGATGAATGCAGGGGAAGCAAATTGCTGGTAGGGGCAGAACCATGGTTAAGAGATGGAACCATTTAAACCTTCCACTGATAATGCATTTTCCTAGCACAGGGCTTTTCAACCAGTGGTACGGGGTACCACCTGTGGTACATTGGCACCTGGCAGGTGGTACACAGCTATCCTAGAAAAGTGGTAGCATGGGAGGGGAATGAACTGAACCGGTGGCAGCACCGCACAAGCCTGAGTGAGAGATTGCTGGAGCTTCAGGGCTGTCAGGGCTCAGCGGAAGCACCAGAATCAGAGCTTCTTCGGGACTGTAAGGGCTCAGCGGAAGCGGCATGATCAGAGCTTCTTCGGGACTGTAAGGGCTCAGTGGAAGCGCCAGGATCAACGCCAGGTTCCAGCTGGAGCTCAGCGCTGATCCTGGCGCTTCTGCTGAGCCCAGAAGAAGCACCGATCAGCTGGAAAGTTGCAGCATCTCCAGGATCTTGTGATTTACATTCAGATGCTTGGCAACTGATTCATATTTACGATGGTCACAGTGTCCCAGGATCATGTGAAGTGATCAAAGCCTGCTGCAACCACCCAGCAGATGGGGGGGGAATAAAAACCAAACATCCCCCACCCCACCCCCGCTGTCAATCCTCAACAGAAATGCTCATAACAATGAAAACCTCGGACAGGAGGAAGAGCGTTGCCGGATGGGCAGGCAGGTGTCTTGCTCGGCTGTGCCTTGGGGGGCACTTTTTTCAGTGCCATTGTAACTTCAAACAGTCACTAAGCAAACTGTTGTAAGTTGAGGACTATCTGTACTTTATCACCTTTCCCCCTTTTTTTTTGGTCATCAAGTTTTTGACACCTTGCTAGGCAACTGGTGGTACTCGGATGTTGCCATAGCCTAAAAGTGGTACAATGGGTGAAAAGGTTGAAAAGCCCTGTCCTAGCAGACCCTTCCACATTTAGTGTACCTGTAGGATTCAGTCTCCAGAAAAGAAATCCATTGGGGAGATGAAAAATGATGGGAAAAAATTATACATCTTTTGGAGTTGCACTGGTTTCCTCCCCTCCCAGACTTTTTAGCAAGTCTGATCAAGACATGCATGCCTCTCTTTTTCTTTCTAGAATAATCTATGATCCAGAAATGCCAACTCTTTGTATGAATTTACACTCTTAGGCAAAACTTGTCTTATCATGAGGTAGGTTGGATATATATCCTGAACAATTTTTACATAAATAGAGTAATGAATATCTGGCTGCCATAAAAGTCTGATCTTGCTGCATGTAATTAAAGTGAAAGCTTTTAGAAATATCTCTATATATCCTGTTTATTTCTTTGGCTTTGAAGTTTTGGGGGACTTTGATGTTTTACTCTCATTAAGGAACACTTTTCTCCATTCTGCTGTTCTGTCCCCAATATACAGTGTAGGTTTAGATGTTCCAGACAATATGAAGAGTCTACTGAGCAATTAGAGAAGTGGACTGCAAAAGGAATGCACTTAAGATCTGCTATGTTATCACCACAATTTTCCTAATCATTTTTGGATCTTAACTATTCCCATTGTAAAAAAAAATGTTGGAATATTCATGAGCAGGAAGAGTCATGTGGTAACTCAGTCAGCCAATGTGAAGAAAGTGCTACTGAGTCTGTGCAAAAGGGTATTGAGTTAGGAGCTGGATTTCCAGTCTCAGTTTTGTCTCTGTATCTCTCTGTAAGAAGTCTTCATTGAGCTATGTTGCTGTAAAGAAGAATGTATGGTATTGTAAATATTTTGATATGAATATAAAAAGGTTATTTTGAATCAGCTAAATGCAGTTAACTGTGAGAGCTTCTGATTTATTTTTCACCAACAGAGAAATTAAAATTCTCTAACAAAAAATGTAGGATAGCTAATTAACCATATACTACCGGTAGATTTTACAACCTCCATGTCAATTATTTTTCGCACTGTTCTTGGTTATTTAACATCTAGGAAAATAAAAAGTAACAAACATCAACTAGTTATACAACAGCCAGCTATTAACATTAACTTTAAAAGGGCAAACATAAACTCATGGAATCATGGGGCTGAAAGGGACCTCTGAGGTCTTCTAGTCCACCCCCCTGCTCAAGGCAGAAGTCTTATACCATTCCAGTCAATTGGTTTCCACTCTATTTTAGAAAACTTCCAGTGATGGAATACCCAGAACTCCAGAAGGTCAGCTATTCCAATGATCAATTATTCTCACTGCCAGAAAATTTTTCCTTTCTTCTAGGATGGATTTCCTTTAACAATCTCCCACCCATTACTTCTTATCCTGCCCTTAAGTGCCTTAGAGAATAAGTCAATCCTCTCTTGTCTGTGATAGTCCTTCAAGTACTGGAAGACAGTTATCATGTCTCCCCTAACCCTTTTGATTGATAGGCTAGACACACCTAGCTCCCTCAACCATTCATCATACGATTTAGCCTCTGGATCCTTTATGATCTTTTCTGCACACTTTGCAGAATCTCAACATCTTTTTTATATTATGGTGACCAAAAATGGATGCAGTGTTCCAAGTGTGGCCTCACCAGTGGGGTATTATCACTTCTCATTGTGAAACATATAACCGTCTCATCTTAACTCAGTCAATATGCCTGTAACTATCAATGGTTAAGTCTACATTTGCTACTATTACTATTAAGAATGACAGTCAAATATGCCTGCAATTTCCACTTGTAGCTGAAAAATCAAGGGAATGGCTATTTCAAATAGTCACTTTAAATTTCTTGCCATTAAAGCGGTCATTACATGCTATGGTAACTTTACAAGTCCAACACTATGTATCTGCAAATTTCCTTAGTCTTTCAAACCAGCCTGGAACTGGAGAGGGTGTTTTAAGACAGACCATCAAACAAATGTGGTTTGCCCCATTCAGTTGATAAGAAATGCCCCCTGATAAATGTATGCCTGATACCTTTCTGAAATGAGAGGGTTATGCAGCCCTCAGTTGTGTTGAGGGATCCCAAAAGGCCCCTGGTTCTCCTGGGACATCATGGTATAAAGAATGAATCTGACTAGTGATAGATAATGCCCTTTATTAAGTATTAGACCGTGGTGACAGAAGCTGCCAAAGTTATTTTCCAATCCTGTATAAGGTGAGCTGATCTTACCCTCTTAGGGAGGAATGAGTCAGAACATGTTCACACATATGATGATACACTGCTATTAAGACAGCTTTTGTCAGTATCCCTATTGCTGGAGATTATTCTGAGACATCCCTCCTCCCCCACAATGCAAATGTTCATTTTGCAATCAAAGGTATGGCAAAGGAAGTGAAATGGCACAAATTCTCACTTTCAGGTTTTACCCATCTCCATCTCCTGATCTGCTGTGCCTGTGGCTGAAGGCTCCACCTGCTGGCTCAGCTTGCCCAAATGTCTCGTTATAACTGGAGCTGCATTCTGGGAATGATGAATGATGGAAGCTTTCTGGAAAATAGTCCGAACCTGCTCTTGCAGGGCTTGCAGAAATTTTCTCCAGCACATATATTTTGCATGCATTTCAGCTGGGCAGGGCCACTATTCTAATTTTGGAAAAGAGGTCACAGGAGAATCAACTCCCCCATTATTGGCAGGAACGAGATTTTCTTTGGTTTTCTGACTACTTTCCCAGCTTGGTCTAGTTTTACATGTACTAGATTGTAACCTTCATTACCTAAATCAAGAGAGGCAACAGATTGTGGGTAATGGACACCACAGTCCACCTTGCATAGAGATTAGTTTTAGATTAACACGACGACACTAGCAGCGTCAAGGCAAAAGGACACAAAAATCAATAACGGGGAAGCAGAAGTGACAGAGTGAAAATAATTCAATCTGTTGGCTTTACTATTTATTTTATTTTACATATAGGTAGCCCTTGACTTACCGCAGTTCACTTGGTGACTGTTTGAAGTTACAATGGCACTTATGACCGTTTTTCACGCTTACAATTGTTGCAGCGTCCCCATGGTCACACAAACCAAATTCAGACACTGGGCGACTGACACATATTTATGAGAGTTGCAGCAACCCAGGATCACGTGATCCCCTTTTGCGACCTTCTGACAAGCAAGGTCAAGGGGGGGGACCCAGATTCACTTAACAACTGTATCACTAAGATAATAGCTGCCATGATTCACTGAACAACTGTGGCAAGAAAATGGGGCAAAACTCACTTAACAAATGTCTCGCTGAGAAACAGAAATTTGGGCTCGGCTATGGTTGTAAGTTGAGGAATACCTGTAGTAATACTGGCAGTCCTTGACTTATTGCCATTCATTTAATGACAGGTTGAAGTTACGACAGTCTTGAAAAATGTTACTTATGACCCCATCCTCTAAGTTATGACTGCCACACCAACCCTGCAGTCACATGATCGCATTTTGGGCACCTGCCAACTGGCTCAATTATGACTGGTTGCAGTGTCCTGTGCTGACGTGATTGTATTTTATGACCCTTTTTTGCTATTTTCTGCCCAAAACTGCCCATTGGATCAACTGGATATGGACTAATAAGCATGTCATTTGCTTGAAGACTGTATCAAATTCATTTAACAGCCACTGAAAAAATGTTAATAAAATCAAATCTGGTCACATGGTGACTTATGACCACCATGTCTTACAACCAACATTACAATTTCCATTGTGGCCATAAATCGAAGGCTACCTGTAAATAGGTAGCACCCTGTTTGTGTGGTCAGTACAGTATTAAATGCCTCAAGAGTGGTATGTTAATATGACTTCATATTGATAATTAATGATCCTGTACATCTATGACTTCAGCAGTTCCTTGATAAAGATCTCCTGACGTTCTTGGCTATCATTTATCCTGGATCAGTGAGCATTGCTAATGTTGCTTTAAAAAAAAAATCAATAGCAAATATATCCTTTATATTAACAAGTAATACAAGTTGATTTTATATATGAATGCTAGTGAAGCAATGGAGCTTTGAAAAGCAGGTTAGGAACACTGTAGAGGATACAGGGAATGGCTTTGAAGGACAGGAAGAAGAACCGCTACCAAGGTAAAGATCAGATAAATGGAACTTGAGCCTGCACTAAGAAAATAACTTTTGAGAAAATGATTCAGATAACCCCCAACGGCTGGAACAAAAGTAGTCCTGACATATATGGCATTGGTTTCTAAGTGTGAACTACTTTGTAGGTCTGTCAACAACCCAGAAGAAACAATGGTTGCCAGTAGTAAAACTAGGCATGTGGGCTACTTGTGGACCAGCTTTCCTAAGTATATAATTGCTTACATGGATCTGCTTAGGAGAAGTCTTCTTACATTTTGGTCTACTATATCTGGCCAGGAAAAAGCCAGATGACCTCTAAACAGCAGCAAATACAGAAAATTCAAATTTCTTACTGACATCTTGCAGTGGTCCCAATTTTCCCAAGATATGGTAGCTCTACTTATATCCCCACAATAATTGAAATTCATACTGTAAAAATATCAGGAAGATATTTAGGCATGCCTTACAACAGCGGTTCTCAACTTGTGGGTCACAACCCTTTTGGGGGTCAAATGACCCTTTCACAGGGATCGCCTAAGACCATCGGAAAAGATATATTTCCAATGGTCTTAGGAACCAGGACATCACTCCTCCATTCATCTCCACACGGCTTCGAGCTGGGGGCCGTTGCAGCGACGGATTCGTTTCCATTGAGCATCTTCTGAGGGAGGCTGAGCTGCTTCACGGCCCTTTCCACAGAGGAGGCTGAACTAAGCTCTGCCGGCGCTGTCTCCCTCTTGGCTCTCTCTTTCTCTCTCTCCCTCTCCCCGCCTGGGCACTTCTCCAACCAGGCTGGGCAGAACCAGTGGAGTGGCCTTCCTGCCCCCCCCTCCCCGGCCAGTTGGAGCCAGGCAGGACAATGACCTTCGGAAGTGAGGCGAGGACAGGCAAGGCGCATTGAGCCCCGGGCATGGCGGGTGAGTGGGCGGCGTCAGTGCACACTTGGAGAGCTCTTAGGGTTGGGGGTCACCACAACATGAGGAACTGTATTAAAGGGTCGCAGAATTAGGAAGGTTGAGAACCACTCCTTACAACCAACCCCCAATCTTTTGGAATGGATGGGCTTATTTGGAATGTTGAGAAGGTATAGATCAGGGGTCTTCAAACTTGGTCCTTTTATGACTTGTGGACTTCAACTCCCAGAATTCCTCAGCCAGCCTGCCTGGCTGAGAAATTCTGGGAGTTGAAGTCCACAAGTCATAAAAGGACCAAGTTTGAAGACCCCTGGTATAGATGAAGGTATTGAGACCACAATTTCAATGTCGTCACTGTACAGCTTCAGTAGTACGAAATATGCCTCTCACTAACTAGTAAAATGCTTGTCTCAGAATTACATGCAAAGATCACCCCTAGATTAGAGAGCTTTGGTACTTTCCTCTGGCCCTGTTCTTACAAGTCCACAGGTGTCCTCTTAAGTAGCAGAGTTTTCTTCTTTCACCTTCTGGAAACATTATTTTTACATTCTTGTTAAAATACAACACTAAGAGAGGCTTCTTGACTATATTAACATTAGGAATCTAATCAGCAATCAGGCAGCTCATAATTTTCTGATTAGCTCTGATTATGTTCAATCTCTGAAAAGGAAAAAAAAGAAGAAAGAGAAAAGAAAGACACACTCACTACATTTTTCAATATTTTAATCCTACCTCAGGGGAACAGAGCAGAAACATAAGCACAGATACCTGATATACAGACACATGCTATGAATCTTCATAATGGGCTGGCTCTATAATGGCTGATATAAAAATACTTCACTCATGTGAAAACCTTAATCTGAGATATTGCATTTTCCCTGTTCTTCAGTTTGCATTTTTGCTGCAACCTCCTTTGGGGAAAAAAATATTTTTTTTATCATAGGGATTCAGGAATCAACCATCAGATTCTTCCATTGCCTACCTAATCAGATACTATATTTTGTTTCCAGTCAATTTGTATCACATCATTGCCTTAGTCTGTACACTGCCTCTATGTTCAGGGACTAATATGGCAGTTGAGGTTTCAGAGAAATGATATGACAATAATCAAGCCATTTTAAGGACAATGAAATTATTAATCAGTAAAGCCACACAAAGCAGATTTGTTTCCAGCTGAAGTAAGGAATGCTTCTGTACTGAAGCATGAGATTTGATTATTCATATTTATACAAAGCCTGCGGAAATACAGGCACTGATAATGGTCCACATGTTACTGTATATAGCTGACTTTTAAGAACTAGCTTGGATGACACTGACTTTCCTACTGTCCTCTGGCAATAATTTTGATATAATAAATGGGGTACCAAGATAAATAATTCCTAGCTGGGAGCTAATAACTAATTGGGTATTCTTAGAAAATATTCCTTAAAAAGCAAAACTGGACATCTCTTGCTGTGAATCTTAGGCCCAGTACTCTTCAATATCTTCATAAATGACTTAGATGAGGGAATAGAAGGGGAACTCATCAAATTTGTAGATGACACTAAGCTGGCAGGAATAGCCAACACCTCAGAAGACAAACTCAGGATCCAAAAAGATCTTGAGAGACTTGAACAATGGACCCTATCACAAAAAAATGAAATTTAATGTGGAGAAAAGCAAGGTTTTACATCTAGATGAGAAAAACGAAAGATACAAGTAGGCAAAACCTGGCTCAAAAACAGTAACTGTGAGAGGGACTTTGGAGTCCTAATGGACAATCACTTAAATATGAGCTAGTAGTGTGCAACAGCAGCCAAAAAAGCCAATACAATTCTTGGTTGTATAAAAGAGGCAGAGAATCAAAATCACGTGAACTATTAGTATTGCTTTATAAATCCTTAGTAAGGCCACACTTGGAATACTGCATCCAGTTTTGGTCAAATATCCCAAAAACATGTTAAAACTTTGGGAAAAGTGCAAAGAAGAGCAACTAAGATGATTAAGGGCCTGGGAACAAAAACATATGAAGGATGGTTGCAGGAATTAGGTATGGCCTATGGCACGGGTGCCAGAGGCGGCACTTAGAGCCCTCTCTGTGGGCACGCGCGCCGTCGCCCCAGTCCTAGACCTTCAGCTGGGTTTTATAAAACCTTTTCGCTTTAGGCCTCCGTTGCCATGTGCAAAAAAAAAAAAAAAGGTTCAATCAGTCAATTTCAACTTCTCGTGGGGAAAAAAAAGGTCTTGCAAAGTTAGAATTGATTGACTGAACTTTTTAGTCCCAACCAGTTTGCTGTTACCAATGCAGCCATGCCCACCCAATGGGCCATGCCCACCCAATGGGCCACACCCACCCAATGGGCCACACCCACCCGGCACTCAATGATGCATAAGTGGGTTTTGGGTTGCAGTTTGGGCACTCGGTCTCTAAAAGGTTCACCATCACTGGACTAGGGTGACATGATAGCAATATTCCAGTACGGTATTTGAGGGGAATCAATTTATTTTCCAAAGCACCAGAAGGCAAGACAAGAAACAATGGATAGAAATTAATCAAGGAAAGAAGCAACCTGGAATTAAGGAGAAACTTCCTAACAGTGAGGACAATTAATCAGTAGAACAGCTTGCTTTCAGACATGAATGCTTCATCACCTGAGGTTTTTAAGAAGAGACTGGACAGTCACTTGTCTGAAATGGTATAGTGTCTCCTGCTTGAGCAGGGGGTTGGACTAGAAGACCTCCAAGGTCCCTTCCAGCTCTATTCTGATTGTATTGTATAAGTTCCTACAAGCTTAGGGTCTGTTTTCACTGAAAATTATTTGTCAAAGTTAAGCTAAATGATTATCCTGCTGTACTTACATAGATAAATAGCTCCTACCTTTCAGCTCATCATAAATAGTTCCTTTCCCAGTGAAGATGGGGCTCCTAATTCTAGGAAAATGTGGTTTTTATTCATGACAATTAAAATTTTCCCCTAGTCTAGCTCAGCTCTTGGTAATTTCACAGATATAGCATTTTATACTTGTTTTTTTCAGAGTTTAAAATCCTGATTTCCCAAGAAAAGAAATAATTCATATTTTTATACTAACTAAAGGTCTAAATGCCTCTGTATAATTATGGACATTTTCTGAAATTAACATTCATTTCAAATTTCAGTATCAACTGGAATCCAATTTAACATTGTGATATAGACTTTCTAAATTCAACAAGGCAAACTTTCTAAATAATTTCTTCAAAGATCTTAGTCAAAAGGTCTTGCTAAAATCCACAATCCTGAATTATTATTTTTTTAAAAAAAATACTATAGTGGATCGCCATTAAATTAGAATGCCAAATCTATCTGAAGGCAAATAGTAGTTTCCTACTTGTAAATTTCATGTCTCAGTATTTTACATTTCATTTTTCAGAGACACTTTTGATAGCCATCACCCACTGCAGAAGGGCTTGGGGCAAATGGAAATAAAAGTTGGCTTCAAATGCCAAAAGAAACTATTGGAGTGATTAGTTGTTGGATGATCTTTGCACACCAGAGTAAAAGAGATTCATTTCAACTTGGCTACATTAAATTCTAGCATAAAATTGCTCCCAGCTGGAAACTGGAATTTGGCACCAGGCAAATATATGATTAGTGGATGGACTCTTTTGTTTATTTTCAGCAGGGCCTGAACTCTGTGCACTGTTGTGCTTGTTGCACTCGACATAAGCTCCATGTTTGGAAGCCTGTGTAAACAGAACCACATGCAAGACTCCTATAATTAAACTACCCAAATTTATGCATTAAAAGCTAGCCAGGTTCACATGGCTAGTGGACTTTCCCCCTCCCTCTTCAGTACTATAAAATCTCCTGGTTGCACTTCAAACCATGTAATCACATCCATGCAGCCTCTTTTGTAAAGCAGCACTGGGGATGTAATTAGTTGGAGGTGACCTCTGAAAGAAAAAAAGTTCAAGTTTAAAAAGAAAATATCTCTGGTTAATACTATGCAAATTACCAGAGAGGCAATCAGGCTGACTTTTTAAAAGCTAGCCCCTGCCTCAAGCACTTGCAACACAGTTTATTGTCTCTTTCCCAATTTGCATCTCATTACCCACAATGCTTTGCACTTTGGATGTCACCTTTTGGGGGTTCACACTACAGCAAAGTAGCAGCTTGATATAATATGACTATAAGAGTGGACAAGTATTCAACATCGAGACAGCCCTAAAGAACTTGCTTCCAGAATCCCCAGGTAAAGTGGTTGTCCTTCTCAACCTGTTCTACAGATACCAAAAGCAAATGATGGCCTTTTTCAACCTAGTTTTGCTATATATCATATGTCAGATCTGTGACACCCTGGTTTTTGAGCCAGCAATATCTTTTTGCAGCTGTAGTCTCAACATTTCTCTGATGCTCCGTACTGGGTTGGAGAAGACTTGTTTACAGACAGACATCACCACTACCAAAGCCTTGAGCTTGCTCCCCAAATTATTCACCATTTCAATCATGACTTAGTCCTTTAATTTTGGCTATTGTGGATCTCCTCAATGTGCATCACTCATCTCTTGAAATTTGCATGCCCTTAAACCCTTGCTATGGTTGCAACCAAGGTAAAGGGTATGTATAACCCAGTTGGTCTGATTGAGATATTTAAACTGTAAATAGTGAAAGAGTAAGTAGAGCAAGAATAAAAGATGCTCAAAGTAGGACAAATCTCTATTAATTAGATGAAGATTTATTGTCACATGTCTGCTTGCAGATCACCTAACAAACATTCTTCAAATCAGATCCAGATGTGACCATTAGTCAGGCCTAGGAGTTATTGGGACAGACCCATGGTCACAGTGGAGCCCCCCCCACACACACACCATGAGCCTTGCCAGACCTCATTCAGAAGGTGTAGAAATACTAGCCAACCCTATTAATCGTGGAGAGTCCAATACCAGCACAACAACACAGTCCAGCAGATCAGGAAGAGATTCTGCAGGAGACAAGGGCATCCACGCTCTTGAAATAGATTTATGGGAAAAGATGACCTAAATGTATCAGTCTAAAAGTTTGCTGGAGTGAAAATAGTGGCTATGTCCTAAGATCCTCTCCAAACAATAATATTTGCAGAGGTATCCAAGTGCAGCTTCAACACTTTCCTAATGAAGATCGCACAAAGATGCCCTATATAAGTAGCAGTTTTACATTTTAAAAAAATGTAAATTTATTCTGTTACGAAAACATATTATAGGCATGTTTAAAGAAGTCTATAATTAATCAGTCACAGCTGAGTACACTGGATATTCTTGAAATGACAGATGCCAAGAAACAGAACAGCCCACATCTGTTTTCAGAAGCAGTGGAGATACATGCCAAACTGAGTTTAGAGTATGAGTCTCTATATTCAAAGAATTCTTATATATAAGAATTATATATAATTAAGACATTATGAACTCAGTGGGACACAGTACAGGATTTTATTTAATGGTGCATGAGATTTACCTTTTACAATTTCTCTCCCATATTTTCTGTTGTGTCCAATATCAAAATACTTACAAAGTTACAAAAATCAGCTAATAGCAGGTGAGTCCCTTTTTCATATATAGATACATTTTTTCTATTTTTTCCCCAATTAGAAACAAAAAAACTTTAGGAATTCTAAAGATATGGTTTCCTCCATGTTTCATTTCTTATGAGACGCCTATAAGGCCTCTTTCTTTAGCCTCTTGCTCAAGCAGCATAAAACTTCAGCGTTGCTAAGCTCTTTCAGTGGCCTGGAGCCAACCCGAAGATCAGTCATCCATGCTAGAGATGCCAAGACTATGAAGTGATTTTCAATAGGCAAGAAAGTACCATTGTGATGAAGAAAATGGGTTCATTTAAAAATCCTTCTGAGTAATGAGGCCACCTCCCTGCAGCTCAAATCAGCTGCTGCATTTGGTTATTATAATAACTAAATATGATTGATTTTAACAGCTAGAAACACAGCAACAATATTTAAAAGAGGGTCTTTTTTAACATCAAGATTGTATTCAACAAAAGTAATGGGCTATTTAAAGTACATTGTTTTGGTTCTGTTACTCTTTCCACATTGTGCTAGTAGGAGCTGTGAAGCCACCACTTGCCTGGAGGTGGCAGGCACTTAACGCCTGCTGAAAAGCAAATGTACACTTTGGCAACGACAAACGTGCATTGCTCCTTCTTGGCTCTTTTATTTCCTTGCTTCATTTTGGCTACAGGCTACAGGAAATTAGAAATGACTGTGAAGTATGCCAGATTACACAGCCACTGTAATCTTATCAGGAAGTAAGACTTGACCTAAATCCTTTGGACCATCAGTGTCAAGCAAATAGACTATTTTATAACATATTTGAAATAGAAATGGTTTTTAATGGTACAGCTATGTTTGTTGATTTTACGGCAAAATAAGACCCTTGTTGAACCCTAAGGACTAAAAAAAATGTATGGTCAAATAAGCTTTTAGATTCTACTCCATATTCTTATTCATGATAAATATCCATTTTCTAAGTTACCACAAGATAGTTGTTAAAATGGTATTACTCTGCAGTGCAAGCATCATCATTTTCAGGATGGATAATACTGTTTATGCTGGAACACTGAATTCCAGAGTTAATACCAATTCCAGAACAAAAGGATAATTTGAATCATAGTTCCTTCCTACAACTAAAAAAAGACTATTGTGTCTTAAATGTCAGGACTGAGTAACACATATTATTCTTAGGAAAAAAAGATACTTACAAGCAATTTTTAACTGTTGCCTTTGACAAGAAAAGCAATTTAGAATGTACCACTCTTAAAGATACAGCCCATGGTTAAAACTAAAATAAGTGATAAATAGCATGAAAACTCTTGATCTGATCTTGACATATCTTCATGTTGTCATGGTGTAACCTCATCTGGCTCCATGATAACATTATATGGAAGACAGATGGGAAAGAACAGACTTAAATTGAACCCTTAGAAGACAAAACTACACTGGGGATTTCTTGATACTTTGCTAGTCCACAACTTGGTGGAATTGTGTTGTGTAGAGAGCTTCAAGACATACATGTACACAGGTAATGAATTTTTATTTCATGGGGGGAAAACACAACTTGAAAACCTACAGAGAATGACATACTGTGTATTCTTTTAAACTATAGCATCTGAAAAATGTAGCACAATAATTTTGGAAGGTTTTCGTTTCCCACATTTCCTGAATCAAAGGTGTTAAATCAGTGCTTCCCAAAATTTTTCCTTTATTACCCCAAACTGCTTATCAGAAAGTCCTTTTTATCCAATGTAGGTAAAAACTCTAAGACATTTGAATGCTCCTGTTGTGATTGGATAATGTGTCATTATCCAAAGAAAAAACACTTTTACCCAATTTTGGATAATTTAGCCAGGTTTGGGAAGCACTGTGTTAAATGGCGCAACTATTGGGAATCCGACAAGCTTTATACACAGAAAAGATATTTAAGCTGTTTTCAGTTTAAGAAGTGGTAAAATATACCATGTGCTACTCATCTGTACAGTTTATCTTTATTTCTTTCAAATAGACAAGTACCCAGAATTTTGCAAATACCTGTCAGGTGTGAAGAATCAGGACCACACATTAAGTTCCAGTTAAGAGGATTTATTGATCACACGTAGACACAATAATTTAGTCCAGTAGCGATCAGCACTAAATTAGTTGCTAGATATCAACAGAATTCAAGGGAGACTGGAACTGGAGAGTTTGTGAACATGTTATAATTTTAGGCTGAGTGCTTTCTTTACTCCACCCCTTGCCTCTTTTTACTCCTACATCACCAGTATAATGCAAACAGAGATAATATGTCTTATTGTGCAGCTTCTATACTGAGATGACATTATTGACAACTTTGATGTCTCTAGAAAAACAGCGTTGAAATAAATCATTAGTATATAGTTCACTAACTATATTTAGAAGACTAATGGAATAGTAATTACCCAACTTAGTTTTTAGGGGAAAAAATGCAATTGTTATTGACCAGGATCAACCCTCAGGGATCTAGCCAGTGTGCTCAAAATGAATAAATAAAAATATTAAAATATGGGCCTACTAATCAAGATTTTTCTTTTAAACAGTTTCATCTGAATCTAATTCCTCACTGTTACTTTACTTGTTAGTTCAAGGCTATATAAGGTTAACCTGGAAAGTCATTTAAAGACAATTCAAGAAAGAACAAGATTAATTCATTGCTGCATAAGACGTAGAAATATTCAGCCCTAACTTCATCTGGAGCTGATCTTACAAGCCTAGATAAGCCTACCAAGTGCCCCCCAAATTAGGAATCCTTATTCTTGATCACACCCATCTAACTGGGTGTCCAATTTTGATTTATAACATTTTTTCAAGCCTAGTCCTAATTTCTACAGATGTTAATCATTACTTCATTCATTCCATGAGCCCTAGAACCTCTGACTAATTCAGTTTTAGTTATGGCACATACATGATCATACCAGGGTTGGACATTGAACTAAAATCTGGAATTTTCTACTGGTATATTTACTACTAACATCTCCTAAGGCCTAGCAAATAGTTGCTGAAAGATATGTAATACCTTTGGAGACTACTTCCCAGAACAGATGGCCTGATACAATTGTGCAGGTATAGAAAGTTGAAAAATTGTGAAACTATAGTATCCAGCTGTCTAGACTATCCAACTGGTAGTCCTTAAACATTAGTGTTTTGGACAAAAAACCCAAGTATTATCAGCTAATTTCACCAAATAACCATGAAAAGCCACTATTGAAATGGATATCAATTATAAGAAGAGCAATTGTGTTAATTAAGAAAACTATGTAGATGGGACTAGATTCTCATCTACCCCAGGTTGTATAGTCTGCATTATAGTCTCTATCTACTCATCTCATCAAAATAAATACATCAAGCTTGAAGACTATTTATATTGTCCTTCATAATTCCTTTGCCTTATAAAAGAGGATCAAACCATTAAATGGCATGCATTTAGTCTCTAATATATAATACTAATTGCATTAATAATATTTGCCCTAGTAATCACCCCTTTTGTGGAGTAAGCTATAGAAATATTTGCATTTGGACTGATAACATTTGCTTGGGTAAAATTCATTCAACTAGGCATTAAGGATGCTTGTAAGATGATTCCTCTATGGAGCAGAGGTTGATAGTATAAATATTTCCTTTCAATTGTATAATTCTATTTTCTGTGCTTCATTTTAATTACTAATAACCACAAATGGAATACATAACACACAATAAGAGAGAGCCTGTTTGGTGTAGTGGGTAAAGCATAAGACCAGAAACCGGAAGACTTGAGTTCTAGTCACATCTTATGCACAAAACCAACTGAGTGACCATGGGCTTGTCACTCTCTCTGAGCCCTAGGAAGCAGACAATGGAAAACCACTTCTGAAATCTTGCTAAGAAAACTGCAGGGTTTAGTTCAGGCACTTGCCAGAAGTCGATGCTGACTTAAAAGCACCCAAACAAAAACTTAAAAAGAGGAAAGCAAGTCAAATTACAAAGAAATATGTAATCACAGAAGAATAAAAATGAGGAAATTGGACTAAATTGTTTAAAAATATTTTTTCATTCATTCTAGCAAAATTAGTTCACTGATAAGTAATAATACTTATAATTATTGATCCTACAAATCTGCTATTTTTTGACTACCCATGTACAAAAAGTTCTTCTCTCAATATTTTTGTAAACCTTCCTCATTGCACCTTATTCACATCCCAGTTGGATTATTGCAATGTGTCTACAGGGGCTGCCCTAGAAGAATACTTGGAAGCTTCTGCTGGTGCAAAATGTGGCTGTATAGGCAGTTATGGCTGCTGGTTATTTGGCACAAATTGTGAGAGACTATCATCTGGTGGGACCCAGGAGGAGGGCCTTTTCTGCCATAGTGCCAGTTCCTTAGATCATTCCCCCCACAACCTTGAGAAATCAGTCTACCTCAACCCTACTGGTCATTTGCAAGACATTGAAAACTTGGCTCTGCTGTTAACCCTGGGATTCCAATAGTGTGAAAGAGCCTGTTTCTTTCGATATATTGATTGTGGGATGCTGTTGAATCTCTCAGTTGCTAATTTTATGTTATTTCTGTTTATAATTATTGACTGTGCTTTTATGTTCTTTTAACTATTCAGAAGTATATGAGATGGGCAGCCATATAAAATAATTAAACAAGCAACAAGTGGTGTCAAATAGTGCTCTGAAAAGCAAAAGCAAACAGAACGTTCAAAAGAGAATGCTTTGAAAAAGCCCCCTATAAAAGCCCCGTATTTACCATGAAAAATGGTACAAACATTTAATTTTTTCTACAATAGAATGAATATGTCTATTTTGAGAATGAAAGCTCTAGTCTGACTCTGATTATAAAGCAATGCATTTCTTTGGGATATTATCTTATTTCAGAAAGGGCAGGATATCCATCTCTTCTCAAACCTATGTTAAATTTAAGACTAAACTCTTTTTTTCCTATAGATTTAAATAATCCGAACACCGAAGAATCATGCAGAGTACAGGGAAAACAAGAAAGGTCAAGAGATGAATAGATCTAAGGATATTTTTGTGCATATTTGAAAGAAAGAGGGCAGGAAGGAGAATATTAGAGAGACAGGAAGAAGTGGCAAGGACAGAGAAGAAAGCAAGAGGGACCTTTGTTCAGGCAATGACCCAGGAGAAAAGTGTTATTTCATTGTGCTTATTCACAGGCCTTGGTGGCCTTCACCTTGATGTCCATTTAATATTGTCCTATTCAGCAAAGGCTCCTATGATCTGGTAATTATCTTTCATTTATAGAAGCACATCTCTGTGTTTCAAACACTTTCCTCACCAGTTCTGCTAGATCAATATCTGCTTAAGACCTTGCACTGTTGTTTGGGAGAATGATATTGATTCCTTCAAGGAACAAGGGATGATGTTTACATGAAGGAGGAGTGGGCAAGTAAAGCCACAGATGCCTCTGTACCGAATTCTGGCTGAAAGATGTGTTACAGTCAAGTAATAAATTGTACTCTTTGGCATTTTGAACAATTGTGTCACATTTCTGCAGAATGAAAGGGAGCATCCAGTCCCTATCATTTAAAAATCCATCTTGTTTACAAAGCATTATAGGAAGTTTCTATTTCCTAAGGTTTTGGCAGGTTAAAATTATTTAAACATAGATTTAAAAACTATTTGTGAAAAAACACTATTTTTTCATCTATTTGTGAAAAATGGTTGATTTGGAAGAGATGGGTGTCGTTTGCTACTTGCATGATCTTGCAGTAATAAGTAGTAATACCGTCACTATGAAGGACAAAGACAATGTGAAAAAGGCCCATCCAAATTTTCCCCTTTGTACACAAACAAAGAGTTTTAGAGGGGAAGAGTCTTTATAAAGTTAATTCCTGAAGAACATTTTTTTTATCAGTATACAGGCTGGCAACAACCTGCTATTATTGATTGTTAGGAACAATCAATCAACAAATCAATCAATTCTTTATTTTGGTAAAAGGCCAGCATGAAATATTAAGATAACATTTTGACCAGTTTAAAATGTTGCTGTTGCAAGCAATCTAAAAATTAAGCAACAAATAGCTATTGGAAATGCTAGATTACAATAATTAATGTATACCTAATCAATAATACTTTTCTTCTTAATCAATAATACTTTTCTTCTTTATGAAAAATGTTTCAAGACTGGTCCTGATATATGAGACAAGAAAGGGCAAATCAGGTCCCAGGACTTCCTAAATGCATGCATAAATGAAAATTTTTCAGAAACAAAATTGAATAGACAAATCACTGCTCTGTTCCTGCACCTTCAGGGGGGAATGCCCTTCTAGTCTTGCCTTGGATAACAAAACATCGTGTTTTCTTGGGTTGCTGAATTTTTTTTTTTTTTTTTTGAAACGCAAAGTTTATTGAAAAGAAGAACCAAACCCGGGGGGGGGGGGGAAATGGAAAAAGAAAAAGAAATCTTACATCGACTGGAATGGAAGAGAAGCATTCCCTGAAGCTATGGAAAGGGTCTGGAGGGTGGGGATGGGGGGGAGAGGGACGGTATTGGTTTAACAATGACAATATATCCAAGATATGCAGATAGTCCTAGGAAGACCACGGTAGATGGCGGGCGTAAGTATGCAAGGGGGCTGCATACGAGAACAGTCCGTGAAGGCAGAAGAGGGAGGGGGGTCAGGGAAGACCGTGGGTTTGCAAGGCAGGGGCTGAACCAGGGGAGGGGGCGGGGTGTGGGTGGCCTCCCCTTCCCACCCACCTCATGTCCAAAGCACTCCATGCTCCGAGCTTCTTCCGGCCCCCCATCGCTCTCCACGAGGGCTTTGAGGCACCGTCCCAGCCACCACCGCACCCGGCCTGGGACATGAGGAGGGTGGTGTGGAAAGGGAAGCCAAGCAGGGAACAGCCACAAACTGCTAAAGCACAGATGGGGCAGGAGTCGTACGCAGACAGACAGGTGGGGTCTGGATAGGATCCCGGTGGGGGGAGCAGGCCATCCTTCCATCCTGAACGGGTGGGGGGGCGGGCAGGGGGGGGAGAGAGGCAGCGGCTTGTCTTATTTGGCGGTCATCATCTGTACAAACTCTTCGTAATTGACTTGTCCGTCTCCGTCTATATCTGCTTCTCGGATCATTTCGTCCACCTCCTCGTCCGTCAGTTTCTCGCCGAGATTGGTCATCACGTGGCGCAGCTCGGCGGAGCTAATGTACCCATTGCCATCCTTGTCAAAAACTCGGAAGGCTTCACGGATCTCTTCCTCACTGTCCGTGTCTTTCATTTTCCGGGCCATCATGGTGAGGAATTCTGGGAAATCGATTGTGCCATTGCCATCTGCATCTTTTTACCATCATCAGAACTTTCAGGAAAGCCATATGCCTTGGGTAATCAATACTGTGAAAACAAATACATTCCTGGGTGAAATCTTTTAACTGTATCCTAGTGTTTGTGTATTTTTAAAGCACTTGGGGGTGGAAGGTGAGGTTGATCTGTGCTTTATTTATTAAACGCCATTCAAAGGTTTTCAACCATCAAGTTTCTCCTGCAGCAACTAGATATAATTAAAGAGAAGGCAAGAATGCAGAGAGCTGTGCTAAACAATATGATTTCTCCTTTCATAGCTCTCTGGCTTTATGTCATGAGTTCTTAGCTGACAATATATTCTCAAATCCAAGAAAGAAGAACGGAACTGTAGCTCTGGGTTTATATTTATGTATTTTGGAAGTTCTTTTAAACTTAATACATCAGTGATGGCACCTGAAGAAAAGAAAAGTCGGAGTAGGCAGAAGAAATATCTTGATAACTACTTTTTTGCCATTATTTTCAGCACTGTTCACTCTTTCACGAATATTTAATCAATATTGACTCATTTGTCATTTAAAACTTAATAAAGAATCTAAAAAGATATCTCCTGTTCTACACTTTTCTACCAAGTGAATTATCTTTGCCTTTTGAGACATCTTTAAGATAAGCATTTACTTTACAAGTATAGCCTTTCTATTTGATTCTTTGGAGTATATTATTAATAGGAACAAGAAAAAAGGAGTTATAAAGAATAGAGAAAGATGCCTCATGTCAAATCAATCCTATTGTCTACTACTGTCCTATTATATCAAGAAGTGCTTTCTCCTGTGATATCCTGCCTCTTTTAAACCCTCAGTGGAGCCTCATCCTCTCAACTATAAGAAAAGAGTTTATTTGTTTATTTATTTATTTTTATTTTATTTGGGTTTGTATGCCGCTCCTCTCCAGGGGACTCGGAGCGGCTAACAACATATACATAACAAAAAATACAATATAAAAAACCCAAACAGAATATCTAAAAACCAATAAACACACATTCAATACATCAATCAACCACAATCATCCCCAGGCTTGCCGGCAAAGATGAGTCTTTAGGTTTTTCCGGAAGGCCGGGAGAGTTGGAGAAACGCAGACTTCAGAAGGCAGTTGGTTCCAGAGGGTGGGCGCCACAACAGAGAAAGCCCTCCCCCTAGGGCCCGCCAGACGACATTGTTTCGCTGACGGGACTCGGAGGAGGCCGACCCTGTGCGCTCTCACCGGTCGTAGAGAAGTATGTGGCAGAAGGCAGTCCCGTAAGTATCCTGGTCCCATGCCATGAAGGGCTTTATAGGTAATAACCAACACCTTGAATTGGGCTCAGAGACCAATAGGCAACCAATGCAGCATGCGGAGAGTTGATGAAATGTGGGCACAGCGAGGAAGGCCCACAACTGCTCGTGCAGCTGCATTTTGCACTAATTGTAGTCTCCGAACACTCTTCAAGGGTAGCCCCATGTAGAGAGTGTTGCAGTAGTCGATCCTCGAGGTGACAAGGGCATGTGTGACTGTGAGGAGCGACTCCCGATCCAAGTAAGGACGCAACTGGTGCATCAGGCGAACCTGGGTAAATGCCCCCCTCGCCACTGCTGACAAATGATGATCCAATGTCAGCTGTGGATCGAGGAGGACATCCAAGTTGCGAACCTTCTCTGAGGGGTTTATAGATTCACCCCCCAGGGTAATGGAAGGACAGATAGAAGTGTCCTTGGGAGGCATCACCCACAGCCACTCTGTCTTATCGGGGTTGAGCCTTAATCTGTTAACACCCATCCAAACCCTCACAGCCTCCAGACACCGGCACATCACCTCAACCACTACACTGATATGGCCAGGAGTGGAAATGTACAGCTGAGTATCATCAGCGTACTGATGGTATCTCACTCCGTGGCGGTGGATGATCTCACCCAGTGGCTTCATGTATATGTTAAAAAGTAGGGGGGAGAGAACCGACCCGAGGCACCCCACATGGGAGTAACCTAGAGGTGAACCTCTGGCCCCCCACAAACACCGACTGTGACCGACCAGTGAGATAGGAGGAGAACCACCGCAATACGGTGCCCCCCACTCCCAATCCCTCCAGCCGGCGCAGAAGGATACCGTGGTCAATGGTATCGAACACCGCTGAGAGGTCAAGAAGCACCAGGATAGAGGACTGGCCTCCATCCCGGGCCCGCCAGAGATCATCCATCAGAGCGACCAGAGCAGTTTCGGTGCTGTAGCTGTAGTTGAAGAGAAATGCTCTTTTTGCCCGTGGCACCTGAGTTGTAGAAATATTTTTTCAGGAAGGCTCATTTGCAGGCAGTATTGGGGGATTTGGATGGGAGGAAACACCAGACAAGCTTTGAAAATATAAGCATTTGTCTGGTTCTGCTTAACAGAAGCTTCTTTTTTTAAAAAAAAATATTTATTCTTTTTTCACTATACAAAAAAAATGAAAAAATACATTTTTCTTTTAACAGAACTGTGTTATACATCTCCTATATATTATTTACAGTTTATTTATATCAGTAATCATATCTTTCTCTTTCTCTGTTCTAGCAAACTATAACATTTGTTCCATATTTCATAAAATTCCTTTTTACTGTTCTGATGTGCAAATAGTTCTAATAAAACTGATTGGCAGCAACTTCTTTAGAAGTTAAACTAAAGGTCTTTGCCAGAGTTACTTGGATTTTTTACATGCAGTTTGCCACAAGGAAGGGAAACTAAAGGATGAAACGTTAAGCCACCCATATGAATGTAAAAAAATCCCATTTTATTGAGAATCCTTAAAATAAAATATTTGAATATTTTATATCTTTACTGTCATAAATGAGATTGTTGCAAAAGTAACAAGAAAATCAGCAGTGTGCATTAAAGATGAATTAATATCACTTGCTCCATTACTGGGCTTTTTTTGGTCTGGCATTCATTCCATCCTGTTCCCACATTTGTCTAAGAATTTTTGAAAATCTACAAAAATTAATATTTAATATTATACCCACTTTTCCGACAATATATGCTTTGAATGGAAATTTTACCTGACATACTTCTTTGAAAACAACCCCCCCTAATATATAAATTGATTCAGAAAAGAAAGAGAATACTTGGCTTTCCAGCTATAGCATCAGCGAATGGTGGTAGGAAGCCCACAGAGCCCTCTTCATGTACGAGACATTGTAGTTGTTTCACAGCCAGCCATTTCACTCTGGCAAGCTCTCAAGGTGGTAAATCAAAGCTCTCAAGGTGATAAACCAAACAAAACCCAGAGTGAAAAGCACAGATTAAATCTAACAAGTTAAAAAAAACCAAACCAAAATCATTTAACCAGCAACAGACTCATTTCTTTACAGCATTTCTAAAAAACAGACTTATGGAGACCAAATCCTGCTAGTAAGAGAGTAAGAACCAACGAGTTTCCAGAAGGCAAGAGGTCAATGAATGTCAGGGCAGCAGCAAGTCCACAATATTTACAATGTATGATGAACACAACTGCAAAGGTGAATGTGTTCATGAAGTTGTCCTTTGACTGGTTCTCATTTTTTTAAATTAAGACTAGGAGGAATAGAATAGAATACAGAATAACATAGTTGGAAGAGACTTGGATCATGGAAGTCATCAACCAATAAATCAGCAGTCAGAAAAAAAATTATTTTGCAGGAAAATAAATAGTGATGGAGCATGTGTTCAGCATATCCTGGTGAGGAGCCATCACACTGATTGACTATAAAGTCTGTGAAGAAATGGATAAGTCTATTTGTGAATCTTTCACGAAAGGCATCCTACCATTTATCTACAAATCAAGCTACACATTTTCTAAATTAATTAAATAAATACCATGGAACTGGTCATTTATAAATCTAAAGTAAATATCTAAATCCCAAAAGTGATCAGATCTATTATGCGATTCAAAATTTCTTCTATGAAATCCTCTTTCCATTCCAAATAGCACAGAAATTATTAAAAAGGCAAAACAAACAAAAAATCATAGAAACCAAGAGAAGAATTATAATATTTTAACCCCATATACAATCCAATATTGGTGGGGGGGGGGAAGGAGGAAAGGAAAGGTTTACAAAGTCTTTTCAGTTACCTTAATTCTCAAACGGAAATAACATTTCAGGCTTCACAATGTCTGCCTCTCTTGTTCTCTGTCATTTAGGTGGCCATAAAATTGTAGAATCTGTTAACTAAAGTGGATATTACATTAATTGAACCAATTAATGATTCTGATTCTATCAATCCATCTTAGTGCATTTATGTGTATCTATGGATGGGAAAAAAGTTAGCCATTAATTATTTGAATGGAGAAACAAATTACAAATGTTCAACAGACTTTCATGTCTTCTTTGCTTTCATTTACGCATATACTGTATGTTGACAACTTTGTCTCCTGTTATTTCTGGAAATCATTCCCCTTATGAAATAGGTCTCACTCCACCAATGAACATTCGTTAAATATACATTTGATTGTAACAGGAAAAAGCAACCAGGTACTGTTAAATATGTATATATATGTGTTTGTGCATTTTAACATTATTAGTCAAGAATGAGGCAGAATTAGAAACACAAACCATCCATGTAGCAAATATAAATATGAGATTTGCGGACACAATGCTTTGATGCATAATCAGTTTAAACATATCTTCTTGCAGAATATATCATCCATAGTATTTTCTATGCTAATTCCACATTTTTTAGATTCTTTCTCTACCACTACTGCTAATAACATCACCATAACTGTGTATTCACTGTGGCTAGGAAATTAATATTGTTCTTACTGTGGAACCGTGCTGAAAGAAAAAACTGCACCACCACAAAAGATGGTTTTTTAAAAACTCTGTAAAACACCTAATTCCCATAGTATTGTCTTATGTCTATTTATCCCTGCAGTATGGCTGTACAGTATAACTTTAAAAGTTGGACACTAGAGGAAACTAACTAGAAGAAATTAAAGATTACAATTAAAGGAGAAAATTTAAATGAAGTGAACTCTTTTTAACATTGAACCATTGAAGGATTTTTGTGAACAATAGACTCAGAAGCTAATTTTTAAAATGTTTGCCATTATAGATAAAGTATATTTAAATGATGTTGTGAAAGAGGAACAAGTTCTACCAGACCAGGCTGAAATAGATTTGAATGTGGATTTAAAAATGACAAGCTACAAGAATGTTATGGAAAAAGATGTTATACTGGATATACAATGAAACCAGCAGATATATTAATAATTAAAAGGGACATACAAACCAAAAGAGTGATTTGGATAACTTTTCTATTTTGGATTTACAAATAAGACCTATTAAAGTTTTGAAGGATTTTCTGTGAAGAGATATAGGGAAAAAAATGGGGTTAATGTGTTTGTGGGCCCCTGTTGTATATTTATTACTTATTTATATGGTTGTCCTATGGCTGTCACATTTTGGTTAAGGTTTTTTAACTGTTTCAACAATATATTTGGATTTTGTAAGTTGCCTAGAATCTAGTGGAATGAGCAGCCATCATAAATTTAATAGTAACTGTGTGATTATGCTTATTTTGAATTTAATCTTTGGATACCAATTTACAGTTCTAATTGTTCAGAGATGCTATCTGGATGAAGTATCTTGAATAGTGACAAAAAGAAAAAAGAAAAAGATGATATCCCTTTTACCAGTGATGGGAGTACCAAAAGAAACCGGACTTTCTTGTTTTTTTCCTTGAAAATATTTCACTTCTCATCCAAGAAACTTCTTCAGTTCTCTGTTCTTTGATTGAGAATCAAAATAAACAATGAGTGGAGTAATTTTCACAATTCATAAAGCAGCATAAGTCAGAGTGCTGATTTTTATTCAGAAGACATTTTGAGACTGAATTTATTCTTTTCACTTTGTGTTCATTTAATCTTAGTAATTAACACTGTCCCCCATATCACAAACCAACAAGCAAGCAAACAAATCAACCTCTAAATATATTACAGAATAATCTGTCTGATTCAGTTAATGTGTGGTTTGACTTCCAATTAATCTTACACATTTTGCATGAGTTTTGTTGAATAAGCACAAAATAATTTTCCTGAGTTGTATTTTAAAATATCGATAAATTCACTTCCTGATGCTGATAAATATCATTATTAGTAATATATGTAGTAGTAAGTAGTAATTAGTAGTAAGACATGAAGGTATAAACATTATGACTGTTGTAGCATTCCTATAGTCATATGATTGAGAGATGGACACTTCACAATTGACGGGCATTTACCACATCTCCTGCAATCACATGATTGCTATTTGCATGCATTATATCTGGCTTCCAACAAGAAGAATTATTGGCAAAGTCGACAGTAAAATCATAAGTTGAGGTCACATGAAATGCTTAACAACTGCAGATGACTCATTTAATGACTGTCACAGAAGCACAGTGGTTAGCTGGTTGCAGTGAGATGAAGGCTTGCTTAATGACTGAATTGCTTAGCAACAGAGTTGTCAGTCCCAATTGTGATCATTAAACTGGGACTATTCTACCTATAGAGTATTGCCTGCAGACCCAACAAAATCAACTTCTAGCTACTTATGCAATGTGTGAAAGGGAAATAAAAATGTTCTTAGTAGTTCATGTTGCTGTCTTTTGCTGCATCACCCAAAAGGAATCCATCTTGCAAGAAAAAAAACTGTTTATTAAATGATCCTTTTACATGTTTCGTAGGTTTTTTTTTTTTTAGTTCCATGAAGCTGTCACTATAAAATGAGAGGGTTTTTAGTACTCTTTGAAATAAGGGTGTGATGTGGGATCAATTTTCTATGGCAGTAAAGTAAAAGGAGAAAATGGAAGCAATTTTCTCTTTTGAACATGCCCTATTTAATGAAATTGATGTCACAGCAAAGCTTTATTTAAGGAAGATGCGGGAAGAGCCACAAAATGAAACTGTGGCCAAAGATTTCCACTCTGAATATTTCCTTGTTCCTCTATATATACTGCTCACAAAAATAAAGGGAACACAAACGTATAGGATCCTATACGTTTGTGTTCCATTTATGTTTTTTAGCAGTATATCTTCTTTTGGAGGAGTAGCTACTTTCATGGACAGTAATCACAATTCTATCTCCACAATTCTATCTCCCCCACACATCCTTCTCTCTGCTTCATCTAAACAAACAAATAAAATAGATATGCCTGTTTTTTCTTTTTGTGCTAGACAAAACTTTTTAAAATAATGAACTTTGTCTAAATGTTGTGTTTCCTATTCAGTTCTATATGCAGATTTGTTCCAGATTTGATGCAGATCTGAAGGAAAGTTTGCCAGCATCCATCCAATTATTTTGAGTACAATTAACAACTAATGTTTCACCATGTTTCAGAAACTGTTATGGCTACAATAAGCCTTATCACCACCTGTCTTGACTATTGGATAAGGCTATCCTTAAAGAGTATTCAGGTATTGCAACTGGTCCAGAATGTGGCAAGCTCCTGGCACTGGGAATTTGTATCAACAATTTTGTGGGATCTGCACTGGGTATCTATAGATTTTCTGATACAATGTAAATGGCTGGTTTTGATCTATGAAGCCCCCCATGGCTTGGCATCTGGCTGTCTATAGCACTGCCCATTTCAATCAGAACTGATCAAGCCCATTAGATTTTCTACAGAATTTCTGCTGACAGTCCCATACTTCCAGCATTTTTCAAACTTCAAATTCACATTCAAATCAATTTCTGTTTTATCCAATAAAATCCATTGTTCTTCTATACTCTCCGGCAAAGCTCATCCTTCACAATAATCAAATTGTAGAAAACACATTATTAAGTCCTCGTCAGCAAAAAGTTACCAGAAATATCAACATATATATTTTTTATTCAAAAATTTCAATTTTATAATCCAAATTATCACTTTCTCTGAAAAATAAAGAAGATATATCTTCCCAGTTATAAACAGAACTTTAAAGTCTCATCATTCAGTCCTAGCCAAAAGGAAATCCGATTAACAGTTACCAGAAATTACTATATATATATATATGTGTGTGTGTGTGTGTGTGTGTGTGTGTGTGTGTGTGTGTGTGTGTGTTTTCTGAGGTTTTCGCGGGTGTTTGTATGTAGGTCTTTGGTTCTTCGGGTTTTCTCCCACGTAGAATTTGAAGTGTCTTGGCGACGTTTCGACGAAGTCTCATTTGTCATCTTCAGGCTGGTGCTTTCGGCTTCTGCTTCTAGGAGCAATGTGAGATTTTAGCTGTTTCTTCCTTTTAACTGCCAGTGGGGGTTTGAACTGATTGGCTGGGAGCTCAGCTGTGTTCTGATTGGGTGGAGGTGTGTTCTGATTGGTTAGGGGCTTGGCTGTGCTCTGATTGGATGGGGGGTTGGCTGTGCTCTGATTGGCTGGGGGAGTGTTCTGTTTGGGTGGGGGCTTTGTTGTGCTCAGGTTAGTCAGTGTTACAAGGGGATTAGAGATGGTGGACTGTATAGCTGTTTGGCTTTGCGTTCGTGGTCGTGCCTCATCTTCATGGTGGGTGTTAGTTTGCTTCGTGTATGGATTGGAGGGGTTTAAGGTGGCTAATGATGCAGCTGTGGTCTGGCTTCTGGTTTGTGGTCATGCCTCCTCATCAGTGTGGGTTTGGGTTTGCTTTTTGCCTGGATGTGTGGTGGTGACATCCTGTGTGGTTTTTGTGAGTGCAGGTCTGGTGTCATTCCCTGTGCTATGGACTCGTCTGTCAATAAGGGCGGGTTTCCAAATGGCTGGTAGGCGGGAGGTATCATCTCATTTGTTCATGCTGTGTGGGCGTTTTTCTATCTCGATGGCTTCTCTGATTATTCTGTTATTAAAGTGTTCAGTTTTGGCGATAGTTCTGGTCTTTTTGAAATCAATTTCATGTCCTGTGGCTTTGAGGTGTTGGACCAGGGAAGAAGTTGGTTCCTCTTTTTTGACTGAGTTTTTGTGTTCTTCAATGCATGCACTTATTCTTCTGTTGGTTTGTCCAATGTATGTGGTGGAGCAGGCAGTACATGGGATTTCATATACTCCTTGATTTTCTAATTCAATTTTGTCTTTAGGGTTTCTTAGGATGGTGGATATTTTTCTGTTTGTGCAGAATGCTGTTTTGATATTATGTTTGTGAAGGATCTTGCTGATCCTGTCTGTGGTGCCTTTTATGTATGGGAGGAGGGCTTTGCCGTTTTCTTGTTCTCTGTCTTGGATTTTAATGGGAGTTTCTTTTTGGATTAAGTTGGAAATCTTATTTCTTTGGAATCCGTTGGATGTAAGTACATTAGTGAGAGTGTGTAGTTCGGTTTTTAGGTGTTGTTCGTCAGCTAGGCATTTGGTTCTTGAGATGAGTGTCTTGGCTACGGAGTTGATCTGTGCTGGGTGGTGGTGTGAGAGTGTGTGCAGATAGCGGTTTGTGTGTGTTTTCTTCTGGTAGATGGTGTGTCCTAGGGACCCATTGGATTTCTTGTAGACTAAGACATCCAGGAAGGGAAGTTGGTTATTAGCTTCTGTTTCCATGGTGAACTGTATTTTGGGATGTAGGCTGTTGAGGTGTGTGAGGAAGTTGTCCAGTTTTTCTTTCCCATGTGGCCAGATTATGAAGGTGTCATCTACGTATCTGAGCCAGAGTTTGGGTTTGTGATCAGATTTTTCTAGGGCTTGGGTTTCAAAGTGTTCCATGTAGAGGTTTGCAATGACAGGTGAGAGGGGTGATCCCATGGGTGCTCCTTCTATTTGTTTGTATTTTTGTCCATTATAGATGAAGTATGTGTTGGATAGACAGTGGTTGGTCAGATCTAGGATGTGTTTGGGGGGGTTATATTTGTTTTGGATAGCTGTTAAGGCTTCTTTGATTGGCACTTGGGTGAAGAGGGATATGACATCGAAGCTAACGAGTAGGTCGCTGGGCTGTAAGTTTTGTTTCTTTATGATCTCTATGAACTGGAATGAGTTTTTTACATGTGAGGTGATGGATTCTGCATAGGGCTGTAGTTGTTTGGCGAGAAATTTGGCTAGGTTTTGTAGAGGTGAGCCTATGGAGCTGACTATGGGTCTAAGTGGGGTTCCTTCTTTGTGTATCTTGGGGAGACCATAGAGCTTAGGGCATCTGGATGATTTCTCTCTGGGAATGATTCTTTGCTGGATCTCTTCGCTAATGGGGGAGGCTTTTATTTTGGATCTAGTGGTTTTTTTCCAGGTAGGTAGTGGGATCTGTGTTTAGGGGTTTGTATGTGGAGTCGTTTCGACGAAGTCTCATTCGTCATCTTCAGGCTGGTGCTTTCGGCTTCTGCTTCTAGGAGCAATGTGATATTTTAGCTGTTTCTTCCTTTTAACTGCCAGTGGGGGTTTGAACTGATTGGCTGGGAGCTCAGCTGTGTTCTGATTGGGTGGAGGTGTGTTCTGATTGGTTAGGGGCTTGGCTGTGCTCTGATTGGATGGGGGGTTGGCTGTGCTCTGATTGGCTGGGGGAGTGTTCTGTTTGGGTGGGGGCTTTGTTGTGCTCAGGTTAGTCAGTGTTACAAGGGGATTAGAGATGGTGAACTGTGTAGCTTTTTGGCTTTGCGTTCATGGTCGTGCCTCATCTTCATGGTGGGTGTCAGTTTGCTTCGTGTATGGATTGGAGGGGTTTAAGGTGGCTAATGATGCAGCTGTGGTCTGGCTTCTGGTTTGTGGTCGTGCCTCCTCATCAGTGTGGGTTTGGGTTTGCTTTTTGCCTGGATGTGTGGTGGCGACATCCTGTGTGGTTTTTGTGAGTGTAGGTCTGGTGTCATTCCCCGTGCTATGGACTCGTCTGTCAATAAGGGCGGGTTTCCAAATGGCTGGTAGGCGGGAGGTATCATCTCGTTTGTTCATGCTGTGTGGGCATTTTTCTATCTCGATGGATTCTCTGATTATTCTATTATTAAAGTGTTCAGTTTTGGCGATAGTTCTGGTATATATATATATATATATATATATATATATATATATATATATATATATATATATATATATGTGTGTGTGTGTGTGTGTGTGTGTGTGTGTGTGTGTGTGTGTGTGTGTGTGTGTGTGTGTGTTGTTTTAAAATTGTTGACAAAGAAATAAGGGATTTCTGATATAGCTATTTCGAGTTTCTTAACTCTCTTCAGTCAGAACTCACCCTTCCGGGATTCGAACCTGGGCAGTGTTTATTTTTTAGATTGCACCCTGTAAACCCAAATATGGGAGGAAGAAATCATTCTTTCCTTTGCTTGTTTCAGCTTAACCCAGAGCCATCTGCAAGCACAAATATATATATATATATGTTTTTTTTTATTTTTTTTAAAATTGTTAACAAAGTGCACGCATTGAAGAACACAAGATTTTTTTGGATCCTGAGCTTGTCTTCTGGAGAGTTAGCTATTCCTGCCAGTTTAGTGTCATGCCCAAATTTGATGAGTTCCCCTTCTATTCCCTCATCTACGACATTGATGAAGGGATTTCTGAGATAGCTATTTCGAGTTATTTAACTCTCTTCAGTCAGAACTCACCCTTTCCGGGATTCGAACCTGGGCAGTCTGCATGCTAGGCAGAAGCTTTAGCCTCAAGCCACAGGCTCTCTCCCGCTTTGTTAACAGTCAGGGAGTGAATATGTGTGTGGTTATTTTTTAGATTGCACCCTGTAAACCCAAATATGGGAGGAAGAAATCAATATATATAAACCCTTATCAAATTTACTTTATAAACCTTTTTTTAAAAAAAAACTTTATTCTTTTGTCTCATCAAATAGTGTCCCACAAGTTGATTTCTTGTCATTTTGTCTTTGCCTGCTATAACTTGAGCAACTTTTCTCCCAGAAAGTACCAGCATCCAATCACACATCCTTTTTGTAAATCCAAGATAAGGCAGCTTCCCAAGTCACTAGTCTGACATGCGAATGTCCCTTTTAATTATTAAGATACCACAGAGATACAAGATATTTGTAAATCCATTTTGGCATTGCTTTCTTTAACACTCTGATACTCTGGCATGTTTTTCAGATTCATTGCATCTTTTTCTGTATCACCTTTATAATCCAGCATTTTTTAAAACTTGGAATCCATATTCAAGTCAGTCTCAGTCTCTGTTTTATCCAATAATCTGTTATTCTTCAACATTTTCTATGGCTAAAAACTTGTCTTGCTTTTTGCTGTTTATTTTAAAATTGAAAGCTTTTAAAGAAACAGTTTCATTTTCTTATACTAAGGATTGAGGGCACTCACCCATTGTTTCTAACCTTTTCATTTTGAATATGTCTAACTACTTTAAAGAAATTAATAAGCAGTTTCCAAAAAGTGATTAGCAAAGGAAGTGCGAACTTAGTGTCCTTTTGTCAGCCTTACCAGATACACTAGACATGAAATACAGCCAGATAAGCTAATTCTACCTTAATTACAGCCTCATAACTTTCAAGCTGATTGCCTCACCTACTATTCAGCATCTATTTGCCCATTTTCTCAAGGTTATTTCCATGTACCCTTACAGCTTTAGAAGAGTCTGATTGTGGCTGGAGCAAATATGACAAATTCCCCGGTTCTCCCACCCTTCAGATTACTCTTTTGCAGTCTCCTCATGAAAAAGAACTATATGAAGCTCAGTTTGGGCAATCTTGCATCCTGTCTTAGTCCAGAGAAGCTCAAAGAAGCCAATTGCTTGTTGGCTCTCTGTTCTCAGCTACAATGTTGATTCTGTTTATGGGAGCTGTCTTATATAAAACTGCCCATTCATTTGCATGCGGCTCTGGTTTTTCACCTTTTCAGCTTTTTCTATTGGTCCACTGTATTGCTGCTTTGAAAGTTTGCATTCATTTTATCATGCAACTTTTTGTTTATTCTGTCTCCAGCATACTCAGTGAATAGTCCTTAATGGTATTATGTCCACATGGAGAGAAGTAAGCAGTGGGGTACCACAAGGTTCGTCTTAGGCCCAGTACTCTTCAGTACCTTCATCAATGTCGTAGATGAGGGAATAGAAGGGGAACTCATCAAATTTGGGCATGACACTAAACTGGCAGGAATAGCTAACTCTCCAGAAGACAAGCTCAGGATCCAAAAAAATCTTGACAAACTTGAACAATGGGCCCTATCCAAGAAAATGAATTTTAATGTGGAGAAAAAGAAAGTTTTATATTTAGGAAGGAAAAATCAAAGGTACAAGTACAGATTAGGCAAGACCTGGCTCAAAAACAGTAACTGTGAGAGGGACTTTGGAGTCCTAGTGATCACTTGACTATGAGCCAGCAGTGTGCAGCAGCAGCCAAAAAAGCTAATACAATCCTGGGTTATATAAACAGAGGCATAGAATCAAGATCATGCGAAGTATTAGTACCGCTTTATAAAACCCTAGTAAGACCACACCTGAAATACTGCAACCAGTTTTGGTCACCATACTACAAAAAAGATGTTGAGTCCTTGGAAAAAGTTCAGAGAAGAGCAACTAAAAGGATCAAAGGCCTGGAGACTAAAACATACGAAGAACAGCTGCAGGACTTGGGTTTGGCTAGTCTATAAAGAAAACAAGGGCGACATGATAGCAGTATTCCAGAATTTGAGGGGCTGCCACAAAGAAGAGGGAGTCAAACTATTCTCCAAAGCACCAGTGGGCAAGACAAGAAACAATGGTTGGAAACTGACCAAAGAGAGAAGCAACCTGGAATTGAGGAGAAACTTCCTAACAGTGAGGACAATTAACCAGTGGAACAGCTTGCCTTCAAAAATCCTGGGCACTCCCTCACTGGAGATTTTTAAGAAGAGACTATACAGTCACTTGTCTGAATAGTATAGGTGCTCCTGCTTGAACAAGGGGCTGGACTAGAAGACCTCCAAGGTTCCTTCCAGCTCTATTCTATTATATTCTTTTCTGTTCTTTTCTGTTCTGTTCTGTTCTTATTCCATACTGTATTTCAGCAAAAAGTTGTAAATATATCATCTATAGAGATTCACAGTCATCCAGGTCATCATTGTCCCAAAGGTGCTTTTTCAAGAGGCAACTGGACTTTCTTGTTTTTCTTAAGAAGTCAGAGATGACTGTACAAAGGAGAACTCTGATAGAGAAAATATAATGACTGATAAAATAGCTGTTGAAAATGTGTGACTGGTTTCAGTAAAGAGCTATGTTGACTGATAACCCAAAATTGTACTGGCAATGTTACGCTGCTAAAGATTTGTTATTGTTCCTGGGATGCTGAAAGACATCAGAAACAGGGGAGGCATGATTAGGAAAAATGTGCCAGAGTGGAACAGAAGGATGCACCTTGGGACCTTGTCTGTTCTTTACTGAAGATCTCTCAAAGATTGGAGATAGCCAGAAAATAAGAGGTTTTATCTGCCAGAAGGAAGCCTCTGTCAGTCTGAAAGAAAGAATAACAGCTGTATATTCAGTTCCTCTTTGTCCTTGTAGGAACTTAGTAGAATAATTAGAAACATTCATGTGTTCATTAGTTCAACATTATAGCATGAAATATATGCAGTTAGACCAATGTTAGGCTGCAACCTTGAGTACAGAAAATGTTATTTGCAATGCATTTTTAATCTATAGCTGGAAGGGTAGGATGAACAGAGATGACCTTGCCTTCTCTGTAGTAAATAATCCTTACTGACTTTTGCTAAAGAATGTGGTAAATTATAAGTAGCTTGCTCACTTTGATTTGTTTTCTTAATAATAAGATTTTTAAAAATATCTAAAAGAGCTTATTTTGCCCTGTGCCTTTCTTTCTTTTTTTAAAATATTTTATTGATTTTATAATTTTAAACAACAAAAAGAGAAAAACAAGACAACTCAACTTAATACATTCTTTTTCAACTTTCTCCCACAGTAAACAAAAAACCAACATGCATTCTTTTAAATGCGTATATACAGTACTTTAAGTAACTATGGGTGTTGCTTGGCAGCACCCCCCCTACCACATCCCCTTTCTCCCTACCTCCCTCTCCAACTTCCCCCCTCCTTACCTCTCTCCCTACCTCTCCACCCTCCTCTCCTCCAACCATCCTACTTCCCTCCCCTCTTTCACTCCTCCCTCACGACCCCCTGCAGATGTAGTACAGAGGTACTGTCCGAGAAACCCCTCATCTATAAGTAAATATTTCTTTCTTATATATTACAAGTATTACAGTTGAGTATGTTATTAAACCCCCCCAACCTACCCCCCCCCACTTTCCAGAGTGAATACAGGGTAAAGAAAAAAGGAAAAAACCCCCACTATATTAAACAAAATTATTATATAAATCCTAATAAAAATTTAACTATATGCTAAATACAATTTCTTAGATTGATATTTCCCTTGAATGTAGTCTATCCATTTTTTCCATTCTAACATATATTTTTCATTCGAATAGTCTTTCAAATATGCAGATATTTTGGCCATTTCTGCCAAATTTATAACTTTCAAAGTCCATTCTTCAATAGATGGTAATTCTGCCTTCTTCCAATATTGTCCCACCAACAGTCTCGCTGCTGTAATCAAGTTCAAAATCAAGTTCATCTCTATGGTGGTAAAATCTTTTGTAATACCCAATAAAAATAGCTGTGGTGAAAATTCAATACGTTTTTTCAGAATATTTTGAAGTATCCACCAAATTTTTATCAAAAAAGCCTTGATTTTTTTATACAAGTCCACCATACATGAAAATAAGTAGCGTCCATACATTCACATCTCCAACATTTAGGTTGTAAATTAGGGTACATACATGATAATTTTTTCGGATCCAAATGCCATCTATAAAACATTTTTGCCCTGTGCCTTTCATTGAGTCCTACAAACTCACAAGAAGCTCCTGTGACAGAGCTAAAAATGTAACTTAACTTGAAAAAAGGAAGCATATTGTACACTATCATGTGTTCTCTACACCCAACAAAGGAAGGGTGGATGTTCATTAGAAAGAATGAATTCATAATAATGGCACACCAGTTGTGTAAGAACTTTTCAACATGGAAGTGGTTAGTGCAGCTTTCATTAATATTAGTGGTGCATGTGTTCTCACTTTATTCTGTCCTAATTTCTCTGCAAATCAGAAACAAAAACCTCCAGTTGCTACTGTACAAAAGTTGGTAGAATCTATCTTAATGTATGCTTTTCTATACAACTTAAGTGAATTGCATAGTATACATTTTTCAACTTAGTACAGGATTCAACTTTCATAAACATTAACTTTTATAGAATTTCCCAAATACATGCTTTGAAAGATCAACTTTCCTAAATATCAGCTGATTGCATAAATGTTTCTAACTGTGACATTTGGCATCTTTGGGAATGAAAGATGGCTCTTTGTCATATACATAAATTCAGTCAGGCACATTATCCCAGCCCATACATCTATATAGAAAAACTTCAAACAACAACAACAGAGGGTGAAATCAGCCACGAGACAACAGTATAGAAATTACTTCTTCAACCTTTACATTTTAACCTTTTAATTACCTAAAGGGGAGCATGGGACAGGCAAATAGATTATTTGACAGGCAAATAGATTGTGCATTATGATGGGTACAGACTTAGTTCAAAACACAGTTCAAAATAAACTATAGCTATGCCAAGAGGTCTACGTCCCCTATTGCAGGAGTCAAGTATTATCGCATAAAACTCTCAAACATAAAGCATATAAGCAACATGAATATTTTGTAAGAGAATTTCATATTGGATACAGGTAAGCGTTGACTTAGGACTGCACTAGAGCCTGCCCATTATGGTCACAAGTGGTGAGGGTTGTTAAGTGCGATTGTCTCACTTAACTACCATCCACCCCACTCTCCCTAATGTGGTCATTAAATGACTGCATTGTTAAGTAGATGCATCAGGGATGATGGAGACCCTAGGAGGCCTAGTGCAGGCCCAAACATGCCTATCCTGGGCCTCTAAAGGCCCCCTGCAGCATCTGAGGTATCCTGTGCGCTGCTTCCCACCCCTCGGGGTTCTCACAGGTCCTATGCCCTCCTCTGCACTTGCCCTTTGAAGATCTCTGGAGCTCAGGGTAGGAAAAAAGGACAGGCCACTCCTTTACTGGACCACATGGCAAGATCCCGGAAGCAGTCGCCATTTTCTGAGTGACCGCATTGAACTGTGGTCACTTGGAAAATGACAGCGACTTCTAAAATCGCAGCGAACAGCCTAGCAACAAAGTAATTTACTTTGCTTCATTAATGTGAGCAATCATTTTAACAAAGCAAAGCAAGCCTCTCCAGTGCTGGGCTGAGTGGCGCCATCCCACAATGTGGCATCATTTGCTTCACTAACATGAGCTCTACATTTTTTTACAAACTTATTACAAAAATGTTTGACTGTAATATTTTTGGATAATACTGTGTGAAAGTATGGTGCGTAGCCTCATATTCTTTCTGCTAATCATTCAGATAATAGAGTAGGACTATATCTTCTGGGCATTATCTAAACAGAAGACTATTTCTCTATGAAATTCCCAAAGTTCAATTTTTTGACATACAGCAAACTTTTCCCACTGTGTTTATTGGCTCTTCATGTTCGTTAACTGTGTTCAGGATTTCAGATTCAGATTTACAAATTTACTTTGGGAAATAGTGGCAATTTATATATTTTGGAAAACTAATTTGAAATGTTTCCATTATCAAAAAATTGTTTTCCATCAACATTTCCTCTTGATCACCTGTTTGGAGAAATAGAAGAATAATGGCTTACCCCAAATAACTAAATGTGTAAAAGCATTCATTTATTTATTAAATGTATTGGCCATCCATCTTATCAGAGGGTAACTCTGGGTAACCAGAATTATCGTGTGTTAAGCATAAAGAAGAGTTATTAAATGAGTTATTAAATGTAGAGAATGTTATATTTAAAGAGGAATTGATACATAATTGATCAGATTGATGTATCACAAGTGATCAGATATATTCTCATTAAATCCTTTATAAAAATTCCATAGTAAATTTCTCTTAGTTACAATACATCATTAGTAACACAATTATTCTGTGCGCAATGATACTTCATTAAAGGTAGAATACACTAAATAACAAAATATGCAGAATTCATTAATTTGATATTTGCCAATTTCTTATATTCAAAGAGCCAATTTGCCCAGAGTTCCAAGTGCTATCTTGGCACTTATTGATGTAGGGAATAATATTTTAATGGATTTACATTCTTCAGAATTGCAGCTGATTTTTAACATTTCAAACTTTATTGATCTATCGATCTATCAATTGATCCATCCATCCATCCATCCATCCATCCATCCATCCATCCATCCATATTTTCGTCAGACAGTGAGTAGTATGTACAGAATGGATTACAAAAAATTGTTTTGCAAATAACTACTATCAGGCATAAAGCAGAATATCATGCACCTATCTATTCACAGTATTATGCACAGTATCACATAGATTTAACCTGAAGAAAAGAACACTGAATGGAATCCTCAAAATAAAAAGAAAACAGTGGAGCCTGAGAGTATCTTAAGGACTTACAGGTATTCTGTGGACATAAGCTCTGTATTCTAGAATCCAACTCCTTCAAAATGAACTTGCCAAAGGCCTTTAGCTGCCTCTTGAGTGCTTTTCAACAGATAATGGCTACTGTTTAGAAATAAAAGATAGCAAAATGTGCAGAGATGGATGCTTTCACTACACCTAGAAAAAAAGACAGAAAACCCATGTGCTTTTTACTCTGCTATAAGGGCTTATATAGCACACATTTCACCAGTGTTCAGTGCTTTATTCTACAAAAGTATTTTGAAATTTAATCATTGGCATCGAGTCAGTCAGAAGTTGTTAAGAGTTTGATTTCAGCCATCAAGTAAGAATAGGCATATACAACTCACCACTTATAATTTGTCTAAGAGATCACGGAAAGGAACATTCTAAATTGTAGAGGCAGTGAAACTGAAATAGATTCTATTATGAAAAAAGAAAAGAATGTTTTTCTATGCTGACAGGATTTTCCATATTCTAAGGATGAAAAGTGACCATTCCCAAATAAAAACTCCTTTAAGCTACTGTAGCAGCAGGAAGATTAATTAATTAATTAATTAATTTTAATTAAGATTAAGATACATCAATGACACTTTGCCTAAACTCAATACTGCTACATTTATTCAACCTGAACGTCATGCACACTCATTCAATCTGTATGTCGTGCACGCATGTCATGCATGTATGTATATCTCTTTAATGTGTACTCTCTAACTCACATCTGAATTATCCTAAAGGCTGAAGCAGCTGAATTTATCAGAAATTTACCAGACTATCTAATTTAATCATACTCTAGTATCATTCTCCAGATCAGACCTGGGCATTTTACAGCCCCTGGGCTACATCCACCCCTTTGGCTATCCCTGACTGATCCACATGGATTGCTTTTATTTTGAAGGTGACTCTTGATTTTTTCTTCAATGTACGTATATGTATGTGTGCATGCCCTCACACCTTCACAGCCTTATTGGTTCAGTCCTCCACAGCAGTCCCAGTTTCTTATATGGCCCCTTAATTTCCCACACCTGCTCTACAGGGAAATAAAAAAAGAAAGAGGTGGTGCTGATGTAGGAAATTTTGCAGGATCAAGTCAAAACACTTAATCCAAATACACCTTTCCAGAGAAAACAAAGCCTGCGGTCAGCTATATAGTGTCAAATTGGACAACTATCCCATTATTAGAACATTTTCCCTCTAAAAATGATGTCCTGTCAGCTTGGCATAAAATATTCAGAAAGTCAAAAAAAGCTGGAAAAGCTAGGAAAAGATACTGGGAAGGCAAAAGAAAGTAACTCCTGAGGGGAAAAAAAAAACTATGTTTGTGGAATAATTGCCTCTCTGTTCTTTCAAAACCCAATTATCATTGTAGTACTGCCCCATTGCCTCATAGTTATATCCTAATGGCTTCGCTGACTTTACTAGGCATATGATGTATTATGTGCCATGAAACATCTAGTTGCTCCATCTAATCACATGTATATTGTAATTGTACAATTACAGTATACAGGGACTGTAACCCCTCTCCTCTTTAGGCCTGTTTTTGCCTTCAGCACTTGCAATAAACCAATTTGTGCTTCAAGATAATGTGTCCTAACGTAACACTGAAGTATTCTGCCATACTGACATTAGACGAAATCAATCTGGATCCCTGGTACTGGGGTGAGAAAGAGGAATATTTACCTATTTTATTTGAAGATATATGGATGGCCCTAAGGCGCTTGAGTATACAGTACAATGAAGGAGACAAAACTCTGCACCAGGAATTTTTAATAGGCCTTGCAAAGGCATTGTTTGTTCGAGCTGAAGAAAGGTGTGGGAGGCTTGAGCTGGTGAATTATGCAGCTAAAATAGAATTATCTATTTTAGAAAAGGGTTTCCTAATATTTATGCCTCGAGTTGTTTTCAATGACTTTGTCCCCAATTATTGGTAATGTAGGAGAAGGCTGAGGAGAGTTAGAGATCCCAAAATATATTTTGAAAAGCCTTCTTGAAGATACTTCACTTGGTTTTGGTGCATTCATGTGGATCATTGTATTTATAAATAAGAAAAAAAAATAACCCACATCATTTTGGAAAAAGCCCTGCCAAGACAAATATCTATTAACAGCCCTGGAATCTCCCATGAAACAGAAGGAAAGAGTGTTCTGAGCACTCAAGTATGAATTAGCCAAAATATCCTTGTGTACACAAGCAAGCAGAGGCCACATGTGCAGCAAACACTGGAGAAAAAAACAAACAAACAGATAAGAAACACTATCTGGCAGCAGACCCATCCCACTCTTAATTCATAGCTCAGCTTTTGATATAATTAGCAATTTTGAACTACAAAACACTGCCCCTGTGGAATAATAAACTCTAACATCTGTCAGAAAAGCAAGTGCCTATCAGATTGCCAAGAAAAACATTTTTCTTCTCATTCAACTCACATCTAAATTGAAAACAACCCCAGAAAGTATCCAGTGGCACCAAATCACTATATGTTTCTGAGAGGATGCAAGCTGTTCACCATCATAGACAAAGCTCCCCAGCCAGGCAGCAATCACTCACCCAAATTAACAAATCATTTAATTTAGATAGAAAAAGAATTTGTAATTGACCGATGACGTGGCCCCATATGGCACTGTAAATTGAAGAAGTTTTAAAAATTAGGCACAACCATCCCTATGAAAGCAAAATATATGAAGGGTATCAGTAAGTAAACTCTGAATATATTATAGGACAGAGGTCCCCAATCTTTTGGGCACCAGGGACAGGTTCCGTGGAGAGAGGCTTTTCCATAGACTGGAGGATGCATGGTTTTCTGTGCTGCCTGCATCCTGCGAATGGGGCTTTGCTTGTTTGTGTGGCCCAGTTGCTAGCAGGCCGTGGACTAGTACTGGTCTACGGATCTGGGGCTGGGGACCCCCTGTTATAGGAGGAATTGGGTGAGCCTAGCCTCTTTTCCTTCATATCAGCATTTACCCCACTAGAAAACAATTTGATAATTTTGAAAAGAATAATTTGTCTCTACAATCTCTCTCCCCTCCCTCCCTCCCTCCCTCCCTCCCTCCCTCCCTCCCTCCCTCTCTCTCTCTCTCTCTCTCTCTCTCTCTCTCTCTCTCTCTCTCTCTCTCTCTCTCTCTCTCTCCACACACACACAAGGAGAAGAGAGGAGAGGGAAGGGGAGAAGGAAGGGGAAGGGAGGAAAGGAGTTGGAGAGAAATCATAATTCAGTGGTATATATAATTGTATCTGGAGTTTCTTAAGGAAAAATATTCTTAAATGTTCTCAGGTTACTATAGAGTAACAAGATGGAAAGTTGTTTCAAAAACCTTTTTCTCAGATTAAACTGTAATAATAATATTGGAGATGCTTTTTATCTTGGAATATTACAAAGTTATTAACATTGTTGCAGAAAACTTCAAGGGGCAAAGTCTGCACACAAACTAACCAGAAGACATAATTTAGATTTGATATATTTCCATGTTATATATCTTCTTATATATAATTTTTACATATTTCAGGAAATCAAAAATTTATTTTTGCAAGAAAATGTTATCTTTCCCCCCCTGAAGATCTCCCTAATATACACACTTTGAAATACAATTTTGTGGAGGATCAGAAGAATAACTCTATTCAGCTTACTTAGCTGTAAGGAAAAGGAAAATGCAAATTCAGTTAACTTAAAAATTTTTCTCTCTCAAACATCTCTAGATAATGCCAATTATTAATAAACTCTCTCATATTTCTAATTTATCTTTCAGCCAACAATTATCAGGGCAAGTTATAAACATGTCTGTAAAGTTCCTTGCTAATGACACAATTTAAACCCTGTTAATATAACCTGTACTTATGACCAGTTCAAAAATCATTTTGAACAGATAAGTAATATTTATTTGGTCAATGACCAGCAACATAAAACAGACAAAAAGAAATAAAAGATAAAAAGCAAAATGAAAATAATTGATTTTAGGGAAGAAAGGAGCTGCATACTAATCCGAATAAAATAAAATAAAATAAATAAAATAAACTAATAGGGGATGGGAGAAGAGACTATCAATCAGAATAGAACTGGAAGGGACCTTGGAGGTCTTCTAGTCCAGCCTCCTGCTCAAGCAGGAGACCGGACACCATTTCATACAAGTGCCTGTCCGGTGTCTTCTTAAAAACCTCCACTGATGGAGCACCAACAATGTCTGAAGACAAGCTGTGCTACTGGTTAACTGTCCTCACACAGGCAGAAGAAATTAATCAGTTCTAAGGAAGAGGGAAGCATGAGAAAGGAACTCAAAATAACCCCACCTTGATTTTGTTTAATACAAGATGTGACAGAGAGAAACTTGGACAGGCTTTCATGATTCGACTACTTTTCAGTATACAATTAGAGTGTTTTTTAAAATGTTGTTCTTTTTCTTCCTTTTTTTGTGGTTGAATAATCTCTTCTGTCAGTCCCCTCTTAATGATTCACTCCTGATATTGGTAGAAGAGATCAGGCAGGGTAATACTGATGAAAGATTACTGATGCTATATGCATTATTTTGTTTTTATTGTTTTTAACCTGGTTTACAGAGTTTGTGATGTCATTCATCCCATATGCACAAAAATGAAAAGATTCTGTTATATGCACAATGAAGGAACAGCTGATGAAAAGGACGGAACTAGCAGAGTTGATAAAATTAAGTTGTTGGCTCAGAAAAAGATCAATTATTACATTTATTAGTGAATGGAAATGTCTTTAGCAAAATGACTTTTTGCTAAAAGAAGAAAAAAATGAACTTGTGATATATGGGTTAGAAAGGGTAACTTAAGATAGAAGGAAGTATGATGTAACCTTAGAGAGATAAGGTAAAATATAAATGTATTTATAACAACTGTCAAAAAGATCAGAAGCCACTTTTTAATAATCTTTTCTTTCTTTTTCTTTATTTCATTTTCTATTTTCTTTCTTACATATTCATAATTCTTCCTTGTTTTTATTTTTCTTGGTTTCTTTTCCAATGTTTGTATTGCTTTTATATTCATTTCCTATGTCTGTCTGTCTGTCTGTCTGTCTGTCTATCTGTCTATCTATCTATCTATCTATCTATCTATCTATCTATCTATCTATCTATCTATCTATCTATCTATCTATCTATCTATCTATCTATCTATGAAGATTTGATAAATATGGTAATGTAAATCTTCCCAAATTAATGCTTAAGACAATCTGCAGAATATGACATCTTTACTTTTTAAAAATCTATTTTCCAGTTAATCTCAGCAATGATTATCAGTTTTGAAGTCAATAAAAAGAAATGCCTCAATCTAGGCTTTATTTTGACTCATTTAAAACTAAAACAAATCCTTCCTTCCTTTTGATCATTTTAAACAGATTGATGAAATCACAACATGAATATAAATAGTTTTGATTATTGCTACTGCACTGAATAACTTTTCACAGGTTGGTTAATTTAAAAAAATCCACTGCAGTGTTTAATTTTTGATTAATGAACTGCTTCTTTACTTCAGCTAAATGAAAGAGATGGTTAAGACAAAAGAGTAAGGGGCCCATGTGATTTTTGAACAAAGATACTGAAATAGCCTTATCCATTCTACTTTTATAATTTCAAGCTCCCAAATCAGCTGTGGCAGAGGAGTGGGGCGAGAAACTAAGAATAGTGTTGGGAAATTCCATGCCAAAATTGTAAATTTCTAAACATGATAAATATTCAAAAACCAACTTTGTGGATAGAAATATTTCCAACAGTTACTACTACGGTTGATTTTCTGAGGCCTTGAACTACTAATATTTATCAACTGTTGTAAGATTTAGATTATAAGGGATAGCTCTAGGAATAAAGACTCAATGGGATATTTTATTTCACATTCCTAGTATCAGGATTATTGCTGTGAAATGAAAGTATCCAATTTAAAAACAAGCAAATAAAACGAGCCAAGAAATTAAAGGATATTTTTCACCTGCAGACTGCATGCCAGTATTAGAAATAAGTAATGAAGCAATCACTCACCTTCATGTCGTCTGTCAACTAGTTCTGCCAACCATGGACAATGCTGGACAGCATTTTCTCCTTGACCAAAATGTCAAAACTGTTATGACTGTATGACTGGAAGCCTTTCATTAGCAAAGAAAAACTCTTTCTACTATCTGTCAGTAGATGAGCCTGGGGGTTCCTGGGAAGAGCACCTCTTGGCCTGACAATATGTCTATCACTTAGTAAAGACAATGCAGAATGGAAGGCATATTTGGATCTCTCTCCCTGAGATGCCCTTCCTTCTGCTGTGTCAAAAAATTATTTAAAATTTGTTTAACAAAATAAGAAATTAAAAAAAGCAGGGAAAGCCTTTGCTGAGATCTAGCTGGGGGCATGAAAAGCTGTCTTATTGCAGGAAATGGACTTGTTAGATTTCTGCAATCATTTATCCGTATTTTGGACTGACATTCCATGTTTCAAGCAATCAGCCTCTGCCAAATTTTATTGCCTATGAGAGGTATTACTGCAGGGATGATTTTCTGATGTGACCTAGGAGCTGTCTGAGGTTGTCTCAGGAGGGTGGGGATGAAAAAGAGAGATAGGGGACGAGGTAGATTACTCATCTGGTTTACAACTCCAAGTTTTTAGATTGCTCTTTGCTCAGTTAATCAGTCAGCCACAGAACAAGGATCTGGCATATATAAAGAGAAATCAGAAAAAGACAAGAGAAGTGGTTCCCTCATTCTGTTTCAGCAATGGATTTCAAGAAAATTAAACAGAAATTGCCTAGATGTGTTGAAAGGGACATTCTCAAAATTAAGGGATGACATCACACTTTTATTTATTTATAAAGAAAATTTATACGGCTGACTCACAGTGATTCCAGGAGGCGTACAAATATACTGTAAACACCCAATATAAAAGTCAATAATTGATATGTTATATGATAATATATACGAATTTCTAAGCAGTATGACCTGGAAATAATGAGCAGTATTAGTATATTAAATTAGTATATTAAACAAGAGAATGACTATGGATAACAGTTATAGATGGTGTATGTTTGTGGAATGATTGGTTTTTCTTTTTAACTTAGGGGTTTTTATATTTATGTATTTTATTGTGATTTCTATCATGTTGTGAGCTGCCCTGAGTTCTCCGGAATAGGGCGGCATAGAAGTTAAATAAATAAATAATAATAATAATATTGTCAACTGTTAAGTTACTCGTTATAAACCTGTCAGGTGTTAAAAACAGTCACTGAGTTCAAAGCACTGAAGAGTTTATTATTGCTACCTATATATAAGAATCTGGTCAACCAGCAATCAAAGCTAATTTGGTGCTAGATAAGGGTCAACAGGATTCATGTGTGTGTATGTGGACTTTGGATTCTTGTAATTGTGCAATGACTCCAAACTGATTACAGCTCAGCCTGCTCATCTCCTACAAAATCAACATTTAAATTAAAAATAGAATATCTATTTGACACTGAACCTAATCTCTTCAGAATGTTTTAGAAGATAATGTCATGCCCCCAAAACCAAGAAAAGCATGTGGTGATTCTTCCAAGTACATTTGTTTATTATTCCACATCTCTAAACAAATTTTTGTCAAACCAAAGCACTCTACTATTTACACAAGCTTATATTCAGAGAGGCTGTCTTTATCTTTCTCTCACACAAACTATCTTTACCGAGTTGTGTCTTACAATTCTGGAATGGACTCCCTCCCTCTTGGGAATTGATACCAATACAGTTCACCACAGATACATCAAATTATTGCAACAAAGTAGTTTAAGATAAAAAATAAATAAATGTTTTCTTTATTAGAATTAGTGTTTGATTTTTCCAAAATTCCAGGAATTGAAGCCAGTTAGAATTATGAATGTAGTATCTTATATAAAAAAACAATCATGAACCTAAACTAGTATTTCTGTCTTCTACTGAAGGCAGTGAATTTGTATTATATGTGAAAAATCATCCATTGTGACATAAACTTGTTTTGAATGTCAAAGACAGTTTGTTTTTTTTAGCTGCAGCATCCTAGCCATAGAATATTTTTCTGTAGACAAAGAGGATACTATTTGATTGCACTGAAAAATACATTTATGAAAAATATATGGAGTGATGCCTTAAAAAGCATAGGTTTTGCTCGCAGAAAGTTCAAGATTGGTCCTCAGTATCTCTAGTTGAAAAACCTGTGTCTGAATTCCTCAAGAACCTGCTCACTGTTAGTATAGACCAGGGGTCTTCGAACTTGGCAACTTTAAGACTTGTGGACTTCAATTCCCAGAATTCCTCAAGAAGTCCACAAGTCTTAAAGTTGTCAAGTTTGAAGACCCCTGCTATAGACAGCACTGAGCTAGATAGACTAATGATTACATTCTACTTCAGACAACGTCTTTTGTTCTTAATTTTCCCCACCTCCTAAAGCTATACAATTATGATATGTTGCTGAAAAGAGAAGGTCTATAGTCATCTGAATCCTGAAAGATCTTCATGGCTGGAACAACAGGGCAGGATAGGGATCTCGAAACATATATAAAAATTTGGAATATGAGCTGAATAAGCTTGCAGCAATTGAGGCAACAAATTTGCTTTGCCCTTCCCAATCCAGCCCTCATAATGCACACTTCAGATTGGTACTCAAGTGTGAAGGCTGCATCTTCGGAATAGCTGCTGTCTTCAATCTTAGAGATTAATGACCAAAAGAATGTGTCTGTCTGAGAGATGAAAGAGTTTTGTTAAAAGCATGACAGTAATTATGTTCACATTAGTCTCAAAACACTGAACACTCCAAGAGATTTCAGATGGGTGCTGAGCTAACTCTATTTTTTTTCCTTTTTGCCACACTAATTTGTTCAAACTGCTAATGAAGTTGAGATGAGCATAGTTTTTCTTGTACTCACGGTCCTGGATTCATCCAAATTCAGCGTAACTAGTGAAAAACACTAACCATGGGACGAAGCTGAAAATATCATTTATTTCTTATGCATACAAGAAGTGGGCACAGAAAACAAAATAAAAAAATAACATTTGATAAAAACTAATGGTATGCATTTCTATATGTTAAACAATATAGGCTAACACAACACAATTGGATTTTCATAGTACATAAGATTTTGTCATGTTTGGTTATTTAAGCAACATTGGAGGTGTCTGATAATACACATTATGTTGTAAATCATATGCATTCTTTGAAAATACCTATGGTCTCATATTTTCAAATTTATTTCTTTATTTAAAACTCATATATCCATCAATCTCTGGATGGTTCCCAACACATTATTTATAGACACATTCCAGTTTTTATTATAACAACAATCTGGCAGTAAGACAGCAATGTGTCTAATAAATGAGAATACAACGCAAGTTTAAAAAGCAATAATTAAAACACTTACTGTTTATCAGTTAACATGCAATGCAATGAAATAATAAAAAATAAATAACAGAAATTAAGGTTAAATCTCAGTTCAGTAACAAGTTAATGTAAATATGAAACACCTGTCTGAATAAGAATGTTGGCCACAGAAAAGCAGTAGAAATGGAAACTGTTTGGCCTTAAATGGTTACTCCTGGAACTGCCATTCAGAATTTCTTCTGGCTCTCATATATTTATTTTAATATCTTTTGTTCCAAATATCTAGTGACTATTTTAATTTCCCAAAGCATTTGATTAACAGCTGTATAAAAGTAAGGTAGTTTGTACTATGGACAAGTGGTAACAACCACCAAAAGTCTCCTGTTGATAATCCAGTAAGAAGATCTGCAGAGTCCAGCTTTGTATCTAAATTAGAAGGTTTCAGCAGAGGCACTTGAGTTATATTGATAACAATATGGCCATCAAAAAGGAGGCTTCCTTAAACTATCAACGATAAACCTAAACTTCACATAATTATACTACTGATGGAGGCATACTTTCCAGATGAAGGAAATCGTTGTATAGGAGAAACAGGAAAGAGGTGGTACAAATAAAACTGCTTTGGGCTAAACAAGACTCCTTTTCTCAGCTCATGTGCTTATTAAAGGAAATTCAGCATTACTGAGAAGCCTCTGTATACCAGCGGGGCTAAAAACAACAACAATTGGAGTGACAAAAATGGCTGTGCTGTGTAGCAAATGGTACCCTTCTGGCTCTTATTAGCCTTTGGTCCAGCTCAGGGGAATAGGAAGGATATTCAATGGTTGTCCCTCTTCCTCCAAGGCCAGTTCCAGTTGATGTTTGGTTTATGGTATGCTGCAGGGATTAACTCTTTCCCTGTTATCAATGTTCCTCAAGTGCCTCTGTTGAAACCCTCCTATTTAACACCTACATGAAGTGACTGGGAGAGGTCATTCACCTGGCACAGGATTAAGTATAATTAATATGCTGAAATTAGTTATACTTCTCCATCCCAGGCCATCCAAATGATGCTAGCAAATCTCTTTCCCAGTGCCTAGAGTCTCAGAGTCTGGGTAGGGAAGAGTAGGCCTCAAATTAACCTTAGCAAGATTCATTAACCCTAGCAAGATCTTGCCTAGTCTTTATGGGTTTTAGGGCTCTCCAGATTTGGAGACCTTCCATTATTAACTATGGATGGGATAACATTGCTCTACTCTAAACAGAGCTGGTGTGCAGTCTAGGGGTCTTCTTGAATATACTGCTGCTGCATGAGGATTAGGTGACAGCCATGGATCTCTGTACAAATTTATCTTGTGAGTGAGTTGAGCTTATTCTGAGATTAGGAAATTCTATTCATGGTCTCTTGCACCTTAGTTACTTCTTCACTGGACTGCTGAAATGTACTATAATAATAATAATAATAATGATGATAATGATAATGATAATGATGATGATGATAATGATAATGATAATGATGATGGTAAAGTTGGAAGGGACCTTGGAGGTCATCTAGTCCATGGAATTGCCTATACATGGAATTGCCCTTGAGAAACATGTGAAAGCTTCAGCTTGTCCAAGATGTGGTGCATCTACACTTCTGGGCACATGATTAGAGTACACTGACATAACACTATTGCTATGTGAGCTGCATTGGTTCCCAGGAGGCTGATTGTCAGCCTTAAAGCTATAGAATGGGGCCAGATTGCTTGCTGGAGCACCTGCCTCTAGTTTTTTTTCTAGATTCCATCACTTTCATTACCATGATAGCCAGAAACTTTCTTTCTCCTAATCACTCTCTACTATTTCTTGAGTTCTATCTTCCCTGTTGTGATTTAATAGTTTTATGAAGCCACCTTTTTTTGGACAGATAGAGTGTCCAGAAGGCTATAATGTGGAATGTACTAAAGCGGCAGACAATCTCCAAAAGCCTTGGGGTCACCTCAGAGGTCTGTCAAAGATGTAATCAAATTGTTCTTTTTAATAAAATTATACATATCTTCAAAGCTTTTGCCTTTTTATTTGAAGTGTCTTGACAAAGTGAAGCTGAATAGAAATATTTACTTGTGAATAGGGTGGGTGGAGATAGATTGGTCCGTTGCACCTTTGTGAAGGTCTTTACCTTACAGGTGATGCAATGCACCTTCACCAGGCGGAGGTATCTTACAGGCAGAATAGCCACATACATCCAATTTTCAACTTAAGGATAAAATACTTAAATACATGGTAAAGAATAATCACATGAACTATATTTATTCTTAATAGAACTGAAACGAAGTCAAATCAAACACTGATTTATCCTGGTCCCTCTTCCCTCTGTTTGGAGTTTGGATCATCCCACTGATGCAATAAGAAAACTTACATGCTGTAAAAGGCATATATGATTCCTTCTAAATACCTCTTTCCCAGATAAGTAATCTTAGAAAGGACCTCCCACTCCCAAGTCCCACTCTTATTTTAGATATTTCCATATGTATGAGGACTGAAATCTGATTTTATCTTAACATCTCTACTACTATTGTCCTCTCCTTTTCCTCTAACCATCCTTAGAATCACAATTATCCTGATTTCTTTTGTTTTTTTCAAACAACCATCTTCCATTACCAGCATCTCTTTTTTCCCCCCATATAATGAATTCCTGTCCTGTCTATAATTCTCAATTGTGGTGAAATAAGCTATGACCTGATCTCTCCTATTTTGGGGGGAAAAAACCTAACATCTTGAACTATCTTCTTTCTGCAAAGAAACCCTCTCAGTTTTTATGTTATGCATTGTCTTGAAGCTCCTGCATTGCACGTATTATTCTTACTATCTTAATTTCCACTCCCTAGACTTCCTTTGGTTCTCTTTGGAATGCCTGTTTGGTGTTCTCCAATTGTCCTCATGGAGATATCAATGACAATCTCCTTACTGCAAAAGTGAAGCACTTCATTCTTTTGAGAGTCCATTGCTTTTTATTCATTTTCTCAGTTTGTTTCTCTCTCCCCACCCCACCCCTCCCATTCTTTTAGTACTGTCATCTTTTGACTTTGCATTCCAAATAACTGTTTTTAATTGGGTGTTTTCTCTACCTGTCTAATCAATAGGACAGCTGGAAATGTTTCCTCCTCTTTATCTATTTGGGTTTTTCATTGTATTTTTCTCTTCCTCTTATCTGGGTGACCTTATGAAAGCCCGAGGTTTCTATTGCCCTCTTACATTTAGCTAACACTCAGCTCCTCTCTCTGCTCCTGAATTGTGTCTCTCATTCCACTTTCTAATTGCTTTCTGCATCTCTAATAATCCCTTAGATTTTTTTTCATCCACTCACATCCATACCTCTCAAATCCGAGTCTCTTCTCAACTTCCCCCACCCCAATGTTCTAATCTCTCAATACTATTTCTACCTCTTCTGTTAAAAAGGACATACTTGGGGGCTTATATCTAACTATCTCTTTTGCTTGTGTCCTGTATTCAGTTTATAACCGCTACATCATAGCCTCTTTTTCAAACCTACTTGTCTTCTGGTAAATAAAATGAAATAAATAGTTGCTGATTCATGTCTAAAATCTGGAGCAACCCATAGCAAGTCTTTGCACATTTCAGAATCCACTCTGAGGCTACAAACTTAAGTCAACATCCGTGTTCAACAACAAATGTATTTATAATTCAATCGCAGCCTATTTGAAGCTACAAGAAATCTAGTCTTTTTTTTTTGACATATTGAGTTACTAGAATAGTAATAGTTATTCTAGCAATAATTTTTACCTCATACCATCTCCTGGACTTCAGGTGGGCTCTAAGTATCCTAGCAGCTATTTCAAGGAGAGAAGTGCTTTCCTTCATAGATATAGATGATTAACTGCTTAATTAAACTGCTTCTGAAGGACAGATCAGTGGAAGCTGGCAAAGAAATACCATACCTTTCGCCTACTACAATCTTTTTTCTGGCCTTCTGTTTTCTCATCTTAGTTTCCTAGCATTTATTGAGCATACTGTTGTCTCAAATTATGTTCTTCTATAATATTCTGATGCTAGGATACACCTACCTAGTTCCATGCAGTACTTTCTTGTCATCCCTGATCCACTATGAGCTTCTAATCTTTATCCAGATTGCTCCATTATAGTTCTCACCCCATTTTTTTGTTGTCTTGGATCTTGGTTCCATTATTTTTCTCTCTGAAGTTCAGTGCTACTTTATCTCTCTCCCATATAAAATGTTATGTTCAGTTATTATCTTTGGTTTGGTCACTAAAAATGTGAATATATTAAAAAATGGAATACAATCAATTTAAATGTAAGTGTGATTATAAACAGAAATCTTGTCAAAAGATATGCCATTGAAGTGGTTGTTGTGGGGAAAATAGAAGGAGGAAGGATGTCTGGTATGTTCATTGCCATGAGTTATTTATAAAAATAATAAAGGGGGATAATTAAAAAAATCTAAAACATTCGTGCAAATGGAATGTGCCATTAGCAGAACATATCCAAACTTATTACTTTGTCTTACTGGTATTTTGTAAGAACATAATCAATAATTTCCACATATGTTCCCCAGGTCCATAAAAGTCACACACGTTCCAGCAATATATGTTATATAAGTCCTCTGGAATTAATTTAGATTCCAATGATTATAATGGGAGCTAGAGTGATCATGATTATTACTATAATTGTATATAGCAGTGGTGGCGAACCTTTGGCACGCGTGCCAGAGGTGGCACTAGGAGCCCTCTCTGTGGGCACGCACTCCATTGTCCCAGCCCCACCTACCACTGCAGCCCCCTCCTCACCAGCAGCCCCTCCTGGAGGAGAGTCTCCCCCAGGCACAGCCCGCATGGAGCACCGCAGCCAAGGACATGGCAGCCAGGCAGCAGGGACAAGATTCTGCCCTTGCGCCCCATTGTGTGCAGATGATGCTGCGGGGTGTGGGCGGAGGGTGTGGCTGCCATGGCACTGCAAGGCCACCTAGCAATTGGCTGCAGTGGGCCGTGGAGGTGGTGAGTGGCCCTGCAGGTGGGAGGGGGGGGCAGAGCATGGGCAGGCTGGGGGGTGGGGCATTTTTGGGCACTCTGTCTCTAAAAAGTTCGCCATTGCTGGTATATAGAATGCAGTTGCCAGCCCCAGCTATGGTTGCAAATAGTATACAGAACATGAGGCATCATTTTAATGGTTCCATTTTTCTTGCAGCACTTGAAGCATGGAGGCACCCATGTGTTCTGGAAGAAATGCCTTTCTGGAGACAAAAGGCATATGTCCCCCTTTTGTCTTCTGTACCCTTGACCATGGGTTTTATATATATGAATGAAAGTTTGTAGGGAAAAAAGAAATCACTCTTTGGGCCAAACACTGAAGAAAAGGGAAACTGATTTGGGGTTCTACATAATTTTGGAGTGTCTCCATCTTCTGGAGATCTAAAGCTGGTGCAATGTTGACAGCATCTAAGCTGTGAATCATTTCAGTTGGTATATTTATAAATAAGTATAAGATTGCAAAATACTACTCATCCTCTAGAGACTTCCTTAAAAAAAAAAACTAAACTAAATTTTTGGAAGTGCTGTGCCTTTATCTGAAGAACTGGGATGATTATATTCATATGTATCCAAATCTCAAAATATAATGGAAGAAAAGATTGTGGTGCTTTATAATGTTCCAATGAGTAAACGTCAGCTCATTCTCTATTTAGCAAATGCCAAAGGCAAATAACACTCTTTGTAAGTGATTAAAATAGCATCATTTTGTAAATAATATTTGGTATATGCAGTTCGGAAAGGACCATGCCAAAATATGAATCATCACATTCATTAGTGAAAAGGCAGTTTCTTCTCTCCTATACTCCCCATTTTTTTCTTATTTCCCTTTTAAACACCTAACGGGGGCAGAAAAACAGCCCAAATTGATGTTCCTTGGGAGACCATTTTTCATACCACGAGCTTGGAGCAACATAACGAAACTGGCAATTTACCTGACCCAATTGGTATCACTGAAGCATAACCTGATATTGTACAAATTGTTCCTTAAGTGCAATTATTGGTCCATCTCCCCTTTTCTTTATCTCATCCTGCCTTGATTTCTCAGAGAAGGGCAAGGGGGGGGGGAAAAGGAGATGACAGATGCAATATTTTGCAAAATGAGATAATTATATAGGAGCCACATGGTGAGATTAGATCAGTAAGAAATTTCAACACAAGGACATTTAATAAGAACGAGACACAGGTTTATGAAAACCCAGACAATGGAAAGGTCATCACCATCACATCTTCTTGAGATGATGAAGCAAAATGCTTATGACCTACACAGCCTTCAGTATTGGCTGCAGTAATTCTAATGTTATTGCAAACACAAATAATAGTGTTACTTTTATACAGATGTATAGTTTTCCTTTCTCTCACACGACTTTCCAGCCTCGTCTCCCTGAAGCACAACTATGGTAATTCAGCTGTATTAAACCATTCAAAAAACATTTGCTGTTCCATAGTCAATTTTGCTAAAGGACATGAAAGATTCAACAAGGATCTGATTCACAAAGATGGGTTTTGCTTTGTTTTGTTTCTTTTTAATACTGATGGAAACATCAAATAAGAAAAACTTTTATTGCTATGATTGCTTTAAGACAACTTCTTTGGGTTACTTTTTCATATCTCATTCGTAAACTACTGCTATCTACACAAGGCCAAGAGCTTAAAGAAAAGGAGTGAATGTCATATTCTTAGTATAGCAAATGGTTGGATTTTTGAAAAAAGGAAGGAAAGGTGGAGGGACATACAGTATTAGCCCAGAAAAGTTGCTTGGAATGCATCTGAACAGAGAGATTAGAGGCAGAGAAAGAAAAGCAGAGACAAATCTTGCATACATGTGTGCATCTCAAACACATGCAGATGCTATTTCTCCAATATCTAAATTTTTGGTAGTCCCATTTTCATATTTTTTATAACTTAACATTATCCCCCATGGCTTCTTAAAAGAAGATAATCAACTGGTTGTTTGGTTTGAGAAATCTGAACAAAACAATTTGTTCAACAATAATTAAAAAAAACTAAAAAAATTCTTTGAACTCTAGATATAGCTAAAAAATGGCTCACAACGTTTAGAACATTTAGAGATTAAGATTTTACAAGTTTCAACTCTTAAAAACTTTCTGAGACATTTATTCAGAAAAAAACTTAAATATATGCAAGAACTGTATAATTCACCTTAGAAGCAGCAGGGGGTGGAATGTCAAATAGTTCAGTAAGATGAAAGCCGTATTGCACTATTGTGATGCAAGTCTTGCCCCATTTATACATGTTCTGTGACATTATATGCATGCCCAATGGGGAACAGCTTGCAGCATGATGTAAACCATTTTCACAAACCAGCAGGATCCTTAGAAATGATCAAAATTCTTGAGGGGAAAAAAAAAGAATGGGAAAGGAGCTGATCCTTCTGAGCAAATCTAAACAAAATAACCTCTAAAGCCTGGAGATATAACAAAGTGAAAACCTCACTATCAGGAAGGACATTTTAGTTCTATGGGCTTGCTACAATCTTCTAAGGATCTTCTTTAATGGTGAGCTCATATCTTCAGTTCATGTGTGTACAGTCTCTGTCCCCCTCTTTATCCATCTAATGAAATTACAGCCTGTGGAAGTAAAACTGGATAAATATCATCCTTTGTAGAACATATCTTGTAAAGTAGAGGACAAACTTGTCCTCTCCCTCTTCTTGATTTTTGCCCCTGTCAAAGCAGCCATTCTCATCTGAAAGGATGCAATTGTTTATTTGGCATCCAGATATTATATACCCTATACTGTCAGTCACTCAGTTATTTCCCTTCAGTTTCTGATCGATAAAGGATTTGACAAAGGTTCTGGAAAGCATTTGTCAGCCAGGAAAGTTACACATTTTTTTCTCAACCTCACATTATAATCCAACATGGAAAAGAAGTTCAGGGCTTTGAAAGTTTGTTCCTGTTTTGTGGACGGACTCCTCCTCCTCCTCCTCCTCCTCCTCCTCTTCCTCCTCCCCCCCTCCTTTTTGTTTTCTTTTTCTTTTTTACAAACCAGTGAATTTCATTGTCCAACTCACCTTGGGATAACTTTAGTAAAGACATGCCATAGTTTGCTTGCTATCTATAGTGTTCTCTGAACAAATCCTTTGCATTGTCACACAGTTCACAATATATGAATCCAGAAATTAGCTAGCAGGATCCAGACAGTGATATTATCTCCTTGTAAACAATAGCTTACCTTGAGTTAAATCTCTGTAAGATACTCTTCTGATAGCCCAATAAAATAATGGGAAGGACTATGTCAAACACGGGGACATGCAGTTAATTATTTGTATATTTCCTTCAACTCTGCCTTTGCCTTTAGAGTCTCCTAAGATAAATCTATTCCCCCCCTCAAAGAAATTTTAGAATTCCAGAGACTAAAGGATGTATTTTATAAAAAGAATGAGATGCTTCTTATCTATCCAGAGATCTGCCTACTTCTTTAGAAAGCCAGTGTTATTAGCATTGTTTCAGCAGACAGATAGTCACAGGACAAGGTGATAGCAGGTCACTTGACTAAGAGAGACTCCTGTTTTAACCAAGGGATGGAAGATAGCAATAGCATTTAGACTTATATACTGCTTTACAGTAGTGACCAAAATTGTGGAAACCTTTTGGGAAAAGTGTATTTTTGAGGTTTGATGGCTAACGACACCACTTTTTTTTGGAGTAGTACCATAAAATTATATACCAATGGAAATATAATTTAATCAAGAACGTAATGCAACATAATTTGTTCAATTATCTGTACTGTATTCTATGAAAAATTATAGCCAAATAACCAGAAAAAGGAAGCACAACTTGCTTAGGTTGATATCAGATAGCTTTCCTTCATCTGATTGTAGCCCATGAGCATGAGTGTTTAGAGAGCCAATCAAGGGTCATCTTGTTTTGGCAATGAGCCAATCAGATCACAGTAGGATTCAGTTATTGATGTCATGTATTGAAGCTGAGAGGAGGACATTTGTCAGTGTGCTATGTGATCGCTATCAAGTTGGTTGGGTTTTTTTCTTTCATTTAATGAGCTTGTAAAACATAATAAAATTAAAGTAATGGTGCAAAGAGTTGACTGGTTGCCCAGAAAGCGATGTAAAATAGTATTATGAAGTGAACAAGGCTACAGTTATAAAGAAATTAGAAGAAAAATTGGTGAAAACTTAACCAAAGGTGGCATTTCTACTGTACACTTTTCTCAAAAGATTTCCACAGTTTTGGCCACTACTGTATAGTGTTTTACAGCCCTAAGCGGTTTACAGTCAGCATAATATTGCCCTCAACAACATGAGTCCTCATTTTACCAACCTCAGAAGAATGGAAGACTGAGTCAACCTTGAGTCATGCAGAATTGAACTCCTGGAGTGAGCAGTGAGCTAGCCTGCAAGACTGCATTCTAACCCCTGCGCCACCACGGCTCTTGCATGATCTTGCATGAAGTGACCCAAAATTAAAATGGAAAGTGGCACAAATTTACAGGAGTTGTGACTAACCCATACTGTGATGCAAGCCACATAGATGTGCAAACATCTATCAACATATCTGCAGGGATGCAAATGTACTTTTTTTTTCCTTTGCCTTTGCTCGAATCATGGTTAATGTCCATGCCATGTATGTCCCAAATATGTCTAGGGAAACCCGGCAATTCTAATGAGAGGTGTGAAATTAATGGATGCCTATTCTGTATTAAAATAGTACTACTGGATAGCTAAGATTCTATTTGATATATAATCTATTTGAGATATAATCTTCCTTTAGCATTTGGATTTTGATTCCCATGTTCATGGCCTTGCTTCCTGACTAGCAGTAGTTTAAATATCATATAGGTCTTTTATTATTCTTTACAGCTACAAGGATGGTAATGAAATGAGATTTATCAAAGGAATAGTGCATATTTCATTGGCTACCATGGAGTGCATCCTCAGGGGTATGAATTTGTTCGGACATATTTGGCACAAGCCCTTGTTTCTGGTCTGCACTATACATTTCATATGCACACAGCAGGTTTTTCAAATATAGTTCTTCCTCCAAGGATCTCACAGTGCTTTACATACATTAATAAATGAAGCTTCAACAAACTGAAAAATGGAAAATATAAGGGATGAGAAATCCATTTCAGCAGAGATTATATGATTTGTTATCTGTTCACAAAACTTTATAGCTGATTCAAAATCAAAACTCAGTGACCTTTCATCAGAGCTTCAGTATGCATTTTACTTGTAAACCATCCAGAGTTGCTGGGATTTGGCCGACATATAAATATAATAAATAATACTTCAGATCTACGCATACTATAATTCATTGTATTATGATTTTTAATCAATGCCACTGTCAGCATTTCACTTACATAAGAACTTCTTTGCAGTGGGACACTCCAAAAAGCAACATGGGATAAACTATGGAAAGCTGCTATATCCATTTATAGTGAATTAAAATAACCACAAATACTTCCTTTGGCTCTATTACTATGAAATAATAAATGAAGCTTTAACACACTAAAACTGGAAAGTATAATGAAAGTAGGCAATCTGCCCAAAGTAGGAACATAGTACAATATGTAGTAGCAATTTTTTTTATAAAGATGAATAGCATTCAAAATAAATCGACTCACTACAATTCCACCACTGGGTTTTGCTCTACTATTTTTCAGTAGGAATCCTGGATTTTAGAATATTAGTCACAAATTATGAATATGGTCACAAAGAAAACAAGCTCTTTTCACAATTACAGTTCAAGAAAATTTGAAATAAATATATTTATTATGCATTTTCCATTTGAAAATATGCTGGCAACAAACAAAATCCTCCTTAACTTGTTACTCTGTTATGTAAAAGTAAAAATAAAAAGGTGTAATGATATATGGGAAAAACATAAGGAGGCATGTCAAACTGCCGGCCCATGGGCTGGATGCGTCACGCCGAAACCGCATCCACCCCATTGCCGGCAATCAGGAAAAAGTCCCGATACGTCGTGCGACGTCACGAGTTTGACATGCCTGACCTAGGGCGACAGAATGATGACAGGATGCAAAAGTATACTATTGTGGATGATAACTAAGAGGCCAAGAATGAATGCATGACTCCCATTCTGCCCATGCCAGAGATCCTTCAAAAGTGCAACCAATGCTATTTCTGCCCCTTACCCAGGTCTGAATCCTGATTGAAACGAATCCTCATAATTGGCTTCATTTAAGATCCTCTGAATTCAACCACCTTCCCCAAAAAGGTGGTGGGTGGATGAAAACTGTCCAGAATGGTGCAGTCTAGCAATGGCTTCTTGAGGCAAGGGCAAACTAAGATCTCTTTAAGTGGTAAAGCAGGGGTGTCAAACTGCCGGCCCACAGGCCGGATGCGTCATGCCGAAACTGTGCCCACTCCAGCTCCAGCAATGGGGGAAAAGTCACGATATATCGTGACACATCACATGATGTTGCGAGTTGGACACCCCTGTGGTAAAGGAACAAGCCGCTCAGTCAAAGAAATAACCATTACTCAAACCCACTCACATGATAACCCCCAAGCTTCTTTAACAAGCCAGAAGAGGCATGGACCTAAAGAGCAAAGACTACAGTTTTAAGGACTCTTTCACTTCCTCAGATCCAACAGGTTCAAACCACTCCCAGATAACTGGGCAAGACTCCTCCTCCATTTTCTCTGGACTGCAACAAAACTGGCATCCAACTGTGAGCAAATCTAGGTGGTTTTGTCCAACAGATGTTGAGCAAATTCCTCCATACCTCTCCAAAAGATTCCCCAAGCCCTCTTTTCCCAAGAGGGCTCATGCCAATAAAGGTGGAAAACTATTAACATTTTGCTGTCTATAATGACTCTAATCCATGTTCAGTTGAATTTATTCTTTCTGGTGTGCCAGCAATGCTCTAAATGCCTCTTCTCTCATTTCGTCTCCTCCATGTTCTCTGTGAACCATGGGGACCAGCAGGATCTCAGAGAGGAGAGGTTGCATGGATATGATCCAATCCAACATCTCTGTCACACCCTTAAAGTGGATGGGGGGACAGAAGTACTTTCACACTTGTAAGAATGTAACCTTAGCTCATCTGTTCATGTTTCCTGTTTGGTCTTACCTCGTAAGGCTGACACCAATCTTGCAAGACTGAAAATACTTCTTTCTCCCATTCCCTTTAGCCTTGCATTGCCATATCTCCCAAAGTCATTCCTGCATACCATTACAAAATGTGAAGCTGAATCCCTCTGGTCCTAGACTAACATGTTCTGCACTACACTGCATTCTTATCCTAATACTCTTGGAAATTAATCTAGCTTGCCTTATGTTAACATTTTAGGGATAAAACAAAATCAAGTCTGATCTCTTCTGCAAGGAAGACAAACAGATAGACCTTCAGAGGATGGAACTCAAGAAGAAATCCTGTCTTCTCTTTTTAGCAAAATCATTGTTGAATTAGTTTTTGAGTCTAAACTCTAAGATCTACTTTCAGCAAATCTCTTCTAGGTAGCTTGTTTTCCCTTTGGACGTCATTATTTTCTTCACATCTTTTCTTCAAGGTATCTGTAACAATGTTCAGTAGTCACAATAAGAAATATTCAGTTTTTGGTTTCAATTTGGTTTTAATTTTAAATTTAATTTAATTTTAATTGAAAAAAGGAAAGAAACAAGTCTAAATCCACAGATACAATGAAAAACTCCATAACAAAAAAAGCTTCTTTCAACATGTAAAAAACAAGAAAAAAGTGAAGGAAATGATTGGTCCATTAGTGGGTGAAAGTGACAAGAAGGTGACAAGCAACAGGGAGAAAGCAGAATTGTTTAACTCGTGTTTTGCATCTGTCTTTACACAAAGGGAAAAAATAGACCAACTATTGAAAATAGTGCCATAAAAAACAGAATAGAAACACAAGTTAAGATAGGCAAAAAAAATGGTAAGTGAGCACCTGTCCAGCCTAGATGAGTTCAAATTGCCAGGACCAGATGGATTACACCCCAAGGTGATCTCGGAACCACTGAACTATATTTTTCAATGATCCTGGAGCACAGGGGAACTACCAGAGGACTGGAAAAGAGCTGATGTAGTTCCCATCCTCAAAAAAGGAAAAAAAATGGATCCAGGAAATTACAGACCTATCAGCCTGACCTCAATACCTGGGAAGATCCTGGAAAAGATAATCAAACAACAAATCAACGAACACCTAGAGGCAAACAAAGTCATTACTAAAAGCCAACATGGGTTTGTCAAAAATAGATCATGCCAGACAAATCTTACTGCATTCTTTGACCAAGTGACAAAATTAGTGGATCAGAGGAATGCTGTGGACATAATTTACTTGGACTTCAGTAAGGCATTTGATAAAGTAGATCACAACCTACTACTTGACAAGATAGAAAAATGTGGGGTAGAAAGCACCACCACCAGATGGATCCATAGCTGGCTGACCGGCCGTACTCAGCATGTGGTCCTCAATGGAACCGCATCTACATGGAGGGAAGTGTGTAGTGGGGTGCCCCGGGGCTCTGTTCTGGGCCCAGTGTTCTTCAACATCTCCATCAACGATTTGGATGAAGAGATAGATGGGGAAATCATCAAATTTGCAGATGACACCAAGCTGGCAGGAATAGCCAACACCCCAGAAGACAGGCTTAAGATACAGAAGGATCTGGACAGACTTGAACACTGGGCACTATCTAACAAAATGAAATTAAATGGTGAAAAAAGCAAGGTTTTACATTTAGGCAAGAAAAACCAAATGCACAAGTACAGCATAGGTGGCACCTTGCTCAATAGTAGTAACTGTGAGGGAGACCTCGGAGTCCTAGTAGACAATCACTTAAATATGAGCCAGCAGTGTGCTGCAACTTCCAAAAAGGCCAACACAGTGCTAGGCTGCATTAACAGAGGGATAGAATCAAGATCACATGAAGTATTAATGCCACTTTACAATGCCTTGGTAAGGCCACACTTGGAATTCTGCATCCAGTTTTGGTCACCACGATGTAAAAAAGATGTTGAGACTCTAGAAAGAGTACAGAAAAGAGCAACAAAGATGATTAGGGGACTGGCGGCTAAAACATATAAGGAACGGTTGCTGGAATTGGGTATGTCTAGTTTAACGAACAGAAGGACAAGGGGCTACATGATAGCAGTATTCCAATATCTCAGGGGCTGCCACAAAGAAGAGGGAATCAAGCTATTTTCCAAAGCGCCTGAAGTCAGAACAAGAAGCAACAGGTGGAAACTAATCAAGGAGAGAAGCAACCTAGAACTAAGGAGAAACTTCCTGACAGTGAGAACAATTAATTAGTGGAACAACCTGCCTCCAGAAGCGATAAATGCTCCAACACTGGAAGTTTTTAAGAAGAGACTGGACAGCCATTTGTCCGAACTGGTACAGGGTTTCCTGCCTGAGTAGGGGGTTGGACTCAATGACCTCCAATGTCCCTTCCAACTTTACTATTATTATTATTATTATTATTATTATTATTATTATTATTATTATTATTATTATTATTATTATTATTATTTAGTTTGTTGCTTTGTAACTCTATAATAGACAAGTAAAAGGGCACATATCCTAATAATTTGAATGCTCAAGTCATTATTCATGTACCAAGGCAAAATAATTATAATATTTCAAATACTTTTCCCATTTTAAAAATATTTTGATACTATTACCAGATGAATATTAACCAATGAAATGATTAAAAATGCTAAGGCTGGCAAAATATCTAAAGCTTTGAAGAGAATGGATTTTACTGCAGTGAAGATAGCCTTAGGCTCTGCAAATCAATTTCTTCCTACAATTGTGTTGAAGTGCTAGTTTATCTCCCTTGTTAAGTAACTTGTATCATAACCATCTGCAGAATATTTTTGAAGTTTCAGCTGACCCAATTCAAAATAATAATGCAAAATTATTTTGCTGGGATATAGATTTGGGGAAAAGTAGATATCCTATCTAGTCTGAATTGTGTATACGCATTTAAATAGACTCTGGTTAAGATGAAGAGTTGAAATCAGTGAAAACAATTGTGTTGTTGCAGTGTATCATCTTTTTTACATCCCTATCTCATGTAAGAACACAATTTTGCATAGTTCACTTGGTGTCAGTTTTATCAACCCCAAAATAGTAAATATAGCTAAGAGAGTACAGTCTTGATTAGCCAAAGGAATTGGGAAAACTAAGATCATATTGTAAACTAGTAAATAAACTCTGTGGCCAGAAAAAAAATCCCAATATTTCTTGTGTAAAATTATTGATAAGCTATACACAGAAATTAAGAACAAAAAAGATAGGAAATAAGATACTTACAATAAAGAAGCAAAATGTTAGAAAACAAGTAACCTTTGTAAACAAGAAACTAATGATAAAACTGTCTAATTGTACCAAGGATGAGTATTTTCCCACTAATGGGAAACTGTCATTCACCAGACCCGGGACACACACTGGAACAGTTCTTTATACCAATGGTGGTGATCAGTGTTTGATGCAGCCAAAATTTACTCCATTGTGGACTATTTGTTGCAATGTTTACTCTATCCCTTTCCTGTTTTGAGGGATAGGAAAAATTCCAGAATCTGCTGTTGGGTAACTTATGAACCTCTTGGTCACATCTTTGATGACTAATTTGAATTTCTAGTTTTCCCAGTGCTCTTGATTGCTGGGCAATTTCTGCAAGTTTGCAGATTCCACTAGTGTCCTTGGTTATTAGGAAATGAAAGAAGCTGGTGAATATGTAGAGAGAAATTCTACAAGCATGATTGAGAATTATATTTGTTCCTGATCAAATTCACACTGTTATTTTCACTCCATTTCTCTTATTAAAATTAGCTGAATTTTATTTCTGTCTTTTGGGTTATTAGCTATCCCATGGCATTTTGTGTCATCTATAAATCTTTATCTAAGTCATTAATAAAAATAGTGATACAAGGCTGAGGACTGTTCACATAAAGAAACCTTCTGACTGATTTCTCCAGTGGTAATCTGAACAGTGGTAATCTGAATACTCCAGTTTATGTGTTCTGCCATCTCTTGCAGCCCAGGGTAAGGTCTTTAAAATACTGCACTCTCTGAAGCCCAAACTGTGCCAGCTCATAATTTTTGAACCTTGAAACCATTTCTGGAGGACTGATGTTCTAGTAGACTATCTTACAGTCTCCAATTCATTGAAGATGAAGTTGGTTTAGCCATTATTAGTATGCATGAATGTTGAGCAATTTATGCATTAATAATAATAATAAATAAATCCAGCCCAAGCCAGAAATTTATATAACTGACTATGTGAGGGGGATGAGTCTACAATTTCAAAACTGGAGCAGCGAAACAGTTGGTAACCAACTCTGTTTAAAATAAGAGCAATCTTATCATCTTGTCTTCTAAAGACTGTCTTCAGCGTGATTGTGGATAGCAAGCATTGCATATTATTATTCTCCCAGTAATAGAGTGCTTTGATCTGGAATGATATACATCCTGAGTTTCGAGAGATCACATTTTGGATAATGTTTCTTTTAAAAAGCTGCAATAATGATCTGAACTACTTCCCTCCGCCCCTCAATCTTAGAGAGGTTGCTGCCAGAAATGAACAGTAGTAACAAGTAATGAAAAACGTATAACTGCAATAGCTGCAGGCAGAAAAGACAAACCTGTCTTTGTCCTATATTCTGTGAAAGATGAGAGAAAACTAAGCAGCTGTTAAAAATTCAGTTGTGTTAATCATATTCAGCTCTTAGAAGTTTTTCTTCATCTGGCCTTTTCAAAGTGCCTCTATTAAAAAGAAGCAAAGTCCTCGTCCCTAAACAGAATGGAGGGAATAAGTATAGTACTGCAGATAGAAAGACCAAGATAAGTCTCAACTACAGTCAGGAGAAAGCTTGGTATTCCTGACTCACAGTTAAGAGACCAGAATTTATTCCTTCTCCCATACTTCATTGTATCTTCTTTTTGTTTTTATTGCAAAAGGCACCTTTCAATTTAGTGATGAACATGCAGCTAGAAGAAGCTCCCTTCCAACCTGCTTTGAAGTTCAGTAGCTCAAGATTCATCACAATATTATTTGCCCAACTGATGGGCAAATAATGTGTACTGGAGCCATAAGCACAGAAATAACAGGAAGGGGAGCCTATGGGGCCAAAAAATGCTGTTCCCCACCACTACAGAATTGTGTCTGTAACTCACTAATGTGGTGATTCACTAATATGGTGTAACCCAGAGGGTCTCCAACCTTTCCGGGCTCGCCGCCCAGAGAGAAACAGAGCAGCTTCCAAAGTGGTGCATGTACATGAGCATGTGCAAATGGCACCAAGCACACAAGTGTAGAACTAATGGCCCCTTTTGCACATGTGCAAACGGGCTGCACACACCCGCCCAGCGCTAGTGACCCCATTCGCGCCTGCACAAATGGGGCTGTGGGCGCTATCACGAGTGGGGGACTGCGCACATGCTCATGTATGCGCCAGCCAGCCATTTCCACAGAGACCATGGCCCATAGGTTGGGAACCCTGGTGTAACTGACACATCTCAGCACAGGATTAGTAGTCCTTACTCAATACAAGTGTTTTTACTTTAATATACTTTTTTCTTTTCCTTTTAGAAAGAAACTATCATAGATGCTCCTCATTAAAAAAAAAAGAACATAGTGTTTCATGTTCCCTGGTTTTTAAAAGTTTAAGAAACACTTGTCAGTTACTGTATCGGGTAATGGAGGAAAAATGTTTTCTGTAGTCCTCTGATGGGGGGAAGAAAGCTAGAAGAAATGATGATGGCAGAAGGTACTGCTCTTCAAATGTTCAAAATAAACAACATTTTTCCCTAAGCAGATAAAGATCAAAATAATATCTTTTTCTCTATATATCGACAAACTGCGCTATATGCACAGTATACTAAAGAATCAAAGCAATATTAGCTAACTATGTGGCAATTCTGTACATGATTTAAAGTAAAACCAAAACAAAACTGTTACATTACCAAAACCAGTAATAAAATACCAAAACTGCAGCTTCTATGGAAAGTAACCCACAAAGCACTACTCAACAATATTGTGTAGTCTGTGTAAGGAAAGAAAAGGGGAAAGGGGAAAATAAAATATCTGGCTTTGAGTAATGTATACTTTTACAATGACTTGTAGAAGAAAAAAAATGATGACAATTGAGATTCAATAACTTTCAAAACCTAAAGGAACTAAAAAAAAGAGAGTCAGAAATGATATCCCAGTCACTACATTTCTAGGATATGTAGCTAAGCCTCAGGGAGTAAGGGTGCACAAAAGAGCAATCCTTCACTCCACAGGGAAAAACTCATTGTTTTCAAGTCATCATATTACCATAGATTTACTCAGCTTGATTTAACAGCAAGTCCTGTCCTACATAAATTTCAGAGCATGGTGTCATGTGCAGAATTGGCTTTGTGTTTATAGTTACAGATCCAATTTGTTTTGTAAGCTACCCAGAGTTCTAATAGGCTGGATTAATTCTTAATACAACATAATCTAGCAATAATATTCACAGTATTTAATTGGTTAATGCTGTTGGAATGGGCCTAAAAGTCATCAAATACAAATACTATTCCAAAAAGAAAAGTTCTTGTACACAGGTAGTCCTTGCCTTACAACCATTTGTTTAACAAAAATTCAAAGTTATAATGGCCTTGGAAAATGTAATTTTAACATACTTGCACTTGCAACAGGCAGGATATTTTTCCTACATGTGTCAGAAAATACGTTAGGCCCAATATTATCTTCTCAAACTGACAGCAGCTCTTTCAGATTTGAATATCAGCAATATTCAAAAATACTGGATTATAGTAACTAAACAATAGGTCATTTTGAATTGAAGTAGTACTCCTGAAGCCCTTTGGATGATTTGGGGCCAGCCACTGTCTTTCAGTCCTAGGAAGAAGGCAATGGTAAACTCCTTCTGGAAAAGTTGCCAAGAAAATTACTTGGAGTCATTCAGGCAGTCACTGACTTGAAGGTGCAGGTATGTGCATATGCATACATACCACACACACACACACACACACACACACACACACAGGCATTTGCTTTATTACTGAGCTATGATCCCATCCCATCTGAAGGGTCTAAGAACACTGGCTAGCAATTTTAATTACAAACATAAAATAAATTGAAATTCTGCAAATTAAAGGGCTGATCACAATCTTGTTTATGAAAAGACACATATGGACATATTTTTCTTCTTTTTTCTAGAAACTACAACTTTCACTAAATCATTTATTGTGACCTTTTTCTTAATAATTTTGATACAGATAAGTAGGCTTTCTGAACCTTATTGGGCTAAAATGCAAACAGTAATATGGTGGAGAATATTTACCGCAGGATTCTTTTAAAAATTGCCTGTCCTAGGGAGCCAGTTTTACTTAGAAAGTATCACAGATAGTCCGTGACTTACAACCATTCATTTAGTGACCATTAAAAGTTAAAATGGTACTGAAAAAAGTTAACTTATGACCATTTTTTCATACTAATGATTTTGTAGCATCCCCTTGATCACATGATCAAAATGTGGACGCTTGGCAACTGGCATATATTTATGATAATGCCTGCAGTGTTAATTGTGGCCTGAAATGTTGTAAAATGAGGCAAATCTCACTTAACAACTGTTTTGCTTAGCAATATAATTTTTTGGCTCAATTGGGGTCATAAGTCGAGGACTACCTGTACTTATGCATAGAACTTCAATACTAAACAGATCTATGCAAACTAAGAAGTTGGAGCCCAAAAGATTTGATAAAAACTCCTAAGTGGTCAAGTACTTTTCTATACTTCTACAGTACAGAAAACAATTAGCAACTAGTTATTCAAAGGAGGATGGTTAAGTTCAGTGCACACTACAGTTCTTCCACCCCAAATAACTCATCACTGCCTTTCACAGTTTGTGAAAGTATAGGGATGCAATAGAGATGTAAATATTACAAACCCACACCATCTTACCTAATATCTAATTATCCTCCTCTTTGAATGAATATCAGCACTTTTAATTGGAAATATAAGAGATATTTTTCTCCACTGAAAGCTCTGAATGCTGGCATGCCTTGTGTAGATAAGGGACAGTGTGTTCCCATCTAGATGTTACTAAACTAAAAACAGCCTGGATTTTGGCCCTTGATGTCTGATGTAAGGCCCTAGAATACCAACAGGCACATTGAGTTGAACTGAGGGGCAGGTTGAATGATTACTTATACTGTAATTAAGCTCAGAAGTTTCACTTCAAGGAGAAGAGAGCCCGTTTGGTCTAGTGCAGGGGTAGGTAACCCTGGCTCTTTTATGGACTTCAACTCCCAGAATTGCTGAGCCAGCCATGCTGAGGGGAAAGGGAGAATTTCCAAGCTGAGCTATGCTGGCTCAGGAATTCTGGGAGTTGAAGTCCACGAGTCATAAAAGAGCCAAGGTTGCCTACTCCTGGTCTAGTGGTTAAGCCACCAGGCTAGAAACCAGGGGACTGTAAGTCCTGACATAACTTAGGCATGAAAGCCAGCTGGGTGTCTTTGGACCAGTCAGTCTCTCAGTTCAACCCACCTCACAGGTTGTTGTGATGAAAATAGGAAGAGGAAAAAGTATTAGGTATTTTCACCACCTTGAGTTATTTATAATAAAGGTGAGGTTAAAAAAAACTTAAATAAGAGTAAAGTAGAGGAATTTGGGGAGACTTAATTGTTGTTGTAAAATGATATATTAGCATATATGATCTGGAAAGAAGGATGTCACAAAACAGACTATTGCCCAGCTTTCCATTTTTTAAAGAAGTGAATCAATCCAGGGAAAAGACAATTTATTAACAAACATAAATACTCGCAAGTGTTCTTCTGCATCAAGAGCTTGAATATTTTAATTCCCATAATAGCACAAGAATGGGCCTTGAAATTACCTGTTAGAGAAGGTTTTAAAAATTTAACAGTGGAAAATTAAATTGTTTAAAGGGCCAATTAAAATCCTCAGATTCATTAGAAGAACAATACTGTACATACAGTAATTCTGAGAACATTTAGGATTCTTCAGAAAACTGTCTGCCCTAAAAAAAACAGACAGAACAAACAGACAAATAAGAAATAAGGATGTCAGCAGTGATCCTAAACTTTGGGTCATGTGGGAATGCTGATATTCTGTAGCATTTTCATGATTTTTGACAGATCTTTGAACAGATTATCTCTTTTTGACAGATCTCCTGTTATCTGCATTGTGGCTTGAAATAAATTTTCTCATAACAAAGAAAAAAAAACAGTAACAAGGCAGAGATCTATAATACCCAAGGAGGCCCTTTCATAATCAGCAGATGTTTGAAAAACAGAAAAGAAAAGAAAAACTACCTTCTTCACTCCTTTTACAATTGTCTTATAAGTCTTATAAGGTATCTTTTTGCCACTGCTACTGAAAAAAAACAAAACAGGCTTGTTAACATTAACATGCTAGCAGAAAGGCCTGTCCATTTTGGAGTTTATATCCCCTCCCCAATGAATCTTTATAATGACCCAAAACTAGCACTGCAGACTTAAGGAATTAAGGGTGAGCACATCTGCTGACAGAACCAAATAATTTATGGTGGTTGAAGCAAAAGGGACGAATGCCAAATATTTCAGAGTAATCAAGTGTAAAGCAATACACATGGTGGCAAAATTCTGAATTTATATGCACACAAATAGGACCTGACATGGCTATGACTGACCAAGAAAGAGATCTTAGCTTTAGTTTTTTTTAATCCTGCCTTTATTATTTTTATAAATAACTCAAGGCAGTGAACTTACCTAATACTTCTTCCTCTGCCTATTTTCCCTAGAACAACAACCTCATGAGGTGAGTAGGGCTGACAGAGAGTGATTGACCCAAAGTCATCCAGCTGTTTTTCATGCCTAAGTGCCTTAAGCCCTGGACCAAACTGGCTCTTAAAGTTGTGATGGACAGATTGGTGAAGCTGCTGTGAAAACTATGCTGCAAATAATTAAGAATGGAATAAAAAACAACATTGCCAATATTTTTCTAGACTATAAATCTAAGTGGGCACATTTAGAATACTTGTGAATAGATCTGAGTACTGTTATCTTAAAAGTGGAACTAGTAAAGTTGCAAAGAACTAGTCAAAATCAAATAATCAAGGAGCTAATGCAACTGACTTACAAATTTGTGGCTTTTACATTAAAATCATAACAATGTTTTACTCCAATCCAGAGCATATGTAAATGGGGTTTTCATCTTTTGCAATTATCTAAAACCATTTTCTCAGTCAGAATTGACTATCATAATTTCCAATGATAACCTACCGAACACATTGTAAGGGGATATTTATCTAGTTTTCTATTTTTCAGGAATTTTAGAATTCTAATCTAAATTTGAAATGTCCATTTTGAACTCTGAATGACACTGCTACTCTTCTGCTCACAATATTGTCATTTTAAATTTCACAATAAAAAAATATTTCCCTTCAGTGTATCTGTGATCTAAGATTATACAATCTGTTTGGGAATATTCAGGGTGAAGAATCTGGTAATTTCTCATCTGATAAATCCCTATAATAAATTAAGGACTATAATTATTAAATGTTGTTATATTTCTGCCTGAACAGAGATTAGCCACAAAGGTAACAGAAGCTCACTCATATCTTGCTTGTTTATGTTTCAAACCACATTTATTGTTCTTAATAGCAATAATTTGGCAAATCAAAAGCAGGAACATTCCTTGAGGCTAGATAGTTCTTGAAAGCCCTAACAAAGATAGGAATGGCAATTGCTGGGCAATCAATAGTTAATGGGAAATAATTTATCCAACTCAATTGTTTTGTAGCTAAAAGAAAAGCACCTGCTGGTTTAATGATATACATAGTGGCTTATTTTTAGATTAGATATAAATTCTAAACAAGGTTATGAATATCAAGGGCAATTATCTGAAATTACTTCAAGAAGCCTGCAAAGCATGCGACTGATGGACCAATCCACTGGGCAGCAGAAGGTGCAGGCAATGCAGTTGGTTTCCTTTTCTGTTTTAGAAGATATTCGCCTTTCCTGTTGTTTTCATGTTATCTTCAAAAAGACACTTACAAAACAGTACACTAAGAGAGTTCACTAGCAGCCAGTCTCTGCATGACCATCAGTAATGCTAGTGGGACTATCCTGTGGAGTCCAATGAGATCTAAGTGCCATGTGGGAGACTCCATTGGTGATTATGATAAGTGAAAGAAATGTAGACTAGTGCAATATAAGTTCAGATCCCAGTTCAGATACGCATCAGTGGTTTTTTTTCCTCTGCTTCTTACCTCTTGGAAGGCAGGGTTCATGCAAACAGAGGCAATGTGTTCCCAAAGACTGGTAGAAAGGAGTTACTGTTAAACTTTCCAAGAAAGGGAACCTGAGTAAATGTAATAACTGTCGAGACATCACTCTTCTTTCCGTACCTGGCATAATGTTCTCAATCATTCTTCTTAGGCACCTGCAAGGAGTAATTGATAAAATGCTGTGGGAGAAACAGGTTGGGTGTCATCATGGCTGTTCATGTCCTGAACAAATTCTCACACTACACAACTTTATCGAGCAGTGTATCAAGTCCCAGCGACCACTTTCCTATGAATTTTATTGATTTCACGAAGGCTTTCGATAGCATACACTGGGATTCCCTGTGGAACATCTGTAGAAGATAGGAAATCCCTGATCAATTTATTAACATCTTCAAAAATCTCTATCACAACAGCAGTTGCCATGTAAATATCAATAGTGAAGCCACCAACTTGTTCAACTTCAATACTCATGTTAGACAGGGCTGCATTTTATCACCCTTTCTGTTTCTCCTTGCCACAGACTTTGCTATGCGGAAAGCACTGAATAGGCCAAAGGCTGGAAATCCCTGGCAAAATCACACAAGGCTCACAGATCTTGATTTTGCTGATGATGTTGTATTGTAGTCAGACTCTAGTGCAGTGGTGGTGAACCTATGGCACAGGTGCCAGAGGTGGCACTCAGAACCCTCTCTGTGGGCATGCGCGCCGTCACCCCAGTCCTAGGCCTTCAGCTGGGTTTTAGAAAACCTTTTCGCTTTAGGCCTCCGCCGTGTACAAAAAAAATGGTTCAATCAATCAGTCAATTTCAACTTCTTGGGGGAAAAAAAGGATCTTGCAAAGTTGGAATTGATTAATTGAACTTTTTAGTCCCACCCAGTCTATGGTTACCACCACAGTCACGCCCACCCAATGGGCCACACCCACCCAATGGGCCACACCACCCGGCACCCAACGATGCATAAGTGGGTTTTGGGTTGCAGTTTGGCCATTTGGTCTCTAAAAAGTTCTCCATCACTACACTAGTGCCCCCCTGCAGATCATGACCACCAGCTTAGACAATGAAGCTAGAAAAGTAGGACTAAACCTGAACTTTTTTATTAGGTGTAATGCCAGAAAAGCTTGATGAACAAACTATATATTTGATTTTGCATGTGGCAACAGCGGCAAGAATTATATACTGGAAAAATGAAGAAATACCACCAGAGAAAGACATTAAAAAAATACTAGTCTGTGTGGAAATGGACAGACTTACTTTGAGGTTGAAAGAAGAATATTTTCAAACTTGGGACTTATTTTATCAATGGCTGAAGAAACAAACTAGGGATTAGGAATTTAATCTGTATTAGTAAATGATAAACTCAGACAACATGTTTGTTGAATAAGCACTGTTGAATTGTATTAAAAAATCAATAAAAATTAAAGAAAGAAAAATAAAAGTAGGACTACATATTAGTGCAGCTAAGGCCAAAGTCATGTTGATTGGGAGTCACCCTCCAAACACATTAATAACAACTGGTCAACAGCCAATAGAACATGTCCAACAGTTTACATACCTACTGTAGGTGGCATCTTGTTACAAGATGGTAGCATAGATGTAGATGTCAAACACAGAATTGGTAAAGCCTTAGCAATAAATCATACTCAGCTTATGATCTATTTGATTAGTTCCAACAATGGAAAAGAAGAACAACTTATAGTATTATAAGACAATTGTACCAACAGTGATTTGTCAGTGAAACATGGGCACAGCACAAAATTTCAATGTCTTCCCTTAATGTTGCCTATGGAGAATTCTGGGTGTCACTTGGTGTGACTGTGTCACTAATGAGGAAATTTTCCACCACAGTGGATCCAGATAGTTACAGGCCATTGTGACAGAATTTTGAATGCACCTAGCTGGCCATATTCTTTGTTTGCCAGAATACTGATAACTGAAAAATACTATACGATGATGGGAGCCACCAGAGGAAAAATGGAGATGGGGGTAGACCACGCAAAACTTGGTGTCAGATGTTTAAAGATGATTTATTGACAGTGGACATCAAATGGGAAGATGCCAAAGATGCTGCTACAGATAGGATTCATTGGAAGAAGCTTGCTGTCTTATGCGTTTTGCGCGAAATGAACCAATGATGATGATGTTCTACAAAACTGTTATGGAATAACTTTCAGACTGAAGGGGATGAACAGGCTAAGTGTGAGGAAGAGGTCAAAAGCATCATAAGTCATGAGTCCTTGCATACCCACAAGAGGTTTAAGTCTGGCCCACCTTGAATGACTTAATTCCCGCTCATTTCTCTTGACCGTTAGTAGTTCATATTTTTGTAGAGACCTTAAGCTTGCAATAAATCTTTATATTCATTTGAACTGCCTGAATCTCCTGATTTCCCCGGTGCTTGACATTGACCTCATATTCAGAGCCAAAGCTATCATGTTCCCTGACCATTCATTATATACCACAATTATATTTATGTGATGCTTTCTAAACTTCAAAGGTTAATATGTGTATCAGAGGGGGGATAATCATTTACAGGTCTGGCTGCTGAGAAAGACTCTCATTCTTACAACAAATGGATCAATACTTTGTTTATCCTATAGCCTCTTGGCACACAGTAGAAAACATCATTTTTGACAAGTAACAGAAAAATGTATACACATTGCCTTTTGGTGAGCCAGGGATAGAGAGAGAACAAGGTCAAGTGTTTATGGCTTCATGGAATGGCCAGTGGCCTGGTCAGGCACAGGAAAATGGAGACTCATCCAATGGTGCTAAATCCATCAAAATTAAGAAACTTCATATGCTGGCAGATCAGATGTAAAAGAGAGTTGGAGGGGGAGAAGGAAGAAATAGAAGAAGATTCTTCTTAATTATTCGCAGCAGGCTGCCCCAAAAAATTATACAAGGTTGCAACATCTTCCTGAAATGATCTACTCAGAGGAAAGGACAATGATTAAATGGCTCATAATAACAGTAAAATAAATAAATAAAAGATTTTAAATGCGTGGTTGTTGTGAAACAAGACCTCTTGTGCAAGGTCAGCAGCAGCAGTCTGGAGTAGCCTCTGGGGTTGGGGCAGAGGCGAAGTGGGGGGGCTCTGTCTCGTTCTCAGAAGTCGGCAAGAACATTCTGGCCCAAGATACTAGGCAGGCAGAACAGACATACAGGAGGCCCAGGCATCTTTTCTTCCCTCTGTGCAGTGACTCTCCTGTCAGTGCTAATTATCTGTGCAGCTGTAGACACAAAGAAGGAATCAGATCAGATGAACTTTTCACCATGTAAACAGCAGGAGAGGAGAGGCAGGAAGAAGAAAGCAGGGAAGAATCTTTATGGATTGAAGCTCCCGCAAATATTGAAAATTAAATCACCCACAAAGGTAGAGGTGGGAAATCCTTTTTAAGAAAAATTACACCCACTCCCTATCTGGCAGAGAAAGGCAATCGAAAGCAATTATATGGGCCCCTCAAAGTTTCCACAGGAGGTGTTAGATGAATGGTACACCGATCAGAACAGACCGGATTCATCAGGACAACAAGAGGCTTCAAACAATGGTTCCTGCCAAAGAGAAAGGGAGAGTGAGATGAAAGAATCCAAATGGATACAAACAAGAAAGCCTGCAGAGTCCAGCCAAACAAACAAGTGACATTGTTTGTGCAATGGGCTGGAATAACAACATTTGATACCAGAGACATACTTGCTGCACTTTAACTATTGTTCCACTGAGAAGCTGCTGTCATACAAGAAAGAACACAGCTATTACAGTTTGGGAAGCAGGATGCTATTCAAACCCCATAAAATCCAACAAATTGGGGTGATTTTGTAGTTTTTTATTAAGCATTTGCAAACAATTCCATTTGGTATTGTGAAACACATATTGAAAACCACATGTGAAAGAAGTCAGTCATTCAAGAGCTTATTTATTATTAGAGACTCATCTACAAGCAGGGAATCACAAATGTAATCTTCTGAATTGTTCCCTTGAGCCAACATAAGAGATCATTTAAATAATCAGATCATTACTCAATTCATGGATATAATTATTAAATTTTATCTAGTATGGACTGAAAGACAATTGAGCTCTAGTACCAAAATTAACCGAAGTGCCAAGCCACTAATACAGGGGTTCTCAACCTTGGCAACTTTAAGACTTGTGGACTTCAACTCCCAGAATTCCTCAGCCAGCCATTCTGGGAGTTGAAGTCCACAAGTCTTAAAGTTGCCAAGGTTGAGAACCCCTGCACTAATACAAGAATCCACAGGTAATATTACAACATTCAGCGGTGTCATAAGTATGATATAAAATTATTTCTGATAATAAAATTCACAAGAGAGAGAGATACAATTTTGCAGAATAAACGGAATACATGAAAATAAACCTGCAAATAGAAAGAAACTTATATATAAATGGAAACTCATTATGTGTAGTGTCCGTAAGAAAGTAAACAAGAAAATAGGTCCTGAACAAAAACTGTATTCTATCCATCTGACTGTTTTCTGCCTTGTGAGTACAATAGGATGACAGAGAGTTTGCTTGACATGGAGAAAACAAATTATTCACACACCCCTTGCAAATTATTTAGCCACAAAGAAATGAAGATAAAAGGAGAGTGTAAAGAATAAAACAGCTTGGCAAAGCAATCAGAGGAACAATACTAACTAGAAAAGATGAAAAATGAAAGAATGTCAGTAGGAAAACACTACCAGGAACAATCATCCATAATACATTGAAACTACCTAACATATCAATTCAATCCCTATAAAATAAAAATGCCACAGAAAACATCATTTGAGAAAGCTCTGATAGTTTTTTTTAACCCAGATTCCTTTTTTAGTTGCAACATAGTTCTCCCACCTATGCAGTATTTTATCCAGTATGGAGCCATATACTTTTTCCTTTCTCTACTGTCCCATGGGTCTCTGAAAGATTAGAATAATGAAAATTATTGTGATTATGTTATGAAAAATTCATTTAGTTTGCATATGAAGTAAAAAAATGCCTATCTATGTCCACTTGAGAGGAAGAGCCTGTTCAGAAATATCAGTGTACAGGAGAGAATTATTTACCACCACATATTTCCCTATGTTGATTATCTGTATTTATATAAGTCAGTTGTCTGCATTTTGCCCAATTCTCTTGTGTTCAAATAAGATAAAGACAAAGAACAGAGTTATGGCTTTCAAGGTTTGTGTCGTGGCACTGAAGTTGTCTTATGTCAGAGTACTCTGGTTATTCGTCTTGCTAAATGAAGTATAGCTCCAAGCAGTGGTGGGATTTAAATATGTGAACAACCGGTTCTCTGTGTGGATGCCGCTTCTGGAAGTCCATTCTGGACCTGGCAACAAAAAATTAGCTACTGATTCTGCCGAAGTGGTGCGAACTGGCTGAATCCCACCACTGGCTCCAAGATGCCCAACATGATGCTGCCCAAGGCCACAAATATTTCTTTTGGTGTCTATCACATTCCCTACTCAAGTGATTGTTTTAGAGAACAAAACTATTTTAATTTTAAAAATAGGAAACTGACATATTTCAAAAGGGGCTCCAAAATAGGACCAAAATAAATAAAAGTGGTAGGGAGTAGGGCATAATATTCTAGTAAGGGAGAGTTTTGTAATTAACTGGTCATGCATCTCATGGCAGTTATTTTTTGAACAGGCAGCTGTACAGGTCCTCAGTGTGTACCAGTACTGTGTGTGTGCACCTTCCTTCCTTCCTTCCTTCCTCCCTCCCTCCCTCCCTCCTTCCCTCCCTCCCTCCCTCCCTCCCCCCCCCTCTCTCTCTCTCTCTCTCTCTCTCTCTTATATGCCACCCATAAATATTATCATGTTGGTAAATATCATGTTAATACAGCATCTAAATCTGTTTTCTGTAAGTAGTGACAAAAACAGTTACCACGTAGATGAAAGAAGAATGGCCAAATTGGTTTTTGTGAAAATTCTACTATCTTTCTCCATACTAAAAGCCTCCTTAATGACTTTCATTATTATTTTAGCTGCTCTTTTTTATCTTATTCTCTGCCTTTATTTCAACCTCTTTCTTTACAGTACTTTGCTTTTAAGGACAGGAACTGAAACTGTACAGATGATTCTAAACAATCAAATTAAGAATCTTCTACAGCCTTATGCAGAATTCTCAAAAATCATTAGACATTGCTTTAAATAGTCCAAACACTACAACTGAAAAGCATTTCCAAAGTTTAAGTATGGATATACCTTGGGTTCCTAGATTCATTTCTGTTCTACCATACCCTAAATGTATGACCTTTAAATTCAATCAGAAATAGATATTTTAAAACTATAAAGGACCCCTGGGCATCCATTTTTCATGAAAATTTCCTGGAACTATGAGAATATACATGCCCTTTTAACCTTCAACAATATTTCCCTTAATCTTGATGCCCTTTATTTTCCTAGCTAAAACAAAAAACAAAAAGTATGTGGCAAAGGGGATTTGTTTACTTTAGCTCCCCCACTGAAAGCTGTCAGGACAAGGAACCTGTATTCAAACACATTAAGTTACCAGGTTCAGAGAATTTAAAGGAAAGCAAAATGGTCGAAGTGGAAGACTTTGCAAAGGCTACCTAGTTCAGTTTCTGCATTGGTCTAGAAAGATGGTATTTTTGACAAATAGTTTATTCCATGGAAGGAAAAAAATGTATACTTGGTTAATATCTTTGTCCTCATATTTATTTATTTGATTTATTAGCAATATTTTTAGGTCATTCAGTCATCAAGCAACATATAATAATGTAATCTATTATTCATATTATTTCTGATTGATAAATAATACATACAAAATATACTATAGTAATAAATCATAAAAACTATGATCTCTTAAAACACCAAAACAAATAGATTCATCCAAAGCTCAAATACATCTCCCAATGTAGTCTCAGTCCCCAAACACAGATTGGAAAGACCCATTGTTAACTGATTGGCCTTGGCCTTGGTCAATACAAGGCCACCGCTTTAACAATATTAAAGTAAACAACATTAGTCAGAAGATTATGTTAAGAGGCATTAGTTATAGAACATATACATTCAACATTGGGTGTTAGTTTTTGTAAACATTTGATTTGTTAACCCTTCCTCCCTCCTCCCATCGAGCCTCAGCTAAACGCCAGCTGCATTCTGTTTGATTGGTGTCTCTGTTGGATATAGTCTATCCACTGTTTCCAGTCCGTCAAAAATTGTTCATTGGTGCGATTTTTCAAGTATGCTGATATTTTCGCCATTTCCGCCAAATTTGTTACTTTCACAGTCCATTCTTCAATAGGCGGTATTTCCGGATTCTTCCAGTATTGTCCCACCAACAATCTTGCTGCTGTAATCAAGTTCAGAAATAAGGTTGTCTCTGAGGTAGTGAAATCCTTTGTGATCCCTAACAGAAAAACCTGAGGTAAAAATTCTATACGCTTTTTAAAAATGGTTTGGAGTGTCCACCATATCTTCCTCCAGAATGCTTTGATTTTTCTGCATGTCCACCATATGTGAAAGTAAGTAGCCTCCCCGTCCCCACACCTCCAGCATTTGGGCTGGGAGTCCGGGTAAATGAGTGATATTTTTTTCGGGTCTAGGTGCCATCTATAGAACATCTTGTAGAAGTTTTCCCTTAAGTGTTGCGATTTCGTGAATTCTACATTCCTCACCCAGATTTTCTCCCACGTGTCCATGGTGATAGAATGCCCAAAGTCTTGTCCCCACTTTATCATACAGTTCTTGACTAGCTCGGTTTCAGAGTCCATTTCTATCAGAATGCTGTACACTCGTTTGATGTGCCTGATCCCCTGTTCTCTAATCTGTTTAATTAGATTCTCGTTGGTCTGGGAGAAGCCCTTCTTCTTATCTTTACGCCACCTTGATTGCAGTTGTATATATGATAGCCAGGTACCTCCTATTCCTCTGTTTGCTAGCGTTGCATGGGGTTTCAAGAGGAACCCATTTTCTTCTCCCAGTACAAGTTCACTGTAGGGCACCACTTCTTGCCCTTGGGATGTGTTCATATCCCCTGTTGCGTGTCCGGGGATCGTCCAGATGGGAATCTTGTCGTGTAGGAGGTGCTTGTATTTCTTCCAGACCCATAACAATGGGATTCGTAGTGGGTTCTCCTTGAAGTTCCTGTCTGCCTTTTTGTCGTATACTAAGTATGCGTGCCAGCCGAATAGTAGACCATGCCCCTCAACATTCAGAATTCTATCATTTGTCATGTTGATCCAGTCACTCACCGCCACCAATGTCGCTGCATAGTAGTATAGCTTTAGATTGGGCATTTTGAGTCCCCCTCTCTCCCTTGCGTCTTGGATGATTTTTAGTTTCACCCTCGGTCTCTTGCCGTCCCAAATAAATCTGATGATGCCCTTCTGCCAGTTGTCTAAGTCCGCATCCTTCTTGAGTATGGGTAGCATTTGAAAGAGAAATAAAAATCTGGGTAAGACGTTCATCTTTACTGCCGCTATCCTGCCCAGCAGGGACAGACGTAGTGATTTCCAGGTCTGTTTATATCTTATTCCACAGGACCTCGTAGTTATTCTTGTATAATTTCGCATTTGTTGATTCTATCTCCACTCCTAAGTATTTGACTTTCTTGACTATTTCACAACCCGTTATTCTTTCCAGGTTCCGTTTTGCTTTGTTGTCTAGGTTTTTGACTAGCATCTTTGTTTTTGATATATTTACTTTGAAGCCTGACACCCTACTATAGTCTTCCATTATCTCCATCAATTTCCTTGCTGACTGTGCTGGTTGCGACATTGTCACCAGCAGGTCATCCGCAAAGGCACATAGTTTGTAGACTTGCTGTTTAATCTGTATGCCCTGTACGTCTTCTGCCACTCTTATCCTGTTCAGTAAAACTTCCAGTGTTAGGACAAATAGTAGGGGTGACAGCGGGCACCCCTGTCTCGTGCCTCTCTCTATGTTGAATGGGTCTGTTAGGTCTCCGTTCACAATGATCTGGCCTGTTTGTTTCTGGTAAATTGCCCTTATGGAGTTGAGAAACTGTGCTCCCATTTTCATCTTCTGGATCAGGTTCGTCAGGAATGGCCAATTCAGTCTGTCGAAGGCTTTTTCTGCGTCCAGAAACATAAGGGCGGCTGGTACCTGTTTGTGCCTGTCCAAGTACTCTATTATGTTCAACAGCTGTCTCACATTTGTTTTCATCTGGCGTCCTTGTATAAATCCCCTTTGGTCCGGGTGTATTGTTTTCGTAGTACAGTCATTAGTCTATCGGCCAGAATTTTTGTGAATATTTTGTAGTCCATGTTAAGTAGTGAGATGGGTCTGTAATTTGCGGGTTGTGTAGTATCTTTCCCCTCCTTGGGGATTAATGAAATATAGGCTGCTTTCCAGGATGGTGGAACTTGGCCTCCTTCTTGTATATTGACAAATAGCTGTCTAAGGGGTTCTAACATCTCTTCCTGGAGACACTTGTAATAAGTCGCTGTTATCCCATCCGTCCCTGGCGATTTTCCTGGTTTCAGCTGTTTGATCGCTGAGTGTATTTCCTCCTTTGTGATTGCGGCATTCAGGGCCTCTCTCTGTGTATCGGTGATTGCCTGTATCTTTTCGTTTTGTAGAGAAGTTTCTGTCTCTTTGTCCTGTGTCTTCTCCTTGGCGTATAGCTTCGAGTAGAACTCTGTGAAGGCTTTCTTAATGGTTACTTGTCGAAATTCCTCCTTGCCTTTATATTCTATCTTTTCAATTATGCGGGATTTCTGTTTCTTTCTTAGGATGTAGGCCAGCCATTGACCCGGTTTGTTGGCCTTGCAGAATGTCTTGTGTTTTGCATATTGTATGTTCCTCGCAACTTGGTCTGCCATCAACATGTCAAACTGCTTTCTTAAGATCTTAATTCCTTCTTTGGTGATTTTGTCTTCTGGTCTTTTTATTAATAGCCTCTCTTTCTTGCTTATCTCCTCTTCTAGCTCTTTTCTTTTTCGTTCTTGTTGGCGGCGGTGCCTTTTATTCATGTCCATAAGAATCCCACGCATGTACGCCTTGCTGGCGTCCCAGATCATTTCTATCGGTGTTTCGTTGTTCATATTTATGCTGAAGAATTCCTTCATAGCATTTTTGCATTCCGCCACCTTTTCTCCATGTCTAAACAGGTTTTCATTAATTCTCCAGCATCTCTTCTGTCTCACGCCGTGTCTTAGTTCCATCTTCACCGGATTGTGATCTGTTAGCACTTTGGGCAGGATTTTCACCGCGTTTAGACAAACTAACAGGTCGCTTGATGTTAATATAAAGTCAATTCTGGAGAATGACTGATGTCTGTCGGAGAAAAAGGTGAATTCTTGCTCTTCGCCGTGCCGTTCCCTCCAGACGTCTGTCAGTACAAGGTCTTCCTTCATGTCGAAGAAAGATTTAGGCAACTTGGAGTGCTTCTGTGGGTTAGGTTTTGTTTTCTTCTTGTCTAGGGCAATCTCTATGACCCCGTTCCAATCTCCCAGAATAATACATGATTTGTAGTTGAGTTGTGTTAACTTCTTGTGTATCTTTTTGTAAAATTTTCCTTGTTGTTGATTTGGTGCATATATGCCCATCACTAGAATTTTATTGTCATCCTGTGTCACTTCGATTGCTAGGTATCTACCCTGGGAATCTGACTTTATTAGCTTGGCTATTACATGTTTCCTCACGTATATAACAATCCCATTCTTCTTTCGTGGTGCCGCTGCGACAAAATGTGCACCTAGTCTGTTGTTGATTAAGTATTTCTGGTCCGCTGCTCTGATGTGTGTTTCTTGTAGGCAAATTATGTTGTTTCTTCCTTGAAACAGATAATGAAATATCTTTCTCCTTTTCTGTGGAGAATTTAGTCCGTTAACGTTCCATGTCAAGTAATTAGTTGCCATTGTCGGTTTCAGGATACTCTTGCAAGACCGCTTCTGTTCCATCTCTTGTGGTCTTCTTTGGTCTCGTTCCCATGGTATCCAGGTTGGTGCTCATGTTGTGTAGAGGGGTCGTACCTTGCTGCTCCATGTGTTTGGTAGTGGATCTTAGTATTCTGCTATCTGCCGTCTGTCCTGTTTCCTTGTTGTTGTTGCTTTCTATTCTCTGTGTCGCCGTGTCTTGAGTTGGTCCTTTCCTTTCTCTTGCTGCTGCGTCGGTCTGTATTTCTGGGTGGTTTGCTCGTTGTTCTCAGTCCCTTCCGCGTCCCAGTGGCCCTTCTGCTTCTTCTCTCATGTTGTGTTGAGGCTCACCTGCCTTCAATTCCTTTGCAAGAAATTCTCTGGCTTTCTGGACCGAGGTCAGGTAGCATCTTCTATTCTTGTAGAAAAGTGACATCCCCGTTGGGGCTTCCCATCGAAATCTCATGGCGTGTGATCTCAATTCGTCGACCAAAAATTGGTAGTCCTTTCTGTCTCGCAGCATCGTTGGGGGGATCTCTTTCAGTACTTTCACTTCCTGCCCCTCTATGTATAATCTCTTGTTGTAGGATGTGGCTGAGATGAGGTTCTGGAATCCCTGCGTCATAAAATGGATAACCATGTCCCTTGGCCGACGCCTGTCTGTTGCCTTCCATGCGCCCACTCTGTATATTCTGTCGAATTGCCCAACGATCTCTGTGGTGCTCTTTCCCAGAAATGTTGCTATGGCCTCTACAAAGGTTCCAAGCAGGTCTCCTTGGGCTTCATTTGGCTCCTCTTTCCAGCCTCTAAACCTGATCGCAGATGCCATCTGCCAGTATTGCATCATGGTGTACTGGTCTTGAGCCACCCCTTTCAGTTCTGCTATCTGTCCCTCTACATGGTTCTCCCTTTCTTCCATCTGCTTGTCCACCTTCTCTCTGATCTCCTGGAAGTTTTTCTCCATTTCCTCCCTTATGCCCTTGTAGTGTGCTTGCATCGCCTCCTTCATTTGGACCAGGTCTGCGGTCATCGCCCTGCGCTGCTCCTCCCACTTTCTCTCCAGCTCCCTACCCTGGTCCATCAGCATTTGTTTTAATTCTTTGCAATTTTCCTCCATCTTTTTTTCCATCCCATCCATCCTCACTATCAGCATCCCTATTACTTCTTTTAAGTCTTGTAATATGTGTGCTGTTGGGCTGGCTTGTGTGCATTGGTGGGTCTGGGGATCTGCCGTTGGATGGGAGGGTGTGGGGGTGGGTAGGGTGCTTCCTGGTGGTTTAGTAGGCTGGGTATGGGAGGATACAACTCCCATCGTTTCTGTCAGTTTGGTCTGTTTGGAGGCCATCCTGAGGTTATCTTCCTGTTGTCTTGGCACTGTTTTGGTTTCCAAGTTGGACCAGACTGGATACTAGGTTGTGATCTGGTGATGATCCAGTAGTCTAGCCTTTCCAGGGGGGGGCTTCAGGGTTTAGGCCAGTGGTTCTCAACCTTTCTGAGATTGAGACCCCACTTGCCCCGCCCATGTGCGTCGTGACCCCGACACGGGGGTGCGCGCGTGTGCGCGCGTGCGCAAAAAAAAATTGATTTTTTTTAAAAATAAAAAAAACAAAAACAAAATGGCGGCCGTGACGGGCGGATCTGCGCATGCGCGGATCGGCCCATCGCACGCGCCATGCATGCGCGCATCCACCCGTCACGGGCCGCCATTTTGTTTTTATTTTATTTTATTTTATTTTATTTTTTTAAATTTTTTTTTAATTTTTTTTCCGGCGCGATGGGTGGATCTGAGCGTGCGCGGTGCGCGCGCGCCAAAAAAAATTTAAAAAATTAAAAAAAATAAAAAAAACATAAAAATAAAAAAAACAAAATGGCGGCCGGCGGTGCCCGGCGACCCCCGCGAAATGGTCTCACGACCCCAAATGGGGTCGCGACCCCAAGGTTGAGAACCACTGGTTTAGGCAGTGTAGGGGTAAGAGCCTATAGACAGGCAGTTCTGTGTTCAGGGAGCCTATTCAGGGCCTTTGCCTTGGCTTCATCTTCACTCCCCTCTGCCAGCCGGTTCCTTCTCTTTGTTCTTTTCTGGCTCTTTCTTGCCCCTCTTTCTCTGCTTTCTTGCCCAGGTCACCTTCTCCTGTCTTCTGGCAGCCTGTGTTTGCAGATCCCTTCTGCCTTTCCTTTATAGCGCTCCAGGGTGCCTTCCAGCTTTTTTTTCCTCCCACCTTCTTCCCTGGTATATCCTGCCCTCTGTTGAGTCTCTGGGGCTCCCTTTCTGGTGGGTCTGGGGCGCAGCGCGTGGGGTAACACTCACCAGTCCCTCTGCCTGGGTCTTCCCCCGCCGTCTGTTCCTTTGCCGCCTCCTTTTCAATACTCAAAATATCCACTTTTATTAGCAAAGTTCTTGGAAATCCAAGAATCCAAGCCATCCCTTCTGAAGCTAAAGTTGTTTTTCTTTCAGAATCACTCACCTACCCATCCCTCCAAATTCCTTTCTTTATTCCACTACCCTACTATATGTCTATAATATTGCATCGCAAAATATGCACATCTAGTAAGTCCATGATTGAAACCATTTTTTCTTAAAACTATTCTTTACTTCTTTCATCTGTCCAATAGCACTGAAGCATAAGTCAGAATCTTGTAAATTAAAGTTCCATGCCCTAATCTAGTTCATAAATCTGTATTGACCTTATATTTAAAAATCTTTTTTGCTTTCCACCACTATATAGAATAGGTCCTATACCATCGCAGGCATGTGATTGTCTAGTCTCTTCTTAAAAATCTCCAGTGATGGAGCGACCACGATTTCTGGAGGCAAGCTGTTCCACTGGTTAATTGTCCTCACTGTCAGGATGTTTCTCCTTAATTCCAGGTTGCTTCTCTCTTTGATCAGTTTCCAACCATTGTTTCTCATCCTTCCCCTCTGGTGATTTGGAGAATAATGTGACCCCCTCTTTTTTATGGCAGCCCCTCAAATACTAGAATACTGCTATCATGTCTCCCCTATTTCTTCTTTATACTAGCTACACCCATGTCCTGCAGCCATTCTTCGTACTTTTTAGTCTCCAGGCCTTTGATCATTTTAGTTGCTCATCTGAATTTTTTCCAAACTCTCAACGTCTTTTTTGTGATATGGTGACTAAAATTGGCTACAGTATTCCAGGTGTAGTCTTACTAGGATTTTATAAAATGGTACTAATACTTCGTGTGATTTTGATTCTATGCCTCTGTTTATAAACTCAGGATTGTATTAGCTTTTTTTATTGCTGCTGCACATTGCTGGCTCATAGGATCGTCCATTAGGACTCCAAGGTCCCTCTCACAGTTACTGTTTTTGAGCCAGGTCTTGCCCAATCTGTACTTGTAGCTCTGATTTTTCCTGCCTAAATGTAAAACTTTGCTTTTCTCCACATTGCAGCTCATTTTGTTGGATAGGGCCCATTGTTCAAGTTTGTCAAGATCTTTTTGGATCCTGAGTTTGTCTTCTGGGGTGTTGGCTACTCCTGTCAGTTTGGTGTCATCTGCAAATTCGATGAGTTCCCCTTCAATTCCCTAATCAAAGTCATTTATGAAGATATTGAAGATTACTGGGCCTAAGATGGAACCTTGTGGTACCCCACTGCTTACTTCTCTGGAGTAAAAAGTCTGGCAATGAACACTGCTACCAGTATACTTGCCAAACTGGCACAAATAGACATCTTATGGATTGAAATGGTAAACTGATATATCATGGGCAATTCATAATTTCCTCATCATACAATTTTCCTCTGACACAGCAAATCAGAAAGGACTAGCCATTTCTTGCCTTCATTTACCCCCATTCACAACATGTATTGCACTAGGATGTGGCGAACCTGTGGCACGGGTGCCAGAGGCGGCACTCGGAGCCCTCTCTATAGGCACACGTGCTGTTGTCCCAGCCTCATCTTCCTCCATGACCCCCTCCTCTCCAGCAGGCCCCCTGAAGGAGAGTTGCCCTCGAGCATGGCCCACATGGAGCAGCGCAGCCAAGGACATGGCAGCCAGGCAGCGTAAACAAGACTCTGCCCTCACACCCCATCATGCAGTTGATGCTGCAGGGTGCAGGCAGAGGGTGTGGCCACCATAGCACTGCTGGGATGCCTGGGCGATCTGCGGCGGGCCCTGGAGGTGGTGAGTGGTCCTGTGGGCAGGCGGGGTGGGGGATGGGGGCAGAGCAGGGGCGGGGCAGGGGGTGGGGCAGGGGCGGGGCCAGTTTTTGGGCACTCGGTCTCTAAAAGGTTCACCATCACTGCACTAGGATGTAGAAACAGAGTTCCAGTATATGTCAGAGATTTTCCCAGTTACAGCAGTGAAGATAAAAGCTCTGTTTACAAACTGAGTTTTCCTTTCTATTGAATTTAAGGAATAAACTTCCACAGTTTAGAATCCTTTATTGCATAGTGCATCTCCTTTGCTAATAAGATACCTTCAGGACATGCATTTATTATTTGTTAAATGCATATCCACACTTTTTATAAAAATAGGTCAAGACTTATCTAAGGTTTAAAAATAATCATCAAAAACTGCTATCTCAGAATCTAGAGTAAAAAACTGAAGAATCACTCTGTGAGTGAGATGGACAATGATAAGATTAGATAGATAGATAGATAGATAGATAGATAGATAGATAGATAGATAGATAGATAGATAGATAGATAGATAGATAGATAGATAGATAGATAGATAGATAGATAGATTTTCTTAACTAACAAACATTATAGGAAAAAAGTTCAAATCAGAATCAGAATATTAAATCCATTTTATTTTTAGGTTTTTTAAGTCCAAACTGTAATTACAGAATCTATGCCAAATGTTTAACTGAATCACATACATTCACATTAAATGAAAAATGTTAAAGGAAAAATGTTAAAGTGTCATTAATAAAATTCACAAAATAAAACATATTTTATCTCCAACAATCTTTTGAATAAGGGAAAATGATGTTTCCTATATTAGTAGCTGATTTTAGCTATTTTAGTAGTACCAAAACAAGTGAAATACATATGCAGTCCAAACAAAGCATTTAACCTTAAACGATCTGCTCTGCAAAACCTATTCTCAGGCTGAATATATTGCTATCATCCTACCACAGATTGCAAAGGAAGAACGTGGGTTGTCATAATGAATGGAATCAAACCAAACCCACTCACAGGACTGATTTTATGCAGGTTTACTTGGCACTTTTATTTCAGAATTGCTGTTGTCCCAGTCCTGACATGAATATTTTCTTTTCACTTTTTATGAAAATGTGAGCTTTTTTTAAAACAAAAATGTATAAATCATAAGGGAAATAAAACTTGTATTAAAATCAGTTTGAAGATAAAAATCACTCACTTCAAAGCAAGCAGAATGATATAAGAAGACATGGAATATCACTGAAAGTTACTTTAAAAAAAAAGCAAAAGAGGAAGACAGATAGTGGCTAGAGTTACAATTCCATTGTATACCTATCTGGGTATTAACCTCAGTAATACATATAAGGTCTATGGTGAACACTAAATATATTATACACAGGAGCAAGTCCTCTCAATGCAATAGCACTAATAGCCTAAATGTGAATAGAATCATAACTTACTGAAAAATGTTAATTGTTAAAGTATAATCAAAACTATTTAGATCCCCAGCCAGTGTCAGTCAGGGAAGGCATACTAGGGGCTGAGGACAGTGGAGTCCCAGGCCTCTCAGGCATTGGGGGAGGTGGTCCAGACAGAGAGCTACCTGCCAGCACAGACACACAGGTGCTGACTGGCAGTGGTGCTGATAGGCAGCCAATCTCCTCTGATGAGGCCCAGCTGCCAGCTCCACTGATCCAAGGGCAAGGAGAGTGGAGCGTAGGCAAGCCCAGAGAAGGGCTGCAAGACTACTCGGGAAGAGGTCGCCCCACCCCTCCTCACAAGGAACACCTGTAGGAGAGTAACTTAAGGAGAACCGGTGGGGAGGCTGTCTTTGCCAGGAACAATTGTTTGCTTTGGCTTACACTCCCCTGGCTTTTATTTGTGCTTGTTGCTGTTTGTCTTGCTTTGCCCTGCCTCGCTTGGAAGATGGCTTTTCGCATCTTGTTTTGGATCTCGCCCTTCTCTTGAGGCCTACGTTTGGTCTTTGCTTCACTGGGGCTTTGGAACTGCTTCTTTTCTGGGACCTGTTTCTTGTCCTGAGGACTGCCCTTGTCTTGTACCTGGACCCTGCCTGGTGGATTGGACTTGGAATCCTGGACCTTGCCCTGTGAGCCTGTTACTACTCTGGGGGCTTTCTTTGTACTACCAGGGCTGTGTTTGGGAAACGAAGGAGGCTGCCTTCAGGGTAGTGTGAGGATGAAGCTTAGCAGTTGTTGAAAGGCCATTGGCTGGAACATTTGTTAAGAGAAATAAAGGACTTGCCTTGAACACCTGGGTCATAACAGCTATCAAGGTATTATTATTGCTGCTATTTTGTTTAATTACATGCAATGTAGATGGACCAATCCAGTGGACTCTAGATGGCTTACAATATATAACACCAGATTAAAACAATTAAAATATTTAAAAAGAGAGAACAAGACAGCCCTGACTGAAATTAACCATTGAAATATCCCCTCCCAGCATATTATACATGTATATATGTATATATAATACATACTGAAGTCTATGTGAATCTCCTTATCAACAAAAAAACAAACCCCTTTTTGATGTATACACCAGGTTGTTGAGTGCATCCAATTCATCTTTTATGCTTCTTGGTGGTAAACTAAACATTATTATAACTAGAACACTATAATAATAGATTATCATTTAGTTTTAATGATGAAGTGGATCACGGTACTCAAAATGTCATGCACTAATGAATGTGCAGGTATAATGATGCTACAAGACTCTTTCCCTATATTTGCTGCAAACCCTCTGGATGCTTAAATGTCGTGCTTTTGGTTTTCTCCATTTGTCATCATAACATCCTTCAGCAGAATTCATCGGTGAAACATGCTTACAATTAATAAAATAAATTATAATGTTCAGAATGTTAATTATTACAATGTGGATATCTTATGAGATGGGAAGGATATCCTGAAAAAGTATCAATAATTTCAGGAGAAGAACAGAGCAGCTGGGAGGAAGCAGGTCATTTTTTTTAAGTTTGTTATATTTTTCTTCCATGTTATATGTTTGCATTTAAATATAAAGGCTATCCATTAATATAATAAAGTAGTGTCATTAATAAAAAATATCCTACAAGATTAAATAAGTCTTCCACTACTCCTGTTCTAGCATGCCAGTCAAATCTTAAAAGTCTATTGAGCATCATTCTGTTTGCTAATTAGGGCTGATGCCCCTTTAGCTATGGGAAAAGGTTGACTCTTAACTATTTTGTTACTCCTTTCATTGATAGTACAGATGGTGCTTTGTGATTCACTGATCATTTGGATCACTAGAGCAGATTATATTTTTGGCATAAGTCTGTAACAGAAACACTGTTTTGTTTTCAAACATTCAGAAGAATAGGAAGGGGGGGATGTTTATGAAAGATTTTTTTTAGAAGATTCAGCCTGTTGTGAGTTTAGACAACAATCTGCTATAAGATAACCTTGCTTAGTTTAAAGATAGCAGCTTCACTCCATTCATGCAGTTCAATGCCCTATAATTCAAATTTTAACAAGAGGTATCAAAATGTGATGAAAACTAAATCTGCCAATTCACTACTGTATTCCATTCAGTCGTGGGATTCAGCCAGTTCGCACCACTTCAGCAGAACCGGTAGCTAATTTTTTGTTGCCCAGGCCCAGAATGGACTTCCGGAAGCAGCATCCACACAGAGAACCGGTTGTTCACATATTTGAATCCCACCACTGATTCCATTGTGTGGTGTTTCTCCCTACTCTTTACAAAAACATGTTGTGAGAGGCATTTATTTTTATTTATTAAATTGATATGCCATCCATCTCACAAATATATATGAACGAATGAAAAAATCAGGATAACAGTTTAAATTATGTTTAATTTAAGTGGGGAGGATGGCTGATTCAGGCTAATCATTTATTTATTTTCTTGGGCATACAATAAATAATTGGATGAAATAATTTTTATATTTTTTTTTTAAAAAATACAAAGTAAGAATGTAGTGCCTACCTTGGAAAAAGAATATGCTGTGAAAATCTATGTACACTCTGAGAATAGAGGATGGCAGCCCAAACACTTCCTCAAACTATCTCTCATTTATCCTTTATTTCTCCAAAGAAAATCATTTCAAGGATAAGGTGGATTCATAAGGTGGATCCATTTTAGAACATTCATATCACATGAAGGCTAAAAAAGAAATGATTCTACGATACTGTTTTAGTTCAGTCATAATATCTGAACAATTCACAGATCGGAATACTTTTCGTAACACCAAATAAAGAATTTTAACTTTGACTGCTGTAAATATTGAGGACTCTAGGATTTAATTTCCCTTGAAAATTGGAAGGCTGATTTGGCTTTGACTGCACTAATAGATATTGTATAAATCAGGGGTTCTCAACCTTGGCAACTTTAAGACTTGTGGACTTCAACTCCCAGTATTCCTCAGCCAGCTTTGCTGGCTGAGGAATTCTGGGAGTTGAAGTCCACAAGTCTTAAAGTTGCCAAGGTTGAGAACCCCTGGTATAAATGATGTTAAAAGGGAATGCCTTGCCTTCAAATATTTATAATCCTACAATCTCAGGGACATCAATAGTTAGGCTGTGAGGAGTATGTGTGTGTGTGGGAGGGGGGATTCTTGGTGACTGCTTGGACTAGCCTGTGCACTTTTGCTGGCAAGGCTTTTCAGAAGCGGTTTGCCATTGCCTGCTTCCTAGGCCTGAGAGAGACTGACAGGCACAAGGTCATCCTTCGAAGGCTTTGTACCTAAGACAGAATTACAACTCACAGTCTCCAGTTTCTAGTCTGGTGTCATTACACCAAACTGGTTCTACTGCTAGCCTGAATTACACTGGTACTATTGATTTGATATTGCTATTGCTATGGTTACACTGGCACCATTGGTTAATGTTACTAAAGAAATAAGCATAAATTTTACATTTCTTTTCTACTGACAGCATAGAGGGAACTCACAGAAAAAAATCACAAATTCCATACTTTAATAACCTTCTATTGGTCTGCTATGATGAGCCCCCAAAACCTGATGTCATATAAGCCATTTTAATACTGTTTTGAAAGCATTTATTCTGTATCTCCAGAAAATTGCTTTATGTCTGGAAATAAATTCTTACTCTTCTAATTTTTTCCAAAAATTACTAGTGGACAAAAGAGTGGCTGCAGCAAAATGTCAGTAAGACATGGGAAAAACAGTTCAAATCAAAAGTAGGCATCCATCAAGCCTATGTTATGTTCTGAAGGAGTGATAAGAAAATATACAGTTTCTAGTCTTTATGGAGGCAGCAATGAATAAAAATTGCCTCCAGTTTTTAAGAGATTTAGAAGGTGCCTTTTCTGCATGCCAATGCCTGTCTCAGATAAGAAATTACTACACTATGCAGAGTACTCTGTGATGTTTGGCTGATTCAAGCATAATCAGACTTAAATGCAAGCAATCAGAAAGAAAATGTCTTCACAGGCACCTAATTTCCTGTACTAATTGGCACAATGTATTACTTTTTCTTCCAGGGGAAGAAAACAGTTAGGTTAAGATCTTTAAATGCACATTAAAGGACAAAATGCACATTCAGAAAATTCTCTTTAATTTCAAAGATAAAAGATGAAATTTAAAAGTTAGGAAAGGAGGAAATGTCTAAAATCAAGTAGAGCAACTATTTAAAAATGCATTTCTTGGAACGCATTATGCTTTCAGCATTATTCTCCAGAATTCTGCTACCCAGAAAAATAAAAAGGATCCAGATTCTGTAAATTAGGAGTGAAATTCACAGCATGATATAATGCCACATCCTCATTAAAGATAAGCCAGTTGTAATGGGAAGGCACAGGAAGATGTTATACATTCCTTTCTGAGTTTCATGATGCAAGTATCAGAATCAGAAACTTATTTATTTAAAATACTTATAGGCCACCCACTCAAAAATGTTTTGCCATCTGTCAAGGCCATGCACACATTGGCTTCTTAATCCAAGCTGGTGTCAGTTTGTCATTTGATTTGAAAACACCCACCCACACTCTTATTCTATTTTAACTTTTGCAAATCACCCTGAAAATTGCAGATAAAATAATAATTGAAAATCCTGATGTATAAACACAAATTGTTCCCTTGCAATGCTATATCCTGGGAAATATATCCTCTTAAAGTAGAGCAACATTGTCCATTGCAGAGATGCATGATCTGTGGACCCTTGAGTAACTTTTTCAAAAGTTCCTGCTGTATTCTAATTTTTAATATGAAATTATGTCCATGGAGAATAATCCAAGTAACTATATTTAAGACACATCTGCCATACTTGCAAATGTGAGACCCATGAATTGAAATAATGAATATTTCAAATTAAATCATACTAAATTTCACATTCTTTGGAATTAATCCTACCCAATTTTTGGAGTGCAGTTTACAGTCATGAGATGTTTCAGTAACAGGTCTAATAAAAATATGATAATGTAGATTGTGATAAAGATACGGGTAAGCGCTTAGGCAGGTAAGGCATAGTTCTAGTTCAATAGCCCCTAACCTTTGAGGCTTGGAGGTCCAGTTGGGCAGGTGGCAGGTCGGCGCACATGTGCTCACAGTTCATGCAGCCTTTGGGTAAGTGACAGGCCAACATGCACACATGCAGTTTGACTTGTGTGGGCAGTGGGCTGGTGCACACACACGCCTGCCCCCACTGGCCTGCCGAGGTTGAGTTGCATGCACACACGTGTGCTCCAGCCAGCCATTCCGCAACCCAATTCCAAACAGGCCATGTCCTGGTAGTGAGCCGCAGCCTGGAGGTTGAGGATGTCTGTTCTAGTTTATTAATTACTTTTTCTCTTACTACACTGAGTATCATGGCATTAGAAAAATTACACTAAACCAGCCAAGAAGCTAAAGCATTCTGCAAGTGAAGCAAGGAACATAAGAACATAAGAACATAAGAAGAGCCATGCTGAATCAGGCCAAAGCCCATCGAGTCCAGCATTCTGTGTCACACAGTGGCCCACCAATTGTACATGGGGATCTTGAGCAGAAAGAGAAGGCAAAACCCTCCCTTTCCCTTGACCCCCAAACAAATGGTACTCAAGGGAATCCTGCCTGCCTCAACCAACATAGAGGCGGCACATGGACATCCGTTTTAATAACCACCGATACACTTGGCATCCATGAATCTATCTAGCCCTGCCTTGAAGCTGTCAAGGCTGACAGCTGTCACGACCCCTTCAGGAAGTGAATTCCATAAACCAACGACCCTCTGGGTGAAGAAATATTTCCCTTTATTTGTCCTCACTTTCTTAGCTATGAGCTTTAGGGAGTGCCCCCTTGTCCTGGTATTGTGTGATTCCTACCATTAACACAGCTGTTATCAAGATTGGTCTTACCCAAGATATACAGGATGCTTTTTTATTAGAATAATCGTATTATTTTCAAATTGCAAAATACCAATAGTGTTAATTGCCAAGCTTTCATTTGCTTTCACTTTCACTTAGGACTGGACAACACTGTTCAAGTCCAACTTCAGCCACAGAAGTTCACTGGTTTATTTTCCACTTGCTGTAGTTGTGGTATGAATAATATGAAAAGAGCCCTCTAGCTACTTGGGAAAAAGGCAGGATATAAATCCAATGCTGTATATGTTTAAATATAAATTTCATGCTGATTTAAGACTATTTCCTTTCATCAGCTTAAAAAAATGCTACCTTTTATAGGATGAAAGCAAAGAGACATAAAGAATTAGCACCATTGCAAATGAAGTTCATAAACTTTTCAATCTGCTTTCTAATAGGAAAAAAAAAAGAACGGTTGAAGAGAATCAGATAAAGTGAAAAGGAAATTGGTGCATCTTTTTTAAAAGGTTGATAATAAAAGAAGAGTGGTTGCGAATCATAATAAATCTCTGGCAAATTTTTTCTCCAGGTTGTTCAGGGATATCAAAGATTCTAAACTGAAAAATTTCATACAGCATTGGGCCACGGGAGTGAAAAAAAAAAGGAATTCTCAAAACACAAAGGATTCACCCACATTCACAATTATGAATCTGGAACAAGCAGATCATGAAGAGAGGAGTTAACTCATCTTTTGGGGATGTATTGCAGACCCAGCCAGCAAATTATAAAAATATTCCAATCATATAATCCAGGTGTTGGAAACAAGTACATATTGACAAAGCAAGGACTTTAAAGACAAAAAAAAACATGGAAGTGAAGGAAATGGCAGCTAAAGTGGGGGGGGGGAGACAGGGGAGAAGAGTCCCTCTTAGGACAGTTCATTTTGAGTAGAGCAGAAAACTCAGAACAGGACAACATAGACATTCCAGCTGGACCTTTTTTTTACCTGTCAGGAGGCTGCATACAGATCTATTGAAATGTAAATGCTCAAGGAACACTGCATTAATTCTGATTTGTTTTCCAACAGGAATGATCATATATAATTTTAGCAAAAAATGACTTAATGCTGTAACAAATATGAATCTGTAGTCTTTTTTTTTGAGGAATCATTTTTAAACGTTCATTCATTAACATTAAACATAGAAGATTCAGCTTATATTCAAACTACTGTGTATTTGAATTGGGACACATTTAGAATTTTGACAGAGCCCTGCAGACATGACCACACAACATAGTTGCCACAAAAAAAGTTTACCCATTTGCAAAATTATTAAGGTAACTTAGATGAAACATTAGGGGAGGGGAAAAATCTATAGGCTTTTAGGAAGTTCCCAACCACCTTGCTTTTTGAAAAGGGAACAGAGGCTCCTTATGTTCAGCACTGAAACATCCCTAGGGGGAAAAAATTAAGATGAGGTTTGGTACTTTGTGCTCTTCCAGTCCCAAGCAGACCACTGAGAATGTTGGCATACCTGGAGGCCACTTGGGTTAGGAAGCTCCATTTAAAAAAAAAAAAACCTCTCTACAAATTAATAAAATCAGCTAGGATAAAGGGGCTGGCAGAGAGGAAGGAAAAAGTCTATGATAACTCTGTGATGTATAGTCATCAACAGGCAAACCTGGAATGAAAGTCTCTTCTAGGCCTGTCCAAAGTTAATGAGAGTTGTCAGTACTGCAGATTTCAGTACAGAATTAGCAACAGCTCCAGCAAAAATCCCATCAAAATACTTTCTGAGATTCTGGGTTGTTTTATTATTCTTACTCTTATTTATTAAGATTGTACACTGAATAACTCCCAGTGACTGTGATTCTTTTATGAAGAAACTGCTGGGTGTTCCATATCCCTTAAGCTAGCCTCATCTGTTAGGTATCCTGTCAGCAATATTAAGTAGGTCTTCAGCAGCTGGTCCTCTTGGCTTCTGCATGTGGAATAAATGAATTCTATCAGTTCTTTCATCTCAGGCAATTCATGCCTTTGGTCAGTTTGGGCAGACCGTAATAGCTTTTATATATAAATACAGGCAGTCCTCGACTTACAACAGTTCATTTAGTGACCGTTCAAAGTTACAACGCCATTGAAAAAAGTGACTTATGACCATTTTTCACACTTCTGACCATTGTAGCATCCCCATGGTCACATGTAGTGGTGGTGGGATTCAAATATCCATCTCTGTGGATACCGTTTCCGGAAGTCCATTCTGGGCCTGGGCAACAAAAAATTAGCTACCAGCTGAATCCCATCACTGGTCACATGATTTACATTCAAATGCTTGACAACTGGTTCATGTTTATGGTTGCAGTGTCCTAGGGTCACGCGACCATCTTTTGCGACATTCTGACAAGTAAAGTCAATGGGGAAAGCCAAATTCACTTAACAACCACGTTACTAATTTAACTACTGCCATGATTCACTTAACAAACATGGCAAGAAAACTCGTAAAATGGGACAAAACTCTCTTAACAAATTTCTCACTTAGCAACATAAATTCTGGGCTCACTTGTGTTCATAAGTCAAGGACTACCTGTAGTCCTTGAGTTATGGCCATAATTGGCATTACAACATCTCAAGCATTGTGGCTGAGAATTCTGGGAGTTGCAATTGCAACCCGTCCCCTTCAAAAGACTGGTTGAAAGGGAGAAATATAACCTTATCCAGAATATCCAAAGCCCCTCATATGACTATATTATCACTGAAAGTCAAGATGAAACATCTGGGGGAAAATCAACTTCCTTTCCAACTTTGACCTCTAGTAAATCTGACTTGTTTTTATATATGTATTTAAGTATTGTGTTCATTTAACTGTTTTTTCCAGTTTGATCTGGTCATTCTGACCTCCTCAATACTTCAAAGTAACTCTTAAGTTGTATTCCATTCTACTTGGTAATAATCAAAGAACATTTCTAAGCCCCCTTTTTTATCCCACATAGTAGAACACTGCAACAATTCTTTCTTCTCACATAAAATGTTCCCCAGGTTTCTTCAATCCTATCACAGCATTCCTTGCAATTCTCCTACTAATTAATGTTTTTTTATAGTGATTCTGGCTTTATAAAAGTGCTGCAGATGTTCTGCTAACAAGTCAAAAGTAGCCTTTTCTGCAAACCCAGTTTTTCTACATAAAAATCAGTATGGGAAAGTGCAATTTCATCAGGTGTTCACCAGTTTTCCCAATAATATTTAGACACATACTGAATAATTCAATGAATGTATCTGAAAAACCTCATTGGGTTATTCTGTCTAAAACGGGCAAAAAAACCCTTTAAAGACTTAGTGCTAGGTTCTCTCCCCCCTACTTTTTAACATTTACATGAAGCCACTGGGTGAGATCATCCACTGCCACGGAGTGAGATACCATCAGTACGCTGATGATACTCAGCTGTACATTTCCACTCCTGGCCATATCAGTGAAGCGGTTGAGGTGATGTGCCGGTGTCTGGAGGCTGTGAGGGTTTGGATGGGTGTTAACAGATTAAGGCTCAACCCCGATAAGACAGAGTGGCTGTGGGTGATGCCTCCCAAGGACACTTCTATCTGTCCTTCCATTACCCTGGGGGGTGAATCTATAAACCCCTCAGAGAAGGTTCGCAACTTGGGAGTCCTCCTTGATCCACAGCTGACATTGGATCATCATTTGTCGGCAGTGGCGAGGGGGGCATTTGCCCAGGTTCGCCTGGTGCACCAGTTGCGTCCTTACTTGGATCGGGAGTCACTCCTCACAGTCACACATGCCCTTGTCACCTCGAGGATCGACTACTGCAATGCTCTCTACATGGGGCTACCCTTGAAGAGTGTTCGGAGACTACAATTAGTGCAAAATGCAGCTGCGCAAGCAGTTGTGGGTCTTCCTCGTTGTGCCCACATTTCATCAACTCTCCGCACGCTGCATTGGTTGCCTATTGGTCTCCGAGCCCAATTCAAGGTGTTGGTTATTACCTATAAAGCCCTTCATGGCTTGGGACCAGGATACTTACGGGACCGCCTTCTGCCACATACTTCTCTACGACCGGTGAGAGCGCACAGGGTCGGCCTCCTCCAGGTCCCGTCAACGAAACAATGTCGTTTGGCGGGCCCTAGGGGGAGGGCTTTCTCTGTTGCGGCGCCCACCCTCTGGAACCAACTACCTCCTGAAGTCAGCGTTTCTCCGACCCTCCTGGCCTTCCGAAAGAATTTAAAAACCTACCTCTGCCGGCAGGCCTGGGGATGATTGTTGATTGTGGTGTGATTGATGAGTATGTATGGGGTTTGTATTTTTAATGTTGTTCGGATTTGTTCAATTGTTTACATATATATGTTGTAAGCCACTCCGAGTCTTCGGAGAGGAGCGGCATACAAATCCGAATAAATAAATAAATAAATAAATAAATAAATATATTGAGGAGGGCATGGGCATCAGCTGAAGAATCAAATGATGAAATATATTCTGTGATGCAAACTCTGTTATTTAGATGCTCTATTTGCACTATGATGCACATACAAAAAAAGCACCACTTGTACTGTGATATCATGATGCTCATTTAGTAATTTTGGCACTGAATCATTGTATTTTGGAACACATAACTAAGTGGAGGAAGTGTTAGAAAAGTAAGTTATTCTTAATTTAAACACTATTTACTGTTCCACTTCATTACTCAAGTATCTAAAGCTCTCCTTTAGATACTTTTGAATTATAACCTCTATCCCATTGCAATTCTATGGCTCCATATTATGATGATCTTATTACAGCTTTGTCTTAATTTAATATATTATCTCCATTATTGAATTTTGTGTGTGTGTGTGTGTGTGTGTGTGTGTGTGTGTGTGTGTATGCACAAGGGCAATTCAGAAATAAACCTCTGTTTGGTTAATGACACAGATACAGAACTTTTATTATGCACAGTAGAAAACTACAACATTACATTACTTTTCAATGGTAATCACCATTCAAATTGAGGTACTTGTCGTAACGTCTTACAAGGATTGAAATTCCTTAGTAGTAGTCGCCAAATCTGGGCTATGGGGGGGGTGATCAAAAACCACTCTACAAAATTGCTTCAAAAGTTCTTGGGTGCATCTAGCGGTGTGTGGGCAAGCATTATCGTGACCCAACACCACACCGGAAGTGGTGCCATAGAAAATCCCACCAAATTTGAAGATGCCAAAGGAGTACTGCTAGTGAAGTTCATGGAGCATGGTTCAACCATCAATTCAGAAGCCTACTGTGAAACATTATGAAAACTCAGACGAGCCATCCATAACAAGCATTGTAGCATGCTGACTTCCGGTGTGGTTCACAATAATGCTCGCCCACACACTGCTAGATGCACCCAAAAACTTTTGAATCAGTTCCATTGGGATGTTTTTGATCACCCCCCATAGCCCAGATTTGGCGCCAAAAAACTACTACTAAGGAATTTCAAACCTTGTAAGACGTTATGACAAGTGCCTCAATTTGAATGGCGATTATGCCAAAAAGTAATGTAATGTTGCAGTTTCCTAATGTGAATAATAAAAGTTCTGTATCTGCAAGTGTCTGTCATTGATAACAAAACGGAGGTTTATTTCTGAATTGCCCCGTATATGTATTTGCTGATGCTTTATTTAAATTAAATTTGTATATCTGCTATTGCATAACCTCTGTAAATGATATATACTAAATCAGGAGTGTCAAACTGCCGGCTCGTGAGACGGATGCATCACGTGGAAGCTGCGCTCACCCCATTGCCGGCCCGATACATTGCGCGACATGTCTTTACTAAATAAATAAATCTGAAAAGTTCAGAGCATAAACCACCGATATGTTGATTCCCCACCTGGGACTATGGGATCTTAACGTAGACAATTTGCATAAAGACCTTCACAAATGTATTAATTCTGCTACCAAAATCTCAAAATGGGAGATTTTCAAGACAGTAATTTGTATGGGATTAAAATGCAACTTTCTGTAGTGACACTTCATAAATTTTTAGTAACAGGACTCTTTAAAAAAATCCTTGCATCTCCACTTCTGTTACACATGCACACATGCAGCCCAATTTCATTTCAGACAGAAAGGACAGAATTAGAAGCAAGGGAAAATGTTTTAGAAGGTGCTAGGTCATTGGGGCCAAGATGTTAAATGGAACTGGCATAGCTGTATTTGACCTATGGATGTGCAATTTTCATGGGGCCTTGACTTTATCTATTTTTTCCTGTGATAATGGATTTTGATAATTGTATTTGCATTTTTATTCTGCTTCGCTGCCTAAAGTTAACTGTGGTGGATGGGTAGCCTTATCCATTTGCTAAATTAGTAAGGTGGGCATTTGGAGTGAGCTACAGGATGAATAGAAATCAAGCTATAGGAAAATCAAAATTGCCTCTGCTTCTCATGCGCACTTACCCTCTTGTGCAAGCAATATAAATTGCAGCTGCAGAAAAGCACTCCAGAGTTTCCCCTGTGCTGGGGATTAAGGAAATTAGTGAGCTGCCTTTTGTAATAATGCATTCACAATCAATGTTTTTGCTTTAGCCTCATCAGCAGCGGCCATCAAAATGTCATATGGTACACGTTGGATCAAACTAAAAGAGCTTAGATACCTATTAAACCTGTCTAGAAAAAAAGGCATCCTCAAAGAATCACCAGATGATTAATGTGGGGACTAAGAAGAATTTCCTTCTATACACTGTATGTAGTATTTACTCAACCAGAATCTGTGGCATAGAGGCGGATTCCCCATCCTTCTGTTTTGGAGATTATTTCTGACCAGAAATAATTTCAAAACAGAAGGATGAGAATGTGCCTATATACCAGAGATTCTAGTTGAGTAATGCTACATGTAGTGTATACAAAGAAATTCTTCTTAGTCTCCACCTCCCTGCAGTAAAACCAGTAACTGCAACAAATTGCTCTGCATTTCAATACATATTTTTTGTGCATGCATTCTAGTTTGAAAATTTCATATCCTTTCAGATGCTGCCAGATACAATAAACAGCTACAGGACTACACAATGTGAAATCAATAGAATCATAGGTATTTCTGTTATTTGCCGCCTTGAAAAATGTCAGCAGCCATGAATATGTTTACAAACCTTGGTCAGAATGCCAAAAGAGTGTTATCTATGCAGAGATATCCAGACCAAATTTTTTTCTGGGCAGTAGAACACTACAACCACTAAAAGCTTGTGCAAATAACATACAGTAATGGAGAAAGCTTGATCTCATTTATTTCCCTTCCTCTCCTACCCAGTCACACCTCTTACTCCTGCCCTACCTCATTTATGATAGATTATTTTAATTGTTTAAAATAAAGAAGCTACTGTGATGCAAAACAGAACATAATTTATATTTCCAGTAATGCTTCTATGGTAGTTCCCATATAGATAAATAATTGTTAGTAAATATACTGTTGGTTGTTTGACTGATAAATAGATAGATAGATAGATAGATAGATAGATAGATAGATAGATAGATAGATAGACAGACAGACAGACAGACAGACAGACAGACAGACAGACAGACAGACAGACAGACAGACAGACAGACAACCTTTATTGTCATTTTTTACTGGGGGCACAATGGCAGACATTAAAAATGAAATTTAGTTGTTTGCTGTCAAATTGTACACATACATAACACACATTTAAGCATACTATATACAACATATGTATAAACATACATCCTTATATATAAGCAACATATAAATATTAATCACTGTCCATCTTGAGTACATAATGTGAGGAGGAAGCTTTAGAGTTCACAAGGTTAATACTGTATGGAACAAAACTGTGACTGAATTTAGATGTTCTGCTTCGGATACCACAGAGCCTCCTCCCAGAAGGTAACAAAGAAACAGGTCGTGAAGAGGATATGTCGTGTCCCAGACAATCTTATGGACCCTGCTCAAGCAACACTTATGTGCTATGTCCTGGATGGAAGAGAGGGAACTGCCAATAATCTTTTCAGCCATCCTCACCACTCTCTGTACTGCCTTCCTGTCTGAATCAGTGATGCTTCTAAACCAGAATGTGATGCTTTATGACAGGATGCTCTCGATCGTCCCTCTGTAGAAAGTGGGAAGGATATGGGAAGGAATATGTGCTTTTCTCATGCAGTGCAGAAAATGCAGGTGCTGCTGTGCCCGCTTCACCAGTGTCTCGCTGTTCAGTGACCAAGCCAGCCTACTTATTAATTGCACACCCAGGAATTTGATGCAGGTGAATCATTAATGCACAGAGAAGTGTGGCTGTGCCTGCCTTTTCTGAAATCGACAATGATCTCTTTGGCTTTTCCAGTATTTAAAACTAGGCTGTTTAACTTAAACCAGTTCACCAAACCCTCAACCTCCTTGCAGTAAGCACCCTCGTTATCATCATGAATAAGGCCCACTACTGTTGTATCGTCTGAGAACTTCACAATATGGTTGGTGGCAAACCTAGCACAACAGTCATGGGTCAACAGGGCGAACAGCAGCTTTACAAGTTTGCTTTACAAGTGTGCAGATCTATCCAGAAAAAAAAAGACAAAGATAAGAAGAAATAATTTTTTAAAAAATCATGGAAGTGAGCGGAGATGTGGGGAAGCAACCTCACTGAATTCATGTTCTGGTAAATTGGTCACTTGCATTCAGGAAAACCAAGGCAACTGTTTTGTAAGAAGACTCAGGGTAAGCTCTCCAAATTCAAAATGTGACCATCATTCAAAGGATTACAAGCAGTACTCTACAATGGCAGTATTATATATTTCATTAATCATGCAGCAGAAACTAGGCAACCTCAGTATATAGCTTGTGAGTTGCAACAAAGGAATTGGCAATAAGGGAAGGTTTCTTTCAGGAGGTCAATGCCATGCTTCATATTTTTTCAATCTACCTTCCCTTCCATTGCTCCCTATCACAGCAACCTTCCAAATAATGCAAACATTTGTAAAACACGGAGCTGAAGGCAGTGGAGTACTTGCAATTCATTTTTTTTTTGCCTGTGGGATTAATATTACTACAAACCAGGGTAATAGATTGGGCTGGGTAGGTGGGTTGGACAATGGTTGGATGATGTTCTTTCCACTCTCCTATTAATCAGCTGCAAGGAAAAGGCAAGAACAGACTAGCTCGTGGTGTCCTCTGGGTTTCAGGGTTGGGAGAAATTAAGACAAGTATAGAACTGGTTTATTAAGAAGGCAGTTTGCCAGCATTTTTTTTTAAACAAAAAAAAATTGCTTGGCAAGAGCCAGCATAGTTTAACCAAGAATTTTCTTTTTTGACACTGACCAGTTTAGCTGTTTGCAAGAATGCAGTGAACATAGCATATTTAGATTATAGCACAGCATTCAACAAAATATCTCATGGTATTCTAATAAATGGAATCATAAAATGGTTTGTTACCATTAGATGGATACAGAAATGGCTGAACAATCATGCCCAACTAGTGTATGTCAAGGCTTTGCATCAAGCCAGAAAAAATGGTTAATGGCATATTCCAGGGCTCCTTTTTATGCTCTGTTCTATTCATGATCTTTATTAGTTACTTGAATTAAGTATTAGAAATTATGGCTATCAAAAAGACAGAAAGTTTGACAAACTCTTCAGAGGGACAACATCAATTTTCAAAAAGAATTTTAAAAAGTTGGAAGAATAGAGATGAGATAAACTAGGACAATGGAGAGGTGAATTTCAAGAGGAAGAATGTAAAATCTTACATTTTGATGGGAAACATCTAGGACAGGGGTCCCCAACTCCCGTCCGTGGACCCACAGCATGCAAGCAACTGGTCCGCACAAACAAGCAAAGCCCCGTCCACGGGATGCAGGTAGCACACAAAACCACACACCCTCCAGTCCGCGGAAAAACCTCTCTCCACGGAACTGGTCCCTGGTGCCCCAAAGGTTGGGGGCCTCTGATCTAGGATATATATATATATCTAGGATGGAGAAAATACTGGGCAACAGAATATGTGACAAAGATATGGGTGACTTGGTACCCCATAACTTGACTATAGACCAAAAGTATGATGCAGCTGTAAAAAATTAAATAAAAATAAAATAAAAGCAAATGCAATCTAGGCAGCTAAAAGTGAAGAGCCAAGATCAAAAGAAATAATAATTGGTCTCTATTCTGCACTGTTCGGATTGCATCTAGAATACTGGATGCAGTTCTCCATTTGAAGGAGGACACTGACAAACTGTAGTGTTGCAGGATCCAATCTGGACTGATCACTGAGATCAGAGGTTTAGTCTTCCAAGCTTTCAGACTCGTGCTGGAGCCCATCCTCAGGGAATTTCTCTCTAGCAGAGTGTGAACATTGGGTTATTGTGTGCGGTATTTATATGGTGCATGGTTGTGTGTTTTTACTTGTTGACTGGAGTGTTGATGGCTGGTTAGTAAGTTGTTGGCTGTTGTTTCCTTGTGCTGCCAAGCTGGAGATGAGAAGATAGTAAGTGCGAAGGGCTGCTGTGGGGGTGGGGGAATGAAAGGAAACTATCCTGTTCTGTTGAAGTGTTCAGCACTGGAATAGAGTGCCTCAAGAGAAGGTGGATTCTCCTTTGCTATGGGTGTTTAAGTCATGCTAGATGATCATCTGTTAGAGATGCTGTAGTAATGGATTGGACTAGATGACCCTCAAGCTACTTTCTAACCCTTGCATTTTATGGTTTCCAAGTGCTTTGAGAGAAATAGTGAGAATGGAAATGGTGGTATAAAAGTATCTTTCTGCCTTGAATGCAGGACTGGGAAGGAAGAACAGCTTCTAAACAGAGCATTAGTATTACAGAATTATTATTTTTTTGTCACCGGCTACTTCTGTGCTTTTCCATTTTTTGGTGTTGAATTCTGTTTCTTCCTGCAAGCTCAGAAGCTGCTCTAAAAACTCTGGGTTGAAGTCTAAGGAAAAATGACACAGAGAGGTTGTGAGGGCCAGCTTTTTGGATTCAGTAACTTCTAACACCGTTCCGGCGAGAAGAAACTTCTGGGAAAGCCATGACTTCAATCCTTCTATGGGTCCCCTGCACTTGACAAATGCTTCTTATCTCAGCAATGCTTCTGTCTATTCTGTAGCAGCTACTTCCTCCTCTTATCTAATTTCCAACCCAAAGAGTGAAAGCAGTGGCTGAGATAATTCTTCTCCTCAACAAACAGCGAGTGTACCATAGGAAGGAAGAAGCAGTGCTGCCTCTTGCTGTCTCATGCTCCTTACCCAGGAAATGATATTTTGAGCTCCCAAAGAAACCAAGCTCTATCATTGTCATTGTCAAGAAGAAAGTGAATAGCCTCACCATAGCCTAAAACAGACATGTCAAACTCGCGACATCACGTGACATATCAGAACTTTTTCCCCATTGCTGGCAATGGGGTGGGCACGGTTTCCTGCTGATGCCCGTGGGCCGGCAGTTTGACACCTGCCTAAAATGTTTTTGTGCAGGGCAATGGTAAATCAGCACTCTTCAACTGATCAAAGAATCCATGTTGTTGAAGCTTCTTGAGCTGACAATGTAATAAAATTAATTGGTGTTCTAAATATTACTAAAGCAGTGGCTGGCATGTTTAATAAACCTTTTCATTTGAGAAAATTAGCACTCATCTGGACAAGCACTGAAATGCTGTTACTTGGGAGGGAGAGATTTCAAGGATTTGAGTACAATTTAAATAATTATCAGCATATTTCTGCTCTTAAAATGTTTCTGAAATTACAGGGAAATTCAGTGCAATCTAACCATAAGTGCCTTTTGTCTACATATAATTTATTGATCTCATTTCAATCAGTCAAACACTTGGCTTCATTGCCTGCACTTTCCACATAGTAACCAAAGATGTGTTTTATAACCATGGATAGCAAAATCAATAACATGGCTATTTTTATGGATTTTGATTAGAACTGATAAGCTAGCAGCTAACAATATTTGCATTGGTTAAATCTTATTTCAGATACAATCCTTTTTGCTTTGTGTTTAGCTAATTGTTTTCCTAGGTTTTAGACTCCACTGAATATTAGTGAATACATCCTACACACACTCATTATGCTGCATCAAAGCTATAATCAGTCAGTCAAAGGGCAAACTGACATACCTGCAATCAAAATGAATTTGGAGCTATTTGGCATCCTAGACTCACAAAGTAAGACTTATTACAATATGGGCCAGGAACCCAATTAGTTTACCACTATCATCAACCTCTTAAATTTGCCTGTTGAACATGAATGAACCAAGTGAGAAACACAAACACTTCGGTCAACACCCTTCCATATGTCTAGCTGTGAATGCTTGATAATTAATAGAAACTATTGAGCATAATACTTTTATTCATTCCAGATCTTGACCATCTGGAGTAATTATACAAATGAAGGTTGAATATCATAATCAAGTTGAAAACTAAATTGGCTTGCATTTGACAGATGTGCCATCAAAATGTGATGAAAATTAAGTGACCAAGTAAAGACTATTATGAAACAATATCAAGAGGTTGGTAAAACTAAACTGTGACCTCCATGCATGTCTGCATTGCTGTAAGTAATGAAAGATAAACCATAGTGACCAGCCATTATACGACTTTTTGCTCGGATGACAGCAGTTGAGATAGGAATGGATCCAACCAACAACTTATCATCCTTTTCAGGCATCAATGCTACTCCCTTTGCTTCAGTCCAGTTAACAGATACAGACACTGAATGCTGTGAGTTCGGCTACAGTTGTCCAACATGTATGGAAATAGTTGGGGCATACATTTTGTTACAAAATAAAATGTCAAGCTCCAATGTTTTTAAAATGCATCCAAAATATGTGACAAACTTGCCACAGATGAAAGAACAGGCTTTAGTTGTACTTTAAGGTGCAGTTGCTCCATTTATCAGAGATTCGTCCTCTGCTTCCAGCTAGGCTTTCCCTTACTTTGAAGTTTCTACCTTCTGCATGAGAATCATGTGGAGAAAGTTTGAGAATTGCAAGTTAACTGTTGAACTCTTCCATCTACATGCACAGTGAACCATACACTCAAGGAAACAAAAGATTAAGTATTGATCAAACAGAAGGAAGAATCTTCTCTTCACACTTAAACCCAGATACATTCAGTTAAACAAGGAAGGGTCCTTGGAAGGACAATTCCATAAGCCACAGTTTTATCACTCTTGTGATAAATTGAACAGGACTGCACCCTCAGCTGAGCTTCAATGGAAGTGGCGAAGAAGTTGCTTCATTCTAAGTTTCTAATGATTTTGGTGATGCCTGAGGCTAGTCATAATACTAGAGCAGGGCTTTTCAACCTTTTCACCCATTGTACCACTTTTAGGATATGGCAGCATTCGAGTACCACTAGTCACCTAGCAAGGTGTCAAAAACTTGATGATCAAAAAAAAGAAAAAGGAAAAAAGTGTAAGTCCTCGACTTACAACAGTTCGCTTAGTGACTGTTCGAAATTACAATGGCACTGAAAAAAGTACCCCTCAAGCCACAGTTGAGCAAGACACCTGCCTGCCCACCCGGCGGCGCTCTTCCTCCAGTCCGAGGTTTTCATTGTTGTAAGCATTTCTGTTGAGGATTGGCAGCGGAGGTGGGGGGGTGGGGAGGTGTTTGGTTTTTATTCTCCCCCATCTGCTGGGTAGTTGCAGCAGGTTTTGGTCACTTCACATGACTTTGGGACACTGTGACCGTCATAAATATGAATCAGTTGCCAAGCATCTGAATGTAAATCACAAAACCCTGGAGATGCTGCAACATTCCAGCTGATTGGCGCTTCTTCTGGGCTCAGCAGAAGCACCAGGATCAGCACTGAGCTCCAGCTGGAGCCTGGTGCTGATCCTGGCGCTTCCACTGAGCTCTGACAGCCCTGCAGCTCCAGCCATCTCTCGCTCAGGCTTGTGCAGTGCTGCCACTGGTTCAGCTCATTCCCCTCCCCCGCTACCACTTTTCTAGGGTGGTCACGTACCACCTGCCAGGTGCCAATGTACCACAGGTGGTACCCATACCACTGGTTGAAAAGCCCTGTACTAGAGAATAAATCTTAAATACATTTTATATCCAAGAGTGGTATTTCTTGCAAATTTTCCAAATCTCAATAAAAGTTCATTTATTCCTCTGTTTCGTTGGGTGGTCTGTACTATACATCTATGGCAATGTCATTTCCCCCCTTTTATATTGACCCAAATGCATTCAAGACAGTTTTTATCATTGTTGTGTTCTATTTCTGTAGAGTTGTAATTATTTCTTATATATAATGCAACCCCACCTCCTCTTTTATTTGGTCTGTTTCTTTTAAATAATTTAAATCCCTCTAGATGTATATTCCATTTGTGGGTTTCATCCCACCAAGTTTCCATAATGGCAACAATATCATATCTGCCTTCATTTACTTGAATTTCTAATTCACTCTGTTTATTGCTCATACTCTGTGCACATTTGAGTCCTTTTTGGCTGACCCTATGTTTACTTTCTACATACTATGTGTATGGGCTGAATTCCCCTACTTCCTTACCACCTGTTTGATTAGTGCACTTGGTATGGCACTCACTATTAAAAGCTTGATTTTGCTTGACAGCAAGGTTGATCTTCTTACTTACACAAACATCTATGTTACATGCACTGATAACCCTATTAGTTTTAGATTGCTGGGGACAGAAATATTCTATATCAGTTAACTCATTCTCCCGTTGTTTAGTTTAAATGTTTCTCCAGAACATCTGTGAATTTAATGCCAAGTAACTCAATCCTTTTCTTTGAAGGATGCAAACCATCTCTTTTGTACAGTTTTTCATTGGACCAGCTACAAACATTGTGACCAATACAACAGGGCTTTTTTTCTCATAGAATGCCCAGAACGGAGTTCCGGCACCTTTTTTGGATGGAATCTTGTAGGGTAGGCAAGGCGGGTTATATAATGTGTGTGAGTTCCGGCACCTTTTTTTTTTTTTTTTTTTTTAGGAAAAAAGCACTGAATATAACCAAAGCCTTCCCCTTTACACCACTCCTTTAGCCACACATTGGATGTCACTATACACTGGCCTTTTCCTTTTTGTTCCTTATATACTGATAAAACCTCAGAAAAACTAAGCCTACAGCTTATGCTACTAAGTTCCTGCCCCAAGCTTTGGAAATCATTCTGCACAGAGAGTACACCTTTTTGGGATGGATCATTTATGCCAAGATGTACAATAGTATCAACATCACAGTCCTTACTGGAATTTTTTTTTTGATAATACATCACGTTTTAATATTAAGATTGTACAGAGTAGAGTATTATTTTTGCTTGTAGATAGTCTTTCCAAAATAGAATATTACCTAATATGTTTTGCAAGGATTTTTTTTAGATTTGCTATTAAAAGCAACATTCAGAATTTATCCCAGTCCATGAGTTATTCTAGAGACTAAAAAATAATTTGCCGTAAGGCATGACTTAAATTTTATCATTTGTAGATCATTCATTCATCTAGATATGCTGGAACACTATATAGACATTTTTTTAAAGAATTCTTTATTAGCCAAATATGACTGGACATACAAAAGTAATTTGTCTCTGGTGCATGAGCTCTCAGTGTACATTCGAGCAACAAGGGATAATCATAACCATAATCATACAATGCAATCCTCATAAATCATGGATACAACTTCAGGGTTAGTCATGGGATATTAAAGCAATCAACATAAATCATACTAGCATACTAATAATCAATCAACTTAACTCATGAGCTACCACAGTAAGTTATAGTCTTTGTATATGTAAACCAGGGGAAAGTTCAAGCTAACTGCTTTCCAGCTTAATACAATCAATTTAATTTTGTAAACTCATTATGTCAAGATTTAACTATAAGCCAGATACGTTTTCTTTGATTGGTGTTTCTCTTGTATGTAGTCTATCCACTGTTTCCAGTCTATCATATATTGTTCATTTGAGCGATCCTTCAAATATGCCGATATTTTAGCCATTTCTGCCAAATTTATTACTTTCAAAGTCCACATTGACTATTTTAAAAATATGCCTCTTGTCCCTGCTGGCAGTAGCACCTGGAAGACATCTGACCTCTTTTGAAACCTCTGTATCCTTTCCTAAATTTACATCCCTTACAATTGAATCACCATCCAGAATTGGCTTCTCTTTTTGGATGCCTTTCTGTTCTTGCATGACTGATGTGTAATACCTGATTCACACTTTCCCCTATCTAAAACAAGTTCTTTGTGTCAGACCATGATCTCCTGAATATTTGAGTTATCATCATCACAACTACCTTGACCTACCTCCTTAGTATCCTATTAAGGTCAGCAAGGGCACTGTGTCTGTTATGCAGGGATACAGTAAAAGCTTTGTGTTTGTGGTTCACAGCTCTCACTCTGCCAGATCCCACAGTTGTCCATAGTGCCCTTCTACTGCAGGATCTTTGTGTAGAGGGGCAGCTCACTAGAGCAGAATGAGTGAGTTGGACAACTATTTTCTGCCTGAAGAGCACAGACTAGAGACTACTTAATACATTCAAGTGCTTTTGATGTATTGGATTCAGCCACACCTGCTCAGGTGAGCTGATAAAATTTCTTCTTTTCAAAATGGCTACTTTGAGATCTTTAAAGGAGTATTCAACTCATATGCATCAAAAGGTTTCAAGCTATTTCAATGAGAAAACTGATTTTAACATATTATTAATTGATAAGGTATTTGCAAAATGTCTTGCAAGTAACCTGCACCTGCAAATTACCATTTTTCTTCTTCTTTTTCTTGTACTTCATTTCAATTTAAATCCAACAACACCATTTTGATAAAGTGAGCTTTTGTTTGTTGTTGAGCTAAAAAGGTGCTACCAAAGTCTGATTTTTAGCAAAAAAACATGGGACTCAGAATGTGAACTAGGTTTTTCAGTTTTAAAACAAGGATAATAGGATTGGGGACATTGGAGCATTGGAAGATATCCTGAGGGTGGAAACTCAGAAAAAGGGAACCAACTATTTTGAAGTCTCTTTAAGAAAACATCAAACAGATGTTTCCAACAATCAGGGCTGGGAAAAGAACAACCCAAGCTCCATTGCCTCCAAAGCAGGGGTGTCAAACTGCCAGCTTGTGGGCTGTTTGCATCCTACAGAGGCCGCACCCACCCCAGCTCCAGCAATGCAAAAAAAGTCACGATATGTCGCGACACATCACATGACGCGGCAAGTTTGACACCTGTGCTCTAAAGGATAGGAGGCCTGGTATTTAAAATCAAAAGCTTATATACACAAGCACAGCCACCTTTATGTTCTGCACTAAGCAATTTTTTCCATTTATTTGTTTGTTGTATGTATAAGGCTGCTTAATTATCAATGACTTCCTTCCTTCCTCACAATTTTGCTAGCTATGTCAAGTCTGTTGTTTGTGCTGTTGCTGAGGTTTTCTGGGAAGTCAATATTTATTGCTTTGCCTGACATGAATCACCTAATGAGAAGAGAGGACTCATTGGAAAAGACCCTAATGTTGGAAAATATTGAAGGCAAAAGGAGAAAGGGAGAGCAGAGGATGAAATGATTAGACAGGGTCATCAATGCAATGAATCTGAAATTTGGGTAAATGCCAGAAGACAGTGGAGGACAGAGGAGCCTGGATTTAGGACTTAGTGACTGAACAACAACTGGTGTGAATTCTGATAGGTAGAATGTAACTCTCTTAAACCATTCCATTCACTGGAACTGCCCACCCTGCACGGTCTTTCACTGGGAAGGAAAGAGAAAGGTCAACATTGTGCTACTGTTTTCTCTAATCAGCTGGGTTCAGGAAGCATTTTATTTTTCAAAGATATGAAACAGCATATCTAATCACCACCTTACAAATATGTTATCCTGCCAGCCCTTCAAGTAGCGCAGATTAGAAAATCCAAGTCAAATATATCAATACTATTTTTATTGTAAAATTTTAGTAACAAAATCTTGCAAGTTTTAATATGAATCCCCCCCTCTTCCTGTCCTTTACTTTTGTGTGAACTTGGGAGGACTTGTCTGAGATGTTTATGTACATTACAGTTCTGTCCCAGATTGAGGTTTCTTCTATCTAACAGTTGAGTTGGCAGTGGTTTTCCTCCTGTCTCTCAAGGCCATTCCTTCTACATAGGCCAATGAAATATGCACCAACATAGAAAATTATTCCTAAACACAGGGCAAGATGACAAAGCCTGCATTATGACCCAAGAGTTATCATTTCATGTTTGCATCTAGACCAGGGGTAGGCAACCTTGGCTCTTTTATGACTCATGGACTTCAACTCCCAGAATTCCTGAGCCAGCCACACTGAGGGGACAGGGAGAGGTTTTCAAGCTGAGCCATGCTGGCTCAGGAATTCTGGGAGTTGAAAGTCCACGAGTCGTAAAAGAGCCAAGGTTGCCTACGCCTGATCTAGACATTACATATAAAAATATAAGGGGCAGATCTTATGTTGTAACTTTGCAGTGTGTATTTTATCACTGTTATACCCAGGTGACTAGGCACACAAAGTTATTTTAAATAACCCCTCATTCCCAAGAAATAGGACAACTGATCACAACTTTCCAGCATCACTTGTATTTCAGTCCTACTGATTATAGATCCGTTGCAAAGAAAGTAATTTACAGAGCTGAGCTTGTGAAACTATTGTGGTCAAAAGGGGCTTCCCAAAATGAGCATTCCAAAGACTGAATTCCTAAGATACTAATCTGTGTTGCCTATCTATTTAAAATTGTCTTTTTAATTATATTTTGTTAGGCACACAAAAGACTAGAAGCTCAATCAACCAGGAAATAAAGGAAAAAATACAGTACTGTGATTATGGTAGGCAAACTGGCTTTTCACTAATCCCTCACAAGCAAGGAGAGTTTTCAACTAGGAGCTAAGGATTTACATAGAGTTTGTGCAAGCAGTTTAAATAAATTTCCTGGCTAACAAGGACTGCTGTTATAGATCACAGACTTCGTTGCTAAACTTGCATTAAACTGATACAATCTCTTTAACGTTATCTGCAGCTTTTGATCACACATTCATGTGCAATTTACATATTGTCAGCTCTGGATTTATTTAAGAGATAATTCAGATTTCACACATTGTTCCAATGTCACTTAAAACTGAGTAAACCTCAAGTGCTCAAGGAGGACAGGAAAGCTCTTCTGGGAGTCATGGATAAACAAAGCCCTCTATTCAGGTTCATGTATTGCACTTCTAGCAAGAAAAAGGATGCTCATGAGTCTTAAAGTCCCTGTCTCTGTTATATGATAAATGGGTGAAATATTGCATGAGAAAAAGTAAGCGAGTGACTTAGTTTCCTTAGCAGAAACTCTGATGGCATGGAAGATGTTATAGAGCAGCGGTCCCGAACCTTTTGGGGTCTGTTGGACCAGCAGTGGTGGCAGAAGGGGGGGGGATAGTTGCACATGTGCAACCTAATCCTGCACATACGCAAATCAAGATCTGCGTGCTCGCTTGCTGCTTGTGCAGCCCGGTTCCCAACGGCCCAGGGGTTGGGGACCTCTGTTATAGAGTTATCACTGCTTTCTGGGTCTTTACTTATTTGATTTGATTTCTGTCCTGTCTCATTCAAAACTCAAGGCAGCTTACATAAGGCTCCCTCCTGCTGTTTTCCTATGAAAAAAATCCTGTGAGTTGGTTGGGCAGAGAGAAATAACTGGCCCAAAATCATTCAGAGAACTTCTGTGGCTCAACTAAAACCCAGTTTTCCCTCATCCCGGTCCAACACATTAGACACTAAACCACCTAACATAAAGGCAAAAATAAAATAACTTAGGGAAAAAATTCTTTCTTTTTGTTAAGGATAAAGTTATGTTCTCTTCTTTAGTGATTCAGATGTCAAAGGAAAAGAAGGTATTGTCTTCATTTTTCCTTATGCTATAATTCAAAATACACACACACACACAAACACACACACACACACACTGCCAGAAAGAGGTAACACCCTGAGCTAAGCAAAAATGTGATTATCAAAAGAACAGCATTGCCTTATTTCACATAGAACAATTATGTCATAATATGGTTCAATTTTTCATTTACATTTATATATAATGCTAGATGGGGAATTCTGGGAGTTGAAGTCCACACATCTTAAAGTTGTCAAGATTGACGAACAATGAGCTAGAGGAATACGTATTGACAGTTCATCTCTCCCTAATCACATTTATCTGTCCTATCATACCCGGCAGAGAAGACAAGCTGCAGGTGCCGTTTACTAGGAAATTACATTTGCAGGGCCCAGAAGGCCTTCTCTGCAATGGCACCCATCTTGTGGAACTCCAGAAGTGAGATTAGCCCCATCTTTCTCAATATTCTTTACAATATCTTGCAAAGACCTGGCTATATTATCAAGTCTGGGAGTCCCAGGGAGATTTTATGATGGCTCTTTTACATTAGTTAATATCAGTGCTTTTTTTTCAAAAAAAAAAAAAAGAAAAAGGTGCCGGAACTCACACACATCATACAACCCGCCTTGCCTACTCTACAAGGTTCCATCCAAAAAAGGTGCCGGAACTCCGTTCTGGGCATTCCATGAGGAAAAAAGCCCTGGTTAATATCACCCTCTCTTGTTTTGTGTGCCTTTCTATAGTTATTTTAAAATTATGATCTTTTATGTATTTATTGTTTTTAATTAAGTGGTATATGCTGCCCAGAGTCACTTCCATATGAGATGGGCAGCCATATAAATATGCTAAATAAATAAATATACTAGAGAATATTCAGAGAAGCATTTCCAAAATTATTCCCCCATCCTGAAAAATAAAACAAACAAAATAAATCCAGGGGAAATCTCAGCTGTTGTTAAATATGATGCTCTCTGAAAAAAAAAAAATCCAACTCTATTTAGTTTAGGGCATCAAGGCTATTGCTTAGTTATGAGAAGCCTGACAATTCCAGATTTGATGATCCAACTAATTTGGTATCGTGGTGCTGGCAGCTCATGATAATTGGATAGGAATATACATGCTGAGGAAAGCAAAACAAGTTGTTTATCACTGTTTTTAACAGCTACAAATGGTTCTACTTGCCACTGCATAAGGAGATGACAGCTATTTCTGTAAAATCTATGTGGGTAATGAAAAAAGATGGAGCACAAATGAAATCAAGTCCCTACTTTAAACAAAAACTGGTTGACACTCTTATGTAACTTTAAGCTAATAAAAATTTATAATTTATAACATGTCTAGTAACAATTAAACTGTAGCAGATTACTGACATGCATTGGTCAAAAACACATTTGCAATATCTATCAAGTTTGTTCATAAGAAAAGAAAGAAATGAACCAAAAATATGGTCTTGGATACAAAAAACAAGCAAAGTATAGTTAATTAGATCAACAGAATGGAATACCTAAACTGGAATACTGAGAGAACACAAACAAACATAAAAATAACAAGTTAGAATGACTGTCTATTCAATTTTGCACCCTTGCTAAGAGAGCAATTAACACAATAGGCTGGAGAAAGCATAAACAAGAACTATAATAGCAAAATATAAAAATGCCAGCAACAAGGTTAGTGAAAATGTTTCATATAAGTAATTGTAGTATGATGAACAGCTGGCTTTCTTGTTTAGGATGGGATGTGCGATTTCTACTAGTTTGGAGACATAGCTTGCATAGGAAGGAACAAGTTCAAAATGGACTCAATTTTAGAAGTGGAAATTAAGGCTTAAAACAAATGCTTTATAATCCAGGGGTCCCCAACCCTCGGTCTGTGGACCAGTACCGGGCCGCAGCATGACAGCAAATGGTCCGCACAAACAAGCATCCATGGGATGCAGGCAGCACACAAAATCACGCACCCTCCGATCCACGGAAAAACCTCTCTCCACTGAAGCAGTCCCTGGTGCCCAAAAGATTGGGGATCTCTTTTTTAAGCTCCCGTAAAACCTAAGTCTCTCCATCTCCTCCACTTTTGGGGAGGGGTATGCAGGTATCAAACAAGAACTATACTTTTTATATAGAAGCTCAGGATATCCTTCAGATATTCTAATGTTAGTACCTTGAACTGCGGTAGGAACAGAAAATGATGCAGGATCCAATCTGAGTCAGTCACCAGGGACCAAGGTTTATTCTTCTTTTGGGATCATGTTGGAGTCCATCATCAAGGAACTTCTCTCTCTCCAGAATACTTGCACTGTGCTGTTCTACATGTTGTAAATATTCGGATTGGATCCTACTCTTGGACACCTTCATTCGCGAATCAGAAAATGAGTGTAAAAGCCATACAATTTGTGTAACATGACCCCCAAAAGTGGACACCTGTAAGCAGTGGGTGTCAGCCCGCTACATTTTCAAGAGCAGCTTCACAAAAGTCATGAGAAGTGTTCTCCCAAAAATTGCAATAGCTAAATAAAAGAATATGGACAGTGTGCAGTAAAGCTTTCTTCTTTTCCCAGAAGAGACATTTAAGAACAACATTCAGTTTAAACTTGGACCATCAGATGAAAGCTGTGGTGGCTCTCCAATCAGTTTGTCTACTGATTAATACTACATTAAGGCTCAGGTTTTTATAATCCCCATTCAGCTTATCATTGCTTCCAGATAAAAGTTCATGATATCCACAATCTTTTTGATTCCACCCACAAAAAAGGGATAAAATTTGATAACATGAGCATACTGAGGATATCCAACTCTCAAACCTTTCATGAGGCTAGAATGGAAAGGGGAAATAGTCTGTTTTTCTTTTATTATTAGTCATTTGTCTCATTTTCCAAAGAGCTCCTTTTAATCTATTCAAAGTACTGCTCACTGGGAATTTGACAGTGTTTTAGGAAGGAGTTCTGAAATTAGGCCAAAGTTTCATGAAATTAGCCAGTAGTCATTATGACCTCTAATATCGTGCCTGTAAAAGATAAATTAGAAAAAAATCCAGAGAGAGGGGGCCACATAAATGTAGGAGTTTTCACCATTTTTAAAACTATTATTAAGAATATATTTAAGCAAACTTGAGCCGTGGTAGTGCAATGGTTAGAATGCAGTATTGCAGGCTAATTGTGCTGACTGCCAGAGGTTCAATCCTCACCGGCTCAAGATTGACTCAGCCTTCACCCTTCCAAGGTTGGTAAAATGAGGACCCAGATTGTTGGGGGCAATATGCAGACTCTGTAAATCGCTTAGAGAGGGCTGTAAGGTACTGTGAAGAGGTATATAAGTCTAAGTGCAAAGTGGTATTGCTAAACTCTGCTAGCAGATCCCCCTGTAGCAAATTTAATCAGCCATAACAGAAAAGGATCAAACTAGGAAATAACTACCTCTCAATCCTTCAAGCAGGTAGTCCTCATTCTCTGATGGAACACTCAAATGAAAGCTGCCTATAGTTGTCAGGTAAACCATGAAATGGTGAACAATGACACATGAAATCTAGATGTAAGACACACAATGCCTGCCTCTACTTTACCCATACTACTTTTATTCAGACAAAAAAAATTATTATGCAACAAAATGGATTATATGCATAGAAAGAATTCCAATAATTTCTTGACAATGATAAATTAGCACTAGATACATACTCTCAAAACTAAGGGGTGATGGTGAGATCGACACAAGGCAAGGCACAAAAAATATGTCTCTTCATTTGTTGACTCTTATTTACTGCTCCTTTTAAAAATATGGATAACATTATTTGGTCAAGCTGATCACTTTCCTCCCCTACTTTCACACTTGCAGCCAGCTCATAAGTTTCCCCAGTCCACAAAGCTTTATTCTAACTCCTAAATATCATCCTGAGCATAAACAAATAGCATGTTAAGATACCCTGATTATGGGCAGCAATTTTAAGACTGCCTGGGGCTTACACTCTAGCATACATTCTAGCTACTCTTCATTTGCTTATTCATTCTTCAACAACATCTCTCTTTATTTGGGAATGCCTTAAGGCTCCCAGTCAAATATACAAATATAGAGACAATATGCATCTCTTTAGGTGGTTAATGCCTTCAAGGCCAAAGTCGAAAAGCATCCTAGGTGACCTATAAAATACTCATCCACAAATGTGTTGACAGCAGGGGTCTCTGCTCAGCAAATGCTCCAGCCCCCTTAAATAGATGCCTATCTACATGTTTTAGTCCATTTAGTCTAAAACAAACAAGTTTTTTGACTATCGAAACTTAAATGTTATATTCTGAAGACTGCTTAAGTATCAAGAGCCACCCAATAATAACAGGAATAACAAGCTTCAGGTTCATGTTGAGTTAAGCCCATTGTTTAAGAGAAAACCTGCAGCTAAAGCTCAGATAATTTATCCTTACTTGCATCTCCTCCAGAAACATTCGTTTTTCAAAGAAAATGGAAAATAAAGAGGCTACAACTGCACCTAATATTAAGCCAAAATTTGTTTCATCCATACTTTATTAAACAAACCAGAAACTCTGAATGTGTCAATACTTCCCTGACAGATTTGGGGCACAACTTGAGAGTCCTCATAGAGTCATGGCTCTTATTAGAAGAGAAGGTGGCAGCCATGGACTTGGGGCCAATTGCACCCATTCCCGAATCAGGAGGCTTTACTCATGGGCACTTGTGCCTTAGTCATCTCCCATTTCAATTATTACAGTGCATTTTATGGCTAACTTCCCTTAAAGACTATCCATAATCTGCAATTGGTCCAGACATACAGTTCTGGGTGACCCATGGTTCATCCAAGTTACACAAGTGCTACATTGATTCCTAGTTGCTCTCTAGGTGAAATTCAAGCTGTTGGTTATTACAGGTAGTCCTTGACTTACTATCACTTGTTTAGTGACCATTTGAAGTTACAATGGCACTGAAAAAATGAGTTATGACCAGTTTTCACACATACAACCGTTGCACCATCCCCATGGTCATGAGATCAAAATTCAGATATTTGGCAACTGGTATTTATGACATTTGCAGTGATCACTTTTTACAACTTTCTGACAAGCAAACTCAATGGGGAAGACAGATTCACTTAACAACCATACTAACCTGCCTGTTGTAATCTTTCAGAGGGCTGTCTGAATAGTAATAAAACACTTTGAGAAAGAACAGAAGACCTCAGAGCCTGAACTGAAAGGAATCTCGGAAGCTGAACCATATTTGCAGGAACCCTTATATCAAAAAGTTTCTGTAGCAAGACGGGGGGACGCAGAGCAAGATATCAGCTAACATCAAGCTAACATTATATCAGCTAACATCAAGCTAGCATCAAGTCCTGCTGCGTTTCAGCATAGAGACGCTATAGCGAGGGTGTAATTGGACATTGGAAAGAAGTGACTAGAGGGAAAAAAACTAGAGGAAAAAAACCCTGAAACAGACCTGAGGGTAGTGAAGATCTGAAAACCCTATCGGAGTGTGGCTGGCTGTGGGAGAGACTCTGAAGTAACTGAGGAGAGCTGACTGAGGTTGGAAGAAAAATCTGGAGTTTGTGAGAAGCTGAGTGAGAAGGAATGGGGAGACGTTTGGGGGGGGAATAGTGACAGCTGAAAAGAATTGATTGAAAAAGGACTGACTGATGGTGAAAGAGAGGAATGAAGTTTGGAATTTGAATTTGGAAGGACTGGTTGATGGTGAGAGAGATAAGCCAAGAATGAAGTGGAAGTGTTAAACAGACACAGCAGTTTTTCTTTGCCGGAAGAGAGTTTGGTATTGGGAGAACTTGGTTCTTTGCTTTGAGTTTGTTTTGAGATATGATGGCAAGAAGTGGACTAATGGACATTTTTCTTCAGTACTAAGCCTAAATATGAGCAAAGACAGTTTATTGGCTTTGGGAGCAGAAGGTGGGGAGCTTATACTTTGGAATGCTGATGGAAATCCATCGGAATGTGTATGGCTTCAAAAAGCAGATGATGTTACTAGCGTTATATTTTCTCCCACTCGTTCTAGAAGACTCTATGCTTCTCATGGGGAAATTATTAGCATGCTGGATGTCAGGTGCTTCAAGGAGCCAATTGAATGTTTCCATGTAATATAGGCATAGCTATAATCATTGCGGCAGGATTAACATCTGGCATGCCTGTTTCTGTTATTATGTTGGTTATGACCTATAAAGCCCTACATGGCATCGGACCAGGTTATTTACGGGACTGTCTGCTGCCTCATGAATCCCAGCGGCCGGTTAGGGCCCACAGAGTCGGCCTTCTCCAGGTCCCGTCAGCCACACAGTGTCGCCTGGCGGGGCCTAGGGGAAGAGCCTTCTCTGTTGCGGCCCCGGCCCTCTGGAACCAACTTCCCCTGGAGATCCGTGTCGCCCCACCCTCTCCGCCTTTCGTAAATTGCTTAAAACATACCTTTGCCGGCAGGCCTGGGGCAGCTAACACCTTGCCCCTAGCCAGTGTATGTTTGTGTGTATGTTTGTGGAATGATTGGTTTTTCTTTTTTTAACTTCGGGGTTTTTATATTTATATATTTATATTTATGTATTTTATTGTGATTTCTATCATGTTGTGAGCCGCCCTGAGTTCTCCGGAATAGGGCGGCATAGAAATTAAATAAATAATAATAATAATAAATAATAATAATAATAATAACATTAAGCACAATGATTCACTTAGCAACCCTGACAAGAAAGGTCATAAAATGGGGCAAAACTCACTTAACCGTCTTGCTTAGCAACAGAACTTTTGGGCTCAATTGTGGTCATAAGCCGAGGACTACCTTTATCTTTAAAGCCATACGTGGCACAGGGCCAAGTTATTTGTGGGTCTACTTCTTTCCAAGGGTATCTGCCTGTCCGAATGTGTCAAGAGTGTGAGTGAGCCCACTCCAGATCTCTTGTCATCTGATGGGATCTTGACAGTGTCCCTTCTCAGTATTTGCCCCAGCCTGTCATGGTTCCAATAAATGAGACCAGTAAAACAGAACTCCAAGGCAAAAAAATTTCCTTAAAGAATATATTTATTTGGCTACATAATATCAGCATGATCAAAAGTGAAACCAAGACTGAAGTTCCCTCCCAAAGGTTACATTGTTACAAAGTTGAACTTCCCACCCCAGTAATATGTCATAAGTCACATTCCCCAATTAAGTATTTGAGCTGGCTTTCTAATGGAAGCTTCAGCCCACCAAAATGTAATCAGTAATGACCTTGGTTCCCACAGAACAATATATTGTTTTGACTAAGCTAAAAAATACTCATCCCCCCTCCCAATTCTGTGGCAACAGAAAATGAAGGGAAAATGGCTTCAGCTAAATTTGTTTGTAGTGTTGACACAGCCACTGTAAACAGACTCCAACTTGAGATTTGAGAGGTCTCCCACCCTTTGAGCCTCCTGGTTAGGCTGGCTGGAGGCTAGTTGCTGTGGTGCTTGGTGGGGATGGTTCACAGTTTAACCCTGAGACATTTGAGATGCTGTAGACAGGGAAGCCAAAAATGATCTGTAATACAACTGTATGAAAAGTCAATGCATCGCAGCAATACAGCAGGTAAAAAAATGGTATTAGTGATGTAATTAGAATATTTCCGATCAAAGTTGATATGTATGGTAGGAATTCCTTTTCAGCAGTCATCTTTTTTAGACAATTACCGAGGAGGACCAGTTTCACAATAACTGCATATTCTTCCACTGCTCCCAACAAGACTATCTAGAGCATCCGTGCAGGGAAATTATGTTTGCACTTCACCCAGCCCTGTAATCATGATTACTGCAATTTTTACCTGCCATCTCCAAGTGATCAAATACCCAGTTTTTAAGATTTTAGCATTTCCAAGGAAGTGGGTGCCCAATTTCTAAAGTTAATTTCAAATCAGGTATTTGACTTAGTGCTATGAAAATGATGAAAGCACAGTGTCAGAAACCATAGCATTGTGGGTGGGGGTGGGGTAACACTACAGAATACAGAACCCGTTGCCATTTGAGGGCTCAGCAGAAATCTAATCCTCTAACATATGGATAATCCTTTGCAGAATATGAAGCTGCTTATGGAGTTTCAAAAAAGCAAAGTGGGCTATGCTTCTGCCAAGCATGTCGTGCAAAAGAAAGGAAAATATGCAAGGTAATCTGTATGAAAAGACATGAAACCCTCAATCGCTTTAGCATTATTAGAAGGCTGGATACAGTGTTTAGCAAAAGGGTCCCACGCAGCTTTGATAGACTTGTTACAGACATCTGATTCCCCCTGATTAGATTAGACAATAAATTCCTATCTTGGTGTTCACATTGTTCAACTCCCACTGCAATCTGTAAATTAGAATTTCAGACCTCAGAGACTAGATTCAAATTGGATTAGTGGATCTAGTCCAGGAAGAGGCGGGAGGGAAAGAAGTGAGGGAAACCCAGAGGGAACAACAGTCCACACATACGCATGTCACATACACTAACAAAATAATTAAATAAACACAGAGACAACAAGCCACAGTTTGATTAGGAGTAAATTAAAAATATAATTAAAGCAAAAACAACAAAACAGCAATTAAAGAAGTGGGGAAAGGAATGAATTGTCACTATTAATTAACAAAGCAGGGAGATTATACCTTTAAATGTTGTTTTTCTCCAGCTTAGACTGTGTGGGATTTTAATGCAAGGGCTTAGCAGAAGAGACCAATTTTCATTTCTATTATTGGGTGGGCTAATGTGTAGCAGGCTGGGAACTGCATAAATACACACTGAGTAATAGAAGAGCTGTCTCCAAGATTCAAAACACTAAGAAGAAAAATATTGCTTTCTCTTCTATCTGAATGAAGAAAACCTAATTCATACATAATCTACATTCATTGCTGAAATTTAGGCAGGTAGAGCTCTCATCTAAGATGGGTTACCACTCTACGTAGCCCCTGTAATAAAGGAAAGGTCATACTATATTGAAGTGTCTCTCCTTCCAACAATCCACTTCTATTTAACCCACATAGATGTACTCTGCTATCTATGACACTGTACTGTGTAACACTAGTTGGCTTTCAAGAGTAGCCGCAAAAATGAGTCAGTTCACTTAATACTAAATGTGAACTGATTAAATTGCTCAAGCACCTGTAATTCAGAGTGGTACCTATAACACACAATCTGCATAACCCACTTTTCTGAAACAACAATTTCAACAATTTAGATATGGTAAAAGCAGGACATTAAAGAAGAAGACAGTTTCTTGTTGGTCAAGTGATTGTGATTTAGGCACTTGGAAATTATTTACAACAATTACAGAACCCCTGGTCATGTGATCACCATTTGTAACCATCCAAGCCAGCTACAAATAAGTAAGGTCAAATTTAATTGAGCCAGATTTGCTTAATGACCAAGGCAAAAAACAAAGGTAAGACGGGACGTAGTCATATGATGACTCAACTAATGATTACATCATTTAGCAATGGAAGTTCAGATGCCAATTGTGGATGTAAGTCAAGGGTTCTCTATAAAGCCACCCAATCAGGTGCATGGGGGGCGGGATGGTGACATACAGAGTTAAAAGCAACAAATAGCAGTAAAAGCAGTTGCCCCCAAGGCAAGATGGGAGCAAAGAATTTTTAATACCAATAAAAACATTACATAATAAAAACTATTGTGCTAGAGAGAGATTTAAACAATGAGAAAGAATCCCAAAGGTCAATCAAAATGGGTCTAATACAGGGGTGTTAAACTTCCGGCATGTAGGCCAGATGCGTCACACGGAAGCCATGCCCCATACCTCCAGCAAGGGGAAAAAAGTCGTGATACAGCATGACATGTCACATGACATGGTGAGTTTGACACCCCTGGTCTAATACCATCACCATCTCTAGCTAATGTCTAGAGTTAGTGGTAGTATTAGAGGCCTTTGGGCTCTTAAGGCAAATAGAATTGTGCCCCCCTATAGCATAGGGCAGGCAGATTACCAAAGAAGACATGTGTCCCCCCCCCAGGTCCCACCAAATGACAGTGCTTAAATAATAGGATCTGGACAATGCCCAACCTGCCTGATCGTATCAAATGGCCAGAATTGTAGAAAGACAGTCCCATAAATAAATCTTATACCATAAAAGGCTTTATAGATATCAACCAGCATCTGTTTTGCACCTGGAAGCCTACTGGTAACCAGTGCAGCTAGCAAAGCAATGGTGTTACATGAGTGTACCATGGATGTTCACACCACTGCATCTAGATCAGTTATAGCTTCCAAGTGGTCTTCAAGGGCCGCCTCATGCAAAGCACGTAATAGATGTTCTGAGAATTATTCTTGCTCAAGTCTTCCTTCTACATAATTTTAAATGATACACAAGCCTTGTCTTATTTTGCATCTTGATCATATAAATATCATCACTCGATTCTAACAACCACAAAAGTTAGCTTGATTCTAACGGCTGCAAATGTGGCCCAATTTCAACCACTTGTTATTGGGGAGCCAGAAACAGAGCGAGAACCACTTAACATTCAAGAAAATTTCAGTCTGCCTAAGAGAAACTCCCACCCAATCAAAAGTACTGGTGCTTTATATTACTGCTGCTCTCTCCATTCTTTTCAGTCTGATAAGCTAAATTGCTATTTCCAATACAATTGTATTATGTTAAGGCACAGCACAATTAAATAAGCAGGCCAGCATCAAAGTCAGTGCAAATATATAATGAAAGAAAAAACAGTTTCTTTCCCATATAATTCCACAAATATAGGCTCACACATTTCTGCATTTTAAAACAGAGCAAGTGTACTTTTAGACAACACATTTACCTCTTGGTGAAGTGTGAAATTGCCTCTCAAAGTGCTCCAGTTACAACATCCATTTTGATGGGATAACAATCCCTGTTCTTTAATGTGGCTATTTTGCCATACAATCAGTTCTGGGCTGGTAATGTACAGCATTTCTGGACTAAACAGTATTTCCTAAATATTCCACACCTGTGCTCAGTCTGACAGAAACTAGTTGCACACTATACATTTTAGAAGCTTCAAAAATTCATGAAGATTTGGCAGAATAATCATAGGTGTTATTAATTAATTATATGAAATCCAGAAACCAGTTTCTAAGATAGCTCTTCTGTTTTTGAAATATCATTTTTTTCCAGCATTCAAACAATAACATTTTGTTACTGAAAAGGGGGGAAACAATGGATTCTTCCCTTCAATAGGCACAGAAGTTGAAAGAAAAAAGGAGCCAATTTTTTTTTAAAAAAACTGTTTTTATGCTGGTGGTGTTCCAGTACCCTTTTAAAAGTATTACAGCAGTGAAACTGGAAAGATGTGGGACAGCTGGAGCAAGCAGGGACTTCAACCGCCTTTATCTGATGATAAATCGGATGAGTGTTTTCCTGCAAGGACAGTCCTGGCATTCATGACTCATGTCCTGGTAAACTAACAATCAGACTACTGTAGTACATACTTGGTTAGGAAGTCCATTAAACCAGTTGAAAATCAGCAGTTGGCTCAGGATGCAGCAACATGAATGGTAAGTGGTATCTCTTTAAAGTTCTGGATTACCTCTCAACACTGAAACAGTTTCAGTGCTTGTGGTTGCCTTCTGACTCCACCCTCAGCATTTAGATTATTAATGCAGTATTTTGTGAGTCCTATCATGGGTCTCATTATACACTTGACATCAACTATTAGATTTGTTTTCTTTGTGTCAAGGTTCATTTTACAGCACAAATTGCCAACTGGAGTTGAAATTAGCTGCCTTCTTTTTACAGATCAGAAAGGTGTTCTACATTTATTTTCTCTGGCCTTTTAACCTCTTTTAATGTTTTCAAATATTTTGCATTTTGTTATTTTGATCATGTTTTTATTATTATCATCATGTTGGTGCTACTTATTTAAGAAGGCTAGATCTGTTGATGGAGCAGGTGGCATATAAATGTACTAAACACACATAACTCCTCTACTTTAAGACTAGAAGAGACAGACCAGGCTGAGTGTGAGGAACTTAGCTGCCCAAGTAAATTTGGGGAAAAGGGGGAATCTTTTTTTTTTTTAAATATATTTTTATTGGTTTTTTTAAAAATTTTACAGAAGAAAAAAATTAGTCAAATCAAATCATAGTATTAAAATAAACAATCATCCATAAACAAAACATAAATACATTGTTCAATACATCTAATACTAATAACTCAACTGAAAATAATCATCCCAAACAATTAACATCACTGCTCGGCACCCCCACCACCACATCCCCCCAACCCTATCCTTCCCCCCTCACATACCAACTAACTACCTACCTTCCTCCCTCCTTCTCTTCTTTCTTCATCCTTCTCTATCTCCATCCTACTCTTCCCCCTTCTTATCAACTTCCACTTACATCAGCCTTCACTCCTCCTTCCTCTTTTCCATCAGATGTGGTGCCCAGAGGCCACCCGAGCAACCCCTTAATAACAGTAATTACATATATTCTTCCACCAACCCCAATTACAGTTGAGAAAACATCATATATAAAATTATAAACCCTCCCTAACCCTCCCCCCCCCCCGACTTCCCAGAGTGAGTACAGGGTACAACAAAAGAAAACCCCACTACATCAAACAAAATTATTATATAATCCTAACAAGAATTTTAAACTATATACTATATACACTCTCTAAATCAATTCAATCCATTAAACAAAACAAACAACTCATCTTGTTAAGAATAATAATTATCATTTACATCTAAACCATCAATCTAAGTCAAATCTTAAATCACTTCAATCCATTGAGAGGTTATATAAAATCACCCAAACCATCAAGTTTAATATATGCCATTCTTTTTTTTTAAAAAAAATAAACAAATAATATCAATAACAATAAATCCCTCAATTCAAAGAGAAAAATTATGTTCTTAATCAATTTAATATATCTTAATATATCTTAATATATCTTCATTTAAACATCCTCTCTTACAACTTACTTATAAAATTGATCTTTAATTCAACCCATAGTCTTAGATTGGCCTTAATTCCTTTCATTTAATTATAAATTATTATCAATCGACTTCTGGGCTCTCTCATCTGTCAAATAAACCTCCATAACAAATACAGTCTATTTATTCCATTTCTAACTTACATTCCTTCAACTTTATCCAATCACTTAATGCTTATCTATCTCATCAATAAATCAATCTAATGTCAAACCTAGATCATCAAAACAAATACATTCTTCATCAATTTAATTATATCAACCATTAATCATCTTCTCTTACATCTTACTCATAATCTTAGTCCTTAATTCAGTCCATAATTTTAGATTACCCATAATTCCTTACATACAATTTTAAATTTCATTTCTTCAGACGAATTCTAGGTTTTTTTTAACCAAGTAAACCTCCATAACGAGACCTCCCATCCAAATAATAAGTCTCTCTTCTTTATTTCTTCAGTCCCATAAATAAGTTGCTTCTTAAACTGAATCAATGTCTCTTTTTTCTCAATTAAATCCTCTTCTTGCTGCTTAACTAAAGAAAAAAATAGCCGTCCTTTCCTTTCTTGAAACAAATCCTCTTCCTCTCCATAAATAAACTGTTCATCAAGCAGGATCCATTTCCCTTTATAGTCTTTATTCTCAGAACTATCTTCTTCTTTTTCCTGTTGTTCTTCTAGTTTATATTGTATTATAAAATGCTCAGCAGTCAGTTGTAAATCAGTTTCATTTGGGAGAAAGATTCTAGTTAATTGTTCTTGCTCTTCTTCTTGTTTAGATTGTATTATAAATTGTTCAGCAGTCAGTTGTAAATCAATTTCATTTGGAAAAAGAAATTTAGTTAATATTTCTGTAAAAGTTTCTTTCAATATTGCTTTAAACTCTTGCGTAAAACTCTTCACTATTTCAAGCCTTTCTTCATGAAATTTCTCAATACAGTCCAGAATAGGTTCAGCATTTAACTGTAAATTCCACTCCATTTTAACTTTAAGACAATCACAGCCGTCTCTCTGACTTCGCTTACGAGAACAGGAAGAGAGAAAAAAGTAAAGAATTCACTTTCACTTTCCAGCACTTTCCCTAACAATGAATGCAGTGAAAGCTATACGCCATCTTGAAAGCATTATGTTGATTGTAGACGTTAGAAATATATAGCCAGAAAAACAATAAAAAAAATACTTGCAATCCATTAAGAACTCCTGTATTCACTCACTCTGCTTACAATCTCTCCTGTGTTGTATTTTAAAAAAGCAGAAGTGGTCGCGGCGTCTTTCTCTGTCTGATGACAGAAGCGTCTCTGGGCAGGAGCGTCCTCCGGAGCTTTAGGGAGCTCACTCTTGATCCCTGAAAACTTCTTTCCCAGGGATTTAAGAGGGGCTCAACCTTGCTCCCGATGCTCTACACCTCTCCTTTGCCCGGAGAGGGGGTTTTTCACCGCGAAAAACAGCTGGTGTGCGCTGTTTTTTGCGGCTTTACAAACCCAGAGAACGGAGTCTCACAGAGGAGACCCTGGCGGCGCCGGCGGAGCCACCGGAAGTCGGAAAAGGGGGAATCTTGATCAGAGTAGCAAACAATTCTTTTTATTTCCTTTTTTCATAATCCACCCCCCCTCAAAGTCCTACTATGTAGAGGTGGGGTTTTCTGAGAGAGATAAGCAAAGAATGTCAGGGGTTTATGCCAGTAATATGCCAGCAGGGTCATCAAAGGCATGAAAGTCATCCCAACTGCCCAGCTAAAGCAAACAGGAACCTACCGTGGGGCAACAGTCACATAGGAAGATGCTGGAGGTGAAATGTCACTTTAGTAAAAATGAGAAAGGCATTTTTTTTTCACACCAAGCAGGAAAGGCCAATGGTAAACCACTCCAATACTGTACTCAGAAAGTCCCATGAATAAACATTATAAAATGAGTCAGAATGTAGTTCTGGATGGCGAGCCCCTTGGCTCGGACTCAACATGCTATTGAGGAAGAGCTGATGATCTTTTGCAGTACTGACGGTTTGATTAAAGCCTTTGCAGTTGATGTTGCTGTACAGGAAAAGAAAATCTAATCCTATAAATTTAGAATGATAGTAGGAACATGGAACATAAGAATCATGGACATGGGAAAGCTCAAACAGTGAAAGATGAAATGAAGCAACTACATACTGACATCTTAGACAAGAGCAACTTCAGATGGACTGGGATTAGATATTTTGAGTCAGAGATTCAACTGTTTATTACTTAGCACATGAAAAAGAAGGAAAGGTGTTGCAATTAAGGAGCCAAGGTATTCAGTGACTGACTGATATCAATTAGTTTTTATGGACAATCCTTTAGTTTAGATTAGATTGGATTAGAAATTATCTAAATCTGTTCCTAACCACTGATGCTGAAGAAGACAAACTTGATAGTCTGAAACTGATGAACAGTATAAGCAAGATGTGATGCTTGTGACTGGAGACTGGAATGATGGAAGAAATTGTACTTTGGACTGTATGGCCCAGGAAACAAAAAATGAAGCAGCAGAATAATTTGTCAGTTTCTGCCAATTCAATTATGTTTGTCATTGCTAACACAATCTTCAAATATGCATGGATATCAACAGATAAGAGTTCAGAGAAATCAAATTGACTATATCATTGTCACAAAAGGGTGGAAGAGGTTAGTTGTAACAACAAAACTGTGACTGGGGGCTGACTGCGGAACAGACTATGAAGTGCTTATGTGCAGGTTCCAAGTCAAGCTAAAGCCAAAACACATGAAACATGTTTCCACCATTTAAAGGGAAAACATTAAGAATCACTCTGAAGCCCTGAACTCCACTAACAGAAAACCAGCGGAATTATGGTGTGAAGTTACAAATGAATGCATTTCCATTGAAGATGAAAATGGATTTGGATACTGAAATATTCAAGTACAAGAGCGATGTCAATAAACAACTTGTCTTAAAAATATTCCCTACCTATAAGAACCTCTAGTACTAGATAGAAGATGAAGTTAGATCAGCACTCCAATCATTAAAGCATTAGGAGGCTGCAGGAAATACCCCCAGAGCTATGTCAAGCAATAAAGAATCAGTAAAGGGTGCAACCAAACTATGCAGCAACATGATGGCCAAACAGAGATTTAACAGAGTGTGCAAACTATTGTACAGTATCTTAAATTTCATAAGCTAGCAAAATAATATTTAGGATCATCAAATACAGATTAGAGTTCTGCCTGGAAAAGGAGATGTCATATTTAGAAAAGGCCAAGGAACATGAATCCTTATTGCTGATACATGCTGGGTAATTGAAAAAGGCAAAGAACATTTAAAAAATCCCTCAATATTGAATTGATTAAAGAGAGGCTTTAAATTGTATTGATCATGTGAAGCTATCAAATGGGCTTAAAAAAATGGGAATTACAGAACATCTTATTGTTCTCATGCGAGAGCTTTATACAGGTCAAGAAGCCACAATACAAATGGAGATGGCAAAACAGAATAGCTCCAGATAGGCAAAGGAGTGCAACAAGCCTGTATACACTCCCCTTATTCATTCAAACTATATGTGGAATATAAAGAGGAAGATGGTTGGATGGGGAGTGTAGTTTTAATATTAGAAGAAGAAACATCAATAAATTATGCTGCCCTGAGGATACTACACTTATAGCTGAAAATGCAAAGGATCTGCAGTCTAGTACTAAAACTCAAGAATGTAATGACAAAACAGGACTAAAATTAAATATAAAGAAGATCAAACTAATAACAACAAGCACAACAACCTGATAGAGAACTGATAATGAAGATACTGAAATGGTGGATGTTTCTATCCTTTACCATCAATAATAAAAGAGCAACAGTCAAGAAATACACCACATACAACTTGGTACAGCAGCCATGAAAGCCTTTAAAAAGATACCTAGATATATCTATACTTAGAAAGATCACTAGAGTTCAAGCACTATGCCCTGTGATGCTCTATGGAAGTGAAAGTTAGGAATCGATGGGCTTTGGCCTGATTCAGCATGGCTCTTCTTATGTTCTTATGTTCTTATGTTCTTATGAATATTCTTGCTTTGACAATATATACAGAACTGTCTGGTATTTTTAGAGTTAATTCAGGTGACAGTGAAAGGGGAGGAGAATATAAGGAAAGCTCGGGAAAAAGAAACGGAAGTAAATCTTTGCCCTCCAAGTTAATTGGAAGATGTGAATCATGACTCCAAAATAGGGGAGGGGAATGCCTGGAATGTTATATGCAAAGGAAGGGAAATTCAGATCTTAGCATCCACCATGTTGTGCTGACATCTCTGTAATACTAATAAAGGCTTTTTAGATTGAAAAAATGTCTGAAAGTTCTTTGAAGTGTTTCGTTAATCAGACACATGACATAGACTTTGAAGAAGCAGGATAGAAAGTGTGGTGAAATGTAATCAGGATTTCCAGGAGGGAGAGACTGGATCCCAGAGAAGGAAAGAGACATCAAATGTGTAAAGCTAAAATGGCTCCACCCTAGGAGTTCTCAACCATATGTTAAATGGTGCAAGTAATCTGCTTTTGTGTAGCAAGATTTCTGTTTATAAATAAAGGAAGGAAGCAGCTTAGAAGAACCTCAACGTGTCTTTTCTGGTTTTGGAGTCTGCAGAAAGAATATTCACATTTTTGAACATTGGTGATGGAGAATACTCATAAGAATACCACAGAGAGATCCCTCCCCCCAAAATAACTTCAACTCAAACAAATAGCTCATTGAACAAATCAACCCAGAATCAAGGGACAAAGGATGATGCAAATACCTTGCTCTCTACAGAAGGCTCTAATGCAGAGAAAGGGAAGGACACAGAAGAGAAAGACCACCAGCAAAATGGATGGACTCACCTACAGTGGCAAAGGATGTGACATTGGAAGACCTGAAGGAGCAGGTTAAGGTCAGATCCTTCTAGAGAAAATCTATGTGGTTACTAAGCATCAACACTGACTTGACAGCCCATAATCAATCAATTAATTTCATACTGCCCAACTGCTACATTATTGTACAAAAGGAATTGCAAAACACAAACATTAACTTAATTATCTTAGTTCAGGTTTCCATAGACAAATTACATACTTCAACTGTAATTTCAATAGAATGTCAAACATGCAGCATTTATATGACACAGAAAATAGTCTGTGACCCAGAATAACATACAGAAATATTAAAAGCTGTTAGAGACAGGTTATATTAACATCAATACATACTTTATCTCAGAATATCCACTCTCCACCTGATTTCTTCTTGTGCAATTTATTTCCAATCCATGGAATCCTATACTTTAGTCAGAAGCTACCTTACGCTGAACAAACTAGGTCTTCATTCTGAGTGAATATGCAAGGATTATAGAATCACTGCAGATTCTTACAAGTTCAGCCAAAGCACTTAAGTCCTATCAACATTGCTCAATCAATATTTGTTTTGTTTTTTTCAGGAGAGCTAAGAGATAGTAAATATTAACATTCTCATCATGCAGCTCACACATAGTTAATTTACTTTTGTTGATATTTTGCTCTGCAAAACAAGGTATGAATAAATCAAAGTTCTAGGATGTCTTTAGTTTTGGATTAGCTGTACTAGCCCAGACAGACCCCGTGCATAATCTGGTGTTCTCCTGGACTTGTGTCTGCTACTCGATGAGGTTGCAGTCAATGCTAGGAGAGCCTTTGCACAACTTCATGTTGCGTGCCAGTTGCGCCCTTTCTAGACTGGGAGTCCCTGCACTCACTCAAGTCCTGGTCATCTCATACTTGGACAATGTACTCTATATAGGGCTACCCTTGAAGGGGATCCAGAAGTTGGTGCAGCTCCGTAGGCAGTTCTTGAGGCCCTTAGGATAGACCATGTTATACTGATATTCCAAGAGTTGCACTGGCTGCCAGTTTGCTTTCAGGTCCAATTCAAGATGTTGGTTATCATCTTGAAAGCCTTTCATGGCATGGGTTCAGTCTATCTGAGAAACGGGCTCAATCTGATAGAATAGCCCACCCATGCCAGCTGAAAGGGCATACTGCGGGTCCGTCAGTCATGGAATTTATGACTTTTATTTATTGTTTTAATGTGTTAATCTGCCTTTTATTTAATATCTGTAAGCTGCCTAGAATCATCTTTGGCAGATGGGAGACATCCAAGTTTGATAATAAAATCTTAAATCAACATGAATGTATTTCCTATTTTAGTCACTGCTGACTCAATATAAGACTTTCTTCAGTAAAATAACCCTCCAATTCTTACAGACTATAACAGTAAGGTAAGGCTGTCTAAAATAAATGCAGCAAAATGAACTGGCATCGTGAGTATTATGCCCATCTCATTCATTTCCATTAACTCATCCTCATCATCCCAATTCCTATATGCATGAAAAAGAAATCACAACTCAGAACTTTTCTTTTATTGTGAAAAAAAAAGGAAAAGTCCCTGGATGACTCAATTACAGTACAAAGAAGAAAAAATAAATTTGAGGTCTGCATATATACCCTACTGTAATATATCTTCCTTTGGGAGATACATGAAATTGCAAAAGAAACCAAAACAAAAGCCGATGTGAATTATAGTGGGCAGTCTGCTGTGTAGTGAAATAGAAGGACTTCTAATATAGCAGAATCAAGTGTTAATAGAAAGAACCATAGACTTGCAATGTAACAGTACAGCATCCTTAAAGCAGTCGTATTCCCTGTTGGCAGCTGACTTCTAAACTGTTTTAAGAAAATTCTGTCTGCTTCGGGGGCTTTGGCAGCAATTTGCCAGATGTTCAAACTAGAATTGTCAACTAGCATGCCCCCAGCTGGGCAACTCCCCAGTTACTATACCTTTGCAACTTTCCTTATAAGAAAACCAACTGCAGGCAAGTCTTACTAGATATATATATACTTTTACATCTACATTCACGCAACAAAATACATGTATACAAAGTTGAATTATACTCCCACAGACAAAAGAACCTCTCAGCAGGAGAGCGATTATAGCATTTGTTTAATGTGCAGAACATTACATCTTTGAAACCCAGCAAAACTTTTTAAATTTATTTTTCTCTCTCTGAGATACTTGCTTTATTACAATACATTCTTTAAAGAAGAAGAGGAAAAACGCTGCACCTTTTCATTCCCCCCCCCAACCCAGTACTTGTGGTAGTAAATTGTAACTGTACTGCTTATTCAACTGGCTTATTTGAGAGCTGGAATGAAATCTTTCTTTCCCAAGTAACTGGAAAAACAGCTGAAATGACGTATCAGTGGACTTATTAAAAAAAAAACACCAACAAATAAATAGGTAGTTCTGCTGGGTTTTGAGCCATCAATATATAAGCAGGTACTATGACCACTATGCTGATAAAACACCATAGTAATAATAGCTGCAGTCAACATTAGGCTGCTACCGAGTGATGACCACTGACCCAGATAAGAAGGTGTTCCTGTTTCTTCACACTGCCAGATCAGAGCACAGCATTTGAAGAAAGCTCAGCAGGCAGAAGCAGAAAACAACTTTGAACACTGAAAAACATTACTTTCAACATGGAGCAGAAACTGCCTTTCTTTGAAATGTGCTTAGAAAATTAATGCGTGGCTACAAAGAAAAATGTGAGTAGAATTTATGAGACAAATCCACTGATTCTTTTCTTGGCCTGAGGATGGCCTACTAATGTTCCCCAAGTCTATCTGTAGCTGAGTTGGTCCAGGGACACTTTAAGGTACTGCAGCATGCTCTGAGGTAATGTTTTTCCCAATATCCTGCCAGAAGAGACTATGTGCATACATATTAATATGTATCAGGGAGGCAGCCTGAAACAACATATGCCATATCAGTAATCCTCTCACTCCAAGTGGTTTCCTATGAATCCAGCCTCTTCACTCTGGTCCCTGGTTTCTTTATCCACCTATAGTCTTCCTTCGGCCTCAGGGAATCTGGAACTTTGCAGCTCCCTTTCCTTTCTTTTATAAATGTATGGATCAGCTGTTGGATCTAGAGGGTATAAAACCTTGACAATGTCCATCCTATGCATGACTTAATACATGTAATTGAAATGTAATTGAAAGAGTTTGGCACTTGCTCTGCTGTTGCCTGTGTAATTAGGAATTCCCTTCCCAGCAGTTGCTGCTCCTAAGGAAGCATAAGTCCCTTGCCTTCTCTCTTCATATTATGTACTTGGGAAAGTTTACAAATCCCACACTAATCTTTGCAGTTGACTCTCTTTCTCAAATTCCAGTTTTTCAGTATCTGCATCTCAGCAAAAATCTGGATGACCACTAGGTGGCAACCAAAAGACACAATGCTCTAACTTTCTGCTCCCACCCAGTTGGTCATTAAGTCAAAACAGTCAATCCACAGATTCAATGATATTAAAACCGTAATTGGTCGCTGGTACAGTGGGAAATAAAAAAAAAAGAAAATATTAAAGTAAGCAGACTGTTCTGTATGCTGGGGCTTTTAATGTGGAATGACGTTGAGCAGAAGCTGGAATTTCATCTAAGAGAACCACCAATCAAAGCTCTCAGAATGTTGTGCACTAAAGTTGTACAGTAGTATGGTGCACATTCATTCTGGGTGCCTGGTGTGGAGGTTGCAAGATTTGGAGCATCACACTTTACTCCTAGCACTGGGATGGGGTAGGATGAGATCGTAGCAACTGGCCTTGAACACAGATGATGTGTAAAGGTACCAATAATAGCTAAGACTGGCCCCATGTATGCACACTGAGAAACTGAGTCCCACTGATTGTATTTTTAATGACTTGGGAAAGAAGGTAGCATGTGGAAAGACTGACCTAGTTAAAAGAGAGGAGGGAATGATGCGACCTGAACTACTGCTGAGCTTTGAAAATGCCAATTGCCAAGATAACTGAAGCTGACTGCATTTTTGCATAATTGTACTTTAATCTTTATGCACTTTATTGTATTGTTTTTGCTTATCTTTCTGAAGGATCTGACTGATTTTAATCTACATTGTGAAACTATCACTACCATGTGCTGTTTTGCTACCCCTTTAGAATTTCAGTTTTATGGACTGAAAAGCTGATATGCCTCTGAAATAAATGAGGGTTCACCAAAATGGATATATATCATTGCTTTGCGATATATTATTATTGCTACTCTATTTTTTTGGTATTATGAACTACTATGGTCACAAGGTTTCTGGGAAATCACAAACAGGTCATAATAATAAACAATTTAATAATATCGGATAATGTTGAGGCAATTAAACTATGCAAAAATATGCACATATAAAAGCAATTTACTGAGAATCCTTTTCTCTTGAGCAGAAAAGATAAAACAGAAAATGTACATATTGAACGTTGTCACGGGAAAATATTAGAGCTTAAACATGCTGATCTGCTCTGCACTGTATAACAAAGAAGGAAATTATATAAAATGAACAGTTGGGTTGAAAACCTACTTGAAAGCCCAGATTTAACTGCAGACAATTGTTATTATGCTCTGTTTCATTCACTCACATTTTGCAAAATATCCTTCCAAAGGAGCAGAAAAGGCCATTCACCTCAAGAGCCCAAAATAGGCTAGCCCAGGGGTTCTCAACCTTGGCAACTTTAAGACTTGTGGACTTCAACTCCCAGAATTCCTCAGCCAGCTTTGCTGGCTGAGGAATTCTGGGAGTTGAAGTCCACAAGTCTTAAAGTTGCCAAGGTTGAGAACCCCTGGGCTAGAGCCTGAGAGAGTCTTTAGACTGCTTACAAAGGAAAGGGCTACAGGACACATTTCACACCATCTTTAATAGTAGACTTATATACGTCAGAGATGCAAAGGAGAAAATATTTGGAAGAGCTATGAAAGCACTTTGTTTAACATTATCCATTTCTTAGAAACGTTCTGTGAAACCTTGTAATAAAGTATCAATCAATCCCTGGGGATATCAGAGCATCATAATAGGTATCAATTCCATTCCCGCCTCCTGCCTTTTTCATTCAAATTCACTGAAACGGAGGAGCCATTTTACCTTTAAAGCTTGGACTTTCTTGGCCAGGAGACTCTCAATGTCCCCTGCCACTTTCTCCACGGTTTTTTCAGGGATGTTGTCTCTTACTTCAAATAAATTCTTCTTCTCATCATAGATCTGTTGAAAGAGATGAACAAAGAAAGAAGTTGGAGCGCTGACAAATTCAAACCTTCTACAAAATACTTCTGGAAAAGGAAAAGAAACCACCAAGAATAGAATACCGTCAATGTTCAGAGTAGGAAATACCATGACCAACCTATAATAAAATTCTTAAACCAAACAACTGCCTATGGACAGCTTTTTTTCACTCATATATTTTCTTCTCATATGTTCAATATCCTTGCAGGGACCTTTCTCTTATTGCAGTGTCTTGTGAAAAAAGCAACCTACATCTCACAGATTTTAATATATCAAATTCTATTCATTAGGCAAAATTAATTCACTGCAGGATGAAGGACTCTCCTCTGAAATTATCTTCAGTGGCAAATTAATCTATCAGTGCAGGTATGAGTGATAGAAGCTTTCCAACTTCTCAGTCTAGGTCTTCCACTCTCTGAGACAGAGTGATTGGCCCACCAAGTCAGCTTCTGTGCTTAATGGAAGAAATCACATGAGCAAAGCCTAGTTTTCTTTTCTCCCCTCCTCTCCTAGTCCAATACCTTAACCACTCTACTACATTGACTCTACATATTTATATTTACCTACAGCTCAATATCTACACATGTAGTGTACATACATGCATAGTAGTAAGATATTCATAACTTGTTCTTGTGTGTGTTGAACTGGATGTTTTTAATGTTTTCCTTACTGGTTTTACTGCTTTTATTGTTTTATTTTTTAAAAAAAAATTAATCATAATATCTTTTCTGAATTATAAACCGCCCAGTCATTGACTGAGATGGGTAGCCATAGATTTGAAGAAATAAACAAACAAATAAAATATGTAACTGTAGTATTATAAAGGAGAAGGCAGTAAAGATAGATTTACAGCATCCAGACTGACAGTTAATGTCAAAAGTGCAGAGGATGCAAAAAAAAAAAAATAGATATAGAAACACAAGATTGTATTTGAGTGCCTGGCCAGTTATTTAATTTCTTTGATTTTTGCTTTTCAGAACATCCTTCCATTTTTATAAGTTGAGCATGCCGTGTGGTCAGAAGCCTTTGAAATTGAGATTCTCATTTTCTCAGGATATTTATGGCATGCCCCCAAGCCTTAATCAGAAAAGTATTTTGTGAAATCCCACATATGCCCAATCCAGTGGTTGAAACCTAGCACACTGCCCTCATCTCTCCCACTGTGCATATAATTCAGTGGATATTGAGACTAGCAACAGATGGTACGTAGCTGAAGGTGGTGGAAGAGCCAGTGAAGCTCAAAACAGACACCGAAACAGACTAATATGATTAAAAGTCTGTAAGAAAAAAGAGGGAAAATATTTAGAGTAAATAAATAGAAACCAGCAAGCTGTCTCAACTTTTATAATATCTACAGACCACTGCTATCATATCATATAGCACATGAAATGGCAATAGAACTGTAATTTGCATCAGAGAAACCAATTAGTTCAGCAAGGTAACAGTCTCCACCTACATCCTTATCATGAACTCTTAGAATTAGTTTCTCTTCACTTATGTCTTTGCATATACAAAAATATGCACACAAGTTTACAAAAACAACCCTCTCCATCCTGGTGCATTCTACATGTTGAACTGTACTCCCTGTTATTTCCAATTAGTATTATCCAGCTATTATCTATGCAATTACCCCAAGAAACCCTTTAATTCCTAATCAGTGTAGCCATGAACCAAATTATGGAATTTGTGGTCCAACAGACACAGAGAGCAGTTAAATTGGCAAATGATGATATAGAAGATTCAAGAGAATTTGTGACTCACTCAGCATACCATAGAGAAAAGAAACCATGGCACAGAATGATCTACAAATCTGGCTGCGGTAAGCAGCAAGACTGACAACCACCTCAACCCTGCATGTAACCGGCTATCTATGCCAGACAAAAATGGATGTGTATGAAAAAAAAAAATCTGGAGGGCATCATCTGAGAAACATTGCTATAGACTATCAACACACATCAAAGACACATGATGCCATTCAATGGGCAAATACCAGTCTGACTATGGTAGGTAAGTACAGGTAAAGCAGACAAGCCTTACAGTAAGCCTTACTATACTTACTGTATATATCTTTCCACAGACTTTGTGCAATGCAGGGATACTACTATTGTTTCAAAATAAAGGCAAGCTTTGTGAAGCAGTATCAGAAATAAACTTTTGAACACTGTAGCCTAAATGTCCTATGGAAGGATGCAAATACCCAACACTGAATATTTATCCATTGTTGTTTCTGGCAGTGGGCCTCTTCCATGCTTTTCTAAAAATTGCCTTTGACCTGCTGTGTGAAAAGGCTGTTCCTTCGTGATAATATAAGGGCAGCTGGAGGTGAATTGGTGTCCCTGAATACCAATCTTAGACTTTCCCCTTGTCAAACAGCAAGCTGTACATGCCAGAGGATGGAAAAATACTATACGAAACCATTTAATATCAGAGAACATGGCATAATGGATTCTTATGGTCTCTCTTCCCTTCTCTTATTTGTCTTTGGGTAACAGCATAACAAAGTAATGTGTCTTGAAGGCACAGCAGCTCCAACTGAGCAGCAGCAATTTGGGAAGCAAAAGAAAAAGGAACAACCTTCAAGGACAAAATCTTGGATGCAGAGGGCATCCTGACACCAGCATTTTCCTATTATGAAATGCCAAATCTCTTCCCATTGGCTATTGCTGATTTTATCCAGAAAAAAAATTACACTATTGTAGACTACGTTGTGTATTTGCCCCATTAGACCCCGATGCTTTCAGTCTTCAGAAGCAATTCTGTACATGCTTCTTGAAACACAACAAAATAAGATGCTGTCTTTTATGGATGACATATTTACCTATTATAGTTTTTCTGTTTTGTGTATCTTTCTGGTCAAGGATTATGGGAGCTAGCTTGGAATGATGATAATTACTATTTGAAAATAAGTCTGGTTACCATTGCAGAACAGATAGATTTTATGAATCAGTCAACCATGTGGATATAAGCCTAGAGAAAATGTTTGTGTTGTCAGTAACAATTTCAATGATTATGTCACTATTGCTAGTTATCGTGTTGTCTACAAATAAAATTGGAATGCAGATCTAGGCAACATTGTACACCGGGATTTATTTCTTAATAAATATCTATAGATAAATAAATGACATAAAATCAACGAGAAGGAAGTAGAGACAAGAATTTTATGAAGTTAGTGTGTTTTTAACAAGTGAAGCAAGCGCCTCTTCCCCTCCAGGTGTTGCTCAGTTACAATTTTCACAATATCTAATGGTGAAACATGTGGAAAACTGTAATTCAGCAACATGGTTAGAAACACGGCTTGGCCACCCTTAATCTAAAGTTATTTGTGAGTACTGAGATGGCCATGTTTGCTGTTCAGACCAAATTATGCAAAGTAATAAAAATAAACAGATTGCAAAGTGCTCCAGAAGGGCTTTCTCCAAGCTGGATAAATAGCAATAGCATGAAAATGTTTTAATATAAACACAAAATGGTGCTCATGGAAAAAATAATTATATCTATCCAATGACAGTGTATGAGTTACAGACCTTGGGGCCATGATAGGTAAATTTAATGATAATGTCAACCTGGTGTAGTGAACTGTGAAGAATACAAAAAAAGATGATATAGAAAGATAAAAAATAAACTATCAGTATTATACTTTTTCAGTGAGCCATTTCTAGAGAGAAGGCTGAGGACATACTAGAAATACTCTGTGGAACAATTGCTGTATCTCAAAAAGTATACTGTAGAATTGGAAAAAGTAAAGATAGGGAGTTGGATCAACTCTCCTCCAAGATACGTTTACAACAATTAAACCTTTTTAAGTTTAGGGAAAAAAGATTAGTCAGCAGAAGTACATGCTTATAAAATTATGAACTGCATGGAGAAAACAGATAAGAGTTTTTTTTCTTATTCTTTCATATATTAGAGCCTGAAGGTCTACAAGAAAGCTGAATATTGGGAAATTTAAGACAAATTTAAGGCAAAAGGACATACATCTTGCATAATTAAACTATGGAATTTGATACCACATGTGGTAGTTAAGAGGCCCTAACTTAAAAGAAGCTCAAACAAACTAATGCATGATTAAGTCTTCAGTGGTAGCTCACCTTAAACAGCTCTAAGATCTCGTAGAGGCGACCGAGTATTTCATTGTCAACTGTTGGGTGAACAGAGCAGGCTGCTCAACTGGATATGTCTTTGGCAAAATCAGTATTAAACAGTAGAGTTTAATGGTCTAAGATAGGGGTCCCTAACCCCCAGTCTGTGCACTGGCACCAGTCCACGGCATGCCAGAAACCGGGCCATGCAAGCAAGTGAAGCCCCATCTATGGGATGCAGGCAGCATGCAAAATCCATGCCCCCTCTGGTCCACGGAAAAACCTCTCCCCATGGAACCAGTCCCTGGTGCCCAAAGGATTGGGGGCCTCTGGTCTAAGAAATGGGAAAGGAGAAATCAGGGAAACTTAAAATGCCAAAATTTGGAAAGCCAATATATATAAGTGACAAGAAGTAATAAAGAAAACTTCCGGTTCCGGTTCGTGGCGTCTCTAGCTTTCCCTCTGCTGGCAGACCCTTATGCGGGTCCAAAGTCACCCTGGAGGGTGCGACTTCTGTCGAGGAGGCTCTGCTCGGCTGCTGAGGAGTGGTGGCTCCTTTAGTGGTCTGAGCTATCTCTGAGGGCCGACGGAGAAAATTGGCCAGTAAAATGGCTGATCACCCTGCTGCTTCAAACTGCAAGTCAAAGAAAATCTAAGCTGTAAGAACCCCCATGGTGAATCCAGGTGAGACTTTGCTTTGCTATTCTCTCTATTCTACTTTGTTTTTGGTACCTGAAAGAACCTTGTTGGAATTATTTCCCTGGCTTGAAAAGGCAGCTTCTACATTCTTTGGGAAGAAAGGCGTTCTATAAAAATAGAACAAAATTTTAAAGACTATATTTTACTTTTTTATTTTTTGGGGTACAAGAAATTTTTTTTTCTTTTTTCTCTCTTTCTAAGAACTGTATTATTATCCTATACTGGAAGATTATTTCCTTGTCACATTATACTTTAAAAGATAGAAAACAAAGGAAATGGTTTCTGGAAAAGACCTTTTTTAATTTACTGAGGACATCTAGTGGCGAAAATTTAAAACTGCAACATCTGGTTACTTGGTGTGAAGATGGAACAGATCTGACCTTCAAAACACTTTTGAAGAGAAAAGATAAGCTGGGCAGCTGTGGGAACTGTGTGGGTAGATATTGCCTAAATTATATCAAATATAGCCTCCACAAAAAAAGAAAGAAAAAAGAAAAAAGAGACTCTTTTTAATTACTATCAAAATGGAGAAACCTCAGTCACAATTAAACCGTACACTTACATTGGAAAAGATCTATGAGGCTACTGCAGAAATATGTACTACAATGAAAAAGTTTACTACAAAACTAAGTTCCAGAAATTTCACTTCAAATGTTCAAATGGATGTCCAGGCTACATCTGACTATGGTATAAATCAAAACATACTAGAAGAGGAATTAACAGAGATAAAAGAGGAACTTATTCCAGCTTACAAACCTTCCATCTACAACTTAGAGGAACTGAAGAAGCAAAGTCTGAGACTTCAAACTACAAAGCAATGACCCTTTAAGGAGGAGAGAAATAGACATCTAATGCAGAGGATGGGATTGGTATTATTTCAAAGGCTACTGCAAGCAACAAAGACAGATTTACTGGCTGAAAGGGAAGCGTCCCTATAGAAACCTTCTTGACACAGGAAAAAAGCCAGAATTAGACTGAAAAGAGAAATTTTAAATTGTGTAATGGATTTAAAGGCAATGTTTGATTTATGGTTTGTTTTAAGGATTATGATTTAGAATTAGAAGCAAGAAAAAATATAAACATATATATATGAGGGTGTTTTTAGAAAAGATATTTTAAATGGATTAAGAATACTTTTTGGAATAACAGATTTATTTTGATGGAAATTATGTATTGGAATTGAAAAAATGTTGATTTTTTAGATTGGGATGGTTTTAATAATTAATGGAATGTTTTAATTTAGATGATTTTTTGTACAATAAGAGATGTGATAAGGTATGACAATCAGTTGGATTAAATTTGAAGTTTCTGTAATGAATTGAAGTGAATTAAGGTTTAACATTTTTTTAACTAAGATAGCTATTGTGTAATGGAAGAAGAAATAAATGAGATTGGTGATAAAAGGAGGGATGAGAGAAATTAAGAACTAGAATATATCTGGAAGGGATACGTGAATTGATAACTTGTTGATTTAAAGTTAAATTTGATTTTGGTAATTGTAAACTGATAAAGTTTTAAAACAGGTTTAGTAGTAATAGAAATTTAATTTAGAAATGTAATATTTTAAACGTATTATGTTATTTGAGGGAAATAGAGAGAAGACAATGAATGTATTGAGTTGAGTTGTTTATGTTTTTACTTTGGAATGTCTAATTACCCAAACATCACAGTGTGTCCTGAGTACTTTTTCTTAAAAATTAAAAAAACAATATTTTTTTAAAAAAGAAGTAATAAAGAAGTCTCCACCAAATCATTTGAAGCAGCTAAAAGGAGAATACCATGCAGTGAGTGAAATGCCTACTACTTCCAAATATTTTTTATAACTTCTACAGAGTTTGAATGTTCTCAGTAGGCTTTTTCTGTTATGCAAAGCTTCTAAAAGCTCAAAGTGCTGTGCATTTCCCAATCATTTCTGAGAAAAGAAAATTTTTCTCTAACTGGTCTGTGAGAATATTTTCAATTTTTATAACTTAAAAAAGATACAAGAAAAACAGGCACATTTTCAATACTATTGGCAAGGTTATTTCTGAAGGACTTTAAAAAATATGCAGCTGATCTTGTTTTCTTACTATGGGAATGAAAAAGACAAGTCAGCTCAAATCTATGCATACCTATTCAAAACTGCATTTCACTGGCCTCAGTACAATTTAACACTGTAATAATAATAATAATAATAATAATAATAATAATAATAATAATAAAGTTGGAAGGGATCTTGGAGGTCATCTAGTCCAACCCCCTCCTCAGGCAGGAAACCCTATACCAGGGGTAGGCAACCTTGGCTCTTTTATGACTCATGGACTTCAACTCCCAGAATTCTTGAGCCAGCATGGCTCAGCTTGGAAACCTCTCCATTTTCCCTCAGTGTGGCTGGCTCAGGAATTCTTGGAGTTGAAGTCCACGAGTCATAAAAGAGCCAATGTTGCCTACCCCTGCCCTATACCATTTCAGACAAATGGCTGTCCAGTCTCTTCTTAAAAACTTCCAGTGTTGGAGCATTCAACACTTCTGGAGGCAGGTAGTTCCACTGGTTAATTGTTCTAACTGTCAGGAAGTTTCTCCTTAGTTCTAGGTTGCTTCTCTCCTTGATTAGTTTCCATCCGTTGCTTCTTGTCCTGCCTTCAGGCCCTCTTCTTTGTGGCAGCCCCTGAGATATTGGAATACTGCTATCATGTTCCCCCTCGTCCTTCTCTTCATTAAACACCATTAGACTTTTGATTCTTAGTGGAGTTCAGGCAACCATCATAGGCAGTTTATTGTTAATTCTGTTTGCTTTAATGTTATTGCAGATTGAATTGTGGTTTACTATTCAGAATCTATATAAAGAAGGTAAATGTCAATTAATCAATGAAGATGCAAACAAGCCAGCTCAAGGTTACATTGAGGTTTAATAATCCTGAATGATTAACCATGTATATGTGACTAATCAGAAGTAACATTTCCAATGCAGAAAATTGTTTTTCTTCTGTTTTTTATATTTTTCCAATTCACTCGCAGAATAACATAGAGAAATGGTAGGTGCGAATAAGAATTAAATTTCTTTCAAATAAGTTTTACTATAAAAACATTATTGATTAATTGTGTGCCATCAAGTTGGTGTTGACTCTTAGGGACCATATAGATTTTCTCCACAATGATCTGTCCTTAACCTGGTCTTTCAGTTCTTTTAACAATAACCACATTGTAATATCAAAATGCTGTACTTTTTTCAAGGCCATCCTGTCTTTCTTATTAAATGTCATAGGATGATTGATTATATGCCATCAAGTCAGTATCAATTCATAGTAACAACATAGATAGGATTTCTCCATGATGAACTATCTCCAACCAGGACATTCATGTCTCACAATCATATACTCATTGCTGCTATAATTGAGTCCATCCACTTTGTTGCTGGTTATCATCATCATCATCATCATCTCATTCCTTCCATCTTTCCCAATACAATGGACTCCTCAGGGGCTGTGCCTTTGCCTAATATGACAATTTGAGCCTAGTCATTTGTACCTGAACTGCAAGGTGCAGTGGCTCTGTGGTTAGAATGGAGGCTTGACAATTGACAAGTCCGAGTTTGAGAGCTGGGTACTGTGTGGGAGGATGAGTTCCCAGCCCTCCCTCCAGTTCCTGCCAACCTAGCAATTTGAAAACATGTTAAATGCAAATAGATAAATAGGTACCAATTTGATGGGAACTGGTGGGAGGACAGGAGAGGGAAGTCCCCATTGCACATCCCCCAGGCAATGGTGACATCACCAGCTAATACCTCTTGACCCGGAAGTGCCTTGGTGGCTGCTTCCAGTTCCCAACAACTGCCAAACATCTACTATCTTTGATACAGTAGACTCCCAGCTTTCTGTACATGATCATAAGCTAAATAAATAAATAAAATGTACCTCGACTTAGAACTGGGTTGATTTGTTCTATGAACTGTTCATTTATTTTCTTGGCTGTCCATGATATTCTGATGTCTTCTCCAAAAGTTCAAAAGCATCAATACTATTTCTATCCTGCTTCTTCACACTTCAGCTTTTACATCCACTGCCTGCACAATTCTAATTTTTTAAGTATAGGCCCATCACCGCATCTAAAAATTGCTACTCCAGAGGTACTCCAGTCGAGGTATATTTGTTGACAGTCAATCCAAAAAGGCATAAACTATCCACCATTTCAATAATGAAGTGGCAATTCTAAAGCTAGTTATCTTGAATTTCATTACTAGAGCTTGGAGATCATTTTCACCTATTAAAGTTGCATCATGAGTACAGCATATATTCTTAATACTCCTTCCTATAATTTCAAGATCATGCTCATTTTATTTCAGTCCAGCATCCCTCTCTGTGTATTCAACATATAGTTACAGGATGAAATGGATGGATTTTCTTGAGTCTTACTCAATATTCCATAAAAGATTTTACAACTTGTAGCCTTAACAATAACTAGCATTATTGTTGTAACTATTATTGTAACGTAACAATTACCAATACATTTTGCAAAATCTTTCCGCACAACTGAGAGGTCATCTGTGGAGATAAGAAGGCAGATTGAGATTTCCTTGTACATTTTCACTTTCTCTTACTTTTTAAAACACTGAATAGGGAAGTTCTACGTTTACCTATTTCTAATTTTATCTATCTATCTATCTATCTATCTATCTATCTATCTATCTATCTATCTATCTATCTATCTATCTATCTATCTATCTATCTAATTTAGAAACTGCCTATTCCCCCCCCCCAGAGATTATCATCATTTTATACTTCTTTCTAAACTTAGGAGGAATGAAATCTTGTAGGAGAACCAGCAACAAAATACTGACCAAAAGTGGATGCAGTATTCCAGGTGTGACTAAGGCTTTATAAAATGGCACTAACAACAAGTCCCAAAGACTGAGTGGGATGGAGAATGCCTTTACAAGGACTTTATGATCCAGGAATTGAGTTTAAATTGTAGAATAGGTTGAAAATGCCTCAGTTAGGTTCAGAATTCCTCTGATAACATACTTCCCAATCTTTGTATTTAGTAGATTCTACAAATCTTTTCAAATTTGCACTAGCCAAACTGTAGCAGGGTATAATACTGAGCATAATAACCAATACTCTGAATTGCTGCTCTGTGACATCTCCGTATCAGAGAAATTGCTTGTAGAAATAAACTAGGATTAATAAACTGAGAGACTGGACACTTGCATATATGATCTGCTCTCTCAAGCACAATCAAAGTAAAAGGTCAGAATTCAAATTTTAGTCAGTTTATTTAAAAGGAATACATCATTCATTTGAACTTGCTAATTCTTGGAATAGTCAGTGGATCTGAATAATCCAGACCATAGGTTCTTTTTCCCTGTTAAATTGTACTTCATGAATCACTTTTAATACCAGGAATCAACAAAAATGTACATAAGTGTTCAGTTTGCTTGCAAAAGACCATGGGAAAGCCAAGATTGAGCGTTTCTCAAAATCTAGAAGAAACACTGTACAACATCTATTTCCCAGGCTCACCTGGTTATCTTAAATGTAATTATCCGGTGCCTATATTTTATAGTGTTTTTGTAATCATAGTACTGTCTCTATTACATTAATAAGATGTCAATGTCTTGGCAGCATCATGGATATTCAAGCAGGCAACAACAGGAGTGACATCTGATTTCACTATTAGAATCCTTGAACAATTACCACAGTGGCATTGATTTGGAAAATGGAGTGAAATTTAGTACAAAAGGAATAGGCACAGATCATGGTGGCAGGACTGATGTATGGTAGAAAGGCAAGAGAAAAGGGGAATAAATAAGCACATGTTTTTGAAGGAATGCTGAGCAAGGACAAAACAGTAAGATTTTGAGAGTGCTCCAATCCAGCCAGTTTAATTCAAGGCAGAGATCAGCACAATTTTAGTGTCACCTATGACATCAACCAAATTGCAGCAACATTGCAAAGTCTTCCAGTAGTCACAGTCATGCTGATCCAAGATGCTTGTTGTTCTCAGAGGGAGGTAAATAAGCCAATTTTAAACAGGATGCACATGTTGCTGACTCAGAGCTAAGTACTGGCAGGCAAAGAAAAAAATTCTACAGCTGCTCTCCCCGTTTCCAGTCCTCAGCATCCAATAATAAGACCCATTTTCTATGAGAACAGTAAGGATATAAATGATAAAATGTTGCTTGTGACATAAAAAAACCCTTGTCTTCTGAGTGTACTTTGCACTCTTAAGCAGTTTTTTTCCAATATTTAAATAATAACCAACCAACTATCCAAGCAATTATTTATGAAAAGGAGTAACAAATTGATTTATGTGTTTATGTAGACAGTACTTATAACAAAGCAAACAGACCCAAACATACACAAAAGTTCTGCTGATTGGTTAAATAATAGTACATAAACGGAGCATAGTAAATAGAAGGTGGTGGAATTAACCTAACAATAAAATAATAAATAAATAATTACACTTTTCATATATAATCTATGTTCAGCATTTTCCCTCTCTCCAAATTCTGGCCCAAGGGACTGTAAATATCAAGTTTATAACTGCCATTTCTCTTACTGGACTGAAGAGAGAAGAAAACCTCTTTATTTTCCAAGCACCTGAAGGCAGGACAGAGATCCAATTTGGAATTAAGGAGGAATTTCCTGACAGGGAGAATAGTTAATTAGTGGAACAGCTTGCTTCCCAGAGTTGTGGTTTTCAAGAAAAAAAATTGAACAACCGATTTGTCTGGGATGTTATAAGGAATCCTGCCTTGGGCAGGGGGTTGGACTAGAAAACCTTCAAGTTTCCTTCAAGCCCTATGAAACAAAGTTTATTTGCATATACATACAAACATGCCTTTTCTTGATGCCTATCAGAAGGTTGATCTAAAAGCCCCCCCTTTTTTTACGATCCTGTAGTCCCTATTCACAATAGAGCTGGGGCAACTGGATGGAGCTGAGTGTTTACTGGCCGGATGCCCTTCCCGACAGCTATGAAAAGTTCACAGCAGATATTTTTTTTCTTTGCGCCTTAGGAGAGAGAAACATCTGCCGCTATCTAGGATTGAATTCTCAACCTTCCAAGTGGAGGTGAGCGTCTTCACCACTAGACTTATTGTCCTGCCTTCAGGCACCTTGGAAAATAGCTTGACTCCCTCTTCTTTGTGGCAGCCCCTGATATATTGGAACACTGCTATCATGTCAAGCCCATCCTTCTTGTCATTAGACTAGACATACCCAATTCCAGCAACTGTTCCTTGTATGTTTTAGCCTCCAGTCCCCTAATCATCTTTGTTGCTCTTCTTGGTACTCTTTCTAGAGTCTCAACATCTTTTTTACATCGTGGTGACCAAAACTGGACGCAGTACTCCAAGTGTGGCCTTACCAAGGCATTGTAAAGTGGTATTAATACTTCATGTGATCTTGATTCTATCCCTCTGTTAATGCAGCCTAGGGATAGAATCAAGATTACGTGAAGTATTAATACCACTTTATAATGCCTTGGTAAGGCCACACTTGGAATACTGCATCCAGTTTTGGTCACCACAATGTAAAAAAGATGTTGAGACTCTAGAAAGAGTACCGAGAAGAGCAACAAAGATGATTAGGGGATTGGAGGCTAAAGCATATAAGGAAAAGCTGCTGGAATTGGGTATGCCTAGTTTAATGAAGAGAAGGACGAGGGGGGACATGATAGCAGTGTTCCAATATCTCAGGGGCTGCCACAAAGAAGAGGGAGTCAAGCTATTCTCCAAAGCGCCTGAAGGCAGGACAAGAAGCAATGGATGGAAACTAATCAAGGAGAGAGGCAACCTAGAACTAAGGAGAAACTTCCTGACAGTTAGAACAATTAACCAGTGGAACAACCTGCCTCCAGAAGCAGTGAATGCTCCAATACTGGAAGTTTTTAAGAAGAGACTGGACAGCCATTTGTCTGAAATGGTATAGGGTTTCCTGCCTGAGCAGGGGGTTGGACAAGATGACCTCCAAGGTCCCTTCCATCATCATCATCATCATCATTATAGACCACCATGCCACTCTTACCTAAAAGCCCCAGCTAATAGGCTAATTTCAAATGTTATCAAGTATCCTATGGTAAATGAACATTACCTCAGCATATGCAAGTGACCATCACTGTTACCTGAACTACTTTGGAAGAATAAAAATTATAGTAAATATCTGTTCTGTACTAGCAGTGGTGCTAATATCCAAATGGATATAAGAGTGTTGTTGTTCTTTGTGATCTTTCAATATAAAGACAGGGAATATAAAAATGCAAGGAGTCATTAGAGTGGGAGCGACTCATAAAGAGGAAGAAAATGGAAAACCAGTAGAAAAAATCTGCACCAACAGCCAAGGAGAGCTGTTTGTTCTCAGAGTCAATAAATGCTGCCTGGATGGAAAGAAGGAGGAGGAAGCACAGCGTGAAGAATTATGAAAAATTGCTTTTCACACTGTATTTATTTTGGGGATAAATGAGCAACTGCCTAATGTGTTCACCTTTTAAAAAAATGAAGTTTTAAAAACCACTTTCTTAGCCATTTGTTTTTCAGTGCTGAAAAATTACAACTTGTATAAACTGGTGTAAGTCTGCAGTGTTGTAGATGTCTGGAAAAAAAATTTGTCTCATGGGAGACTTGGCAATTTTTTGCCTTCCAGACGGTTTAAAGATATTCATAGAGCACATACATTGATTCTCCTTGTTACTCAGCATAAGGCATAAATTAGCCATGAATATATCCGCCCGCTCTCAAGGCCCATCATGGGCAATCCCTACGTTCATCTCTAGGTGGCTGCTCAATCCAGAGCTACCATCTTCTAAACAGCAGAGATATCCATTAGCTTGTCTACTTGCCAAATTCTAAATGCCAAACGCTAGACCTGTCACCGCCTAAAATAGGAGTAATGGTTCTGTCTCTGTTTATGTCTGAGCCTACTGTCTAGCTGACAAGCCATTATCTGTTACAGATTTATTAGGCAACTGCAAGGATGTAAAAAGACAACGACCTGAAGTGTTCTGGTGGCTGTTATCAGACTATCCTGCTATCTTATGCTCTTTTGTACTCACTACAGATAGTCCCCAACTCACAACCATTCATTTAGTGACTGCTCAAAGTTACAACACTGAAATAAATTATTTGTGACCTGTTTGCACACTTAGGACAGCTGCGGGATCCCCACGATAATGTGATCAAAATTTGAGTGCTCAGCAACCGGAATGTATTTGCACTGTTTACAGCATCCTGAGGTCATGTGACTGCAATTGGCAGTCTTCCTAGCCCCGTTCCCAACAAGCAAAGTCAATGGGGGAAGCCCATTGCGTGATTCGCTTAACAACTGGAATAATTTGCTTATCAACTGGGGCAAAAAGTTCATAAAATGAGACGTGACTCACTTAACAACTGCCTTGCTTAGCGATGGAAATTCTGGTCCCAGTTGTGGTTGTAAATCAAGGACTATGTTTGTCTCTTCAGTTTCTGTTTTGCCCGTCCTAAACAGTATCAGAATTTGCACTTTCTTTGTACTGCCTAGCAGTAGATTTTTGTTTAGCTTTGAGAATATTTTTACCCTTCATATTTATCCTTAACAGATTTTCTATTAGTCTTAATATTGACCAGGAATCTGGCTGCACTCTAGGGAACAATTTTTGCCAATTCTGAAACTTTCACTGAGAGCAACTCTACTTCTAAATACAATTGAGATTGTCCACTAAACCCCCAATTTCCTTATGCATTTTCTTATGTATTAAAACAACCTTTCTCCTCTGAACTCCTGTTGCTATTGAGAAGCACATTCATGATAGCTTTAAATTAGATATAGATTCTTATCTGAATAATTCTAGCTTGTCTAGCACAGAAGTCCCCAACTTTTTGGGCACCAGGGACCGGTTTCATGAAGAGAGGTTTTTCCACGGACCGGAGGGTGCGTGGTTTTGTATGCTGCCTGCATCCCGCGGATGGGGATTTGCTTGTTTGTGTGGACCGGTTGCTGGCATGCTGCTGCCCAGTATTGGTCCACAGACCAGTGGTTGGGGACCCCTGATCTAGCACATACTGTATTTCTTAAAAAGGTTGTAAGAGCAGGAGTTAAGAGGGTGTTGAACACTGACTTGGTTTTTGTAGAATGTACAACCCACAAGCTGGTGCAACTTTTGAAAGAAGGTATGGTAAATGGCTGATGCCTCTGCAGTGACCAAATCACTACCACACCCAGTCTATAAGAACATTTTTTAAAAAAAAATATTTTTATTTTTTAATTTTTTTATTAATTTAACACATAAAACAGTGCACTGTGAATAGTGCCCTCCACCAGACAAGTTACAAAAAAAAAATACAAACATTAATCCCACCACCAATATGGAAGATTCAATTTCTATTACATATATACTTCTCAACTCTGGATTACATTATTCATACTTTATAGAGTGACTGAATTTTATTCTTTATTTTTGCATAGGCTATAAGAACATTTTTTTCATTGTTTGGCCTATCTAGAGTCTTAGTGAGAAGCATGATCCAATCCAGATGCATCCGGATAAAATAAAATAAAAATAAAATCCTGTCTTAAGGTCTCTTTCTAAAAAGCACTCCCTCCAATGTCTCCGTTGTCCTACCTCCCTCTTTCAAAACTATGGCTTTCCCAGGGCTTGGTACAATTTGACCCAAATTCTGCATTTTTTTCCCTAACCAGACTGCATGTCTCAGAAAATACTCTCCATCATGGCCTTGAGCCAAGAGAATAGAGGACTATTTTGGAATTTGAAGTTATTGAGAAAGCGAGAACAAATTTTGAATGAACAAAAGGGAAAACCAGAAGCCTTCTCTCCTGTGAGAATTTTTAAACATCTATGACCAACCAGGAAGATGTCATGTTCTACTTCCTCCAAAAGGAGATAAATCACTTGTTTTGACTAGTGGTTTGGAATCTATTCTTTTTATCAGATGCACCATCTGTGATTTGGAGAATCTCCTGCTGCATAATTTTTTTTTCAAATTCTGTGTAACGATTTTTTTAGTCCCTTTACCATACTTACTTATTAAACCTCAATCCCCATTTATTGTTATTCTCTTGCTCTACTAATGTTTTCTAGAATAGGCTGCTGGTCTAATGCTGTGGGATTAGTGGTTAATTTAGCCTTTTTTCTATAAACATTTATGTAAGGACAAACATTAACATTGTTTTCCAAATAAAAGACAGTTAAATTTTCCCCGGTGAGGATTTTCTAGAAGTTTATAGAACTTTAGCATGTTGGAACTTTAACAGATTTAATCTGCCTTTAAATGCTCAATACTTATTTATTCATGACTGCATTTTTTTTGTATTTTGACTGTTAAGACGCACTGTTAACTTTCACACTTAAGGAGAACAACATGTAAAAATTAAGCTAATACAATTCTTGCTTGTATAAATAAAGGCATGGAATCAAAATCATGTGAAATATTAGTACCACTTTATAAAGCCATAGTAAGACTTTAGCTCTTTTATTAAATTAAATTATTATTAATTACCTTTCAAATAAGAATTGCCAAGGCAATGTATAATGGAATAATATGAGAAAATATGGTATTAAAAACATAGTAGAGGTAACTAAAATTTCAGTAAACCAAAACTCAATAAAGAGTTTTCTTTTGTTAAAAAAAATAGTAAAATAAATTAGAGGCAAACAACCTTCTCTTGGTTAAAAAAAAACCCTTCATAAACCATGGATCAGCAATATGACACCTGTAAATCAAGAGAAGTGTGTTGCCTCCCATGTGCCAAGATCACAGACATGATTGAGAGGCTTACTCAACTAATCAAGCTCTTTCTCCTCTTTCACATTGGCATGAATAGTACAACAAAAAATGAGCCGGAAAAAAAAATCAAGAGATTATAAGCAGTTAGGCAGAAGGCCAAAGAATTAGGAATATAGGTGGTGTTTCCTCCATATATCTGAAAGATGTTCAATATTCAATGAGGGGGAAAGGACGTCAGAGATAAACACTGGCTCAAGGGATGGTGTGGTCAAAAAAAGTTGGGATTTCTGGAGCATGGTTTATACCAGTGGTGGCGAACCTATGGCACGCGTGCCAGAGGCGGCACTCAGAGCCCTCTCTGTTGGCACTTCTCTGAACTTCTGGTGGTGGGCTGCGGAGTCCCAGAGTGCGCCGGTCGAGGGGCTGGCAGGCTGTGGCTGCTGACGGACACTGTCGGCTTCCATGCGCTCGCTGGCCTCTGTGTGTGGGGGCCGATGGTGTCAGGCAGCAGCTGCCCTGGCCCCTGCCTTGCTTTGCCCTGAGTTAATGGCACCCCCACCCTGCCTTGCCTCACCCCACAGGACGAGCCTCCTACCCACCACCCCACCTGCCAGAGACTCCCTGGATCTCCCCCAACCCTGACCAGCCCCCACAGGCATCCCTCCTCATGAGCAACATCGAGGTGATCATGCCCACCTTGGCCACACCCACTCAGTCTGCCATGACCACCACGCCCACCTGGCATCCCCAATAAATAAGTGGGTTTTGGGTTGCAGTTTGGGCACTCGGACTCTAAAAGGTTCGTCATCACTGGTCTATACCACAGGTTGGCAACCTGCGGCTCTGGAGCCGCATTCGGCTCTTTGAGCCTTCCCCTACGGCTCCCAGCCTCCTCTGCCATTTGCAGAGAGAGTCACAAACAGAGCTTCTCTCTCTCTCTCTCTCTCTCTCTCTCTCTCTCTCTCTCTCTCTCTCTCTCTCTCTCTCTCTCTCTCTCTCTCTAAAAAAGAGAGTGGCCTCACCCTGTTCGATGATCTGAAAAGCTTATTGGGTGGGGCTCCTCCCTTTGCTGCGTCTCTGCAGGAAGCAGGAAGGGCAGGAGAGAGCTAGCTAGCCCAGCTATGCTAAATCAGGAATTCTGGGAGTTGAAGTCCATGAGTCATAAAAGAGCCAAGGTTGCCTACCCCTGAGCTAGCCCAATAAGAATGTGTGTCAGCTTCTTGGAGAACAGCTTGAATCCAGCTTGCCAGGTGAGCAGACGATAGGAGAGAGAAAGAGAGGGGGGAGAGAGAAAGAAAGAGAAAGAGAGGGGGAAAGGAAAGAGAGAGAGAAAGAAAGAAAGGAAAAGAGAGAGAGGGAGAGGAGAGAGAGAAAAAGAGAGAAAGGGAGAGAAAGAGAGGGAGGGAGAGATAGAGGGAGGGAGAGAGGAAGAGAGAGAGAAAGAGAAAAAGAAAGAGAGAGGGAGGGAGAGACCAAGAGACTCTTTTGACATCTAAAAGGAAGATAACACTGCATATACAGTATCCTTTTTTACCTTTTATATATATATATATATATATATATATATATATATATATATATATATATATATATATATATGTATGTATGTATGTATGTATGTATGTATGTATGTATGTATGTATGTATGTATGTATGTATGTATGTAGGTAGGTAGGTAGGTAGGTAGGTAGGTCTTTGGTTCTTCGGGTTTTCTCCCACATAGAATTTGAAGTGTCTTGGCGACATTTTGACGAAGTCCCATTCGTCATCTTCAGGCTGGTGCTTTTGGCTTCATGCTTCTAGGAGCAATGTGTGATTGTAGCTGTTTCTTCCTTTTAACTACCAGTGGGGGTTTGAACTGATTGGTTGGGAGCTCAGCTGTGTTCTGATTGGGTGGAGGTGTGTTCTGATTGGTTAGGGGCTTGGCTGTGCTCTGATTGGATGGGGGAGTGTTCTGTTTGGGTGGGCGCTTTGTTGTGCTCAGGTTAATCTGAGTTGCAGGGGGATTAGAGATGGTGAACTGCATAGCTGTTTGGCTTCGCGTTCGTGGTCGTACCTCATCTTCATGGTGGGTATCAGTTTGCTTCATGTATGGATTGGAGGGGTTTAAAGTGGCTAATGATGCAGCTGTGGTCTGGCTTCTGGTTTGTGGTCGTGCCTCATCATCGGTGTGGGTTTGGGTTTGCTTTTTGCGTGGATGTATGGTGGTGACATCCTGTGTGGTTTTCGTGAGTGTGGGTCTGGTGTCATTCTTTGTGTTAGGGACTCATTTGTCAATAAGGGCGGGTTTCGAAACGTCGGCAAGACATTTCAAATTCTACGCGTGAGAAAACCCGAATAACCAAAGACACACACACACACACACATATATATATATATATATATATATATATATTCTGAAGTTTTCGCGGTTGTTTGTATGTAGGTCTTTGGTTATTCGGGTTTTCTCCCACGTAAAATTGGAAATGTCTTGGTGACGTTTTGACAAAGTCCCATTCATCATCTTCAGGCTGGTGTTTTCGGAAACGTGCTTCTATAAGCATGAAGCCGAAAACACCAGCCTGAAGATGATGAATAGGACTTCATCGAAACGTCACCAAGACATTTCCAATTTTACGCAGGAGAAAACCCGAATAACCAAAGACCTACATAACCTATAATAAAGGTAAAAAAGGATATATGCAGTGTTATCTTCATTTTAGATATCAAAAGGGTTTTGCCGCTCCCAGTGTTTTGTTTTTGGTAGGAAATGGGTCCAAGTGGCTCTTTGAGTGTTTTGGGTTGCCTACCCCTGGTCTATACTATCTATCTATTGGCCTTCTTGCAAGAGAAGGGCTCCATTCCCAAACAATGACTGGGAAGAATGTGTTTGGAAGACATCTTGTTCAAATTAATCAAAAGACTTTAAACTAAATCTGAAGGGTAAGGAGGCCAATTTCAAGGCCAAAACCAAAGCATAAGCCCCAAAACAATGAATCTAACAACAAGAAAGGAAGTGGTGAAAAGGAAGGGGCACTTGGCTATAAAACAGGAACTGCAGCAAGCAAACACAAGGCCAGTCATAAAGAACTCCGTTGCCTGTACACTAATGCTCAAAGTATAGAGAACAAAGCGGAAGAACTTGAAGTCCCAATACATGAAGGCAGGTATGATATTGTCAATATTATTGAAACTTAGCAGGATGCAATCCATGATTAAATTATACTATTAGAGCAATATCATATGTTCAGAAGAAATAGATCCAATAAAATTGGAGGAGGGGTTTCATTGTATATAACTATACAGAAATACATTATACCAAGGATGAAAGCCTTCTTGAAGCTGACAGGTACTGAGACAGCTTATCTGCAAGGTGAATAGGGTCACCCAGTAAAAGAAGAGAAACCTGCCTGCTTTACTGCATTGCTCTGCCACACCGCATACATCAGGAATTGTAGGTGATCTGTGGGATGTTAGACAAGTGATGGCGAACCTTTTAGAGACCGAGTGCTCAAACTGCAATCCCAAACCCACTTATGCATTGTCGGGTGGGCGTGGCCCATTGGGTGGGCGTGGCTACGATGGTAACGGCAGACTGGGTGGGACTAAAAAGTTCAATCAATCAATTCCAATTTTGCAAGATTTTTTTCCCACGAGAAGTTGAAATTGACCGATTGAATCTTTTTTTTTTTTTGCACATGGCAGAGGCCTAAGGCGAAAAGGTTTTATAAAACCCAGCTGAAGGCCTAGGACTGGGGCAACAGTGTGGGCTCTGAGTTCTGGCTCTGGCACCCGTGCCGTAGGTTCGCCACCACTGTGTTAGACAATGATTTCTTGCTTCACTCCTGCTTCACAGGGTGGCAGAGCAGAATCAACTCAAGCCATGCATATAAATATCCCCAAAAACAGAAGGCAGGTGAGATAGGGATAGTACTGTATAGTGAGATATCTTCGTCCACCACATCCCACCCACTCACTCCTGTGCTGGTTCACTGTTTTTTAAATTGCTATATGGGTTCTAGACATAGGTTCTGGTTGTTTTTGAAAAAAGGCTTATTGTATTTATTTAAATGCTAAATCCATGTTTAAAACATATCTGGCTGACAAAGGGGAAATAGTTGCTTGGTACAACTGAGGATACTTCGCATTTTACCTCTCAACTGCCACACACACAAACCCTCCACACTTGTCAGGTATTTTTGAAATTTGGTTTACTACTTTTCTTTGGAAGCTCTGTAGACCTGTGCCTGATCTGAAAAGTGAGACAGGGATGGTCAATCAGCAGGAAATTCTTCCTAGGTAACCAATGAAATCTACTGATTTAATTATTTCTGCCACCACCCAAACCAGAATGGTCTTAGAAAATAGTCCCCAGGTTTTAGATGAGAAGGGGCATGGCCTGAAGCACCCTGAATATATCTGGGCCTAAAAGGATCAGCAATTACATCACTGAAGAGGTTTCCTTAGAATAGATTATATCTACCACAAAATCTATGTCAAGAGAAGAGGGAAAACTCTATTTAGAATTGGTACAGATTTTAGACTGTATCAGCTGTGACTAAAGACAAGACAAATATAACATCATGAGGATGTGTCCTATAACAATACGTATTGAAATAATACATATTGTCTGTGCTGTTATTAGAGAGAAGCAAGGTTGAGTTCAAATACAAAGGAAGAGAAAGCGCGCGCGCACACACACACACACACACACACACAAATCTTATAAAAGCAGCAAACAACATGACATCAGCGTTCTTGCACCAGAGTGCTTGAGGAGATTATACAATTCCAAGAATAGTTACTAACTCTGACATAAATAGAATGTTACTACTACTCCTCACCAAAAGAAACCCTCACCTACTACATCACAGGAAGTGAATAGACAGAAAAGCCTTTAAAGTTCTCCTTGACACATAACCTCCCACAGGTTATGTGGGAGAAGATCACACTGGCATTGTTTGCTCATTTCTGATTCCCAAATAAAATGATGCAGTGTTTTCAAAAAGTGACATTTCAATTTGAAGAGAATATTCTGTGCCAAGGTTACTAAGATCTAATTCCCAAACTCCAGATGATCCAACCTGCTGGTTTCATGTTTACTATGGGTACATAATATGTGGTACTTCATAGCTTCCATTGATCTACCAGCCTGGCCAGGAAAGACACAAGTGGGAAATGGTGGGAGCAGCCTATCTGTAGATGCTAAAAAAGCATGGGGCTGCAATAAATAGCACAGATTTGAACAAGAGTTCTCCAGCAGTCCTTTCGGGAATAAACCTTCCAAATAGCAGTATAATCAAGAATCCATTCAGCCCATCCTGAGCATATTATTTTATTAAAGTTGATAAGAGATAACAACTGATTGAAGATCAATTAATTTTCTTGATGACATCTTTTATGTTTTCTTTCCTCTTCAATTATTAAAACAAAAAAAATGAAGGCTATTGCACCAAAGAGGTTTATCACATGCTCTGTTAAATGCAAGTCCTCATTTCGGCACCTTGTGTTTTCTGTTGGTCAAAGACAAATTGAATCTACATTGCATGCATCTGTTCCTGCACTCTTTAGACAGATGTTTGGATTTTAACAGTGCAGACTTAGGTTTAATGTGCTGGAAACTGTACCAGTCTTAGAGGGTGCTAATTTCCCAAGGCAATTTACCATGCTTCGTAACTTATGGATGGAAAACTCATAAATTGCACATTTATTAATATTATTATTACATCTAAAATTATGTCAGGCACAACAACACTGTCCCCAGTGAGCAGTGCTGGTCATTTCCTCGTTATTTCCAGTAGATCTTTCTTTCTCTACTCCCTGAGATTCAAATGATGAGGCTTCTATTTCATTTTTCTTTATAGCCATCTGAGTGCTAGATAAGCCTAATAGTGCCATTAGAAACACAAAACCTGTTACTTAACAGGAAGTATCATCTTGGAAGTCTGGAGGAGTATTTTTTTTTTCTAGTGCTTTATAACAGGGATTTAGGAGTACTTAGCACACCTTCAAAACGAAGGTAGTGCAAATATTTCCAAGCGTGTGGGAGATGCAAAAAGCATTTTTTTCCCAACATACAGAGATATAGCTGTTGCAAGTGATGAAAACCCATTGGCTCAACAGAAATGAATAAAGCCATTCTTCCCCCTAAAGATGTGTTTATGGTTTCCACTTCTCATTAAGGCCACCAGTAATAAATCTAAGTGTTGGTTCCATTTCAAACCTTGCTGAGAAATGCTCCCAAATTATTCGTTGAGTCCAAAGTCAGCATCCAATATCAGTACTGAATTCCATGAATCTGACAGATTTGCAAAATAATATCTATCAAAATGTGGCGATAAATGAGTTTTTGGAGATTACTTTGAATTAAGTACTATTTACTTAATTACTTTGTTGGCTTGGGATATTTACAACTAGTAATTTAGTGTAAAATTTGATAAAAGAACTAAAATAAAAAGAAGTTCTTTGATAAAAAGAACTGAGGCACATTTACTGTAATTCACATTGTCAAGTAAATTATTGGAACACAGCTAAAAATGATGAAGAAAATGAATTTTATACATTTGCCGTATAGTGGGAAAGCAATACATGAATTTAAAAATGCAATTTCATTACATTTCAGCTACAGATCATACAAATAGTACAGGCTCCAGAGTTTTAAAAAGTTGCAAATAATCTCAGTAACACCTGCTAACCAATATAAAACTTTCAGACTGGGCTGGTAGAAAAGAGAAGCTACTGGTCTTATGAAAGAATATCTAAATTTCCAGAGCTGGAATAACATGAAATTAAAATATTTAAATGGACTGCAAATGAAGTGACAGAGGCCTCAAGCTGATTCAAGAAGAGTAGACTCAAAAGTCTCAAGTGCTGCAATTGTCATAGAAACATTCAAAGCTGCTTTATGCTCTTAGAACATTAGTCTAAATTAATGTTAATTCAAAATGTGTATTCTCAGAGCCCTTCTAGTATCTGCCAGTAATTTTGAAACAAATTTATAAGATGCTGAGAACGTTTTTATGGGATGGGTGAATCGCCAGTTTTCTCTAAATTGTGGTAACCCTATAAAGATGGGGAATTTGAGTTTCCCAAATTTCAGCTCTATCAGTGAGCTTTAAATTTTGACCTCTGTTTCCTTGTGAACTTCAGGTGATTCCTCCCAAAGATATTTCCAGGTACAACTAGAAAGTTTCTATTTCGTCCTGTTGATACTTCAGCATAAGTGTTTCTCACATTTAGCTTATTTTAATGCACATACTATAAAAGCAGTTTTTCAATGCACTGTCAGTATAGCTGTCATAGCTTCATCCTCTGCAGTACAATGAACACTGCTTTATTTTTTTTTTAAAAAAAAGCAGAGTGGAAACCTCCTAATAGAATATGAAAATCCTGCATACCCCTTTGGCAGGCACATATCGCAATGAGGTTTTCATTATTGCCTAAAATCTCCTTTATATGAAAGCTGATTCTTGTTTCTACAAGATAATGGAAAAGAGACCTGACAGGTTTAGAGAGAGATCATGCAATACATTTCGGTACATGTTAATGTGAACTCAGGTAATATCAATCCTGAAAGAGTTATTATCTGGGTGCTATATAGTCATTATCTCCCTTACACATTTCCAGTATTCAATACACCTAAATCTCCACAGATGCAGAACACAGGGCACCTCCCTAGCTTAGCCTAGTCCAGCCTTTCTCAGCTTGCAAAGCTCAGCACTGCCCCCTGCAGAACTTAAGGGAAGGTGAATTGTACACTTTTTGATGCTGTAGATCAGAGGTGTCAAACTCACAACATCAGGTGATAATGTTGTGACGTATCGTGACTTTTTTTTCTATTGCCGGCAATAGGGTGGGTGCAGTTTTGGCATGACGCATCTAGCCCGCGGGCAGTTTGACACCCCTGCTATAGATTTTATACATCCCTTCCTCAAACCGCTGAGCACTGGATAGGTCCTAAAGCTAATGCACTATATATATATATTCTTCCAAAGTGCAAAGGTACATGAGCTCAGTTATCAAGTAGGAGGGTTGAACTGTATAAAAGGTATATATCTGGCTACCTATTTCTGATTGTTCCTGATAAGGATTAAACTGGACATGTAGGACTTGCCCCCTATTATTTCAAGGGGAAGTGAACAGTAGGTGGAAGTTGCTAGTCTTACAATGCTATCCATTTAGCAGATTACCTATTTTAATTCTCCTTACTCCTTCCTTAGACCTTCTGATCGTTTGGATATTTGCTTAGCTAGCACAGGCTAATAAATCTAACCACTGGACAGTATAGAAGATTTCATAAAAATATTATTTAATGTACATAGTTTGTATTGATTTCTAGATAATTTTCAAAGATCTGTTTCCTCCGTACACTTCTTTGACCATGAAATCGTGGTCAACATCTGCAACAAGAGGGATCTTTTTCAGAGATGCCTAAATAACCTTACGGCTGGCATCTAAGGAAGAAAGGAAAACAATATAAAGGTCACACAATGAATACAAAATTCATCTGCTTCCCAAATATATTCATTGTTAATTCCTCAGCATTTAGTTACTATTTATCTGCTCTTTAAAAATATAGAAATCACTTACTTGAAAACAAAACACAGCAATGAATATAACAATAGCATGCAGCCCATCCAAAGTCAGCAAACTCCATATTTTTAGTGGTTCAAATAAAATAAATTAATGTCCATTTTCATTTGGCAGTATGGATTTTTAGTTTCATTCATCTGGCAATTAGAAACATATAGTTAGATCCGTAATGCTGTTTGCTATCATGTTAACAATTCAGAAGATGGCAGTATTTCAGTGCCCTTATCTGGACTTGAAAGCTAAGGAGGCTGAGGCCAAGTTAAAACTTGGATGGGAAACCATATAGGAATACAAGGTCTGTAGGATACACTGTGAATTTGAAAAACATCCAAAAAGTCAGTAGCAAACCACTTGTGTCTTATTGCCAAGAAACCTATATGGATGAGTCTTGGAATCAAGCTTGACAGGAAGACATTATTATCTTCATCACATTAAGAGGCTCTTGTATGTTAGAGCTCTGCCGATTATTTATACATTGATGTGTGGTAAATTCTACTTAAGATCTGCACCTGAATAAATAAATATAACTATTACACACAGAAAGGTTTTTTTTTCCACAAATGGTTGGCCATTGCTTCCTTCCTAGGGCTGAAAAAGAGTGTCTAGCCCAAGGTCACCCAGCTGGCTTTATGCCTAAAGTGGGACTAGAATGCACGGTCTTCTGGTTTCCAGCCTAATGCCTTAACCAGTACACTGAACTGACTCGGCTCTTTATATAGGTCAACTTCCTCATTTTAGAAATAAGCAAAAATGCTTCCCAAAGTGGAGACTTTTATCCACTTCATTTTTTAAAAGGAAAAAACAGGCTATGATTCTGCAAATCCTTGGCCCCTTGGTTTTTTCAGTTCTTTGCACAATTCCTTGGAGCATGTTCAGTTAGAATACTATGTGCCATACTTCTAAATAGGAAGAAGTTCTTTACCTCTGTGAAGGCAGAAAAATGAGCAAACCCGTACAACCATTTGTCTGACATAGCTGAAGATTCCTGCCCTGGGTAAGGAGAGGGATTAAAAGACCCTAAACTCTGTTACATCAAGTGCTCAATTTAGTGAATGAAAATCTTAGTTTCTCATCTTCTCCTTTCCAGGCAGTTCTAAGAAAAGGCAGTCTTTCATAAAATATATTAGCATAACCATTAAAAGAAATTCCTCTATCCTCCTCTGCTATCAAATCCAGAAAATCAAATGAATGAGTTGGCATCCTGTCCGTACCAAAGAAATAAACCTGTGACATAAATTGTGCCTCAGGTAGAATGCTATTTATTAGAAGAGTAGTAGCCTAATCCAGGAGTCCCCAATCCCACCAGGCCACAGGACAGGCTGGCCAGTGTGCACATATCTGTGCGTTCATTCACCCCCACTCATGCTAGTGCTGCTGCCGTCTTCACATAGTGAAAATGGGGCAGTGCTAACGAGTGTCAAGTGGGTGCTAGCACCGCCCCATTTGTGTCGCACATGCTTGTGGCTCTGTTTGTGTGTGTGTGTGTGTGTGTGTATGCGGGCATAAAATGCTTCCCCCTCCCTTTCCCTCTGGTCCACCACTGAGAAACGTTGGAGATCTCTGGCCTAGTCTTCCTAGGCTCTTCAGTTGAACAAATCTCATAAGCTGTCACATCTTGGCTAATGAAATTTGAAAATAAAGTGACTATTTATGTTCTATGTTTAAAGTGTTACAAAGAAAACTTAAAAAGAAAGTGGAAAAATGAAGAAAAACCAACTTTGCCATCTGGTAACATGAACAAAGGGAATTCTGTATGTTCATCATTTGATTGAAGTATTTGCAAGTATCTCATATTTAACCCTGTATTTAGATTACAAGCTATTTGATATAGTTATGCTTATGTTTTACCTCAATCCTGTTGGACTTTGTTCAGTAAAAATCAAATTGGCAAGTAAATATCACAATAACACAAAACGAGGATGACAATTCAAAGGATACAATAAAATAATCAATACATCCTAGGATAGATGACTAAACCAATCACTTCTGGCTGAAGGTTCAGCAAGGTAATTATATGTTACAGGTTTGCAAAATGCAGGGAGGGTAAGAGCTTCATGTATCTTTTGGGGACATTGGGGATTAATATGGAGAATTGAGGTACAGGTAAATGTAAACCAAAGAAAAGATAATTAAGAGCAAATACTTCCTCTAAATTGCATTTGCTCAGAATGATATAGAAACCGCAGTTTTAAAGCACAATGGACCCAATTTGAAGAAATGGCCAGGAGCTGTGTTGAAAAATGAAAGCCATAATTTTATGTAGTTGGACTGAAAATGCATTTTTGGTGTTTAATACTGTCCAGCAGTTTACCAAAGAAAGGTAATGCAGCCAAATCCCACATTGTAATTTGTCTCTTCTAAAACTTGATATACATAGATTAACTGCATTCCAAACAAGAATTCCATGAGTTTTTGAACGTTCCCTTTGATTCAGAAAAGAAATTGCAGCAAAGGGAGAATTATTTAAATGAAATAATATAGAAGGGTAGTCAGAAATTAAAATATTTAAGAACCACCGGAGGAAATGAAAGTTTCTTTTTTCTAGTTTATAATGGCAAATAAATGCTTTAATTAATATGCATATTCATATAGGGATGAATAAATAGAAAGACAGACACCCTAGATCAGGGGTTTTAATATTTTCCCCATCACACCTTCCTTTAGTATAATCTTAATGTACACACCTCTCTTAAAAATTGAAACATCAAAATGAAAATAAATGAACACTGAAAACAACGCAACGAAACTTTGGAAAAGGTAGATTTATTGTAACAATGCAGCTAACAGTTTCTTCACACAAAGGCTGGACCAGGGGTAGGCAACCTTGGCTCTTTTATGACTGGTGGACTTCAACTCCCAGAATTCCTGAGCCTGCATGGCTCAGCATGGAAACCTCTCCCTTTCCCCTCAGCATGGCTGGCTCGGGAATTCTGGGAGTTGAAGTCCACGAGTCATAAAAGAGCCAAGGTTGCCTACCCCTGGGCTAGACTCTATTGTCCCCTCCCCCAAGGAATTACTATATATTTCATAGTTTGGAAAACAATATCCTAAATCAACCCATTACAGGATGGAGTTGCAGATTAGAGACCATATTGATCTAAGTGCCGGTAATAGATGTTTTTTTGGCCTCCCAATCTAGAATTGAGAGAGAGCAATTCAACCAGCTTCTAGTCTCTGTGCTTGAAGACTAGAACCTGGATCTCCCTATTCCTAATTTAAGACTTTAACGACTATATTTCACTGGCTTTCTTCTATCATATCATATATCATATCACTATCCCAGGCAGTAAGGCAGTATATGTACTGTTATATCAACTCAACTTTGGAGAATTTTCAGAGTCATTGAATGATTATCTTTCCCACATTTCCTTCCATTTGATTTCTATTGCTGTAAATGGAATTACTGGCCTCTTAGTTATTGCTTGTTTTACTTAGGCCAACATTGCCTTACAAAAAGAGATAGCGAGATTGCTTTAATGTAGAAATGAATTTACAGTCAAATCAGCCTTTTTCTCTCAGTGACTGTGCTTTCCACAAATTAAAAATGCTCTCAGCAGAGCTGCCCATTTTTTTCTTCTATAGTCTTTATAGCGGTACTAATGAACCAACACACTATAATGCTAGATAATTCCCAACAGAGACTGATCATAAAACTGATGAGAATTTTATAGTTTAGAATTGGGAAAGAATAACTCTCCTCCAATTGTGATCCAGCATGCATACTTTTTCAATATGAAAATCTTACTGAAAACATACATAACTAACCAATAACACATACCACACAATTCCACCCCTCCCAACTTAAAAAACAAAAACAGAATAAGCTCTCCAGGCAGGAAATGCCTTTACTAGACGTGTTCATTAATGCCTCTGCATGGTTTCTAGTTATGTGAGCACTGCCAGGAGAAGGAAACTAAAAAAATCTCCCAATTCAAATAAGCTTATATGTAACTCTGTGATGCCTCTGAACATTTGGAATTAAATGAGCCAGAAACCATATAAGTTATTAAGTGTTTATTAACTCACAGACAGTCACATTAAAAAACATAAATTAAACTAAAAATGTGAATAGGTCACTTAGAAAAAATAAATTAGAAATTTCTCTAGGTACTAGAGAATTTGATGTAAATGAATCTATTTCTTGCCTTTTTTTTCTCTCATATTTTTCAAGTACTCCGATTATATTTGTATATATCGTTCATGCCTACCTTAAATGATTCTCTGATACACTCTTTCGACTATATGCTGTTTGTATTTTACATATTGCAGCCCTTTAACAATCTCTTCTAAACAGACCAGTCTAACACCTCCATGGGGGACTAAACTGCTTTAGTTTACTGTTCCCATTTCTACCTATTGTTCAAAAACAAAAATGTTGGCTCTGGCCTATTGGTGATGTTGCTATGATCCACAGGAGGCTGAAAGGCTAAACTGTATCCTCAATCCATCTGAAATTGCTCACTCATGTTCTGCAGAATAACCTTGATAGGGTTGGTAATTTTGAACTAAAACAGGTCAAGCTGTTTTCCAAGGCGCCTGAAGGCAGGACAAGAAGCAACGGATGGAAACTAATCAAGGAGAGAAGCAACCTAGAACTAAGGAGAAACTTCCTGATAATTAGAACAATTAACCAGTGGAACAACCTGCCTCCAGAAGCGGTGAATGCTCCAACACTGGAAGTCGCTGATGGAGGGACATTGCAAGGCCCAGGGGCAGAGTGCAGTTCATACGCCCCAAGCTTGTCGGCATAAATGCGTCTTCAACAACTTCCGGAAAACTAGGAGGGAGGAAGCAGTATGAACCTCTGTGGGAAGCTGGTTCCAGAGGGCTGGGGCAGCAATGGAGAAGGCCCTTGCCCTAGGTCCTGCCAGATGACATTGCCTAACAGACAGGACTCATAGGAGGCCAACCCTGTGTGCCCTAACCGGTCGCTGGGATTCATGAGGCAAAAGACAGTCCCGCAAGTATCCTGGGGCTTGCCATAAAGGGCTTTATAGGTCATAACTATAAAGGGCCTTCTCTGTTGCTGCCCCAGCCCTCTGGAACCAACTTCCCTCAGAGGTTCGTACTGCTCCCTCCCTCCTAGCTTTCCGAAAACTTTTAAAAACACACCTATGCAGACAGGCTTGGGGCGTGTGAGCGGCGCTCTGCCCCTGGGCCTTTGATTGGGACTGTATGTTGTATGAGTGGGTATAGTTTATATTTTTATACTGTATTACTATTTTAAATGATTTATATATTTTTGTACTTGTATTTCTGCTGTAAGCCGCCCTGTAAGCCGCCCTGAGTCTGGGGAGAAGGGCGGCATATAAGTCAATAAATAAATAAATAAATAAATAAATAAATAAACAAACAAACAAACAAACAAACAAACAAACAAACAAACAAACAAACAAACGAATGAATGAATGAATAAATAACCAACACTTTGAATTGAAGTCCACAAGTCTTAAAGTTGCCAAGGTTGAGAACCCCTGGTATAGGGTTTCCTGTCTGAGCAGGGGGTTGGACTAGATGACCTCCAAGGTCCCTTCCAACTTTATTATTATTATTATTACTACTACTACTACTACTACTATTACTACTACTATTATTAATAATATTATTATTCAAGTTATGACAGTTCAACACAATAGATGTTTTTCAATTAAAAAAAATAAAAGTTCGGTTTAGCAATGATACTATGTAACTGTAGAGGAATTATCCTGTGATTTTATTCAGCCTTTCAGTCTTGCTAATCTGTGAGGTTTATATTCCATCTAAAAGCCAGGGGTCCTAAGTGTCTGAACAGCATATTGTGCTGCTCTCACTTTTGTTCGTTTTCCATAATGAAAATGGGTGAAACGGGCAATAATTCTTGTTAGTTTAATTCAATGCATTTTTTCTTTTCAAAGAACGCAACCCCCACCCCACTAAACTAAAAGCCAATCAATGTACATTACTACTAGCATAGCAACCTTCACAAATGTAAAAAGGCAGGTGGGAATTACAATGACAAAAAAAATAGAAATCTAAAATGCATTTCTAGATATGTTGAAATGCCACCATTTGCTATCTATTCCCTTCAGAGTTTCCACAACAAAATGGGTAAGTTGTTTTTTTTAATAATTGTGACACTAAATGATGTAATGCACATAGTATAATTATGTTTAAGTGCTTTCCATGTTAAATGTCATTTCAGTTATCACTTTTTAAATGCATTTTATTAAGTGCACAATAATAGTTGTGCTGGTATATGAGCAACCTACAAGAAAAGGGAGCAAAGCTGGATTGGGAGATCTGAGACACTATCATGAAATGTACTGTATACACAACAATGCTATCCCTGAAAGCTTTAAATAATAAAAAGAGAGAGCCCAAAATTACTAGGCAGCCAATTGTAATAAATTACAGCCTCTACCAAAGCAGATAATGGAAACTGAAAGGATAAAGGAGGGGAAATGCAATAGAAATCTGCATAATTTGCCACTGCTGGCCCACAGTGGACGTGCAGCATGGCAAATACTGTGATATTTCAATAGCAAATTCATCACAATGCCCACAAGCCAAGAAAGCCAGGAAGTTCATGTTAATTCTGTTTTCTCGTTCATCTGGAAGTTCTGCTTGGCTTTTGCTCTGGGTTAGATTAAGACATCTTCAGGCTGAATGTATGAACTAGTTTCAAAGAACAAATGTGGCTTAAGAGGGTCATAGATTTCACTTTCCACATATGGCATTTATATTTTGCCCTTCCAAAGCATCCAGGACAGAAGGCATAAAGCAAACCCAAGATATTCCCACAGCACCCACCAAAATTAACCTGATAAATAATGGCTGTATACTCTCTGTCTAGAGAAGTCTGAAACTATGTTATTGTTGTGTCCAACCAGAAATCTTTGTGGATCCATAATAGGCTTACTCAGATCTTCCAATGCTTAGAACATCCTTCACAAGCCTTCTCACTTGGTTTTTTTGCTCATTTTCTCCATACATGAGATTATCTTCTTGTCCTTCTTTTCCTAGCACTTCAACCTATGCAAGGGTCTCTTAGCAACTGGTTGTATTCTAGTATTGTCTATCTATTTCAGTCTCTTGCATCCATTTCTTGCATCTACTATCTGTGATTTACTATTGGCTTCCTGTTTCAGAATCTGGTATGAACTTCAATATTGATATCAAAAAGAAGGTATGGATCACATTAATAGCTCAAGGATCCCTAAGTACTTTTGCAGAATTATATCAAAGCAAAGCAAGAATCAGTGTTCCTCACATGGATTCTTGCATTACAAGTATTAGTGTCCCTACTCTAAATCCAGTCCCTGTCCCACCACAGCGTGCTGAATCTGTGAATTACTGTAATACATAGCATTACTTTAACAAATTATATGGAAATATAAACTGTTACAGAATGTTCCATCTGAATATAGGGACATCACTGTAGATAAGAGGACTATGAAATAAGCAGTCTGAAATCCTCACCAAGAAGAAATAAAGACATTCAGACCAAGAGCCAAGCAATGAATGAGCCCTATTGAAAAGGGAAACAGCTCTTTTAGTACTTGAGTAGTGCAATGTAGTTTACTTAATGTGGGGAAAGTTGAGAGGAAATACCTATTGTGCAGTTCCATCAAATGTCAGCAGCTCTAGCAAACAATCCAAAGTTCCATTCTAAAGGGTAAAAGTTAGTGGAGATGTCAGGATAATTGTGACAATCTTGTAGAACTGCCTTTCCTCAGATTATCCAGATTACATACAAGTTGTATAAAACTTGCTTGTGAAAATGTGTTCTTTAGTCATTGCTTCTGCTTGTTAAGCATGCAGTCATACTTTGTCGGTGAAGAAAACGATTATGTGGAAAGGCTATGAAATTAATTATATTAAAGCTGCCTCTCAGTTTGGTTTGGCAGATTTCTGAAAACTGATATGCTAGTTTTTACTGTCTAACAAAACTAGTCCTTTTAAGGCTTGTGACCGTTCGTAAATGGCTTCTAAAAATATACATTTCCAGGGGCCTAAAATTTTATGCCTGAGGTGCTTAGGATCTCTGACAGACAGAGAAAGCACACCTGCCCAATTTGTCATGAGGGTACAACAGGTTCCAAGCAAGATATGACATTAAGAGGTATTGCAGACGAAACATTAGTTTTTATTTTTAAAAGGCAAGTAGCCCCTTCACGATGAGGTTTTGGCAACAGCAGTTCCTGCACTCTTTATTCTTTGAGGGTGCTCAGCTCATGTGCCACTGCACAGGTTACAAATCAGGACACAGAAGGATCAGGGCAGCATTTTGTTCCCAGCAGGAGTGAAATGCCTGAATTAGAAAGAAATAGCTTCACTGCTGTACTTGAATTCAGAAGAGAGGCTTCAAAGGTTTCCAAGGAAGGAAGATAAATGAAGTTGTTTCCAAGTAGAAAGAACTATTTCAGGTGTCATAATAGACCAGACGTTGCATTCCATATAACCTAGGTTATACTCATCTCTTGGGCTCAGAACTGAATTGCACCAGTTCCCAATATTTTTTTCTTTGTAGCACAACCAGAATACTCTAAGATAATTCTCCATTTTCTCTTTCAATTCTCAAAGGAGAATTGTCTTTCTACCTACTGCATCCCAAACTTGATCGGAGTACTGTAAATTCATGGCTTCCCCAGATTTACAGTACAATCCTAGCATACTTAATTCTATAGGATCTTAATCCTTCTTCTCACTTCATAAAATGAATGTTATGGTGTGCCTTCTCCCACTTTCTCACATGTCATGCTCCCAGCTGATGTCTGCTAATAAGAGTAGAGTATGCCCCTTGAGCATCTTAATTTCATTAGCTATGGAATCACTGAACTTTTATGTGTACACCCTAGAAGTGCTGGTGGCAAGGCCAGATCACTTCAATGGAAAGACTCTTTGGCATGTGCCAGCAGCCATGAGACCAATTGGCTTGGCCTCCTTAGATGCAGTGATACCAATTTGTATTTGGATAACAGGGAGCTGACTGACAGACTCCCCTAAGGCAAACAAGGCATTAAAGCATAGAGAAGATGGTTATTTATAAGCCTGTATATTCTGTCCTCCACTGTTTGCTTATTCTGCTCCTAAGCAAGGCATGTTCAGATCCTCCAACATCTGCACATTATTTTTATAGCATTAATTCTCTCTGTGCATACCTAAAAAGAAACACATATTTTCTGTACTTAGTTAAAGGAAATATAAACTCATTCACTATACTGTATTCCAGAAAGCATTGTTATTTCTTTATTTAATAAACAGCAAATATTCATTGTAATTTCTAGATTACATAGAATGTAATCACAGCGATTGCCAAAAATAATATCCCTTCTTCTAGATTCCCATTTTCCAAATTAGTACACTAATAAATATACTGTAGCCTTAACTCACCATCAGAAATTAGCTATTCCTCATTTAGTCCAACAGGCTACAGTTTAAATGCATATCTTGCAGAGCATCTCCTGTAATTTTAATGATTACCGGTATATCATTGTGTGAACCATGCACGTTATTTTGCCTCTACACTCCAATTGCTGTAAGAAATTTGCAATTCGTGGAAAGCAGTATAATGAATAACAACCCAAGCACTGAAAAATAATAGTTGTTTTCTGCAGTCTTATTTATGTTCTCCAGATATATTTGAACTGAAACTTCTGGTGGTCCCATCCAATCAGCTGGAATTTCCATGCTAGTTGGGAATTCTGGAAGTTGCAATTACCATAGGTCTGAAGAAAAACAAACTGCAAAACTCTGCCTTCCTTCCAGGAATTCAAGGAAATGTACATAGTACCCATATTGTTTTATTTTCCTCAAAATTCTGTGAGACAGTGACTGCTCGAAGTTTCTTGGTGAGCTTCTTGGCAAAGTGGAGATTTGATCCTGAATCTCCTTTATCCTAGCTCAACGGTACAATATTTAATCCAGTCTTAACTCTTCACCAAAATCAATATTGGATCCTGTATGATCTCCTTTGCTTGACTGCATCTTTTGCTTGTTTCTATTATCGGAATCCTTATCTTTTTTCTTGTGACTGTTATATTTTTATTAGCTAGATTCTCTTTTGGTGAGCACAATGGCCAACAAACACAATAATCATTATTAGAGGAAATATTTTCAATTACTGAGAGAAATGCATTATAAAAATAGTGAGATGAAAAATGGAGCATAAAATATTACCTGTGAACTAATATTTGTTCCTTTATTAGTTCTCTGCCTGCTACCATTAGTACAGTGATGATATTGATCAAAACTAGCACACTTTCCTAACAGAATAAAATCAATGAGGTATCACTGAACACCTGAGATAATGCAATCCAATCAAACCAGCCTAGGAAAAAATCATCTTATGGGTCATAAAATAATCCATCTTAATCGCATTCATAACTACTAAGCTGCTATTTCTATGGCACCCTAAATCTCCCTTTTTTTACACTTCATTTCTCCCTCTACTTGTAGTCTTTCCACATCAATGTTCAGCATTGATAGCTACTAATCATTTAGAGCCAAAACTGACCTCTTACTTCATCATCAGTGTTGTACTAAACAAGAAGTTATTCTTTCCAACTCATTCCTGGGTCACTTTCTCAAATAGGGAGTGTATGATAGCAAACAAGAATATTTTTCTCATACTGAAAAGGAAAGTCTGTCAAGCAAATGAAAAACATTTTATAATTGTCCTAGATGTTAAGTGCAGGACTAAGAAAAGGGGAGGAAAAAAAACAAGAATGGAGTAAATATACAAAACTACTTGATTTCAGAATTTCTGAATTTTTTCTAATAATATACCATGATCAAATCCTCAAAGTAAGAAACATCTGACTTCTCCATTCATTATGTTAACCTTGTCTTCCTTAACTGTTTCATGGATTCTGAAAACTTTCAAAGAAAATTTTAGAGAGGGCCAACCAACCATGGATGGAAGGAGGAATCTGCAGCAGCAGAGATGTCTGATCCCTTGCCAATTTATTCTCATTTATACAATCACCAACTGAAGAACAATCAGTTCCTAAAAATTATGACATGCTAGTATTTTAAAAAGCTAAAGACATCTCAAAGGTCTGATCACTTTGCAATGTTTCTTACTAGGTTTGATTATTTAAACAGTTGGGGGGAATGTAGAGAATGCATGTAAAGAATGTTTTAGACCAGGGGTGTCAAACTGCCGGCCCGTGGGCTGGATGCGTCATCCAGAAACCGCGCCCACTCCATTGCCGGCAATGGCAAAACTAGCCCGATACTTTGTGCGATGTCATGTGACTTTGCAAGTTTGACATGTCTGCTTTAGACAGTGAATGAGTGATCATTCCTAGAATCATAAAATCATAAAATTATTATTATTATTATTATTTATTTAATTTCTATGCCGCCCTATTCCGGAGAACTCAGGGCGGCTCACAACATGATAGAAATCACAGTAAAATACATAAATATAAAAACCCCTAAGTTAAAAAAGAAAAACCAATCATTCCACAAACATACACACAAACATACACTGGCTAGGGGCAAGGTGTTAGCTGCCCCAGGCCTGCCGGCAAAGGTATGTTTTAAGCAATTTACGAAAGGCGGAGAGGGTGGGGGCGACACGGATCTCCGGGGGAAGTTGGTTCCAGAGGGCCGGGGCCGCAACAGAGAAGGCTCTTCCCCTAGGCCCCGCCAGGCGACACTGTCTGGCTGACGGGACCTGGAGAAGGCTGACTCTGTGGGCCCTAACCGGCCACTGGGATTCATGAGGCAGCAGACGGTCCCGTAAATAACCTGGTCCGATGCCATGTAGGGCTTTATAGGTCATAACCAACACTTTGAATTGGGTTCGGAGACCAATTGGCAGCCAATGCAGCTCACGGAGTGATGCCGAAATGTGGGCATTTCTAGGCAAGCCCAACACTGCTCGCGCGGCTGCATTCTGCATTATCTGAAGTCTCCGAAAATTTTTCAAAGGTAGCCCCATGTAGAGAGCATTGCAGTAGTCGAGCCTCGAGGTGATAAGGGCATGAGTGTCATATGTACGCATACCTGAATATAACCCTTCCCATTCAGAAGAATTGGATCTATTTAGGATTTCTGCTTTTTTAAGAACTGAAAATGTAACAGGTTTGTTAACTTTAGCAATATGGCAGAAGACAGACTTTTGGCATATGGAAAGAATGTGTGGATTCTATCCTGAAACTGAAATATAATTGTTTCCTGAAGATTTTAAAAATTCATATATTTTTTGATAAATATAATTTTATACACAGAGATTAATTGTTAAAAAAAGCAAAGGGGGGAGTCTTCAGAAGATCATGAATATACTTACCAACCAAAGGGACTTTCCAGGCATCAATTAAAAGTACAAAATAATATATCAGAGGATGTGGTTAGTTTGTCCTTTCCATCCTTAAGAAAAACTTCCCAGTAATTTTGAGATAAGGATTAACCTTTGATCACATGATATGCAAAAGTATTCAATCATTTAGCATCTAATGGTGGAGCATGGTGTCAAGCCTTATGGGACAATACATTTATTAATTCCTAAGGAGCCAAAGGGCTTTTTCATTTTATTCCATTTTTGCAGTGAGCTAATGCAGTTACCTTTTGCAAATTATTTGTAAATCCATGTATGGTCTCCACTTGTATCAGTCATGTTTAAATTTAAAATAACCTTGCAGCCTTATTATATGATGTACAACAATTACATAGCATTTCATCCTATATTCAAAAGTCAAGATTTTGTAAATTAAAGTGTGTATTATATTTCAGTTGGTCATTTTTACAGCCTAATTGAAACCATCAACAGAGCTCATATAACCTGGTCAATGAAAGGGGTAGCAATCCCATTAAAGTAGACAGTACTTGGACAGAAGAGTATTGTTTTAATTAAAGTACTGTATAAGTGAAATTACCATTCCCCATCTGCCGTGTTGTCCAAATCCAAAAAGCCAGTAAATGTTAGGGAATGTCTAAATCTAGTAAGTCCTTTTATGATAAGTAATGGAGCAATATAACAAGGTGCTCCAATATAAAGTGCTTTGTTGACACCTGACAATTACTGGCCAACATGTCTGCATATCCACAGTATAGTATATCCATTACTGTCTAACAAATGCTATTCCCATAATAAAGCCTGACCAAAACTGAGTTAAGCAAGATCATAAATGCAACTACTCTTGTGTGGAATCCCCTCAAAGGAGCTGCAGACAGTTTAGTATCCAAATATTTGGGACTACAAAATGTCATAAATCCTAGCTAACAAGATCATCTAAGGTTCTGCAAATCAACTACGTCTTGTGTTCATGCTGAATCTCTGCAGATTTAGTTTGCTTGGTGACTTTTGTTACATAGAAAATGTCAAACAGAAATCTATTATTTCATCATTTGTCATCTTGCCTGTAAAATTATTGTTCTGTACTACTATGTATTGAGTCAGCAAGCATGCAAGCAGTGATGCACCAATTACTATATCCTCACTGGAAATATATGGCATTTGACTTCTGATGACTACACAGACACATCCATTACGGAGATGATTTCCTGGACATTGGGATCGGCCCATTTGTGATACATGATGACAGGAGCTATTAAGAAGAGCTTCTCTTGTTGAATTTCCTTGACAGAAAGATTCTATTTAGTTGCGAGAGAGGATGTTTCTATTTTAAAGCCTCTAATTGTTTTGAACCTTCCTTCAGAAAATGTATCAATTATTCATTAAGTTTACATATTACACTAACCAATGGCTTATTTATATGTGCTCTGTTGAATAAACCACCATTGACAGGGCTCATATGCCATAAAATACAAACAGCAAATCCATTCAAGCAAATCTAATAAAATAAAAAAATAAAGTCAATCAATATTAATTAAGGTCTTCAATTGGTCATAGTCAAAAGAGAAAAAAAAAGTCTGAAAAACTCACCAGATTTAAAATAACCACATTGAGCAAATCAAATTATGATTGCAATCAATCTGTTAACTGAGACATACAACGGTGGGGGGGATCTATGTATGAATATTATTATAATTCATTCTTTTTCTTTATGATTTATCCTGTTGCCAAAGTACTACAAATTAAAAAAAAACTGATTGGTATTTTATTGAGGACAGGACAGAATCAGAGCATTGTTTCTTCTCTAGTACTTTTTAAAAAATTGATAACATTTTAATGAATTCAGAGCTTAGTTCTATCCAGAACAGCTGAACTTTTATATACTTGATATATAAAACTGGAATGTATATTGTTTGGGCTATAATGATAGATTTATATACTGAATTTTACAAACTATGAAGTACACCATGCCTTCATTTTTATCTCTTTGAGAAACAGGCAAACAAAAGTTGAAAACAGAAGAATTTATCAAAATAATTATGAGGAAAATCTTGTAAGTTCTCTGGGTTCATAGATGAGATTTCATAATGGCTGATTATCATTATCATCTCTTATTTTTAATTTGATTTTTGTATTTTGGCATCCATTATATAAATGAATTTGATGAAAGGTATCTGCCAGCTTAAAGGGTGCCTTGAACCCTGTAGTACATACATATATCAGAATCCTCTTGAATTCTTAATGAATTACTATAATTATAATTGATTTAACCCCCCCTCCCCAATTTGAACATTTCTATAAAGTGCACAAAGTCATATTCCTACAGGTTCATGCACAAATACTAGATGAAATGAATAACAAAGCTGGGTTACTCTGCTTGGACAGGTAGGCAGAAGTTTGAAGAAGCAGATGATACTTCTACTGTCAGGAATTAACAAGCCAGATTTATTCATATTGAATTTTCCTAAATAAGAAGGCATATCCAGAAAGAACCATAATGCAGTTAAATCTGGCCTTTGCAGGCTTGTAATAAAATCACAATAAAATAATTGAGCTTTCTCCAATCTGTTGTACTCCTGCTATGTTCTGCTTCAGTTTCATAAATCTTAGCCAACAGTATCAATAGCTGAACTAATCAATCAATTAGTCTTCTTGTTAATTGACTATGGTCAAAATCAGCCATTTATACCTTGAATTCTACATTCTAATGATTACTTTGTGAACTGGCCTGTTGCCTTCTCAGCCCAGTTTTTAAAGAATTTTTTTTTATGGCTGGTGCTCTTTTCCATTAACTGTCACACGGGGGACAAAAGAAGTGATATAAAGATACGCTGAAAGCCTCTCTCAAGTCCCTGGATATTAACATCACCTCCTGGGAACCTCTGGCACATGATCGATCGACATGGCGTACTCTGGTGTACCAAGGTTGCCAGACATATGAACATAGAAGGACAATCTTGGCACAAGAGAAGCGTGCACTCTGCAAAGCCAGAACTGTAAATGCCGAAGTAACAGTGTCTACATTTCTTTGTTCAGTATGTGGCAGAACATTCCGTGCTAACATCGGTCTTACCAACCACCTATGGACACATCGTTGATGGCCCATAACCCATAAGATGTCAAGGTCCTCATCGAATTTGATGGATGAACAACAACAATAACATGTTCAATTCCTAATCCTTCATTCTTTCCTCTAGCCAACAATAAAATAAGTCCCAAATTTGATAATAGTCTGTATCTTCTTTATCTTTCAACCTCATAGTTAATCTGTCTATCTCTGCACATTCCAATATTTTCCTAATTATTTCTTCTTCTGATGGCAATCCTTCATTCTTCCAGTATTGTGCCACCCCAATTGTAAATCATGTCCCCCGAAATACAACAACCATTTATTTCTAAGTGTTATCCACTCTTTCACCCATGTTAACACAGATGCTTGATAATACAACGTCCATTCCGGCAACCCAAAACCTCCATTTTCCTTAGCATCTTGTAATGTTTTCATCTTAATTCTAGCTTTCTTCCCCTGCCAAATAAAGTTCAAAATTAATGAATTTAAATCTTGAATTTTCTCTCAAGTTTTATCGGAATCGTTTGAAATAGAAATAAAAACTTCGGCAACACATTCATTTTTACTGTAGCAATTCTTCCTAATATTGACAGCTGCAGATTTTTCCATCTTTCCAAGTCTAGCTTTATTTGCTTCAATAATTTTGTATAGTTGTCTTCTTTTATTGACGAATACTTAGCCGAAAGATGAATACCTAAATATTTAACTTTTTTCACTATTTGTACCTCCGTTTTCTCTAGTGTTTGCCTTTTTTGTTTATCTGTGAGGTTCTTAACTATTACTTTAGTTTTTTCTTTATTTATTTTTAGTCCTGCCATTTCTCCATACTCTTCTATCTTTCCCCTTAGTTTAGGAATCATCTCTAAAGGTTCTTCCAAAATAAACACTAAATCATCAGCAAATGCTTGTAACTTATATGTTTCATCTTTTATTTTCAATCCTTTAATTTCTGTGTCCTATCTTATCCTTCTATTTAACACTTCCAAAGTAAAGATAAATAATAATGGAGATAGTGGACACCCTTGTCTCATACCTTTTCTTATCTCAAAGCTCTCAGTATAATCCCCATTCACTATCACTTTTGCTGTCTGGTTGCTATATATTGTTTTTATCATATTTATAAAATTCTTTCCAAAATCCATTATTTGCAATTGCTGAACCATAAATTGCCAGGAAACATTATCAAATGCCTTTTGGGCGTCTAAAAACACTAATGCTAGTTGTTTCCCTGGATGTAATTCATAGTGTTTATCACCCTTAAATTGTTTTTAATTTGTCTCTTCGGTAAAAAGCGGTTTTGATCTGGATGTATAAATTCAACTAAGTATTTTTTTCAATCTCTCTGCTATTATTGAAGTAAAAATTTTGTAATCCACATTGAGTAATGAAACCGGTCTATAGTTCTTAATATAGGTCAAGTCTGAATCTTCTTTTGGTATCAAAGTAATATTTGCTTCTATCCATGTATTTGGAAGTTTGGCCTCTAACAATAGTCCATTACAAACATCTTAAGTGGTTCGCTTATAGATTTTTATAAAGTTCCACCAGTAGCCCATCTGGGCCTGGTGTTTTCCCATTTTTTTGTCGTTTTATAGCCTCTAATATCTCCATCATTGTTATTCTTTCTTCTGACATAGTTTTGAATGTCTCTGGAAATAAAACTGAGGACATTGATAAAAAGGTGGAAATGCTATTGCAAAAGAATGAAGAACTGGAACATACATATCAAGAGCTAGAACGGGCTATGGCAATGGTAGAAATGAGGGAAGTGGAACATTATTTGAGATTTCAAAATATTCCTGAAGATAGGGAAGAAAATATAGAAATGGTGATCATTGAGTTGTTGGCAGAACTTTTAAATGCAGACAGAGCAGCTATCCAGAATGAGATGGATCAAATATTCCGCATGAATTCAAGCTATGCAAGAAAAGACTACCAAGAGAAGTGCATGTGAGGTTCATGAAGAAATCAACAAGAGATGAAGTACTGAGAAAAGTGAGAGAGGAACTATTGCAATATAAAAATAAAGAAATTGTGGTCCTAAAACAGATATCCAAGAGAGTAAGGGATACCCGGAGACACTACCATTTTTTAACTACAAAGTTGATTGCCAAAGGCATAAATTTCAGATGGCAAATGCCAGAAGGCATTTTAATAAACTGGAATAATACAAGATATTGACTGGATTCAATATGGAAAGCAGAGGACTTTGAAGTAAGAAATAGAGCAATCTTGGATGAAGGACTGCATCAACAACAAGGGGATAAACAGATGGGAGAGACGGCCCAAGGAGTAATGGCACAAACAGAACAACAGAAGGAGAAAGGTGAACAAACAGGTGAAGGAGAAGGAACTGCCAGAGAACAAAGGACTACAAGATCGACTAGACCAAAATATAAGTAATGAAAGAGGAAATGGAGAAAAAAATGAATTTTATTCGGTAAACGTAAATGGACTAAACTCCCCATCAAAAAGAAATAAAAATTTTAGGAAACTCTTCAGAAATTAAATATAGATATAATCGGTTTACAAGAGACACACATAAAAAAACAACATTATAAACTGTTGGAATACCTGAAAATGGGGAAGCTTCATTACACCTCAGCACAACAAAAGAAACGAGGGGTTAAAGAGATTCTAAATTAATATACTCAGATGAAGAAGGAAGAATTGTAATGGTTGAAATATATTTACATTAAAAACAAATACTGTTAGTGGCAATTTATGCCCCAAATGACAATCAAGAACAATTCTATCAAAGATTACACAGGAAACTAATAGAAATGGAATACCAAAATATTTGTTTAATAGGAGACTTTAATGTGATAGTAGATGGAACAATGGATTATAAAAGTAGCAAAACAGGAAAACCCGTAAGAAGAAGACTACCCAAGACATTCTTTGATATGGCAGAAGAAATTGAAATACAAGATATCTGGAGAGAAATCAATCCTCAAAACCGACAATATACTTTCTACTCAAATAGCCATAAATCTTGGTCAAGCATTGACATGATTTGGATGACTTCTAAATTAAGGATGGATATACAGGAAATTGAGATATAAATAGGCATATGGGCAGATTGTAACCCTGTAAAAGTGACATAGAAAGGAATACAAAAAAACCCAAGATGGATTTTAAATCAATCTATATTAAAAGACAAAGAATTCATAGAGTTGGCGAGAAAAGAGAAATGGAATTCTTCTTTAAAGAAAATAAAGAAGATACATCACTACAAAATTTATGGGACACAGCTAAAGCATATTTTAGAGGTATAGCTATAACATATATGGCAAAGAAAAATAAACAGAAAAGACAGCAATATTTATTGTTGAAAGAAAAATTAGAAAATTAGAGACAGAATTACAACAAAACCCACAGAAAAAGACTTTGAAAAGAGAAATGGAAATAATAAAACTTAAGCTGAATTTGTTGGACTCAGAAAAATTGATGGAACAAATAAAGAGAGCAAAACAAAATTTCTTCGAAAATGCTAATAAGCCAGGAAGATGACTAGCTTATAAGCTTAAAAAACAGAAAGAGAAGAAAATAATACATAATTTAGTAGATGGGAAAGGTTGTTTACAATTTAAAAAGGAACAAATAAAAAAGATAATTAAGGAAAATTATAAGGAATTGTATGGTAAAGAGGAGGCTGCAAGAGAGAGAATTGCTCAATACCTAGAAGAAAGTAAATTGCCAAAAATTACACAAGAACACTCCTATGTAATATAGGAAGCAGTTCTTCATGTAAGCTGAGGAGCATTATAAGTTAAACAAGAGTTTGGTTAACTCTGTTCTTCTTGTGTGTCATGGTTTGGCAGCATTTACCATAATGCCATGTAGTAAAACACAATAGAAAACAAACCTTAGAATTCTATTCTTCTCACAAATGAGAAAGTTTAAAGCAGGGGTCCCCAACCTCTGGTCCATGGACTGGTAATGGGGCCACGGCATGGCAGCAGCCAGTCCACACAAACAAAGCAAATCTCCATCCATTAGATGCAGGCAGCACACAAAACCATGCATCCTCAAGTCCGCGGACCAGTCCCTGGTCCCCAAAAGGTTGGGGACCTCTGGTTTAAAGGATAAACCTTTATAGGGAAAATACTCTTTAAGAAGTTTTCTAAGAAATAATCATATGATCAATAAAGAATCCAGATAAGCTAAGTTGTCATAGATGCAGAAATGAAGTAAGTTTTTTATTCCATCAGTCAGTAACACTCTATTTCTGTAAAGTTTGTCAAAAAAAAACTTCAGTACATCATCAGAAGGAAAATAATTACATTAAAATTATTTAAGAGATATTTCAAAGAAGTTAATCATTACACTCAGGATACATTCAAGTCTTCATATATGTAAGATCACTGATCAATGATGTATTTTTCAAATATTTAGACCACTGAAAAACTATTAACAATTTTAATAAATGCATACAAAGCTCATGTTCTCAGCACTAAACACCATCTGCAAATTAATTTTTCTTCAAGGATCAAACAACTGCATTCTAGTTTAATCTCTTATCATTAGATCTCTCCAGTTTCACCATCATGATTTGTGCAGAAAAAGCATTTTAATATTCCTGTTTTTGCTAATACTTTTCTGTCATGTCAGAGTAGCAGTAGTACCAATATAGCTGCTGTGCTAGAAGTGTCTACATTTGGAAAAGCAAATGTGGTTCCAACAAGATTCATCATTCCACAGAGGCACCATTGTGTATCCCACCTCACCCATTACAAGTTAATTAGCAATTCATCCTATAATTTCTCTATTTCCTACACACACACACACACACACACACACACACACACACACGTACACATACACACCCAGGGAATGTGACCATGTGGATATTTGAGAACACAGCAGTTCTCTCCCCAACTCTAAGATTTGTAGAAAGAATTTTAATAATCAGTAATAATCCTAAGAGACTCTTTTCTCCACTGTCCCAAATAATCAACCAAGACTAGAAACCATGATGCAATCAAATAGGTACATTTTAACAAAGATCTGAGAAAGACTGCTGAAAGCACATCTCTGCTAAGCAATCAACTGATAAATAGTAAAACTAATTACCTGAGCAAGAGTAATTAACTAGACAAAGAATCAGTTCACCCACACTTCCCCAAACTCACAAAAAGGCTGCCCAGACACCATTTACAAAACAAAGGCAAGCTGACAGACACAAGGAAAGACAATTAAGATTCACCTTTTGACAGAGAAACACACTAGAACCAGCACATACACATACCCATGCTCCTTAAGCCCATACCAAGGACCAGACCCCTATAAAACAACCTCTCTGCAGGGTGGATAATAATCGTTGCTTTTTATTTTTATTTTTTAAAATCTGTTTTTTTATTTTTATCAAATTTATTTTAATAAAATGCTTTTGGAATAAAAATCTATCTAAACATAGTTTTCTATTTAAGATACATTAATAATTTAGTTTATTCAGCATGAAATTGAGCTTAGTTATGTAGCATGAGGCTGTATATTCTGCAATATTTACATTTTTGGTAAACTCATTCAATGAATCCAAGCTTTGCAAGCTGAGATAACATGCACTGCATTGATGCATTCACACAATTTCACAGTAACCACGAGGTAATCATAAAACAAAGTTCAGGAATATTCTTTTATCCCACTATTTTGCAAATCTATGCACACAACAAACTGTATGATTGTTTGAAGAAAAATGCATCTAAGTATTTTAATTAAATAAAAGAATTTGACTAGCTCTCCAACTATCATGTTTCTCCGAAAGTAAGGCCTGGTCTTATACTATTTTTGCCTCCAAAAGAGGCACTAGGTCTTATTTTGGGGGGATGTCTTATATTTTTGTGACATCTGTCTCGCCTTGCCCTGGCGGCACCAACAGCTCCATCCAGCAGGCGCCCATATGGCTGCCAACCCACTTCTGCTGTGGCAGGAGGCTGTGCAGCACATCGCACTGCTGCCATAATGAGGCAAGGTAGGTGGGGAGAGGATGGAACTGCCCCACGTGCCCACACCCACTTACTTCAGCCCTCCCCCAACCAGGCCATTTCTTGCTCAGTGACCTTCCCTTTCACTCCCCTCCCTAGCTAGAGTGGAGCCTTTCACCATCACCCCCTCCTGGCTCCAAAATGGCGGAAGGGGACCAGGCCTATGCCGCCCATCTCTGTAGCATGGTAGTCTGGCTTAGGAGGGGAATGAAAGGGAAAGTTGCCAAGCAAGGAATGGCCTGGCTGGGGGGGGGTCTGAAGTAAGCAGGTGCGGGGTGTGTGGGGTAGCTTCACCCTCTTCCCCACCTGCCTTGCCTCATTCTAGCGGCAGCAGCCCAACACACGCTCTCCTGCCCTATTGTGGGACAGAGTGGGCAGAATCCTAACTAGACCTTATTTTGGGGGTTGGGCTTATATTAGGCCCACTCACAAAAATCAGGGTAGGTCTTATTTTCAGGGTAGGTCTAATTTTCAGGGAAACATGATATGTGTGATTAACCTATTAACTAAAATTGGTTCTGATATCGCTGTTTTACTAACCTGACAGCATATTATTCTAAATAGGAAACTTTCATTTTGTTTGCAAATAATAATATTAAAGATTCTAAATACCAGCAAGAATGAGTCCTTACATTTAAAGAGCACCTGTCATTTCAAATCCATCATGGCAGCACCTGTTAGGGGGCATCCACTCACCTGCTGCCTGCCACGTCCCTCACCTTGTTGTGTCACTGCCGCATCACCAGCCGTCCCATTAAAGTGAATGGGACTGTCAGTGAGTCAACAGCAAGTCAGAGGAGGAGCCGCTGCGGGACAGAGATGACAGTTTACAAACAAAATGGTTCCATTTGCATGCTAAGAAAATCTTCAATGTGTTTAAAACATAGGCAGGCCCATTATAGCTATCAGCTCCTTTTTTATGCACTATTTCTTTTTACAAAAGAACATATAAAACAATGTACAGATAGTCCTTGACTTACCACCACAATTGAGCCCAAAATTTCTGTTGTTAAGTGAGATATTTGTTAAGTGAATTTTGCCCCATTTTATGACCTTTCTTGCCACAGTTGTTAAGTGAATCAGTGCAACTGATAAGTTAGTAACCTGGTTGTTAAGTGAATCTGGCTTCTCCACTGACTTTGCTTATCAGAAGGTTGCAGAAACATGACTTTGGGACACAGCAATGGTCGTAAGTATGAACCACTTGCCAAGCATCTGAATTTTGATCACATGATCATGGGGATGCTTCATAAGAACATAAGAACATAAGAAGAGCCATGCTGAATCAGGCCAAAGCCCATCGAGTCCAGCATTCTGTGTCACACAGTGGCCCACCAAATGTACATGGGGATCTTGAGCAGAAAGAGAAGGCAAAACCCTCCCTTTCCCTTGACCCCCAACAAATGGTACCCAAGGGAATCCTGCCTGCCTCAACCAACATAGAGGCGGCACATGGACATCTGTTTTAAATAACCACCAATACACTTTGCATCCATGAATCTATCTAGCCCTGCCTTGAAGCTGTCAAGGCTGACAGCTGTCACGACCCCTTCAGGAAGTGAATTCCATAAATCAATGACCCTCTGGGTGAAGAAATATTTCCCTTTATTTGTCCTCACTTTCTTAGCTATAAGCTTTAGGGAGTGCCCCCTTGTCCTGGTATTGTGTGATAGAGAAAAGAATTTTTCTCTATCCACCTTTTCTATCCCATGCATGATTTTATACACTTCGATCAAGTCACCCCTTAAACGCCGTCTTTCAAGGCTGAAGAGACCAAGGCGTTGCAATCTGGTTTCATAAGGGAGGCGTTCCATTTCCTTGATCATTCTTGTTGCCCTTTTTTGCACCTTTTCCAGTTCCATTATATCCTTCTTAAGGTGCGGTGACCAGAACTGTACACAGTACTCCAAGTGTGATCACATGATCATGGGGATGCTTCAAAGGTCATAACTGTGAAAAACATTCATAAGTCAGTTTTTTCAGTGCTGTTGTAACTTTGAACAATTACTAAATGAACTATTATAAGTCAAGGACTACCTGTATTATAGTACACTCCCAATGAACTTCACAAACATTTTACTTAACCCTCCCTAAGTGTGAATTTCAGCCTCACTTCCCTGACGATGTCATTCTCTCAGGATGACTTCTTCAAACCTCCTCTGGATAGAGCAGGGGTCCCCCATCCCTAGGCCGTGGCCCACTATCAGGCCCTGAGTCTTTCAGAACCAGGTTGCAGAAGTGGGGAGTGATCGCATGTCTATGTGCACGCACCCCCACTTTTGTGAGCAATGGGTGAGCGCATGCACTCCATTTGCACAAACAGCATACATGCGTGCCTGCTGCTCATGGAAATGGAGTGCACATGCACACATGCCTACACCCCCGCTCACATGGAACCATCTCCTCTCCCCCTCCCCGACAAGCTGCAAAGCCGGAAAAGCTGGAGCACTCTGGAATAGAGCAATAGAATTCTATTTTAATCTCTATTTAACTTTAGCATTAAATATATAAAATACTTCCTGATTATAAAAGGGATGATTGCTCCTGACCTAGACAGAAATTTTGGCCCTTTCATTGTCAGTATGATCTCAAGAGTGCGAATTGAGATTAGAATGTGAAAATGAACAGAGATTAGAATGTGAAAATGAAATCGACCTGAATTTTAAGATTGCAACCACCCTGAAGAGCAAACTCAGAAATTGCTATCAACAGGTCTATGGCCAAAACAGGGCTAATGAAGAAGAGGTGAGTGTGACAGGAAAAATGTGCCATACTCTGCAGAAAGCTGAAATTGGCAGAATCCAAACACTAATCAAGAATTATCAGATGAGTACTGAGGAAGTTTAATGGCTATAATATGTTCAGGATCTATTGGTTGAAGAATCAATACTAAGAAAGGGAGAGGGTTGAAATATTCTTGAAGAGAGTAACGTTTGCTAGAAAGCACAAAAAACAGATACTAAATACAAAAACATTTTGCAGCAGATCCTATTTCCTATGATATTATCATGAAGGTGAGAGCAAGAACTGAGCAGATAACAGGAAATTTGTTATAGGTTCATAGATAATTTTAATTTCTTTCTATTATCTTGCGCATTGGGAGTATATAGGTTTACCAAACCACATTTATAATCTATGCCATTTTCCCGCTTTTCCCTTTCCCAGAATATTGGACTTTTTTTTAATTTGTTGGCACAAAAATACCCTTTGTGTAACAATCTTCAGCTATTCATTGTTTGCAGCTGACAAAAGTGGAAGCCATGCCATCTGCTCTAGAAGCCTTTAATGCTTCCAGAGAGTGTGTGTTGGGAGGAGGGGCTGATTATGCTTGGAAAAGACCATCTTTATGAACTTGTTCACAAAGCAATATTATTCCACATTATTACTCTATCTATTCCAAGATTCAGCCTCAAACACTAATAGCAAACAATTTAGCCCAGGTGGGAGGGGAAATAAATAATGATAGCAAACTGTGCCTGTATTTTCCTTCCTTGGAAGTATTCAAATAGATGTGGTCATAGTTGTTTATCTTTATACATTAAAATAAGTCTATGAAAAAAAAATGGTGGGCAGAACCTAGTAACCTTTGAAATGTAAAACCATATCACCTACAAAATATTTTTAATTATATTCTTTGCCTTCATTTGGAGCAATACAGGTTACTTTCTAGTGACTTCGACTGATTCATTTTAGCATATTTCCTTTTGCTCATTCATAACATGTTTCTGTCAGACCCCACCTTCTCTCCGTTGTTCCACCATAGATCTACATCAATGTAAAAGGGGACTGGCACATATTAACCCTTCTGTAAAATACATACCCAAGGAAACACTATAAATGAAGCAATCAAGAAATTCAAAGTGAAAGCTTCTGGTTCCCAGGAGATAACTGGGAAAAAAATGGTATGCCTGCACTTCTTTAATCCCTGGACCTTTTCAATAACTCAGTAAACAGGATTGTTTTGGGGGAGGGAGAATTGGTTTGCTTATTTGTTTTATTTATCTGATGTTTTCAGCCCACATGCTGGTTCAGTTTTCATTCTGTGTCCACGTACAATTTTTCCTATGTGTGTGTGTATGTGTGTGCATTTGTGCTGAAGCTTCTTTCAGTTTCACCTTGTTTCACTCACACCCAGATTAGATTTTAGAAAAAGGACAGGCTTATCTCTTTATTATTTATCTTTATTATTTATCATTATTATTATTATCTCTACATTTCCTTCCTTCTTGCTCCTCCACCCTTGTTTCCCTCCCAGTTTTTCCTTTATTATTCTGATGTATCTGCATCTTCAACTTTAATGGATCTTTCCCCCATCAGTAAAAAAACTAAAGTTTTTCAGATGGAGCTCAACTAAGATTGGCCTTTGCCCAACCACAAGTATATATTATTTAAAAATCTTCCAATTTGCATTCCTCAAGACTTTTGCTAAATGCTTATACTTCAATAAACACTGCGAAACCTTTCTCCTGGTGTTTTTTTGAAATAATTCAGTCTCTTGACCTCCAAAAGTTCATCAAGATGTCCCTCTATTGTTTCTATGATTTCTTTTTCTTTGTTTACATTGTCCAACTGACATTATCTATGTACAAGAAATATATAAAAACTTGCATCAAAATGCTGTAAAGTAAGAGGATAAAGCAAAGTTAAGAGAGAGACAACTACGCTTCTCCCAATTCTGGAATTTAACATTTATTTATATCCCTCCTTTATTAGGTTTACAAATAACTCAAGGTGGTGAATATATCCAGCACTCCTTCCTCCTGCCACTTTCCCCACAACAACAATCCCGTGAGTCGGGCTGAGAGAAAATGACTGGCCCAAGGTCACTCAGCTACATACAGTATCATTGCCTCCCCAATCTGAAAATGCTGCAAATTTCCTTAGCAGTTCTATGGGGAAGATTGGGCTGGAGCAAAATCCTACAAATGTTAGTTAACGACTAAGGATGAACTTGAATCTGGGTCTCCCTCCTCCTAATCTAGTATCTGAAGCACTATATCAGTGTTTCTCAACCTTGACAATTTTAAGGCATGTGGACTTCAATTCCCAGAATTCCACAGCCAGCAATGCTGGCTGTGGAATTCTGGGAGTTGAAGTCCACATGCCTTAAAATTGTCAAGGTTGAGAAACACTGCACTATATCATGCTGCCTGTCTGCTTATGTGCCTGCCTACGGTATCTAATCTTATTCCCTTTTTTTTCTTTCTGCTCCAGTAAGGCAAGTGTATAGAGTTTCCTGCTTGAGGGGTCTGCAACCTTGACAACTTTAAGACTTGTGGACTTCAGCTCCCAGAATTCCTCAAGTCTTAAAATTGTCAAGGTTATAGATCCCTGCATTAAAAGACCTCCAAGGTCCCTTTCAACTCTGTTATTCTCTTAATTGAAGGAGAAAGAAGGGGAAAGATTGTAGAAAATAGGGATTCAAGAGAAATAATAATGATAATGAAGATAATGATGCTAATGATGCTGATAAAACAACAACAACAATAATAATAATAAGTTGGAAGGGACCTTGGAAGTCATCTAGTCCAACCCTTTGCTCAGGCAAGAAATCCCATACCATTTCAGACAAATGGCTGTCCAGTCTCTTCTTAAAAAACTTCCAGTGTTGGAGCATTCACCGCTTCTGGAGGCAGGTTGTTTCACTGATTAATTGTTCTGTCAGGAAATTTCTCCTTAGTTCTAGATTGCTTCTCTCTTTGGTTTCCATCCATTGTTTCTTGTCTTGCCTTCAGGTGCTTTGGAGAATAGCTTGACTCCCTCTTCTTTGTGGCAGCCCCTGAGATATTGGAACACTGCTATCATGTCAAGCCCATCCTTCTTGTCATTAGACTAGACATACCCAATTTCAGCAACAGTTCCTTGTATGTTTTAGCCTCCAGTCCCCTAATCATCTTTGTTGCTCTTCTCCGTACTCTTTCGAAAGTCTCAACATATTTTTTACATCGTGGTGACAAAAACTGGATGCAGTATTCCAAGTGTGGCCTTACCAAGGCATTGTAAAGTGGTATTAACTCTTCATGTGATCTTGATTCTATCCCTGTGTTAATGCAGCCTAGCACTGTGTTGGCTTTTTTTGGCAGCTGCAGCCCACTGCTGGCTCATATTTAAGACTCTAAGATCCCTCTCACGGTTACTACTATTGAGCAAGGTACCACCTATACTATATCTGTGCATTTGATTTTTCTTGCCTATATGTAGAACCTTACTTTTTTCACCATTGAATTTCATTTTGTTAGATAAAGCCGAATGTTCAAGTCTGTCAAGATCCTTTTGTATCTTAAGCCTATCTTCGGGAGTGTTGGCTATTCCTGCCAGCTTGGTGTCATTTGCAAATTTGATGAGTTCCCCATCTATCTCTTCATCCAAATCATTGATGAAGATGTTGAAGAGCCCTGGGGCACCCCACTACACACTTTCCTTCATGTAGATGCAGTTCCATTGAGGACAACATGCTGAGTATGGCCGGTCAGCCAGCTACGAATCCATCTGGTGGTGATGCTGTCTAGCCCATATTTTTCTTGAGGAATTTATTAAAAAAAAAGAGAGAAGAAGACAACGAAGAAGAAAAAGACAATGTAATATTGGTGAAAAGTACCTGAGATGATGGGAATAAAATATTGTTGCTTTAATAAGAGCTTTATTTCTGCTTCCTTTACTAGAAATATATAAAAATATATGCCTCTCATGGATTCTTGGTATTCCCTAAGCTTGCTTTTACTTCTTGCATTTGTTCAGACCACACCAAGAACCTAATCATTTTTTACTACTATGTTGGTGTAAGCTAGTTCTCCCCCTGTGGTGCACCAAGGATAGCCATGCAAGTCCTGAACAGAATAATCTAGTAATTTAGGCTGTCAGGACTGCATCATGACTAGCATTTGTAGATTTCCATGACATTGTACACTATGCGCTTAATAAATTTACTAGTATATTCTGACAACTTTTATAACCTAGGATGAGAATAGTTAAAAAGTTTATGATCATGCCTATAACTCTGAGCAACATCCATATCCTTGAATTGTACCTATTGAAAACTATCCAACAGAATTGAAAAATTTATTGCCTCAATCATCTTCCTAGAATGTGTTCTCAATATAAAACTCACATTTATGCAATGCAAACATTTTATTAGTAAAGTAACAAATATGAGATTATGTCTTAAGAATATGTTTATTAGTCTGTGACCAGAACAAAACAGCACTTAACTATTTAAAATAAGTTAATTGGGCAGTATTGTCTTCTGATAATGAAGACATAAGAAAGGTTTTCTTTGCTTCTTTTATCACTATAGTAAACTCCATCTAACTTCAAATATATAATAAATTTTTCATCACAATTCTGCTTACCTGCCTTTTAGTAATAATTTTACTAAATCACTATATATTACTCCAGCATCAGAAGCAATATCTCTATGAATAGCAATTGGTATCAAATACAAGGAGTGGTTTTCTGCTTATTTTAGTTGTGGGATTTCCAGGCATCTGGCTAGATAGTAAAGCAGTTGTTATGCATAATGTCCTCCAAGGGAAATCACATCTGAATGATTTAGTAAAGGCAGGAAGGAAGAACAAGAAACAAATGTGCCCAAGAATTCTGGTATTCAATAGAAATTCACTTTCTACTACTTCACAAACCACTGTTGTCCTTCCTAATTAATATTCTAACCTTTTTTATTTGGAAAAGAAGCAATAAAATTTAGACTACTGCAACATATTATACATAAAGGTACCTCCTGAAAATGGCAATTGGCCCACAATGAAGTGGCCTAGCTAATAATAGATAGGAGTACATTTAATAGCATTACATTAGTGCTTCAGTTGCTGCCCAGGTTGTCAATAGGCTCTCGGCCCATTCCAATGGTTGGATATGATCTATAAATCTCTATGTGGGTTGGCATCTATATACTTGTAGAATCCTCTGTCTCAGCCAGGTTCATCCTATACTGTGTTGCTTATTCTGAAAGGAGATGCTAGGTGTCCCCATTGCTCAGGATCCTGGAGAGACACCATCTTGGTGAAGGCTCCTGAGTTATGGAGACTTTCTGCATTTTATAAGGTCTATTAGTTGGACAAAGGTTCTATTTTTTTTTCTATTTCTACTAGTATACAAATCGCCCTGAGTCTTCTGAAATATACAACATAAATGTGCAAGTAAATGTGGAAATAAATAAGGGCATTTGATATGTGTAGCTGTAGCTTTCTTATCAACCACTCACTAAGACAAGACAGCAGGGGTTTGTTAAAAGGTACTAAGAAAGAAAAGTCTAACAAACAAGAAATTCACAGATGCTCATCTGCAGGGACAATTTTTGCTGAACTAAAATGCACAGACATGGGGTATTAGAAACATTATAACTATTAGTACAAACAAGCTTATGTGTCACAAGAATCACATATGTGCTAAAGAGAGAATGTGTATAATCTAATACTGTTTAAATGTGACAGGTGAGAGGTAAATAGAAGCAGCTGCTTGCTAGCTGATGCATGCTTGGAAAAGAGATAAATCTCCCCATTGGAAGGTCAGTTGTTGGCTCTCTCGGAGGGAAGTGTCCCAACATGATTCATTGTCACCTTCAGCAGAAGAATCACAGTAAGTAGGAAGATAAGCTCTCTGTATTAGAAACTGTACATGGATTCTGATTCAAAATATAATGGAAACAAATCTAAGAACTCAGTGGCTCAAGGGAGAGGAGGGATCAGTTCACAACTGTATTCTTTTTCAGGGGGGGTATGATTAAATTATTTTTAGAATAGAAAAAGAAAAACAAACATGAAAACTACAGACTCTCTTAAGTAGGTGTCAGTACATTTTATCCTTTAAGAAACATAGGCCCCCCAGTGAATTTTTATTCTGTTTAATTGCATGTTGTTCTGGATATCACCGGAAATTTTATTGAAAACGTTTTAAATATTTTTAACTTCCCATCACTTAAATTTATCAATAACTTATATATTTTTTTATAAGTTTCAATGACAGGAAATTAAAAATATTTATAATGTTTTCATTTTATATATATTATTTTTATTCATAACTTTCAATGACGGGAAGTTAAAAATATTTAAAATGTTTTCAATAAAATTTCCAGTTATTTTTCTATTAAGTTCAGTGTTCTGAAATTCTTCCTGCAAAGAGGTTTACCATTACTGATACAGCAATAGCACTTAGACTTATATACCATTTTGCAGTGTTTTTTAGCCTTCTCTAAGCGTTCACAGAGTCAGCATATTGCCTCCAACAATCGGAGTCCTCATTTTACTGACCTCAGAAGGATGGACGGCTGAGTGAGCCGGTGAGAATCAAACTTCTGAACTGCTGACAGCAAAAGTAGCCTGCCACACTGCATTCCAACCACTGCACCACACACATAGGTATATAGGCAATTTGTAAAAATATTATTAGCAACTCTTAATTTTGGTGCAGTTAATAATGATTTGTTATCGGAGTTTTACCCAAAACATACCAGTAAATCTTTCTTTAAAACTAGCAGTTAACTGTTAATAGACAAGAACAAAGCTTAGAGAAATATGTTGCTTTTACTTCAGTCACAGTTTACTTTCTAATAATGCAGATGATCAGCTACTACAGAATAAAGCAATCAAGGCTTCTATTTATAGTAGCTTTAATCTAACATCTCTTCCTCCTCCCCTTACATGGTAACAAATTTCTTGCTGCTCATTTCTTGGCCTGGGAGGTAAATGGCATTGCTATAGTGTTTTCTGTACATAATGTTTATTATTTTATCAATGTATAAAATACAAATAAAAATAAAAATAGGATATTAAGGAAGAAAAAAACAAAATATGAAGGGAAGAAAGAAAAAAGTGTTGACTTCTGACTCTTTTTAGCACAGTATAAGGTACATTACAACCCCACCTTTTTACTTTTACACATTAGTATATAACCAGCCATTTCTATAACAACAAATCTATCTAACTGGCAAAACCAAAGTTAAAAGTTTCATTTTTTTTACTTTATTTGAAGTAATATCCAAATAAAAAACTTAAATATATTCTCCACTTTGAATAGAACAAGCAATTTAACCATTACTGTTTTATCTTCCTTGCTGTTGAAATAATATGTATTTCTATTTGTACTTAATAATCTTTATAAACTATCACCATTTATATTAACAAAATTCACTGTATTCTTTCAGATTCTTTAACCTTAAAGGGAAAATATTTTTTTCATCCATTTTAAAACACTAAGCTTTTCTTTAAAAATATTTCTAAAATTAAAACATTCTAATGCATCTTTTTTTTAAACTTCCTCTTAGCATACATACTTTAAAGTTCACTTTCAGACCAATACAATTCCAACTAACTCCAATTAACTCATTGAATTTAGATCACTCCCTCCAAATTACCCTCATAGAATAATTTTTCTTCTTGTATATATCCTTTTTAAAGGTCTAGATTTTTCTTTAAGCTAATACATCTTTTTTTAACTTTCTCTTAACATATTTTCAAATACATTTTAATAATATTTTACAATCTTTAGGAATTACTTAAGCATATATAAAGAAAAAATACATCTTCATACTTTAAATTAAGACTTTCTTTCAATTACAAATATCAAACCAATGGAAGTCCATCCTAATTCCAATTAGTTCATTAAGTTTAAATCATTCCTTCCAGCTTGTGTCCATGGGATAAAATCTTTTTCTTCTCTGGAATGTTTGTCAAGTAGTTATAAGCTTCTCTTTTTCTCAAGAATTTCTCAACCTTGTTAATATCCATGAGGAAAAGGTCTCAAACTTGTCCTTTTAAAAATTGCAAATGTTCTTGGAGCTCTTCTTTCAATTGTGTTGGGAATCTTCTATTTAAGCCATCATAATAAAAATTGACGTCAGGTTTATATTTCAAAATTAGAGTTGACTCCTCTGCATTGTCAGCTACTTGTGAAATTGCCTCAGTGGTTTGGTGATTTTCTACACATATTTGCATTTCTGTAGTCTTTTTAATATCCTTGGAGCATAGCTGATCTATAAACTGATGTAATTTATTTAGAGATTTTTTAAAATACATATCTAATATTTTGCTTTTCCATTTTCTTACCTCCATCTTCAGTCAAATAGTAGCTTTTTTGTAAGTCACTTAAGAACTGCTGACCAATCAGGAATCATAAAAATCGGAAAGCTTTATTTTAGCCACCCACAGCAAAGCAGACCAACCTACAAATTGCTAAAAATAATAAACTAAAACCCAACTTTCTGCCCTTATATTTCCTCATCCATTTTTTAAAAGATAATCCACACTTCCTTATTTTAGCTTGCTTTAGCAGCCTTCTTCCTTGTTGTTTAACAAGAAATCCACCCCCAAATCCACAGAATTTCAAAAAGGAATAACAAGCTATAGCTAAAGAGAGCCTCTTTTAGCTTAATAAAGATTAATAGTTCTTTAAAATGATTAAGAAATTAAAGGCACAATTACTATCCATTTGAAAAATAAATTCCAAAACAGCTGTTTCTTGAACCACAAACTGATTGCAGCCCCCCCCCAGCTTTCGGCACACAAGCTACTTTGAAGCGCAGCTCCTGAAGCTACTTGCATACCTGTTGCTGTACTGAAGGCTCTTGAGAGGTAATTCTAGACTTACCCTAACCCAGGAGAATCACAAAAAACTAAAGGAATGCCAGTTCCTCTTGCTGATAGTTGAAGAAGCTACATTCCAGGGAAACCCCCTCAGGGATCCTTCCCTGAGCATGTATTCAGTTGGCCATCTTCACTGGACATCGCTACAGTGTTTTGAGAATTATCCTATCTGGTATTCAATTATTTGTTTCTGGCCTAGTTACCTTCATCCATTACCCCTGCAGTTAACCACTAATATAAATTGCTCCATTGACGTACAATATGTTTGTGTGAATGCTTTGATTCCAAGTCAAATACCAGCATATATATCTGGTTCCTCATAAACTGCAAGATGCGTGAGGAGGTCATCATCCAACTGTGCATTGAGATTTCAGGACTAGAGGATACAGTTAGATTAGATTAAATTATCACATTTATCTAAGCTGACGGAGTGGAAAAATATTGTTTCCATTGCTCTTGGTGCTAAATGGAAAAGCAATGTAGGCATGCTAATATATGTAGGTATGTATGTAAAATGAGTAACATGAATAAAATGGATACAGTTTACATGAGTAAAATGAATTCAGCATAGGCACCCACCTCAAGCCAGCTTTGAGGCGGTGCAGCCATATAAATCCAAACTACAAATATAAACATAAATAAATAAGTAAATAAATGGGCTTCTCTGTAAGAGGTTCAATCTATAAGGAAAATACAAATGATAAACCAAGAGAATGACCTGGAAAATGCTGTCTTATTGGACCTTCAAAAAAACTTGTTAAAGCCTCAACGTGGGATGAAGAAAATATGAGATCAAATCCTATAACAATATTTGATTGGATTAAAGGTTAAGACTATTGGAAGTAGAAGGATGGAATATCAACCTTTATTTGATTAAGGTTAAAATAAGAATTTTTTTTCAAAGTTCTGGCACATCTTTATGAACATTTTTTGATATCAGGATTGAAAAGTTTGGGTTTTTTTGTGGATTTGCTTATCAATAAAGAATGGGATATGGGATGAAGAAATATCTGTTCGTAAACTTATAGAGTGTGAAGAATCATAAATTTGTTCATACATAGTATGTTGAAGGTTGGAAGTAACTTATTTATGTATTTCTTTTCTTTTTCTTAATTATATTCTTTCTTTTCTGTTTTTCTTTTTTTTCCCCTATACTTTTTATACTTTTTCTATTATTTTCTCTTTCTGTAAATTTTTACTATTATAATCAAAATTCTTAATAAAATATATATTAAAAAACACAACAAAAATATAGAAATTATGGTTGAATGTAGTCTGAATTCCCAGAAGGGAGTGGCTGCATTCTGGAAAGTCAAGAGATAGCAAATCTTAGATAGTTTGGTTGAAAGAAATAGAGTTAAGAAGGCACCTCCTTAGCAATTATCTCCGAGTATATTTACAATGATACTTTAATTTGGTAAGTTTTCTGTCTATAGCTGAAGAACAAAAAATAAAACTTCTCAGAAGCAATTCCACCTGTCTTTCTTGGCTCTTGGGGTCTGAAAAAAAAACTAGCCACAAAATGTGTGTTTATAATAAGGACAGCAGCACAATAGCCACTGAAGGAGTATCTTTCATTACATTTTGCTAATATGTAACAGATTATGGGGTTCCTTCTAGAAGCACATACCTCGTGTTTCCCCGATAGTAAGACACCCCCGATTGTAAGATGTATCGGGGGTTTCAGGGGCGGCGGCTAATATAAGCCGTACCCCGAAAGTAAGACATAGAAAGTAAGACACTGTCTTACTTTCGGGGAAACACGGTATAATGCAGAGCAACAGGAAAAGAAAACATTATGGTTAAAGACAGTGCTGTTTTTGTAAAAAAAAAAAAAGGTGCCGGAACTCACACACATCATACAACCCCTTTGTCTACCCTACAAGGTTCCATCCAAAAAAGGTGCCAGAACTCTGTTCTGGGCGTTCTATGAGAAAAAAAGCCCTGGTTAAAGATATAACAGGAACTAATGTAGCCTGTATGGTTAAATATTATTATTGATTTCTACCTTCATATTTCTTGAAAGAGATGAAGAATCTGCATTTCATCCAGTGCCATCATAAAGCTTCCTAGCAACTGTCCTGCTTTCATTATAACTTATTATCGGATCAGAAAATTCACTTGTCATGGAAATGTTTTCTATTTAACAGCTTCAAACACATTTTGAGTGTTTCACTTAACAAGTTAACTTTATTCTCTGAAATCCTGCCATACAATGCATAAATAAGAAGAGGTCAACCATAATGCGAAAGCCACATGATTTGCCAGCTAGTTAATTTTATTGGGTTCAGCAAAAATACACCGAATCAGCTTATTAGTATGCAGCCTCAACCTGTGAGTAAGTCCAGTGGCAATTCATTCAGATGCTTCACTGAATCAAGTTTCTAGCCTAGATGACAAAATAATTAAAAAAATTACTATGGGTAAGTAGAGAAACCAGAAAAAGAAAGATTTGAATTCATCCAGAACAAAATGAACTAATGCATTCATTCTGAGAGGAAGAAGATAATATTCTTTTTATTACTGTGAGTTGGTGCTCCAGTGAACTCAGTCGTACTTCTAAGCCAAAGGTTCTCAACCTTGGCAACTTTAAGACTTGTGGACTTCAACTCCCAGAATAGTTGCCAAGGTTGAGAACCCCTGTTAAGCAGATATTTATACGACTGTATTGTATATATTATTATTATCTTGTCTATTGAACATTAAAAAAAATACTTTAATGGTACTTTTTTGGATCAAAGAACATTTAAGTGCTTCACAGAAGGAAAAACTGTCATCCATATTTTAAACAACCACATCTTAACACCCGTATAATCAAGTTCATCTATATTTATAGGAAAAGAAATCTGGTGCCTTCCAAATGTTTTGGATATCCAGTTCCATATTCATAAACTATTAGTCATATTAGTTGGAACTCACAACACAAAACATACTTAGCACCATAAGGTAAGTTTGTTCAACACTTTTAGAAACCACCTGGCAGTTCTGTACTGACATCTTAAAACCTGAAGAGTTCTCTCCAAACCCACATTTATCCAAGGACAAATTGAAAAATATCACTGGAGAAGCCTAACTGTCTATATCTCTCTCTGACTTCAATGCCTGGTATGGATTTCAGGTTTCAACATATTTAGGCTCAAGATGCCCATTTGTCTCATGCCAGCAACATTATGTCTACTGCCTAACAATACCAAGGCAAGATAACTATAATCTGGTTCCTGTGTGTAAGTGTGTGTGGGTATGTTTCCAGATAGCTTCAGTTTATCAATTAGGACTTTATGCCAATGAAGTTTGTAATATTCTAGTAGTTCCAATTCATTATTTAAATACTTACAATATAGTTTCAAGCAGCCATTGGTTGCTACAAGAACAATGGATCTTTCCCTTTTTAGCAAATTCACAAAATTAGTTACTTAACAAGCCGGTTCCTCTCAAATTGGTTTATAAAACAGCAGGTCCTCTTATTTCTAACTGGCTGATTAATTACCCACTTTAAATACCTTGTCTGTTGCGAGCTCCTTAACCCAGTGGGGCTAAGGCCTTGAATGTAACTGAGAAGGTCAGAAAAAATTATTTAACCAGAGTTCTCCCAACTCTTCTACACCAAACTGTGTTTTTTTATATATATCTTCCTAAGAGGGAGAACCAATTAGTTTGTTAATGGCATTTAAAAAAATAAATACTTTTTCTGGGGAAAAAACTGGTTTAAACAATGTGGTTTTATCAAATGAAAGCCCTGACTATTAAAACTAATTACTTCCTTCACAATCTTTCAATATCTCAATCAATAGGGGTAGGATAGGAAGGCTCAGACACAAGCACACACACATACACACACACACACACACAAGGATTTTTATGTGACTTAATGATAAACATGGTGCATATATGGTGGGGTTTTTTTTCTTTTTTTTCTTTACATTACTTTTTAGGCTGCTGAGTTGTAAACTGTTCTTAAACTCCTGCAATGGTATAGATCAGGGGTAGGCAACCTTGGCTCTTTTATGACTCATGGACTTCAATTCCCAGAATTCCTGAGCCAGCCATGCTGAGGGGAAAAGGAGAGGTTTCCATGCTGAGCCATGCTGGCTCAGGAATTCTGGGAGTTGAAGTCCACGAGTCATAAAAGAGCCAAGTTTGCCTACCCCTGGTATAGACAATCAATCATTATCTTGACCTATCCATAATAATAGCCTTGTAGTTTTTCCAGGAAGATTTTAGTCATTTTTTTAATCTTGTCTATCCTTTGTCTTCCCCTTCTTTACTTCCCTTAACCTTGCTAAGACAGTTCATTCTGTCATTATCTCAAAAGACTAGTAAGCCATTATTTAGTCCATGTTTAGTAGCCATTGCATGTTATCGTCTTTCTTTTGTTTTCTCAGGGCATTTCTCTTAGTCTGTGTTACTGTCTTCCTCCCTAAGACATTTTTTTTTCATTTATCAAAATAATGTCCATCCCTATTTATTATTCAGCCCAAGAAAATAAACTCTTCACTTCTTTATCACTATCTGTATTTTCAGCATAGTTTTTTTTCTGTCTTTCCATAATTTGTGACATTTACTTTCACAAATGCTTTGTGCATTAACTCTGCTCCTCATATTTGTCTTATACTCTTGCCTACTAAAGTGACCAACCGTCCTCCTTTAGGGAGGACAGTACCTCCTTTTGTAAATTCTGTCCTCGAAAAGTGTCCTCCTACATGTCCTCCTTTTCAATATTTGAAAACTAATCTGCAGGGCTCTTTTTTTCCTCATAGAATGCTCAGAACGGCGTTCCAGCACCTTTTTTTGATGGTTTTTTTTTCAACTTTTGCATGAATTATGCTACTCCTATTGGCTTTTGGAAGCCAATAGGAATTGCTGCTGAGCACGCCAAAACACCCGGCCGGCAAACTTTGCACATGTAAGTTGTCTGCAGCGAAGGCGAATTAGCAGGAACTTTGCACCCCTCCTTGCTACCCAACTACACCATCTCCTAGTTAGTCCCGAAGATACCTGGAGGAGACTGGAGCGGTGACGCCACGATAACTTTCTCTTGATCTTCAGCACTGCTAGGGCAATAATGGCTGCGGGCACAAGAGGCAGGGATGGTGGGGCTGCTGCAGGCAAGGGTGTGAGGGGCGGTGGTGGCCGGCTGCCCTCCATGCTATGGGAGCTGCAGTGCTTGTTCTACATGGGGTTGCGCAGGGTGGGTGGTGGTGCTGATGGGGCGGCTGCAGGTGGGATGTTTTGATAGTGGGCTGCCCCCCAGGGCCGGGCCAGTGCAGCTGGTGCTTTGGGAGTCACGGGGCCCGCTCTAAACAGCGGGGCAGCAGTGCTGGTGGGGCGGCTGCAGGCGGGGGCGCAGCATGTAAGCATAATTACAATATAAAATGTTATTGTTACAAATGTTTTTATTATGCATTTATCATATTATAGTGTATTCTGTATTATTGTTGCAATGAATAAAATGTTTCTTTTATTTACGATATTTTTTTCTTCAATTTATTTGTGTCCTCCTTTTCATTGTAAAAAAGTTGGTCACCTTATGACTACATATTCTCCAAGTTGTATGTTGCAGGCATAGCTATTCTCCTTCCGTTTTATCTGTAGATTTAACATGTCTATCTCTAGATTTGTTCCTTATAGATGGAACTTTTCCATATTCTACACATGGTGACTAGCATATGTTGACCCTGCATTTATGATACTTGAATCAGGCATTAATAACAAAAATATGTTTACAAAATCATTAATTTTTAACCATGCTAAATGTTCCAATGATTCCAGGTTTCTCCAGTTTCTAACTTTTGTATACCAACTACTTAAGCACTTTTTTGGTAATGTATGTAACTCCTCTTGAATTTGCCAGAGAAATCTTCCGTCTTCCTCCATTTCATTTGTAAAGAGTGGCTGCATATACTAATATTTACTGGATAATTCTGACAGATATGATTCTGTAGTTTATTTAATTACAGCCAAGTATATATCTAGCAATTTACTTTTTAAGCATTATTGGTTCTCCATTATTTTGTAGTGATTCATGCTCTTCTCAGGATATCTTACAATCATGTATTTTAAAGTGGCCTATTCTGCTCTACCTAAATTCATTTATTCCTAAAACACTGTTTAGTTCCCCATTCCCATTTTAATAATTTCAAGTTTCTACTTTGTTCTCATGTACCATATATGTTTCCTTGTAAAATGAGGAATTCCTTTTTCAATACTGGCATCATCAGTGATGAAATTTCCTAATGATTTTGATCTGAGAAATGCCTTCATATAGTTTTCTTGGCAATAATATGAAATTATTCGCCATTGCCATCTTACTGGTTTTGTTTTGTTGGTGGATGTTCTTTTATTGAGCAGCCTGTCTTCCATCATTTCACCTATAGTGGATTGATTTTTCTATGCAAATTCATTTCTAGATGGAATGGCTTTGATAGCACCTGTGTTTTGGAAAATAAATTAACCTAAATGGGATGGGATAGAACAGGAGGGTCTGGCAAGATAAGATTGAATTATTTATTTATTTATTTATTTAGTTATTTATTTATTTATTTATTTATTTATTTATTTATTTATTTATTTATTTATTTGGGTTTGTATGCCGCTCCTCTCCGGGGACTCGGAGCGGCTAACAACATATATATAACAATAAATTACAATAAAAAAACCCAAACAACGATATCTAAAAAATGCAATAAAACACACATTCAATTCAACAATCAACCACAATCATCCCCAGGCCTGCCAGCAAAGATGAGTTTTTCCGGAAGGCCGGGAGAGTCGGAGAAACGCAGACTTCAGGAGGCAGTTGGTTCCAGAGGGCGGGCACCACAACAGAGAAAGCCCTCCCCCTAGTGCCCGCCAGATGACATTGTTTCGCTGACGGGACCCGGAGGAGGCCAACCCTGTGCGCTCTCACCGGTCATAGAGAAGTATGTGGCAGAAGGCGGTCCCGTAAGTATCCTGGTCCCATGCCATGAAGAGCTTTATAGGTAATAAATGGTATCACATTGCCATTAAACTTTATTTATAAAAATAAGATATGCTTCCACTGTGCAAATGTTCTCCTTATTTTTATGTTGCAGATGCCCAGCAGGGAGAGGTTAATTTATTCAACTAAAGTAGCAGTGGCTGTTCAGCTGAGAAAATCTAAGAAAGTAAGAAATTCCAAAAAATTCTAAACTGCAAAAAATAAGCCTGCAGCCTTTCTAATTCAGAAAACACAAGACAGCTGAATTACAGTAAAGGTAATCCTCATTTTACAACCATTTGTTCAACAACTGTTTAAAGTTACAACGGTGCTGGAAAAATGGAAATTATAACCAGTGCCTTAGGTTATGTTGCTGCACCCCTGTGGTCATGAGATAAAATTTGGGTGCTTGGCAGCCCATCTGAACTTATGACCACAGAGGCACTTTAGTTCTTTCCACTCTCATTTCTCTCCCATCCCCATTTCTTCACTTTTGGCCACCCTGCATCCTGCCTTGGAGAGTGGCAAACAACCTAGAACTATGTAGCTCTGGGGATGCAAAAAGCCATAATGCAACGTGAAGCTGCAGCCGCCCCTGGAAATCACAGCTGCACCAGCTGCCTCAGCAGTGTGGCACCAAACTGCAAAATCCAGAAAGCACCAGCAAGTGCCAGCAAGCATTTGTTTGCCCAGCTACTTTCTCTCCTATTTCTCCCCTATGTCCTTTCACCTTTTGCTCAGCTGCCACAGCTAAGCAGTAGCATCTTGCTGTCTTGGATGTCTCCTTTTTGGACCCAGGGGAAAATACTGGGGGTGCCTTAGGGTTGGCTCATGCTTCCTACATGTGCCTCCCTAAGCCAACCGCTGGTGCTTTCCTGTTGGGAGAAAGCACTTCCTGCCTTTCCCATTTGCTGGCATTTTTATTTCTGTCACACTGTGGAAGAAATAGGAATAAGGAACCCACATGCAGGAAACTTTCACCAGAGAAACTGGAGCCCCTGTGGTAGCTTAGCAGTCCCAGACACAAAAAGGAGACAGTAAAGGCAGTGAGGCACTTCTCTTTGGCCATGGTGGCTAAGTGAAACTGGTGCAACAGAAAGAGCTGGGCAAATGAATGCTTGCTGGGACTTCTTGGGTGCTACAGCTTGGAACCATGCACTGCACCTCAAGGAGTTCTTGCATTTATTTATGTTACTGCGTAGTGGATGAAATGTATATTTATATGGTGTATGTATAATGGATGAAAAATAGACACCATCAAAATCTCAGAGGAAATACTAGAGAGATAATTTCAAATATTATTAAGAATCACAAAAAGTTTCAAATGAAAAAAATATACTTTTTATTAATAATCTTGTGATTTGAATATAATATTCTTACATCCAATTTAAATAGCTCACAGAGAAAGGCAGAGAAGATCAAGAATTAATAGCATAGAGAAAGCAGAAATCAATTCTCTACTGAAGTCCCTGGCTAGATGTCTTACTTATTTTTACAGCGATGGCTGGTTCCTAAAGGAAATGTTCCCCCCTTCCTATGTTTCCTAGACTTATCTGGATTCCTTCTTCCAAATGTTAATATCCTCAGCCTCTTCCTGCAATAATCTCCCTTGGGGTTTTTTTTTTTAATTATAAAAATTCTTTTATTAAAACCATTAACATTGAACATAAAAACATATTATGCAGCAATCATCCTGACACCTGGTATACAATACTAAGTATTAGTCTTTGAAAACGTCTGAGTTAGTAAGCCTTTTTCCCCACTCCCCGTGTCTAGCCTCAACTATACTCCTGTTACATTTTATTTTGATTGGTGTTTCCCCTATCCGTTTCAATATTAATGTGATCAACATTAAACATAAGATCCTATTGCTAAGCAATCATCCTAGAACATAGCATACAACATTAGGTATTAATCTTTGTAAACATCTGTTTTAGTAAACGTTCTTCCCTCCTCCCTTACATCTTCAAGTATACTCCGAATACATTTTGTTTGATTGGTGTTTCTCCTATATATGGTCTATCTACTGTATCTAGTCTATCGCATATTGTGCGTTTGCGCTTCTGGGTTGACTTCATCCCATTACTAGTGCAATCTTTTATGGTCCCCAACCCGAGATCCTGAGGTAAAAGTTGGGGTTTTTTTTTTTCATATCATAGAATCATAGAGTCGAAAGGTACCTTGGAGGTCTTCTAGTCCAGTCCCTTGCCCAGGGCAGGAATCATCACATCACTGGACAAATGGATGTTCAGTCTTTTCTTAAAAGACTCTAGTGACAGAGCGCCCAAAACTCCAAGAACAGGCTGTCAGGAAATTCCTCCTTATTTCAAGTTCAGTTCTCTCCCCCTTAAAGCTTCTTACTCATTGCTTCTTGTCTTGCCCTTAGGTGCTGTGGAGAATAAATCCACATTCTCTTCCTTGTGACAGGCCTTCAAATACTCCTATTATGTCTCCCCTTGGCCTTCTCTTCTTCAGATTAAACCTATTCAGGTTTTTTTTAACTGTTCCTCATTGGATTTAGCCTCCAAGCTCCTCACTATCTTTACTGATCTTCTTTCTCTGAAGAAGCAGGGGCTGAGGTACTTGATTGCATATGACAGAGAGCATATTCGAAACTGTGTAGTGACAGTCTGGCCTGAGAAGCTGCTTTCCCTTGTGGGAATTGACAATCAAACATGAAGGACTAGCAGGCAGCCTACATTCATAATATATTTTTATACTTGCAACTGCAGAACAACCAGTGTCATTCCAAAAACCATATGTACATAGTGAAAAATACACACACTCCTCAGTAATCTAACTGAAAATCCCCAAACAAAAGTATCTGTAGTAACCTATGCAATAGTCAGTTCTACTCTTGTTCCAATAGCTTGCAAAGTCATGGGTTACTGTACTCTAAACTTCAAAATCTTAGGGAATTACAGTAAGTTTTCTATGTATAAACTGGATACACACCAATCAATGTAAGAGTGGCTCCATAGCCTCAGATTTCTGGAATACTCATAAACCTGCCACATTCTCAAAATCTGGATATATTCCTGTTAACTGGCTCTAAAAGCAATGTCAAGCAACAAATTCAATGCCGTGGGGGTAGGAGAAAATACAATTTTATCCTGAAGTATCCAAAGTAAGTTAGACAAGATATTCATTGCATTAAAGCAGTAATTCTCAGCTTTAAGATGTGTAGACTCTAGAAATAGAAAGTCTTAACACTATCCTTTAGAGAGGTTTGGTTGGTGAAATTTTGCTGAAATGGACAGATTTTGCTGAAATGGACAAATTAAATAATTTGATTACCGAAAAGACGTTATTTACATTTAAATACTGATTGGAAGCCTTTTATGGATTTTTTGTGTAACAATGAAAAAAGTGAACTTGATGATTAGACACGATAGATCAGCGGTTCTCAACCTATGGGTCGCGACCCCATTTGGGGTCGAACGACCGTTTCGCGGGGGTCACCGGACACCACGGTCCGCCATTTTGTTTTTTTGTTTGTTTTTGTTTATTTGTTTTTTTCGCCCCGCGCGCACCGCGCATGCGCGGTTCGGGACGGCACGCGTGCCGCGCATGCGCGGTTCGGGACGGCACGCGTGCCGCGCATGCGCGGATCGGGCCGTCGTGGTCCGCCATTTTGTGCTTTTTTTTTGTTTTTTTTGTCGCGCTGCGCATGCGTGGTTCGGGCCGTCGCACGTGCCGCACATGCACGGATCGGCCCATCGCGGTCCGCCATTTTGTTTTTGCTTTTTTTTTCATTGCGCACGCGCCGCACATGCGTGGATCGGCCCGGGGCGCACGCGCGCACGTGCGTGCGCCAGGATCGCGCCAGGGTCGTGCCGTGCATGGGCGGGGCAAGTGGGGTCTCAACCTGATAAAGGTTGAGAACCACTGGGATAGATGAGCATAGATTCACTCCAAGATCCCCTTCAGACCAACAATCAAGTAAGCAATACCCCAATCAAGAAACTGCCAAAGAGCCAACAGTAAATAGCCTAACCAAAGAATCTCTAAGACCACCCCCACCAACACTGACAGGGCAAGGAACCAGAATATAAACTGACAGCAAACAGCACTCCTTCCTAGCACTGATGATGTTACCTAGTTAGGGTAATGAAACGTTTGCAAGAAAACAAGCAAGCTCAGAAAGCACCAAGGACCCCTCATTTCAACCCTGAGCTACAAATATTATCCTTCATTAGAAGGATAGATTTTAGAACAGTGGGTCTCAACCTGAGACCCCACTTGCCCAGCCCATGCACGGCGTGACCCCGGCGCGACCCTGGCGCGCGCACGCACACGTGCGCGCCCCGGGCCGATCCGCACATGCGCGGCGCGCGCGCAACAAAAAACAAAAAGCAAAAACAAAATGGCGGACCGCAACGGGCCGATCCGCACATGCGCGGCGCGCACAACAGCCCAAACCGCGCATGCGCGGCGCGCGCGCGACAAAAAACAAAAAACAAAATGGTGGACCGTGACAGGCCGATCCGCGCATGCGCGCGTGCGCGCACCGGCCCGAACCACGCATGCGCAGCACGCGAGAGACGAAAAAAACAAAAAACAACAAAAAACACAAAATGGCGGTCCGCGATGGCCCAATCCGCGCATGCACAGCGCGCACGGGGCAAAAAAAAACAAACAAAAAAACAAAATGGTGGACCGTGGTGTCCGGCGACCCCCGCGAAACGGTCGTTCGACCCCAAATGGGGTCGCGACCCATAGGTTGAGAAACGCTGTTTTAGAAAGAAGAGTAATGTGATGTAACTTTAGAGAGAAGTCAATATATATGACCTGCTGTGAAGAATATCAGAAGACATTTCTTTATACTTTTTTCTATTTTTTTTAACTTTTCCCCTTTATTTGCATCTTTTGTTGTTGTTGTTGTTGTTATTATTATTATTATTATTATTTATCTACCTTACTCCTATTAGTTTGAGTTAGCTTTTATCTTCTGGTTTAAATATTTTAATAAAAATTACATATGAAAAAGAAAATGTGTGGAGTCTGATTCCCAGAATTCCCCTTGCCAGAATGCTGGGAGTTGAAGCCTACACATCTTAAAATTGTCAATGTTCAGAAACACTGCCATAAAGTCAGCATGTTTTGTAAGATTATTTGAGAACCTTTGAGTTGAATTCATAGCATAAAAATGGTACATATACATACAGCACACACAAACACACACACATACTGTATGCATACACACATACAAAGGTATACACATGCACACTCACACACACTTGCATTATTAAACAAAATGTTACAAAAGAAGATGTCATTGTGGCAGCAGTATTCGTAATTTATAGCCTGTAATGTAACTGATCTAATATTTCAGAGCTCTGCCACTAGAAGCCTTTGCCCTGCTCTCCTCCCCTCTATCAGGTCCCCTTTACCCACTGTTACACAACAGCATCTACACTGAATGTCTCTGAATCACCCTTTTGCCGGAATCATGGTTTAGAGGCCTAGAAAATAGCAGAAATGACAGAATTAGAACTAACAGCTCCACAGCATAAAACCCAGCAGGGCATTTGCCTCCCTTTTTTCTCTTTCTTCTCTCTTAATATACACTTCCAAGCCAGAATATAGGAAAAGATGGGATACATAGGAATCCACGCCAAGTCTGGTCTATACAATGGGTGGGATAAAACAGATCCAACTTCCAAATTGTATCTTGGGGTAGTTCATGTATTGGAAGGCTAGTGTTTGTCATATTGCAGCAAAATATCCTTCTTCTGCTTCCAAGCTTTGAGTAATCATTCTTTCAAAATTTGAAGTACTTCAATTTTGCATTCTTAAAAATCTGGGGAGGGGGGAGGTGTTCATAGGAAGACGGGGTCCATTGGTGAAACCTTGTGATGATATTGTGAAGGCGGTGCAGAGCGTGGTGAGGATGGCAGAAAACATTATTGGCAGTTCCCTCCCTTCCATCCAGGACATAGCATGTAAGCATTGCTTGAGCAGGATCCACAGGATTGTCTGGGACATGATACATCCTCTTCACAACCTGTTTTCCTTGTTACCCTCTGGGAGGAGGCTCCATGGTATCCGAAGCAGAACATCCAGATTCAGTCACAGTTTTGATCCATACAGTATTAACCTTGTGAACTCTAAAGCTTCCTCCTTCTGTTATGTATTCAAGATGGACAGTGATTAATATTTATATGCTGTTTATATGTAAGGTTATAGGTTTATAAATATGTCGTATATAGCATGTTTGTATGTGTGTTATGTATGTGTACACTTTTGAGAGCAGGCAACAGAATTTCATTTTTAATGTGTGCCAGTGTGCCCACAGTAAACAATGACAATAAAGGTTATCTATCTAAAAAAAAAATCCATGAACTGATCTATTTCTAATGGTGAGCCTATGTTTTGTTGGCTGTGAAGAAATCCCCTTGTTTCATTCCCATAAAAATAATTGCTGGCAAATTTCAACTCATCTTTCTCAACAACAGGCAAGGTTTCACAAACCTTTTAATGTGATATATATAAAACTCTTTACAAGTAATTAATGGTATATTAGAAAGCTATATCTTCCATGACATTTTTAAATCCCTAATTTATTCATTTCCATGATATTCTTCTTTCATGTTCTTTCATGTACTTGTTTATGGCCTTTTCTTAAAAGTATTTAATTAAAAGAAAAACAAAAAACAAAGTGAGAGAACACGTCAGAGTTACTAATGCATCAGTACTGCCATCTCTTGACAACTTATAACATAAGAGGCACACTACTTTTTGTTTAACCCGCCTTCAATATATTGCAGAAATCCAAAAAAGACAAATGCTTTTTAAAAAAAAAAAAGCAAACTCCTGAATATGAGACATACTCTTAATCTTATTAATTTCTCCAATAAGCTGAGTTAGTAAATTGATTGCTGTGTTTATAGTTCCACTGCCAGTAAATTATCTAGATTGTCTTGCACAGTCAACTCCATTCACTCCAATTGCCAATAATGCTGGATGAACGAATATAGAGAACATAGATTTTTTTTAAATCACAGTGGTGGTGTCTGTCTCCCCATGGAAATTAATTTCACAGAATTGTGTATTTCAATCATAGTTTATTCAGGTACCACAGTTATATCCAGCATGCAGAACTGCATCCCCAACAAGAGAAATTCATTACGCTATTAATGAAATTTAGAATCCAAATGCTAAAGTCCCAGCCTAACTAATTTCTTATTGTTAGAGTTGCAGATACTTGAAATCATCTAAAGAAAAGTTTGTAAGCATAAAAAGTCACTGAACTGCTTATGCTTTACATTCATTGATTTGGTGATATTTCAACCCTGTTTTCAAATTGCCTGTCATTGCTTTTCAAAGTGTTTTTTTTAAAATATTCACAGGGCTGAATTCCATTGGGTTTCAGAACAAATAAGGCATATGTTGTTCTGATTCCAAACTAAGAATCATGTTCTAGAATTATTTTACAGTATGGTTAGCAATCTACTCAAGACTAGGGCACCAGTAAAGGATCTTTTGCAATGGTTTTGTCCCACTCAAATGGCTGAAAACTTGTGAGACATTTCCAACTTTGTGGAGGTGCCTAAATATCACAAGATTTTTAAGAGATATAAAAATACTAAGGGGGTGGAAACATCCCTCGGTGAACTGGTAGGAAGCATGTTATTTCATGCCAATCTTACTTTACATGGCCTCCTTTCGCAAGCATAGATATCTCACTAGGTCAGGGGTGTCAAACTTGCAACGTCATGTGATGTGTCACGATGTATCGCAACTTTTTTTCCATTGACGGCAATGGGATGGGCGTGGTTTTGGCATGATGCATCCGGCCCGCAGGCCGGCACTAGGTACTATGCATTTTCTATACCACCTCAGTACTGCACCATCCTACTATTCAGCTTTTCTCCATATTCTTCCTTCTTCCCTCCCTTCTCTTCTCCTTCTTCCCTCCCTACCTTCTTCCCATATCTTCTTCACTTCACTGCAGACAGTCTGGGCATTACATATTAAACATATTACAAATTACACTTTAAAATTTCCTAAAGCATCACACATATTACTGATTCTCAGTCTTGATGGGACTCATGTTAGGGACAATCAATATTGATGGTTTGCATAAAAATCAAATATGGAGGTAGAAAGCCAATAGCAAATTAATAGCAATACAGTACAAATTTCTTTTGAAAGATGTTTTAGGCAGCCAAAACTTTGCTCTCTGCCATAAACATTATATCAAGGCTGCCTGGAAATGAATCTAAATTCTGGGGAATCTATATTTTGTTGCTAAATGTTCAAAAAAAGGATCAAACGTATGAAACTATTGAGTCATGCGAGTCTATAATTGGAATGCTATGCTACCTGACCCTTGAAATTAATGGTTTCTTTTCTACAGCTGATTTGAGAGATAGGGAAGAGCACTAAAAATAAGAACCAAACTTATATTTTTCCTCTACTGTTACTTATGAATAACCATAAGGAGGACTCTGCTTATTTTAAGCAATGACATAACCTGAACCTTTTCCTTCCTCTGAACATGTTGTCAGGGAATTGTAGTTCAAGATATCCAAAGGACACCAGTTTGGGAAATGTTTGCATAACTTCACTGAAACAGCTGCACCATTACCTATTATAGCTTACAGCCCCTATCTCCTTCTCTCTTAATCTTCTCTTCCTTGCAGGAGCAGCTCTTAAAATGACAAATAAACCTTCAGGAGAAAAAAAAACTTGTTCCCATAGGGCACAATGTCCCCAATTGCTTTATGGCAAGCCAAGAGGTCACATGAGAATTCTGTTCTGAACTTCTATATTTATATGTGCACCCTTTACATTTTCAAATTAGCTTTTCAAATTAAGCATCCTGTAAGAGGTCTGATATCCTGTATTCCTAGTAGCCCCCTCCCTCTCTAGAGTTTGTGGCTTTAAATAAAAAGACAATAAATGACTGCTTTGCTGCTGATTGTGACATATTGTTCTCTGGTCTTGATAAAAGTGGGCAAATAAGTATGCCACTCCATGGAAATTTAACTAGAACATAAGAGACAAATACAATAAATAGTACTTTTCATCTACTTAATCCTTTCCTATTGTTTTCTGCACATGCAGAAGCTGGCAATGGGTGATCCTCCCCCCACCTCCCATTTTCTACCTGGAAAGAGGAGCCTTCAGTTCAAGAGAGCTAATAGGTTTATAAGTTCAGGTATGAAGAAAAGAATGAAAACTATCCATTAAGATACCCACCTTAATTTCTACACTAGGCAAGTAATAAATATTTTATCTCTACATGTTGATGTATTATTCTCATTTATAACTTAAGGCATTTGCATTGGTTTTGGACTGGTTCTGCACCTCACTGATTACACAATGTCAACTGAATTCAATTTATTTCCCCTGCTAGGCACTTGCAACAAAGCTAGTATTTATTTTCCTGATGATCCTCTGCTGAGTTTCTGGGTGGCCTCTGTCCCCACTGCTGGGCAATCTAGTCTTATTCTTCCTGCTTGGACCAAGCCAGCCATTTATTCTCCACAAATAAAGTTCAATGTCCCATTGCAGAGCTTTTTAGAACTTAGCTTCTCCTCTCCAGCTGGGAAAAAGCACATGGTTGCAAAATTATTAATAAAACTTTACAACTCACAAGGAGTTTTACACACAGCAAAGGAATGATGGCTTAGCAGCCAAAAATCCTTATGAGTATCTAACCTTTTCTTAATAGTTTTACAGTCATTCAATCTTCTTCATGCAAGACAAGTATACTAAATTGTGATGGGATATCCAATAAAGTCTGGAAACATGGAGGATGGAGAAAAACTGTTACAGGAAGAAGCAGAAGAAAGGGAAGGAAGAAGGGGGGATCCATGTGACCAGATCACCAGTAGAATTACAGATTCAGGGATGTCTGCAGGATCAGGATGGCAGTCATGACACTAAGAACATAAGAACATAAGAAGAGCCATGCTGAATCAGGCCAAAGCCCATCGAGTCCAGCATTCTGTGTCACACAGTGGCCTACCAATTGTACATGGGGATCTTGAGCAGAAAGAGAAGGCAAAACCCTCCCTTTCCCTTGACCCCCAACAAATGGTACTCAAGGGAATCCTGCCTGCCTCAACCAACATAGAGGCGGCACATGGACATCCGTTTTAATAACCACCGATACACTTTGCATCCATGAATCTATCTAGCCCTGCCTTGAAGCTGTCAAGGCTGACAGCTGTCACGACCCCTTCAGGAAGTGAATTCCATAAATCAACGACCCTCTGGGCGAAGAAATATTTCCCTTTATTTGTCCTCACTTTCTTATCTATGAGCTTTAGGGAGTGCCCCCTTGTCCTGATCCAACTCCACCTGTTTTTTTTTAATGTGTGACACTGATGAAAAATGGGTAAAGCTTGATCATACTTTTGTGGCCATCTTGACATTTTTTGACTATACCCCTAATGGAATTCAAATCTCCTGCAGGTGTGGACAGTAATATTACAAAAAATAGCTTCCATATAGCCTCAATCCTTAAGATTGAAATAACTCCTTTCTTGATCAAATACTTTATATCTAGTCCATGACATCTAAAAAAAACCAACAGCTTCAGGTTCTTTTGATTTATTTACAGACCTCACATTACCATCCTGGAGAGTTTACAAAATATCACTTAAACAACAAAAAAGCCACAATAGTTCTCAGGACAGCTGAGTTACAATTCTGTGTCAATTACAATTTCTGCCTTTCTCTCTCTCTCATCTGCTTGGTGTCAAGCAAGAACATCTATTTTGTATATGTCATTATTTCCCCCTTCCACTACATTGTTTTGGGGGAGAATCATGCCTGATAAAACGCCAGTGTAACATTTTGTATGTTTCTCATTACATTTCTCACAGCACTCATATCCAAACAGCAACAGCAATGGGAAAGAGCACTCGTGTATATTGGCGTCAGGGCAACATGGCTTGATATTATGACTACCTGCCACTACAATCAAATGAATGAAATGAAGAGGAAATTTTCCTTTTCTTCCTTTAAGACTGGCACATTAAATAGCAAGTTTTATTGCTAAGGAATTTCATAAATACTTAAAGAGGAAGGGGAAGGGGAGGGAAACTATTGTTAATTTGGATTTAATGATGGATTGGGCATGAGACTGGAACAAGGAGAGCTCAGTGCCATACTGCTGATATTCTTTCAGCTTACATATGAGATTAAAACTTTCTCTTGCCAACTCCAAAACACAATACTAGCGAAGTGGTGGGACCAATGACTACCTACTGTCAGCATTTTTAATCATCATTTTCAGACATAGCATAGCTGCCAGTTCCCCAATTCTTCAAGGAGAAAAAAATTAATACAAAAACTTATCTTGCATGTAAGCTTCTGTGTGAGTGAAAAACTCTGATTGCACATGGATCTAGCCCAAATACATAGGCTTTGAGCCAGCAAATGTCCATAACCTATCCTCTGACCCTTTAATTGCAAATAATCACATACATAATAATGAATGGGTTCAAGAATTCTGCAAAATAAGAAAGGTAAAAGTATTGGTTTCTGCCTCATGAATCCCAGCGACCGATTAGGGCACATAGAGTTGGCCTCCTACGAGTCCCGTCTATTAGGCAATGTCATCTGGCGGGGCCTAGGGCAAAGGCCTTCTCCGTTGCTGCCCCAGCCCTCTGGAACCAGCTTCCCACAGAGGTTCGCACTGCTTCCTCCCTCCTAGCTTTCCAAAAATTATTGAAGACTCTTTTATGCCGACAGGCTTGGGGCGTATCAACTGTACTCTGCCCCTGGGCCTACCAATGTGCCTCCATCAGTGACTGTGTGTTGATTGTGTTTGTATGCTGTATGAATGTGTTTCGGATTGAATGAATGTGTTTTGGAATGAATGTGTTTTGAATGTGTTTTGGATTGGATGGTTGATTGTCCTTGGTAAATCAATTTTATTGTATTATTGTTGTAAGCAGCCCTGGGTCTCAGGAGAAGGGCGGCATAGAAATTTAAATAAAGTTAAAGTTAATTGGTTTACATGAGAAAAAATAGATTTAAATATTTAAATGTAATTAATTCTGAGAAAATCTTAACCAGTAAAAATGTTTAGAACACTGTGGGAAAAACAAATGTAAACAAGAACTGTAAACAGGGCAGATGAGACAACCAGAATGACTAGATAGAAAAGGAATACTATATTGTTGTGATTATTATTTGTATATTAGAAAATTGTTATACTTAATTATCATTTATTAAAACAATAAGAATTGTATTAACTTAAGGTTGGTAAAAGAGAACACTATGGGAAAAGAGGAAATCATGTAAAGTTATCATGTGGATTATAGACTATAGAATTTAATTGTTAGTGAATGTTTGTTAAATGTAAACCCAGACAACGTACTGTCTACCGAACATTAAGGTGATTATGTTAAAAAATTAATAAAACATATTTTTTTTAAAAAAAGAATTCTGCAAAATATGACTATTTGACTAAATTTGAGATTGTAGATGTAAAAATTAGCAAAAATATAAAAGATTATAAATCCACTAAATAGTAAATAGTTTTGCTATGGGACCGAAATATTAAATTTACTGAAGTAGCTGCATATAAGGAAAACGTATATAAAATGTTTTATAGATGGCACATGACACCAATTAGATTAGAGAAAATGTTTAAAAATGTATCAAATATGTGTTGGAAATGTAAACAACAACCAGGCACTTATTATCATCCCTGGTGGATGTGTTAAAAAGTTTTGGTTTAAGATCCATATGTGGCTAGAAGAGATGATTAAAATACAGATAGAATTTAAACCAGAACTCTGTTTGTTACAAATATTAGGTTTGAATTATGGAAAAGAGAATGAGTATTTAATATTGCATGTGCTGACAGCCGCAAGAATAATATTTGCCCAATTTTGGAAAAATGAAAATTTACCATCTGACCAGGCTATAATAACAAAAATACTCAAATGTGAAGAAATGGATAGACTGACTTTAGAAATGAAAGAGAAAGAAGACACAATTTATTTTAAAACATGGGGAAAATTTTATTATTGGTTAGAAACACGCTAGAGTGAGAAAAGATTATGAAATTTAAAGAGATAATTGATAATTTGTATTTATATTCCATGATTATTTGTATGAACTTGTTCTTATTTCTTCTTCTTCCTCCTCTTTTATATTTGTGATCTTAAATAATATGGTAAGCTATAATTAATATGTAGTATACTATTATTTTAAAGTGATTATAATTAATTAATATTAAGCATTATTAAGTAGTGAAATGAATGAGATTTATTGACTAATTTGTAATTTACGTGATTATATGGAAAGTTGTTTAATAATAGAGTAATTATTAAGATTTAATATGTAAACCCAGACTGGTAGACTTGCTGAAGCGATGTTATTTTGTGGGATTAATCCCACTTTTGTGTTATCCCTTTTCCCTGGTCTAATCTTTTTGTATGTTTCCCGTTGTCTTACCCTTTTTGACCCTATCCCCTTATTACCTTTATAAAACTCAATAAAAATATTTATTAAAAAATAGTAAATAGTTTTGGTCACCACGATGTAAAAAAGATGTTGAGACTCTAGAAAGAGTACAGAGAAGAGCAACAAAGATGATTAGGGGACTGGAGGCTAAAACATATAAGGAACGGTTGCTGGAATTGGGTATGTCTAGTTTAACGAAGAGAAGGACAAGGGGGGACATGATAGCAGTGTTCCAATATCTCAGGGGCTGCCGCAAAGAAGAGGGAGTCAAGCGATTCTCCAAAGCACCTGAAGGCAGGACAAGAAGCAACAGATGGAAACTAATCAAGGAGAGAAGCAACTTAGAACTAAGGAGAAATTTCCTGACAGTTAGAACAATTAACCAGTGGAACAACCTGCCTCCAGAAGCGGTGAATGCTCCAACACTGGAAGTTTTTAAAGGGACTGGACAGCCATTTGTCCGAAATGGTATAGGGTTTCTTGCCTGAGCAGGGGGTTGGACTAGATGACCTCCAAGGTCCCTTCCAACTTTATTATTATTATTATTATTATTATTATATGAATGCCTAGCAATATAGTACAAGTAGTCTTCAACTTTCAGCAATTCGTTTAGTGACCATTCTAAGTTAAAAAACAGAAAGAAGTGACTTATGATCATTTTTCATACTTGCAACCATTGCAGCACCCCCCCATGATCACGTGATCAAAATTCGGACACTTGGCAACTGACTCATATTTATGACAGTTGTGGTGCCCCAGGGTCACGTGGTCCCCTCTTGTGACCTTCTGACAAGCAAAGTCAACGGGGAAGCCAGAATCATCTAAGAACCATGTTACTAACCTAACCACTGCAATGATTCACTTAACAACTGCAGCAAGAAAGGTAATAAAATGGGTCAAAACTCACTTAAAAAAATGTCTCACTTAGCAATGAGAATTTTCGGCTCAATTGTGGTTGTAAGGAATAGGCAGCTACCTTAAACAGGGAAAGACAAAGAACATGTTCTTAAGTAGCTTCTCATATGTCATCAGAAAGTCAAAAAAAGGAACCTGGAATTCAAGACATCAGATTGGATTTAATATTTTACTCAACACAAATCAGCTGTAGAATACTGGGAGCCCACCGAGAAAAGCAACTCTGGCTGATTATGTATATCGTTACTGTCAGAACTTTTTGAAGTAAGGAACATTCTCACTAGAGTTGTTATGGCTATAATGCTCAAACAGCAGAACAAATTAATAAAGAAGCTTGGCTCTATTAAGAAATCTGTGTCTTTGTCTCTTGGTTGAAAAAAAATATAAATTGAAGAGTTTCCTCCTCTGCAAGTAATTCCCATAACAGCTGAAGGTCTATTCTATCTCAAACTGTAATCCCTGAAATGTTATGGAATCATATCACCCACGGCTTTCATAATTTTGCTTCCATTGCCAAACTGAATTGTGTTTCATTTTCTTTGAACCTATGAAGGCTTAGACATAAACTGTTAAGTTGGATTCACTTCTGATATCTGCATCTACCATGAATTATTGAAACCCACAACTCCATGAATTAGAATAGAATCAAGCTGGAAGGGACCTTGGAGGTCTTCTAGTCCAGCCCCCTGCTCAAACAAGAGAATCTATACCATCTCAGACAAGTGAATGTCTAGTCTCTTCTTAAAATCTCCAGTAATGGGGCACCCACAATTTCTGGGGGTAAGTTGTTCCACTGGTTGATTGTCCTCACTCTCAGGAAATTTCTCCTTAATTCCAGGTTGCTTCTCTCTTTGATCAGTTTCCAACCATTGTTTCTAGTCTTTCTCTCTGGTGCTTTGATGAACAACCTGGCCCCCTCTGCCTTGTGGCAGCCCCTCAGATATTGGAACACTGCTATCATGTCTCTCCTATTTCTTCTTTTCTTTAGACTAGCCAGATCCAAGTCCCGTAGCCGTTCTTTGTATGTTTTAGTCTCCAGGCCTTTGATCATCTTTGTTGCTCTTCTCTGAATTTTTTTCCAAACTCTCAGCATCTTTTTTGTGATATGGTGACCAAAATTGGCTGAAGTATTCCAGGTGTGGTCTTACTAGGGTTTTATAAAGCGGTACTAATACTTTGCATGATCTTGATTCTATGCCTCTGTTTACACAACCTAGGATTGTATTAGCTTTTTTGGTTGCTGCTGCACACTGCTGGCTCATAGTCAAGAGATGAAATGATAGAAGGTGTTGAAGCCACAGGAACCTTGGGAGGAAGTGATCATGCAATAGTGGAATTCAGCATTATGGAAGAACAAGCAATAGAACACAGTCAAACAAGAGTCTTGAACTTTAAGAGAGCTAATTTCAATAATCTTGGAGAGGGCTTAGGAAGGATTCCATGGATGAAATAGGAGTCCCACAATCTATACTACTTTTTAGCAAATTAAGGTAAATATATATAAAGAAATGAAAAATTCTATACAGTAATCCACTTTCTGACTTTGTACCATAAAGGGGTATTACTAGTAGCTTAATACTCTCCATCTTTCAAAAGATAAACAAAATCAAGTTTTATTGTAAAAAATAACTTAATGCTTACAATATATGAAGCCTGATATATAAAAATGCATGCAATGCATGCAGCAGATCACAAGAGGAGGCTTGTCTGCTATATAATTAGTGATTTGGGGAAAGATAATATTTTCAAGTTATACAGTTATATATAAGCTCCCAAAAAAGTAATACAGAGAAAAATAAATCTTGAAGTAAATCCAAAATTATATAGATTGCACTGAGCAAAGAAATAATATACAGCTTCTGACATAGAAACAGGCAAAACAAATTAAAATGTAACATGTCAACTAGAACATTTATCTATTGTTCAGAGATAACCGGAATGGAGAATAGAATAGAATAGAATAGAATAGAATAGAATAGAATAGAATAGAATAGAATAGAATAGAATAGAATAGAATAGAATGCTGGAAGGGACCTTGGAGGTCTTCTAGTCCAGCCCCCTGCTCAAGCAGGAAAACCTATACCATTTCAGATAAGAGACTGTCTAGTCTCTTCTTAAAAACCTCCAGTGATAGAGCACCCATGATTTCTGAAGACAAGCTACTGAGAAGATTTTCAAGCTCAGGCAAATAAATGTTTTACTCTGCATGTTCAGAGTTCTGTCTTTGTAACATACCATTTCCTCTATCTAGAAGGGGAGTGGATGAGGCAGTTTCTTGAGCGTATGTATTAAAGGACATATCTGAGAGGAGTTGTTTATTCAGTCAGGTGCTGTCTGGCATTTAGATTGGCTAGAAGCTGAAGAATTGTGTCTTAGATTTATCAACAGTGGAATTATTAAGTAAATAAATTATCATGTTCTAGGTTACAAACACTATTTTTAGTAACAAATTATACTTATAAATTGTAATAGCAAGACTCAAGCAATTACCAGCAGGCCGGACACATCATCTAGAAGCTGTGCCCACCCCATTGCCAGCAATGGCAAAACTGTTCCGATACGTTGCACGATGTCATGTGACGTCGTGAGTTTGACATGTCTGCCATAAACAAATAGCAACTTTATGGCTTAGCACAGCTTCCCCAGCCTAGTCTTCTCTCAAATGGTAAGATTTCAACCTCCAAAATTCTCCAGGTATCTTGATCATTGGATAAAACCCAGGCTGGAAAATGCTGCCTTAGTGTAACGTGCAAACGCAGTCATTCTTCACTATGTAATTTCCTTTGTTTACAAACTTTGGCCCTCTAGGCTTCTAAGTGCAACAGATCTACCACTGTATTCAAGCCCAAGATGATTGAATTTTCAAAACTTATCATATACTTTATGATCTTTTACTGCAATTGTCACTTGCCTTCCCACAATGGAAAAAGAAGAACTGCTAAACAAAAAGTGCCCATAATCTTGTATGGGTCACCAAGCATCCATTACTCAGTGCTTACCACCTCACAATTGACTAGAACCAATTTGTAATTTGTAATTAATAAAACAGAGATGTGAAGAACATATTCATATTCTTTTATTTCTTTTAAACGATGAGTAAGTAGATTGTTACCCCGTTAAAAACCTTTGGCTGATTATCAGTTGTTCTGAAGGGGGCAAGCATATTTTATTTTCAAATCACCAACACTCTCATCACATTTAGTACTCAGAAAAAGAATCACTATTTGTATGAATTATTTTTGCTACGTCTAGTATTTTGCCTTATTCTTCAGGAGAATTTGTTCAGATGCTTTGATTCAGTTAACATAAACAACAATTGATTATATCTTACCATTCTAGGGCACAGCTCCAGTTGTTCAGTGCTTCAAATGACACATAATTCCTACATAGCTAGAAAACTAAATATTAATACTAAACTTTGGATTGCTATTGTTTTCTTTTTCCTTCAAAAGATATAGCCACTCAAATCCACACAGAAAATAGCCACTGGGAAAATGGCACCTGACCATCAGTATCATGGTTATGCAGTCTATATTGTACATTTGCTTCAAAGACAAAAAGGTACTTTGTAGCCCCCAGGGGCATATGTATAATGCATGTCTGGAACTCTGTAAACTAAACAGTGTTTTCTGGGATTGCGTAACAGCAACCTCATGATCCTAGATAAAAAACACAGGTACTTTAAACCAAACTCTTGTATATGATATTGTCACAAATGCAGTCTGAATATTGTTAGTTCTCTCCACATTTTAATTGAATCAAGTTTATCAGGTTTCATGAAAGCCATACTGTTTTTCACAAGCAGCAGCTGTAGTAGGCAGCTAAGGCACAGAGAGGCATAAAGGTCAAAATCAGACTGAAATCACATGCCTCTTTGGAGAAAAAAAATAATACTGAAAAATTGAACACCTGACAGCAGAAAGACCTGGTCCAGGTGTTGGCACAATTCTGCCCCAGTTCCTTTCATGTCACTAATATTACAATGCCAACTTCAATTGATTCATTTTTAGACTTCATTCCATATGCATCCGGTGTAATAAAATATAAAACATTCATTTTTCTAAGCTGAAGTTCATGTACGTTTTTCATGCCACAGTCTCAAATCAAGAAGCACCAGCATCTGGAGATTCTAGTCTCTTCCAAATAAATATGTAATTTTCATCAGTCATCTCTCTCTCTGGGGCAAAAATTGAATGAACAGTATTAGCATTGGAAATCTCTCTTTTCTATTTATCTTCTTTCTTATAGAAAGTTAAGCTTGATCGAAGAGAAATACATATGGATGCATAAGGCATAATGCCACTAACATGTTGAAAGTGTTGGACCATTTAATAGCACTTCAAATACATATCATCATCATCATCATCATCATCATCATGGTTGGCTCCACAGTCAGTCAGATGCTTAGACTGGATTTGACATTTTTATCCATCTATCCTCTTTCCCAAGGTCCTAGGATAGCCAAATGTTGATTGATGATGTTAAAGGTACAGTTGCAGGATGTAAGCTGTTCTAAGTAACAGTTTATTTTTATATGCATCAAGTTCTTCCCCAAAACTTAGGATGTTGTAATGTATCAGTTTAGTATATGTCTGGATTCAAGCAGTGTGTCCTTTTGTAACTGATAGATGGAAATGTTATCCATGCATAGATTTTCTACCGGTATGTGCCATCCAAAACTTTTTTAGCATAGTTCCCAGTGTACCACAGGCAGATTATACCATAAAATTTCAATTCCAATTTTTTGTGATCTCCCATTCTTTGTCTTCTAGTCCATAATCCCTTGATATTGCCACATCAATTATCCATATTTTCTTCTTTTTAAACATAGTTAAAACTATCAAGTATTATCGGTCTGTATTTGGAAATCTTACAATATTTAACTTGCTCACGTTTTACTACTTTTTCAGCTATATATTCCCACCAACTGTGTTATGTTGTTGTTTATAACTAGTTTGTGCGATCTTGCATGAGCAGAGTATATGCTCTACTGTTTTTTCTGCTGCTTTGTATAATCTGCACTTTGAATTGTTCAATGATTTTTCAATTCTAGTCTTGATTTCATTAGTTCGAACAGCATGCTCTTGCACAGCCAAATTCAAGACTTCAGTTTCTTTTTTTAATGTTCCAGTTGTAAGCTATGGCCAGGTTTATCCTTATTCACTGTCCCCTTGATCTTTTGTAGAAATTGATCATGAATGGTTTTCTTTGCCAACATTCTGTTCATATTTTGATTACAATTTCAATATTTACCTTTTGTTTCCTGTACATTTAGCAAGTTCCAATTTTTAGCTTGCATCAATATTTATTCTTGGCTGTCTTTTACATGATCAGCCAATGCATGCTTTTTTCCCCCTCAACCATTTCTTTGCTTGAAGTAAACCTGTAGAGCAGTCATAATCTATCAATATCAATATAGGGATATAATCCATAATGAATAGTCATCAGTGTCCTTGTTCTTTAGTTCAAATTGTCCTGATTAACTCCTGTCCAATTAATAATTGCAGGTATGTAACATATCATACATATGGTCCAGATATAGTCCATTCAATTTTTTCTTTAGCAATTTTCTCACTCTTTGGACCTATTCTTCATTAATCACTCTTTGGATCTATTCTTCATTAACTTCTTCATGCTTGATGTTATCCAACTATAAAATGCTCAAATACTAGTAGGCTTCATAATTATTATTATTTACCAAGATTGGATACCTTATATAAAAGACATAGTCCCTACTCTCAGGATTACAAGCTACAAAAACCAAGACAGGCAAAAAAGGGAGAAAATGCAAATTCTCAACCATTTAAATATACTAATATAAATATGTAATAAGTAACAAGGAAGGCTGAAGAAGGTAATCCTGAAATGCTCACCATGCTTCCTGCCTTGTCTAATGTCTACTTTTTTAAAGAAAGGGAGAAAAATAATATGTTATAAGGCAAATCATTACCCTCCAGCACCATCTTTATGTCTTCATTCCCTTAAATGTCCCATAAGCATTCTTTTTTTAAAAAAAAATAAATCAGTAAATGCATCCAGCCTGGTGCTTTGAAGGATAAAATTAAGGAGTGCAATGGGGGGCAATTTGAAAGGAGCAAAGTGCATCCTTGTTTTGTTTTTTTCCTTTACTCAAACTTCTATGCAATCTCAATCACAACAATAACTCTAAGTGACTTACACAGTGTAAACTATTGAAATAGCAGCAGCAGCAGCAACTTACTGTAATAACTAAGAATTACCAGGCACCTGCAGCAGGGTAAACAACAAAACCAATTATAAAATTATGGAAAACATATCAGCAGGATCACAACCCTCCTATCCTAAAGTCTGCTGATTTTTCAAGTCTTTGCAGAAACACATCAGGGTCAGCGCTGTATGGACCTCAGGGAAATGATGTCCCATAGCAAAGCTCCAGAAGGATTCCAAAAATTGATGAACTCCTTGTTCTGAAACAAATTTATTATTGCCTGGATGCAGCTACTAAGTGTTGTGAGTGTCCCTAGACCAGCTTGGGAAGTGTCAGAGTATGAGGATGAGCAGCCAGGCTCCTCTGGGTGTTTTCCCCTCCCGGCAGCTGAGCCAGACAGGGAGGAGATTTACAGGCAGTCTGGATCAGATTCACAAAGTGAGGGGTCAGATTTGGATCAAGAAGATAGATGGCTTGATCCGAGATTCCGAAGGTTTGATAAGCGACGGTGTCAGTTAAGTGGAAAAAGGAAGTAATGAGGGGAAGTGACGTATCAGACACTATATTAGAAGGGGACAGAGAGACTACGCCTTTGTCACGAGCAACGTTAATCAAGGAGTAGCCGTGCGTTTGACTTCAGTCTTCTGATGTTTTGGAAATCTACGGGAGAATAATGAGGCCTTGGACAATGTGATAAAGAAAGAGTGAGTTAATTGGAAGGTGTGGAAGGAGCATGTGTTAATCTAAATGTAAATACATGAGACTTGGCTGTTTCTGCCAGCAAAATGCCAGCAGCGTGCTTTGAAGTGAATTCTTTTGAAATGTGTTAAATAAACCTCTTAAAGACATATTTATGTGGATTTAATGAGCTGAGAGGGGCCAGACAGAACAGATTGCTCGTGACCCAAAAGCAGAAAAGACGGAAAATTAGTCCGAGCTTTCAGTGACATCATGGAGCAGCTGCTCGCAGATAATCCGGCTTTGTATCAATTAGTTCTAGCTCTCCAGCAACAAATTGGCGATTTGCAACAGCAGATTCAGCAAAATGCAGTAGTTCCAGCCCCAGCTCCACCCCCCCCACCCAGACAAAGCAGATGCTATTTAGCCTTGCCTGATAAGTTTACTGGAGAGCATAGTAAATTTCCAGCTTTTTTAAACCAATGCAGAACATTCATTGCCTCAACTCCAGCAGATTTCCAGCTTGATGAAACTAAAGTGGCTTTCATTTTAAGTTTACTCTCTGGTCCAGCTGCTGATTGGTCGTCTCCTCTGATAGAAGGACCAGACCCTGTTCTGCGCAATTATGCAGGATTCTGCCAGCTGATGGAAAGAGAATTTGCTGACCCCCTTCGTAGACAAACTGCCACCAGGCGGATACGAGAGTTACGTCAAGGATCGCGCTGTGTAGCGGAATATATATCAGATTTTCGCCGCCTGGCTCAAGAAATTAATTGGAATGATGAGGCTCTCATGGAAATTTTTCAAGATGGGCTGTCTTCCCAGATCTTGAATGGATTGAGGCATACTGTAATACCCGCGACCCTGGATGCATTATACCAACATTGTTTGGCTATTGAGGCGCAAACGCAAGCCACGGATGCCCGCCTGGTCAAACAGATGATTCCAGTTACCGGAAGTGGCAAGCCAGTTCCTGCACCATGCAGAGGATTCCAGACCCTACCTATCACTCCACCTATCCCGGCACCCAGACGTATTTTCCAACCATTGCCGGCTTACACTGAGAGGCGTCCTGTACCCATGGCCAGAGATGAGCCCATGGATCTTGGTGCAGCCAGATCTCGCTTGACCGAGGCTGAGAAGGCAAGACGGAGAGCTGAGGGATTGTGCCTGTACTGTGGAGAGATGGGTCACTACGTCATGGCCTGCCCCCAGAAACAACATGGTACGGCAGGTCCTACTCCTGTTCCAGCTCGGCCTCCCACTCAGCAGTTTCAAGCCACCTTGCCGGGAAACGGCCAGAGCCCGGCCTAATGGAAACGTTGGGTCGGGCAGGCGCCAAACCCAGTCCCAGTTCTGCAGACGAAGACCCCGGTCCTCCGAGACATCTGATCCTAGCAACCAATATACTTCTGGGAAATCATGCACAGGGCATTCCGGCACACGCCTTGTTGGATTCCGGAGCCACCACTAATTTCATGGATGAAGCTTTCGCTTGTCAGCATGCCATACCTTTGTGCTCTGTGAAGCTGCCTATGTTGGTTGAGACAATCGATGGTCGTGAGTTGTTGTCTGGACCGATCAAGTTCATGACCCAGCCCATACGCCTGGTCATAGGACAACATGAAGAAGCCATCCAATTCTATATTACCAAGGGACTTCATTTCCCCGTAGTTCTCGGCCTAGCCTGGTTGAGAACCCATGATCCTTGTGTGGTGTGGTCCCAGAACTTTGTTTCATTTCCCAGTTTGCAATGCGTAGACCACGTACGCCAAGTTTGCGCAGCCCAGCTACCATCCCACCCTGACATCACCTTGCCGGCCGACCTAGCGGACTTTGCAGATATATTCAGTGAGAAAGAAGCAGACCAATTGCCTCCGCATAGACCATATGACTGTGCCATTGATTTGCTGCCAAATGCCAAGCTTCCAAGGGGACGCCTTTACTCCATGTCAGAACCCGAGTTGGCCGCATTAAAAGACTTTGTGGACAAAAACCTGGCCAGGGGTTTCATTCGTCCCTCTTCCTCGCCTTTGTCAGCTCCTGTGTTATTTGTGAAGAAGAAAACCGGAGATTTACGCCTATGCTGTGACTATCGCAAGCTCAATGCCATCACGGTGCGCAACCGGTACCCTCTGCCTTTGATTCCTGATCTCATGGATCGTCTCCGATCAGCGACCACCTTCACCAAGATAGATCTACGGGGTGCTTACAACCTGGTTCGCATCCGAGAGGGGGACGAGTGGAAGACCGCGTTTGGGACCAGGTATGGTCATTTTGAGTATACAGTCATGCCCTTTGGACTCACCAATGCTCCGGCCGTCTTTCAACATTTCATGAATGACATCTTCCGGGATTTATTAGATCAATTTGTGGTGGTTTACCTCGATGACATCCTGATTTACTCCCCGTCACGAGCAACTCATCTCCAGCATCTCCGGCAAGTTCTGCAACGCTTGAGAGAGCATCACCTTTACGCCAAGTTAGAGAAATGTCAATTCTATCAAACCACCATTGAATTTCTGGGACATGTGATTTCTCCACAAGGCATTGCCATGGATCCTGGCAAGGTTGAGGCCTTGCAAACCTGGCAACCACCGTGTAAAGCAAAAGATGTCCAAAGACTTTTGGGATTTGCGAACTATTACAGGATATTCATTCCGAGATTTTCTGCCTTGACTGCGCCCCTTACTAGACTGTTACGGAAAGGCATTAAGTTCCGGTGGGGCGATGCCGAGCAACAGGCGTTTCAGACCCTCAAAAAGGCGTTTGTTCAGGAACCCATTCTCAAGTATCCAGATCCTTGTCGTCCCTTTGTAGTAGAGGCCGATGCCTCAGATGTTGCTGTAGGGGCCGTGCTTCTTCAAACACGCCAAGATGGCGGCCCCCTATTCCCGTGTGCTTATTACTCCAGGAAACTGAGTCCCTCCGAACGCCATTATACCATTTGGGAAAAAGAGCTATTGGCCATCAAGACTGCTTTTGAGACCTGGAGACACCACCTGGAAGGAGCCCGCTACCAAGTTGAAGTTCGGACTGACCATAAAAACTTGGAATTTCTGCAATCTGCCAGGAAATTGAATCAACGTCAGATCCGTTGGTCTTTGTTCTTCGCTCGATTCAACTTCAAAGTCACCTACATTCCGAAAGGGTACAACAAAAGAGCAGATGCCTTGTCCCGTAAACCTGAGTATCTACAGATCAAGGACCCCTTGCCGCTTCGAACCATTCTGCCTATCGAATCGATCGCAGCCGTGCGCGATCCGGTAGATCTACGATGACAGATTCGGGAAGCGCAACAACTAGATGACTTTGCGGCACAGAAGAGGCAAGAGGTGGGTCCCGACTCACCTTGGACCTTGTCCGAGGGTCTATTACGCTTCCGCAACCTGTTATATGTTCCAGCAGGCCCACTCCGTGGTCTCATCCTGAATCAATGCCATGATAACCCTGCGGCAGGTCATTTTGGGTTCTTTAAGACTCTCCACTTAGTGTCTCGGACTTTTTGGTGGCCCAGACTTCGCCATGATGTTCAGTCTTATGTGAATTCCTGTGTACGGTGCCGTCAGGCAAAACATGCCACAGGAGCCCCTCCGGGATTATTACAGCCTTTACCCACGCCGGAGAGACCCTGGGGGGCTATTTCCATGGACTTCTTGACTTGTCTACCTGTTTCTGCCGGCTACACCGTTGTCTTTGTAGTGGTGGACATGCTGACCAAGATGGCACATTTCATTCCTTGCCGAAGAATACCGACAGCCAAGGTCACTGCTCAGCTGTTCATTCAACATATCTTCCGGCTACACGGTTTGCCCGACAAAATAGTGTCCGACCGAGGAACCCAGTTCACCTCGGAGTTCTGGAGAGCACTCATGTCTGCGCTTCAAGTCCAACTCAATCTAGCCTCCACGCATCACCCAGAGACTGATGGGGGTACAGAGAAAGTGATTGGCATCCTGGAGCAGTATTTGCGTTGTTTCATCAACGACCAACAGAACGATTGGTCCAAATATCTCTCCGTGGCCGAATTCGCTTTCAACAACTCTCAGCACACTTCCACTCAGACCACTCCGTTTTTTTGCCAACTACGGCTATCATCCCAGATTTTTCCCGCTCACGCTCCTTGATTCTCCAGTTCCAGTTGCAGAGGACTATTTAACCGAACTCCAGTCTGTCCAAGAGATGGTTAAGCACCATTTGACTAAGGCCAAGGAAGACTACAAGAGGGTTGCAGACCGCTCTCGTCGCGACACGCCGCCGTTAGCTGTTGGAGATCGGGTTTGGCTCTCCACCAAGTACTTGTTTCCAGGGCGACTTCACCGCAAGCTTGATCAACGTTTCCTGGGTCCTTTTCCTGTGGAGACGGTCATCAATCCGGTGACCTATCGTTTGACTTTGCCTAGGTCTCTTCGTGTACATCCCGTGTTTCATCACTCCTTGCTTGTTCCTGTCAACCCTGATTCTCCGCTTCGACCTCCTGATCCGGGCCCGACAGCTCGCCGTGCTCACGTTCCCATTTCCCGGTTGGAGGTGTCCGGCATCCGAGATTCCCGATGGCTCAACGACCGCTTCCAATATTTGGTTGATTGGACCGGGGGTGGGCCAGCCGCTGGCTGTTGGGTAGATGCTCGTGATATTGAGGCTCCTCAGTTAATTTGGGATTTTCATACTGCGTTTCCCTACAAACCACATCCCCTGCGCCGGCCCCAAGGGGGGGGCTGAGGGGGGGGATAGTGTTGTGAGTGTTCCTAGACCAGCTTGGGAAGTGTCAGAGTATGAGGATGAGCAGCCAGGCTCCTCTGGGTGTTTTCCCCTCCCGGCAGCCGAGGAAGAGCAGCCAGGCCCCTCTGGGTATTTTCCCCTCCCGGCAGCTGAGCCAGACAGGGAGGAGATTTACAGGCAGTCTGGATCAGATTCACAAAGTGAGGGGTCAGATTTGGATCAAGAAGATAGATGGCTTGATCCGAGATTCCGAAGGTTTGATAAGCGACGGTGTCAGTTAAGTGGAAAAAGGAAGTAATGAGGGGAAGTGACGTATCGGACACTATATTAGAAGGGGACAGAGAGACTACGCCTTTGTCACGAGCAACGTTAATCAAGGAGTAGCCGTGCGTTTGACTTCAGTCTTCTGATGTTTTGGAAATCTACGGGAGAATAATGAGGCCTTGGACAATGTGATAAAGAAAGAGTGAGTTAATTGGAAGGTGTGGAAGGAGCATGTGTTAATCTAAATGTAAATACATGAGACTTGGCTGTTTCTGCCAGCAAAATGCCAGCAGCGTGCTTTGAAGTGAATTCTTTTGAAATGTGTTAAATAAACCTCTTAAAGACATATTTATGTGGATTTAATGAGCTGAGAGGGGCCAGACAGAACACTAAGTATCTTTCATTATCCAACTAGGTAACATAAACAGTGCTAGAAGGGAGTGGGATTTGCTCTCTTTTTATATAGAGATTATATTATACTAGCTATATATTCTTTTTATATACTAGTTTTGCCCTGTCAATGTTGGTGGGAGTGTTCTTGATATTCATCATCCTGCCTTTCTCTGAAAGGATCTGGGCTACCATACAAAGAGTTACCAATAGACATTCTATACATGTGGTAAAAGTGGAAAAAGAATTAAATTTTACTATCGTATACCACAGGGTAGAGTCTAATGTGAGCTTGTACAGATCCCTTTTTGTCTTCCCAAGCAACACTTTAACCCTCTCTTCTGTTGGTTCATCTCGCAGATTGATTAATTGTGTTGCCTTTATAGCAATCACATAGGTCAGGGGTAGGCAACCTTGGCTCTTTTATGACTTGTGGACTTCAACTCCCAGAATTCCTGAGCCAGTTATGCTGACATAGGTAGACCTTTTCCAGGATGATTCGTTCCCAGCCTTCTCAAGAGAGTTGGGTCTTTGTGTCTCTAGGGAGAACTCTGGATTGACTTGTTGATCCATTTATTTTCTTGGCTATCAGCGATACTATCAGGAGTTTTCTCCAACACCAAAATTCAAAAGTGTCAGTAATTTTTGTACTCTGTTTTTTTCAATTTCCAACTTTTGCTCCCCTAGGGAGTCTGTATGATTTTGATCTTTGTAGGTTTAGAAGCATGTTACGATATCTCTAAGGGCTTTATTAGCATCTTATCAAGTTTCTTGCCTGCTGGTTCCTATTGTTAAAAGGCATAAGCTACCAATCACTTCACTAAGGCTGATTGCAGTACGTATTGTCATGGGTTTGAACTTCTTTATATTTAATAACAGTTTTATTTTTTTGCTGTGATCTTTAACTTTCATTATTGGAGCTTGCAGATCATTTGGATATACAGCTATCAGTCTGGTAACATCAGCATAGCACAGGTTGATATTTCTTCCTCCAGCTTTAAAACATGTTAATCTTCTTCCAGTCCAATTTTTCCCAATATATATTCAGTATACAATCTGAGTAAATAAAGGGATAATATGTAGTCTTGGTCTCATTCCTTTGCCACCCTGTAGTCAAATGTCCAAACTGTGACTGCAGATCTTGTATATATATGTATATATGTATATATACCAATGTTTTATATATGTTGTAAGCCGCTCCAAGTCTTCGGACAGGAGCGGCATATAAATCCAAATAATAATAATAATAATAATAATAATAATAATAATAATAATAATAATAATAATAATATATGTTTCACATGTGAACATGCAATTCCCTTTTTTTCTAAGCACACTCCAAAGATTGACATGCTTGCCTCAGTAAAAGAATTTCTTGTCATCAATAAAACACATATTAACTTTTTAAAAAATTTACTTTGGCTTTCTCAAATATCCAGTGAAAAAAATCTTCTTCTTCTATATTTCTTTATTCTCTCATATCTTCATTAGGATGATTTAATATTGCTTCTTGTCTCTTTTAATATTTCTCTGAAATTCTTTGTTAAGTTCCTTCCTGAAAACTTTGCATATTTTGGCTTTGGCTTTTCCTCTTTTTTGGCCAATTTCCACTGTTTGTTCTGACACCCAGTTTGCTTTCTTCTGTTTCTTTGGTCTTTGGCAGTTTCTTTTCACATGTACAGTATCCTTAACAGCTTCTTTGATTTCATTTCACAGTTCCTCTGATTCCATGCCAAAATGATTCCCAATGTTCTCCTTGAAAATGTGAAGATATGCTCAAGGTAATATTCTGGACACTAGTTTGCATAGTTCTTCTGTTTTAATTTAATCTGGAACTTATTCTTGCCTTCTTACCAGACCACATAAATTCTAAGGTTAATTTATTCAGCTTCTTGAAAAATTTCTTGTCTAATTGAATTGGGATATTCTGAACAGGAATATCATTTTAGGTAAGATGTTCATTTTCACTGCAGCAATTCTCCCAAGTAATGAAAAATGCAAATTTTTCCAACGGTCTAAATCTACTTTTATATTCTTTATCAATTTGCCATAATTGTCTTCTTTAACTGATGAGCAGCGTGCTGAAATAACTATCCCTAGATATTTTAATTTGGAAACTACTTGTATACCTAATTTTGCCTCGAGGTTTCCTTTTTGTATGTTAGTCATGTTTTTTGTTATAATCTTTGTTTTGTTTCTATTTATTTTCAAACCTGCCAGATCCCTATACTCTTCCAATATTTCGAATAGTTTCTGCCCTGATTGTTCTGGGTCTTCTAATATAAATGCTAAGTTGTCTGCATAAGATTGAAGTTTGTATGTTTCTTTCTTAATCTTAAGTCCTTTAATCTGCTCTTCTTGTCTTACTACTCTAGCAAGAATTTCAAATGTATATATAAATAACAATGGCGAGAGAGGACATCCTTGTCTTGTACCTTTCTGTATGTTGAATTTATCAGTGGCCTCTCCATTTATTATGATCTGGGCCTTTTGTTCGGAATATATTGCGGTTATCACATTTAAATTTTTTCCCCCAACATCCATTAATTTTAGTTGTTGGATCATAAATTGCCAACTGACATTGTCAAAAGCCTTCTGTGCATCAAGGAACAGACGTGCCACTTGACGATCACTATGTGATTCATAAAATTTGAGAATGTCTAAGATTGTTCTTATATTCTGCTTAGTCTGTCTGTTTGGTAAAAACCCATTTTGATCTGAATGTATGAAATCAATTAGATACTTTTTGAATCTCTCTGCCATTATTGAGGCAAAAATTTTATAGTCAGAATTCAATAATGATATAGGTCTATAATTTTGTATCCGTGTTTTTTCCGCTTCTTCTTTTGGAATCAATATTATATTTGCCTCTGACCAGGACTTAGGTATTTTAGCATCGGTTAATACAGCATTGAAAACTTCTAGTAGGTATTGATTGAGTGTTCTTTATATAGTTCCGCTGATATTCCATCTGGGCCAGTCGCCTTACTGATCTTTTGTTTATTTATAGCCCTGATTATTTCAGCCATTCTTATTTCCTCATTTAACATAGATTTTATTTCCTCCGGAATCTTCGGTATGTCTGCCTTTTCTAAGTATTCTATTATCCTTTCTGCATTTTTCCCCTCATTTCTCTTATATAGTTTTTCATAGTATCTTTGAGCGATTCACTTTTTTATAGTCTCCTCCCCCTGAATCTCTCCTTTCTCGTCTTCCAAATTAATAATCCATTGGTTCTCTTTCTGCCTTCTTAGTTTATATGCTAGCCATCTTCCCAGTTTATTCGCGTGTTCAAAGTTATTTTGCTTAGCTGCCTGTAATTTTTGTGCTAACTTTTCCGAATCCTCTATACATAGTTTATGTTTAATTAAATCCATTTTGTTTTTCAACCCTTTGTTTTCAGGATCTCTTTGAAATTGTGTTTCAGCCTGTTTGTATTCTTCCTTGAGCCTCATCCTATGTTGTTTTTTCTCTTTGTTTCTCTTGGCCATGTACGAAATTGCTACACCCCTCGTGTATGCTTTTGCCATATCCCAAATGTTCTGCAAAGATGTATCCTCATTGTCATTCGCTTGAAAGAATAGGTGCATCTCTTTCTCCATTCTTTCCTTAAATTCTTTTTCTTTAAGAATCACTCTTTGGAAAATCCATCTTGGCCTGCTCCTTTGTCCTTTCAAGCGAAAACTTACCGGATTATGGTCTGCCCAGAGGCCAGGTTCGATATCAATTTCTTGAATTTCCGAGGCTAATTCTTTTGTAAACCATAGCATGTCTATCCTGGTCCATGATCTGTGTCTATTAGAAAAGTATGTGTATTCCCTCTTATCATAATTCCTTTCCCTCCAAACATCATGTAAGTTAAGATCTGTACACATCTCAAAAAAGGTTTTGGGAAGTGTTTTTGTTGTTGTTGTTTCCTTTCCTTGCCTCTGTACTTTTATGGTCTTTTGTTTTATCTGCAATTGCATTAAAATCTCCGATTATACAGAAACCATCTCCCTCTATATCACTCAGCTTATTATGAAGGTTTTTTAAAAAAGGATACTTGAGCTCCATTTGGGGCATATATTGCAACAATTATTATATTTTTTTTATTCAGCTTAGCCTCAACTATCAAGACCCTTCCCTCTTTATCGTTATAGATTTGTTTCGAAATTATCTTCTGCTTAACATACAGAGCTACTCCTCTTTTTTTTGTCTAGTGAAACATATAGCCTACCTAATTTAGGTTGTTCTAATAGATATTCTTGATCACTTTTTATGTGAACCTCCTGTAAGGCAATAATGTCCGCATTTAGTTTAATAAGCTTACTGAAAACTTTCCTATGCTTTACTGGTGCGTTCAACCCTCTAATATTTGTTGACCAAATCTTATACTCCTCTCCCATTGTTCTGTTTTTGTCATGTCTTTTTGCTTCTAGTAATTCTTATTTCTTTCGCCTCTTCTGAGCTTCTCCCCTGTTGTTCTAGCCTATCTTGACCTATTCCCCCTCTCACTTCCTCCATGCTTTGCTCTGTCCCTCTTTTCTCCAACATTCGTTCAATATCTCTTCTTTTTTCAACCACAACTCTTTCTTCTCTGAGATCCTTGGCTCATAGGGCTGGAACCTTGTGCTACATTTTTCTTTCCCCCATTAATCTTAGCTAAATTTGGATTGCTTGCCATTTTAAATAAACTTTCCCCACCACTTACTCTTCTTTCAAAATATCCACTTTCCACTTCCCTCTTTTCGTTCTTCCTCCTTCTCCCCCTTTACGTTATTCCCCTTCCAGGTGTTTAAACAACAACAATATCGCTGGTATATTCCATCTATGTAACTCTATCAATATAATGCTAATGCAAGTACAAATTCTAACAGTTCAATCTCGGCTGTTAACTTTAAGCTTTCCCAGCGTTTTTCTTTTTACTTGATATAATCCAATAAACCCTTCAATCTCTCTTTAATATCCTTTCTCTTTTCTTCTTTCTTCTGTCTCACACCATACCGTTCTATACGTCCATATAGTCACCTGCTATCTCCTCAGCAACACTTTCCAAAGTTGTCAGTCTCTATATCGTTCCAGTTCCTTCTATCACGCAATCTCTATCTCTTTCCGGGGAGAAGAAAAAAAAACACTAAAAGAAAGAGATCAGACACCTTTCTGCCGGCCAATCCACTCAGCAGACAAAGGCAAAGCCTGAGGCCATAAGACAAGGTTCTTAGCTTAAATGAAAGTTAATTCCTGTCCTTTTGTGTGGCTTTTAAAATGCCAGGTCTTTAATCAGTACAGCCTGGCTCCTCCACATCAGGCCCTTCCGGGCGTTCTTCCTGCCACTTTCACTCGCCGCTGTCTTTCCACCCCTTCAGCTTCTCTTTTTCCAGGTTTCCCCTTTCCGCATTCTCTTTTGATATGTCTAGCAAAACTGCTCACAAAGCTTTGGGAAAAGTCAATTTAGTCAAATCCAATTTACCGTTATTCTGCTATTTCCTCACTTACTCCATCCAGCTGTCAGCTTCAGCGGCCATTTTTGGCCGTCTTCTTCCCGATCCACTCGGTACCGGGTTTATCCGCTACCCCTTGCCAGTTGCCACTGATGGCAGAGCAGCAGATCACCCACAACTTCTGTCGCCCCCACGAGGCTTCTTTCAGCTCAGATGAGCCCCATGGACCTAGGACGAGCGTTTGGTGGTGCCGAAGAAACCATTCACACCGCCGCCCTCTCTGACAGCTTTGCCAGTTTGGCATTACAGGATGCCAAAGAAAGGGGAGGTTTAGGTTTCCCAGATTGGGAGCTATATTAGCAAGCATTGGCCCTAACATGGATTAGAGACTGGATAACCTTAGAAAATAAAAAATGTTTACATTTAGAGGGTTATGACCTCCAGCAGGGTTGGCATGCTCACATATGGATGGGACAAAGCAAAAACCACCAATATTTTTTAAGACATAAGGTTCGGCAAGAATTAATAAAAAGCTGGAATATAGTTAAATGTCAATATTATACAAAGATTCTGGCTTGACTATCGCCATTGGAGGCAGTCACATATCCCAATTTTTATAGGAAAGACAGGCTATTATATATAAAGATATCTTGACAGAAGAAGGTTATTCAAAACTAAAAAAAGAGCTAAAACAACAAGGAATAGACATGGAGTGGTGGTCTTATCTCCAGATACAAGCAAGATACATGAAGGATAAGCAAGAATGGGGTATTAACAGACAAGATATGGGGTTAGATAAAATACTGCTAGGCCTGGAGGAAAAACAAATAAAGAATATTTATAAACACCTGTTGGAACATAAACTATATGAGGAGCAGGTTAAAGAAACAATGGTGACGTGGGCAATAGATCTAGGATATAATATGAATATGGATCAATAGCAGCAAGTATGGGAGCGAAATAACAAAATCACATTGGCGACATCATATAAAGAAAACCTGTATAAGATGGTTTATAGATGGCATCTCCCTCCAGCCAGATTAGCCAAAATGTATAACGGATATTCTTCTATGTGTCTGAAATGTAAAAAAGAAAAGGGTACCTTTTTCATGTATGGTGGACATGTAGAGAAGCACAGGTGTATTGGCATTTGGTCTGGGAACGGGCAATAGAAATGACTGGGCAAAACATTCTATACAAACCTGAGGCATTACTATTAGGAATACTAGAGAAAAATGTAAATAAAGAGGACACATATTTAATTATTCACGTGGTTACGGCGGCAAGGATACTATTTGCTCAAAAGTGGAAAGCAATGGAAGTACCGAGTGAGGAAGTACTAATAAAGAAAATTATGTATTGCGCAGAACTAGATAGGATAACTAAAAGATTAAAAAATCAGGAAGAAACAGAATTTTATTGAATATGGAATAAATTTTATAGATGGAGGGGGGAAAAAATTGGAGGTCACAAATAAAGGGATAAGTTAAGATAGAGATCAGAAATGTATAGTTTGTATATAGATATATTATATGTAATTAATGTACAATATGGACTGAGATGTCAGTCAAAGACTATTTACCATGTTCAATGTTTTTTAATCCTTTTTTTTCTTTGTACTCAATAAAAACTTATTAAAAAAATAACAATAATCTGGAACTTATACATTGATAGTTTGTGATATTTTCCACAGTTAACTCTGACCATGTGTTCGCTATTAAAATAAGATCTTCCACTTCCTTCTACCAAAAGTATAGTCAATTTGATTTCTGTGTACTCTATCTGATGCTATCCATGTATATACTCATGGTTGTTTGAAGACCGTGTTAGCAAAAAAGAAATAATTCAGTTGGAAGAAACCTGCAAGGTGCTCTCCTGCTTCATTTCTGTTTCTGAGGCTATTCAAGAAGCACACCTTGTTTCCACGTTCGGACAATTTTAAATTGACTCTAAAACTCATCAGTGCTATATTGCTCCTTGTATCACCCATGATGTATACCATCATAAATTATTTAAAATGTTAGTTGCTTTTCTGATTAGAAAAATTATGGTCTTACTTCTGCAACATCTAATCTGGACAAACACTGCAAAGCTTGCCAAGTTCCTTGTAATAGCTAAAGCTCACAGAAGCCAGGATTGTAGAAGTTAGATGAGGCCCTCTTCTCACTGTTCCCAGTTTGAGGGGGGTTTTCCCCTCTATTTTATAATTCATATTTGGTGTTTCTCTGTTTTAAACTATTTGTGCTTTCAAAATTCATCAACATCCTCTTGGAATACTGTGTCTAATTTTGGTCAACATGATAAAAAAAAGATGTTGAGGCCTTAAAAAGAGTTCAGAGAAGAGCAACAAAGATGATAAAGCATCTGGAGGCTAAAATCATGAATAGCTAAGGGAACTAGGTATGTTTAGTCTAATGAAGAGAAAGCCTAGGGATGACACGGTAGCCATCTTCCAATGCTAGAAGGGCTGTCACAGGGAAGAAGGGGTTGGTTTATTCTCCACAGCATCTGAAGGCAGGACAAGAAGCAATGGTGGGGGGGAAGCTTGTCAGAGGGAGATCCAATTTGGAAAAAAAGAGGAATTTCCTGATATGATAATGGTTAATTAATAGAACAGCCTGCCTCCTGGAGTTGTGTGTGCTCCATTGCTGAATGGAAAAAATTGAACAATCATTTGTCTGGGATGGTGTGAGGTCAAGGGGTGGACTAAAAGACCACCAAGGTCCTTCCAGCCCTATGATTCTACATCAGTGGTTAGGGCATAAACTTGCAAAAATCATTATGTGATGATGTTGCTTGCATCAAAACCAGAAGGAAAAACTAATGTTTTAATAAAAATAATAAAAGATAATAAAGATAAAAGCAACAGAATTTGAGTGACCTTATTGTAAATATTTAATATTTACAATATTTAATATTTACAATAAGGTAAATAATAATAAATAATAAATAATAAATATTTTTAGATTTTAATATTAGTGGGAACAATGGAATCAAAGAGGAAAGTAAGGATGGGTAGAAGCAGAACAAAAAAAATGGAAATCATTTCCTAAGACCAATAATATAGTAAAACAAAATAATAATAATACAAATTTGAAAAAAAAAATCAACACTAGGATAGAACAGATAAAGAAGTATATGATGGATAGTGTTAAAAACAGGAAGGGGAAGTGGAGGAAGAAGGAAAATATCCCTGAGATTTGGAATGAAAATAACTGGAGAGCTTCATTAAAGAGCATTCACATGAATGAATAAATCTAAATTCAAGCTGAATCAAGGAATCAAAAAGGGAATTATCAGAGGAAATATTTAAGAGCGTGATAATATTTAAGACCTTTAGATAAAAGAAAGTAAAAAAAAAACCTTGCTGCTGGTAAAAACTGAGAGAGCTGTCAATGAAATATGTGCATATCCTAAGAAAATGAGAAATAAAAACAGTAATAATAGGGACAAGAAAGATCAGAGGATATTTTCACTATACAGCTAGAATGTAAGATATCAAAAGTTACTCACCAGACAATATCCCAATAGCATTCCTTGCTTCATTTAAGAATAGCAACTCGTAAAAGAATAGTGCCAACTTCAACCAAAAATCCTTTCCCCTTAAACTTAAACCACTCTGCAAGAAGAAAGCTTTCGATAAATCTGAAAAGTACAACAATTGTAACATCTTGTTCAACTTGAAAAGACTGTGAAATTATCAAAATAAATAATTACTGATAAAGTAAAAATAGGAGGGTACCAGGTCAACAGAATCAATGGTAGAATGAGAGAACAGAAAGAAGAATTACAGGAAAAGAGTTAAAAGGCCAAGGAAACTTTTAGAAATATTGAAATGGAGCAAAATAGGCACACACACACACACACACACACACAAACACACATATATATTAGGAAACAAATCTTAAATAACCTGAAGAACAGAAAAACTGTAAAAAATGAGGAGAATCGAAGAACAGAAGATAAATTAATAAAAGAGAAGTTATGAAGAAAATGAGGGAATAACGAGAATAAAATTCTGTAGTGGAACTAGGAGAAGAATCTAGTTCAAGTACAAGTCTCTCATTAATGCAAGCACTGTACTTATATTTGGATTTAATTTCTCAGTATAGAAGTCCAAAAGAGATCTGAGAAAAACATTTAATTAAAAAGATAATTATTAAAGAGAATTGGTGATTAGAGAAGGCTAGCATTAAATGATAACGTTTTTAAGCATAACACTGAGATGTAGTCTACTGCACAGGGAATACTTTTCCTCCACATTAATTCCAATACTGTAGCAGAAAAGGCTGGACTCTGCAAGCGGCAATCTGCAAATTACAGAATGCAGCAGGATCCTGCCTGAAAATCATAAACATGGAAGAACAGTGTATCTTTGTACCATTGTATCATTCCTGAAACATAGAAATGTATTGCCAAGATCGAACCTCTAAAAATGGGTCAGAATTCTTGAATGGTAGATAAAATCAGCAGAACTTAAAAGAGAAAATATATGCAAGCAAGTACTATCAGTCAGACACAGTGGTTAAGGACACTGGGCTACAAACTGGATGGCCATGAGTTCTGCTTTAGGTACAAAACCAGCTGGGTAACTTTGGATAAGTCACTCTCTCTTGGTCTTAGGAAAAAAGCAATGGCCAACCACATTTGAAAATGCTGCCAAGAAAACTGCAGGAAAGTATCAAAGTCTTCTCCATGAGTCAAGATTTATGCAAAAGTATAAATAAAATGCAAGTCTGTACACAGAATGTACTGTGATGAACATGTGCATAAATTTATTAAAACGCTAATTTGGAATACAGTTTTAGAAGCAAGACTTTCAAATTTAATTATGGTAAAATTAAAAGCAGAATGAGCAATAAAGGTCCAAGAAAGGAATTTTTGCATTAAGCATCTCCTTAAAAATCCATAATTTCCTCATACTTAATCTTAAACAATACACATATTTTACAGACAATAGATCAATCTGCACTAAAGCAGGCTCACTTAAAAGAACTAAATGCAGTGGTATTGTTTTCCTGTAACTTTTGACCAATCATTATAAGATCACAACAATCAATAATCTCATTTCCTACACAGGCAACATTATTAATTAATACAGCATTCTCTATGAATTTTCTATCTATTATAATCAAAGTAGTTTTAGTATCAGGGTATATGACAGGAACATAAAGGATCAAAATATCTATTTCTCTTCAACAAGATTTGGTTAAGATTTGCTTCATGAAAGAAAGAATTTAACTACAATAATTCTAACAAACAGACTCATAACAAAGAAATGCTTTGAATAGCCTGCTTTGCTGAATGCAGTCTGTCAACTTGTTTGGAGTGTATTTCAAGCCAGGGATGATGAACTGATTGAATAAGGATAGCATTTGGAGTCAACAAAAAAGAATTGAGAACTGATGTAGCATATGCCTAACAGAGAATCTGCAGTATAAATGTTAGTGTTGCTATTATTTCTCAACCTCATCTTTATTCTGTAATGTAGGGGTAATAATTCTGATATACTTAGGCTTTCCTTTATAGTTTGGCTAGGTTCTAACAGAGTAATGTATACAAAAATGCTTCAAATACTTCCAAATAGAGTCATATACCTTTTGTCAAGCTGATACTTGACAAATATTTCACTTGATCTTGGAATAGCACTCAAAATCAAAAACTCAAGGGGAAAAAAAACCAACAGGAAAAGTTTCCATTCCATTTCCATTTAATTAAATGTTAAAATTACAGTGTGGTAACCAACTTTGATGGTCCTACTCAGAGCTTCCACAAGTTGTGTGTAGTCCTTAAAACTCAGATTGTACACTTCAGCCCTAAAAACATTGTGTCATGGTTCCGACAGATGAAACTCTTCAAAAGAACTTCGAGGCATACCTTAAAGAATCTTTTCTTTGAGAAACAAAGTAGCAGCACTACATAACTGAAACCAAAAATTAAATTCCCCTCTCCTAGATACAAAGTAACAAAGTACAATTCCCTTCTCTAATAAACAATCATAAATCACATTCCCCAATTAGCTTGAAGTGCAGGCTTTCTCCCCAGCCCTCCAAAACACTATCCGCTCTGGGCCCAATGTCCTTGGGTTCCCACAATTAAGTTATTATTGTTATGACTAGTTGGACTCTCATTCCCCTTCCCAGCATCAACTAATTCTAAAAGCAATAGAGAAAATGGCTGCATTTCCATCTATTGTCAAAGCGAGAACATCCGATGTTAGCAGCATTGACACACTGGATTAATGGTAAGTATGACTAGAGACACAGATTTCAAAAGAATCTAACCTAGTTAGAAAGATATAGAATTACTGTAATCACTGTTACCTCTCACCACTTTATGGCATAGGACATCTTATTTTCTGTGATTAATTCTGTTTTCTGTTTGTTTCACCACCAAATTCCTCCTACCTATCTAAGCCTAGTGTGCTGTTTTGTTATGAACCACTGATTCCACCCAGATTTCAAACATTGAAATCCCCCAATCTGCAAGTCTAACACAGTACAGGATCTGGACTAAATCTGAGAATGTGCAATTCATTCTTTAGTGATTTGTTGCATGATTTCAGAATTATATTATCCTTTAGGAACAGCTAATTATCTGCAGCAAGGTTGCTAGTAAACATCTATTAACTAAAGAAAACAACTGTAATTTACACATTTGCATAAATACATTGAGAAAAGAACATTGTTCCTTAATATTAAAAGGGACAGCATATGGTTCCTCTCTTCTTAGCCATATGTGAATATAATGAAAGAGTATCACAAATGGTATGCAAGTATGAACTTTAAGTGAATGCAAAACAGGACTCCTAGAGTGCTCAGCCATAAAAGTTAATTCAGATTAGAAAGTCTCTGAAATCTGCTCAGATAATGCAAATTTCTTCAAAGATCCAATCTGATTTTGAAACATGCATATGGCAAATCCACAAGTCCTAATCCCAATACAGCTCTTTTATTGTTGCTTAGCATAAAGGAGCTCCATGCAGAGATTACTTCATGTACTTACAAATTATCTGCGCAAGAATTATCAAGAGAGAAGGCATTCAATATCTGGTCTCCAAATAAAATGAGTAGAATATTTTTATAAGCAGTTCTGGCAAAGAGCAAAGTCGTCGTCATGGAATCACTCTGCAAATAATAGTAAACCTTTCTCTCCAGCAGAAGTACCAAGCAAATACATATCCAATCAGCCTAATGAAAAACTGTTTGTCAATCTATAACTGAGAAAACATCATCGAGCAAAAGCTAATTTAACAGAGTTCCACTCTGAAGAGTCTTCTTTGTCCCAGCATTCCTCAGCCAGGGAGATTAGAGAAATTGTTTTAACATTCAGCATTAAACTCTCAAATTCAGTGAGCTAAAAAAAAGGGGGAATTGGTAGAGCATCCATTTTTGAGAGGCAAAAACCAGTTCATATAATCTGTATTAAAAGGAGTACAATCTCCTGGATATTATTTGATTTTACTCCCTTTTTCAAGATCCTGTGGAGGATTTTCTGGCAAATATCTGTGAGGTTTTCACGTTCTGCTTTGCATTTAATCAGGTTTTTTTACTGTATAATGATTAGTGCATCATACTGCTTAAGAGAATATTTACATTAAAAGATATTTAGCTAGGAAATGTAGAACAACTTGCCAACATTACATCTACTGTCTTCATATTGCTGAACGCTTTTTGAATCAGAAATGGAAAGCCCAAGACAATTCCCTGCTCTTTTACATTTTCTTGTAATTATGTTCCTTGAAGGCTAGAATAAGGAAGGAGCATCTACTACCTCTGAAAGTTTTTGCCTTAAATAACTATTTCACTGTGGTTTATTTATTGAAAAGCTGGCTCTAGGGGAACTAGAAAGAAAGGGGAACATTGGGGACATGACAAGGGGATATAAAAAAAAACTAGTTTCCAAAACAAAGCCATCATGAGGATATCTCTACTTCTCTATTCAGGATAGAAAATGCCATGATGCTAACTTCATTTAAAGGGTATAAAGGGCACCAAAGTCTTCTGTCAGAAAAGCTGGAACTCCAATAAATACTATATGATGCAAATAAAACTAATTTAATTGACAGAAAACATGGCAAATACAACTATATTGTCAGTAAACAAGCGAACCAGAGAAATGTCTTCTATGGGAGTTTATTGTTGCTGTTTATCTTAATGCTATGAATAGCCTATAACAGTGGTGGCCAACCTATGGCACGTGTGCCAGAGGCGACACTCGGAGCCCTCTCTGTGAGCACACGCACCATTGCCCCAGCCCTGTCTCCTCCCACAATCCCCTCCTCACCAGCAGCTCCCCTGGAAAATCACCCCTGGGTGTGGCCCACGCGAAGCAGTGCAGCCAAGGACATGGTAGCCGGGCAGCGACAGCAAGACTCCACCTTTGCTCCCTGTCGCACACAGATGATGCTGCGGGGCACGGGCAGAGGACATGGCTGCCTTGGCACTGGTGGGCTGCCTGGGTGATGTGGTGGGCCGTGGAGGTGGTGGGTGTCCCAGCGGGCAGGTTGGAGCAGGGACGGGGTGGGGAGAGGCGGTTTTGGACACTCCATCTCTAAAAGGTTTGCCATCACTGGCCTATAAATAGCACAATGGCTTTGGTTTTCTTGAATGTGACCACTCCCTGAAAATCCTAATGAAAAAGACATGTATTTACAAGAAGACATCAGTCTATGACAAGTCAAACAACATGTTTGTACCTAGAATTATGTTTTTTATTTCAGTTTTTTTACTCTGGCCTTAAAGCTGATTACAGTGCACGGACATAAATATTTTAAATAATGGTACTGCAGGTGTATGCTAGACAAGGAATAATTAGAAAATAAATTACCTTTTTAAAAAAGCACAAATTACTATCTGAATCTGAATGAATCAGATTACTAACCAAGTCCTGTTCCTAAGCAGGGATTCTGTCTGTACACAGAGGTTCTTATGCAAATTTGATCTCTGATAAAAACATATTGAGATAAAGGCTGGGAAACACAAATAATGCAGCTCCAGGAAAGTGTTCAAAATCTGCCCAACAACTTTCATAAATCTAAAAGATGTAACATTTCTGCTGGCTCCACACCAATAGTTTGGTCTAAAAATAGCTTAATCTCCTTGAGAGCAAAAAGAGCAATCAACAAAACATACACAGGTTCTTAGCAGCACTCACAAATGCTGGCAGTAACCACACAATCACTCTTTTTCTCTCAAATACACACAATTCCATCACTACCATCCTGATGTATTTGCCTTGCCCAAGTTTTGCAGTTTCAATGTCCAAGATATTATGGTCCAAGTTTCTTGTATTACAACAAGCAACGAACATAACATGACACTTTGAATGGGGTTACATGGCATAGTATATTAACTCACTGCAAATGCTACACTTATGTAGCATATGCATATGATTTTATTAAACAAATTAATATATGAAGGCTTTGTGTGTGACAGAGAATGCAGAGAAGACACAGTGTTGGTATATGAAAGTATTACACTGGCCTTCTATTACTGGAACTCTAATTCCCAGATCTCCCAACTAGCATAGAAGCTTCCATATGATCCCCATCTCCTTTTCAAGTGATTGCATACTCCATAGTCTAACTAAATATCCCAGAGTGGGTAATGTTATTTGTGTCATGCAGATCAGGCTTTTCTTTGCTCCTCTTGATTAAAAAAAAAACCCTACGAAATAGTTCTATCCAATCAGGGTCCTGCAATAAATGGGCTGACATTACAGAACAACAGAGCTATCAGTTTTTGCTGTGTGGTTATCTCACTGTGAGCAAGAAAGGTAATTGAGAATGAGGGTGATGAGAATGAATAAGAAAACAGTTTCACGGGGTTGGAAAAATCACCAGAAGAGGAAGTGTTTCAACACTGTGTGTGATAAACTGTGGCTGTTCTCTACACTGAAGTAAAATGCAAAAATAGAAGGAAATTGGAAAAATCCATCTCAATGGGGCTACACTTAGAATACATATTTTTTTTAATTGTTGCCTGCAGAAAATGGGGAAATTATGTTCATAGAAAAGCTTTCTTAGATCTAAATGCAGGGGTTCTGAACAGCTACCTCTGTCAGACATGTCAAACACAAGACCCGGGGGCCAGATGCGGTCCGCGAAGTGGTTTCAAGTGGCCCGCGAAGCCATCCTGGAAACAGGGAATGGCCCCCACTGCCTTGGCCCTGGCCCAGGCTGGCCAGAAGCCAATGTACAATTTTGTGGTGGCCATCTATGTTGAAATGTATTCAGTTTTAGCTCCACAAGGCCGTCTGGAAACAGCGAGGAACCAGCCCCTGCTGCGTTGCCCCACCCCCTGGGTTCATGCTGGGGAGGTGTCACCCTTTGTGAGGAATGAAGAAATGCACCATCGCCTGGAAGTGGCCAGTAAATGGCCCTGGCCTATTTCACATATCCAGCCTGATGGACTCTGGGGGAGGGTTTCGGCAGGCAGTGGGGCGCTCTCCTCACAGTGCTCTCCCCCACAGGCACCCTTGACACAAATGATGTAGAGCTAGCCATGCCCACCCAGTAGGCCACACCCACCCTGGCAACCGCAATGCTGATGCGGCCCTCAATGAAATTGAGTTTGACACCCCTGTTATTATTTCTAATAGGCCAGAATGAGATATTGTATCAAATCTAGCTTCATTTGAAAGAGAGACAGGATATGAGAAGCAAAGGACCTTGAAAGGCAGTGGAAAGTCACCAAGGCTAGAATTCTTATAATGTAATAGTGGGTGAATTGAACTAAATTAACACGGAGAGATTAGAGAGCAAACCCCGCTCCCTTTTACACTGTTGATGTTACCTAATTGGGTAATGAAATGTCTGCATGAAAACAACCTAGTTCAGACAGCACCACAAAGACCCCACATAGAGAGGTTTACTGTGAAAAGATACCTTTGCTAATACTCCCTTCAGATCCATCCTTATTTATTTATGCAATTTTTATCCCACTTTTATTACTCTATAATAAAATAATAATTCATGATCTGATTACATGATCTGAGTATAAATGACTAGGTAAAGGTTTCATCTGGCGATCTTCCGATGATATATATGCCTATCTATCTATCTATCTATCTATCTATCTATCTATCTATCTATCTATCTATCTATCTATCGGCTATATAAATAGGATATCTTGTTACCTATTGATCTGGTGGGAAACCCTCAGATCCTATCTATTATGCCTACTATCAGCTTCTCGTAATAAAAGCTCCTTTTGGAAGAAACTGCTTTCACGAGTTCTACTTTCTTGGGATGAGGTATTGAAGTGGGCCCTGACAATTCTCCTTTCTTTTAAAGCTAACATTCTTCCAAAACATTCATTCATTCTGGCAAAGTATTCCATGCTTTATGTTTAACTAAAGTAGAGGTAACACACAGTTATTAGCGATCCAATCTATGCCTACTGTGTATCTGTTGTTATCTGGAGGAGTGATCTAGTAAATGGTACAAAAATAACTAATTTAGAGAAAGCTGATTATCTCTCAAAAGTAATAGTTCATCTTAATAACAAGATATCCTATTTATATAGGGGAGAGAGAGAGAGAGGGAGGGAGAGGGAGAGGGAGAGGGAGAGAGAAAGATGAATATTTTAAGAATACTGTCAATTCTATTTAAGTATTATTTGTCAATATTGTTTAACCTTGTAAGAAAACTTGATCCCATAGTCAAGGGGAATATATAATAATAAAAAAGGAAGAAAAGAATTAGTAGATGTCATTGAGTGAGATCCGTTGAAGGGGTCTAGGTCTGAACAGTTTTCATGTATGTTTCTCAGACAGTGATCCTGAAATCCCTGCCTGATGATGTCTTTTAGAGCTCTAAATTGTCCCTTTTGAACCATCATGTAGTAGTGAACTAATATGGAGGTACTACAGGATTGTAACTGTGGTGGTATGTAGCCTGGATTCCCAGGAGGGAACAGGCTGCATACCAGAGGACAAAGAGACTGTGGAGCTTGGAAATTTTGGTCATTAGGAAGAGTTAAAACGGCTCCTCTTTAGCATTTCCAAGACTATATCTATAGTTATATAAATAGTTGATTTGGTCTGGCAAGATTTGTTTATAATGAAGAACAAATAAAGGAAACTGCTTAGAAATGACACCACATGTCATTCTTGGTTCTTGGAGCCTGACATTAATAGAGAAAAAGGTGTATTACAAATCAGTTGTGCACACATTATGAGATTATATTTAATTTACTTGAAAGTATTTAGTAATCCATGAGTCAGTTGTGGAAGTAAAACATGGTTCACTTCAAAATCAAAACTTACAAATAGTATCATGGCCACTAAAAAAAAAAAAGCTTGTACTTTATTGAAGTACAAATATAGAGAATCTACAGTGCCAGTTTGAGAATACATTAAAAAAATATGCTGGCAAAATAATTGCTTTTTGTATAAATGCTCCCTTTTTATTAAATAGTTTTACCCAGCATGGAAGCCTCTCTTTTAAAAGGAATAAATTTACTGCATGCCAATTTATTCACAGCTTGTAGGTTTAGCATAATAAAATCCTCCTAAGGTAAATAACTGATAAAAAGAGCAAAAAGGTAGCATTTGAACCCAGGAGTTGCATTTTCTTGACATGGTGCTCTAATGCAAAACAGCAGGAACTTCAGAGCATTGGGCACATAGAATCAAGAAATAAATCATTCTGGGTGGGGAACAGCTCTGTTTCTAGGAAGCTTAGTGGTAAGAATTGCAGCAGATGGAATCAGACCAAGAGATCAAAGGAAAGCATAACTGATTTCTTTCTTGGGCTTGTAATGGTCCTTGTAGATAAAGTGTGGGGGCCCTTGCAGTGGTTAGAATGCAGTAATGCCCACTGGTAGGAGTTCGATCCTGACCAGCTCAAGGTTGACTCAGCCTTCCACCCTTTTGAGGTTGATAAAAATGAGAACCCAGATAGTGGGAGGCAATATGCTGACTCTGTAAACCTCTTAGAGAGTGCTTTAAAGCACTATGAAGTGGTATATAAGTCTAAGTGCTGTTGCTATTGCAATCCTTATTCAACAAAGTAGCACATATTAATCTATTCTCCCTCTTTAACTGAATTAGGACCCATTGGTTCAAAATATAGTTGGACTACCAATAGGGAATAAAAATGTGGCTTGTGCTGGCAGAAAAAAATAATTTCTTCTGCCTCATGAATCCCAGCGACCGGTTAGGGCACACAGGGTTGGCCTCCTACGGGTCCCGTCTGTTAGACAGTGTCGTCTGGCGGGACCTAGGGCTAGGGCCTTCTCTGTTGATGCCCCAGCCCTCTGGAACCAACTTCCCTCAGAGGTTCGTACTGCTCCCTCCCTCCTAGCTTTCCAAAATTTTTTAAAAACACATCTATGCAGACAGGCTTGGGGCGCGTGCGCTCTGCCCCTGGCCTTTGATTGGGAGTGTATGTTGTATGAGTGAGTATAGTTTTATAGTTTTATATTGTAGTATTATTTTATATGACTTATATATTTTGTACTTGTATGTCTGTTGTGAGCCGCCCTGAGTCTGGGGAGAAGGGCGGCATATAAGTCAAAATAAAGATAAAGATAAAGATTTATCAGCGACCATTTTTCTCTGTCAAAACAAAAGAAACCAGGATGTTCATTAGGTATGAGCATTTACTTTTACATATATTTCTATACAAGGCATTGATTGATGATTCTTAATAAAGCCAATCCATAAATCCTTAAAACTACACATTTTGTTCAGAAGGTGAAGAATTTAGCATCCCTCGTGCTTTAATCACAACTGAAGAAAGAATGTGATTAAAAAGGGAAGGCTTTGAAAACTGGTGATGGATATATTTTTTTTTATCTAATCCTCTTCTTTCAGCAAAGGGCAGAATGCATAATCTCCTCAGAACAACCTTGTATGCTAAAGACACAAGAGGTTGGCCTAAGTTCATCCACTGAATTTAATGGCTCAGAGGTTTTCGGTCTTAATTCTAGTTCTTAAAAATCACTACCAAATTTTTAGAAGCAAGAAAAATAAGTTTCAAAGCTGTGGTAGAACTATAACCTCCCATCATTAGAAAAAAGTGAGCAAAAATTAATAACTAAAAGCAACTATTTGTATAAAGGCAAAAGAACTAAATCTTTCTTCATGCAGATCTTATTTTTCTTGCAGAATTTAAATTATGTGTATGAGAATGAAAAATATATGCATATGGAACTAATGGCCTATATACTGGCATCCTTCTTTAATCTCTTATTTATTCCTTTAATCTCTTATTAACTATATTTGTATGCTGCCCATTCCCAGGTGATTAAGAATATTAAAAAAAGTAAAACCCGAAAGACGTACGAAGGTAAAATCCTTGCAAATAAGCTATGTGAGTCACAGATTCCATCAACTATGTATTAGGTATCTTTCTCCTGAGCCAGCTGAAAGAGAAAAGAATTTACATGCTTCCCAAAACACAGGATATATGAAGTTCCTCTCGAAAGAAGTTCCAGAGAATGGCAACAGCAACAGAAAAAGCTAGCCACCAAGGACCCCATCAGATGACAGTCCTGCAGGGATGGGAACTGAAAATAGTTGACAATAGGCGATCCATTACTGTATATCAGAAAGTATGTTTCACTAGCTACCAAGCATGAAGCAATAGAAGCAATAGAATAACAGGCATCCCAAACATGTGACTATTCTATTTGATTGATTGATTGTCCTCCTTCAAAAAGCAAGATACATTGTGATTCTTACAAGCAGATTTATTTGTTGCTCTTCACCTGGACACAATCTTGCCAAACTAAAGTACGCTACTATCCCATATTACTCTTGAGAACTATTAGGAGGAAGCTGTCTTCACCCTATTTTTCTCACACAAACTATCTGAACTGAGTTGTCTCTTCCTCATCTGGAATGCACTCCCTCCCTCCTGGGAATCCAAACTACATTTCATCACAATGATCAAATGACATAATTTTAAAATATAAAACATCATTAATGTGTATGGATTATACCATTAATATTACATGAAGGGACTAAACATTTTGTACTTAACTATGCTTAAGTCTACCAGGGTTTATTCTAAGCCTAGTTCTATGGAGAGAAAGATTTTTCCACAGACCAGACACTGTGTGGTTTTGTGTGCTGCCTGCATTCCACAGATGGAACTTTGCTTGTTTGTGCAGACCAGTTGCTGGCATGCCGCAGTCTGGTACTGGTCCATGGACTGAGGGTTGGGGACCCGTGATATATAGGACATCTGCTTAAAAAGCAATGCATCTCAAAGTGTTCTTATCAGCCCTTCATTCTACAAATACCCTGCTGCTGTAAAAAAATTTTTTTTTAAAAATCCTCATTTTTCAATTATAAAACTAGTATAGCTTACAGAAAGCGACAGTTCCATGTATAGGTGGCTCTTTCTATTTTTCCCAATTATACTTTGAAGTGGCACAGCAAATTATCTTTTTCACTTCTCAAAACTGACATTGTATTCCAGTCCTGGTGCTCTCTATGCACATTTAGTTAGAATAGAATAGAGTAGAGTAGAGTAGAGTAGAGTAGAGTAGAGTAGAGTAGAGTAGAGTAGAGTAGAGTAGAGTAGAGTAGAGTAGAGTAGAGTAGAGTAGAGTAGAGTAGAGTAGAGTAGAGTAGAAAAGAAAAGAATAGAATAGAATAGAATAGAATAGAATAGAATAGAATAGAATAGAATAGAATAGAATAGAATAGAATAGAATAGAATAGAATAGAATAGAATAGAATACTGGAAGGGACCTTGGAGGTCTTCTAGTCCAGCCCCCTGCTCAAGCAGGTGGACCTATACCATTTCTGATAAGTGACTGTCTAGTCTCTTCTTAAAAACCTCCAGTGATGGAGCACCCACAATTTCTGATGGCAAGCTGTTCCACTAGTTAATTGTCCTCACTGTTAGGAACTTTCTCCTTAATTCCAGGTTGCTTCTCTCTTTGATCAGTTTCCAACCATTGTTTCTTGTCCAGCCCTCTGGTGCTTTGGAGAATAATTTTACCCCCTTTTCTTTGTGGCAGCCTCTCAAATACTGGAATACTGCTATCATGTCAACCCTATTTCTTCTTTTCTTTAGACTACCCAAACTGCATATTCTTCATACGTTTTAATCTCCAGGCCTTGGATCATCGAGGTTGCTCTTCTCTGAACTTTTTCTAAGGTCTCAACGTCTTTTTTGTAGTATGGCGACCAAAATTGACTGCAGTATTCCAGGTGTGGTCTTATTAGGGTTTTATAAAGTGGTACTAATACCTCATGTGATCTTGATTCTATGCCTCTGTTTATGCAACTCAGGATTGTATCAACTTTTTTTGGCTGCTACTGCACATTACTGGCTCATAGTCAAGTGATAGTCCACTAGGACTCCAAGGTCATAGATACAGTTCTATGGTTGTGGAAGCAATACGAAGCAATATTCATTTTGGTAAATCAGTAAGCAAATAATATTTTTTTGCTTATATATTCCTAAATGCAAAGAAGAATACTCATATAAACTCATACAGGCTATTACATAAACACTGCCACAATGCAGTTTTTCACAACTGCTGCCTCACCATTATAAATAATTTGCAAAATTATGATTTAAAAAAAAGGGCATGTCTTACAGGAATCCAATATTAATTTTTCATAGGTTTCAGTGGTAAATGTGGTTGTCAACCTTTAGCGAAACAAACAACCAAGCAAAATGCTATTTCTTTATTGCCTATAATTTACAGTGGTGGTATCCACTTTCACAGATCCAAAAAGACGACAATGACTAAGAAAAAAGATGGAAAATATATTATTTCAGTACTATTTGCCTCTGCATTGGATTATGCTCAGGTAGTCTGCTAGGTAATATTTCAGATAGTAGTATTTATTTTGTATTATGTTGGTTGGGATGCATTTATAATGATTGTTGCCACAAAGAATTGAGACTTTGTGATACTTTTAATTAATTATTTAGTTTTCTTCCATCTCAGTGATATAGAGATATCAACATATATTGTTCTTTTCTACTTGATGCTTCTAATACAGCTTATTCTACCAAAATACCCAGTCCAGGTAAGCCCTTTTCTAAGAATTCTTTTCATATTTCCAGACCTCTTTTAAGATCTGCCAGCCTAATGCTATTTAGATCAGGAGCAAATCCATTATTTACCACTGCCATTTTCTCCTTTATCAAGGTTAGCAGCAATATTAATCTGCTTCCAAATGAAAATATGCAGTGGCTGAAGACTGAAGGGGAAATAAAATCTCCTCCCTCAAAACCCATTTTTTGTCTCCACACTGACATTCAAGGTCTAATGGGAATAAACTACTCTGCTTTCCTAATTAGTTTGCAAGCCACCTTCCCTAGAATGCAATAAAATAACCTGCCTAATCTTTTTACCAAGGATTGTCTAGATCAACTTTCATTAACCTAGCATCCTCCAGCTAAGGTAGGAATAAAACACTGGGAATCTTGAAGGTACCAGTTTGGGTAAGGACGGTCTAGATATTGATTTTGAAACTGTAATCCATAAATGAAATTAGTTATTCTACAGGAAACAGCTTAAAGGTATCTTACACAAAATAGGGCTAATTATAACTGCAATCCTCTGAAGAAATACTGGAAAATAACTTCCCATGATATCTGTGGAAAATCAATTAAAAACAAGATCAATCAATTTTAATTTTCTTCACTCTGTTCATCATAAAGGTAAATTAAATTAGATAGCACAGGAGGGAATTACAATTTATCACCCACACCCACCACAAACTTATTAATATCATAAGGAAACGTCCTATCACATATTTTAGTTACCATATATATTTCTAGTACAATATAGTCAGAAAAAAGGCTGGTATTATAAGCTGTAGCCACTCAGCCCATTAATCAAACCCATTCCCTAAATAAGGAATCAAATGAGATGGGAGAACATCCCTTCTTTCGGAAATTGATCCCCTGCCAAACTAATCTTAGTGTTAGGATTTTTTTTTCTAACCTTCAGTTGGAAACTGCACTTCCGTAACGGCAATCTATAATTTTCTGTTCTGTATTGTAAAACTGTATTGTCTTGGGCTTCTTCTGTGGAGCAACATTTTAGGTATTTGAAGAGTGGTATCATAGAATTAAAAAACTCATCCATTACTCCTCAAAAGTTTACATCAATTTCTGAAAGGCCATCATCATGGGCACTAATCTGGACTTGAGAGGGAGATTATTCCATAATATAGGGGTTACCTATAAGACCCAAGCATCTTGACCACTCAGTAACAGCTGCTATGGGGAGCATACATTGAATGGAGAAAGCCATATAGGACTTCATAAATTAAATCAGCATTTGAAATCATTTTCTCGCCACCGCGCCAGCAACCGCCACCACCATCCGCGCCCGCTCCGGTAACAACTAATCGCTGTCTGGCTGTGAACACTCCCTTCGCCCTGCCCGCCTACCGGCCTGCCAGCCAGCATCAGCAGCCTCCCCTCCGCCTCTCCCCCCCCACCTCGCTTGCATGGAGAGGGAGAATGGCGGAGAGAGAGAAAGGAGCCACGTCCCCGACCGGATCCTCCCCGTTCTTGGGGCTGCACCTCGCCTCGCCCCCCAGTTTCAGGCTCACCCATGACATCAGTCTAGAAGAGTTTGAAGATGAAGATCTTTCTGAAATTACTGATGAATGTGGAATCAGCCTACACTGTAAGGACAATTTGGCCTTACGGAGCCATTTGAACCTGCAGGCCAGTAGCGTTTTGGGAGTGGGCGGAGGGGAGGCGAGTCGGCTCCAGGCTGAGATGCTTCAGCTTGATCTGATTGATGCCACTGGGGAGACGCCCGCCGAAGAAGGGACGGCGCCCGACCCCATCCAGGAGCCCCCGCAAGTAACCATGGATACCTACAGGCCGAAAAGGCATACGACGCTCAATCTCTTCCCGCAGGTGCCTCGGACGCAGGACACTCTGAATAACAACTCTCTGGGGAAAAAGCACAGTTGGCAGGAACGAGTGTCTCGGTCCTCATCCCCCCTGAAAACGGGTGAGCAGACACCACCCCATGACCACATTTGCCTGAGCGATGAGGTCACTCACCAAAATAGCACAGCCTCCACCAAAGATCGAGGTACATCTACAGAGAGCCCGTGCTGGCGTACAGCTTCAACACAGATTGCATCCGCCTGCCTGGCCTCCTCTCGAGCACCTGACAAGCAGCAGGCTGTCAACCGCCTCCCATCCCAGAACCCCACTGTGGTGGTAGTAACAAGAGGACCTGAAGCTTATCGGGATCATATTCGCTACCAGACTGATGTGAGATTGGAAGCTACTGAGGAGATTTACCTAACACCAGTACAAAAGAATTTGGACCCTCTGGAGTCTGAGAAGCCATTCATGTCACAGTCCAGTGACAACCGGATGTCCATTAGCTCTGATATAGACACTTCTGGCTACCCACAAATGACAGGAAAACCCAATTCCTCAATCAGTGAGGAGGATGAAGTGCTGGATTACTTATCTTCACCTGACAAAATGAACACACCACGGACTGTGTATAGCAGCAGTAATGGTGGCTATCGGCCTTGCCATAATTTCCAGAGGGCATCAGTGAGCTCTGATACCAGCGCCCTCTCCTACGACTCAGTCAAATACACACTGGTGGTGGATGAGGATGTACAGCTCGAACTTGTTAGTCTGAAACAGTGTTACTCAGGTTACAGTGATGAGAGTGATTCAGCCACCGTCTATGACAACTGTGTCTCCTCACCATATGAATCAGCCATTGGGGAGGAGTATGAAGAAGATGCCCTGAAACGTGATTCTGTTTGTCTCTCTGAGGATTCCACCCCCGAGGCAGACATCCACTTCTCCAAGAAGTTCCTCAATGTCTTCATGAGTGGCCGGTCACGTTCTTCCAGTGCTGAGTCCTTTGGGCTTTTTTCTTGCATGATCAATGGGGAAGAACAGGAGCAGACTCACCGAGCTGTTTTCAGGTTTGTGCCTCGTCATGAAGATGAATTGGAGCTGGAAGTGGATGACCCTTTATTGGTGGAAGTTCAGGCAGAAGATTATTGGTATGAAGCTTATAACATGAGGACTGGTGATCGGGGGATCTTCCCTGCTTACTATGCTATTGAGGTCACCAAGGAGCCAGATCACATGACAGATTCATGCAAAAACAGTGATTGGGTGGATCAATTCCGGGTGAAATTCCTTGGCTCAGTTCAAGTTCCTTATCACAAAGGCAATGATGTATTGTGTGCAGCTATGCAGAAGATTGCCACTACACGTCGCCTCACCGTGCACTTTAATCCACCCTCCAGCTGTGTCCTGGAGATCAACATGAGAGGAGTCAAGATTGCTGTGAAGAATGATGACACCAAGGATCCCAGCAAAGGGAATAAATGTAGCCACTTTTTCCAGTTGAAGAATATTTCCTTTTGTGGATACCACCCAAAGAACAACAAATATTTTGGATTCATTACCAAGCACCCTGCTGACCACAGATTTGCATGCCATGTCTTTGTCTCGGAAGAATCCACCAAGCCACTTGCGGAGTCTGTAGGGAAGGCTTTCCATCAGTTCTACAAAGAATGTGTGGAATATACGTGCCCCACAGAGGATATCTATCTAGAGTAGGGGCAGGCCCAGCCCCCTCTTCGTGTATAGACAAGGGCCATTTCCCCATTGTGCATGGACAAGCTGCTTCAAGACTGAAGGAGGAAGAGGCATGGGAGCAGTTTCCCTCCATATGCAGAGCCCCTCCTCTTTCAGTACACCTCCTTTCCTTAGGCAGGGGGTTTGGGGAGTTGAGAATGGGTGGGATGGGTGGCAAAACATGGGGATTACTATTTTTAAAGAAATACATTCTCTTTTTTCTTTATTCAAAGAAAAATGCCACCAGTGAAAGCAGTTGCTGCCCCCACACATCTGGATGAGTAAGCAAAGCACTGGCCCGAGAACAGGCGGGGTTGAATATCCCATGTGTTCGGCATAAGAGGGGGCTGGTTTGGTGCCTGGCAAAGAAACTCCTCCACACTTTTGTGGGTTTCTGCTATGTGCTGGAGACTGCTGTAGTCTGCCACATATTCCACATTTAACACTTGCTGTTTAATAGGACAGGAATGCTGGACTTCCACCGAGAAAATTGGATCGTTGATATGAGATATCAGCGTTAGATAAAAGATAACAGAAATGATCAATCAAAATCTTGGATGGGAACGGGCATGGAAGCTAAGCAAAAGATTTCTGACAAGTCCCAGTAAACAGAAATCCACTTTGTATTTGACCTCCAATGTCTGTAAAAGTAATCCAGGATTACTGTACTGGAGACACTTTGGCACCTGGACTTTGAAAGAGAGGGAGAGTTTGAGAATTCTGGAATTATAGTCCCGATGTATCTTGTGGGTGCCAGGTTGTGGGAGGCTGAAGGTGAAAACTAGAACTACTGTACTCCTATCTGATATAGAAAAATCCCTCTGTTGCAACTCTGATTGTGCTATCCCTTTTCCTTTATCTATCTGCAAATCCTAAATTCAAAGGGATGGGAGTAATCTGGATACTTCAGTGAACCGAGAGCCGTGTATCTGATTCATCCATATTAGGGGGCTCGGAGATGCTCCAGCCATTAAGCACAATGCTGAATCAGGAAACAGTAGTGAGGTCCTGTGGAGAGGCAAAACCTACAGGACTAGCATGGGTAACAAGGAACCAAGAGCTGCAGAAAGGTGTGCCTTTGCCTTCCTCTCCTGCCTACAAGCCCGTTTTCCAGGCAGAGGGCTCTGTGCTTCTGCTGGATCTGCTCTGATGACAACAATGATTAAACATTGATGTTTCAAGGGGAAAAAAAAAATCAGCATTTGAAATTACAGCCAAAGTAGTCTATTGGCAACCAATGTAGGCATTACAATACCAATAAATAAGACTGGCAAATTTCAGGTGTCAACACATGAGCTGCTGCATTTTGGATCAACTGTAGATTTGAATATTATTTTTATCTTCTGGGGTATTGACTACTCCACCTAAATTAATGTCACCTGAAATTTGATAAAAATTTCTTCCATATTTCTATCCAATATTCTATTATTCAGTAATAAAATTACTGAAGAGTAGAGGAGATACAACACAGTACTCTTACATCATCCACTGATAATCTGTCTTCAGTTTGATAAGGAGCTGAACTGTACTCACTGAGAGCTCATCAATTCTTCAGCTATCTATGCATCTATTTGATTGTTATGCTATCCTGTTCTCATTTAAATACCCTGTTAATCAGAATATCATCACATATTTAAATACTATGCTGAAGAAATCAAGATATTATACCCCACAATCTATTAAACATTCCCCAGTTTTTTAAAGAGTTATTTAGTTTTTAAAATGAGAGATAAGATTAGTTTAGAAGACTTGTTCCTGACAAATTATCCAATGTTGTTGTGAGCTACATAAAGCTACATTTCTTATGATGGATGGCCATATAAGTCTTTAAATTCATAAATAATTGGGGAACAATAAGAGTGGAATCTTAATCAAAATGTGAGAATTGTGCATGTACATAACTGTGTTGTAGTCTTTATCTTTGCTGCAAAAGAGAAACTTTCAACAGTTTACAACATTCATCAATAGAAAATCATACATTGTTTATTATATAATTGTAAGCTGAAATCTTAAAAAAATTCATAGATGATAAATGCTGATGTTTATTATTGGTTCAATGGCCTCTAATTTGTTCTGCTGTTTTTCCTATCTATTACATTATTTTAGTGTGGGCTGTCTCTTTGACTCAATGTGTTAACTGTTTTTATGTTTTTCCTCATTTTATACACTGCCCAAAGTCCACTGAAGTTGGATAGCCAATAATCTTTACATGTACACCCACAAACACCCACAAACACACACACACACACACACACACACACACACACACACACACACTATACAGGCAGTTTGGTCTAGTGGTTAAGGTATCAGACTGGAAACCAGGAGACTGAGTTTCAGTCCTACATGAATATTATTGATAGATGATGGATGGATGGATGGATGGATTCTGTTTTTAATAGCATATTGAAAGCCAAATGGCATAGGGATAGACAGAATTCCAGAGGGAGGCATATACAAAATGCAGATACCCATATCCCAATACCTTAACAGAAATGGGAGACCACTCAGGATGTACACATGGACAGACTGTCTAGTAAGAACACATTGGCCTATTTGTTTTTGCTAGAGATAAGTTAGAGTTATGAAAAGGAAGAAAAGGGCATACATACATGTCCTGCTGAGTTGAATTAAAATATCTGTACATCCTGTTATCATTGAATAATGATATTCAATATCATATTCCTTTTGAATGCAGAAATTCTACTTAGCAAGTTACTACTGATTGTCTGCTCCTCCATGGATTTATGTAATCCTTTTTAAAGCTATTTAAGATATCATCATCATCTCCTTCTTTCAAATAAGATATAATTTGATTATGTGCTGTGTGGAAAAACAACTCTGTCCCAATTATATTTCTAATCAATTTCACTGAAAGTTCCTTTATTTCTACCATTCTGAAAGATGGGGGGGGGGAAATGTTGTATACTTCGTTCCCGTGCGAATGATGAAGACACATAGCGAAGTTAAACAACTCTTTATTCTCCTTCTAACAACACCCAAGCGAAAACAAAAGGCACAGAAGCCTTTTTATATGGCCAGAAACCCTGACGTCAACCAACAAAACAGAGCGTTTTCGTGCCATGCACATGCGCACAAGGCTGGCGCCGCTCTGTCTGGTCCCGGGCAGCTTTTGGAAGGCCCAGGACCAATGCAACGTCCCAAGCCTGCTTTTGCAGGCTCAGGACACAACACCCCTCCCCCCTAGATGGAACATACCTTGTGCACTCACATGTATGCCATGCATTGGGAAGAGTGTCATACAGTTTCATTAATCAAATGCAAGTTGTGTGGAATACTCAAGTCTGCCCTCAGGCAAACCCCCTTCAATCTTAGTAATACAATAATTGTATCCAAAATCAAAAAAATAATACAAAATAATCTACCCACGAGTTGCTGCCCTTATTCAGGGGCATCATGAACAGGTCCCTCATGATTTGACAGCAACTTCACAAAGTCTCTCAGATGTTTGGGTGGGCACTTGGCCCTCTGCGACCTTCTAATGTCCGGAGATATTTCCTGGCCCACCTGCTCGCCTACCAGGCTAGGCAGGCCAGGGTGTTGCTGCCCTAAATTCCCAGGTGACCCTGGTGAGGGTGCCTGGCCTACCTGCTCGCCTACCAGGCTAGGCAGGCCAGGACTTTGCTGCCCCAAATACCCAGTTGACCCGCCCAGCTGCTGGCTGGCTGGACCCTCTAAGTCTAAGCCAGCATATCTTGGAGGGATGGAAGTCCCCGAGTCCACAATGGACTCCTCTTGGGGACACTGTCCCTTGAGCCCAAGGCCAGCAGATGGAGAGGGCTGGGTAGCGGACGTGCCCCAATACTCTGCGGCCCCCAAGCACGTGCCCCAGGTGCCAGAATCAGGTGTCGCCTCCATGGCAACCTCTTTTGTTGGAGACCTTCTTTTGGGAGCAATTGCAGAATTTGACAAGCGCCCCGATGGAATTCTTTTTCTCTTGTTGCTTGTGATTTGTGTGGATACCCCCGGTCAGTCCCCCTGTTTGAAGCACTATCTGACATATGTGAATACTGTGGATACTCCCGGTGTGACTCCCTGTCTGGAGTAATTATGGATGTGTGGGATGATCCCCTATCCAGTGAATTCCTGTTAGGAGCACTTGCGGAACTTTGGGATGAATCCCAAACAGCCTCAGTAGAGCGCTAGTGAGGGCCTGTTAGTCCTGGGAAACTGTGATTCAGAATGCATATTATGGTCCTCCCCCCCCCCAGAGCAGAGCCAGGAGCAGAAAGGTGAGAGTCCAGTCTCCAATGCAGTTGGTCTATATGTCTGTAAAAAACATGGCCGTCATGCAAGGCAATTTTGTATGACAACGGCCCCAAGACCTTGCAGACCACAGCTGTGACCCAGAGATGTCCAGGCCCATAGTTTCTTGCCCAAACCAATCGCCCACCTGGAGTCTCCTAGGTGCCCACGATTGTAACACCTGTGAAGCCACCCAGTAGGGGTGCAACCTGTCCAGCTTAGTGATGAGGCGGCGACCCCATCGGAGTTCAGCAGGGCTCTTCCCTGTGGCAGTGCATGGTGTGGTGCGGTGTGCAAGAAGGAAATCTGCTAACCTGTGATGCCAGTTACCGTAAGTCAGTTTCTTGAGGGCATCTTTGGTGGTGCGCACCATTCTCTCTGCCAGTCCGTTGGAGGATAGGTGGAAGGGAGCTGATGTTGCATGCTGGATCAGATTGGCCTGAAGAAAAGCCTGGAACTCAGAAGAGGTAAATTGAGGGCCATTATCCCAAACCAGAACATCTGGAAGACTGTGTGATGCAAAAATTCCTCTCAACACCTGGATGGTCCTGGCAGTAGTAGTGGAGGAAACAGGAACAATCTCTAGCCACTTGGAATGGCTATCAACAACAACCAGGAAGAATTGCCCCTGAAAGGCAATAATCTATTGCCCCAGCATAATCTATATGCATCCTAGACCATGGGGTTTGAGTTTCCTCCCATCTATGTACTGGGGCCTGAGGCATTTCAGGCCGAGACTGTTGGCACACTTGGCACCCGTGCATCTGGGCCTTGATGGCTTTATCGAGGCCAGGCCACCAAAGATGGCTGCACACAAGCGCTTTCATCCTGACTATACCAGGATGTCCCTCATGCAGAGAGATCAAGATTCTAGACCTCAATGAGGTTGGGATCATTACCCTGCTTCCCCATAACAGGCAACCCTTGAAAGTGGAAAACTCATGCTTCTTGTGCCAGAAGCTTTGGAACTCAGTATCTGGGAACTTGTCAGGCCATCCTCACAATACCCATGTCAGCACGTGTGTAAGCGTGTGACCAGTGGCAGTTTCTGCAGCCACATACCAAGCATTGAGGGTAGATTCAGGCAACTCCTGAATGGAGAGAATATTGATGGCAGGAGCAGGGTCTGCTTCTACTTGTTTTAGAGGTAATCTGCTTAGGTCATCTGCATGACCCATTTCTTTTCCTGGTTTGTGAACTAAAGTCATATGCTGACAGGAAAATGGACCATCTCAGCATATGAGGAGAAATTATATGTGGGGTCTGTTTGTTAGTGATAAACAAACTCAGCAGAGGCTTATGGTCAGTAAAGACCGTGAAATGGTGGCCATATAAGAAATCATGAAATTTCTTAATGCCAGCCACTATGGCCAAGGCATCTCTGTCAATCTGAGCGTAATTTTGCTCTGCAGAAGACAGAGTCCTTGAGTAATAGGCCACAGGGACCTGTGTCCCATCAGCCTTCAGATGGCTAAGTACGGCTCCCACCCCATAAGGAGATGCATCGTATGTGATGCAAACAGGCAGTTGCTCATTGAAATGTGCTAAAACAGCATTAGAAGTGAGCAAGGCTTTAACCTCATTGAAACTCTTTTCATAGACTTTAGTCCACTGCCAAGGAGCCTGCTTGTCTAAGAACCTGCGTAATGGCTCTGCTACTGCAGCTTTATGTGGGAGAAATGCATGTTAAAAATTTAATAGCCCCAAGAAAGCTTGCAGCTCACTCTTAGACTTAGGGCTTGGGGCCTGCTGGATAGCTTGCAATTTAGTTTCAGCAGGGTGGATTCCTTGAGCATCAATCCTGAATCCTAAGAAGTCAGTAGAAGTGACTCCTATCTTACATTTATCCTTCTTTAGTTTAAGGCCTGCTTTTTGGAAACAAAGCAAGACAGCCCTTAGTCTTTCTGCTAAATTTTGGGATGACTCCCCAGCAATGAGGATGTCATCGAAGTAGGGACAGACCCCAGGAATACCTAGAATACCATGACACTTTGGAATATGCCAGGGGCTACATTTATCCCAAATTGCAGTCTCTTGACCTTGAAGGCCTCCCTGTGAGTTACAATAGTCTGGGCCTCTGCAGCTGCCTCATCAACAGATAACTCTTGATAGGCCTGTGCCAGGTCAAGCTTCGCAAAAATGCGCCCCCCCCTTGAGGGAGGCCAGAATGTGACTTGCTACCGGCACTGGATAAGCGTGCTGTTGCAGCGCCTTATTCAGTGTGCACTTATAGTCTGCACATATACGTATGTCCCCATTAGCCTTTAGAGGCATTACTATGGGGGTTTCCCATGGACTAGAACCCACAGGTTCTAGAATGCCCTGCTGGAGCAATTTGTCCAGCTCAGCATCAATCTTGCCCTTGAGGGCAAAAGGTACCCTCCTAGGCTTAACCCTAATGGGCGTGATGGTTGGGTCTAACCGTAGAGAAATTGGAGGCCCCTTGTAGGATCCTAGCTCTGAGCTAAACACATCTGCAAACTCCTTGCAGACTTCTGCAAGGCTCAACGTTTACAATTGTTCAGCCCAGTTACCTTGATTCCCAGAGCCTCAAACCAATCGAGTCCAATAAGACTCGTACGTTCACCCCCAACAACCACATCTAGGGGACCTTCAAAATCCTTATGCTGTACTCTAAAGCAGCAGTTCTCAACCTGTGGGTCGCAACCCCATTTGGGGTCAAACGACCATTTCACGGGGGTCACCAAACAACGCAGTCTGCCATTTTTTCCCCTTTTCCTTAGCTGTGCTACTCCCTCTTATTTTATTGGCTTTTGAAAGCCAATAGAATAGACTCTCTTGAATAGAGTCTAATTCTATTGGCTTTCAAAAGCCAATAGGGATTGTCCAGGCTGTCTCTGCCCTGCTGAGCCCATCAAAAGTCCCAGTCTGCAAACAGTGCTGCAAGTTGTCTGCAGTGAAGGCGAGCTGTCTGGAAGTTTCCACCCCTCCCTGCTGAGCAACTACTAAAAATGTAAGTAAAAGAGGGCCAGGGGTGGGAGGTGGGAAGCCGGCGGGCGCAGGGAGGTTTGCTGGTCCGTGTGGGGCCCGGCAGGTGCCTTATCTCCCTTGGGCTGGGCCAGCTGGTGGCCCAGACGGTGGTCACCCTGCGCCGTCGCTGCCCCTTGCCAGCTACGCCTTGGCCGGCGCAGGGGGCAGCACCACGCATGTGTGGCGCTCCCGGGCAGGGAAATAGTCCTCGACTTATGACCGGTTGGGGGTCCACGGCATTAAAAAGTTTGAGAACCACTGCTCTAAAGGGTGGCCTCCCCCTTAATACACACCACAGAATTCTGAAAATCTGTAAGTATTAGATTGGATGGCCTGAGTTTAACTCGAAGGCCACTGCTGCTGCATATTTTTTGAATTTGTTAATTGAAATAATTGAGAGAGCGGACCCAGTGTCCAACTCCATTGATAAGGGAACCCCTTGCAACCTTACGTTAATGGAAAGTTTCTTCTTAAGGGTCTTGTATAACCCTGTTCTTAGAATACTCCTGCATGATGCACAGAAACCCACCCTGTTTTGGCTGGGGCCACTGGTACCTTTCTGAAGCAATTCTTCCTGAGATTGAACTTTCTGGCGACCCAAACAGACAGATGCACTGTGGCCCTGCCTGCCACACGCCCTGTAAATTGCGGAACGAAACCTGCAGTCAGCTTGCTTATGGCGTCCTCCGCACCTGAAGCATTGAAGAGATGCTGGGACCTTGACCGGACGTCTCTTCTGCCTCCTCTCAGCTGGCTGGTGAAGTCTGTCCACCTCCTCTTCAGGATCCACTTCTGATCCTTCTTGAGCATCCTCTTGATGGACGGTAGCTATGTCTGGAGGGTTCTTGGTGAGCCGTAAGGCCTTCATAGCCCCGCCTGCTGCTTCCTCAGCTGTTACCTCTCATAGCGCGTCTTGGAAAGAGACATCTTCTTTTGCAAAAATCTTCTGTTATAAGTCTCTGTTCCTTAAACCGCATATGAAGCGATCTCGCAACCTCTCTTCCAGATCCTTGAACTCACAAGGTCTGGCTGCTCGCCTTAAGGCCGCAATAAAATCTGCAGCAGATTCACCCGGCCTCTGGTCTCTCTGCTCGAACGCATGCCTCCAAGCAATAACAGATAATTTTGGCTGGAAGTGTTCCTTCAACAGTTTCTTCAAGTCAGTATATGTTACTGACTCCAAAGGTGCAGGGGCCACCAGATTCTTTGCGATTTCCACAGACACACAAAAGAGTTGCAGCCTTCAAGCCATCTTCTCTAATCTGATTTACTCTGAAGTAATTCTCCACCCTTGCTACTTCGCCATCATACTATTGTGACCTTCACCACTCGCTCCTCTGCAAACTGCTGTTTGGGGAAAGGGTCCTTTAGCTGAGCTCACTCTCCAGCGACGCTATGCTGGCAGGCTGGGACGCTGATTCAGACGCCGTCTTCCCCTCTTCAGGACTTCCTAGGTAAGTCCTTAAAACGTTTGTTTCAGCTTTCAAAGGATCCCACCTTCGTCACCAGTGTTGTATACTTTGTTCGCGTGTGAATAATGAAGACACATGGCGATGTTGAACAACTCTTTATTCTTCTTCTAACAACACCCAAGCGAAAACAAAAGGCACGCAAGCCTTTTTATATGGCCAGAAACCCAGACGTCAACCAATGAAACAGAGCGTTTTCACGCCATGCGCATGCGCACAAGGCTGGCGTTGCTCTGTCTGGTCCCAGGCAGCTTTTGGAATGCCCAGGACCAATGCAACATCCCGAGCCTGCTTTTGCAGGCTCAGGACACAACAGATATCATCTCAGTCCACCTTCTCCAAATTGTGTGCAATATTTGAAGTGCCTTCCCACATACAGTTCAACCTTTTCGGACAAACAAACACAAATATTTTAACTCAGTTATTATTCTGGTTGCTTTTTCTTATACCATTTCAGCTTTATAAGAGTGAACACTAAATGGTAGGGAATATTTAAAATATGCCTGCTTCAGAAATTATATAAAGACATTCTCTTAGTGATTTTAGTTCCAATATTTTTCTTATGATCTGGTGCCATAAAACAGTTTTTCAAACAGTTGCTACACAATACAACCACACTGCTCTGTAAAGAGATTGTATTGTATACTATTTTGTGAAGTGTATGCATTCTGGAAAGGAATTAGAAAAAGAGCAAAAAACAAAAAACAAACCCCAACCACAATGAACATTCATTTGCTCTTCTTTTATTTACTTCAAAAAAATAAGCCAGAGTTAGTATACTCTGTAAATAAATTCTAACATAAATTCTTACTCTGGAGCACAGCTCTTAGATCACCAACCATTTCAGCGAGTACAGTGTTACACCATGTCAGGTTCATCTTCATCCATGTAGGATTCTTGGAAATTCACCAAAATATAATGGATAAAAATGTTTCATGTTAATAATATAGAACACCAGATGTATCTTGAAATGTCTTTTTCTTTTCTTTCTTACTACAGAAACTTTCACATATAGTGCTTTCTATGCAGTTAGAACTCCAGGTGTCCCAAACTTCTAGACCTGACACATGGTAAATCCTCAATATATTTTCATTAAGAAATACATAATAAAATACAAACCAATTGATTTGACTAATAAATCTTCCCATGCCAGAAACAGTACAGTGTAACAGTCTTTTGCACTTGAAATAATGAACTTTGCCAACAAAAATAAAGGCCAATTTCTTCCAATTAGCATTCAGATCTATGGGAGGAAAAGATAAGTCATAATCATGCTGGAGTTTTTTTATTTTATTTATTCTGATTCCTAGTCAATAATAAAGCTACATTTTCATAGAGATCTTCATCCCAAGCTACATCTATTCCCACAGCAAATTTCAAGGAGAAGAACCAAAGGAAGTACAATATAATTAAATATGCATTAAATAATAATATATTTACGTTTTTAAAAAGTACCGTAAGTTTGACTCATGACACAGTATATTAGCTTTTAAAAAACTGGATTAAGTGTAAAAAGTTCATTCTTTTGAAGAGATGCTTGAGGTACTACATTGTGGAGTCAATGTAGCTCCCAATGTGAATTGTGTTGAAGGAGAAAAAATTGAAGCAGTATGAGGCAATGTGGAGCAGCCATTTCAGGCACGTGAATTTCTTCAGTTTCCTGCCCCACTTTCATTTCTCTGTATTTAAAAAAATGGTAAGCATGCTCCATAATGAAGCATACTTGTCACAAATTATGATAGGGTGAAAGTTACATCAATTGTTCTCTGACATACCCAAGCAGTTATAGTAGGCAATTGATGTTGTATGAACTTGGAAACATAATAGTTTAGGAATACAGTGTTTCTATACTACTTCCGAGAGTGGTATTGGTCTAAAATTTTAAATTAAATTTTAAACCAGAGCCTGGTGGCACAGTGGTTAAAGTGTAGTATTGCAGAAAAACTCTGCCCACAGCCTGGAGTTTGATCCTGACAGGGCTCAAAATTAACTCAGCTTTTCATCGCTCTGAGATAGGTAAAATGAGGATCTAGATCAGACATATCAAACTCGCGGTGTCACATGACGTCGTGCAATGTATCGGAGCTTTTTTGCCATTGCCGGCAATGGGATGGGCGTGGTTTCCCAGTGACGCGTCTGGCCCGTGGGCCAGCAGTTTGATACCCCTGATCTAGATTGTTGGGGGCAATATGCAAATAATGCTGACATTGTAAACCACCCAGAGGGTGCTGTAAAGCACTGTGAGGCAATATATAAGCTTAAATGTTATTGCTATTGTATTAAATAATAAATTAACTATTTGTGATTTATCAATAGAGTTCAAACAATTTAGAAATGAACCTAGTATCTCTGTTTTCATTCATGGGGATCTTTTTTATTTATTTTAATTGCTTTTAATTCATAACAAAAAAGAGAAAGGAAAATGATCAAAACACAAAGATGATAATGATGGAGATACATACATTGTCAAAGTGAAGAAGAAAAAACACATAAAAGTGAAATAATACAACAAGAAAAGCATATTATAATACATGTATAAGTATATATAGAATTGTATGTATATATTATATAATGCTATGTATACTTATCTAATGCAAATATTATTAAATGCAAAAATTTCTAATACAATTATATGACTATTATATAAATGAGTCCCATATTTCATTGTACTTGCCTATACAAAATCTACCTCTTGTTGTGAGTGTCCCTGAACCAGCTTGGGAAGTATCAGAGGATGAGGATCAGCAGCCAGGTCCCTCTGGGTGTTTTTCCCTCCCGGCAGCCGAGGATCAGCAGCCAGGCCCCTCTGGGTGTTTTCCCCTCCCGGCAGCCGAGGATCAGCAGCCAGGCCCCTCTGGGTGGTTTCCCCTCCCGGCAGCTGAGATAGACAATGAAGAGCTTTGTATGCATTCTGAATCAGATTCTCAAAATGATGAGTCAGATTTAGAACAAGAAGATAAATGGATTAATCCGAGGTTCCGAAGGTTTGATAAGCGAAGGTGTCAGTTAACTGGAAAAAGGAAGTAATTGGGGAAGTGACGTATCGGACACTATATTAGAAGGGGAAAGAAAGACTACGCTTTTGTCACGAGCAACGTTAATCAAGGAGTGGGCTGAAAACTTTGGCAGTGTTTTGGAACTCAGTTTTCTGGTGTTTTGAAAACCTATCGAAGAATAATGAGATCTTGGACAATGTGATGAAGAAAGAGTAAGTTAATTGGGATGTAGGAGGAGGAGAGCCTGTTTATCTAAATGTAAATAGATCTGATTTGGCCGTTCAGGCCAACATAATGCCAGCAGCTTGCTTTGAAATGAATCCTTTTGAAATGTATTAAATAAACCTCTTAAATACATATTTACGTGGATTTTAATGAGCTGCGAGAGGCCAGACAGAACACCTCTACAGGCTGTTAACTTCCAAGTGCAAACAGGTTTTCAGTCCATTGAATAGATTATCTTTTCAGAGCTCCATTATCAGTCTTTAAGTCATAGTAAAGACACAAAGAATCCATTGATGTTGTTTGATTGTCAAGTAATCTATTTTACTAGCAGTACTACAGCATTTTCTAGGTATATAGTTCAAAAGAATATTATTCTCTGAAAAGTTAGTTTTTGTCACATAATCATATTTACATAATCCACTTCTTTCTCCAAAACATGGTAAGTTTAGGAAACTGTAGAAAGATGCTGTAAAGAAGTATTATCTTTATTCTACTGCCAACCAAGTGTTGTTTTTGACAGTCCTTTTCTATACAAATATAATGAAATCCAGTAAATTCTAAATATTATTTGTTGTATAAGGAGTAATTTGACATTAACACACTTGCCATAGAATTTAAATTGTCATCTAGACAATATAGGAAACTCTTAATTCTTTATTCCACTCATTTCTTAGAGTGCACATATCAAACTGATTTATTGATAACAAATATCTATAAAAACTAATAGTAGGGGTTTTTTAGTGTTAAAAGATTTAATAAGTTGTTCTAGTACCCCAGGTATCTGAGAAATTAAAAATGTTGCTGCTCCAAACAATGTTGTTAGCAAATGGTGTAACTGTAAATATTGCCTTTGGGTGACATCTGTCAGGTGCAAAGAATCAGGACTATACATTAAGTTCCAGTTAAGCTGATTTATAGCTCATGCCTATACATATCTAGTTCACTAACAGTCAGCACTAAATTGCATTAGAAAGAGTTAACAAAATTCAAGAGGAGTTGGATTTAGACTGCTTGTAAGAACGTAATGATTCCAGGCTGATTCCTCTCTTAACTCCACCCCCAGGCACACACACATATACACGCATGCACACACTAAACATGTTTCCAAAATTGGAAAATTAATACTGTCTTCCAGTATTTAATATTTGACCATAGATAAGCATGATGATATAGCTCCAGATTTAGAAAACTGAATTCTCCCTTATTAATTGGTAATTGCGTTTTCTGTAAAGATATTCTCAGAATCAAAGAACCCCATACAAATTGTCTAATAAAAAACTTATTTTCTGAAAATATTTTCAAAATATATAAACAGGAATTCCAGTTATAAATTAATCTGGGAAGAAGAAGACTGTCTTTATGAGGAAACCTATACATGTACATTTTATTTATATTACATGTTACTGTACATATGAGTTATATCTTTTGGTATATGCATAACTAGATATTTAATTAATTCAATACAAATATGGCATTGATATTCCTTAAATGGATGGCTAACTCAATTTTTCATCTATTGGCATTAATTTTGTTCATTTTTCTAATGTCTTTAACTGGGAATTGGTTGCTGGAGAACATGTGTTCTGATCGTTTTGTTTCCTTTCTACCTCAGCCATCCATAAACACATAGAAATAAACCACATGTCATGGTTCCAATAGATGAAACCAATTAAAAGAACTTCAAGGCAAGAGTTTCTTCCTCAAAGAACATTTTATTCAGGAAATAAAGTATCGGCATTTACATAGTTGAACCCAAGACTGAGATTCCCTCCTCCCAGATACAAAGTAACAAGTTGCAATTCCCACCCCACAAAAGCTGTCATAAATCACGTTCCCAATGTCCTTGAGTTCCCACACTTCTGCATTGTTATGGCTAGCTAAACCCTCAAGCATTTACCCCATCCCCCCTTTCACATCTAAAAGAACAGAAAAGGCACATTAAAAGCAAAGGTAAAATGGCTGCTGAATCTCAGTTGTCAGAGCATGGACATCCATTATCATAGAGTTGACACCACATTTATACACCATTCAGAAGAGACAATTTTAAAAAAAGCTAAGAAGGAAATAAAAATATTAGAACCAGGGTTGTTCATTCATTTCCAATTAAATGTTTTATTTTTATAAAATGGCAAGATTCTATAATTATTTTATTTGACATAGATTAAAATGAAAATATTAAAAGTGATATGTTTATTTCTTGCCCATCTCTAACCCAATTAAATCATTTATCTGTTGTTGTTTTGTATGGGGAGGTGGACCAAATTCATTTTTGGTCTCACAGTATCAGTTTTTCAGATTATTTGCTCTAAGAGAAGACAATTCAAAGAGAGAAGGACATGTTTCTACATCACTTGTTATAAGTCACAATAGTACAATAGTCTTGACATATAAAAACAACAATGTGGTGTTAAATGCAAGATATTTGCTGGATTTCCAAATCACAAAGGTTATCAAGTGATTTTCATATAGTGAGATGTTTAAAAATTATGGTTTATATTTGAGTATTACCAATGAATCCAATATGATATTTTTCAATAAACTAAGGTAAAAATAAACTTAGTGCAGTGTCTATTTGCTATTTACTCTACCTTTTACTCTTTGTGATAATGGCACAAAATTACTAAAACTGTTATCTCCTTATTCCAGAATAACTCAGCATTTTTTGGCTAGAATAAATCTATTAAATGCTACATAAACTGGCATCTATACATCTTCTTTTCTCTGGCAACTGTCACAAAGTACAAGATATGCAATTCTAACTTGTGAGAACTGAAGAAGGGGCATATTTTAATGTATTATGTATATACTCTACTTCATTAGGCAAACATAATAAACACTGGAGCATATGCTTTCCTGACATTTCTTAAGGTGGATGAGGGTAGAAATCTAAGTGAAAGGGAAAAAAACCAAAGAAGAAAAAGTGAAAATTTTCCAACAGCTTTTCATAAGTAGTGGGGTGCCCCAGTGCTCTGTTCTAGGCCCAGTGCTCTTCAACATCTTCATCAATGATTTGGACAAGGGGATAGATGGGGAACTCATCAAATTTGTGGATGACACCAAGCTGGCAGGAATAGCCGACACTCCAGAAGACAGGCTTAAGATACAGGAGGACCTGGACAGACTTGAACACTGGGCGCTATCTAACAAAATGAAATTCAGTGGTGAAAAAAGTAAGGTTCTACATTTAGACAAGAAAAACCAAATGTACAGGTATAGTATAGGGCAGAGGTAGGCAACTTTGGCTCTTTTATGACTCGTGGACTTCAACTCCCAGAATTCCTGAGCCAGCATGGCTCAGCATGGAAACCTCTCCCTTTCCCCTCAGCATGACTGGCTCAGGAATTCTGGGAGTTGAAGTCCACGATCATAAAAGAGCCAAGGTTGCCTACCCCTGGTATAGGGGGTACCTTGCTCAATAGTAGTAACTGTGAGAGGGATCTCGGAGTCCTAGTAGACAATCACTTAAATATGAGCCAGCAGTGTGCTGCAACTGCCAAAAAAGCCAACACAGTGCTGGGCTGCATTAACAGAGGGATAGAATCAAGATCACATGAAGTATTAATACCACTTTACAATGCCTTGGTAAGGCCACATTTGGAATACTGCATCGAGTTTTGATCACCACAATATAAAAAAGATGCTGAGACTGAAGAAAGAGTACAAAGAAGAGCAACAAAGATGATTAGGGGACTGGAGGCTAAAACATATAAGGAACGGTTGCTGGAATTGGGTATGTCTAGTTTAATGAAGAGAAGGATGAGGGGGGATATGATAGCAGTGTTCCAATATCTCAGGGGCTGCCACAAAGAAGAGGGAGTCAAGCTATTCTCCAAGGCGCCTGAAGGCAGGACGAGAAGCAACGGATGGAAACTGATCAAGGAGAGAAGCAACTTAGAACTAAAGAGAAACTTCCTGACAGTTAGAACAATTAACCAATGGAACGACCTGCCTCCAGAAGCAGTGAATGCTCCAACACTGGAAGTTTTTAAGAAGAGACTGGACAGCCATTTGTCTGAAATGGTGTAGGGTTCCTGCCTGAGCAGGGGGTTGGACACAATGACCTCCAAGGTCCCTTCCAACATCATCATCATCATCATCATCATCATCATCATCATCATCATTACTATTATTTAGTATAATAATAACAACAACAATTAACACCATAAAGCATCAACATCTGCCTATCCCAGGCCCTTGGGAAGGATTCTATAAGTGGATAAAAATGCCAAATCCAGTCTGAACATTTGGCTGGCTCTGTGATGAACCACAATATAAAATAAAAAAACACAAAGTCCTGCAAATAGAAATAGAATGATTGTGACAAAAGAAAGCAAAGATAGTATTGATTATAATAGGTGCTTTGGATGGATTCTCAAACCAACACCACTTGAATAGCAATAGCAATAGCACTTAGACTTATATACAGCTTCACAGTGCTTTATAGCCCTCTCTAAGCAGTTTACAGAGTCAGCATATTGCCCCAAACAATCTAGGTCCACATTTTACTGACCTCGGAAGGATGGAAGGCTGAGTCAACCTTGAGCCAGTGAGAATTGAACTGCAGGCAGTCAACAATCAGCAGAAGTAGCTTGCAGTATTGTATTCTAACCACTGTGCCACCATGGCTCATACCATTGGCACTGACAAAATCACCATCAATCAATTGCAAAAGGCAGCTTTACTTGGAACAGCTTATATTCTGCAACAATGCCTTTAACACATCAAATAACAAGATATGCCTATCCCAAGTCCTTTGGAAAGATTCAGTAAGTAGATAAAAATGCCAAATCCAGTTTTAACATCTGGCTGGCTGTGCCACCAACACAAATAATTCATTAAATTTATATGCCACCTAACTCCCAGTGACTCTGGGTGATCCACAATTGTTAAAATGTTTACAAACAAAGAACAGTAGAAAAAGACACAAAAACAGCAAGACAAAAGAACTATGATAGGAAAGAAAATAAATCCAGAGGGGAACACAAAGGAATAAAGGTGCATCAGTCATCTTGCCAAAGGCCTGAGAAAAAAGCCAGGTTGTCAAATCCAGCTCGAGAATCTAAATAAACCTCCAGGTTCATTCTATCTCCGAAATCTTACTATTTATTGAATACACTGCATGGTAATGTCAAAGCAAAACTAATTCTGAGGTTCCAACACCAATTCATAGACTTAAAAGAATACTTTTCTCAGCCAAACCCCCATCATCTTATGTAGTTATGGGAACCGTCTACTTCAAATCCACACCTGTTATGGTGTCCTTGAAAAGGTTTCAGGTTCTCACAATCTTCAACGGAATCCTAGAAGTTTCGTTTCTCTATCTAACCCACTTGAAAGTAACGCCCTTACTCTAAAGGCAAGTTGAACTGCAGAGGCACATAGCTGCCAAAGTTTCATCCTTGACACAGGTCTTTATAGCCCTTTGAAATACCAATAGAGTATCATTCAAACTTTAGAGAGAAACTCATTCCAGACACCAGCTGCGTCTACACAGAAGGTAAACTTCCAGAGTCCCAATAAGTGGCATTATTTGATCAATGGAACCCGGAATGCACCAATCCTGCCAGATCAAATCAGTCAAGCAGATACTATGCGAAACAGGTGGTTCCTCAAGTAACCTGGTTCTATGCCATGTATGATGGACACTTTTCTTCTTTTAATTAAGAAGGAAATGGCAAATAAACAAGTAATAACTAGGATATCTTAAGTATTCAGCATGGACATTGAAACATAAATAGAAAAGGGAAATGGAAAAATCATCGGAATCTACTTATCAAAATATTGGGTCAAATGAAGGTTGTCATTTACCACAAAAGTCAGAAGCACCAGACTGCAGAAGAGTAATGTAAGCGAAGAAGGAAAATCCCACTATAGCACTATAATATGGAAGGGAAAGTTTTAGTAGAGTAAGGTAAAGGAGTCCCTGAGATTTTTTACTCCTCTAGTTGTAGCTGACTTTAGGGGGAGCTCAATTCCATTTCTATGCCATTGAGCCAGCACTATCCAAAAATATTTCTGCATTCATATAGCCAGCATGACATCATGCTGCAGCATAGAGTGTGCGGCAAAGCACAGAGCGCTGTTACCTTCCCACTGAAGTAGTACCTATTTATCTACTCACATTTGCATGCTTTCAAACTGCTAGTTGACAGAAGTTGGGGCAACTAACAGGATGTCACATGGCACTTGGGTCTTGAACCTGTTTGCTTTCCAGCTGACAAGCCCAATGTCTTAACTGCTGAGCCATCAGTGTTTATACCAGAATAATTTGCTGCTATTTGCAACCTCCTGCAGTGAAATATATGCTGTCATTTAACTAGCTCAGTGCCCGCTACTTTCTTATGGAATCATACAACATGAGAAAATTTATTGTGAGCAGATTAGTGGCCAATAAGATAATCAAACAATTCTGACAATGAATAATGTTCTTTATATAAATGAAATCTTATATCCCATTTGTTGTGTTTTTTAGACATCTAAATCTGCTGCCTGTCTCCACACACATATACAAGTTATAATGTCTCTGCATTCTTTTGCATTTTTTCCCACAGTGTTAAATGAAATATTCCTTCTCAATTCCTAACATGTGTTAACTTATTTATAATTGCTGATAAATGTTTTCTTTTTCCCGTTTTACTTGACAGATGATACGCTATAATTTTGCTCATCATTTCTCTGCCTGAGAAAAATGGAAGAAAAAACCACTGAGTGGATGACCTTTCTGCATGCAAACATATTTATTCCACGTTTCAGTGAAAACAGGAATCCTCTTGTCCTTCACTTGTCAAGGAAGACTGTTACTTGCTGACTGTATGAACTGATCACAGCATTAATGTACAATCCTGGAATTTTTTGGCTTGGTCCAAATTTGTCATTGGTGGGATTGATTGGGAGAACACCTAGAGGCTACTTCTGGAAGACACTCCAGGCAAATCAATATAACAAACCAGGAGTGTGTGTGATTAGGTACAATAAAAAGAAGGACAAGGACATCATCTGTTGTGCATAAATCAGATATTCAGCATTCCCCTCCAGCAACTATCTATTCAATGCATCTATCTGTAATAGAAATATGATACTTCACTAGCTCCATGTCCATCTATGCTAACTGAAAGTAACATAATATTTTTTTCAAAAAATGTAAATACTTCCTTAAGAATTTTGCCCAATAATTCAGGGTCACAAGAAAAGCAATATCTAACTTTAGATAAAATTTGCTACAGTAGAAATTTCACAGAGTATCCTGAATCATCATCACTGAATAACTGAGTGCTAGTTTTCAACCTCCAAAAGCAGCTTTATGGTATAAAAATGATAATCCTGTTTTTTAAATCAATATGGACGATCTAGTGTCATTGGGTTAATGCCTGATTCTCAGCTGTCTAGAACAAAATTTTAATATTCATTTCAGTGACAAAAATTAAAATTTCCAAAATTCATCATCCATTTTATTACTTTCCTATTTAAAGCATCATCTTAAAAATATTTGGAAAGTATGAAGAGGAAATTAGTTAGCAAAATTAAGATGAATCCACATTGGCACATCATTATGATTTGTAAGAATTTCCCCTGGTATCAGGTGCAAGTAGTCTCCAACTTATGACCACAATTAAGCACAAGATTTCTGTTGCTAAATGAGACATTTGTTAAGTGAATTGTGCCCCACTTTATGATTTTTCTAGCCACTATTGTTAAATGAATCACTGTAGTTATTAAGTTATTAACATGGTTGTTAAGTGAATCTGACTTCCCCATTGACTTGGTTTGTCAAAAGGTCGCAAAAGGTGATCCCATGACCCTAGGACACTGCAACCATCCTGAGTCAGTTGCCAAGTGTCTGAATTTTGATCACGTGACCATGGAGATGCTGCAACAGTTGTAAGTGTGAAAAACAGTCATAAGTCACTTTTTTCAATACCGTTCTAACTTTGAACGGTCACTAAATGAACTGTTGTAAGTCAAAGATGACCTGTATGTCTATTTCATTCTGTGTTTCTGGTCTAAATGGCTTTATTAAAATCAGGGTAGACATTGCTTAATGAGCTGAATCAATATAACAATTATATCTGCTAAGTGAGACCAGTTAGACCAGTTAAAGATCTAGTAACTAGGTTTATATAACATATTAAACGCAGGCCAACAAAACACAATGGCTGTGTTCACAATGGCTGCCATGTTCAAGCAGCCAAACATGTAGTGGTTTAGTATCATGGTTTGGCCCTTACCACAGAGTACAACAATGGCTAGTTTTCTACACCAAACTACAAACTCCCCACTTCATTTTACCTTAATTTAGCATGTTGCTCAAATACAGACAATGTATCATTCCAATCTCAATAATCCACTCACTCCCAGGTACTGACCATGGTGATCCTACACAAGCCCATACTCCTACAATACCCAAGGTTAAATTACCTCAGTGTGATCATTACATGTCATCCAAATTATGTTATTTACCTAGGAATAGTAACAGATATAGCAATGAATCTAATTTAATCTAATCTAATCTAGCAGCATCTGAGAACTGCAGGGCCATCAGAAAGTGATCTGACAGGGAAGAAACAGAAACCTTCCCCAATTCTAGATCATGCTCCCACTGGTCTGCCACAAAATACCACTTAAGGCCCTGGAAGACCTGGGACAGACCATGGCTATCATAGTGGCTTCAGATCCCACACTCAGGGAAGACAAGTTAAAGTCCCTGAAGAGCACAAGCCTGGAAAATTCCACTCCCAACCCAGTCACAGAGTCAAGGAGCTCAGGCAGGGGATATTGCTTCACAACAGGGCAGCTGGCACAATAGCAACAATCTCAGATGAGCACTAGAACCCACCTTAATAAATAGGGTCTTGAACCCAGCTATCTGTGGAGCAGCACCTCTGAAGGCTACCCAATATCCTGGATGAGACTCACTGTACCTCCACGTCTATCCTGGAGTCTTGGCTAATTCTAGGAAATAGGTCCTTCTGCACAGGAAAAAAAGTCAAAGATATTAATGAGCATGGCAGATCGCTGATGGAAGTGGCAGTGAAAATATTATTTACTTGCCCTTCAGTAAACTGATACTTTGTGATGAGCCATCTCCATTTGATGGGAGTTCTTGTAGCATATGCTAAACATTCCAAATCTGCCCACCAAAGTTGAGCAACCTCTGGTTTAGATCCATTTCTCTTGGATCCAGAGTAGAAGGCAGACAGCAAATATTCAGAATCAGAAAATCCTTTATTTATTAAGGATTCTGTCCCTTTACTAGACTGTCACTAAGGCCTTGACTTGTAATCAAGATATGGCATTTGGTTGACTGCGAAAGGCAAGTTGTGACAATAAGGAATAAAAGAACAATTTCTGTTCCATTTTAATATCTCTATTTTCAATTACCATTTCAATGAATACTGAAAATCATTTGTTAGTTTGAAAAGACAGGTAAAGAGTAATCTCGGGAATTTAATATGAGGCTGACACTTGGGAGATAGAATTATCCTGATAACATCACTGATTAACTCTTTTTTGGCTTTGGGATCACTGGTGCCTCAGTTCCCTCTTGTACATGACTTTGTACTTGATTGTAAATCACTATGAGTTACTATCTTTAAAGAGCTCTCAGGATAGTAGAGTCTACATGCTTAGTTTTCCAAGAAAATGTGTTAATATCACAATCTTTGATTATTTATTCTGAATCCCATGACAGCAGGTGTTGTTTGCAACAACTAATTTATGTTACAGAGTAAGTAACATAATAATATGCTCTTCGTGATGCAGTTGCTGTCCTGGCTTCATGTATTTCATTAGGCCATAATGTATTTGCTTAGTTTGGGCAGAGAATGTTGGCAAGTTCCTAGCTCTGGCAATATGCACATCTGGTATTTAAAAAAAACAACCAGAAAATTTATAAAATTTGGAGTATTTTTTTCCTTCAAAACAATTTATATAACTGCATCAACATTTTGCTTTTCAAATATGTACCTCTGCAACTGGATATATATTTCAGCTACTTCTATCCATGAACTATGAAACCATTCAGAATATTATGTTCATATTACTAAGAACGATATATACAATTTTCTAAAATCAGCCAGCATAAATAACGTTTACTGATGTGTCAGTGAAATAGCCTTTCACCCTATAGACTCCACAGGTCTTTAACAGATGCTCTTTCTATGGAACCGGATTTAACTAGGCTGGAACTAAGTACATCTGCTCTATTTTTCTTACTGCCATCAAAATTGGAGGCTTGCAAAAATAAGTCAACAAACCATGTTAAGAAGAAAATGTTGGCAAGCATTGTTTATGTTTCTTGGAAACACAAACAATTCCCAAATGATCAGCAACATTTCCTGTTTCTGGAAATAATTCAAGAGTAGGAAAAAAAAATCCTTTGTACCAGCAATCATAGAAAGCACTCAGCAACATTACATTTTCTGGAGCCGTATTTCTGACAATAAATTTTATGTCTTCTGTAGCAAAACAGTTGTGAAAGTTTAATAACTAGATCCACAGATCCACAGCAGGCACACAATGAGAAAAATTAAGAAACAATCCTTTCCCCAGAAAAAGGGCAGTAAGTATTATTGTTCTTTGGTGCTTCCTCAATGTCTAATTAGACCTGAATTAAATAGAGGCAGCTCACTTTCTCAATTGAGCTTGTTTGTTTCCCTCTCACACATATACACACATGCAGACCAATAAAGCATAAGAGACACAAACTAAACTCAAAAATTGTAAATGATGCTCTGGAAGAGATCTGTAAGTTTCAGACCTTTATCTCCTCTGGTGTGGTGCTATTTTTAATCCCAGGATGTAGAAGACTGAATCACAACAAAGAGAAAAAACGGAGTCCTAGAACAATAGAACAGGTATCATATCTCTGACTGTGTTAAATATATTCTATTGGAGATTTGCTGGGGACTATTATTAGTCTACAATTTCTAATACTGATATTTCTGTTTGAATTTGTCCTTGATGTTATATACATGTACACATAAACACACATACAGTATATATAGTATGCTGAATGTCTAAACAACCACTTCATAAATACATGACACAACATAGGAGAGCAAACCCATCAGGACAAGATTCAGCAGTCCATCTGCATTTAAAAGACAAAGGCCACTCTTTCGAAGACAGCAAAGTCCACATTTTGGACAGAGAGGACTGCTGGTTTGACAGAGGGGCCAAAGAGGCCATCTATGTCAGAACTAAACAGTTCTCTCTCAACAGACATACAACATCATCTATCTCCAGTCCACAACACAGCCCTTTCAGCAGTTTGAAGAAGGCTCCACGCCCATTTGCACTACTGAGAACACAAATAAATCTCCAAGTGGCCTCAACGACTCTCCAAAAAATGTAAATGACCAGCTGTCTAAAAGGAATATAAATCCTTCCATTCCCCACCATCCAGTCAGAGCTGAAGAAGCTTCTTGGATGAGAAGCAAAAGGTCTTCAAAGAAAAACAAAGAAGTCCAGTTGCCTCTTGAAAAAGCACCTTTGGGATAAACAGTGTGCTGCAGCTGCCAAAAAGCCAACACAGTCCTAGGCTGCATTAACAAAGGGATAGAATCAAAATCACATGAAGTGTTAGTATCACTTTATAATGCCCTGGTAAGACCGCACTTGGAATATTGCATCTAATTTTGGTCGCCACAATATAAAAAAATGTTAAGACGCTAGAAAAAATGCAGACAACAGCAACAAAATTGCTTAGGGGATTGGAGCCTAAAGCATTATGAAGAACAATTGCAATTGGGTATGTTGACTAAGGGTGACAAGCTAGCAATGTCCCAATATCTAAGGGCATTCCACAAAGAAGATGGGCTCAACCTAGTCTTCAAAGCACCTGAAGGCCGAACAAGAACAACGAATGGAAACTAATCAAGGAAAGAATAAACCTAGAAGTAAGCAGAAATTTCCTGACAGTTAGAACAATCCGTTGAACGATTTGCTTCCAGAAGTTACGGGTGCTCCAACACTGGAGGTTTTTAAGAAGAAACTGGACAACTATTTGCCTGAAATGGTAAAGGGGGCTGGACTAGAAGACCTCCAAGATCCCTTCCAACTCTGTTATTCGGTTAAGACTTAATTTATTGACAGTATTGAAGTAATAACCCTGTTGGTTTGTCCTTTCAAATCACAATACAAACAAAACACAACTATTTGGGTTCAGATGTCATAAAGAACTTTGGTGAGGTTTTATTGTAGAAGCTAATCTAGTGATATGGACTTGGAGGAGGACAGGTTCATTTTGCGCATCCAAGAGCATTACATCTATTGGCACTCTCCTTCAATCCAATATGCCAGCTCTGGAATCTTAAGATCACTGCACAGCCATCTAATTCAGGATAATATCTGGGCTCCAAAAATGTAGTCAGCAACAAACTTTACTTCTTTGTTGCTATCTAATGGACATCTGGAGTTTTACAGCTCCGATACTGTAGCTCTAGCTTTAATATTGTACGTGAAAGTTTCCAATTTATTTCTTATTAATTCAAAATGGAAGGTGAAAACAGGGAAAGGGAAGCAAATAGATAAAAGTAAATGAATAATGAGCTGAGAATAATCAGTGGGTATTAATTAGAGATCACCATTTCCCGCTATTTCTGAAATATACCATTGCAAAATAGTATACTTAAAATTAGGAGAGCTAAAAGATTTCTCTGACACTCTGATAATGAAGTGTGTTTGCTTTTTGGCTTAGCATAATATGCATACCTAAACTTTAAGGCTTAATATTATCTGCAAACTACAACATAGCTTGTTTAGCAAATCATGGATAACAAACCCTTGACATAGTTTAATATAGTTTTAAGAAAATGCGATACTGCCAAAACATATGTTATTCATACTACTTAAAAGGATATGGTTAAAAATGAGCACCATTTTTAAAAACCGGGCAGCAATAGGATATCAAATCAAAATTCACTATAAACTATTATTCTGATAATCAAAAGTTTCAAACATTGGTACTAATGAATACTCAGTAGTCTTCTGACGGCATAGTTTTATCCAAATGCTGATATAAAGAAAGTAAACATAATGCCAGAAAAGAAAGCAACTTTTACCTGTCTGAGCTGCTTAACATCACCAAATATCTTCATCACTCCATCAATCTCACGCTCTAGCCTTTGAGCCCAATTCTGCATTCTGCGAAAAAAAGTTTGGAAAGTAGAGTCAGTGAAAAGAATGTGGTTAAAATGTAGCATTTACAGCTTAGCTAATATCCTTTTTTCTTCTGTTCAGAAGATCCAGCATGTCTGCCTTCCATGCAATACAACTGCAAGTTTATCAGCTGGTGAAGGTCCAGTATGAGATACACCTTAAATATACAGAGAGAGACAGAACTAACAATAAAAATCGATAAAATACTTACGTTTGAATTACTATTTTTGCTAAGAAAATATTGTAGAACTGGAACTTCAATTCATTTTAATAAAGATATACCTGTTATAAAATAATGCTGATACTATTCATTCTAATTTAAAAAAATAGCTGGCTATATCATTTCTCTAAAAAAATGGGGGATGGAGAGAATGGAGGTTTTTATTATTTTATTTTAATTTTATTTTATTTTGTCACCCATCTCACTGTGAGGTATCTCTTACAAGAAGACTGGAGGACTTGCTCAACCATCTAAAATGTTAGAGTTAAAACACATAAAGAATAGATGCATGCTATGGATGCATGGTTAAAATAGTATATTTGTTTTCCATAGAATTGCACTATTAAATTTTACTTCTAGCAAGTGATTAATCCTCTATCATACTACCAGCGAAGGCTCTGAAAGATTAAAAAAAAAGAGAGAGAAACATATTTTCTTTCCTTTTCAATCCTAAATGTTCCTATCTAAATTTACAGAGGCTGAAGCCATGAACAAGAACATGCCGTCTAATGGACAAGAATGTATAGCAATCTTTTGCACACATTTGTACATAATTAGGCTTTTATTTATGCAAATTAAGCAGCGTCTTCAGCCTCTTAATAAATGTGTACTTGTGAAGGTGGCAACAAGAAGTTCTACTCCAAAGCAGGACATTCTGGTTCCTCATCTTCTCATTTCCATTAATCGCTTCCCGCTTTTGCAATTCTAGTAACCAGGCTTGCTTGCTTTAGGCAGGATGGGAGTTCCATTAGGCCTCTTTTTGCTTAAAAAAAAATCCATATCCCTACAAAACTTAAGAGTTCCCTTGAGCTTTTGATGCCACTTCTGTTGGCACTTATAAGCGGAGTTTATTGTTAGATGCAGTGCTTTTTTTCTAAAAAAAAAAAAAAAAAGGTGCCGGAACTCACACACGTCATAAACCCGCCTTGCCTACCCTACAAGGTTCCATCCAAAAAACATCCATTCTGGGCGTTCAATGAGAAAAAAAGCCCGGGTTAGATGGAACAATATTCATTGAGACCAGAAGGGAGCCTGGAGTTCATTAGAATGCAGGAAGCCTAAGGACTGGCTTGGTAGAAAAATAAGTTTGAAACTTTTGAACAAACTGTAATATGCTCTAAGGAAATTATCATGTTCAGCATTCCAATTCCAATTTCAATTTCTTAAACGAAACGAAGTGCTATCTCTCTATATTTCAACCTTTTCTCCTCTTTTTCAAACATGGCTTGACGCCAGCAGGTTTCTTAAGTCTACTTTAAACATGAGAGAGATCCAGAGCAAAAATGCTGAAAAGTCAATAATAGCTGCCACCTAACACTAAGCATGGGAAGGGCAAAGCAGGTTTTTCATTAAGCTATGAAAAAGAATGGAGTTCATAGAAGGGAAGCAATTGTCTGAAATAACTTCAGTCTTAATGTATAATAACCATTCTTTATAGAACATGCTACATCTAACAGCTAGAACCCCTCAGCCAGTTAAAGGAGGCATCTGACAGTCATGATCTACCTCTCTCCAAACAGAGTTATGCTATGCCCTTGTTGGATTTGGGGAGATATTTGAGACTCTTTTTTTTTTTTGTAAAAAAAATTCTTTTATTAAAACAATCAACATCAAACATAAGATCGTATTAAAAAGCAATCATCATATAACCTGCAGTACAACACTAAGGATTAGTCTTTGTAAACGTCTGGTTTAGGAAACATTCCTCACTCCTCACGTCAAGCCTCAACTATACGCCTGATACATTTTATTTGATTGGTGTTTCTCTTATATATGTTCTATCTACTGTTTCCAGTGTCACATATTGTTCATTCGAGCTTCAGAAGTAAATTCGTCTCCGTAGTAGTGCAATCTTTTATGATCCCTAGCAACAGATCCTGAGGTAGAAGTTCAATAACCTGAGGTAGAAATTCAGTACGCTTTTCCAATATTAAAGCAATCAACATTAAGCATAGGATCATATTAAGAAGCAATCCTCATAAAACATAAAAATACAGCATGAGGTATTAGTCTTTGTTAACGTCTGGTTTGGTAAACATTCTTCACTCCTCACATCAAGCCTCAACTATACACCTGATACATTTTATTTGATTGGTGTTTCTCTTATATGTGGTCTATCTACTGTTTCTAGTCTATCACATATTGTTCATTCGCGCTTCAGAATTAAATTAGTCTCAGTAATAGTGCAATCTTTTATAATCCCTAACAAAAGATCCTGAGGTAGAAATTCAATAACCTGAGGTAGAAATTCAATCCGCTTTTTCAATATTAAAGTAATCAACCTTAAACATAAGATCATATTAAGAAGCAATCATCATAGAACATAACATACAACATTAAGTATTAGTCTTTGTAAACGTCTGGTTTGGTAAACCTTCTTCACTCCTCTCGTCAAGCCTCAACTATACGCCAGATACATTTTATTTGATTGGTGTTTCTCTTGTATATAGTCTATCCACTGTTTCCAGTCAGTCAAATATTGTTAATTTGAGCGATCTTTCAAATATGCCGTTGGTAATGCAGACAAAGTCTCTGGGTGTCCTGCAGTGACAATGTGCCATGTGACCAATCTCCCCTCTCAGCAACAACTACTAGTAGCATGAGGAACGTATTCCCTCTCTGCCTTCACTTTTCCTTCTGTTTGCACACCCAGGTTCAGCAAGAAAAAGACAGAGGCAGCTTGAGTACTGGGGCCAAGCTGCCTGGCTGCTACAACAAGTAGCAGGGAAGTCAAAAAATTCTCTGTTTCCATGACATACATATGAGGGAGTGGTGGGATTCAGCCAATTCACACCTCTTCATCAGAACCGGTAGCTAATTTTTTGTTGCCCAGGCCCAGAATGGACTTCTGGAAGCGGCATCCACACAAAGATTCGCGTATTTGAATCCCACTACTGATATGAAGGTTTGTATAGCAGCAGTCTAGAGAGAAGCTGATAGCAAAAGTGCTGCTCCCCCTGCCTCTGGTGATCATTTGATTGGTTGGGGAAAAGTTAAGCAGAAACTGGGGCTGCAGGATATTGAAATTAACAGCCCCTCACAAGGCACTGAAAATGTCATTGCAGCCAAATCCACTCAGGTCAACCAAGATCTCTCAGGAAGAAACTTAGTTGGGGAAGCGCAAAGCCAGCATCTATTCCATTACAAATCACATAATTCTTCCTGGTGAAAGAGCAGAGTCTCAACTCCCCATGTATAGATTGGAAAACTGTATTTCATTTGTGCTTATTGCAGGTTGCTTTTATTCTCACTTATTTAAATACAACTGCTCAGCTCCTTTCCAGGTAACATTATCTCAAGCTTAAACTAGCCATTTCTCTGAAGTAATAATACTAAGAAGTACAATGGAAGAGAATGTATTGCCCTAGACAACAGTGTTCCCATGACACTTCTTTCGTGCCTACTAGCTTTTTACCCCAGCTGACTATTTTTTTAAAATCAATGTGAAGCTGACATTCTTCAACAGCACCCAGCATGCTTGTTCCCCCAGAAAAGTCACATCAGTATTTTGAGCCAGATGATAGGCTGAAGACTAGCGGCTCATTTGTCCAACTAAACCGATGACCCTGTCCATCAAAACAGAAAAAGACAAATGTAAATTATACTGTGATAGAGAAACTGTGGAGCAATAGCAGATAGCAATTGCATCAACTTGCCTGCTGTTAAATAGGTTTATACGATGTGAAGCACCCATCATGGAAAGCATCTTGTAAACAAGACAATCTTTTGCCGTAATAGCCATTTTGTGAATGCATCCATTGCATGCTGCAAAATTACAAATGTGCTCTTAGCTCTAAAATGTTTGTTATGCTTGACACTTGTTGAGCTCTTTTTCAGGCTACCTTTTCATGAAGGCATATTCGTATGTTTCAATTTTATATTTACATTTCACCATAAAAATATATTAATCACTTCTGGTATGTCTGAGAGCCACATATGTTGAATGACAAGCAGGAATAGCATAATTTTATTATTTTTTCTAAAGTAACTCCTTAAACAAAATGGGTATTTCTGTAGTTCAGAAACATACATTCATAAAATCTATAAACTATTCTCAAAAGGAAGAAAAATTAAAGGATTCTTTGTAATAATGTAAGATCTAAAAACACATTTTTTTTTTAAAAAAAGCAAGAGATAATAAAAATAATAAATCAATAAATCTAAGATCTACTCCACTTTCTATCATTATCTAAAAATGTACCCAACTCAACTACAGTTCAACACTGAGTTAGCATATACCAGTTGCTCAAGTAACATACATAACATACATTCATGCAAAGGAACAATGGCCTGTTAACATTTTTGTGCTTTCCTATAACATTTTAAAATACATAATATCTGCTTTGGCTGCCATTTGTAAAATCATATAGAAATATATAAAATGTGCCATGCTAGTCCTTATGTCTGCTTTATATACAACAAAATATAAAATTTTTGGCTGTTAGGTAAAGAATAAGATAGAAATGAGTATGAGTAAAAAAGGAACAATCCATAGTTTCCCTAAGATGTGGAGAAAAAAGACTTCACACTTCCAGGGAAGAAATGATGGACTGAAAACAGCTCCATGAAAAGTGGAGCCAATGACTGTACAGAATGAAGAAGTGGAACCAGATCAGTTCTTTCATAATTCCCCTAACAAGGAAAGAACCTCAGATCATCCACAAGTGCTCCAGATAGCTGCTCCTCATAAGACCACAAGATAGCAGTCTCTGGTGGGTTTAAAGGCAGGAGAAGACAAAATAACCATCTTGCCCAAACTGCCAAAATGCAGTTAGTGCATTTGAAAGGACATTGTGTTCGCAGACTTCTTTTCTAATCACTTTCAAAAATTGCTTCTTGACTGCTTTTCAGCTATTTTTACAGCATTTTCCTTCAATCCACAGTGAAAGCAGTTTTTAATATAAGTTTTAGAACTTTAAAAAATATTTTTGAATAAAGCAGAAAAGGTGATTAAAACTGATTTTAGAAAGTTACAAGCAGAATAGGGGTCCACCTAATTTGAAATAAGAGTTAGGAATTAATTATGATGAATCCTTCCCATGAAAACATGCTTTTATTTTGAATTCTAAAAAAAATAAGATTTTAAAGGTTGGGCACTAGAGGGAACAAGATGAGCAATGTTAACAGAATCTTGCAAGTTTGAAAGTACAAATCCTGCCATCTCTTTTTATCATCTGATAAATTAGAGCGCATTCTTTCTAAATTTCTTTCTTTGTCCAATATTGAGCTGCAGTCTCTTTCCCCCTTTTATCTGATTGTTTCCTAGGAAGCATCTCTTCCTCTGATTTTCCAAAGTCACTCCCATATACTATTTTCAAAACTAGAAGGTACTAAAGATTATAATTAAATGAGAAGAACACTCAAACTGAACTCACAATTATAGAATAAAGCAAAGTATTTTAATACTAGACATATTTTAGAACAACGGACTCCGAAGTCAATTTTAAGAGTGTCTGGTTCTGAGTTTCAAAGGTATTATGGAAGAGAACAAGTTTTAACTGACCACACTGAAATAAACACTGAAACTGATTTGAAAGTGGATGTTAAAATGACATGGGGAAAAAATGTTACACTGGATATACAAAAAAAAACTGGCTAATGTCTTAATAATTAAAATAATATACAAAAACAAATCAAGAGATGATCTAGATAACTTTCTTATATTGGATTTAAAAAGAGGTTTTTTTAAAGCGTTGAATAATTTTATGAGAAGGAACAAAGAAAAAATGAAAAGAAATCAAATTATAGGATATTATTTTATTTGAAGTTAAGATTGTTAGAAGTAAAAAGATTAAATGTATAAAGTTGGTTTATTTGATCAAGTCTAAAATAGATATGTTGTTATATCTGGCAATGTTTAATGGACTTTTGCTGACTTCAGGACAGAAATGATAAGGCTTTATGGATTTATTTATAGAAAAAAGCTGGGGTATGGGAAGAAGAGATCATTTATTGTATTCTAAGAGAAAGTGATTAGTTACTAAAATTATTTATATTTGTTGTGATGAAGGTGGAAATAACTTCTATATATATATTATATATTGTTTCCTTTTTTTACTATATTCTTATGTTTATCTTTCTTTTCTACTTTTTCTTTTCTGCACCTTTTATTTTTTATTTCTATTCTTTTTTTAATTAGTAATATGTAATATTTAATGAAATTACTATTTAAAAAGGGGAAAAGGTCTTACTTATAGCATAACAGATTTTAGAATGCCTGTATCAGGATGAAACAGCTGATAGTTTCCACTGAAATCTATCTGCCAAGAAAATTTATGTGCAGACTAACATCTGTCTACACTTTCCCTTTAAGAACACAGATTATCAGGCCTGATCAGCACAGCAGTTTCATCTAGTCTAGTACTCACTTCTCCTTGAAAATCACTTCCAATATAAAGGATTTCATTGGTTTTTTATTATATGGAAAAAAGAGAGACAAAAAAGGCTTATTTAAAGACTAAAATTATTACTTTTAATCATAAAGGCCATTAAAACTCTTCTAGATGATTTACACATTATTTTGGAAAACAGTCAATAACTTAGGGAAGAGGTACATAGTATTAATTTCCATATTAAAATATGACAAGCAGCAGGTGGGTCTTTAAAATCCACCCAAATGATAGCTCCAAGGAAAAGAAGACTAGAAAGTGTGCTATAAATGCTAATTAAAATGCCATTTGATTGAGAAAAAAGAGAAAATAAACATTTTTTCATTGTTAACGTTTGTTTTTTAAAAAAACCTGTTTGGGATTCATTAATTACTGCACCAGGGGACATTCTATGCTATCATTGAATTAAATAAACATTATTTTTATACTGCTTTTCTCATACTCACTATTGTGTGAACATTAAAAAGCAGCATTATATTGTAACAAAACAATATTCACCATACATTAAAATATTTTAAATGTTAAATGTTATGTTTCATGCATGGATATCCACGACAGCATCCTGCTTTCATTAAAACATTGACAGCAATGACTTACGCTGCAAGTTTCATCCCTTTTGAATGTGCATGCAACATCACAGCATATATACAAAAAGTTTGCATTGCAATGACCATCTGTCTGCAAGCAATATAAACTCTTCCACTCCCCACCATCTAGTCAGAGTGAAGAAGCTTCTTGGATGAGAAGTAAAACGTCTTCAAAAGAAACACAAGAAAGTCCAGTTGCTTCTTGAAAAAAGCACCTTTGGGTTTGCATTGCAACAGCACATGACCTGGGTGACAATGACATGACACTGCTTTTTTCATTCTCGTTCCCCTTGCCCCTTCTGTTCTGAAATCAGAAAGAGTGGAAACAATGAGAACACCAAAATCTTCCAGTTTAGGACATTTTGATGCACTTCGGATCAGTCTTTACAAATCCAACCACTTCCTAGCTGAATGATGCCTTCCCGGAAACTGAACTAGTGTTTTATTTACAGTATTTATGGATTTATTTTTCACATTTCTGAACTGCCCATCTCCCTTAAAGAGGAAATATTAAACACATACTAGTGAGGCAAACTTTCAAGCTAGAAGGTCCTCTTTAGAATAGCAAAAGAGAATGAAAAAGATATTAGCCAGTCTTCTGTTCAACACCATACCATACCTTTCTTTGCAACTATTGTACTGTAATTACCTGTCCTGCTGCTCCAAATCACTTATACCATGACCAAGCATTTGATATGACCACACTTTCTTTATCAGTGTCAGCTATGCTAGAATTTATTACTGTTTGTCTTTTTTCTGTTCATAACTGATTTCTCAATGCACTATAGAATTATTTGTTGTACAATTGCAGAAGATACAGAACTATGTACATGAAGTTTCATTTTGAAATAACTCGGTATGTAAATAGTAAATTATAAGGTATGATTTTGATTGCCTTTGGGGATACTCTGACACACTACTATAGGTCTGAAGGCACAATCATTTCTTGAAATTCCTTTGCAAAACCTCATGTATAAATAATACATAAAGAAATAGCCAGGCAAGATCAGGATAAGCCATCCACAGAGACAGTTTCAGTTTTCATCTTATTATATTCTATGTTCATAGCTTTGGGCTGCTGAAGATGCAAAAGAAAATGGAATAAAACAAAGAACTACAATAGGAACTGCGAATCAGTCTAAAACAGTGGTTCTCAACCTTGGGGTCACGACCCCATTTGGGGTTGCGAGACCATTTCGAGGGGGTCGCCGGGCACCGCCAGCCGCCATTTTGTTTTTTTATTTTTATTTTTTTTAATTTTTTTTAATTTTTTTTTAATTTTTTTTAATTTTTTTAATTTTTTTGGCGCGCATGCGCCGCGCACGCTCAGATCCGCCCGTCGCCCTGGAAAAAAAAATTTAAAAAAATTTAAAAAAAAATAAAAAAATAAAAAAATAAAATAAAATAAAAACAAAATGGCGGACCGCAACGGGCGGATCCGTGCATGCACAGCGCGTGCGACAGGCCAATCCGTGCAGGTGCAAATCCGCCCATCGCGGCCACCATTTTTTTTTTATTTTTTTTTAAATTTTTTTAAATAAAAAAAAAAAACAAAATGGTGGCCCGCGACGGGCGGATGTGCGCATGCGTGGCGCATGCGATGGGCCAATCCACGCATGCGCAAATCTGCCCGTCGCGGCCGCCATTTTGTTTGGTTTTTTTATTTTTTAATTTTTTTAAAAAAAAAATAAAAAAAACAAAATGGCAGCCCGCGACGGGCGGATGCGCGCATGCATGGCGCGTGCGACGGGCCGATCCACGCATGCGCAGATCCGCCCGTCGCAGCCGCCATTTTTTTTTGTTTTTTTATTTTTTAAAAAAAATTTAAATTTTTTTTGCGCACACGCGCACACGCGCGCGCCCCCGGGTCGGGGTCGCGGGGCGCATGGGCGGGGCAAGTGGGGTCTCAACCTCAGAAAGGTTGAGAACCACTGGTCTAAAAGGTTTATTTCTTTCTGCTTTACTTAAACCACTACAAATTTCAACAGAGCTGTCCTATGGAATTAGTGGCAACTAAGCTCAAATTAAGATATGTACCTACCTTTAATTTATGTTAAATGAGAGAGGGAGAAGTGTAGCCTGGAAGTTGTTATTTTTGGTAAGTTATGTTTTTCGGTGCTTTGTACATTAAAAAAAACAAAATAAATTCTAAGTTATAATGAATTTATTTTTATGTATTTAATACCCATGATGATTCCTGCTATGTCACCCAGATGAAAATTTCCAAAGTCATCAAAATGTTTGCAAGTTCCATGCCTGATTCTTTTCCTATTTCTCTATCCCAAATTTAATTTCCTTTTAAAGAATTTATTAAGAATAGTTCCTGGTTCTTTCAAGGAACTTTTGAGCACTCTGATAAATTCCAGAAAATTTAATCTACTCTAAATCTTGTTGAAATCTTGACTTGCTAAAATTTTAAGCAAGATTTCTATAAGTGGTATAAAATTCTTCTCTTCTTAAGAGAAGAATAAGCATGCTTCTAGTATTCCCCTAGCTAAACTTGCTAATCTCAAAAAAGTTAATTAGAGTTGGGCCTAATTCATTCTTGGATGAGACAGCAACAGTGCATACCAGAGTTATGTAACTATCCTGAGTTTAACAAAAAAAATCCAAAACAAGTAAATGGCAAATCAATTGTTTTGTTCAATTGCCAAGAAAATGATATCTGCCTAGATAGAAGTCAAGCTCCTCAAGAAGTCTTTAATGTTATTAAATACACAAAATCTTGTGTACTTCCGCTCTTCCTTTTCTTATTGCTGTTGGTCTATAAAAAGAAAAAATGGAGGTACATTCTAGGAAGTCATGGGACATCTGCCAATAATAAATGTTGTTGTCTGGATTTATACAATAATCTGTGAATAAGGCAAGATAATCTTATAGTAAAAACTGGAAATGCACTCAATTAATTGCATATTAAATCTACAGAAAAATGGGATAAACTAGTTACGATTAAGTTAATTTTGACTGATTTCTAAACTAGTTTTCAGTTTAAAGAATATTCCAGATTCTTATTTGTATCTTGAAGTAATGTCCATTTTTTCCAGTTTCCTTCTCTTTTTTCTTGGCATGATTGATTTGATTGACTCTTAATGGCCACATAAAAAAATTCTTTTCCCCAGTAGGATCTGTCCCCAACCTGATCTTTCAGGACTTCCAATGGTGCATCCATCACCCCTATAACTGAATCCATCCACCTTCTTTTGTCTTTCTCCTCTCTTCCCTTCCAACTTTTCTAGAATTACAGTCTTCTCCACAGAGCTAAGTATTCACATAATGTGCTTGAAGTAGGATAATTTGAGCCGAGACATTTGTGCTTCAAGTGACAACTCTGGTTGATTTTTTTTAATGATCCATTTATTTGTTTCCCAAACTATCCATGGTATTTACAAGAGTCTTTTCCAACACTAACATTCAAAAACAGCATATATTCTTTCTACTCTATTTCTTCAAATTCCAATTATCTGGAATTCAAGCAAAGGTATTCTATAGTAATTATTGAATTATTCTGATCTTTATAGGTATAGACACTTTGTGGCATCTGAATATCTTTTCTAAGGCCTTCAGGACTGCTCTACCAAGCGCTAGTCTGTCATATATTTCTTGATTGCTGGTTAATTTACTGTTGTTGGTTGACCTTAAAAGACAAGATATTTACCAGTTCAATATCTTCCTAGTCAATTCTGGTATGAAGAAAGCTGACATGCTAATCATTATTATGAGCAAACTATTAGGACTATTTTGTTTTCTTCTTTTATTCTTCTGACTATATCTAAATTCAGAATTATATTCACTCATTCTCTTATACTGGGAGTAGAAGTTTCTGCATGTGACTCTCAGCAGCTCCAGCTAGCATGCCCAAATATAAGAAATGAACTGTAGTTTGGTTGATCAGCTCTCTCTTATAATAGTTGTGACTGGAGTGAAAATTGTGATCTTGGGCCAAATTGTGAACAAATTGTACCTGTTATTCTTAATATTACACATAGTCACAGGATAGGCAATGGAGTGTAAATATGCATTGTAGCAACCAAGTGAAGATGTCCAGAGTCCCATCTATTGAATTATATGGATCAATTTTAGTATGTACATTTTAAGATTATGGATAAAGTGCACACAGGAGCAACATCGACCATGTAGGTGGAAGATTGTTGTTTTTTTTCAAAATCTCCCCCATACATATACTGTGATATTTATCAGATGTTAACATACATTCTTTTTACATTCTTATATATAAGATACTTTTAATGAAATAAATACATACACATGACTTTTGGTGTTGCTCGCCCATTTCCCCTTTCACTGCATCCACACTCCTTCTTCTCTACCTTCTTTCTCCCTTTCTTCTCTTTCTTCCCTCCTTCCCTCTTCTTCCTCTCCTCTTCTCTTTCCTTCACCACTCTCTCCTCCAACTTTCCTACTCCCTTCTCCCCTCCTTAACTCTTTTCTCTCTCCTCTCCTTTCGACCCTCTCATCCCTCTTCAGATACAATTCAGGGGTAATGTCTGAGCAACCCCTCTCTCCAAATTTCCCTATCTGTATTATATACAATAAGATTAATTTTCTCTTACATTAATACTTCTATTTATCTAACCTTCTCGGTATATACTTCTATAAATATTTATACAACCTCCAGTTATTCAATACTGTGTCGCCTGGGTCTCCCTCCTTATCTACTCCTTCTTCTTCCATCTAAATTGATGTTAACTATCTTTTAACCGTATTCTCTTTTCAGCCAGTCAAAAAAAGTTCCCCAGATTTCATAGTACTCTGACTCTGTCTTATCTTTAATTGTTAGTCTATTCATATCTGTCATTGTTAGTCTATTCATTTCTGCACATTCCAATATTTTCCCAATCACCTCTGGGGAGACTTTCAGTGCTTTCCAATTTTGTGCAAACACAATCCTGGCTGCCGTAATTATATGAATAATTAAATATGTTTTCTCTTTATTGTATTTCCCTGGTAGAATACCCAACAGGAATATTTCTGGTCTTAGTTCTATACATTGTTGTATCATCTTTTCTATCCATGTTCTAATTATATTCCAATAAGTTTTAGTTTCCACACATGTCCACCACATATGGTAGAAGGAACCTGGTATCTGATGACATTTCCAACATTTCATAGACCTGTCTTTAAACATTTTAACTAATCTTTCTGGAGACATGTGCCATCTGTAAAACATTTTGTACATATTTTCTTTATACGCAGTCACCATTGTCAATTTATAGTTTCTTTCCCATAGTTGCTGCCATCTATCTAATTCAATTGTATATCCAAAATTCCTTGTCCATTTTATCATTGTCTCTTTCACTTGTTCCTCCTCTAACTCCATATGTAGTAGATAACTATACATTTTTAAATCCATTTTTCTTCCGTTCCTATGAGTATTTCATCTAACTCTGTTGTCCCCAAATTGACACCATCTATTTTAATATCTTTTTCATATCTAGATTGTATTTGCGTTCTCATGTACCAATCCATTTTTATTCCTTGTTCCTCTAATTGTTGTTTGGTTTTCAACTCCCCCATATCTGTTAGTAAGTCTTTATATCTTATAAGTTTCCCATGTTAAACATATTGGGGTGTATTAGCGCCTCCATAGTTGAGAGCCAATTTGGAATCTTCAAATAGTGCTTTCTCTTTACTTTCTCCCAGACCACAAATAAAGAATTCCTTATATGGTGTCTCTGGAAATAGCTATGTATTCTGTTTTTTCCATACTATATGAAAGCATGCCATCCCAACTGTAAATCATGTCCCTCTAATGTCAATAATCTTGTATTTCTCAGTAAGATCCATTCTCTCATCCATGATAATGCTGCAGCCTGATAGTACAATTCCCAATTAGGTAGACCAAACCCACCTCTCAATCTTGTATCTTGTAACATTTTTAGATTAATCCTTGCCTTTTTTCCCTGCCAAATATATTTCAAGATTATTTTATTAAGCCCCTCAAAATATTTCCTATCTAATCTTATTGGTATTATTAAAAACAAAAACAATAATCGTGGTAATATATTCATTTTGATTATTGCAATCCTTCCCATTAATGATAGTTGTACATTTTTCCATTTAATTATTTTAATTATTATTTATTTAATTATTATTTATTTTATTTGGGTTTGTATGCCGCTCCTCTCCGGGGACTCGGAGCGGCTAACAACATATATATAACAGAAAATACAATATAAAAACCCAAACAAGATATCTAAAAACCAATAAAAAAAACACACACATTCAATGCAACAATCAACTACAATCATCCCCAGGCTTGCCGGCAAAGATGAGTTTTTAGGTTTTTCCGGAAGGCCGGGAGAGTTGGAGAAATGCGGACTTCAGGAGGCAGTTGGTTCCAGAGGGCGGGCGCCACAACAAAGAAAGCCCACCCCCTAGGGCCCGCCAGACGACATTGTTTCACTGACGGGACCCGGAGGAGGCCGACCCTGTGCGCTCTCACCAGTCATAGAGAAGTATGTGGCAGAAGGCGGTCCCGTAAGTATCCTGGTCCCATGCCATGAAGGGCTTTATAGGTAATAACCAACACCTTGAATTGGGCTCAGAGACCAATAGGCAACCAATGCAGCATGCAGAGAGTTGATGAAATGTGGGCACAATGAGGAAGGTCCACAACTGCTCGCGCAGCTGCATTTTGCACTAATTGTAGTCTCCGAACACTCTTCAAGGGTAGCCCCATGTAGAGAGTGTTGCAGTAGTCGATCCTCGAGGTGACAAGGGCATGTGTGACTGTGAGGAGCGACTCCCGATCCAAGTAAGGACGCAACTGGTGCACCAGGCGAACCTGGGCAAAAGCCCCCCTCGCCACTGCCGACAAATAATGATCCAATGTCAGCTGTGGATCGAGGAGGACACCCAACTTGCGAACCTTCTCTGAGGGGTTTATAGATTCACCCCCCAGGGTAATGGAAGGACAGATAGAAGTGTCCTTGGGAGGCATCACCCACAGCCACTCTGTCTTATCGGGGTTGAGCCTTAATCTGTTAACACCCATCCAAACCCTCACAGCCTCCAGACACCGGCACATCACCTCAACCGCTTCACTGATATGGCCAGGAGTGGAAATGTACAGCTGAGTATCGTCAGCGTACTGATGGTATCTCACTCCATGGCGGTGGATGATCTCACACAGTGGCTTCATGTAAATGTTAAAAATAGGGGGGAGAGAACCAACCCCTGAGGCACCCCACATGGGAGTAACCTAGAGGTGGACCTCTGGCCCCCCACAAACACCGACTGCGACCGACCAGTGAGATAGGAGGAGAACCACCGCAATACGGTGCCCCCCACTCCCAATCCCTCCAGCCGGTGCAGAAGGATACCGTGGTCAATGGTATCGAACGCCGCTGAGAGGTCAAGAAGCACCAGGATAGAGGACTGGCCTCCATCCATCCCGGGCCCGCCAGAGATCATCCACCAGTGCGACCAGAGCAGTTTCCGTGCTGTAGCTGGGCCTGAATTTATTCAAATCTACTTCAATTTGTCTTTTCAATTTATGATAATTATCCTCTTTTATTGTTGTGCATCTTGCTAAATATTTTACCTTTTTTACAATCTGTATATTTAATTTTCTCACCAGTTCTTTTTTTGTTTTGTTTTTCGGTAATATTTTTCATTAACATTTTGGTTTTATCTTTAATAATTTTCAACCCTGCTACCTCACCATATTTTTCTATTTGTTCTATTAATACAGGTCCTGTCTCTAATGGTTCCTCCAAAATAAATACTAAATTGTCTGCAAATGCTTGTAGCTTATACTCTTCCCTCTTAATTTTCATCCCTTTTATATCATTATTCTGTCTTATACGTCTATTTAATACTTCTAATGTCAGAACAAACAACAGTGGAGATAGGGGACATCCCTGTCTTGTTCCCTTCGTAATGTTGATCTTCTCAGTCATATCTCCATTTATGGCTGATTGCTTATTATAAATTGTTCTGATTACATTTATAAATTTCTCCCCAAAATCCATAGTCTGTAATTGGCTTATCATGAATTGCCAGTTCACATTGTCAAATGCCTTCTGTGCGTCCAGGAACACCAATGCCATCTGTTTCTCAAGGTGTGTTTCATAGTATTCTAATGCGTTCAATATAATTCGCATATTGTCTCTAATCTGTCTTTTGGGTAAGAAACCATTTTGATCCAATTGTATAAATTCATTTAAAAACTTTTTAAGTCTTTCCACCATTATTGATGCAAATATTTTGTAGTCCACATTTAGTAGGGAAATCGGCCTGTAGTCCTTTATTTTCTGTGCTTCCGTTTCTTCCTTTGGTATCAGAGCAATAAGAGCTTCGGACCACGAATCTGGTATCTTAGCTTCAGAAAGAAGTTCATTATAAAGTTCAAACATTACATTGCCTAGTACTTCCTGCAATGTCTTATATAGCTCTGCTGGTAGTCCATCCAGTCCTGGTGTTTTATCATTTTTTTTCTGTTGATTGCTTCTATTAATTCCATCATTGTTATTTCCCCTTCTAATAACTTTTTAAATTTCTCCGGCATTTTAGGTATCTCTGTTTCTTCCAAGAATTGTTTTATCCTATCATCTGAAACTGTTTGTTGTTTGTATAAGTTCTCTGTAATATTCCCAAATTATTTTTTTCTTTTCTTCATTTCGATGCTGTAAAATCCCCTCAGCATCTTCCAATCGTTTAATCCATCTCTTCTCTTTCTCCTTTTTAATTTTATATGTCAACCATCTCCCTGGTTTGTTTGCATGCTCAAAAAAGGTTTGCTTAGCTGCCTTTATTTTCATTGCCACTTCTTCATTTTCTAGTAAGTTCATTTTATGTTTGTTCAGTTCCATTAAATTTTTAATCTTTTTGTTTTGTGTATCTTTCTGTAATTCTTTCTCAAGTGTCTTATATTCTTCCTCCAGTTTTCCCTTATTTTGTCTTTTCTGTTTGTTCTTTTTCCCCAAATAAGTCATAGCAAGTCCTCTCATGTATGCTTTTACCGTATCCCAAACATTTTGAAGTGAAGTATCTTCTTTTTTGTTTTCCTTAAAGAAGAAAAGTACTTCTTTTTTCATATATTGCTGAAAATCCTTTTCATTCAATATAGTTTGGTTTAATGTCCATCTTGTTCTCTTTTTTTGTCCTTTCCATGTGATTGTAACTGGGTTGTGATCCGCCCATGTGCTTGTTTCTATTGCTATATTTTGTATATTTGTAAATAAATCTGTTGACATCCATGTCATATCAATTCTCGACCAGAACAGGTGTCTTTTAGAATAGAACATATATTGCTTCTTTTCCTGATATTTTTCTCTCCAAGCATCAAGTATATTTAATTCATCCACCATATTATAGAAGGATTTAGGAAGTGTTCTTCTTAGAGTTTTGTTGTTGTTGTTGTTGTTGTTGTATTATAATCCAGCTCAGGCTTTGCAATAGCATTAAAATCTCCAATCATACATATGCTTTCATATTCCAGTTCTATTATTTTTTTATGTAATTTTAGATAAAAATTCTCTTGATTTTCATTTGGAGCATAAATTGCTACCAATAATAATTTTTTACAGTTCATAATTACTTCCACCATTAAGATTCATCCTTCTTCATCTGAATATATCAATTTAGTTTGTATTGCTTTCTGAATATATAATGCCACACCTCTTTTATTCTGGTCCTCAAATGAGGTGTATAATTCTCCCAATTTTGAATATTCTAATAAATTTTTATGTTGTTTCCTAATATGAACTTCTTGTAAACAAATTATGTCCATTTTTAGTTTCCCCAGTTTATTTAGTGTTCTTTTCCTTTTTATGGTCGAGTTTAATCCATTTATATTTATCGAGATTGTTTTTATCTTTTCTTCCATGATTATTTATTTAAGGTTTTAGCTGATCTCATCATTCTCATCTCTCTTTGCTCTTTTGCCTCTTTTGCCCTTGCTCCTTCTACCAATGCCCTTTACTCCTGTTCTTTGCTATACTCACATTGTTTCTTTATCTGATCTCCTTGATGTCTAATTCCTCTTTCCCCTCTCAGTCTTTCTTCTTCTTGCTGTCCAAAGTAGTGATCATAAAAAAGCTCTGCTTTCTCTAATGTATCTAGTCTGTGTCTCTGTTCTTGCCAGTTTACCATTACTCCTTCTGGTATTAGCCATCTAAAATTTATCCCTTTTTCAATTAAGACTTTTGTCAAAAATTGATATCACTATCTCTCTTCCTTTATATTTTATTGTGACATTTCTCAGTTTCTGTAATATATCTGCCCTTAATGCTTTTTTAGTAAACCTTATATGGACCTCTCTAGGAAGCTTATTTCTCGTTGCATATTTAGTATGTATTCTAAATATCTCATCTATATCATTAATTATCTTTTCCTTGCTTTCCTCCAGTGCTTCTGGTAATATTTCCACCATCATGTCTGCTAAATTCTCTCCCTTTTCTTCTTCAACATTTTGGAATCTTAAGTAATAATCAGCTCTATCCATCTCTAGAGAGATAATTGTTTTTTCCTGGTTCCTATCTGTTAATGTCAGTCAATTGTCCATCTCCTCTATTCTCTTATCCATTAATTCAATTTTCCCTTCCACTTGTTGCAGTCTTTGTTCACTTTTCCCCATCAATTCTTTAACCTCTTTTAATTCCTCTTCTAATTTACCTAACCCTTGCTTGAAGTCTGTATGTAATGCCTGTATCATATTTTTCAGTTCCATATTAAATTTATCTTGTTGTATTGTAGAGTCCAGTGTTTTCTGCACCACCGCACTCTGTAGTGTTGAGGGGGCTGTTGTTAGGTGTGTTGTGGTCTTCTTCATCTTATCCAATGATTTATAATCCAAATGTCAGTGTGCTATTATAATCCCAATATGTTCCAAGAAAAGGAGGAAAGAAACAAAAATAGGAGAAAAATCCCACCTCAAAAGTCCAAGGGCAGGAAAAAGTACATTTTACACTTCTTTATTTCAGACTCTTCGTGCTTTAATCCGAAAAAAAGGAGAAGATCTAAAATAAAACCTCCATAAGGCAGTCCTCCGTTCTCCAAAACAAGAAACAGTTTCTGTGTTAAATGCAATTAATGTCTCACTTCTTATCAGTGAGCCCAGCAGATATTGTTCAAGGTCACTTAGTCTTCTGCTTTAGAAGAAGGAAGCTGAAGAAAAAGAAGCAACTCACTTAAAGGAAAAGGCAAACAATCTAGACTTCCAACAGTTATTTACTCTCAAATCAGTTCTATTAGTCCAATTTTTTTTCAGTAGGCTTTTTAAATTCCACAGTCTTCACATTGATTTATTGATTTATTGACTTCCGCATTTTTCGCCACTGAAATTCCAGAAGAGGAACAGGAGCAACTTAAGGGTCCACTCCCCCCCCTTTTCTCCACGGCTTCAAATTCTTCTTATTCCACCCCCAGCATTTCCAGCATTTAACAGTGAAAGTTTTCCTCCTTTTTACAATCTCTTGATCAGCTCACCCAGGCGATCTCCATTTTTACTTTCTGATTCTTGGAAGCAAACGCCAGCTTGTGACAGCTCACAATCGCTGTCTGTCAGCTGCTGGTCTGGGAAGCTTCCGTTCGGCTCTCCAGGAGATTGCGATCCCTCCTGTGCTGCCAAAGTATCCTTCCCTTCTTCACTGTCCCTACAGGACAGCTCTGGTCTGTCTAGGACTAGGCAGACCTCCCCAAACAGCTGAAAAGCGATGATTCTTAGGGAACCCCCAAGGAATACGTGGTGCCGCCAAAACGTTCACTCCTCCTCCAAAGATGTAGGTGGAAGATTGTTTGAATGGGTCCAATTGGAGCTAGTGCCTCCTTATTCAACAGTTTGCTACCTGTCTTAAAGAAATAGTTGTACATTCCTTTTTTTGAATAAATTCTTACTGTTGCCCAATCATTCTTTCATACAGGAAGTTTTTAGAGTTATGGTGACAATTCAGAGACTTTTGAAGAAAGTTGATTTTATCATCTATTTCAATTAGCATTTAAACCAAAATTTTTATAACGAAGTAGTCTTACTCATGCTGATGGAGAGCACTAGCAATAGTACTTAGACTTATATACCGCTTCATAGTGATTTACAGCACTCTCTGGGTGGCATGTCAGCATATTGTCCCCAACAATCTGGGTCCTCATTTTACCAATCTCAGAAGGATGGAAGGCTGAGTTAATCTTGAGTCCCATCAGGATCGAACTTCAGGCATTGGGTAGAGGTTTCCTGCAATACTGCATTCTAATCACTGCACTATCACGACGGGATCTGTTGTTAATCTATTAACCACCTCCACTGTGATGCTCCCCCATTGGAGCCCCAAGCTAACTGGCAAGTCTTTAGGCTCTTACAGTAGGTCAGGAGGATTGAAGTTGACCTCACTCCAGGGCGCTAGATATTCCAGAGTGCAGGTGCAATGGAAAGGAAGGCCCTTCTCCTGGACTCCATTGGCCCGAATAATCAGGCCAGCGGGGCCTGCAGCATGCCTCCTGTGCCAGCACGAGTGTGGTGGGCCAATCCGAGTGGGATGAGATGGACCCTCATGTAGCCTGTAGCCTGGACCCCTGCTGAGAAGGGCTTTAAAAGTGATTATCAATACCTTGGTTGCAGAAATTTCTGTGTATAACTTTGATTATTCTTGATCCAGTTTCATCACTATTGTACATTCACAAATGGCTTCTCAGGCTTGGAATTCCTTCCAGATAGATATCATTTGGCCACCGTAGTTCAACAGCTGAGAGCCTCACTGTAGTAACATCTCAAATATTTGACATGCAGCAAAATTTTGACAGCGACTTAAAATCTTGTTGGGGCAAGCTTATCTGATCTGTTTTACTTGCTTTCTTTATTGGATGATATTTCATGATGTTTTGATTTTTGTATAATTTTAATCATACTCTACATACTAACCTGATCTTTAGAACAAAACAATGGTTTAAAAATACACATGGGAGAAAATTTGGGTGAGAAATGTAGAATTTACGAAAGCGCAACACTTAAGGGAAAACTTCTACAAGATGTTCTATAGGTGGCACCTAGACCCGAAAAAACTATCATACATCTATCCAGACACCCAGCCTAAATGTTGGAGGTGTGGTAACGGGGAGGCTACATATTTCCATATTTGGTGGACATGTAGAAAAATTAAAGCCTTCTGGAGGAAGATATGGTGGACACTCCAAACTATTTTCAAAAAGTGTATTGAATTTCTACCTCAGGTCTTCTTGTTAGGGATCACAAAAGATTGCACTACCTCAGAGACAAACTTATTTTTGAACTTGATCACAGCAGCCAGATTGTTGGTGGGACAATACTGGAAGAATCCAGAAATACCACCTATAGAAGAGTGGACTTTGAAAGTAATAAATTTGGCGGAAATGGCGAAAATATCGGCATATTTGAAAGATCGCTCAAATGAACAATATTTGACTGACTGGAAACAGTGGATATACTATATACAAGAGAAACACCAGTCAAATAAAATGTATCTGGCGTATAGTTGAGGCTTGACGAGAGGAGTGAGGAATGTTTGCCAAAACAGACGTTTACAAAAACTAATACCTAATGTTGTATGTTATGTTCTATGATGAGTGCTTCTTAATATGATCTTACGTTTAATGTTGATAACTTTAACATTGAAAAAGCGGATTTAATTTCTACCTCAGGTTATTGAACTTCTACCTCAGGATCTTTTGTTAGGGAGTATAAAAGATTGCACTATTACAGAGACGAATTTAACTCTGAAGCGCGAATGAACTATATGTGATAGACTAGAAACAGTAGATAGACCAGACATAAGAGAAACACCAATCAAATAAAACGTATCAGGTGTATAGTTGAGGCTTGACGTGAGGAGTGAAAAAAGCTTATCAAGCCAGACGTTTACAAGGACTAATACCTCATGCTGTATTTTTAGGTTTTATGAGGATTGCTTCTTAATATGATTTTATGTTTAATGCTGACTGCTTTAATATTGGAAAAGCGTACTGAATTTCTACCTCAGGTTACTGAACTTCTACCTCAGGATCTTTTGCTGGGGATCATAAAAGACAAAATGTAACAGGCGTATAGTTGAGGCTCGACGTGAGGAGTGAAGAATGTTTACCAAGTCAGACGTTTACAAAGAGTAATACTTAGTGTTGTATTTCAGGTTCTATAATGATTGCTTCTTAATGTGATCTTGTGTTTGGTGTTGATTGTTTTAATAAAAAAAAAGAATGAAAACATAAAACCTGTATTAAAATATCCTTTATCTTCAATTACTTACCTCTTCATTATCAGGGCCTACATATGACAAGATTGGAGTTGGGTAAAGAATTAATCAAATATTATAGCAAAATGCTTTAGCACTGACTTTGTTGGGTGACTCCATGATCTTAAACAACTTTTTTTTTACCTTCTATACATGTTGTAAATATTCTGTATGATCCATTTGTATTCATGTATAAAACATAAATCTTTGGAAGACAAAGTATTTACTGAGTGGTTTGCAATAAATAGCTTGCAAAGCAGTAGTGATACAGACTATGAGCTTCTACTGGCATTGTTGTTGTTGGAGAAATTGTTGGGGAAACAGTTTCATGGCTGGCTCACCAAATTTGGGCAAATACTCTTTCATATTCTGCAATAAAGCCTCTTCAGCCATGTTCAACCTCATTTACATTTGTTTATCACAAATATGCTAAACATTCTGACAGATACAATTTTAGGAAAGCAAAGGAGGAAATTCATGGAAAACATATTTAAATTTTTAAAACTAGTGATTTTGCTCAGATTTGTATGCAGCTAATCAAGAACCAGAAATATCATGCTAAATTGACATTTTACCTGACTTTTTGCATGATTCAAAAAAAATAAGTACTATATACATAATTTACAACACAGACAAGCTTGTCAATATAAGAAAGATCACATCTGGACCTCATCAAAGTCCAATTCTAGTTTAGCTTTCTGTATCCCACAGTACCATACAGAAGACTTTGGGGATCCAGAACAGTTCAGAAACATCTACAAATCCAGTAGTTTTGTCAGAAGGATGAAATGAGCATTGCAATGTCACAACCCAAGTTCCGCCCCCATGCACATGCATGATATAGCATGATACACATACAAAAGAGATGGAACTGGTATCTTGATATAGTTTTATTATTTCCCTTCCCATCCCAACTAAAAGTTTTCCAGTTAATTCTAATTCTATTAGACTGCATATGTAATCTATTTTAAAGCTGCCTATATTGATAAAAATTGCTATATTTTGTGATAAAGAATTCTATAATCTAACTGTGCATTGCATAGATAAATACCTTCTTTTTATATCTTGAATGTGTTATTAAAGGTTTTTGGCATTAAATGCTAGCAATTCAGTTCCATTTCACTGCAACTAACACCTGGCCTTTTACAGAGCTACATCTTATTCCAAAATGTTCCCCAAGGCCTAACAAATCTAAACTCCTCTCAATCCTGCCGTGAAATTCATGCATTGAGACTCCTGTACCAGAAACCGCACAAGCTCACAAATATGGCCCCCTTATTTGATTTGAGCAATTCAACAGACTCAAAGTTTTCTGAATATGCAGATTATTAGTATATAATTCATATGTGACCCAGGAACTGAGAGAGATCTCTCCAAACTGGATTAATCTAGTGAGAGGCATACTAAATCTACCTATAGAGAGAAAGGACAAATAATATGCCTGTCGGAATAAATATCTCAGCTAACTGCAAACATATTCCAGAAATATTTCCTGGCTGTGACAAATGAAGCAAAACATTATATCTGTAATTTAGAGATACATTTATAATATTTTATATTTCATATTTTGTATTTTTATCTCTTGTTTTTACCAAAATGTAATGTGAATGTGCCATATAATAAATACTAGTTAAATTGAACCTCGTCCTAAAACTTACTAAAATTCATCACACAAAAATGTATATTTTTTTTCTTTTTTCTTTTGAAAATATTTATTGGTTTTTTAATTTTTAAGAAAAAGTACTCAGAACATACCGTGGTGTTTTGGTAATCAGACATTCCAAAGTAAAAACATAAACAAACAACTCAACTCAATACATTCACTGTCTCCTCTCTATTTCCCTCAAATAACATAATACGTTTAAAATATTCAATTTCTAAATTAAATTTTTATTACTACTAAACCTGTTTTAAAACTTTATCAGTTTACAATTACCAAAATAAAATTTAACTTTAAATTAACAAGTTATCAATTCAGGTATCCCTTCCAAATATATTCTAGTTCTTAATTTCTCTCATCCCTCCTTTTATCACCAATCTCATTTATTTCTTCTTCCATTACACAATAGCTATCTTAGTTAAAAAATGTTAAACCTTAATTCACTTCAATTCATTACAGAAACTTCAAATTTCATCCAATTGATTGTCATACCTTATCACATCTATGTTATTGTACAAAAAAAATCATCTAAGTTAAAACACTCCATTAATTATTAAAACCATCCCAATCTAAAAAATCAACATTTTTTCAATTCCAATACATAATTTTCATCAAAATGAATCTGTTATTCCAAAAAGTATTCTTAATCTATTTAAAATATCTTTTCTAAAAAAACACCCTCATATATATATGTTTATATTTTTTCTTGCTTCTAACTCTAAATCAGCGGTTCTCAACCTGTGGGTCGCGACCCCATTTGGGGTCGAACGACCATTTCACGGGGGTCGCCAAACACCGCAGTCTGCCAGTTTTTTGGGTTGGCCATTTTTTTTGGTCGGCCATTTTTTCCCCTTTGTCATGCGGGGCGCCGCGCATGTACGATGCAGGCCCGCCATTTTTTTTGGGTCGGCCTTTTTTTTGGGTCGGCCATTTTTTCCCCTTTGCCATGCGGGCCGTCGCGCCGCGCATGCGCGATGCGGACCCCCCATTTTTTTTGGTCGGCCATTTTCTTTTCTTTTTTTTTTGGTCAGACATTTTTCTTGGGTCGGCCATTTTTTTCTCCCTTTGCCATGCGGGCTGTTGCGCCGCGCATGTGCGATGCGGGTCCGCCATTTTTTTTGGTCGGCCATTTTTTTTGGTCGGCCATTTTTTCCCCTTTGCGATGTGGGCTGCCGCGCATGCGCGATGCGCCCCGTCGTGCCACACATGCATGATGCACCCTGGGGTCGCACCGCACTTGCGCAGCACGGGCCGGGGTCGAGCCCCGGAAAAGGTTGAGAACCGCTGCTCTAAATCATAATCTTTAAAACAAACCATAAATCAAACATTGCCTTTAAATCCATTACACTTTTTAAATTTCTCTTTTCAGTCTAATTCTGGCTTTTTTCCTGTGCCAAGAAGGTTTCCATAGGGACACCTCCCTTTCAGCCAGTAGATCTGTCTTTGTTGCTTGCAGTAAGTAGCCTTTGCAATAATAACAATCCCATCCTCTGCATTAGACATCTATTTCTCTCCTCCTTGAAGGGTTGTTGCTTTGTAGTTTGAAGTCTCAGTCTTTGCTTCTTCAGTTCCTCTAAGTTGCAGATGGAAGGTTTGTAAGCTAGAATAAGTTCCTCTTTTATCTCTGTTAATTCCTCTTCTAGTATGTTTTGATTTATACCATAGTCAGATGTAGTCTGGACATCCATTTGAACATTTGAAGTGAAATTTCTGTATCTTAGTTCTGTAGTAAACTTTTTCATTGTAGCACATATTTCTGCAGTAGCCTCATAGATCTTTTCCAATATAAGTGTACAGTTTAATTGTGACTGAGGTTTCTCCATTTTCATAGTGATTAAAAAGAGTCTCTTTTTTCTTTTTTCTTTTTTTTTGTGGAGGCTATATTTGATATAATTTAAGCAACATCCACCCCCACAGTTCCCACAGCTGCCCAGCTTATCTTTTCTCTTCAAAAGTGTTTTGAAGGTCAGATCTGTTCCATCTTCACACCAAGTAACCAGATGTTGCAGTTTTAAATTTTTGCCACTAGATGTCCTCAGTAAATTAAAAAAGGTCTTTTCCAGAAACCATTTCCTTTTTTTTCTATTTTTTAAAGTATAATGTGACAAAGAAATAATCTTCCAGTATAGGATAATAATACAGTTCTTAGAAAGAGAGGAAAAGAAAAAAAATTCCTGTACCCCCAAAAATATAAAAGTAAAATATAGTCTTTAAAATTTTGTTCTATTTTTATAGAACACCTTTCTTCCCAAAGAATGTAGAAACTGTCTTTTCAAGCCAGGGAAATAATTCCAACAAGGTTCTTTCAGGTACCAAAAACAAAGTAGAATAGAGAGAATAGCAAAGCAAAGTCTCACCGGATTCACCACGGGGGTTCTTACAGCTTATATGTTCTTCAACTTGCGGTTTGAAGCATCAGGGTAATCAGCCATTTTACTGGCCAATCTTCTTTTCTGTTGGCCCTCAGAGATAGCTCAGACCGCTAAAGGAGCCGCTGCTCCTCAGCAGCCGAGCAGAGCCTCCTTGACAGAAGTTGCACCCTCCAGGGCGACTTTGGACCCGCATAAGGGTCTGCCGGCGGAGGGAAAGCTAGCCGACAAGGAGACAAGTCTCTATGTGCGACTAGAGATGCCGCGAACTGGAATCGGAAGTAAAAAAAATGTATATTTTCTAAAGAGTTTTTAAACTTGTCTGCTCAATATTGCCATCAAATATAATAAAATCATCACTCCAAATCTGCTGTGTTATGATCCTATCTTTTTTTTATGAAAGGGCATAACTGCCTTTGATTCCAACCCATTTTTGTCAAAATTTTCTCCAATCATCATTTGGCTTATATTCATAGTGCCTTCCAAGATGAGATTGATACATAGCTTCTCTTAAGGTCTTTAACTTTTTCTCCAAATTATCCCAAAAGAAAGACCAATCCAGAAAGTGCTGCTACAGACAAAGAAACTATATGCCATAGAAAACTTACTATTCTATAAGAGAGAGCCCTACTATGGTAGCTGTCTTTGAGCTCCACATTCTTCACTTGAATGATCTCTTGTTGATTTGGAGATATTTTCTTGGCTGTTTTGTTTAATCTAGGATCTAAAGGCGTAAGAACACTTTGTCACAATGAAGTCTCCAAATGCTAAACATTAAGACTGCAAGAAAAAGAATGCAAATGACCAGCTGTCTGCAAAGAATATAAATCCTTCCATTCCCCACTATCCATTCAGAACTGAAGAAGCTTCTTGGATGAGAAGCAAAATGTCTTCAAAGAGAAAAAAGAAAGTCCAGTTGCCTCATAAAAAAGCATCTTTGGGACAACCATGACTTGGATGACTGAGAATCTGCATAGATAGACTGCAATTAAAGTATTTCTTCCCACACATGGGTCTTGTATAGTCTACAATTTTACTATAATTTTCATATTAGCACCGCATCATACAATATTTACTGCAAATTATCCGGATTTCAGGCAACGATATGGCATAATTTGTATACTGAAGTAAATTCAGCATTCACATTCTCAGCAAACACACCTCTAATGTCACCTCTAAGCATCCCTTATACATTGATCTATAAACAACCAAGGGAGAATCAGATATCTTTGTTTTATGTACTCAGTGTTGAAGCACTTGCTAATTGCTAAGTTTATTCTTTATTCTTAAGTATGATTTATATCTTATACTGCTTTTACCAAATTTAGCAATTAACTTTTAACTCCAAATTTTTGGCAAAAATAATTCATAATTGAAGCCTTTTCAGTTTATCATATGCGTTCACGAAATCTTTAATTTTTTTCCTCTCAGGATCCCTTCCCACTTTTAAAAATAATGGATGATATCAAAGTAGCTTTTGTTTGAATGGTTTTTATATATCAATACTGACCATATTCAAATGCAAATTGATGCATTTACTATATTGCCACTGCCGCTTGAGACAATTGTTTGATGGGATTTTAATAATTGTATTATTTTTCAACATGGGCTGGCAAATAGTTTCAAAGATCCTGAGAGGGTCTTGGGGAATCCCCAGGAATCTTAGGACCATATTTTAACAGATGCTGCTCTAAATCAACAAATATATAGTAATCTTTCTCATATTTCTCAGTGACTTGCTGGAGAGTGAAAGTCCAGTCTGTACTGGCATAAAGCATAATTTCATAATTTTACTCATTATCATAGGATCCAATCTGGGACCAAAGGTTTTGTTTTCCAAGCTTTCAAGCTCATGCTGGAGCCCATCTTCAGGGAACTTCTCTCTATCATATTGTGTGCTGTTCTGTGTATGGTATTTATAGTGCCTGTTGTAAGTGGCTTTTTAGATGTTGCCTGGGGTGTGTTGATGTCTGGCTTTTAAGTCATTAGCTGCTGTTTACTTGTGCTACCCAGTCCTCATTTCTAAGTACTTGATAGGCTACTTGACTGTTGATTGACAAGGGGCCTGTTTCCCAGACTTCAATCACTTCCTTGGCTGTTTTTGTGCCTGCTCATCCAACAATGTTAGTAGCTGCAAAATTGAATGTGTGTCCCTTGCTCATTGCACAAAACTGAAAATTAACTACTTTCATACTGAAACCATGTATCTGCTACATGTTTATCTCTTTGCATTTCAAAAGACTGAAAACTCAAAAGCCTAATATTACCCATGACCTTTTCTATTGACAAATCATAGAACAATAGCATTTGCTACCATATTTAAGTCTTTGTTTATTAATCTTTCTTAATTTCATCTTGAACAGACTTACTAAATTATCATATATTTAGAGGCAATACATATAAACATGTCAGGCTGATTATTTACCTAGATTTTCAATTTTTAGGATTAGATTCTTTGGGCTCCCATTTAATAGAGTTTTTTTTTAAATTATTACTAAGTCAACATAATAGGATTATCTTTGTTAAGACAGTGAGTCCTTTATAATCACATGATTACAAAAATTGTAATTTAAAGAGAAACGGCAATTGATATAACACAATAATAACAACTACAAATTCTATTAAGCACTTAGTAAGGCATTTTATGGTTTTCATGTCACTCAAGCTTATAAGTAATGAAGGCTTTTCAGCTTTCCTGCCTAGAAGATCTAAACGTTAATTATGATTAAATTCTGTTTAATTGACAGGAGTAGAAAAAACATTCTTTCAATTGGGAATAGAAAGTCTTCATATCCTATCACTCAAAGGATAGGCTAATTTTTTAAATTCCATTAACACTCTGGTGGTAGACTATATTAAACAGCATTTAAAAAAACCTTCACTTTGTGTTTATGTATTTATTTATATTTATTACACTTCTTAACCATCTATCTCCCCCTCCCTCTTTCCTTCCTCTTTCCCTCCTTCCTTCCTTCTTTCTCTCCCTCCTTCCCTCTTTCCACAATAACTTCACATGCCTGTTTTTCCACAATGAGGAAGATAGGTAGAGACTAGAACTTTTAATCTAGTCTTCAATCTTACCTTTTTAGCAAAAAGTTGTAGGAATGTAACTCCAAAGGTACCTGGAAGAAACACATTATCTAGATTCTTCCCAGTTGCACACACCCGATTTAAAAAGACATTGATAAACTAAAGCAAGTCTAGAGAATGGCTACCAAGATAGTGAAAAACCTGAAAGCCAAGACCCATTTAATAACAATTAAAAGATCTAGCTATGTTTTGGTGGCAGAAGAGAAAACTGAAAAGGGACATGGAAGCTATCTTCAAATTATCTGAAGGGCAATCACATTGTAGAGGGTTCAAACTTACTCTCACTTTTTCCGAGGGAAAGACTAAGACAAATAGGATGAAACTTAAGAATGTAGATAAAAACTACATATTAGGAAGAACTCCTTGATAGTAAAAGTTGTCAATCAGTGGTATAACTTACCACATGGAGTGGTTTCTTCCCTTTCATGGGAGGTTTTCAATAAAGATTGGATAATCATCTATCAAGGATGATGTACTGAATCCTGCAAGGTATAGAGGATTGAACATAATCTTTTATCGCATTTCTAACTCTATGATTCTGGATGGCTTCTGTTGGGCTGGAAATGGGAGTGGTGCATATGTCCTAGCCCTCCCCAAGATTACCGTCTACATCATTCTGGATCAGTTTAAGGGTTGAGAGTGGGGAGAACAATGTTATGAAGGTTCTGCTCCCTCCTCCAAGATCAGTTCCAATCAGTTTTGGAGGCCTCTGTTTGGGGAGATCTTAAGGCTCAAGTTTCTCTTTGCTACATAGCTATGTAAGATTATTCATGATACTCAGTTATGTACCTTTATCCCAAGATCTCCAAGTAATGCCACTAAGGTTCTTTCCCACCCCCCTGGAAGGTCTAACTATTTGGATGTAAAATAAATAATAACATAAAATAAACACACTGCAGTACTGAAAGATTGTAGGGTTTAAGGAGGTCCTGAATGGAAACTTTCGACCATTAATTCTGAATAGGGTAGCACTTTCCCAGACTGAGCTGGTACACAGGTTGGGGGTCCTCCTGAATTCAAGGCTCCTGCTTCAGGAGCATTTGACATTTGTGACCAGGAATAGCTTTGCACAAACCTACCTTGTGAATCAGATGTGCCCAGACAATGTTTCAGATACAAAGCAAATAATTTGATTAACCCATCCAAAGTGTCTGCCAAAAAAGAAATAATGCATTTCTTTTTCTCTTTATTATCCATATTTCTTCCTCATTTTTACCTATTTCATGCAAACTCCAACCTCCTCCCATCTGCCTCTTCTACACATTTGTGTGTCCACTGCCACACTGTTATGTGTGTATCAGACCCAAAGTTGGATTATTTTTTCCCAGTAGGGCACCAAGGGGAATTGACCTTATTTCCTTATAGGTGCAGTAAAATGGATTTAAGAGAGGATTTTGTAGTTAGGTTAAGGTCAATCATGATGCAACATGTATTGTACTTGCAAGCTTATTTAACAACAGATGAGGATACGTGCACTCTTGATTACTATCATTTCCTGAACCTAAGCAAATGAAGGATAAATCAGGTTGGTAGCACTGGAGGGGTGTCTGTGTTTGTCCACAATCAAATCAAACAATAGGAATGTATTGCACATAATAGCCTTCCACTATTACACTATAAACAAACACATGTATGGAATTACAGTACATTGTTGACAAGGAATTAACATGATACAACTTTATAATGTATTATTTTGTTCCAATGTTGTCAACAGTATTCAGATAAGGAAGTAAAATATAGCAGTCATGTGACAATGCTACTTAAAATAGTTTTTTTCTAGCCTGTTGGCCTATAGAGAGTTGAACTTCAGCCCCCAGAATTCCCAACCAAGGCAGAGTAATTCACTAAGTTGACATCACAGCTCAGACCTAGATGAAAATAATCCTTTACGTTTTAAAAGGCATGCATAAGCAGATTTTTTTTATTTAATTATACAATACAATTGCATTTTATTTCACAAAGCAAATAAAAATCCTCTTTTCTCAGCATATTTAGACAGCAAGTTTAAAGATGATATTTGGTTCTGGTTTAGTAACAAAATTACCATTGTTACATTTTTCTTTTGTTAATATCTGAAAACATATACATATACACCATAATCAAAATGTATTCTATGACATAGTAATATGTAGGAACACACAGAGTAGCTTGTGATGTTATGCCATGCTATATGTTAATGCAATTAATATTTAGTTTATTTCTAAAACTCAAAGGAGTAATGAGATAATATGTATTTACAAAGGATTGTCAGCATTCTATGGAAACTTGAATAGTAAGTCAGAAGAGAAATTTCCCCAATAGTTTAGGAAATTAGTGCAGTGTATACAGACCACAAACAAGGCAGTCCATCCATTAATAAACAGAAAGAACAAATTATTGCTAGGCTAGTGTTCTTTTCTATTCAGCTGCAGTCTGACTGACACTCTGCATGCCTCCATTGGGTGCCAATGACAAATGTTCATTTGAAATCTTTCTTCTGCTTTTTACTGCCCTTCGTACAGCTGTCAAGGGGATAGCTGAATTGAAAAAATGTCATCTCCTCCAAACTCTAAAATGAAACTGAGTTGTCTCAGAAAGCCTATCTAATGGCATCTTAGCCAAAAGCTTGAATTATTAAGGAATATTCTAGTATAATAGTAGGCACACCAGCCTGCTTTTCTTTTCTGTAGATTAGATGTAGCTCTCTTGAGAGGTACAGGAGGAACAAAGAGGTCATTTACAGACCATGAGAAAACTGAACAGTGCAGCAGAACGATCCCATTTGCATGGAGACAAAGCATTGGAAACCTTTGTTTCAGGCAAGATGGGACCACACTAATAGAACTGACAAGGACTAAGAATCATGACAATGCTTGGCAGAATATTCTACTTTCATGATAGTTCTGCTGATTACCAATTCTGCACATTTATAACAATATTAGTAATCATAGAAACTGAAAATTAAATTATGAACCAACAACTAGTCATTAAAGAATGCCAGAGTTTGGTCCCTTCCCGTTAAAAGTTCTATACTGTTTAATACACTATATTATTTTCAGTGGATTTAATTCTAGCAGTATAATTAGAGCAAATAGATACATTTTTAATTTAGTTTCTCTAGTCAACTACACACAAACAAACAAATAGCATTTAGATAAGAAGAATAGCAAGGACTCAGCAAATTCTTTTCAATGGTCTGATTTACCCCCTAATGCTAATCTGTGGTTTGTTTGCAATTTGTGTGCTTTACCATTACAGTTTAATGCTATCTGTGAATCAGGTCTCTGTGACTTGTTTAAAGAGCCATGTTAAAATAATCTTGGTTTAGTGTATCGAATGTATTGCACTCAGCCACGGATTTAAGTACCATTAACAAGAAGATGTTAATATAATGTAACTAAAGGACACAAAAGATTCAGTTACTGAACTCCTATTACTATTAGTTAGTTTATGTATATTTTTAAGTGATATATACATGGAAATAATCAACTGGAATATGTGTCCCTATAATTAAAGTCCATTATCTTTTGCTTAGCCTTCTGAGATAACAGTGGTCAAGGTTTTCTTCTCCTTAATATCTTTTCAGGTATTTGAGGGGTATCATATCCCCCTCAGTCTTCCTTTCTCAAGGCTTAATGTTCCCACTAGGTCTGTGGATGCACAAAAGCCTCTTTCAACCCTTGGGGCTTTTATTTTTTATATATAAATATTTTCTTAATGTTCTAGTTTTACAATCATAAGTACTTAATAAACAACGTGTTGTCCTGGGTCCATTAGTAATTCAGTGGTACATATTAACTTCTTCAATCTAACTCCAATATTACACCATCTAATGCAGTGGTTCTCAACCTTTCTGAGGTTGAGACCCCACTTGCCCCGCCCATGTGCGCTGCGACCCCAACCCGGGGGCGCGCGCGTATGCGCGCGTGCGCAAAAAAAAATTTAAAATTTTTTTTTTAAAAATAAAAAAACCAAAAACAAAATGGCGGCCGCGACGGGTGGATCTGCGCATGCGCGGATCGGCCCGTCGCACGCGCCATGCATGCGCGCATCCGCCCGTCGCGGGCCGCCATTTTGTTTTTATTTTATTTTATTTTATTTTTATTTTTTTTAATTTTTTTAAATTTTTTTTCCAGCGCGACGGGCGGATCTGAGCGTGCGCGGTGCGCGCGCGCCAAAAAAAATTAAAAAAAAATTTAAAAAATTTAAAAAAAATAAAAAAAATAAAAAAAATAAAAATAAAAAAAACAAAATGGCGGCCGGCGGTGCCCGGCGACTCCCGCGAAATGGTCTCACAACCCCAAATGGGGTCGCGACCCCAAGGTTGAGAACCACTGATCTAATGCTTCCTCTCTTCTTCTGGTAGTACACATTTTCCCACATTAGGCAAATACAATTCTTATTGTTAATACATATACAATTGAATATCGATATCTTTGTTACATTTTCCTAATAATATCAATAATATCGGTTTAAAATATCTTTTCTACTCAAAATATATCTTAACTGCATTTGCACTTAATATCCATTTGTTCAATTAATATCCTGTTTTTCCCACTTTTTTATTTTAATTTCCCATCAGTGTTCAAAATGTCTCTATCGCTTATAATTTTTCATAATAAGTGATATTTGGGTAACCAAAAGCTTCCCTTATTCAAACCTTCTTAGCATTTTCATATTTCCCTTCTCATACCAAAATATAATATTCTAGTTACAAATCCTATCTTTCTAGTTATAATAATACTTCTATTTCTAACAATTATCTGTTCTCAGCCATGTTCAAACATCTGATTAATAGTATAATATCCCATCTAATAATAATATCCCTCTATTTTCTTCAGTCTTACTCTAGCTTTCTTCCTTTGCCAACTAATTTCCAAGTCAATGCATTTGAATCAAGTAGTTGTTCCTCTATTTTTGTGTATATTGTTTGGAATAAGAAAGACAATTTGATTAAAGTATTTTTGGAAGGACGCTCAGCCCACTGATATTCATTAAACAGCCTCCCTCCTTCTCCAATTTCCCACAGTTCTCCTAACAGCTCTATCTTCCATTCAATCAGCTCTTCTTTCTTATCCTCAAGCGTGTTCTGAGATCTTGACAAGTAAGATATCTTTCCCATTTCCGATATTATCGCTATGTCTTCTAATTCTTCATTTGTCTGAGTCTGTTGCTAGTTCCTTCTTTGTAGTCATTTTCTGAGTTTGTAGATTTAGATTTAAAAAATTGTTCTTTTATCTCCTTTGTGTTATTTTTAGTCTCATCATGAGCTAAGGCAATTGTCTCTTGTATTGATTTTAACATAGAATTTCTTTCTGAAATTCATCAACATTTTCTAATTGGTATATCAAGCTGGGGACTTTGAGGACAGGTGTTAGGGATGGTTTTTTACCATTTGAAGCTAAGTATGGAACATCCATTTTGTTTTTGTATGTAGTCTTTATAGTCCAATCTATTTAGGGATTTAAAAAGTTTCAATCAATTGTCATTTGAACTCCAAATTATCCAGCCGGCCTATCAGTCCATCCTTAAGTCTCCCCTCAGCAAATATAAGTAAAGTTTGAATTTTTCAAATTGTTCTGTTCAATGAAAAACATATCCTTTCTGTCCAGAGATAAAAGAGCAATTAAAAATTGTTTATCAGTCAAAGCTTTATGATCCAAAGTATTCCATCAGCTCAATCAATAATGCATGTTTCTTCTGTAGGAAAATAGCTCCATGACACAACTCTAAAAGTCAGTTAGTATTTATATTCGTAGTCTAGGCAGGCCAGTTTCAAAATAGTTTACTGTCTCTGCCACACAAATAAGCAGCCCAAGAGGTTTTTTCCTCCTTTTCCCAGCAGCAGTCTTCAAAAGTGAAAGTTTCTGAAAACAACAAGTGTCTTATCTTCCAGCCAAGTTTCCTTTAGGCATAATAAATTGTAGTGCAGTAGTTCACCACTAGAAGTTGTTGATGCCATCCTTCCAGCTTTTTATATCCAACTTATATTACAACAGGGGTATCAAACTGCTGGCCCATGGGCCGGACGCATCATCCGGAAGCCACGCCCACACCATTGCCGGAAATGGCAAAACTGTCCCGATATGTTGCGCAACGTTACATGACGTCGCGACTTTGACGTCTGTATTACAAGCTTTTTAAGTCTTTTTAAAAAAAAATTTCAGAAGCACTTTTAGTCCCCAAATTTCAAAGTTATATATGTGTACTAATTCCAAATTAATCTTGTAATTTTTTGTTTTCCCCCAAGCAATTAATTTGCCACTTTCCTTTTCCTGTTGAATGAGGTGGAAATTCCCCTTCCCTCTCTCATCGGGGAGGATTCTTTGCTTTGGGTGATTTTTTCACCAGGAAAAAGTCTTAAAATCATAAAGAGAGAATAGGGTCTCACCCAGTTCCATCCACTTTGCTCGAAAGTTCCTGGTTAATGCTTATTTTCTTCGGCTGTCAGCAGCTTCTGAATGGCCACATGAATGTAGTCAATTTTTTCCCTGCCAGTTTGGAGGGCTTCCATGGATCAAATGGAAGGACTGCCGCACTCCCACAATCAACGAGGGTCCCCTCATTCTCCATCGCCTCTATGGGGTGACTTTTGACCCTTTTTAGGGTCCCCAGCAGGCCAAAATCGAATGAGGACGACAGAGCCCCATTTTCCTGCACCCATCACACTGTGACGTCACACCAGAAGTGAACTCTTGGGACTTTTAGAAGAGGCTCAGAAGAGATCTTCTGAAGGAATACAGTTTTTTTAACTTTTAAACATGAGGAACCATGAAGTTTTGTGAATCAGTTTCTAGTGATTGCTTGACATAGCCCTTCATGAAAGGAAAAGCTTCTTCAATCTCTTTTTAACAGGACTTGAAATCAGGAGTCTGATAGCACTTTTTCTGACTAACAAATTTTACTAAAAGGCATACGCATCTAATGAAGTGAGCTGCAGTTCACAGAAGCATTTGTTAGCCAGAAAAGGCACTACTAACTTCCTCCTGATTTTTCCCCACCCCAGTTTAATAAGGCTCTTCTCCCAGAATTTTGTACACTTCATATCCAATACCCCTCATCATTTTTGTTGCACTTCTCTGAATCTGTTATATCTGTGTCCTCCTTAAATGTGATGCCCAGAACTAGATACAATATTCAACACAACAGTTTGAACAATACAGGTTAAAGAGCTTCTATTATTTACCACAATGTAATAAAATTGTTGATTTTCTTATAAAAATATAGTTTGTGATTATTACACAAATGTCCGAAAAGACTCTGTGAGGTCCAGAATGTGATATTCTGAACTTGATCACAGCAGCAAGATTATTGGTGGGACAATACTGGAAGAATCCAGAAATACCGCCTATGGAAGAATGGACTTTGAAAGTAACAAATTTGGCAGAAATGGCGAAAATATCAGCATACTTGAAGGATCGCTCCAATGAACAATATTTGACAGACTGGAAACAGTGGATAGACTATATACAAGAGAAACACCAATCAAACAAAATGTATCTGGCGTTTAGTTGAGGCTCGACATGAGGAGGGAAGAATGTTTACCAAATCAAACGTTTACAAAAACTAACACCTAATGTTGTATGTTTATGTTCTATGACGAATGCCTCTTAATATGATCTTATGCTTAATGTTGTTTGCTTTAATATTGATAAAGCGGATTGAATTTCTCCCTCAGGTTATGAAACTTCTACCTCAGGATCTCTGGTTAGGGACTATAAAAGATTGCACTATTACTGAGACGAAGTTAACTCAGAAGCGCGAATGAACAATATGTGATAGACTAGATATAGTAGATAGACCATATATAAGATTTACCTCAGGTTATTAAACTTCTACCTCAGGATTTTTGGTTAGGGATCATAAAAGATTGTACTAATACTGAGATGAATAATATGTGATAGACTAGAAACAGTGGATAGACTATAGAAAAGAGAAACACCAATCAAATAAAGTGTAACAGGCGTATAGTTGAGGCTTGATGTGAGGAGTGAAAAATGTTTACCAAACCAGACGTTTACAAAGATTAATACTTAGTGTTGTATATCAGGTGCTATGATGATTGATGCATACTATGATTTTATGTTCAATGTTGATTGTTTTAATAAAAGAATTTTTTATAAAAAAAAAAAAAGAAGAACAGGCTCATTCTGCCAATTGCCAACTGTTCGATTTTCATCAGCTCAAGATTGACTCAGCCTTCCGTTCTTCCAAGGTTGTAAATGAGAACCCAGATTGTTGGGGGCAATATGCTGAATCTGTAAACTGCTTAGAGAGAGCTGTAAAGCACTGTGAAGGGGTATATAATTGCTATTGCTAAGTGTTATTGATAATTATGTCATCTGTTACTACGCATTATGTATGATGTTCCCAAATTACTATTTAAACTATATATAATTCGTTTAATCTAAACTGGCAAAAACTGAATTTGCCAGATTTCAAACTTTTCGCAGATCAGATCTTTGTTGGGCTATTGTCAGGGCCTTATCAGAGACAGACTCTCAAGAAATGAGACTGTGTGAAGTGATTCCCCTGAGTCCTCCACACTAATTCAGCTAAGGCAGCCAAAGTCAGTCTCCTGTTTGAATCACTAATGCAGCTCTCTAGCTCAAATTAACAAATGGCAACACTGAATTATCAGAGCTAAAATCCTCACTTGCAAGAGAGAGAACCTTGAGAAACAATGACCTAGAATGCCTGGGCAATGCCTATGCAGTGAATGCAGGCTTAATGGACATTAGCTGAGTTTAAGAATGGGATAATGACAATCTCTAAGTTAAAGCCCTTGGTATAGCTCGCTGTTGGGAGCAATATCTACAGTGTGTGAAGCTTGTTATCAAGTAACCACTTGTAGCTTGAATTCAGTTTATTAAATAGATTCTTCTTTGTCTGGATTATGACAATTTTCTTGTGTTTTACCCTTTGGAACCTCAGCTACAGCTTAGACTGTTTTGGCTTTAGATTTTTGGACAAATTATTCTTATCTACCTGTACAGTACGCATGTCTCACTGACAGGGAACAACCCTTCTGGGAATTAGACCTTTCACCATGTAAATACTCTTTTGCTGCAAACCTTGGAACAGGGCATCTATGGGGAATTCAGTGAATCAGTTGGTATCATCTAGACTGGATGGTTTCAGCAATGAATGTGTAAGAAAGCTTGTTGTATATAAGAAAAGGTGGTGTTTTTATGCCTATATCTAGTTTTCTTTATAACATCTCTGTACAGTATATCTGGACAAATGCTACAGAGAATTGAATTATTGCACAAGTGCACCAATTTCTTGCCAAAACTATTGGCAAAGTCTGTGAGGTTTTTACATCTTGTCTGTATTTTATAAGATGCGTAGTAGATTGTGATTTCAATGTGACTTTGCTATTTTTAGCTACTTAATTCTATTTATATTTATTTTAACAAGATAAATTTGGGGCATGGATCAAATCCATCAAGAGTATACTCCAGATTTGTTTTTTAAAACGATGATTTGTTTTAAATACAGCTAATAAATACAGCTTAGAAACTTCTTTCTTGAAGCAGTTCAGGTTAACACCTACCATGTGAAGCATTCTTCACTTCAAGATTATCACTGAAAAGAAATCAGTTACAAGGAATCATGAAAATTTATATAGAGAAATGCAGGAGCATGGTGGCTCATGTGGTTAGGACACTGGGCTGACAATCAGCAGCCTCGTGTTCGAGACCCAGTTGGGGCCGCAGGATGGGGTGTGCTCTAGCTCCTGCCAACCCAGCAGTTCAAAAGAGAGTAACCACAAGTAGTTGAATACCACTTTGGTGGGCAACTTAACAGGGACATGAAAGGAGCCCCCAACAGGGTATCCCCTGGGCAATGGTAATGTCACTGTTCAATCCATTCAACCCAGAAGCACTCCAGAAACAAACGTAGTAGTAATATATAGAGAAATATATTTATACCCAGTTTTCAGGTTTATGGTTAAGCATGAGTTATATGTACACTGACATACATAGTTCTATGTACAACTAGATATGCAAAACTATTATTGAAACTTTAAAATCACTTTCTCCTTTAAAATTTAAAAGATGCCAATGGATCCACATGTTCAAGCCAATGTGACTTGCTCAGGTTCAGAGTCTGAGCAGTTTGTTGGCTAGTGGAATAGATTTTAGAATCTCCCAACAGTAATAGCTGCTGGGCTTGTTTGCTTTTTCGCCCCTCTCTATTCTACATATTACACTTTCCTTGAACTCTGAAGACTAACCTGCTCAATATGTCTTTTGTTAATCTACCAATCTTGTTTCCCAGCACTGCTGCCCTGGAAAAAGTCCCTGGCTTCTAAGAGCAGCATCATTAAGAGAGGGTGGCATAATCATAGTTATTATAAAGCACTTAGCAATGTTCAGTTGGTTCTTTCAATAGCCAAGCATGCAAGAGTCTGTCATTTTACATACAGATACTTTGTTCAAAAGAGACCACTGTAGGCTTGTTATTGTTAAGAGGTCTGAACAGAGAAAAAAAATGAAGGAAAAAAATTTACAAAATATTTTTCTCTTATATTAGCATTACTATTTTTCATGTATATGGTATATTTGTGTCACATAAGAAAGCAATTAAAAACAGTCTAGAGCAGGGGTATCAAACTGCCAGCCCGCAGGCCGGATGCGTCACGTGGAAGCTGCGCCCACCCCATTGCCGGCAATGGCAAAACAGTCCCAATACGTTGTGCGATGTCACGTGACGTCACGAGTTTGACATGTCTGGTTTAGAGAAACAAAGTCTTACCGCCCCAGCATCCTCCAATATAGTGCATTTATCACAAACTCATATTTGTCAAAATTCTTTTCTTTATGATATGAAAGAACATGGGTGAAAATGATTTGTTCCCATTAGGAATTTGAGCAAATAGGACACCTTAGTTATTGGATAGACAATAACTAACCATATCTGAAGTTACAGATTGCAATAGATGCAATAGCTGTACATCTTCAGGATACCAGTAATGGGTTGCTCCCACGCTTTCCTATCAGCATTATTTTTTTAAAAAGTGAGATCTCCAAGGATAATTTTCAAAATTTGAGAAGTTAGTATTCAGAACAAGGGGTGGAGTCAAAGCCAAGGAGTATTTCCAACCCTCTCTCTCAATAAGAAATCATAATCAAGGCTATCTAAAGCTACCCAAAGACCCTGGATTAACAGGGCCAGACCTCCTCATCTCTGTCCTGGATCATCCATCAGAGTGATCAATAACATCTCAGTGCCAAATTTGGATTTAAAAAGGCCAGACTAGAAAGGATTGAGACAAACTATTTCATCTAAGAGCTCCTATAAAAGTGTCATGGCTGTCTCCAACAACTAATTGAGAGTTATTAAAACCATTCAAGTCTAAAAATAGTTTCTTGATTTATAGCCTCAGCAGCATCTTATTTAAGAAATAGGGACCTGAGATGTTATTCGCCAAACAGAATCTTTGAAGGTCCTTGAAAGCTAAGGAAAAACTAACAGGCAAGTAATGGTTCAGAACAGATCCAATAACATTATTCACTTCTTCAGGAGAGAAACAACAATATTAATGTTATTATACAGTACACTGGAGCAACTTATAGTATTGAAATCAAATCTGACAGGAATTTGTATAATTTTATCCATGGTTAAACTACTCAAAATCCACAAATTAAACTTGTTTGAAGGACCATACCAACTGTTCAAAGAATCATCGGGGAATGGGTTATTCTTTGCAGCTGTAATATGTCTTCTATACTTCCATGTGTCCATCTGGATTTGCCCTAACTTGCATTTAAACTGCATATCCTCAAGAGGCTGTCTGCATATTATAAAGGAGAAAGGGCAGAAAAGCATAAAAACCACTTTATCAAGAACCAGTATACATAATTATTCCAAGTCTGAACTAAATCACTAACAGGACAGTCAGCAAAGGTCAAGAACTTTGCAAAGTCTCAATGTACTCTGCAAATAAACAATGAGAATTAGGCAGATACTTCTAGTTATTTTCTCCCCATTGTGCTAGACCAGAAAACTTTCTTTTCCACAAAACATTCTTATAATTAACCTCTCTCATACGTAATTGCTAGCAACTTTCCAAACTGCCATTGACAGGATTGTTGTATTTTGTTTTGTTTTGTTTTTTGCTGCAATAAATCTCATAACTACATCCATATTTTTCAAAGTTTTCTAATCCTCTTGATCATGTTACTGGCTTACATACTCCTTGTCCTTGTTATAACTCTGTTGTAGATGTTCTTGCTTTTTTGTCCCCATATACATTATTTAATTTTCCAGGAATTGGTAATCAGATGGAAAATGGCTGCAGGCCAAAAAAAGAAAAAGGCTCAGTCAATTGAAGTATCATTCAAAAATAATAATCATGAGCAATGTGCTATTATCTCCAGAACTGTATTGTTTTCTTAATATCATATCATTATCAAAGGAATAAATTCTATAATACTTCAGAATTTACAGCCATCATAATCTTACATTATTTCAATAATTCATTCCCTTCACATGCAGTTCCATTTCTTCTCAGATTCTCAGTAATACTGTGGTTGCTTAAAATTGGGAGCTCATTTTTATGAATGTCAGCTCAATCTGGAATCATTAGCTTTTATTGGCATCAGTTCTTCTGGAATTGACTATAGTACAAATAGGATGACCAATGTTTTCTTTTACATGAATAGAGAACAGGGCATTGTGGGAGGGAGAAAACTTCCATCCTTTCCCTCTTCTTCATTGAAGCCAACAGTGACTCAGACGCCTCCCCCTCTAAGCTGGTGATTCAGACCCCTCTCTTCTCCAACTTTTTCCATTCCAGCCAACTGCAATTAGTTGCAATCAAGGGCTAGGAAAGTGAGAGGTAGAAAGGAGAAATAAGCTGCCTTGCATCTCTTGTGTTCATATTCTTTCAAGGCAATCAATAGTAAGATTATCAGGAACAGAACTTGTGACAAAATGTGAAAACGCAAAACTGAATTGTGCGGTGATAAAAAAAAATCAAACAAAATATAACTTCACAACAAGCAAACCTAGAATCCACGACAGAAGGATGTCACTGAAAATGAAAGTGATATCCAAATTAAAGTCTATATTTTGTCAATATGGATTTTAGGTTAAGGCTACCAGATCTATGTTTTGATGTGACCTACTCCCCAAATTTGATAGCCCTAATTAATTTTGATGCATATTAATTCAGGGCCTTAATAGGTGAAAGACATCTAACTGACCTCATTGGCCTTGAAAATGCTAAACAAGTTAGATCAGATTAGTATTTGGATGTGAGAGCTCTAGAACAGCGGTTCTCAACCTGTGGGTCGCGACCCCATTTGGGGTCAAACGACCATTTCACGGGGGTCGCCAAACAATGCAGTCCGCCATTTTTTCCTTTTCCTTAGCTGTGCTATGCCATTTTTCCCCTTTTCCTTAGCTGTGCTACTCCCTCTTATTCTATTGGCTTTTGAAAGCCAATAGAATAGACTCTTTTGAATAGAGTCTAATTCTATTGGCATTCAAAAGCCAATAGGAATTGTCCAGGCTGTCTCTGCCCTGCTGAGCCCGGCAAAAGTCCCAGTCTGCAAACGGTGCTGCAAGTTGTCTGCAGCGAAGGCAAGCGGTCCGGAACTTTCCACCCCTCCCTGCTGAGCAACTACTAAAAATGTAAGTAAAAGAGGGCCAGGGGTGGGAGGTGGGAGGCCGGCGGGCGCAGGGAGGGCAGGTGGTGCACGTGGGGCCCGGCAGGTGCCTTACCTCCCTTGGGCTGGGCCAGCTGGTGGCCCAGCCGGTGGTCGCCCTGCGCTATCGCTGCTGGTTGCCGCAGCCGCCCAGGAGTGCCTGGGCCTGCCTGCCGCCACCCCGAACAGGTGGCAGCGAAGGTAAGGCTAGCGGGGCAGCGGCGGGCACAGGGAGTTTTTGGCACGCGTGGGGCCCGGTGGGTGGCTTACCTCCCTTGGGCTGGGCCAGCTGGTAGCCCAGCCCGTGGTCGCCCTGCGCCGTCGCTGCCGCAGCCGCCCAGGAGTGCCTGAGCCTGCCTGCCGCCATCCCGAACGGGCGGCGGCCTACGCCTCGGCTGGCGCAGGGGGCAGCATCGTGCATGCACAGCGCAGGAGGTAGCACCGCGAATATGCGGTGCTTGACAGATCGGGGGTCCCAACCTAAAAAAGGTTGAGAACCGCTGCTCTAGAATATTAAACTTTGAAGTAAAAATAAAATTTCAAAAGGAGATAACAATAAGCTGATCTTTCTTCACTAAGTAGTATTTTGGATACTAGACCACCAATTCACTTTCATTCCCTTTAAACACAGTAGGCAGATGATCCAGGACCACAAACCCGTAATGTAAGTATTATCTGAAAGAAAATAGATAGCTTTAAAAATATCTACACTATATACTTATATATATTGATTGATTGCTTAAGTGCCATCAAGTCAATATAGACTCTTAGCCACAACACAGGTCAATTTTCTCCAGGAAAACCTTCAGGATTTCCAAAGAACAGTACACCAATCACTACTGTAATTAAGTCCATCCATTTTGTTGCTGGTTGTCCTCTTTCCTTCTATCTCTTCCAACATCAGAGCCTTCTCCAGAGACCTAGGTCTTCATAAAATAAAAAGTTCAAAGTAAGATAATTTCAGCATGATCGTTTGTGCCTCAAGTGAGAACTCTGGATTTATTTGTATGATGCAGTGGTAGGTCCTTGGGAGAACAGATTAAAAGATGCTGCTGGTCAGATAAGAGGGAGCACAGCCCACAGTGCCATAATGGTTAGAGCAAGAGACTCATGTAAGAAGCCTCCCTAAGTTGTTGCACAGTAAACCTGACAGCAGGAGAACTGTACTTTCAGACTTGAAAGGTTTATAATAAGTTAAATTATATGGCCAGGTTTCCTGTCTGGACTACCTAGTAATGCTGACATCAGATAATCCAATTGTTTCCTTGGCTATTCTCAGGAATCTTCATCAACCTCAAACTTCAAAAATATTAATCTCTATCCTACTACTTCAAAGTCCAAATTTCACTTCTATAGAGTGACACAGGAAAACTTACAGACAACACACATTTATACTCTACATCAGTGGTTCTCAACCTTTCTGAGGTTGAGACCCCACTTGCCCCCCCATGCGCGCCACGACCCCAAACTGGGGGCGCATGCGTGTGCGCGCGTGTGCAAAAAAAATTAAAAAATGTTAAAAAAAAAATGGCGGCCGCGACAGGCGGATCTGTGCATGCGCGGATCGGCCCGTCGCACGCGCCATGCATGCACGTATCCGCCCATCACGGGCCGCCATTTTGTTTTTTTTAATTTTTTTAAAAAAATTTAAAAAAATAAGAAAAACAAAATGGCGGCCGCGACGGGCGGATCTGCGCATGCGCGGATCGGCCCGTCGCATGCGCCACGCATGCGCACATCCGCCCGTCGCGGGCCGCCATTTTGTTTTTTTATTTTTTATTTTAAAAAATTTAAAAAAAAATGGCGGCCGCAACGGGCGGATCTGCACTTGCGCGGATTGGCCTGTCGCATGTGCCGCGTATGCACGGATCCGCCCGTTGCGGTCCGCCATTTTGTTTTTATTTTATTTTATTTTATTTTTTTTAATTTTTTTTTCCGGCGCGACGGGCGGATCTGAGCGTGCGCGGTGCGCACGCGCCAAAAAATAAAAAAAATTAAAAATTTTTTTAAAAAATTTAAAAAAACAAAAACAAAAAAACAAAATGGCGGCCGGCGGTGCCCGGCGACCCCCAAGGTTGAGAACCACTGCTCTACATGAAGAATATTTAATCCTACATCGAACCAAGTTTAGATAGGTTTTATTTTGCAGAGAAATCTACTGCTTGGAAAGGGGGTGAGAACGGACCATATAATGGAATTCCTATTATAGTTTTAATCCATGCATCCCATATAATACAAACCAACTTGGTATAGTAGTTAAAATGCTGGACTAGAGCTAGGGAAGCTAGGCTCTAGATGCATCTTCAGCAATGGAAGTTCACTGCAAGATTTCAACAGCCAATCTTGTTTAGCACAACCGATCACATAGGATTGTTAGGAAAAAAATTTGTAGGAAGGTGTGCAGTCTACAGTGCCTTGATTTCCTGGAGAAAAGATGCAATATAAAGCTAATAAATTATATTCTATTTTGTAAGAAGTCAATGACTAATCTGAAGATTCATTTTTGCCAGTTAAGAATGGAAAGCCCATTTTTTACAACCCCACCATATCAGCAATCATTATACCACAGCTGTTACTGGCTATAATGTGCACGATCCAATTGCTATAATGTGCACGATCCTATACTATCTGCAGCAAATGAAAAAAAAAAAAGGAGTTGAGAAAATGAGCACTAAACAAAGGAGCATTCATTCCTAAAGTGATCTTGACAATTCCACTGCTACCCTATCACTATCTTGCAAATCATTTGTAAATCTGCAGCAGGCACAAACACCATGATGGATTTCATTCACAGCTCCAGAATCCTGGATCTGGAGAGCGATACTTTAACCACATAGGCTGTCAAACTGAGCACAAAGCTATGGAGACACATATCATGGCTAAATAAGAATCTTCCTTTAAGGACAGATTGTCCTCTGCATTAACAACATAATGCAAAATCACTTCTTAATCTGTTGCCGTTTAAAGTTGGTGTTTCTTTTTTCCCTGTGACTGAACAAATACCTTGTTTTGTATTTTTCAGATTTGGAACTATTGGATTGTTCATTCCTAAAGTGATTAACTGTTAACATTACCAGCATTCCAGGCACCAGAAAACTTTTCATTGTTAACTCTTAACAGAAATCAAACCTGTGACATAGATACAGTTCCTGACAAACCTCTTTCCTTCTCTGCCGGAGCCTTAGCCACTGAACCACTCAAGGATCCCAGCCACATGGCTGAATATTGAAGGGATCCTATAGAAATTATGCTACGGTAAGTGAGAAAGACTTGCATGTAAGAAATCTTGAGCATCTCCTGGCTACTGATTGTCAGCAAAAAGAGCTTGTAAGGAATGCATGAACCCACCCACCAAGTATGACTCAGAAACATTAGCCTCTCTCAAGTAAATGTGTCATATTTACTGTGTGATGTTTTGCATTCCAACCTGGATCTCTCCACCGTATTCAAATGACATTACTTATACAAATTTCTTTTTCAACATTAAGATTACTTTGGGAGGAAAAGAGCTTTTTAAGAAGCCACCCAGTCATCATCTCAAATCGTAAGATGTGTGGCAAATACATTCAATAACAATAATTTTAAAAAGCACCAAATATGGACAAAGCCAAACTGTAACAATTTTTTCAGTTTGCAATGACAATAGTTTATAGTCGTAAAAATTTCTGCAGCAGCAGGTACTAATGAGATATTATTGTTATGGTAATGTTTTGGACCACTTTACCTGCAAAGGAAATCAACCTTGCTATGGGGAGAGATTGGAGCTGGGTATATAACTTGAAATAAATGCAGGAGGTATGTGGGGAAAAAGCAACTAATCAGTTTGGTTATCTGAGAACAGTCCCTAAATGTCTATTTATTCTGCAAATTTATTCAGACCTCTGGGTTTAATATATTATATGATATAGACTGTTACTCTCTGAAGATAAATGATTAAAGCTTTTTTTTTTTTTGCAATCTTCAATTATCTTAGCAAATTACCCATGCACAGTGAGAAGCACCAGGGAATATTTACACTTCTGGTTTTAGCACCAACACTTTCTTTGAACTGAAAAAAAAATGTACATTTTAAGCAGCAAAAATATTTGTTAAGATAATATTCTAGGGTTTTCCCTTCTTTCAACAGCTTTTTAATGTAGTCATTCAGGGTGGTTCTTATGACATCATCTACCCTTTCTATGTAGAATAATGACTTCTACTGCCTGCCAAGAGGTTTGAAATTACCTGTGAAATACATTTCCCTAGGCAGAGGCTGAAGAAGCATGTAAATTACCCAATGTAATGGACTCTGGATTCTCTCTTTTTCAGTCACACATACTCACACAAATTACATACATTCCAAAAAAATCATAGGAACTATGCTATGAGAATTCTGAGGATTTGTTGTGTGATAATACTGTTGCTAATTTTCCCAGGACGATCCTAATTCTCATATATAATCACAACCTCTTAAAAAGATAAAGGTAAAATAATACATTAATGTGCAAAAAGAGATTACACATTTTAAAAACTATGCTCCTTGGAGGGTAAGAAATACAGGCACAATTTTCATAAGAAACAAGAAGTCAAATATTCAATTATTGATGCTTCAGTTTACCTAGTTAATTTACAAAATCTGAATATTCAATTTATAAGGTTGCCTAACTCCATCACAACTCTAGCTGATGTGCAGTATTAAAATAGTACGGAAGAACAACAAATACAAACAAATTGTGGGTTTTTTTTAATCTAATAAGTCACCCAGAGTCGTTTGTGTGTGCCTTTGGTATAATAAGTAGGGAGAAAGAAATGCTGCCAGGCTTCCAAAATTCTGTTATTATATATTGTAACAATAAACTCTTGAGCTGTCTGTTTCTGACATATCTTCTCATGGGCCACAATTCAGATTCACAATCTTGAGTCCAACTTTGGTAACATTCCTCCATCTGAACCTATGGATTGTCAGCCTCAAGCCATGATTCATCTGAAGAGGCTAGCAACCACAAGCAACTCCTGATCAGCTGAAGCAGTCAGATGACAAGGAACAATCCCCAAGCCCCAGATCTCAATGCATGCAACAGCAAGCAAAGCAAAGTTATTCAGTGAGGCTTCTAAATAACAAAGAGAGAGGCCTGAGAACTTGAAATCATCTGCCTAGGGAGTGAGATTTATGTAATTGCTTTGCCGTCAGCCTTTCTTTTTTGGAAACAACTATTTGGAACTCGTCTCATTCCTGTGTTTTCTTGCACTTGAATCTTTAGCTGTTGACTACCTGATCAGGCTTTATGTCTCCTGGAATGAATTTGGCCATGTTATTATGGCTGCCTGAACTTCAAACACACTTATTCAGGCAAGCATTCTTTGAACAGATTTTGATTTACAATCTTGTGTACTGTTAACTATTTCATTGTAGTAAATAGTTCAACTCTTTAGCAATTGTGTCTACATGTTTATCTCCAATCTTAGGCAGAGCCTAGCTTACCTTTGAGGTCTGATAACAATCCTGAATTCATCACCATTCTCAATTTAGAGAGGGCTCAAACCTTGTCTTTGATCATGGAAATGGTATCAGATTCTCAAGTCACTTCAGTGCCTGTTGAATAACATGCTAGACATTGTTACAGCATCAACAGCAAGTGGAGATATAAATATAAAACCTGTACAATGCCATGGGACAACTAACACAAACTTTGGGACCAGCCAGGAGTAGAACAACAACTTGCAATCCAACCATTTTTCTATGCTCTCATGGGACATTGCCAAAGAAGTTTGGTGGACCTCTGGATCAATTTTTGACTCTGACACTGTTGTGTCCTGAGCCTGCAAAAGCAGACTCGGGACATTGCAACGGTCCCGGGCTTTGCAAAAGCTGCCCGGGACCAGACTGAGTGGTGCTGGCCTTGCGCACAGGTGCGAGGTGCGAAAGCCATCTGTTTTTCGTTACTTTTGCCCGGGTCTCTGAGCAGTTAAGAGGCCTGCGAGCCTGGCTGAGAGTTGTTGTTGTTGGATAAGGAGTTGTTAACAATAAAGACTGTTGGTGCAAGGTGAGCCTTCATCACTCTTCATTGATCTCAGGACTTAACACTGGTGACGAGGATGGGATGATTTACGAGCGGAAAAAAAGGAAGCTGTAAATACTCAACTTGAAATCCTGAAGAGGGGAAGTCGGCATTGGAATCAGCATCTCAAGCCTGCCAGTACAGCATTGCTGGAGGATGAGCTCGGCTGAAAGACCCTTTCCCCCCCCCCATAAGAAGTGTAGAGGAGTGAGAGGGAAGATTTTAACTGCAGAATGGCGAAGATTGGTCGCATTTCTGAGTTTGATATCTCCCACCCAGAAAAATGGGACTCTTATGTTGCAATCTGGCAGTCCCAGCACCTCTAGAGTCAGTAACTTACACTGATTTGAAGAAACTACTCAAGGAACATTTCCAGCCAAAAATGTCTATGATTGCATGAAGACATACATTTGAGCAAAGGGACCAGAGGCCAGGTGAATCTGCTAAAGACTTTATTGCACCTTTAAGGAGAGCAGTCAGACCATGTGAGTTCAAGGATCTAGAGGAAAGGCTGCATGACCGTTTTGTGTGCAGATTAAGGAACAGAGACTTGTAGCAAAAGCTTTTTGCTAGAGAAGATGTCTCTTTCCAAGATGCACCGAGAGAGGTGACAGCTGAAGAAGCAGCAGGTGGAGCTGTGAAGACTCTACGGCCCACCAGGAGCCCTCCAGAGGCAGCTACCATCCATCAGGAGGACGTCCACGAAGAGGCAGAAGCGGATCCTGAAGAAGAGGTGAATAGACTTTACCAGCCAGCTGGAAGGAGGCAGAAGGAGCGTCAGGACCACCAGAAGATTCAACCACATGAAGAATTGCGTCTGAAAGGTACCAGGGTCCCCAGCCAAAATAGAGTGGGTTTTTGTCCATCACGTAGGAGTGTACTAAGGACAGGCACACACAAACCACTTAAGAAGAAGCTGTCTCTGAAAGTAAGGCTGCAAGGGATTCCTTTAGTCATGGAGCTGGACACTGGGTCTGCTCTATCCATTATTTCTATCAGTACATTCAAAAAGATTTGTAGCAGCAGTGGCATTTGAGCCAAGCTTAAGCCATCCAATATAGTCCTCACGGATTTTCAAAATTCTAAGGTGTGTGTTAAGGGGGAGGCCACCCTTAATGTATAGTACAAGGATTTTGATGGTCCTTTAGATGTGTTGATTGTAGGGGGAGAACGAACAAGTCTTATTGGACTCGATTGGTTCGAGGCTCTGGGAATCCAGATTACAGGGCTGCATTATTTGCAAACGTCAAGCCTTGCAGAAGTCTGCAATGAACTTGTGTTTAGTTCAGAGCTGGGATCCTACAAGGGGCCTCCAGTTTCACTAAAGTTAGACCCAAAGGTCACGCCCATCAGGATTAAGCCTAGGAGGGCACCTTTCACCCTCAAGGGCAAGATTGATGCTGAGCTGGACAAATTGCTCCAGCAAGGCATTCTTCAACCTGTAGATTCAAGCCCATGGGAAACCCCCATAGTAACGCCTCTAAAGGCTAATGTGGATATACGTATATGTGCAAACTACAAGTGCACAATAAACAAGGCCCTACAATAGCACGCTTATCCAGTTCCTGTGGTAAGCCATATTCTGGCATCCCTAAAAGGGGGCCGCAGATTTGCAAAGTTTGACCTGGCACAGGCCTATCAACAGCTACCTGTTGATGAGGCAGCTGCAGAGGCACAAACCATTGTGACTCACAGAGGGGCATTCAAAGTCAAGAGACTGCAATTTGGGGTAAATGTAGCCCCTGGCATATTCCAAAGCATTATGGAGAGCACACTACGAGGCATTCCTGGGGTCTGCCGTTATTTTGATGATGTCCTCATTGCTGGGGAGTCATCCCAAAACTTGGCTGAGAGATTAAGGGCTGTCTTGCTTCATTTTCGAAAAGCAGGCCTTAAACTCAAAAAGGAAAAATGCAAGATAGGAGTCAATTCCACTGACTTCCTAGGATTCAGAATAGATGCTCAAGGAATTCACCCTGCGGAATCAAAATTACAAGCAATTCAGAAGGCCCCAATTCCTAAGTCCAAGAGTGAATTACAAGCATTCTTGGGCCTGTTAAATTTTTATCACGCATTCCTACCTCACAAGGCTGCTGTGGCAGAGCCATTACACAGGCTCTTGGACAAACAGGCTCCTTGGCAGTGGACTAAAGTCCCTGACAAGAGCTTCAATGAGGTTAAAGCCTTGCTCACATCTAATGCTGTTTTGGCTCATTTCAATGAGCAATTGCCTGTTTGCATCGCCTGCGATGCATCTCCTTACAGGGTTGGGGCTGTACTCAGTCATCTGATGGCTGATGGGACTCAGGTCCCTGTGGCCTACTATTCCAGGACTCTGTCTGCTGCAGAGCAAAATTACGCTCAGATTGACAGAGAGGCTTTGGCCATAGTGGCTGGCATTAAGAAATTTCATGGTTTTTTTTTTAATATAAAATTCTTTTATTAAAACAATCAACATTGGACATAAAAGCATATTGTGCAGCAATCATCATGGCACCTGATATACAATACTAAGTGTTAGTCATTGAAAACCTCTGATTTAGTAAGCCTTTTTCCACCCTTCGCGTCTAGCCTCAACTATACTCCTGTTACACTTTGTTTGATTGGTGTTTCTCTTATCTGGTTCCATATTAATGTGATCAACATTAAACCAAAGATCCTATTGCTAAACAATCATCCTAGGATATAGCATACAACATTAGGTATTAATCTTTGTAAACATCTGTTTTAGTAAACGTTCTTTCCTCCTCCCTTCCCCCTTCAAGTATACTCCGAGTACCTTTTGTTTGGTTGGTGTTTCTCTTATATATGGTCTAACTACTGTGTCTAGTCTATTGCATATTGTTCGTTTGCGCTTCTGAATTGACTTCGTCCCATTACTAGTGCAATCTTTTATAGTCCCTAGTCAGAGATCCTGAAGTAAAAGTTTCATACGGCCGCCAATTCACTGTCTATACTGATCATAAGCCTCTTTTGGACTTGTTTACTACTGCCAAACAAACCCCACATATCATTTCTCCTCGTATGCTGCGATGGTCCATTTTCCTGTCAGCATATGATTTCACACTAATTCACAAACCAGGGAAGCAAATGGGTCACGCAGATGGCCTGCGTAGATTGGTCCTACAATAATTGGAGCCTGATCCTGCTCCAGCCATCCACATACTGTCCATCCAGGAGTTACCAGAGTCTCCCCTCAATGCCAGGGATGTGGCTGCAGAAACTGCCACTGATCACACGCTTACACGCATGCTGACATGGGTGATGTCAGGATGGCCTGACAAGTGCCCAGATGCTGAATTCCAAAGCTTCTGGAAAAAGAAGCATGAGTTGTCTACTTTCAAAGGATGTCTGTTATGGGGCAGCAGGGTAGTGATTCCAGCCTCATTAAGGTCTAGAATCTTGACCTCCTTACATGAGGGACATCCTGGTATTGTTAGAATGAAGGCACTTGCACGCAGCCATCTTTGGTGGCCTGGACTTGATAAGGCCATCGAGGCTCAGGTGCACGGGTGCCAACGTGCCAACAGTCCCGCCCTGAAATGCCTCAGGCCCCAGTACATAGGTGGGAGGAAACTCAAACCCCATGGTCTAGGGTGCATATAGATTACGCTGGGCCCTTTCAGGGGCAATTCTTCCTGGTTGTTGTTGATAGCCATTCCAAGTGGCTAGAGGTTGTTCCTGTTTCCTCCACTACTACCGCCAGAACCATCCAGGTGTTGCAAGGAATTTTTGCTGTACACGGCCTTCCAGATATTCTTGTTTGAGACAATGGTCCTCAATTTACATCTTCCGAGTTCCAGGGTTTCCTCCAAGCCAACATGATCCGGCATGCAACTTCAGCTCCCTTCCACCCTTCCTCCAACGGAATGGCTGAGAGAATGGTGCGCATCACCAAGGATGCACTCAGGAGACTGACTTATGGTAACTGGCATCACAGGTTAGCAGATTTCCTTCTTGCACACCGCACCACACCATGCACTGCCACCGGGAAGAGTCCTGCTGAACTGCGCTGGGTTCGCTGCCTCATCACAAAACTGGACAGGCTGCACCCTGATCAGGTGGCTTCATAGGTATCACAACCAAGGACACCAAGGAGACTGCAAGTGGGTGATCCAGTTTGGGCACGTAACTATGGGCCTGGTCACCTCTGGGTAACAGCTGTGGTCTGTAAGGTCTCTGGGTTGTTGTCATACGAAGTGACACTGGGTGATGGCCGCGTCATTCGCAGGCACATAGATCAGCTGTGTGTGAGCGCCCTTCCGCTCCTGGCTCTGCTCTGGGGGGAGGAGGATCAGAATATGCATTCTGAGGATCAATTTCAACAGTCAGTCCAGGTTCCACAAGTGGCCAGGACAGGAATTTAATGGATAGGGGGTCATCCCATACATCCACAATCACTCCAGACAGGGAGTCACACCGGGGGTATCCAAATTCTTTACAAACAACAGATAGTGCTCCAGACAGGGAGACTGACCGGGGATATCCAAATAACTCACAAGACACAAGAGAACAAGAATTCTGGCTGGAACAAAGGCCCAATTCTGCAACTGCTCCCAGAAGAAGGTCAACTGGACAAGGGGTAGCCTGGGAGGCATCTCCTGACTCTGACACCTAAGGCACAGCCTTAGGGGTGTCCAAGCACTGGGACACTCCCAATACCCAGCACTTTTCAGCTGCTGCCCCCCCAGAAAGGTCCATTGTGGAATCAGGGACTACCAATCCTCCACGGCATTCGGACTGGGACAAAGAGGGTCCAGCCACACAGCTGAGGGCCGGATCAACCAGGTCTTGGGGGCAGCAAAGTCCTGGCCTACCTAGCCTGGTAGGCGAGCAGGGGGGCCAGGCAAAACTTCTGGGGTCCCCAACAAACCTAAGACAGCAAAGCACTGGCCTGCCTCAAGTAGGAGGTGAGCAGTGGGGCCAGGTAAGTTCCCCTGGCCCCAGGAGGTCGCAGTGGGCCAGGTGCCAACCCAAACATCTCAAGGATTTTGTGAAGCTGCTGTCAAGCTCAAGGGGTTCTAAGGGCAAGAGTCCTTACTAAAGAGATTGTTGTATTATTTTTTTTTATTTTGGATATGTTTATATCCAAAATAAGCAAAAGAGGGTGTTGGAAAACAACCTCGAGTATTCCACATTCAATGCATTTAATTGTTAGAAGTTATAACACTATCCCAAAGGAGTAACATGTGTGGTGTACATGCATGTCCAATCTAGGGGGAGGGGTGTTGTGTCCTGAGCCTGCAAAAGCAGACTCAGGACGTTGCAATGGTCCCGGGCTTTGCAAAAGCTGCCCGGGACCAGACTGAGTGTGTCGGCCTCGCGCACAGGCGCAAGGTGCAAAAGCCATCTGTTTTTCGTTACTTTTGCCCAGGTCTCTGAGCAGTTAAGAGGCCTGCGAGCCTCGCTGAGAGTTGTTGTTGTTGGATGAGGAGTTGTTAACAATAAAGACTGTTGGTGCAAGATGAGCCTTCGTCACTCTTCACTGATCTCAGGACTTAACAGACACAATGCAAGGTTCAGTGTGAATTGTTTATGGCAAGTTGGCTAGAATTTCTAGAAGATGAAACAAGGTGACTTTTGTTCTGAGTCTGCTGAAAAAAGGAGCAACTAAATAAGCTGTATTCCTCATTAAGTTCAATGATCTGTCATTGGACCATTACAGATAGTCTTCAGCTAACATCCATTCATTCAGAAATCATTCACAGTTATGATGGCACTGAATGGAGAAACTTATGATTGATCCTCAAAATTGCAGCCATCGCAGCATCCCTGAGCCCACATAATCACAATTTGGGTACTTGGCAACTGACTTACAATTATGACAATTGCAGTGTCCCATGTGACATAAATACTATTTGCAACATTCTTTGCCAGCTTCCAATGATCAAAGTCAATGGGGAAGCCAGCAAAATGTTGTGAATGGCAAACATGTGACATTGTGCTTAACAACTGCAAGGGATTTGCAACTGGAACTGCCATCATAAGTCAGCTCAGTCACTTGATGTCACATTTTATGATTGCACCATTTAGCCATGGAGTACCCATTGCAAGTACTATCATTAAACAAGAACTACCTGCACTAGAACTTCACACAAAGTTTTAGAGTTATGTTCTGGCCAAAAAAAGCAACTTTAGATTTATAAACTGAAACAAAACAATGCAGAATTTGTGAATCCAGCAGATTTCCAGTTATTTGCCAGAATGATTTGGCTCTGCCTAACCAGTTTTGAGAAAGACTTGCTGATAAACTAAGAGTTGAGTTAGTGAGCAGAGACATGCCCCCCCCAAAAATTGAAAAAGCTGTTCCAACATTGCCTTTTAGTTAATGGATGTTCGGAAGAATTGAGACATAAAGCTATATTACCCCATCTCCCTATGGCTTCCCTGGACCCTAGAGCTGGAGAACCATGCAAATAGAAACAGTAAAAAGATCACCATGCCCAGCAAAGAAATACATAAACATAAAACATAGTTTAGTTTATGTTTTTAGTGTAGAGCCATTGGGCCAAGACTGGCACTACTAAAGCATATATCCCAAAGTTAGCTTCAAAAAGTTAGGTTGTAGGCAAAGCAGGCAAAACGGCAAGCCAATGCCTGAATCATTCCACAACTTTATCTACAGCAGCGGTTCTCAACCTATGGGTCGTGACCCCATTTGGGGTCGAATGACCGTTTCGCGGGGGTCGCCGGACACCACGGTCCGCCATATTTTTTGTCGCGTGCGCGCCGCGCATGTGCAGTTCAGGCCGTCGCACGTGCGCCGCACATGTGCGGTTCGGGCCGTCGCGGTCCGCCATTTTGTTTTTGGTTGGTTTTTTTTCATCGCATGCGCACTGCGCATGCGTGGATCGGGCCGTCGCGCGTGCGCCACGCATGCGTGGATCGGCCCGTCACGGTCCGCCATTTTGGGGTTTTTTTGGGTTTTTTTCGTCACGCGCGTGCTGCGCATGCGCGGATCGGCCCGACGCGCGCGCCGGGGTTGCACCGTGCATGGGCAGGGCAAGTGGGGTCTCAACCTGAAAAAGGTTGAGAACCACTGATCTACAGGAAACCTTGTAGGCTCTCCTTTCAAGAACTTGTCAGATGCCTCAGACAATTACGACCAACCAAGGCAACCAACAATAGATAAAATGCATTTTATTCTACTTTTGTTCAGACTTGGATTTATTATACAAAAGCTTTTGGCTCTTACAGAATCAGAATAAAAGTTTTGTTTGCCCCACTAAACCTCCAGCATCTACACTTACATTTACTATACCCGAGAAAAGTAATTATTGAGAGCGGTTCATGACTATGAACTCTTCAATATTATGGCCATTAGGGATCACCACCCAACTTCTTATCACAGACCTACTGAACAACTTTCAAGACACACACATTTTCATGAAATTGGGCTACTGCACTCAAACTGTGCCTATCCAACCACTCGGGCCTCTTCTTGCTCCTCTTCCCACCAGGCAGCATTTACTTATCTACCTGCCATCCTGCTTGTGAGCTGCTTGGGACTTGCAACTTCTAGCTGGCTTCTCCACTGGCCTGGGTTGTTCGAAGCTGACAGGAAGCTGCAAGGTCACTTAACAATGGCAACAGGGATGGCCAAGATTGCCATCACTAAGCAATGGAGCCACATTATGGCCACATCCCTTAACAATCAATACTCATAGGAACGAAAGTGAATATACGTGTCTCAGGATAATGTCACAGGATCCAATCTGTATCAGTCGATTCACATGTCATGGATGCCTATTCCTGAACAGGAACAGCCTGGCCATTGTCTCTCCTGCATTGCTAGGATTAAAACTGGATTAATATAATGTGTGCTAAATGGTTCTGACTTCAGGAATGATCAAAAGGGGACCACGTGTAACATACAGCAACTTAGTGTCTGGTCTGCTTTACATTCATGTTACACATGTGCTACAAAGTGTGTGCCTGCTATTATCAAGCCAGATTTAAGGAGTTAGTAGGAAATAATTGTGGACCCATATTTCTAAGTCACTAACAAACTTCAGGGGAAAACCTATTCTCCATTCCAAAGCTTGCAGATAGCTACATAATGTTACTGATACGGGTTGGGGCTTCCCTATAGAATGACCTTGCTAGACTTCAACTCTGATATATTGCAAGGATCTTTTAAATATCTATCTTATGTTGGCCTTCTTCAAACATTAACTCATCCTGAGATTTATCTTTTTAGCAGATTGTTTTAGCCTATTTCATGATTACTGCAAACAGCTTTAGGATTCCTGTTAATAAGCATATATAAATCCTACTACTAATGGCAATAATATATGAATAAAATTCTTAAAAATACTGAGTGTGATTTTTGTGGAACACAAATTAAAGCAATATAAAATCACAAATACAATGAAAAAGCTCTTCTCCGGAACATGAAAATCTAACAGCCATCTATTATTCCTCTGAAGCTAAATCCTGAAAGAAATTCCAAAGATAAAAAGCATACTAAATCATTTTGCTTTCTGAGGCAAAAATCAAGAGTGTCTACAAAAAAAACCTTCACAAACATCATTTCCAGCTTTACTTCAAGACTCATATTTTGTACTACCAGTTTCTAAAATTACCAGTTACCTCAAAATAGGCTAGTACTGACAATGGAAGTAAATAAATGAATTTCTTCACATGATTATTTGATTGCAGGCATATTGATTGCAGGCTATCTTCGAGCGGTGCCGCGCTCCGACCCCCACGGCTCTACTTGTGATCTGTGTTGTTTGGAGCCAAAGGGCCCGGGTTGTAGGCTGATGCTGTGCAATGCCAGGTCTGTGGTTAATAAGGCCCCCCTGATACAAGATTTAATTACGGAGGGGGCTGTAGACCTGGCGGGTATTACGGAGACCTGGTTGGGACCAGAGGGTGGTGTCCCTCTGGTGGAAATGTGCCCTCCAGGCTTCCTTGCATTTCACCAGCCGAGAACTCAGGGCAGGGGTGGGGGAGTGGCGGTTGTGATTAGGGAAGGTCTCAGGCCAAGGGAAGTCACTGTTCCTCAGACGGCAGGCTGTGAATCCCTCCTTGTGAGGTGGGACCATGGGGTTGTGTTGCTTACATACCTGGCTCCCTGCCATGGGCTGTGTTGCTTACATACCTGGCTCCCTGCCACGTGTCAACCGCCCTGCCCGAACTCTTGGGCATCATCGCTGCGGTGGCGGTTGAGGTCCCCAGGCTAGTGGTCATGGGTGACTTCAATCTGCCGTCTGCGGGCGAGGCGTCTGGGGAGGTTCGGGAGTTCATGGCTTCCATGACAGCCATGGACCTGACCCAGGTAATTCAAGGTCCCACACACACGGGGGGAAACACGCTTGACCTGGTTTTTGTCTCTGGTCAGTGTCTGAGTGATCTGGATACGAGAAATATAGTTATTACACCTTTGTCATGGTCAGATCACTCTCTCCTACGCCTGGACTTTTGGACCACTACACCCCACTGCAGGGAGGCGGAACCAATTGTTTGGTACCCCCCCAGGCGACTGATGGAACCCGAGAGGTTCCAGACGGAACTTGGGCCAATACCGGAGGCTCTAACATATATAACACACAACTCGGTCGGGGCGCTGGTAGCTGCCTGGGATAGGGCAGCTGCTGATGCCTTGGATAGGGTTGAGCCTTTGCGGCCTCTGAACCGGCGTGGTTCTCGTTCAGCTCCCTGGTTTAACGGGGAGCTGAGGGAGATGAAGCGCCGGAAAAGACGCCTAGAGAGCAGTTGGAGGGCGAGTCGCTCTGAGTCTGACCGAACACGAGTAAGAGACCATATTAGGACTTACTTAGTGGCAATAAGGGCAGAGAAGTGTTCTTATGTCACTGCCCTTATTGCGTCATCAGATAACCGCCCAGCCTCCCTGTTTAGGGTAACCCGCTCCCTCCTTCATCGGGAGGTGAGGGGGGACCCCTTGGAGGGAAGAGCTGAGGATTTTGTGCAATACCTGTATGACAAAATCGCTCAGATTCGGGAAGGCTTTAACTTCAACGAAGGCAGTCCAGCAGAAGTGGCTGAGGCCGGTCTTGAGACTACTATCTGGGCTGAGTTTGACTACATGACACCTGATGACGTGGACAGGTTGCTGGGAGGTCTTAGAGCAACCACATGTTTATTGGACCCGTGTCCCTCCTGGTTGGTACTGGCCTCCAGTGAGGTGACGCGAGGCTGGCTCCAGGCAATTATCAACGCCTCGTTGAGTGAGGGTGTCTTCCCCGCCGCCCTGAAAGAGGCGGTGGTGCGACCCCTCCTCAAGAAGCCCGCCTTGGACCCGGCTGTTCTATCTAATTACCGTCCTGTCTCCAACCTTTGCTTTGTTGCAAAGGTTGTTGAGAGTGTGGTTGCTCGACAGTTCCCTCAGCACCTGGAGGAATCGTCGTACCTGGACCCATTCCAGTCGGGCTTCAGGCCGGGTTACAGCACAGAAACAGCTTTGGTCGCATTGGTGGATGATCTCTGGCGGGCCCGGGACAGGGGTTGCTCCTCTATCCTGGTGCTATTGGACCTCTCAGCGGCTTTTGATACCATCGACCATGGTATCATGCTGCGCCGGCTGGCGGGGCTGGGTATAGGGGGCACTGTGCTTCGGTGGTTCTCTTCCTTCCTCTCTGGCCGGACGTAGTTTGTGTTGACAGGGGGTCAGAGGTCGACCCCGAGGCCCCTTGATTGTGGGGTACCTCAGGGGTCGGTCCTCTCACCCTTGTTGTTCAACATTTATGTGAAGCCGCTGGGTGAGATCATCCGAGGTTTTGGGGTGGAATTCCATCAGTACGCTGATGATACTCAGCTGTACATTTCCACCCCGAACCACCCAAATGAAGCTCTTGACGTGCTGACCCAGTGCCTGGAGGCTGTGCGGATCTGGATGGGAAAGAACGGTCTCAAGCTCAACCCCTCCAAGACCGAGTGGCTGTGGTTACCGTCGTCCCAGTACAACCAGCTGACTCCATTGCTGTCTATTGGGGGCGAGTCAGTGGCCCCCACGGGAAGGGCTCGCAACTTGGGAGTCCTCCTAGATTCACGGCTGTCCCTTGAGGACCATCTGACGGCCGTGGCCGGGAGGATGTTTTACCAGATTCGTCTGGTACGCCAGTTGCGCCCCTTCCTAGATAAGGACGCGCTACGCACGGTCACCCATGCCTTCGTCACTTCCAGACTGGACTATTGTAATGCTCTCTACATGGGGCTCCCCTTGAAGTGCACGCGGAGGCTTCAACTGGCGCAGAATGCGGCCGCGCGGGTGGTAGTGGGGGCACCCTGGCGGGTACGAATGGCCCCTATCCTGCGCGAGCTGCACTGGTTGCCGGTGGTCTTCCGGGTGCGCTTCAAGGTGTTGGTCACCACCTTTAAAGCGCTCCATGGCATAGGACCCAGTTATTTACAAGACCGCCTTCTGCCAGTAAATACCTCCCATCGACCAGTTCGCTCCCACAGAGAGGGCCTCCTCAGGGTGCCATCGGCTAAGCAGTGTCGGCTGGTGGCGCCCAGGGGGAGAGCCTTTTCTGTGGGGGCACCGACGATGTGGAACGAGCTCCCCCCAGAACTCCGGACATGTCATGATCTCCGCACCTTCAGAAGAGAATTGAAGACTCATCTCTTCAATCAAGCTGGCCTGGCCTAGATCTCCTCGGGTTTTAAAATTTTTAAACAAGGCTGTTTGGGTTTTAGAATTGGGTTTTTAACAGGTTTTTAGCAACAGCCTTGTATTAATATTAATTTAATTTTTAAATATTTATTGTTTTTATGTTTTTACTCTGTTGTGAACCGCCCCGAGTCCTGTGGGAGAGGGGCGGTATAAAAATTTAATAAATAAAATAAATAAATAAATAAAATTTTCTGCTCATCTGAAATTATACTGAAGAATTAGCCCTGTTGGAAAACTGAATTTATCTACAGACTAAACTGGCAGAGTATTAAGTTAAGGATTCTACTTCCAAGAAAGGAAAGGAGAAGAAAACATCTTCCTTTTCAGTCTGCCTATACTTCCTAACCCAAAGAGCTTTTGCATCCTATCCCAGGCTAGATAAAGTCACCTCTTCTAAAGGAAATGAAACACAAATAAGGATATTATGATGGCATAACACAAAATTCTGCACAGCCAAGAGAGGAATAAACATTCATCCAAAACAGGAATTGTGATCAGATCCAGATTTTCTGTCAACATAATTTGGCTATTCAGTGTATTACTTTGCTTCTTTTTATGACAGAGCTCTCTCTCTCTCTCTCTCTCTCTCTCTCTCTCTCTCTCTCTCTCTCTCTCTCTCTCTCTCTCTCTCTCTCTCTCTCTCTCTCTCTCTCTCTCTCTCCCTCCCTCCCTCCCTCCCTCCCTCCCTCCCTCCCTCCCTCATTAATGCAATCTGATGAAACTATCAAACTGGCCAAAGCCAACTTAAACTATATGTGTTAAAGGAAGAAAATACAAATTTTGCTCTAGGAAATTCCAATTACATCCATAAGAATATTATACAAATTAGCCAAATATGCCTTTATTTGTTTCTTTCAAAATTTTATTTTTGCTCTCATGAAAAAGATGGAGAAAGAGCTATTTATAACACTAAAGCCGTATCTCTGGGCATAGGAATCCATCCCATTCATACAATTTCACCTGGCTCTGCTCACATTCCAGAATCCTGTGATTCTAAGATAGGCAAGTTTCAAATTTTGCACTATTGTAATGAAAATTTGGTGACTTCATAATATACAAATCATACAGTATATTTAAATACCTCCCATATGTCATCCCAGCAACAGAAAAAAATAACCAATATCCGTGCTTTCCCACATTGTTATATCGCCACATATAACATGGATTATATTTTCATTTATGAAACTAAATAAAAAATCATTATGTCCGTACCTTAATAGAGAGATACTTCTTAGATGAAAATAGCTGATAGGTACCATTAAATAATACTTGAAGGAGAGTTAGTGAGATTTTAAGCCCCTCAAAACAGACAAAAATGTGCATTGTAGAAAAATGCATGATATCCAAAATTTTCTTATATATGTTCAAAACAGACAATGCAATATTCAGCAAAGAAACAAATTCACCAAGACATGTAGGAATCATAGTTCATTGTAAATCACTTTGATATTATTTGCTAAAGTACAGGTAGTCCTTAACTTTCAGCCACAATTGACCCCAAAATGTATGCTGCTAAATAAGAAATTTGTTAAGTGATTTTTGTCCCAATTTATAACTTCTCTTGCCACATTTGTTAACTGAATCGCTGCAGTTGTTAAATTACTAACATGGTTGTTAAATAAATCTGGTTTCCCCCTTGACTTTGCTCGTTAGAAGGTTGCAGAAGGGAATCACATGACCCTGGGTCACTGCAACCGTCATAAATGTGAATCAGTTTTCAAGCATCAGAATGCAAATCACCTGACTACGGGGACACTGCATTTTCGTAAGTGTGAAAAATGGTCATGTCACTTTTTTCAGTGCCGCTGTCACTTTGAATGGTCATTAAGTGAACTGTTGTAAGTCCAGGACTACATGTATAAGGTACTATGCCATTCAAAAGTTGGGTGTGATTCGAATGACTACATAAGAGGAAAAATTGAGAAATACTTGTTGATTCATCCAACTTTCAAGATTTACGATTACTGTTGTTCATTAGAAAGAAAGGTGTTACTGTACATTTGTTCACCATTATATATAAAATTACTAAAATAAAGGCAGCACTGTACTGCAAAGCTCTAGAATCTTCTAAAATGTGCATATCCAATTGCAGTAACGGAAAGCTGTTTCACTAACTGCAAAATATGCCTACTATAACTGCCTTTGAGTTCACTGCCCTATGACATTCACAGCATTATAGGGCTTCAATAATTAAGTGTTGTCTCTTCTGTCCTACTATGCATGATAAGTAGCTGTGTAAGGTTTCCCTCAGTAGGGAAACTAAGTTTCAAAACAGCAACCCTCATCTTCCCAATGAAAACATAGAACACAAAATGCTATCTTTCCTGCATGAGGCTAAATACAATACTTATACCAAGCAACCATTATTTCTTTGTGATTGTGCTGCACTTGTATTTTGCAGCAACACAGTTAATTCCAGAAAGGTAGCTATATAGATTATTATGCCTTTACGTACACAGATCATCTTTTACACACATAGTGAAAATAAGTTATTCGGCATGGTCATGTATTGATTCACTGACGTTTCTAAAACACCTTAACTTTCAAGCATCCATACAGAAAAACTATAGCCAGCAAAATGAAAGATGTCCATTGTTAGAGTAAAACAAAAGGGATTCACTTATGTTTGACAAGCAATAAACCCCCATGATTAGTGATATAATTATGAGTTGTTCAAGTGCTTTATGAAAGAAAGAAAGAAAGAAAGAAGGAAGGAAGGAAGGAAGGAAGGAAGGAAGGAAGGAAGGAAGGAAGGAAGGAAGGAAAGAAAGAAAGAAAGAAAGAAAGAAAGAAAGAAAGAAAGAAAGAAAGAAAGAAAGAAAGAAAGAAAGAAAGAAAGAAAATATTATTACAGGCAAAAGGGAAGAATGCTATTCCAAACAATCTGACTGAAAAGGCTAATTCACGAGCTTCTCTCTGTGTGTGCCTCTCTCTCTCTCTCTCTCTCTCTCTCTCTCTCTCTCTCTCTCTCTCTCTCTCTCTCTCTCTCTCTCTCTCTCTCTCTCTCCCTCTTCTCAAACTGATTCTTAGCAAGTTAAACAGGGCATGAAATGTGACTGCATTGCTTAAGTGTCAACATAATCCTAGTTGTCATTGTAAACCCAAGACTTATGGGTCATTAAGTGAGAAGTGGTAGGAGTCCCAGGTAAGGAGTACAGAGATGCTGCAGGGGGTGGAGGAAGCTTGAGGAGGTTCTGGGAGGCCTTGTGCAAGCCACATATAAGAGGTGGGAATGACTTAACTGCAGGTGGGAATGACTTACTGGAGTAACTTGCCACCTTCCATTGATTTTGCTTGTGGAAAGCCAGCAAGGAAGGTTGCAAATAGTGATCACATGACCACAGCTTTCAGCAATGTCATAACCACAAGCTGAGTACCCAAGTCAACACCAACTTGAAGGCACAAAAATAAATAAATAATAAACAAACAAACAATCAAACAAATAGGCTATCGTTTCTCCTTAGTTCCGAACTATTTATATTTCCAGGGTTGTATTTAACCCAACACATCCACAGATGCAGAATTGTATATTCAAGTAAGAATTTGGCCTTTAGAAAAAATCTATACTCTAAAAACAAAATGTCCAGTATTTTGTTTTGCTATTTATATAATGCAAGAGCACCCTCTTGATTAATAAAAAAATGCTGGGATAACAAAACTATTATTTTTACACAAAAATGATTGTGTTTTCTAATGATACATTATAACAGACTCTGATAATTTATATGTACTTTTTGATGAAGTATAAAGACAGAAATTTGAAATTCAGAAGTCCTGTGCTTCAAAATAATAAAACCAAGATACTTTCATGAGTTAAAAATGCATATAAAATATAAATTAATCTTCTAGATAGTCATACACTATATTTTTTATTTTATGAAGTGCAGCTTATATGAAATTAGCTTTGAAAGATCTAATGATTTCATGGCATATATCGGCTCTTTTTTAAAAGTTTGCAATTTTATGCATTCTTCAAAATAATTTAATCCACTATAGTATCTTTCTTTCATATAACTACATTTTAAAAATAAATATAGTATTCCTTACTTAAGAGAACACATTGTCAATTCACAAGAAAAAATATGGGGGTTTTGGTGGGGATACTCAAATATTATAATAACATTTGACACAACAAACTTTAATATCATTTAGCTGATGAGGAATGCTACTTAGATGTTTTTAAACTCTCAAGATTACTGAAGTACTATATTGAATTTGGTTTGTCATTAAAATGTTCAAAAAATGAGTGGACCATTAAGCAAATAATAAGCTGGAACAAATGAATGATAACTTGTATTCAGCCTAGATCACATAATTATGCAAGTCAACCTTTAAGTCATCAGAACTTTTTTCCTACCATAGCAAAGTTTCTTGAGTTGCACATAATATGATTGCATATCTCATCAGCCAACAATGAACTTTTCTCACCTGCCCAATTATTCCATCACTATCTAATGCAGGGGTCCCTCCCCACTCACGCTAGCACCGCCTCATGGGCGCTAATGGCCCCGTTTGCGCATGCACAGGGGCACTACCATCGCCGCCAGCATCACATGGGTGCTAGCGGCCCCTTTGTGCATGCACACACGCTAGCACCACCACTGTGTGCTCGCCCATTTGTGCCTGTGCATTTCCCTGTTCCTCCTTTCCCCTCCGGACTGGAGAACTCTGATATAATGAATAACAGAGACAGAGAAAAATTACCAATATCATGTTACTGTAGTTCTATTAACTTAAGTGCAATCATGTTTTCTAATACAAAGAACAGTAAAATCAACAACTAAAAGCAAGCATAACAGATTAGGTAACCAAAACTGTTGCATACAAATGACCAGTTCATAATCTGAAGACTCTTTGGGCAGGGAGGATCATATTACAATGGATAATTAGAGCAGATTGGCACAGCTTTTTTTTATTAGATATCCGTTTGTACATGTAAACAAAGAAAAAATTCAAGTTAAAGCCATTCAACTTAATACAATCATTTTAAATTTGTAGACCTTCTTCACTCCGTATATCCAAGTTTAACTATAAGCCAACTACATTTTACAAATTTTAAATTTCACTTCTTTTCAGATCAATCCATTGGACATCAAACAAACAAGTCATCTTATTAAAATTAATAATTTTCATGTCAATATACCCATCCCTTCAACAAGTACATTCTTAGTCTATTTAATATATATCTTCCATTAATCGATAATTAGCATCTTAAAGACAATGATTCTGGGAAGGCTCTTTGTACTTTCCATGTTAGTACTTTCAGTGTTACGTCTTTCTTTAACATGTCACTTTCTTCTACATGTTTTGTTCCCATCACTACTGCAGCTAGAATAAATGGTTGAGTGAGTTGCAAAAAAAAGACATTTGTTCCTTTCAGCAGTTTAGTAGGGTGTTATTCTAATCATAAATATGTGGCTATGAGTTCCTGAGTGAAGTGAAATGCCTCAAAAAATCTGTTGCATTCTGGTGTACGTATTCAAATAATTACCAAACCTATAGGCAGCAGTCCTATAGATCAGTGTTTCTCAACTTGACAACTCTAAGATGGGCAGACTACAAGTTCTCTGCTGTCTGGGGAATTCTAGAAGATGTTATAGATCAGTGGTTCCCAACCTTTTCTATACCCCATACCCCTAGAACACTTCTGATATATTCTCATACCCCTTACAAAAGTTTGAAATAACGACAACGAATTATGCATATACACTATCATTTTGAAAACCCAAGTTTTTGCACCCCCTTGAATATTGTCTCGCACCCCAGGGAGTGCAAGAACCCCTGGTTGGGAACCTCTGTTATAGATCAATGAGCTGTACAAATAAATATTCAAATTATTTTCCTTTTGGAAAATAATAAACTTGAGATCAAAAACCCAGCAATTTTTTTTTCTTTACAGATTGAAGAATATCACTATGGCTGGAGCAGGGGTCCCCAACCCTCAGGCTGTGGCCCACTACCAGGCTGTGAGCTGTTCGGAACCGTGCATCAGCATTTATGCAAGCAGTGGGTGAGTGCATGCATGCGCACTCTATTTGCATGAGTGGCTGGTGCATGTGTCCACCAGTCACGCAAATGGAGCTGCACACATGCATGCACTTGCCCACTACTCGCACGGAACCATCCGCTCCCCCCAATCATTCTGAAAAGACGGAAAAGTTGGAGAACGTTTTCATCTGTATCAGTTCTCAAAGCAAAAGAAAATTCATTGTGGCATTAGATGAAAATACACCAGTGATGATGAACCTTTTACAGACCGAGTGCCCCAAAACCACCCCCCGCCCCACTCTACCTCCCACCCTGCCTGCTCCGCCCCGCCCACCCCTGCCCTGCCCACCTGCAGGGACAAGCACCGCCTCCATGGCCCATAGCAGATCGCCCAGGCAGCTCTGCAGTGCCATGGCAGCCACGCTCTCCGCCCACACCCTGCATCATCTGCACACTATGAGGCACGAGGGCAGAGTCTTGTCCCTGCTGCCCGGCTATGTCCTTGGCTGTGCTGCTCCGTGTGGGCACACCCAGCGGTGACTCTCCTCCAGGGGGGCTGCTGGTGAGGAGGGGGCTGTGGGGGGAGGCGGGGCTGGGGCGACAGCACATGTGCCCACAGAGAAGGCCATAGGTTCGCCACCACTGAAATACATACATACAATCCACTAATAAGAATCTCATTTATGTCTTATATAGGTATAATTCTAGATTCCAGGTCAAATGTATATGGAAAACCAACTAAAAACTAAAAGAAAAATATTTCCATGACAAATTTGCCAATCATTTTGATAGGTGCTGAAACTAAGGATTTGCCAAGAATGAAGCTGAAGATTTATCAAGAATGAATATGAATAAATTGGTATAATTAAAATTATTTTCATTTCATCGATACCTTTATTAATCAAAAACCAGTTATATTATTGAAACTATAATTTCTGAGGAAGCTCATATAAATCCATATCTAAACAAACTCAAAGGGAAAGGAAACATTTGATTTTTGTTTTAAAAAAAAGTGAAATACTGCAACCCAATTTTACTCTCTATCTTTTTCAATTTAGATCCCATCACTGCCAAGCTTTTCAACAAACAGATATGATAACAAAGATTACATCTTTTCTGTTTTTCACCAAATTCTCCCTCAGGCAGAGCCAAGGTTCTCACAGATAAAGTTTGCAAAAGTCTCAGAATGTTGCAAGGTCATGTCTTTATTAAATTCAAGATCCTCCCAAAAGTTCTTCCATTATAGGGTAGAAACATATAGTACATAGTACTATACATACACTGAAGATTCAGCTGTGAAAAAGACCATACCAGTTATGAAATAGTGCCCTGAAAGAAAATGATGCTGAACATGGTGCTGCAGCTCAAAATTGCTTTGAGTCAGTCTTGATTCCTGGTAACTTCATGAATACATATCATTTTCATGAAAACTGTACAATTACTTTGTTGACAATACAAGTGAAATACCGGTATAGATAGTGATGTGGGTAGGAAATAACACTGAGGTACAGGTAATCCTCAAGTTACAACCATTTGTTTAATGACCGTTCAAAGTTATACTGGCACTGAAAAAAGTGACATGACCATGGTCATGTGATCAAAATTCAAATGCTTGGCAACTAATATTTATGACGGTTGCAATGTCCCGGGATCATCCCTTTTGCGACCTTCTCACAAGCCAATGGGGAAGTCAGATTCACCTAACAACCATGTTATCAACTTAACAACTGCAGTGATTCACTTAACAACTGTGGCACGAAAGATCGTAAAAATGGAGCAAAACTCACTTAACAACTGTCTTGCTTAGCAACAGAAATTTTGGGCTCAATTGTCATCATAAGTCAAGGATTACCTATATCATAAAATGTTATTTCTTCTCCCAACTCTGGTATATACTCTGTCATGCTTCCTGATTGTGGGAATCAGCAAAGACAGACGTTCCACTGCATATTTCAAAGAATCACCCATACTTCATTTGGTTCTAAATACATTCCATGGGATTTAACATTCTTCTTGTTTCCAGAGCAAAATCTGTGCCTTGTTTTCTAAACTAATTTAACTGACTTATTATTATTATTATTATTATTATTATTATTATTATTATTATTATTATTATTATTATTATTATTATTATTATTAGATTGCTGGACCAGTTGTCTTGAGGAACTTCATCTCTTGTAAAACATTTTAACCAGTTTCTGCTCTGTGCAACAGCTGCTCATTCTAAATATGCAACCATAATCTTAGGCCAGCTGACCTTTAGTGGGTCTTAAGAGGGAAGAACCAGCAATGACAGTGCATCATGCTTATGAGTTATTGACTGTGTCATGGTTATTTATTTTATCTATTATAGTTATAACCACATGGCCCTAGCAAAATCAACTCACAGCAGTTTACAATACAAATCAGGAAATGGCAACAATGACAACAATAACAAAAATCTATTAAAACACCAAAGCAGTTTTAAATCTGCGGTATATGCTAAATTAAAACAGCAGTAACTAATTTAACATATACGGGTATATCTTCACACTAAAAGAACCAATGTTAAGAGTAATAAAAAGAGATTCCTCTAAAAGTAGATTTTTAACATCTTAGTACATACCAGGAGAAAGTAATTCAAACATGATTGTTGTATGCTGCCCAGAGTCGCTTCTGGTGAGATGGGAGGCCATATAAATTTGATAAATAAAAAATAATGTGTAGGAGATGACCTGACATTAAGTTCTAGAAAGGGAGCTATCACAGAGAGGAACTAAATCAACTCAATTCAAGCCTTGATTCAAAGATTATTGCAGCCACCTAGTTTGTAGGATATGGAGGAAACCATTCCTTCAGGTATCTATTGAGGAACTGAGATAAACAGTTTACCCCGTAAGCAGCCCATAGGCATCATATAATCCTATTTCTTTCATTGTTGCCTAGGAAAGCTGAAGTATTATTTTCCTCCAATTTTCACTGAGAAAAAAAGACAGTAGAGTAACAACATATTGAAACCTAACCCCCTCCCATTCAAACACATAAAGATGAAGTTTACACTTCTACTCTTGTGTTATTATTATAACACTAAAACATTGCTACAGCCCTATTTTTTTTTCTTGAAATGCTATTCCCATCTCCACCCCACCCTACCTCCACCCCACAATCTTCTGACTTTAGCCTACGGCATTATGGTACACTTTAAATTATTTCTGTTGTTTCTATATAGTTTACCCAGAGAGCTAGAGTAATCATCCAAATGTAATCATGAAAAACCTGCATACCAAAAGACAGCTTGACTACTTTAAGTTTTTAGTAACCATGACCAACCATGATCACAAGGGTAAGATTGGTTAGATTCTTCTTATCCTCTTAGAAACAGTGAATATATCTGTTCTATTTTTTTTCTCCTAAACTTGCTTTAGCAAAGCAATCCAAAGTTCCTATTTGAAGATGCTCCAACCACAGAGGTTCCAGAGAATCCAGTGTCCTGGCAGGAAAGAAATGAGAGTAAAGAGACATGTACATATTGAATTGTTTCCTTGGCTGTGCTCCTCTGTCTATCTCTGTCCTCTGCTAGTGATAATATGTTGCCAGAGTTTTGGGGCACTACAAAGGGGCAAGGTATTGCCACCATGCCTCTTTTTCAGCTCTTCGATGTTGGAGTTTTCTGCGTTATGAAAAACCAGCCTTGGATTCCAGCAGTAATTTCAAAACAAGGATTCTGACAACTGAGATTAAAGCCTTCTCACTCATCTCAGTGGGAGAATTTTCATGCATCCTATGAATTGCAATGATTTATTTAGCCTAAGAGAAATCCCAAAGAACCTCATCTGTAAATAGTTCCTCAATTTTTCACAATTTTCCTTGTTCCATATTTGGCTGACTTTTAATTCTTCACTCCTATTCCTCTCCATCTCTGTTATTTTTTTTTTTAAAAAATAGACAGTTGATGGATTGTTAGCAGACCAGTACATTAATCTAATAAGTCTTCTCTAAATGTTTATGATAAAAACAGTTCTGTATAATCTTTGTCAGTTCATTTCTTTGTTCCAATGGAACAGACTGCACAATCTGTTATACAGGCACTCTCTGAAAAAAAAACTATCTTCTTACATCAAGTACATCCATGCAAGTTAGTACTAAGATATTCAGAAACTGCAGGATTATCTTGGGGACTGCTTGCTCCCATACAGTTTTAGTTAGGAATTATAATCCGTTAAAGAGACCTAATTTTTGTTATAATCTCAGGGGATTCAGTGAGGATGAAAAGGCTTTTCTTGGGGCAAAGCCCATGATAGCAAATGATAATTGTCAGATTCCCTCTTGATGCCAGATATGATAATGGGTTCTTAACAACTAATACTATTGGTACTAGTTTTGATGATTGACATGTTTTGCCTGTATTACTATTAGTTATTTGGTTATATATTACTAAGCCTTTGGATTTTTTTCTTGACCTTGAATTTTTTATTGATTACAATATATGGTTTTATGACTATATATTGCTCTGGTACCTTTAGTGAAAGACTGGGATATAAATAATTGATATCAAAATAGATAATGTGAATTTAGTAAAATGCATAGAACATCATTCTTATTGATTTATTCACTTATAAGATTTGTCTATCACCCAAAATAGAAGGACTGAGCAAAAGAGTCAATACTCCAAATTTAGAGTATTAGATTTTATTAGCTTTTATTTGCATGGGGGGGGGAAATGACCAATGCCATACAACACATGAGGTTTCATCAAACATCCCAAGAAAGACATCAAATCCAAGTGCCTGATTTTACTGTCCATTTCAGATACAAATACAATACCCAACTACCTTACAGGATTGTTGTTGTAGGAAAAATAGGAAGAGGAAGGATTGTTAGGTATGTTCGCTGCCTTGGCATATTTGTAAAAATATTAAAGGCAGGATATAAATAAATAACTTACTAAGTGAGGAGCTGAAATTGCCAGCAACAGGATTAGTTTACCAGAATATTCATTTATAAATAACAGGACCAAATATATTCTACTCCATAAATGATAAAAAAATACTGATTTTAGACATATTCTTTGATATTTAAAAACTAATCATTTTTTTCTTGTAAGTTGGATACAGGCTTTATTATTTTGTATTTGCGAGACGTGATGAAGTCCGCTATAGCCAAATCTTACTTCTGAACAAATTTAACAATACTATTTTGAACTAAAAAGAAGTAACAGCTACAGTTATGATATATTTGGAGTTTATTTTCTAGTAGGAATATTTTAATTCTTATAAACTTCTCATAAATATCATATATAGGTACAGGTTGCAGAACAGTTTCACACAGGATCTCTTTTCATTCTACCAGTGTACATGGAAAGAGACAAAGGTTGCTTGTCATACCTCCCAAAAACTCTGCTTCTATTTAGCATCAGTTGGGCAATGCTGGTAGAAAGTATTTAAAAGATACAGCCTACCTCAAAAAGTAAAGCCTTTAATCCCAATTGCATACACAGGCATATATACCATTCATCAAAAACAGCATGCCTATCAGGTAGATGACTCAATGTCCTTAGCAAAATAGGCCCATTCCAGTCTTGGATTTTCCTTTTTGAAGCTCAGTGAGAAATCCTACCCTGAACAGCAGACTGAGCCAAGCCTTCATTAGTTCAGCATAAGATGAATGAATAGCTCATGTAACACAAACACAGCAGCAATGTTCTAGGAATCAGAACTAGGAACTCACATGCACTGCAATTGTTTAAATAGTGTCTGAATTTCACTGCTCAAAGACTAAAATACACCAATTGTACTGCACCCGAGACAAAAACTACCCTAATAAAGGGCAGCTTCAGGATTATATATGAAGATAAAGTACTTATTCTGGAGGGTTAGTGTTGCACATACTGAGAATATGTAATTTAGTGAGACCTCTAAGTTGCCAATTTCTGATATCATTCCATTTGCTCAGCATCACTCAGTTGGTCCAAAAGCCTTCCAATATTCTTGCAAATCTTTTTTAAGACTTTCATTTTAATCCTGTAAGTTTAAGTAAACATAATTGCATTTCCCTACATCAACCACTTTTGCCACTTTTCTCTCCCTCCCTCCCTCCCCCCACCCCGAATGTATTGTTTGCTATTTTAGTTTAGAAACTTTGGGGGATATTTCTCTATAAATTCCTATAAAGGGCAATTATATGGATAATACATCAATAGAATAGTAGGCTCTGAAGTAATAAACTAAATATACTTGGAAGACACATCATTTTATTAAAGAAATATAATTACATAATTCTGCAAAATATGACTTGCTTTCAGCAGCTCAGTTATTTTTAATCACTGGTCATTTAACTAAGATTGTTGAAGGAAAAGAATTCCAAGGAGAATACGATAGCTTTTTTGCCTTCCCTTCCAGTAGCATCTTTAAGCATTTGAATGACAGTGATGGGAGCTCTGAAGAGCTGTAGCTAGTATTATAGCCCACATGTTAAAGGGCATTAGCAACAGTGATACATCAACATCAACTAATCATTCATGCCCTTCATTTATTTCCCAAACTGGTTTGGAGAAATCAAGGCAAAAAGAGACAAAAAATGTTTTCACAGAAGAAATACACATATGCACAGATTAATCTATACATTATGTGTAATTGGACAATTACTGTCTTCCATAAGAGTTCTAAGAGCTTTAGAAATGTAGAATCTGGACTTTTTGGTCTTACTAGAAACAGTACAATAGGATATCTGACAAAAATATATATTTATACAATTCAGTTATATGAATGCCTATTCACAAGTACTTTCTAAAGGGATTTATTTCCCAGTAAATCTACTGAATTAATCCACCAATACTATTTCAAAAACTTAATCTAGCATGATTTATATTTAAACCTGATCTAATCAATCTTATATCAGACTTAAAAGTAATGTATGTAACTATATAAAGTCACATATTCTGTAAGCTGTAGTTCTTGTTTGTGATACCCACTTCCATTTTTTTAAATTCAGTGTCTAAAAAAATCTAGTACAGTACAATTTAATGGTTGGGAATGCTAAATCATCTTTTGTTAGAAAGCAATAAAGTGATGATTTCTAGAGGGACTGCTTGCATGAGTAACAACCACTCATGCACACAGGGAAACTGCAAGATGAAACCGTAAACATTTAGTACTGAACAAGTGTTTGCATTTGGTTTCCTACCAAGGTAAAAATCACTTTCAACTTTAAATCCTAGCTGAATTTATATGTCTGTCTGACAGGCAGATGGAAGTCTAGCAGCCTAGACTCAAGACGCCAGTAGCGTATGATGCACTGAAGGACTAAAGCAGAAACTCTTGGGGAGAAAAAAATGTATATTCTGTAGCTTAAAAAATACAGGAAACTTTTATCGGGATGGGAACTGTACCCCATCACAATTTATCACAATATTTCAAAAGACCTAAAAAGTGTTGCATTGAAAAAAGAATTCCCATTCCTTCCATATAAGTCAAAACTATGCATTCAGTGGCTGGCATGCCCTTCAGCAGGTCATAGCATTTAAAATCATTGAACCAGTTACACTGTTAAAATATCTGCCATATTATGAAGACTTCAATGGGTCTTAAACTAAAACAAACCACTAATGCCAGTAGCTATATAAGATCTCCCTTGCAGTTATTGATTTGGATTATCAAACCTATCCTCACTTAAAGAAGTAGATGACAAGTGAGCATGCTGCCAGCCTTCGTAACAAATCCTAGGAATAGGACAAATTTGACTCCCGAAGGTACTGTATGCAATTTTAAAAATATCAGAACTAATGCTGATATATGCTTTGAATGAGAATGTTCAGAATAGCAAACTATCCACTAACAAAAAGCATTTAACATGCTTATTCTTAAGTGCCATAAGATAGTATTCAACCTTCTATATAGGAGGAATAGGATTAAAGCTTTAAATAGCTGCATTGCTACCAGTTATCAATTTATTATTTGCTTTGCACTCTGTCAAGAATTCCTGGATTGTGGAGACTTTATGGGTACATTTGTAAGCCATAAAAAGCAATTCTACTCCTTCTACAGATGATACACATACACATTAATTTCAACGATCTTTTCTACTTGTTAACACTATGTTAAATCTTTTTAGAAAAGAGGGGAGGGAGAAGAAGAATGCAGAAAGTGACACAGGAACAGGGAACTTAAAAACTTGCTAATATTTGCAATGAAATCTCGGTTATTTCTAACAGAAGTCTAGTTGAACAAGGTGTAAGATAAATGGGTTCATTACTACTCCATTGCAATATTTTCAAACTTTTGCTTGTCTTAAGAGTTCTGCAATGAATTCACAATGAAATGATGCTTTCTTTTGTTTACTGTACTAGTTTACTGTAAATGTTCAGCCTCAACAGTTAATAGAAAGGGATGCATCCTTGCTTTTAAAATTAGGTGAGCACAGCTTACACTACCTTCATCACTTTCTGCAAACAAGCCGAGTTAAGGATTTGGTCATATCCAAGTGGGAAAAGGTATAGTTGGAACAGAGGACCGTCACCAGCCCCTCTTTCACCCTCCCCAAAGACTCATCTGAAACCCCTGCAAACCAGGTGTACTTTCACAACCCTATATTAAGGCCACACGAAGGGATGTCGCCGGTGGTCCTCTGAAGCGGGACAAGCGCAAAGGCGCGCGCCAACACCGGCAAACCTGACCAACCTGCGCCGCAAGCATCCGACCGGCAGCCAGAGGCAGCACTTCCCTGTGGCGGCTGCCTGCCTTGGCAGCCTAGGTGGGAGAGCAACTCTTACTTACGTGTACTGCTGGGGAAAGCTGTAGCCATTCGCGGAGGGAGCCGAGGCGAGAAAGCATAGAAGGATTTGGCCGTACAGAGCCCGGACGAGGCAAGATGTGCCGCAGGTCTGAGCCGAGATCGCCATTTTTCCATTAAAAATTCAGTGGTGGCACCAATTTTCTTTTCTCCCCCCCCCCTTCCCCGCTGGTAGCGGCGGCGGTGGTGGTGGCGGCGCTTGGCTGCCGAGACGCGCTGGCTCCCTGCTCGGGCTGGCAATCTGCTCGGGTCTTGGAAGCAGCAAGCAGGCGCCCCGACTACTCCCCCACCCCACCTTCCCCTTATTCCAGAAAAGCGAGCGGCAGCTCAGCAAGCCCCCCTCCTCTGTTTTCTCCCGCAACGAAGCAGTTCGCAGGGGACACCCAGCTTCGCGCGGCGAGCTCAGCTCCGTTGAGGCAGGCGCTGAGCGAATGCAAACTGCTTACTTTCCCTCACACAGGCGACCAACCTGCCCAGCCCCCTCCCCCCTCACATCCCTCCTCCCCATCTCTCGGATCGGAACGCTCTCCATCCTCGGCAACCACCACGGCGCATGCTCTCTAGGTAATTGGCTGATAAACGAGCGCTCTCGCTCTCTGGACCTTTCGTCAGGCCCAGACAGTCCGTGTTACACGCGCTGTCCAACGCATGGCGCAGTCAACCTTACTTTCTTTCAGGAGCTGGCCGGCGCAGGCACCTATTTCAACAAACCCCCCCCCCCCGCGCCCAGCACGAGGCGCCGTCGGGCCTATTTCTAAGGCTGCTGCTATGGGGCACGTGACTGGTCCTTCTAAGTTGCGTTTTCTTCGACCTTTGGCGGGCGGCCGTTCACATATGCGTACATCACTTCGGACCGTTTATGGTTCTCTCCGGGTTTATCCAGTCCACATCTAATCCAGTCTACTGAAACCTTATCTGCACCAGTCTCTTTTTAAATCCTAGGGCATATATATGACCCCCAAGACTACGTCTGAACATCTTCTCTGGGGCTCATTGAGCTACCACCTGCAGAATCAAATTGATCCCTCAGCTGCAAGCTTTTTCGGGGAAGTAGAGCTTTATATAGCATTTCAGAGAGAAATTTCTGCTCCAGCGCTCTGTAGAGCCTTCACCTGTCAGAAACCCCTTGGAATGCTATTATTACCTTGAGTGTTCGCACTCCTGCCGCTTCTCATGTGCAGACCAGCGATTGATCACATGTGGAGAATTAGTGACATCTGGGGCTTTAAGCTTCCAAAATTATTTGAAATTGAATGTTACACCCAACATAGGAAGTTCACCATTCCATGCAGCCCAGTAATGAGAATTATTCTGGCAGTGCTAATGCTTATCTCAAATATGGTGCTAAATAGAGCAAATGGATTAGTTAACTGCACTTTAATTTGCTGGGCTTTCAAAAAGATTCTTAAAATAGTAAATGTGAACCCTGCCTGCAGATTTAGAGTTTTAAAAAGACATTACATTGGACAGAAAAAAGTGGGGAGGTGAAAGGGGAAAAAAAGTAACCTATATGAATTCATAGTGTGAATTATTGGATCTTAAATAATGACCCATAGTAACAATGACAACATTTAGATAAAATTTGATGGAGCAGCTCTGACAGCAAAGCCAATGAAATGGTCTAGCCATTTCCCTCTGCTACAGCTGAATGACTTTCTTGTTTTGGGTGACAATTGAGAACACCTAGGTATGTATGTAGCTAGGTTTTTAAGGCTGCCTGACTCCAAAAAGATTTGGTTGATCTTGAAAAGTTTTCCAAGACAGGATTAGACCTGATTTATGAGGAACCATCAGAAAACACCAAGGATGTACAAAATCTTTAAAAAAAATCCCCAAGGACTACAGTGGCAAACTACTTCCACACTATTTTCAAAATAGTTGAATTTAACAAAAGAGAGAGACTTCATTCTTTTAACTAAAAAGAACTTAAATCTGAATTTAAAATAATTGTCTTCCACTGAATTTTAGTAGGTATATACAATTATATATGCATTCCACCTATTTTTTTCTTATGGATTTTAGTGCTATTGTCTCATTTTTTATTTCTTACACCTTTTCATCAATTCTCTTATTGTCCTTGTCTTAATTGTTTTTATGACTTTACTTGTCTTCACAAAGTTCGGCTTTCTATTTTAGTGTAAATAAATAATCTTTGGTTCTGTTTGTGGAGTGGAAATAGAAAGTCAGCAATTCTTAAATACCAATTCACAAATTACTTATATGTGCACTCATGCTTCCCTTCCATTCTCAGAGTGAAATTAAAATGATGCTCCCATTTAAGAAATAAATTTATACTGCCAGGTAAATAAGGTAGTTTATCTGTTTCTATTATCTTGGATGGCATAAATCTCCACATAATGTTTAGGCATTTTAACCATGAAAAATATGCTTCATTCTACCAAACATCTATTTTTGAAAAACTGCGTTTTTATGTTAACATGAAAAGGGTCATTTAAAAAATCCAGTGTATTATTATTATTATGGGAATTATAACAGGCAGGAAGGTTTTTTAAAAATTTATAGACTAAAATAAAAAAAATGTTTCTTCAAGTTGAGCTTTATTTCTGGTGACATAGACACACACCGATACAGAAGGATGTGGGCACAGATATGGATGGGATATTTCAGGGTATTTTTTTCCACTTCCTGTCTAATCTAGAGGCTATAAATTCTGTAATGGTCTCCCATCCATGTATCATCCAAACTCAACCCTACTTAGCTTCCAGTTTCTAACATCTACATTTCCAAACTTTGTTGCTGAAAAGCCTACAATAGGGAGCAAGCGCAATTTACTTAGAAATAAATCCTATTGATTTGAGTGATTTCAGGCAAACTTTTTTTTAAAACTGCTGCAATTCTAAACATTCATGTAGCTAATGGAGGTTGGGGCTGACTGTGAAAAATTCCTTTTTTTCTCTCTCCTAAGTTATAGGTAGTAAGGCCATCAGATCAGGGCTACAGAAATCCAGAAAACCATTAAGTGGCCATTAAAAGGTATAGAAAACTCTAATTCTTTACTACCCTCTATTTGTTCTTTCCAATCAAAATCTGGTAACACTAATAATAGCAACTACATTTAGCACTCGCTTAACAATGAACAAATGTAACATCGTCAGGACTAGTAACATTCCAGACACTAAAAACAGAGAAGTTGAGCATCAATAAATCACACAGTAAGGAAGAAAAGATACATACCTATCTCCTGAGTAAAGATGTAAAAATGACCTCACCTTAGCCTACTAAACAAATCTATTGCTTCAAGGGATTTCCTTTTAATGGTGCCACCTCAAGAGCTGCCCTATTCATTGCAAGAATCAAGTGTTGCCTCTGGAAATGGAAGCATACTTTTCACTTGTCTTGCTGGAGCCCAGCTATAAGAGCAGAAGGATGGCATGGTTTTAGTATTCCCTCCACAAATGTCAGTTAACAAAATGAGTGACAAACAAATTAAGTTGAACAGCTATTTAAAAACATCCTCCTCCAAGCTTGCAAGGATCTCTTTGATCGGTTTAGGTTTACTTTTCTCTTGGTGTCGCAAAGAAAGAAATGGCAACATGCTCTGAATATTAAGACACTATAATTAGAAAACTTCCACTAAAGTACCTATCTACTTGAATAGGAATATATTAAGCATCTTTTACACTTAGACCAGTTTGACTTACAAAAGGGGAGGGTTATGTATTTGCTTAGTTAATTAGTTATGAAATAGATACAGTCACCAACTATACAGTGACTTGCTATTTTACTTTACCATGTATAGTAAATATAATTTGTTTTTTTAAAAAAATCCCCAAGGGCCAGAAGAAAAACGATTAAATACGAATCAAACATGCAAGGCCCATTACCCACTGGAGGAAGAGGCAGTTTTTTAGAGCTCTTTTGAGCATGGTCAGGCTGGGGACTAGATTATGTGGGGGAAGATTAGTGTTCCAGAAGGCAAGTGCTGCATCAGAGAAAACATGGTTCTTAGGTCTCTTCAGATGAACCTGTTTAGTGACTAGATCTTGCAGCATGCCAATAAACTCCGATTGTACAAGCCAGGAGAAGTCACAGAGCAATGTGATATTTTAAATAATCTAGCCATGAAGGGTCCACAAGTAATAACCCATGCCTTGAATTGCACCTAAAAACCTAATGCTAACCAGTGCAGCTGATGAAGCAAATGTTACACGGATATCACAAGATATCCCCACTCTATAATAATAATAATAGAGTTGGAAGGGACCTTAGAGGTCTTCTAGTCCAACCTCCTGCTCAGGCAGGAAACCCTATACCATTTCGGACAAATGGCTGTCCAGTCTCTTCTTAAAAACTTCCAGTGTTGGAGCATTCACCGCTTCTGGAGGCAGGTTGTTCCACGGATTAATTGTTCTAACTGTCAGGAAATTTCTCCTTAGTTCTAGGTTGCTTCTCTCCTTGATTAGTTTCCATCCGTTGCTTCTTGTCCTGCCTTCAGGCGCTTTGGAGAGTAGCTTGACTCCCTCTTCTTTGTGGCAACTCCTGAGATATTAGAACACTGCTATCATGTCATATCTAGTCCTTCTCTTCATTAAATTAGACATATCCAATGTTCTGGACTGGATGCATTTTCCAAATAGTTTTTAACAGTGCCCCAACCTAAGATGCCTTGCAGTAGTCATGTGCAGTAGTCCATTGACTAAGGCATGCCTGACTGATTAAAGGACTATCTGACCCAGGAAAGGGCATCATTGACACACGAGATAGATTTGTGTGAAGGCTTTTTTAGTCACAGCTGATACCATGTTTCTTAAGCAAAAGCTGTGGGTCCAATAAAATCCCCCAGATTGTATTCCAGGGTGTTGGGATTGATCTTTTTCCTCCTGTCATCACTGAGTGGACCCAACCTCAGAGGAAGATTGTGCCTTCTATTCCCAGTCTGTGCTTTTGGGGCACAAGAATACCAAAACTGTCACTACTAATTCATTTGGACTTTATACGACCAGCATTTCAGATGTGGTTACAGAAAAGCAACTGTGGGACAAAGTGTGGGAATGAACACCTCATCCTTGATAAAAGAAAAAGAAATAGCTTTTTTTTTTAAAAAATGTTGCTTATCTTCTAGAATATTTAAATATTACATAATATAAAATTAATGTATACCTTAAACATTACAATCATGCCTAAGATAAGGTAGCATATGGAAAGAAAGGAAAACATTGAAAGCTGCTTTCCAATTGTATTATGCAATTGTGTAAAGACAATGTCCTGATATATTTATGATGATTAGGGTAGTTTCAACCTTTTTAGGCTTTAGCCATACATTGCTCTGTTTATATGTAATTGAATAATTTTACTGGGGTGTTCTAGAATCATAACATAAGTTTTCCCATAGCTTAGATTTAATTATGTGTTTATCTGGTGTTTTATCAGTCCTGTTTCCATAGATTCAAAATGAATGATACAGATCAGAAACAAATCACCAACTAAGTGGCAAATATAAAAATGTATACTTAAGAGAAAATCACTCACTCAGAAATGTACTTTTCACGTACAACAGTTGCATAGAATGGCCTTTCCAATGTTTGCCGATATACTTACTGCAATCTCTTGTGCATATTCAGCTATTTAAATGTGTGTACGTAAAATGTTGCCTGGCATGCCACTAAAGATGAGACCTTTTATCTGCAGTGTCCTTCTACTTGAGTACTTTGGCTTCTGATGGGTATTTGTGTGTGTGTGAATGTGCGTTGCCATCTAATGAGACCTCGGAAGTGCACTTCTTGGTGGTCACTCCAGATCTTTGGAATAGTCTCCTACCTGAGTTCTGAGGGATCCCTACCCTTTTAGCCTTCCAGAGAGCTATGAAGACCTCTCAAGCAAGCAAGCAAAGGTTATGTTGCAAGGATGATTAGTCTGGTGTCGGAGTATACTTTTGTTTTTAGCTATGCTTTTTATGGATTGTCGTGAGCTGTCTAGAATCATCATATGAGATAAATCCAAACAAGCAAGCATAGCAACTCTATCGAAACAACTACTACAAGATATAATGGTGATCACTAAGTTAGATAATTAGATATACTCATGCCTTTCAACAGGAAAGAGTTATCTGGAGCATATCTTGCCTCCAAGATTAGAGTCAGTAAAAATTGGTAGATACCAATAGTGAGAGCAGCAGTAGTTTTCATAGCCTACTTTTGAGCTTCCACAAATGATCAAGTTTATTGTAATAGAAAATAGATTAGATTAGATTCTTCTTGTGCATTTATGAATTGCCGCATGCCAGGGATTAATGTTTCACAAGAAAGAATGTGGAAAAAGGAGGCACTTTTTAAAATTAGAAACATGAAAATTTGTTACTATACCCAGGGACATTTATGCTATTTTGAAGATAAAATAGTAGACTTTTGTTCAGAACTCACCCTCACTCTGGATTCAGATTTACAGAAAAAAGAAAGAAAAGAGTGCTGAGAAAGTAAAAAGTGGAAGAAATGGTGGATTGAAGAGAGCTCCACAACAAGTGATTATGGCAGAATAAAGAGCAGGCATGCACACTGACTCTTTGAAATTCTCCTGTGGACAATGAGAGAACTTAGGATCACCCACAAATGCTCTGTGCAGCTGATCTCGTGAGAAGGCTGCAAAACAGTGGCCTCTGGCAGGTTTAGAGCTCTGGGAGATGTTAGCTTTCTTGATCAAATCACAGTTAGCCCCTTCCCCCCCCCAACCCACTGGGTTCTTTCTTTCCTTGTGTGTGTGTGTGTGTGTGTGTGTGTGTGTGTGTGTGTGTGCATGCCTGCTCTTTATTGTCTAAAATGTCTAAAATTATTAAAGCTTTTAAACCAGAAGATAAAAGCTAACTCAAACTAATGGAAAGTATGGAAGAAGAAGAAAAAAAGCAAGGAGAAAGCAAAAGGTACAAGAAAAGCAAAAAACATAAGAAAAACAGAAAGAAAAAAGCGATTTACAATATTTTTCACAGCAGTTAAAAGTACAAATTTATTTTAATTTCATTCATTAAAGTTACATCGTATTCTTCTTCTTTCTATCCTGTTTAATCATCAAAATCACAAATCAATATTTTTCATTTTTATTTTTAGATAAAAAGTCCACAAGAAACTTCCATTTGGCAATAAATGTCAAAATCTTTTCTCTAATCAAAGAAGGTAATTTATCCATTTCAGCAAAATCTATTCATTTCACCAACCATTCCTTAATAGTAGGTAGTCACATTTTCCCATCTCTGCATAGCAGTAATCTCACTGCTGTGATCATATATCGAAATAATCTTCCATGGCTTTTTTTCTGTTCCTTCAGCAATCACAAAAGGAAAAGTTTTGGCTTCAATTGAATATTCATCTTTAAGGCCCTCTTATTCAAATTAAATATTTGGATCCATTTTTTAGCTTTTTTACATGACAAGATAAAATATCCCTTCATGTTGTTCACATTTCCAACATAATTTTGAAGTGCCTTTATATATTCTAGCTACCGTAATTTCTCTGGCATCATTTAGCAGCAATGCTTCTTTTTATAAAATTTCTCTTTTGAGATCATAGCACAATGTATATTTCAACTCGTTTAAGTACTAATACCTGTTTACAGGCACCTCTCTCACACTATTAGCATCCAAACACTGATGTTTAAGTTGACTTCCTAAAGGCAAGCAATGGTGCACGAGAGAGAAAGAGTGCTTTTAACTTCCAAGTCTACCTCGTCTCCACAAGGAGACCCTTGGCGAGTTCTCTCTATAAGAATATACAGAGCAGGCCAAAAATTTTTTGGAAAAAATATTTTCATAAGTACCAAGAAACCAGGCCACATACAAGTGTTTACATGTACAGGTAGTCCTCAACTTACAACAGTTCATTTAATGACCGTTCAAAGTTACAACAGCACTGAAAAATGTGACTTATGACCATTTTGCACACTTAAAACCATTGTAGCATCTCTTTGGTCACATGATTAAAATTCAGTGCTTGGCATCTGACTCATATTTATGATGGTCGCAGTGTCCCGGGCTCATGCAATCACCTTTTGCAAGCTTCTAACAAGCAAAGTCAATGGGGAAACCAGATTCACTTAACTATGTTACTAATGTAACAACAGCAGTGATTCTCTTAACAACTGTAGCAAGAAAGGTCATAAAATGGGGCAAATGTCTCACTTAACAACAGAAATTTTGGGCTCAATCGTGGTCATAAGTTGTGGACTACCTGTATTTAAATACATGTAACATTAATAACCAGAATCTTGAATTGGAATAACAGAAGCAAAATGGCACCGTTAACATTTATTTATTTATTTATTACTTAAACTTATATGCCACCCTTCTCTTCGGACCCAGGGCGGCTTACAAAAATACAATAAAATTATACAATAAAATTAATCACATTCATACAGCAAACAAGCACAGTCAGCTCACAGTCGCTGATGGAGGGACATTCCTAGACCCAGGGGCAGAGCACAGCTCATACGCCCCAAGCCTGTCAGCATAAATGTGTCTTTAACAATTTCCGGAAAGCTAGGAGGGAGGAAGCAGTACGAACCTCTGAGGGAAGCTGGTTTCAGAGGGCTGGGGCAGCAACGGAGAAGGCCCTAGCCCTAGGCCCCACCAGATGACATTGCCTGACAGACGGGACCCGTAGGAGGCCAACCCTATGTGGCCTAACCGGTTGCTGGGATTCATGAGGCAGAAGACGGTCCTGTAAGTATCCTGGTCCATTGTCATAAAGGGCTTTATAGGTCATAACCAACACTTTGAATTGTGTTCGGAGACCAATTGGTAGCCAGTGCAGCTCACGGAGAGCTGGAGTGATATGAGCATGTCTTGGGAGACCCAAGACGGCTCGTGCGGCCGCATTCTGGACTACTTGCAGTCTCCGGACATTCTTCAAAGGTTGCCCCATGTAGAGAGCATTACAGTAGTCGAATCTCGAGGTGACAAGGGCATGGGTGACTGTGAGGAGTGACTCCCGGTCCAAATAGGGCCGCAACTGGCGCACCAGGCGAACCTGGGCAAAAGCATTACCATTATACCACTGAATCTGCTACTATCAAGTAGCAGAGAGGCTGCTTACACTTTGTGCCAAATGAAGTGTCATGGTTCTGACAGATGAAACTCTTCAAAAGAACTTCAAGGCATTGTTTATCTTAAAGAATCTTTTATTCGAGAAGCAAAGTATCAGCACTACATAACTGAAAAAACTAATTTCCCCTCCCCTAGATACAAAGTAACAAAGTACAATTCCCTCCTCCAATAAACAGTCATAAAGCACATTCCCCAATTAGCTTGAAGTGGGGGCTTTCTCCCCAACCCTCCAGCCTGCCAAAACACTATCAGCTCTGGGCCCAATGTCCTTGGGTTCCCACGGCTAAGTTATTATTGTTATGACTAGCTGGACTCTCGTCCCTATTCCCCCTCCCAGCATTGACTAATTCTAAAAGCAATAGAGAAAATGGCTGCATTTTCATCTGTTGTCAAAGCAAGAATATCCGATGTTAGCAGCGTTGACATGAAGCTTCCTAGTTGCATTCAGAGGCATTTTATGTATAATATGTTATAGCCATCTAAGCATGAGTTTGTTTGTTTGTTTGTTTATCGCATTTTAATCCAATTGCAATCCAATTCAGGACTCTTACCATGCTTCCCCTCTCACCATGGCAATGAATTTTCTGGAATACCTGGAAGCCTAATAGGCACAATTTGGATACAATTACACTCTTATCTTCACTTAACTACTCTCTCTGCTGCAAGTCATATTTACAAGTGGAACCCAGTACCATTATATTGAGGAATGAGGTCCTCTTACACATGGATCTGGAGGCAGGTCAGCAGGCACCTAAGGCTCTGGCAACAATCCTATCACCCAACCTAAGAAGTAAGGGTAACAGAGCAGAAACGGGGATCTGCCTCAAATTATAGCAGTGCCAGGTTCATTGTGCTTTTGAAGTTCATTCTTTTCATATTCTTTTCCTCTATTTAACTTAGTTACTTAATTACATTTGTACCCTGCTGCAATCAATTCAGCTCTTAGTGCCTTACATTGCAGAAAACAAAAATTAAAATATCTACAATAAACTTAAGAATGTAAAAAACAACAACAAAACTTCATAACAGGTAGTAAAGCTGTTTCCTTTAATAGGTCAGGCTGATAGGTACCCAGTCAGCAAGGGCTTTATAAGTCAAAAGCAACCCTATAAATTGCACTTGCAAGCTAATCAATATCAACCTTGCAGTATAGTGCAATATGTTCTCAATAACAGGAAATCAACAGCACAAGGAGCACTGTATTGAACCAACTGTAGCTTCCAAGTGTTCTTTAAAGGTAGTTTCATATAAAGTGCATTGCAGTTGTCTAATAAGGGCATATCTATTACAGCAAAGTCTTCTCCTAAACTTTCTTTTCCTCTTTACCCAATTGTGACTCATTCATTTTAACAAGATGAGAATAACTATGTTCTCTAAAGATTACATTGATCCAATAATACTATTCTAGGTGACAACCTTAGGCATAGGTTTCAGACTTAGATTGTCTCCATTCACATTTGCTATGCCCCAAATATTCTTTCACAATATCTTTTTTTCTCTCATGTATGGTGAAGTTGTCTTCATTTCAACCCCAGCCCACAAATGAGTCAGGAATCATTCACATTTAACAATAACAATATTAAAGTGGTATCTTTTCTCTTGTTCCATTACCTTCCAGAGGCCCCCAACCTTTTGGGCACCTAGGGACCCATTACGTGGAGAGAGGTTTTTCCGTGGACTGGAGGGGGCGTGGTTTTGTGTGCTGTCTGCATCCTGCAGATGGGGTTTTGCTTATTTGTGTGGCCCAGTTGCTGGCATGCCATGGTCCAGTACCGGTCTATGGACCAGGGGTTGGGGAACCCTGGTGTAAACAATCTGGTAAATAGGTAGATAGGGAAGTAGACTTTATTACACTTTTTCACCAGCATAAAAACCTATTAGACATTGTCACCTATTATCTTCTGGAGAAGTAAGGTGACTTACAGAAATAGAAACATTAGGACTAGAATAGGAATCACCAACTAGAATGGAAAATGTCATACTGTCTCAAGGTTGTGTGTATATCAGCAGTAGAGAAAGATTCTTAGATTTTGCCAGGTAGCAGAAAGCACTTGGTGAAGCTCTTTTAAACTGGCCGTGGGAATACATTTGCAGAGAAAATTGGGGTTGGGCCAGTCATCTAATATTGCCAATGGGGCTTGCTCTCCAGGGATCCAGAATGATATGTAACTTTCATCCAATTTAGTCATACTTTCTCCAATAATTTGTTGAATCAATGTTACCAAGGATAACACAATTTTCTACATATTATGTAGAAACAGACAGTTAAAAAAGCAAAAAAAAGTATAGAGAAATAAATAATAAACACCTTCGTATTTACCATATAAGTATTGTCAATAGGACTGCTGTTATATAAGATAATATATGAAGTTTGTGCAAATTTGATAGAATTGTGATTCCTGCCACTATTGTAATTCTGTTATGCAACTTTATCATACATTTATATCTGGAATTCTGGTTTCCCCATATGAAAAAGGATAGAGCTGGAAAAAAGGCAGAAGAATTTCCCTGCATTAAGAAAATTGTCTATTTACTTATTCTTCCTCACTGCTTTCAGCTTTTAACCCGTCATTAGTCCATAAAAGTACAGGTTCTCTACTACGTGAACTGGTACATTTATGCAAGAATCTTTGATGAGAAACTTTGCAGAAGCTTCTTGAGAAATCAAGTACATAATATTGATAGGATCCCACTCCTAAATAACTTTGAAAAGCTGATGAAGCAGGATGTACTGTCAGGTCCCCAAAGAAATGTATTTTAATCCTATGCCTGTTTTTCCTTTTCTGGAGCCTTTGTGGCCTGCCATTCTGTTGGGAGGGGGGAGCTTTTGGGATTGCTTTGCACTGTCTGCAGGATGCCCTTCCCCCAAGGGATGGAATGTCTCTCCCTTATCTGAGAGACCAGATGCGCTTGGAGCCAGGAGAAATCGAAAGTGAGAAAGACCTTGAAGAGCCCGGAAAAGATCAGTTACCAAAACACGATGTCACCTGTGGATTGGCTGGGATTCAAACGAACACTGAGACTCTGGGGGGAGGAGTATTGAACGTTGCTTTTAATATATTGCTTCGTGGGTTTTTCTCTCAGATTCTGCCTTGATTCCCTACTGTCACTAGCCCCTAATAAAAGTTCCTTTTGAGACAATGCCTGTTTTTCAAGAGTTGTGCTTTCTTGGGAGGCTTAGCTGAGGTAGGTCCTTACATGTACCTTTGCAGAAGGTAACCAAACAGACCAGGGGAGGTCAAATCCCTTCCCTACCAAAAAGGAAGGCTAAATTCTTTTACTCTTATTATATTGAAAAAAGGTAGGAACTTAACAGAGGTGTATAAAAACATTTATAATATGAAGAAAATGGAAAAGGAGAAACAGAAGCAACTATACTAAACTGCGAGGAAGGTAAAATGATCGTATGTGCATGACAATATTACCATGCAAATTTTACAATTATCTACTTCTGCTGGGACACTTATTTGAAAACTCTATATGGCCACCTGTATTTTATAAAACAAAAGATAGAAAACACAATTGTATGTAAAAACATACAGTTAAAATCCTACCATCGTGCCCCAATATCTGAGGAAGAGCTAGAACTTAATAGCTCTTTGCATCTCAGGAACAAGGCTGATCCATTGAATACATGCAGCTGTGGAAAAGGTGCTTCCAAGGTCCCACCAACAGCAAATCCACCCTATCCTCAGGAAGAGATTGTCCCTCAGATAGTATGATTGCATGCTTAAGGGGCTTTAAAGCCCTTTGAATTGGAAGAAAATCGGAAGAAAGTGCAGCAGAAGTTATAACACTGGGAAACCACGGGTTGCCCAAAAATTTGTGCACTATGGTATTCTGGAGTTGTTAAAGTTTCCAGGTGGTTTTTAAGGGCAGCTCCATGTACAATGCATGGCAGTAGTCTGATGCAAACATAGTTGTGATATTTGCATGGTGATGTCATTCTGCATATGATAGTTCAGTGGTTCTCAACCTTCCTAATGCCGTGACCCTTTAATACAGTTCCTCATGTTGTGGTGACCCCCAACCATAAAATTATTCCAGGGTCATGTGATCACCTTTTGCAACATTGTGACAAGCAAAGTTAGTGGAGAAACCAGATTCACTGAACAACCATGTTACTAATTTAATCTCTCTCCCTCTTTCTTTCTCTCTCTCTCTCTCCCTCTCTTTCTCTGTTTCTCCCTTTCTCTTTCCCTCTCTCCCTTTCTTTCTCTGTCTCTCCCTTTCTCTTTCCCTCTTTCCCTCTCTCCCTGTCTCTCTCTCTCCCTCTTTCTCTCCCTCTTTCTCCCTTTCTTTCTCTCTCTCTTTCTCCCTTTCTCTCCCTTTCTCTCTTCCTCTCTTTCTCTCTCTCTCTCCTTCTCTTCTCTCTCCCTCTCTCTAGTTCTCTTTCCCTTTTTCTCTCCCTCTCTCTCCCTCTCAAAAATCCTTAAAATCCTTAAAAGTTATGCTTGGGTGGAAGACTTTTTCTTTTACAGATGGGGCGGGTGGGCCCGACATTCACGGGCAGGCAGGACCCCACCTGCCAGGCCGCTGCCTCCCCATCACCCTCCACGCCAGCCGGCTCCTTTGCCAAACCTTCCAGCTGACAAGCACAAATTTGAGGGTCGCCAGCTGACGGGCGCAGAGTTCGGTGCTGCGGCGGCCTCCCCTTCACCTTCCTCACTGGCCAAAGCATTGCCGGATGTTCCAGCTGACGGACGCAGGTCCGGAGGTCGCCAGCTGACAGGCGCAGGAGGTCAGTGCCACAGCAGCCTCCCAGCTGCCTGCTTCTTCAGCTGGAGCAGTTACCAGGGCTTGCATGGTCGCCGGCTGTGGGGAGCGCATCAGCGGCCCTTGGGGGCCATGCAAGCCCTGGCAACTGCTCCAGCCAAAGAAGCAGGTGGCTGCGAGGCCACCGAGGCACCAAACTCCTGCACCCGTCAGCTGGTGACCTCCGGACCTGAGCCCATCAGCTGGAATGTCAGGCAACGCTTTGGCCGGTGCGGAAGGTGAAGGGGAGGCGGCGGAGTGCCGAACTCCTGCGCCTGTCAGCTGGGAGGTCTGGCGACGGAACCGGCTGGCGTGGAGGGCGATGGGGAGGCGGCGGCTCGGCAGGCAGGGTCCTGCCTGCCCGCAAATGTCAGGCCCACCCGCCCCATCTGTAAAAGAAAAAATCTTCCTCCCAAGCATAATGCCAGCAGTTCTGTGCCACGGAGGCTTGAGACACGGAGGCGCGGTGCCATGGGAGGCGGCAGGGGAGGGGGGAGGGGTTACCTGCATCCTGCCAGCTGAATTCTGGAAGCCTGACTGAGTGAAGAATTTTAGGAGGTGTTGAAAGGAGACAGACTGAGGGCTGTATTAAGACCATAGATGGCTGCGTAAGGAGAGTGGAAGGGAGGCGAATTCGGGGTGGAGCAGAAAACACGGTGGGGGAAGGTGTTAGGAAATAAGCACCAAGGTACATGGTGCCTTGCAAGGGATTCCCGAGTGTTCTGCAATTGTTTTTCCTCTCTCTGCGTGAGAAAAACTTTTGTGGTATAAATCTGAAACCAGGTGAGGTTCCTGTGAGGTGGCGCAGGAAGTTCTTGGGAGAGGCGAGGACAAGCTTGGCGTTTCCTCTCTCCCAATCCCCTTCCTCTTCTTTATCCCCTTCCCCAGTCTGCCTGCGATATTATCTCATGGCTCCTTGGCTTTTCTTTGCCTAGCCTAGCCAAGCTTTCTTCCGCACGCCCCGTTCCCGGGAGCGCCGAGGAGGTACGGCAGAAACACATGAATTGGGATTGACCTTGGGAAGCTGATCCTGCTTTGAGCCTTAGGAGAGGAGGAGGAGTCCCTTCCTTCTTCCTTCCCTCTCTCCCTGTCAAGCCCTCGCGGGCTCAACATGAATGGGCAGGGAAGGGGTCTAGGACAATGTGCAGGTTGGCTCCGCGGGAGTCCTGACCAACAGCTGAACGGCTCCAACTTCTGGCTGCCGAACAGCTGAGTCCTCCGGGAGGCAACATGAGGCCCTGAGGGGTATTGCAAGCTCGCAGGGGGGTGGGAAGGAAAAGAAGATGGAAGATAGTGAGGTTGCAACAGAGAGAGCGGTGTCTCGGTTCCTAAAACCATCAGAAATATGTGTTTTCTGATGGTCTTAGGCGACCCCTATGAAAGAGTCGTTCGACCCCCAAAAGGATCGCGACCCACAGGTTGAGAACCGCTGTGATAGTTGCTTCTCCTCTCCCTGCTGCCCTATGGTCATCCATGGCCATGAGAACCCAGAGCGGGAGCAAAGGAAGCAAGGGACAAATGTGCATCAGGACACAAATTCTGGTCCTTATGGATTTGCATGTGAAATACAAAAGAATGTGGCTTACGCTGTGATGTTACAATGCATGTTTCATCATTTTGTCATCATGATTAGATGTAGAGATCCATTGCATAGCTCAAAATCCATCACTATATATGGAAAGTTAGGGATTGTGCATCCTATTATTATTGCTGTTATTATTATTTCATTAAATTTATTATAGCCACCCACTCCGGTGGACTCTGGGCAGTTCACAAAACATAATACTAAATTAAAACCATTTAAAACATAAACAAAATGAAATAAGACAACCCAGACTAAAAACAACTATTAAAACACACACACACACACACAAACACCAAAACCCACATTAATCTTAGGACCTAGGACCAAAGCCAGGTTTTAAGTGCTTTACACTTAAATTAAATTGCATTTACCATTTGATTGATTCAATATGAACAGACTTACTGGAGTTCTTCATAAACATTTTTGGTTATTACCAGCATGAATAGCCAGCTCATTGTTTACCCTTAAGTCAAAATTACTTACAAACAAATTAAAAGAAACTGATTATAGAATAGGCGCTTGAGGAATGCCACTTTGTATTTCCCTGCATTAAGAAAATTGTCCATTTACTTATTCCTTCTCATTGTTTTCAGCTTTTAACCTGTCATCATTCCATAAAAGTACAGGTTCTCTGCTACATGAACTGGTAAGTTTACAGAGGAATCTTTGATGAGAAATTTTGCAGAAGCTTTTTTGAGAATTCAGGTAGACAATATTGATAGGATCCCACTCCTAAATAACTTTGAAAAGCTGATGAAGCAGGATTTACCTTTGTAGAATTCATGTTGATTTATTTTCAGCGCAATTTGTTTTTCTATGTACCTAGTTATTTTCTTTAGTTAGAACAGACATTTTGTCATCCAGCCTACATTTTCACAGATCTCCCTGTATTTCTTTTTTAAAAATAGCATCACATTAGCTATCTTCTAAAGATACCTATTTTATTATTATTATCATGGTTTGTTGCACAGTCAGCCAGATGTTTAGACTGGCATTTTTATTCACCTATTGATGTTTGGTAGTATTAAAGTTATCTTCAAAGAATGTAAGCGGTTCCAAGTAAAGCTGTCTTTTACAATTGATTGATGGTGATTTTATCAATTGGTGGTGGTGGTGCTATTTAGCTCTGGAGGCCACTTGCCTCCAGAAGGATTGCACAGCTTATAATTTAAAATTTGAAAAAACAATAGAGAATCTAAGTTATCCAGATAACCATATCCTATAAATCCCCACACCAAAAACCCACCACTAACAGGGCTTCACAAACACTTAGCCTCAAGGCTGGGATAACAGTCAAACTTTCAAAGACTTTTGGAACAACACTGGGGTAGAGCAGGGGTCTTCAAACTTGACCCTTTTATGACTTACGAACTTCAACTCCCAGAATTCCTCAGCCAGACATGCTGGCTGAGGAATTCTGGGAGTTGAAGTCCACAAGTCATAAAAGGGCCAAGTTTAAAGACCCCTGGGGTAGAGCCACACAGATCTCTGGGGAAATATTCCAGAGAGCAGGCACTGCACCAGAGAAGACATCTTCCTGGGCCCCAATAAATGATACTGGGGAGCTGAAGTTAATCAAAAAACTTATCTCTCAAAAAGCTTATCCATAGTCATAAACAAACATTGCATTGCACCCAGAACTTTACTGGCAATCAGTATAGATAATGAAGCAATGGTATCACATGAGCATACCAAAGCATTCTTATAACTGCCTCTGTTGCTGCATTCAACAGTTACCTTCAAGGGCAGCCCTATGCATTGCAATACTTCAACCTCGGTTGAATTGATAGTAACTTTTCTTTATTTCAAAAGGCTATCAAGATGGGCTTATTTGAAAACTGATACTGCCTTATACTAGCTGATGCTATTTGATAGTTGAAAGGAAGGCTGTAGGCAATTTGCATTTTCATTGTATTTTTATCATGTTTTCTATTCTCTATTCTTGGAGTATATAAGTCTGATGAATAAACAAAAATGCTAGCAGTTGAGGATTTGCTATGAAATGTTGCTGTCTTTTTAAATCACTGACCTCTTCCACTAAAATTCCCATTATAAGTTCCTCTTTGTATGCTCAATTTGTAAGATGAAAATGAAATAACACCCTGCCTGAAGCCGTATCATCTGAGTAAAGGAATCTACATTCCTAGATGGAAATTTACAACACATGATTGCATTTGTGCTTTGACAAGCAGTAGAATGAGGCATCTTTTATCATAGTTCTATAAGTACATGTATGTAGGCAGAATGAGCAGTAGGTCTGGGTTCTCCCTTTAACTCATTGTTTTTGTCTCATAAAATTGGGCTGTTTGCATGGCGACAGAATCAAGATTTGAAGGAGTTGGGCATGCTAGTGAAGTCATAGCCTTTCTACAACATATTCTTTGCTTTGACCTTTTGGTCCCCAAGGCTACCACCTCATGCCAACAAAGGGACTGCATTAGCAAATGCTTGCAGCATCCCTAGAACAGAAATCAAATACACTCCTACTGGTATAATCAGCTCTGAATTATTTACCAGGAAATATATTGGCTAAATAATTATTATAAAGGAATTTATTTCAAACAGCCCATCAACCATATTTAGACAGAAGGAGAAGAGCCATGTAAATCTAATTTAAAAAATGACTTGACATTATGATACCATCTACATAGAACAATGTTACTGCAGTGTAATAAAAGGAATCTATTTGATACTGTCAATGTTTTCTTTTTATTTTCATTTGAGGACTTTCTGATATTCTCTAGCTATTTACTCCACCACAGAAAAGAAATGGCTAAAGAACAAAATGATTCAAAGGTTTAGGATTTTGCCAGAAAAAAGAGGGCATTTTTTCTGACTCAGTTCTTCATGAAATCATTGAAGCTAGTTCTGTCATGAGGGATAACAGAACGGTTCATTAGAGATCTTAGAATGTTCATACTAGTTTTGAAGCTACCCTTCAAGTTGAAATATCAATATTTTAAAAAAATATCTATATTTTTAAAAAATCTAGAAGAAATGCAGAGAGTGAAGATAGAAAAAAATACCTTAGCAAAGAAAAGTCATTCTCTCCTTAGAAATACACAAGGAAAAAAAGCTCAGAAAATTATTCCTCTCTACCTCTGGTGATTTAATCACATATGATAACTGTATAAATCAAATCTTCATTTCTCTGAAGTATGAAATAGCTCATAATTAGGCCATAGGACAAGTTTCCAGCTAAAGCGAAATGTGTCTTATTAATCGGCTGGTGTATTTATTGTGAATATTAAGGTTAAGTCATCTATCTTATGCAAATACATCAGAGATTCTACCTTAACCTCATTCTCATAGGGTTGACCCCAGTAACGTCCATTTCATTCTTCTGTTTCCAATGAATACAGGTCAGCGGAGGCCCAGACCACCAGCCTTCATTTTCTCAGTAGGTCAGAGAATGCTTCTGCAATTCCATCAAATTTCAGTTTTGAGTCCCAGGAGTGCAGCTTAGTATTAGAAAATGTTTCCTATGGTAAATAGTGTAGTAGTGATTACTAGATCTTCATTTGCTCACAGGATCATCTTAAGATGTTGGAAGTGGCCCAGTATTTCCTTTTCAGTTATCTAAATAGGCAGCAATGGAATCCCATTTTCTTCTATTTTTTTATAGTAATCTGTAGAAGCACTCAGATGAAAATTGTTTTATTAGTCTTCCAATTTCTTAGTTAATAAATCAGCTCTGGCGAGGTTCTTGTGGTATTTCTAAAGGTGCTTTTTCAAGAGGCAGCTGGACCTTCTTGTTTTTCTTTGAAGCTGTTTCACTTCTTATCCAAGAAGCTTCTTCAGCTCTGACTGGATGGTGGGGAATGGCAGGATTTATACTCCCTTGCAGAGAGCTGGTCATTTTCATTCTTTTAGAGAGTCATTGAGGCCACTTGGAGGTTTATCTGTGTCCTCAGGGTCACCTGAGTAGTGCAAATGGGTGTGGAGCCTTCTTGGAATTGCTGAAAGGACTGTGTTGTAGACAGGAGATAGGACAGGAGATGATGTCATATCTCTCCCCCTCTGTTGAAAGAGGACTGCTGCTTTAAAAGAGGGGTCAAAGAGGCCATCTATGTTAAAACTGAACAGCTCTCTCTGGGTATTGTGCCAATAACATAACAGAAAAGTAAAAACAAAAACTTAAATATCTATAACAGTATAATGGAAGTGAGGCTCCTAATAAAATATTTGGAAAAGAAAAACACCTAGCCAACCTTATACATTTGTTAAATTAATATCTTGGCCCAATGCTTAAGGGAAAATCCATGCCTTCAAGACCCTATGGAAAGTTAATAGGGTTGGGGCCATCCGAATTATGAAAAAATGCTATTTTGTAGGATAGGTGCCACAATGGAGAAAACACATCTCCTAAACTAGGGGTGTCAAACTGCCGGTCCACAGGCCAGATGCGTCATGGTGAAACCATGCCCACCCTTTTGCCAGCAATGGAAAAAAAAGTCACGATACGTCACAACATGTCACATGACATTGCGAGTTTGACACCCCTGTCCTAAGCCCTACTAGAAGTGATTTGGAGCATTATTTATTGATTGATTTGATTTGCATCCAAAAGCCTTCTGGAACCCAGTCTATTCATGGATATTAGAACGGCCCTCACATTCGTATTTAAATCATGGTGGATAAGGCAAGCCTTATGTAAACCAGGCTTGCCTTTAATAGCAGCAGCTGGAAATAAGGGACCAACCTTTTCTGCCATTTTCCACCAAAAGCTCCATTTCAATTTGGGAGGGTCTAGCTGATAGCCAACTACTTGGCTATGCTATTCAGTGTATGCTGTTCCTGCCTGTATCTTACACCCTGCCACTATGTGTTGGGCAGTCTTTGAGGCCTCTCTGCATAGGCTGCACCTTGAATACTGTCTAGTGTAATAAATTCTTACTTCTATGGATCTGGTGCTGAGTGCCTGTTCTTGTGCTATGATCAGAGCTTCAGTGCTGTCTTTTAGACTAGCCTTTTCCAGCTATTGGTAGGATTTTCTAATGTCAGCCACTTCAGCTATCTGTCAATGGTACATCCCATTCAAGGTCTTGTCTTGACATGAAAAATAAAGTCAGATCTTCATAGTATAAATATACAACTAAGTCTTTTAATACATTATAGAACATATAGCTCCATTTTCATTCATATAATGTAAATATAATTCAAAAATCCACTAGAAATGCATCTCTTAACTAAATTATTTGACCTCTGCAGTTTTTAAATAATATTTTTGTGCTATTGTTTTATTTACTAAAACAAAAGATAAAAGAATAAAACTATTACAAAAAAGAAACACCAAGAAGTAAACAATGCATCTACAGTTAATTTAAGGAATGAATGGATAAACCAATAGACAGTTAAATAGAAGTTTTAAATAACAACAAAGGATTGTTTTATTTCATTGTAATTATCCATACTGTACATAATCTGTATCTCTAAACATCTTGTTCCAAAGTCACAAGTAACATTAGCTTTTCAATGCATGGAGTAATTGGAGCCATACATTTATCTTTCCAGTATCAAAGGCTAGTCTCTCAGTAATAAGGACCTAGAGAATACATTTCTGTTATGCAACTCTCAATATCTATAGGTAGACCTTGATATACGATGTTTCATTTAATGATGGTTTGAAGTTAGGATGGGCACAGAAAAATGACTTATGATCCGTCCTCGAAATTATGGCTATCGCACCACTCCTGCAGTCATGTGATCTCAATTCGAACCTTCCCAGCTGACTTCCAACAATGTCAATTGGGGAAGCTCGATTTACTTAACCATGATAATTTGCTTAACAACCCTGGTTAAAATAGTTACAATTATTGGGCCTGGTGATGTGGTGACTTGCTTAATGACTGCATCACTTAGCAATCAAAATTCCAGTCCCAATTGTGATCATAAGTCGAGGACTATCTAATTACCTTAGTACTGTTGATGTATAGTGCAAAAGAATGTGGGCATCCAAAAATACTAAATTTTGTCCCAGAGTTAAATTCATATCTATAGTTATTTGTTTCCATGGCCTAATTATCTTAAGACATTGCTAAAATACTTTTTAATGAAGTATTGCATTTCCAACAGCATGCTTATTTATGCATGTGGAGTGCTTTCTTTCCATTTTTATAGGATGATTCCCCTAGCTGAACCTCAGGCTTGGTAGAGCCAGAGTTCTTCATAACATGTCAAATTTCCTTTATTTGGAGTGTAATTCAGCATCACATTTACATTCTTAACAATTATTTTCCCCCAAAGCTGTATTAACACATTAATCACTTGAAAACCCAAAAGGGCCATAAATGAATAAAATCAGGAGTCAAGGGGCTATCAAGTTTGTTATAGCACCAACACACACACACATACACACAAAGCAGCTGATCACTTTTTAGAAAACATTCTCCATCCCTAAGTCATAAGAAGAAGCCAGTAGGAACAGATAGCGTCAATACAGTGATTGGGTGCAAGCAGTAGTTAATGCCTCTTTGTGGGATGGGATGGTTCCAGCTTCTCTGAAGGAGGTGGTGATCCAAAGAATGATCCAAAGTCCAATTGATCTGCATAGTGCTGTGTGCCCCAGTTTGGTCATTTTATAACACTGCTGTAAGAGCTACACTGGCTCCCAGTTTCTTTCCAGGTGCAATTCAATGGGCTGATTATCATCTTTAAAGCTCTAAATGGCATTGGGCTTTAAAACTCTAAATGGACAGAGAGGTATCTGCCTGTTCCTCAGTGTGTACATCCTAGGCCCCTTCCTTTACAAGTTGCCATGTGGTAGAACTCTGGAAATGTCCCTTTTGTATAGTATCCCTGTCCTGTGGAACACACTTCCCTTGGGAATCTGCCAGGCTCCTAGCCTTTAACCTTCCAGAAGGCTACAAAGTATTGACCTCCCCCCCCCGCGCCCACACATTAGGATAGGGTGAAATTTGGCCCTGAGGATTGTATTATTTGATGGACTGGAGATTGTGGGTCATGCACCTTTGTTTTTGCTGCCATTGTTGTGAGCCATCCAGAGTTGTATTTTACAAGATGGGTAGCTATATTAAGTCCTTTAAATGAGAATAAAATAAAATTCTTAAAACTTGGGCCTATTGATTTTCCAAGGATTTTCTAATTCTATATTCCACAAATCCTATATAATGCCAGTATCATTTTTCCCAGTTTTAGTTGATATAAAAATCAGTTGTTGATTTTAATTCAAATACAGCATCTCTTTAAAAAAATCTAACTATTTCAGAAGCTACCAGAGCATCTGAACCATTTTATATTTTAATTGCATATACTGCCCGTCAAATGATTCAGATAAATTATATTCAAAATGTAACCTCTTCAAATCTTAAAACAATCATAACTAATCAATTTATTCAAAATGCTGATCATTAGTTCAGCCCAGGAGAACATCACTTCCCTCCCATCCCCCATCTAAAAGTAAGGATAACTTCACAGCATCAATTTCATACATGAATCCAGGTCAAAGATTCAAGTGTCACTCAGTAAATTTTCTGGCTAAGTGGTGCTTCAGTTTTCTTTGTCTCAATCCCAAATCTTCACAAGAAATGAAAAAAAGAGCTTTTATCCTAGTTGAGTTTTAGACTACAGATAATGTCCCCCTGATAGAGCTGCATAAACATTTTTGAAAGTTGTTTTTTTTTCACTTTCTAGAATTGTGTAAAACAATACAAATTAGTGCTTTTAAAAAGTAGCTGCTCAATCAATATGAAGGTAATATAAGAAGGAATTCTGGTAAACAACCAAAAAACATTTCAGACTGTACATTACTCCTCTCTCCTTTTTAAGTGCAGGGAGGCACAAATATCCTTTAGAAAAAGAATAAACTCACCATTATTGTTCTCACAAAATTGACTCAAGGATCTCCAGCTCATTATTAAACAAACTTATTGATGTAGAAGTTCTTACTTATGCAGATCATAATCCAATAATTGTAGGACTACATAGAAGGAACTTCTAGAACAAGTGGAAACTGAAGGTTCACAAGAATATATTAAATCGAAGTGTCAACATGAATTAAAGAGCTTTTTCCAAACTAATTTAACTTCTGTCATTTTTTTATCTACAGTATGGGATTCAAATTAAGCATTCGGGAGAAGACTGTTTATTTCTTTAGCACTGAATGGAAAGTCAAACACACACACACACACAAAAACATATTAATGAGTGACTGGAAGCAATTAGAATCATGACATAAAACCAAACCCTGCTTTGGATTTAGAACAAATGCAACCAATTGGACCTAAAGAAAGTGAACAAAACTTTTAAAACTATGACTGTTATTAAATAGAAATATTTTTAAAAAGGCAATGAATCAGGCAAAAGCAGTTTTGTGTAGTGGTTAAAAACAATGGATTAGAAATCAGGAGACCTTGAGGACACTTTGCACTTTTTATTGAAATCCCATATACTGTAATACAAAAGAATGGCAAACTGTAGGATTATGCATCAAAATAAAAAATGACTTCATATTTGAAAAACAAGTATCATACAGAATTTAATTCAACTTGGAAACCATGTATGGATTACAGTTCTATATGCAGACTTGTACTGCATCTGAAGTTTGGGTTTGTCTTAACATAAGGTTTTAAGGTATTAGCTAATGTTTGATGTGTTAAACAAGGATAGAATTCTTAGATTAGACAGATTTGTTGATTCTTCGTTCTGATTTCTGATTTTCAACATGTTACACAGATTATTCTTTTTAATTATTGATTATTAAATATCACTTTTAACAATGGCTTGAAGTCTTAAACTGATACAAGTTGCAGCATTAATCTATTAGTTTGACATTTTATTTAATCTTATATTGCTTTTCTCTTTCTCTCCTTTTTTACTTTTTTTTGTTTTTCTAAAAAAATTTATTAAAATAAATATAACAAAGGTAGTCTTCATCTTATAATCATTCATGTAATGATTGTTTGAAGCTACAATGGCATTGAAAAAAAGGCAATTTTGACCAATCCTCAAACTAGGGTCATGTGACTCAAATTTAGGTGCTCGGCAACTGGCACATCTTTATGACCGTTGCATCATCCTAAAGTCCCATGATTGACATTTGCAATCTTCCTGGTCAGTTTCTGACAAGTAAAGTCATGGAGCAAGCCAGATATGCATAACAACCACATGATTCACTCAACAATTGCAGTGATTCATTTAATAACTATGGCAAGCAAGGTCATAAAATCAAGCATGACTCACCTAACAAGTGCCTTGCTTAACAAGGGAAATTCTGGTCCCAATTTTGGGCATAGGTCAAAGATTACCTATAATACTTTATTTATGTATTTATTTATTAGGTGAATTTATATAGTCACCCACCCCAAATATGTGACTCTGGGTATTAAGAACGGAAATCAGGAAACCCAGGCAGTTCAAATGAATATGTAGGTTTATGGCAAGCTTAAGGTCTCTACAAGAAACTGAACTGCTAATGGTCAAATCAAATTGGGGGTAGATAAAAGTCAATGGAATTCAAGGTGGGCTGGTCTTAGATCCTTGTGGGTGCAAAGGGACTCGAGACTGATGACACATTTTACTCCTCCCTCCAGCTCAACCTGGCCATCTCCTACACTAGGTGGCTCACAGTAGTTAAAAACTACAAGCAAGAGCAATCTTAAAACATATAAAAACTTATAAATTCAATACAAACTAAATAACAAAACCCGCAGGCAAGATCTAAAAAACAATCTGCACTCAATATAACCATTGAATCGGCTCTACATCCAGGTCCTCATGCCCAGTGACACAATAACATCTTTATGGCCCCATGAAAGGCCCATAGACAATAGTGGGATTCAAATATGTGAACAACCAGTTCTCTGTGTGGATGCCACTTCCAGAAGTCCATTCTGGGCCTGGGCAACAAAAAATTAGCTACCGGTTCTGCCAAACTGGTGCGAACCGGCTGAATCCCAGCAATGCCCATAGAGCTGGGGACAATCTGATTTCTGGAGTTATGATGTTCTACAAAGAAAGTGCTACAGATGAGCCTCTTCTCCTGGGCCCTGCCAGTTGACTTTCTGTAGTGGATGAGACCTTCCGGAGCTAATGAAATCAGTAGATGTAACCAGGAAAAAGCAGTCCCTTAAATAACCTGACCCCATGCCATGAAGGGTTTTATAGGCCATTACCTGCACCTGGAATTGAATCTGGAAGCATACTGGAAACCAATGCATCCCACAGAATAGAGATGTAATATGGACCCACAACTGCCCATGTAGCTACATTTAGACCAGCTATGAAAATTGTGTGTTTATTTATTTTATTACAAGATATATGAGTGTTTGTATTTATTTTCTTTAATTAATATTCCACTTTGATTCAAATAAGACCAATCTTTCAATATAATACAAATACTAGAATAACATCAATAATAAAATAAACAGCAAAGCAAAACAACAAGAAACAAATGAGATCATCAAAGTTCATAACAAAAAGATCCCCCTCATCACAGAGCTACAAGTTTTAATGGCTTTCTGGAAAATCAATAGGGTTTTATGCGCTCCATTTACTGTATCTGTATTGTTCAAAAAGACATTATAGCCGTAATCCATGCACTGATAGCTCCCAATCAGTGCAAACAAAATCTTAACCTAAAATAAACCACAAACAATCAAGGCTGGTTCACATAATAGTATCATAATTAGCATACTTGCATATTTTAATTCTTATCCATCTGTTCTGCTCCTTTGGGAAATATAGCGTTCCACTCCTTTGTCCTGCACACCCAGAAAAAGGGAGGTATTGCTACTTCTGCTTTGATCACAGTGCATTCCTTCATCCTGTAGCTACCATCTTTTATCACTAACGGGGCCAGTTGTTGCTTGGTATAGTCATCCATCTAGTTAGAGCCATCTCTTGCCAGTACGTATATATGTTACATGTGTGCTTTTTTCTCTCAGTATTTTTATCCTTTGAATTGAGAAAATAAAATATCTTGTCTGTCTTGCAATAACAAAGAAGGACATGTAAATGCCACTTAAAGTCTTGATTTCCAATGGATCCCTGTAAGGTTATTGCTCATGTTGAAGAATAGACATGTGTCCTTTAATCAAACCTCACACGAATTTGCAACAAGTGTCATTCATGTAAGCATTTTCTAGGTGTGAAAAAGCCCTGACTCAAATTATTAGTAACATGATGTCTCTCAAATCAGGTTTCTAAATTCTGCTGTGAATCTATCTACAGCTCCGACTAGTTAGAACAATCTGTTCTAAAATGACTCTTGTTTTTCTGAGACAATACCTGAAGATGGCTCATTCTGTTCTTTTAGTTTACCTAGAAGACCTCCAGGGTTACATAAATCTTCAGTCTTAATACATTGTTGTCACAATTGTATTAAGTGATTAATTGGAGGATTTTCATTTTTCACACATTCAGCTTGAAAACACTGCAGACTAAACAAGGCTTGAAATCTTGGAAGAAGCATAATATCAAAAGGAAAAACAAGGATACAAGCCATGTCTAATGTCATTACTTTTTTAACCATCCTCATAGTAATATTTTTGCACAATAATAGGAATTTGCCTTTTGAAATATTCTACATCTAACAGTCATAGCGTTTCTAAGAGGAATAACTTCTGAACTGTCAAATGTAATTCAGAAAAACCATTCTATTTAATAAAAAAGGAGACAGGCTCAATTAGTAAGAAATATTCCATATAAATGAGATTATTTTAAAAGTACTTGCAATGTTATAAAACATTTGCAGTAAATGAGCAGCTGTCAGAGAGCAGCACTTGTATTTTACTTCCTCTCTGTTTTAAAAATTCTGTTTTATTTCTAGTCGCCCATTTTGAATGTGCCATAACCAATTGCAAACATTAATTCATAATTGTTCATTTAAATAAGAAAATATTTGACTGGCTATGCTTGTGTTTGGTTCATGCTACAATAAATTTTACTTCCAGATCATTCCTATGAATTTTCCTTATTTATGGATTAATATTTGCTTGGACTTATTTTAACACAAAGAACCATTTTAAGTGTGTAATGGAGATAAGAACCCCAGGTCAACCCACCTTCAGACACAGAGCATACATGCTCTTTTTTTGACATAGCAATTGCCTTGAGCATTATTTTTTTTTATAAAAAATTTTTTATTAAAACAATCAACATTAAACATAAGATCATATTAAGAAGCAATCATCATAGAACCTGAAATACAACACTAAGTATTAGTCTTTGTAAACGTCTGATTTGGTAAGCATTCCTCACTCCTCACGTCAAGCCTCAACTTTACGCCTGTTACATTTTATTTGATTGGTGTTTCTCTTATATATAGTCTATCCACTGTTTCCAGTCTATCCCATATTGTTCATTTGAGCGATCCTTCAAATACGCCAAAATTTTCGCCATTTCTGCCAAGTGTATTACTTTCAGAGTCCAAACTTCAATAGGTGGTATTTCTGGCTTCTTCCAGTATTGTCCCACCAGCAGTCTAGCTGCTGTGACCAAATTCAGAATTAGTTTTGTCTCAGTAGTAGTGCAATCTTTTATGATCCCTAACAAAAGATCCTGAGGTAGAAATTCAATAACCTGAGGTAAAAAATTCAATCCACTTTTTCAATATTAAAGCAAACAACATTAAACATAAGATCATATTAAGAAGCAATCATCATAGAACATAAAATACAACATTAGGTATTAGTCTTTGTAAACGTCTGATTTGGTAAACATTCTTCCCTCCTCACGTCAAGCCTCAACTATACGCCAGATACATTTTATTTGATTGATGCTTCTCTTGTGTATAATCTATCCACTGTTTCCAATCTGTTAAGTATTGTTCATTTGAGCGATCTTTCAAATATGCCGATATTTTTGCCATTTCCGCCAAATTTATTACTTTCAAAGTCCATTCTTCCATAGGTGGTATGTCTGGCTTCTTCCAGTATTGTCCCACCAGCAATCTAGCCACTGTGATCAAGTTCAGAAATAAGTTCGTCTCTGAAGTAGTGCAATCTTTTATGATCCCTAACAAAAAAACCTGAGGTAGAAATTCAATACGCTTTTTGAAAATGGTTTGGAGTGTCCACCATACCTTCCTCCAGAAGGCTTTAATTTTTCTACATGTCCACCATACATGAAAATATGTAGCCTCCCCATTTCCACACCTCCAACATTTAGGTTGGGTGTCTGGATAGATGTATGATAGTTTTTTCGGATCTAGATGCCACCTATAGAACATCTTGTAGAAGTTTTCCCTTAGCTGTTGCGCTTTCGTAAATACCACATTTCTCGCCTCATTCTACTTCTACTTACATCTTACCAATAGAACTTTCCATTGTTGTCTCTTATAACATCTTGAGCTGAGAATTTAGAACAGGCCACTTCAACACTGTTCAAACTTAATGTTTAAGTACCATTGCAATATATCCCACTTCAAATGTTTATGTACCTGTTGAAGAAAAAATAGCTCTGGAATGTTCGTTATTCATTACATTTATTGACAATTCTTTTTCTTTTTATATGATCTGTAGTTCTCATACATTATATATTGCTTATTTAAAGATACACTGAACATAAGATAATGTAAAATAAAGCGTACTGGTAAATGTAAAGTCTATGATTATATGACTTCTTTTTCAGGATATTTGCATATATCTATGTTCATTTAACTTATATGCAGAGCACATCATGAGAAAGGCAGGGCTAGATTGAATCAAAATTTGGAATTAAGATTGCTGGGAGAAATATCAGCAACCTAAGATATGCAGATGATACCACTCTAATGGCAGAAAGTGAAGAGGAACTAAAGAGCCTCTTGATGCGGGTGAAGAAGGAGAGTGCAAAAGTTGGCTTGAAACTCAACATTAAGAAAATCAAAATCATGGCATCCAGCCCTCTCAACTCCTGGCAAATAGATGGGGAAGAAATGGAGGTTGTGACAGATTTTATTTTCCTAGGCTCCAAGATCACCACAGATGGGGACTGCAGCCAAGAAATTAAAAGATGCTTGCTCCTGGGGAGGAAAGCTATGGCAAATCTAGACAGCATACTAAAAAGCAGAGACATCATCCTGCCAACAAAAGTGTGTATAGTCAAGACCATGGTTTTTCCAGTTGCAATGTATGGATGTGAAAGTTGGACCATAAGAAAGACTCTTTTTATGACTTGTGAAATAATAATAATAATGATGATGATGATAATAATAATAATAATAATAATAGTAATAATAATAAAAATAAAAATAAAAATAAAAATAAAGTTGGAAGGGACCTTGGAGGTCATCGAGTCCAACCCCCTGATCAAGCAGGAAACCCTACACTATTTTGGACAAATGGCTGTCCAGTCTCTTCTTAAAAACTTCCAGTGTTGGAGCATTCACCGCTTCTGGAGGCAGGTTGTTCCATTGACTAATTGTTCTAACTGTCAGGAAGTTTCTCCTTAGTTCTAGGTTGCTTCTCTCCTTGATTAGTTTCCATCCGTTGCTTCTTGTCCTGCCTTCAGGCGCTTTGGAGAATAGCTTGACTCCCTCTTCTTTGTGGAAGCCCCTGAGATATTGGAACACTGCTATCATGTCCCCCCTCATCCTTCTCTTCATTAAACTAGACATACCCAATTCCAGCAACCGTTCCTTATATGTTTTAGCCTCCAGTCCCCTAATCATCTTTGTTGCTCTTCTCTGTACTTTTTCTAGAGTCTCAGCATCTTTTTTACATTGTGGTGACCAAAACTGGATGCAGTATTCCAAGTGTGGCCTTACCAAGGCATTGTAAAGTGATATTAATACTTCATGTGATCTTGATTCTATCCCTTTGTTGCTGAGCGACAAAGAATTGAGGCCTTTGAACTATGGTACTAGAGAAGACTCCTGCGAGTCCCTTGGACTGCAAGGCATTCAAACTGGTCAGTCCTAGAAGAGATCAACCCCAACTGCTCTTTAGAAGGCCAGATCCTGAAGTTGAAACTCAAATACTTTGGCCACCTAATGAGAAGGAAGGACTCACTGGAGAAGGGCCTACTGCTGGGAAAGATTGAGGGCAATAGAAGAACGGGATGACAGAGAATAAGGTGGCTGGACGGAGTCACTGAAGCAGTAGGCATGAGCTTAAATGGATTCCAGAAGATGGTAGAGGACAGGAAGGCCTGGAGGAACATTGTCCATGGGGTTGTGATGGGTCGGACACAACTACGCAATTAACAACAACAAAATGTTCATACTATAAAATCAATGCCATTAAGATACCAAAAAGTTCAAATAAGAGTTGAGAACAGGGCGAATCCTAGACAGCTATCATATCTAGTAACCATCTCATATGAATTTTGCTAGAAATTAAACTCACTATCTACCACTATAATGATTTATGCCACACCATTCTATTCTGAAGAGTCAGTACCAAATGTCCAGATTAAAATTTGCCAGACTTTCTCCCTTCACCCAAAAGACAAAACTATCTTTGAGCTGATGGTGCAAATACTTTAAATTTAGGTTTGTCAAAACGCCAAGCTGTCCATGAGAAAGATCTTTTTTGTTCTGGCCAGGAAAATTCAACACTTATTAGAAGAGGAACACCTGGAATAGACAATTGCCAAAGCAAATAACCAAAGGTGATTAATCACCTGATTTCACATTCATTAGAACTAAATGCTACCATACATTGGTCTCCTTTTGCTTCCCTTGCCATTTTATAAAGCGTTTTGTGGAGCTAGACTATCAGGAAACCTGCTTTAAATACATATTCTGTAAATACCGCATTTCAGAAATAATAAACATGATTGCAGAGATAATATTTTACAACCAGAAACTTGATGTGTACCAAGGATAACCTCAGATTCAGCCTTTCTGTCCAATATTGGTGGTCGGTCTAAGAATTTATGCAGATATGTTCCTTGTTTTCTAGCTTGGTCTTGCTCTTCTCATTTGGCCCTTCTTGATATATCTGGTTTTAAACATATCTTGGCCCATTGAACCACAATTTGATGCAAAACCCAGGAAATACTTTTATAAACTTTCTCCACATCCAAAGTAATACCAGATATTGTAAACTCCATAGTATGCAAACCCTATAGTCTGCAAGTAAAGCTTACACCATAGAGTCCCATTTGACATGTTCAAGAAACAATCTTAGCAATCTGGGATATCAACTCAGCAACCAAGGATAGGTGGGAAAGACATTTTCAAGGCATAGAGCTAATTTTCATGGTTATTATTCTTCATTTAATGTTACCAAATATTCCACAGAATAGTTCCACATGTAGGGATATTTTGAAAGGTAAATTTATGAGTGCAGACAATGAAAGAGGCATTACCAAAATCACAATGGGCTGCAAAAAAATAAACCATTTATCCTTTAGATCTGTCTCCCCCCCCATTTTCTTCCCCTGCCTCCATTTTTACTTTGTTTCAATAAAGAAAAGGCAGATGCCATCAGCATTGTATCCACAAAGTAAATTATCTACTTTCCCATTAAATGAACATGGCACACCTATCATTAAAACCAGTTCTCCTATTATACTATTATTATTATTTCCTTTATATAACTCAGAAGGCCTATGGGGAGAAAGCTTTTGTCATCAGTGAATACAAGACACAAAGCAACCTGCACTTATCTTATTAATTAATTCAACAACTTCCCATATCTGATCATTTGGTGTGTTATTAATCAGTTACTACAGCTGAGGCTGCACGCTGACTGATTCTGTCCACAAAACTACAGCTCTTACGATTTCTGAATTTGCATAGCACAAGGCAGCCTCCCACTAGCTTTGGGTCTGGAGTATATCAAGCAGGAAGGCTTAAGAGAAAATCAGCACACAGGAACATGCTCTGAGGAATGTGTTATGTCAAGTTTGTGGGAAACACATTCTGAAATATGCTATGTACCAAAGACATCACAACTGGCCATCTATCAGGTTAAAACCTTCCTCTCAGACATGCTATATTTCCTTCTTAGTTGCAGAGAGCTTCTCACAGAGGGCCATTCAGATCAGTGATCTCTCACTCATGATCTTCATGATGCAATTTACCCTTTCTGGGTTCAACCCCTTCTTTCTCTGAGTGTGTCAAAACAGATTCAGATCAGAGCTAAACACAGAGCAAGCTTGAGAACTACTGAAATGCTATAGTAGATTGTTCAATTTCATACTGTGTTTGGGGTATGTTTCTCAGTGGCAGCTTGATTACAAGTGGAATGAACTTAACAGCCAAATCTTAACATTAAAATGAAGAGAGATGAAATTAAATGATTTAGGAAAAGGAGAGGAAAAGTCCATGGACAAAATGTCAACTTTGTCCTCTCTCCTTAGTTTTGCATCATTTTCATTCCTTTTAAAAATCGTTTTAGAGATCAACTAGGAAGAAGAATTAACAGTATGTTGCTTTCCTATCAGTACTCTACAGCAGGGTTTTTCAATCAGTGGTACGGGTACCACTTGTGGTACATTGGCACCTGGCAGGTGGTACACGACCATCCCAGAAAAGTGGTAGGGGGGGAGAGGAATGAGCTGAACCAGTGGCAGCACCGCAAAGGCCTGAGAGAGAGATGGCTGAAGCTGCAGGGCTGTCACGGCTCAGCGGAAGTGCCAGGATCAGTGTTTCTTCGGGACTTTCAGGGCTCAGCTTGGCGCTGATCCTGGTGCTTCTGCTGAGCCCTGAAGAAGCACCAATCAACTGGAAAGCAGCACTGAACCTGGTGCTTCTTCTGAGCCCAGAAGAAGCACCGATCAGCTGGAATGTTGCAGCATCTCCAGCGTCTTGTGATTTATATTCAGATGCTTGGCAACTGATTCATATTTATGATGGTCACAGTGTCCCAGGGTCATGTGAAGTGACCAAAACCTGCTGCAACCACCCAGCAGACGGGGGAATAAAAACCAAACACCCCCACCCCTGCTGCCAATCCTGAATAGAAATGCTCACAACAATGAAAACCTTGGACAGGAGGAAGAGCGCCACTACCCAGTGTAGTGGGTAGGCAGGTGTCTTGCTCGGCTGTGGCTTGGGGGGCACTTTTTTCAGTGCTATTGTAACTTTGAACAGTCACTAAGCGAACTGTTGTAAGTACTTCATCACTTTTTTCCTTTTTTTTTTTTGGTCATCAAGTTTTTGACACATTGCTAGGCGACTGGTGGTACTCGGATATTGCCATATCCTAAAAGTGGTACAATAATGAAAAGATTGAAAAGCCCTGCTCTACCGAGCAGAGAACAAGAGATATAATGGAAGAGAATATTCATAGCCCAGGGTTGAACTGTGAGGTCATTGGTGCTCTCTGAGCTTGATGGTTTTCTTGCAGACATTTCATTACCAAACTAGGTGACATTATCAGTGTTAGCAAACTCCTAGTACTAACAATGTTACCTAGTTCGGTAATTAAGTGTCTTCAAGAAACCACCAAGCTCAGAGAGCACCAAGTACCCCACAAAAAAAGATCCCTTCTCTTTTATTGGAATTAAGGAGGAAATGGACAGTCTGATTCTCTAAAACCATTCAAGATCATGTGAAGTGTTAGTATGACTTTATAATGCCTTGCTAATACCACACTTGTAATATTGCATCCAGTTTTGGTCACCACAACATAAAAAAATATTGAGACTCTAGAAAGAGTGTGGAGAAAAGCAACAAAGATGATTAGGGGACCGGAGGCTGAAACATATGAAGAACGATTGCAGCAATTGGGTACGTCTAGTTTAATGAAAAGAAGCTCTAGGGGGTCACATGATAGCAGTGTTTCAATATATAAGGGGCTGCCACAAAGAAGTGGAGGTCAATCTATTCTCCAAAGTACTTGAAAGCAGGACAAGAAGTAATGGATGGAAACTAATCAAGGAGACAACCAACCTAGAATAAGGAGAAATTTCCTGAGAATTAGAATAATTAAAACAGTAGAACAACTTGCCTCCAGGAGCTGTGGGTGCTACAACAATGGAGGTTTTAAAGAACAGATTGGACAACCATTTGTCTGAAATGTTATAGGGTTTCCTGCTTGAGCAGGGGGTTGGACTAGAAGACCTCCAAGATCCCTTCCAACTATGCTATTCTGTTAATAGTGGGAAGGAAGGGAGATGGTCACTCTTTGTCTTTAAAAATTTTATGGAGATGTTCCCATTGCATGAATGTCCTCTCCCTTATTTCTTTGGTATTGATTGGTTACTGTGATATTTTCTGCCTCCTTCCCCTCTCCTGCTACTTCTGCCACTCCTTCTCCTCCTTTCAAAAACTAGCATGTTATATAAGAGGCAGCCAACCTTTTGGCAACAGGTAGCCATATATGCTAACAATTATGGGCACCAAAGGACTACATTGGGTAGAACAATGAAGCCATCTCTTCCACCCAAAAATTAAAAAATAAAAACAGTTGGTAAACTACTAGTAGGTGAATGTGGTATCTGCATTAATTTCTGTACCCAGTAATGTTAGTGCTGAAATGTTAACATTTTATAAAACCAAAATAATAAAGATGATGTTTCTTCCTTTCTATTGGGAATCTATTCAATCCATATTTATAATCCCTTTTCAATAACCTGGAAGTTTACATATTTCAATTTATTCAGACAGAGACATCACAAATATAAGTGGTGGTAGCTGCATTGATTTAAAACTATAAAATTATTTTTCAACATACAATAAAATTTGCAAGATAGGCTTTTTCCCCCTGCTAGAACAATTGAAACAGGTTTATTTTCCTAGAATAGAAGTAGAAATTCGTACACTCATGAACTGAGAACCTTGTGAATACAACCAACTATCTTTTAAAGTAATCCTTTTATATTATTTCCTTGATATCACTGGAAAAATATCTCTAACTGAAGCACTTTTAAGAGTGATCCAAAGTCCTTACATAGTTATTAATTGTCTACAAATGATGTATTAGAAATTAATAGCACTATTGAAAACTGATAAACTAATTTATAATGTGCTCTTCAAGAATTGCCATTTTCCAATAGCCTAGATTAGATTAGCTATACAGCACTCAGGTAAATTAGATACAATTTGAATTTAATGAGATACAATTTGAATTTAATGAATTTATGAAATATTTTAATGCTTATTTGAGAAACATTATTTTATCTATCCAATGAAATTGAATTTCTTCTCCATAAAATATTCTTCACTGCTTGATACAGCAAAGTGATATCCCCAACTCACCCCCCTCTCTCAAAATCACCCCACTAGATAGTAATAAATATCATTTGCCCTGACTTCTTACTTCAGTTTATTTGGCATGGCTGAGCACTGACTGAAACACACAGGGAACTGGAGTGGTGTTGAATAGCTTTGAATCTGGTATAGACTGAGCTGCTGAAGAGCAGATTCATACTGGACATGTCACTCTGAAAATATGCCAAGAACTGATGGAAAGAAATAAGTAATACTAATGGAGTAATACTAAATGTAGATCCCTATTCCATAAAAAAAGGCCTTTTACACAGTCTGCTTGGGTTGGGGAGAAAAAAGCAAGAGGGGGGGAGTATTGACAAGTGACAGAAAGGTTAAAGCAAGATGGTTATATTTGGACCAGGAACAGCCAGACAAATCAGATTTGTCTGCTTTTTTGTAGTCCAAGTGGGATAGTTCTAGTTAAATAGTTCCTTCTGAATGCTGCTTCTCTCTACTAACCCAGTGAGACAAAACAAATGATAAACGAGGACCTTGAAATGATTTACTGCACTGAGTATCATTCCGTTAAACTCATTTTCAATTATCTTTTAAGAGTTGTACCAAGAGACAACTCACAAGAAGCAGAAACAAGAATTGGTATTAAAATAGAGAAGTGACTCCGAGCAGCTTATAAAGATTCAAAACCGCAATTTAACCATTTTTGAGAGGAGAGGTGTGAGATATTTCTGTTGATTAGTTGCTGGAGTTGATGTCTGCAGAGACCTTCTGTGGCATTTGTCAAGGTTCCTATCCCACTAGAATATTTCTTTAAATTAAGTGAGCAGGAAGTAAGTATGCTGAAAAGCAGAAGGATAGGTTTCCACATGTTTCTAGTTTTGAAGCATGCTACTGGGCCTCATATAGGCATTCTCAGAAAATAACCTCAGTATGTGGCTACATCTCAGCGCTTTGTTTGGAAATCTTCCCACACAACCTGAGGAAAATGAACAGTATGTAGGAGTATAGTGAGCTATAGAGAAGCCTAGAAGTGATGAGGAAGTTTGAGCTTCCCTGGTAAATGGGTGCTTTATGACTTCCCCCAACTGGCCCTACCTGTTGAACAGTTTGCTTACCTATTTAAAATAATCCTGTGATTGTCCTGGAGAGTTGCTGTTTTTCTGCCTTTGGAGACTGGGTCTAAGCTCATGCACTGTGTTACTATAAAAATACATTGATTGAATAAAAGAACAATTAACTTATGGAGCATACTTAAATCTTCAAATATGTTATTAATGATTAAGTACATAGTGGTATTTCTGAAAGGAAGGAATGCAGCAGATTCTTGCTGCAATGCCACACAGATAAAATAATTCTTAATCTACAACTACAGTTTACCTTAACAAAACCATTGAGAGGATTTTGTCAAGTGATATGTTCTATTCTGTAGGTGCCAGAAAAGGGTGGGGCAGCATAAAGCTTTAACATCATAGAATAGCCATTGCTGCAGTTAATTCTGAGTTATTGTGCCATAAGGAGTTTCTTCCACATAATTATAGTGTTCACTGAAATAAGGTGCAGTTTCTTGTGTTACCAAATATGCTCATTTATATGCATGCAAGTATATTTTATATACACAGATTGGATATGGCTTGTTGTGAGTCCTCGCCTGCCAGCAGATCCAGCAGCCCAGATGAATGGGATGAGGGGGAAGGGTTGCCTGGGGTCACATCGGAGTGTGTGTAAGGCTCTGAAGAACACGAAGACTCAGAGCTAGATGTGACACTGGGCCCATTTACTCATGTTCAGGCAGAGAGAGACATCTGGGTTGGGAGTCTGAACTGAGTGAAGAAGAGGAACAGCTGGGGCCTGTTCCAGATGCATGGATGTGCAGAGAGGAAAGGCATGCAGGACAACAGAGGGCAGTGGGGCGGCTCTCAATTATTAAGTAAAAGACTCTAAGAAGCCATGCCCTGGCTGGAGAGGTGTGGGAGGGGCTGGTTGCCAAAGGCAACCATTCATGCTATGGCTTCTTGCTTCTGTTGTTGGATTTCTTGCCTCAGGATTCTTAGATTCAGGATTCTTTCTGTGTGTTTGAGTGACTTAAACCTTGAGCATTCCAGCTGAGAACTCAGAGACTGAATCTTGTTCATTTCAACAGCTAAAGGACTGGTTGGAGTTTTGTTCCATAAAAGCTGTGTCAAAATAAAAGGGGTTTATCTTACCAAGTCCTGCCTTGTTCAATGCAAAGGATTTTTTTCCTCGCGAGTAAGCGGTTGAGCAGTAGTTACATAGGCTGGGACAGAACATGGCTATCCAGAATCTTGTGACATTGAATCAGGCATGCTTAAGGAAAATCTGACATTTCAGAAGATCATGGACAAAATTTTGAAAAGCAACGAACTCTCTTTATACAGTAAAAGAACTAAAGCAAATTCAAAATAACGTATTGTGAGAATTAGAATGCTTAAATTGAAAATGTTATTAAATTAGGAGACTTAGATTCCCTAGGGAAAAGCAGTTGTGCAGCAATATTCAGGAAGCTAGTATTGATAAGGATCTGACTACAAAAAAATGGAAGAGGAAAGACTAGGAGTGCTTTAAACATAGAATTGGAAATATTCCTAAAGAAATCAGCTGACAAGAAACAGATACAGACCAAGGGTGATATAGGTTAGGTTCACAACGAAGATTTAAGAAAATGGCAGAAGCTCATTACATTGATGGCAATATTTTTTTACCTGAGTTTTCTTCTCCTGTGCCTTTTCCAAACCAGAATGGAGCCATTCCTTTCAAATATAACTATGTTTAACAAAATATTAATGGGAATTTTCCAGCATTGGTAAACTCTCCTCCAAAATTTAGGAAGTGTTTGAAGGGTGTGTACAATCTTATGTGACAGCCTTCAGGATTATTAAAATCTATCTCCCATCTTCCCGGGTGACAGCCATTATTATTTATGATTGTACAAGGCAGTCCATCACAAATTCCCAGGACATTTGACATGTAAATAAAACCATTCCAATATTCATAACAACTAAAGAAATGGAAGTCAGAAAGCTCTTTGAAACCCAGTAATATCAATCATCAGAATTATGAGCACTGTCTCCAACATTCTGGTATTAAAGCTGCATAATGATTTAGTATTATTTATGTCCCTGTATGTTTGTGTATAGATGATAGCTTAAATTCAATAGCAGTTTTTGAAATGTTCATTAATTTTGGAATTTTCATGTAAGGAAATATGATTAACACTTTTTTTTAAGTTTGGATATCCTCTAACAAAAAGGACATTCTTTATAATAAAATATTCCAGGGTATTTGTTGTTGTTTCCCAGTACTCTTTTTTACAATTGCATTTCTAAAGGTTGTGGCACATCTGTTGTATTTGTTTGAGATTGTAACCACTTTAGTTGAAATAACATTCAAATGCATTGGGGAAGGGATCACAGAACTATATTTATCTCTGAACATGTCCACAAGCACTCCTCAGAGTCAAACTCTTACCAAGGTCACCAGGTCACCTGGGAGACGGTACAGATGGATGAGAAACTATTCAAGAATGAACAAGGAGTCAGTGCAGAACAGAGACATGAAAGTAAAAATAATGTGCAGCTTCATCTGCTTCCAGCTTATCTTTGATTACAATTTTTCCTTTATATATTTTGAAATATACAGTACATCTTCTGAAAACATGGCTTCTAATCAAAATTTCAAACTTAGCTTCTGCATACCAAACAAATCATGTATAAGGAATGGCATATTCAGATGAGAGAAAGATGAGAGAAGGTGACTGTCAACGCTGCAAATACTGTATATTCTTGCTTTGACAATATGCAGAATTGTCTGGTATTTTGGGGGTTAATGCAGAGCATAAGTGGGTGGAAGGTAAAGCCCGGGAAAGAAAGAGGAAGGAAACCTTTGACCTTTACACTAATTGGATATATATGATATATGACAGCTAGTTTAGGGAGGGAACATGCTAATAAATTAACTGCTCAGAGGAAGAGAACTTAGATCTTAGCATAAAACTTCCACCATGCCGTGCTGACATCTCTGTAATACTAATAAAGGCTTTTCAGGCAAAAAAAAGCCTGAAAGTTCTTTGAAGTGTTTCGTTAATCAGACACATGACATCGACACTAAAGCTATGCATAAACTGTTTTGTCTAAATATGTGTCTCTAAGGATTGGAGGAAAGTTTGTTATTTTCATAAAGATCCATTAAACACATGCACACACATTTTTCTTTTCTTCTGTTTTTAAATTTTCAGGAAAGCCAACACATCAGTCCAAATCATAATTTGGCTGAACCTAGCAGCCCAAGTATTTAAAGCTTAGAACAAATACTCATGGAAAACTTTAGGAATTCATTTGTTGTATCACATCTTCTATATTGGTAGATCTTGAAAAACTAAGCAGAATCAGATCTTCTTCATACTTAAGAGACTACCCAAGAAACCACACATAAGGAATCCCAGGAAATCCCTAAGACTCCCAGATTTTCAAAATATTTATCTATATAAATAAAAATGTAAATGTTCGTTTATTCAAAATCTTAAATCTCTAAAAGTTCTTCATCGATTGCTTTGAAATTTTGACACAACGTTGCATTCGAATATGTGTGTGTTTTTATATACTTATATAGATGTCACACCTGTGACAGGTAAAAACATGCCTTTTTAAAAAAACAGCACCATCTGTTGGACGTAATCTCTATATCTGCACACACAATGGAACAACAAAAAATATTGTATACCCACAAGCATTGTGAAATTAAACATATTACAAATGTGCGCTTTCTCTTTTCTTTCTTTTCCATTTAACCACACTGAGCCACAGCAACGCGTGGCTGGGTACAGCTACCGGTAGTTTAAAATAAAAATAGACAGTCCAGCCATTTTTTCCTAAAAGTCTACACTATAAAATACCCTTGCCCAGCTGAATGGTTGCATTTCTTCCTATTCCTCAGAAGAAATTTTATCCCGTCCACCTTCAAATATATCAATGTTCCTGACAGCTTGGGGGTATGGGTGCTGAAAGGAAAGGCAATGTCCAATGGAGGAGGAAAGGGGGAGTTAAAATAGGCAGGAAAGTACTAGTAGAAACTTTAGCAAAGAGAGGCTGTTGAATTTTATAATTTTACTTACACCGTGTTAATTACTTTATACAAAGTATTAGAAAGAGGTGCTTCAGAACATATAAGTGCTTCTTTTTGAATAATTAAAAGTGCCCACATCTTTTTCCAAGCTCAAATGGTTGCTTTGAAAACTGGGTCCAGCTACCTCTGACCACAAATCAAAGTTGCTGTTTTCCCACATTGAAGTGGAAACAGCTCAGGCCAACCCCCAAACTGAGTTCATTAGTTTAGTGGAGAAATATATATGAATTTAACCATTCAAAAAGGGATATTTCAGATTCACTCCCCTGCATTCGGAGGCACCTCTTTCCAAGGATTTGCACAGCATATTGCATCAATAGGTATTTTTCTATCATTTTCCATTCAATCCACATTTCCAATTATTTTCATTACAAAAATGAATCTAGTCCTACCCTACTTTCTAATCAAAATCTAACCAGATAGGATTAGAACATGAATAACTTGAAGAGAATATTTTGCAGAGATGCAATTTTCTGAGATTTAAAAAAATAATTTCAAATGTTAATCAATAACTTTGTAGACCCATTTCTGAGATAAGAAAGTTCTACAGATCAGAATATTATATAAGAATCTGCTCTATGTGTTGGACTTTTAAAAATAATATGCCTTTAAGTAAATATCTGCTTATTCACTGTTCTTACAAATTATTTCCATCAGTGAAATCTGTGCATTATACTATCTTAGATGTAATCTTTCACAGTTCCTAATACATGGATATATGTACAGTAATGTAATTTTCCTGAGGTGCCTAGCATCCAAAACATTTCTTCTTTTATCATTTTCCATAAATATAGTGCTAATATTTTCAGTTACATAATCTGAAACGTTTGTGGTTGAACTAAGTCCAAGAGTGTGACAGCATGCATTCACCCATGGCTCTCTGCTATCTTGTGATATACAAACCCAGGCAGACATGTTGTTCTTTCTTGGTGGTGGTAGATCCTGAGAGTAGAAAGATAAAACATGGGATTTTAGAACTTTCTCATAAAATGGTGGGGGAAGACTGCTGCTGAACTGACAAAAGGGAGAAATGAAAGCTGGACAAGAGGTAAAATGAATGGAAAATATACGCGTCCCAGGATAATGTTGCAGGATCCTATCTGGGTCAGTCATTGGGATGAGAGCTTTCAGATTCATACTAGAGCCCATCCTCAGGGAATATCTTTCTACCGGAGGCAAAATGGCTAACAAATTATTACCATAATATTAATTAAATTAGAATATAGATTCTAGGTACTGTTTGTTATTTACAGAAGAGCCTGGGGTAAGACCATTAAGTAATTGTGAGTCAGGAATAAGTCTGAAGTCCTATTGAAAAAAGAAAAGGACCACCATGGCTCAATTTATACAATGCAGATGGTTTCAGCCAAAAAGAATGGGAGACTATACCTGGTCAGCTAAGAAAAAGACAGACAGTTCAAGAAAGAGAATGTCATCCACTGAAACTAACCTTCTTACTTCTCTGTAAGTAGGAAAAGAATGTAGTAGTAGTAGTAGTAGTGATCATATTTAGCCCATACTCTGGACTACATGCATAACAATAAGAACATGGGAAGTTTTACCTTGCTTATAAAAATGCTAGGCAATTCTATACTGGTGATGTACTTCATGGATTTACTGCAACTTCTCAGCTAGTTATCAATAAGGAAGGTCACAGAACAAGGAGAAGGAAGGCTGGCTTCTTTAACAAAGCTGCCATACTAAAACACTACCTGAAATCAAGAGAGAGAGAGAGAGAGAGAGAGAGAGAGAGAGAGAGAGAGAGAGAGAGAGAGAGAGAGAGAGAGAGAGAGAGAGAGAGAGAGAGAGAGAGAGAGAGAGAGAGAGAGAGAGAGAGAGATCAAAAACCATGAATCTTCAAGCCTTTATGGCAAAGATATCTTTTTACTTCCTTTAAAACCTGCAGTGATGTATCTATCCCACAGAGCAGAGTTGCAAAATATGTGGCTGAACACATATATGGTCTATCAGCATCACTTTGGCAGCCCTAAGAGTTCCCCCAGAATGGGTGGGTCCCATGAATTTTTCATTTTTTCAGCATTTTTGTGGAAGGAGCTTAAGTGGTAAATGGATGGCTTGAGACTTCCTTAGGTATCCATTCTACATATGTCTATTAGGGTATCTATGTATATCTATTACCGTAGGGCAGGGCTCTGCAACCTTGACAACTTTAAGACTTGTGGACTTCAGCTCCCAGAATTCCTCAGTCAGCTAAGGTTGCAGACCTCTGTTTTAGGGTATTCATTCCATCTGTTAATATTTTCTAATAATGCTGTTCTCAACATCCTGTACAATGTCCATCCCATCAGCCCAACACTAGTTGTGCACTTGCCAAATTCTAAGGGTGCATAACTGCCATTGAATTATAATAGAATTATAATTATGACATAAGTGATATATTTGTGCCCCTGTTTTGAAATATGATGCCTTAAGTACCACTTAAAGGCCAAGTGGACCTTTTGCCTTAAAACATTTGCACAGTGATGCTATGGAGACTAAATTGAAAAGTTTTACATGTGAGCCTGGAAAAAATTGTCTTGACTGTACACTAAATTTGGGCCAGGATCTACAAGAGACTTTGGTTTGTAAACTAGAAAAATCAAACTTCACCCCTACTAGCAGTTGCTTGCCTGATAAAACAATATTCATAATCACATGTTTGTCAATCATTCCCATCACGGAGGAACTGTCTGCGCTTTAGAAACAGAGGTAAATTAAAGCTCACACCCTTGCTGATAAGCAAACAAGTAACAATATCCCTGCTTTCAGATAAGAAAAGCAAGGTGCTGAAAGGTGAATTGATCTGGTCATACTCATAGATTGAATGCCCGGGAAAATAGAGACAATTTTCTGTTGTTAATTCAATCAGAATTAAATACCACCATATAAACATATTCCAAGTACCATGTTATACAGCTTTTTTTTTGTAGGTTGCTGGTCACTAGGTCCAAAGCCCTAGCAACAGTCTATATAGCAATAGTACTTAGACTTATATATAGCTTCATAATGCTTTATAGCCCTCTCTACGTGGTTTACAGAGTCAGCATATTGTCCCCAGCAGTCTGGGTTTTCATTTTACGGACTTTGAGAGGATGGAAAGCTGAGTCAGCCTTGAGTCAGTCAGGATCAAACTCCTGGCAATGAGCTGAGTTAGCCTGCAATACTGCATTCTAACCATTGTGCCACCACAGCTCCTGTATATTATATTTAATTACCTGGGTTGTTGGTTTTTAATGATAGATTTGAAATAAAATAAATTATTCTTAAGACTGTCTTGATGAGCCCACCTCTTCCACTGTTCTTCTGTTTCTGGAATTCTAATTACTAATTAAATTTATTAGTAATAAGTTTACCTCAGTCTAAGAGATTTTTTTTCTTGGCCTGAAAAATTCTCCTATGAAATGACTATTGGAAGGCAAAGGAGAAGGCTCTGCAGGATGGTATCAACATTAGGAGTAAGTGTTTCCTGGCAATAGGAATAACCTTGATGACAGATATCCCTCAAGCCAGCCTCCCTCACAGAGTTGCTGTCACCAGGATAAAATAGGTGAAATAGGTGCCTTAAGTTTCTTGGAGATAGGTGAGACATAAATGTAAAAAAATAATTAGTTTCTGAATCAAAAATACGGGAGGAAACCATAAGAATATAATTCTTCTGGTCCTTTAAAAGATGTTCCACTTTATGTGAGCAATTATGTTCCAATTATGTGAGCAAATTCATGTTAATTGTGACTGATTCCCCAGTTACAAAGGAAAAATAGCTTCAGAAGCCAACTTTGTTTATTGTTTTGAGGAGGTTTAAACATTTCGGGTTGTCAGTATGCAACTCAATTTACCCTTTTCTCAGGCACACCATTTAGTGGCTGAGAAAGGTATTTTTCCAGAGGCAAAGTTCAGGAAGACTATATCTCTCATTAATATGTAATATAGACAGGAAGCACAACACATGCTCTTAAAATATACTGAGTTCTTCCACTTGAATAATGGATATATTCATGAGCAGGCTTTTGAACTTTGCAGTGCATTTTGTTTTATTTATGTTCTATATCTCTCCCTCTCCCCTCCACTGAAATTATTCTGTTTTTTCTCCTCTGACCACTGAAACCTGAAGCTCTGCCTCTGGTATTTCTGCTCCAGAACTGAGCAGTGACTATTTTTTCTGCAAGTACAAGAGCTACACAGTATAATTCCTACAGGGATTTTCTGCTTTTCTGATTCAATAAAATAACATTGGAGAATCATGTGACCGCAGCTGAAAGAGTAGCTACCATCTACTAGAGCAGTTGTCAGAAATAAAGTTTTCCTGAAAACTGTACAAAGAAGCAAAGCAAAATCTGAATATCTACTTAGGAAAAAAATACTTAAGAGAAATACAACAGCCATCACAATTTTCTTGACAATCCCATTGTTTTCGTTCAGGCATCAGCTTGGCATCTTGCCCTAGAAAGGAGGTGAGACATAGCAAGCACAAGCTGAGTTTTGTTTAGCCTATTACTGGCCACTCCATGGTCCTACTGCCTATCTGAATGTCTCTTGTCATCTAATTACAACCCTGCTTGGTGAGTTTCCTGACAGTCTGATAGTCTGAATTTGTTGAAGGATGGGTTTGCTATTGGCATCATGAGATGACGCAGGACCTTGATAAAACCATTCAACTGTCTCTGTGTTGGCCAATCCTGGATGGATCCTTGGTTTACAAAGAGCTTGCCAGGGACAACATTTAAAGCTGAGACTTGCTCAGAGACTGCAGTTGGTTCAGAATACAGCAGCCTGGATGTTCACCAGCATTCACTAGTGGAAGTATTTTACACCATAACTGCTGGCCCTGCCCAGGTTGTCAACAAGCTTCTGGGTGCAAATTAAAATGCTGGTATCAGCCTATAAAATCTTATATAATTTCACACCTAGTTATTTGCAGGGCTGCATTCTTTTCCTGGAATTGGCCTGATCTACCTGGTTCAATCTACCTGGAAAATAGTGGTGCTGCATACTAGGGAGATGGTGAAGTTTGATGGCACTTTTTTTTTTAGTAGCTGGATCAGTTTTTCAGAATGGCTTCCCAAGGGACATCAAATTGGCCTAACTGTCTTACAGAAGCTGCTCAATGCAGAGCATTTCCAGGGGCATTTTTATCTTGATCCCTCTTGGTTTGGCTGTAATTTAGTTTGGTTTAATTTGACATTGGTATATGTTTCTCATTTGTATTTATGTACTTTTCCATTTATTGTATATTGCTTTTTTGTGTGTGTTCTCCACTGCTTCCCCTGAAGATCATTAAGCAAGACTATTAATACCAATACTATTAATTGATTAGGTCTTGTGATTATAACATTGGGAGACCTTGGAGGTAAAAGATGAAAGCCATTTTATTTTGGTAGGCCTAGGGAGGCAATTAAACTGAATTCTGAAATTGGGCTATGAGACAAAAGACACCTTTTGTGGCTCATTCTGGGATCAAGGATTATAATTGAAAAGGGTCTCCTACAGCACTGGAAAGCACTTCTTCCATTATGAAGACCAAGTCAGGTTCACATTCATCTTTTTACTGAAGGGATAAGGTATTGGTTTCCTCCTCTTAAAAAGGATGTGCAACATTAAATTCAAAGATTAAGATGATAATGTAATTGCAATCCAATTGAACATGGTGGTAAACATTTCCCCTCTTTCCTGAGTGGAATAATTCAGCTTTCTTCATGGTATAAAGAAACAAGGAATTGCATATCAATGCTAAGTAGATTTTTTGCTAAGGGGAGCCCTGTCACATATTTCCAATTTTTATTAACATTTCCAACTATCAGTGGGGTGAGGTGAGGGTGAGACTTCCATTGTATAAGAAGCCCTCAGCCGATTTGTCTGGATACTGTTAGGTCATACAGCAGGAGAGACAATTCCCCAAACAGCAGAGTTGCAAAAACTTTTCTGTAACTCACCCTACCCAGGTTATAATGGAGTATGTTTGGAAGGGTTCAACTTCCCAAAATAAAAGCAGAACACCCTGCGGTATGGGATAAACCTAAATTAAAGCTAAGTGATGACTTCAAAACGGTTGTCCTTTTCTGTGTACCTAGGGGGAGGGGTATTTATTTCCTCAGAATTGTTTACTGAAATGCTTGGTCTGTTCTCCCAGGGCTCTTCTTATGCTCTAATATTCTCTTGCTGCATATTCTCTTGCTGCAAGGCTTGGTCAAACACAGCCTTGCTCCAGAAGAATGTTTATTTAACATGACGTCTGTGACTAGATATGATGTCATTAGGCTTGGAGTGAAGATGCCAGTTCAGGATGTAAAAACCTACTTTCATCTCCAAACTTTCCAGATAAAGAAGTGGAATGATAGCAATAACATTTTTAGGTACATGCCAAACGTATCTTTAACAGTGATATATTATTTGCAATTCCTAACTAAAATGACTTCAGACATAATTTTAAAGGACTGAGTACTGATCTGGTATTGTAACACTGAAGCATAGAAAATGATATAATAACAAGCTTCAGGAGTTTCTCTGGCATTATCCAATGCTCCATGCCAGGCCTTGTTCTGCTCAATGTATTTATAAGTATTAAATGATAGACTAGAAAAATCTAATTATCAAAGATAGAGGAAAAAAATGAGATTCAAAAGAATCTTTACAAGCTGGAAGAATACTTAGCCTGTGCAAGAGAAGACTGTGTCTTCAAGGTAACTTAATGGCTAACAGGTAAAAGATAGCATAGAATTGTTCAGCACTATTGCAGAAGGCAAGAAACAATAGGTAACCTCTACCCATTTGAATAATCCTGGCTAATTTTCATATTTTTGCATTTCTTCTTTAATATAACAAGAAAGAGGATTGCAGCTGTATCTTATGAAGATTTTCATAAAGGCCATAGCTTTTCAACAAAGAAACAGACTGCCTTGGACTGTTCTTTATTAGAGGTAGTTAGGCAGACGCTGCATGGCCATCTGTCAAGATAATGTAGTGCAGGGGTCCTCAACCTTGGCAACGTTAAGACTTGTGGACTTCAACTCCCAGAATTCTAGGAGTGGAAGTCCACAAGTCTTAAAGTTGCCAAGGTTGAGGACCCCTGATGTAGTGGGTTTCCGCATTGGGTTGAGGATTGGATTAAGTGATCCCCAAGGATCTTTCCAAACCAATTCTATTCTAAGAACTGGAAGTTCTCAAAAAGTCCATCTGATTAGACTGCAATGACAGTAGAGATAGCATAAAGATAAGCATTTCAAAAACTGTAGAATTTAGTGGATATAAACAGCACGTATGCAAAGTATAAGCTAGAGCGTTTTGACATTTCTGATCAAAAGATAAATGCTTGATCTCTTAAATTTCAAAAACCATAAAATATATCATATCATATCAAGTATGAGATGTGTCAGAGATGTTATACTGTCCTTAAGCTATGATAGTTAGAGCAGAGTTTAAGAATAAATAGTGCTGGAATGATATGAATCCTGTAATGCACCATCAGTGGTTTTGGTTTTCGTTTTGCTCACATTGATGCAGATGTGCTCAGACTCAAGTATACCGTTTAATAAGGTTTCCACTTCAATTTCCTTCCTTCTCCACAAGGGTTTTGCTGCTTAGACAAATAGCTTCCTTTGGGGCTTGTGCTATTTCCAAATATAGCATCTACTGTGGAACTTTGCAAATACTTTGTGCCAGGAGAATCTGGGTGCTAAATAGTAGTTTTCTGTCAAGTTCTCACATGGTAGTTACCAGCTAATTGTCATGGTTTGTGTGGGTAGAACATCAAATCCAAATTCCATAATGGAGAAGACTGTTGAGCAACCTAAATTAGGCAGATACCTGAATATAGAATACATTCATGTCATTCGTGGATTATGCACAATTGTCTATGAGATCTTAATACCAGAGATTTGCTATCTGAGATGGAAATGATGAAATAAATCACTGTGTCTGAGTCAAAAAATGCATGAACAACAACAAGCCTGGGAGTAATTTGGTAAAAGATTGGATTAAATTAACATTTGGAGATGGAGAGAATGGCACAAGTGGAGCAGACACAGAAAATGAAAGAATTTGTAAGTTTTTGTGGAAGGTGTATATATAATGAGATGGTGATATAGTGAAAATCAGAAGGGTTTTTCTCTGAAAGAGGATATTTGTAGGCATTTAACATCTCACACTGACTACTAGATTCATTCGTACAAAAAAAAAAAACCCCAGGACTTTGCATCTGCTCAGCAATATCCTCTTTATTACTAATTCAGATGCTCTATAATTGATCTATGATCCTCCATCTAGTCTAATTAATTTTTAAAAAGCTATCACTTGGCCACCATTCAATGTAAACCATTTCACAAAGCAGCACATAATATAACAACAATAAGAGTATGGTGCTGGATTTTGAAAAACAATGGGTTCATACAACCACTACATTTCCATCTTATTTTGAGTATGTTTCAAGTTTACCTGACCTCATCAATCCTAGCCCTACCAAGCATTAAGAAATGTCAGTGGTCTCAAGAATGGTCTCAACCCAATAACCAAACAAATGCATCCACCACCAGAACATGATAAAAGTAGTCTTCTTTTTAGCTTTTTGGTAGCTAAGGCAGATCATCTTTGATACGGGAAGTAACATACTGGCATATTTCAGAAGAGAATGAGGGGTCTTTGGGAGAGGAAGGTTTTTGTCTCTGATCTTCACATGATCATTGGTTCCATTCTCACTAACCTCTGTTCATTCAGCTGAAAGCATGAATGGTCTTTGTGTGTAGCCCAGGGTTCATACTGTAAATATTATGGAATTTTAACATGGTCAGATTGTGGATCTTAGGGCTCTACAATGATATACTGGGAATCAGTGGCATATAATTGTTAAAGCCTACTAAATCTTCCAATTCTTCAGGTATCTCCTGAAAACACTGATTAGAGACATCAAAGTTACATCCTCACATAAGAACAAGTCAGGAGACCTATTTCTAAATCCAGAAAAGAGTAAACTCTGCCTGTTTGCCCAGCTCAGTGTGGTATTTCATTGAAGCCAGTAATAAGGGGTCCTCCCCAAGAGGGGTCATGGTTGTTAACTAAAAATGCTACCCCTTCCTGGCATCTTGTAAAGGCCAGTGATTAGAGACCCACAATCCATCAATCCACAAGTGCAATCAGTGACTGGCAGCCCAGGAAAGGAAGTCAAAAAATTCATAGCTTGCTTTTTAAATAATTCTTTATGTTTTTTTAAGTTGGTTTTAGGATACTTATTGCATTGTTCAACATAACCCAAGGTTGTTTCTGCTATCTTTTCCTTATTCTTGCTATCTCTGCTTTAAAAGTGATGGAGGAAGATTATTTCAAAACATTATCATGGTGAAATCTTTGATGTTATCTAGCTGAACTCTGGCACAGTTAATGTCCTCTACAGGTCTACTATCCATGATATTTTCATTCCATTCTGTCAAAAAAAATGAAGCTGATTCCTCCAATATAATCTGTGAATAAACCTTTTTTAAACTGAATTTCAAAATGGCTTGAATACATTTGCCCTCATATCTTGGCTCACAAACTCAAATCAAATCATGCCTTATTTGAATCTCAGATTTCCACAGTGAATTAAATCAAGGTTGATTTATACATTTTCATGGGAAGCCAAATACACAGGGCTGCTATGTGTAGAGAAAAATGAGTAACCATAATCCAGTTGTCACCTCCATTCAGACAATCGATGAAAATTAAGTACAAATAAACTACAGTTTATTGTCTAAAATGCAGTTATATATATATGAATTATACCATCTATATTATCTAAATTGAATTCCTCATTCATAAGACCTGGAGGAGCATGTATTCAGTAACTAAATATTTAAGCCAGGTAAATCCAGGGAATCTGATTTGTTCAACCAACATTGGGCATGCCTATAAGTTAAAGCTATACTTTGAGAACAGCCATGCACTTCTGCAAAAAGAGATGGGGTTTTGAATCATATTGGCATCAAAACCTTCATGGATCTGCCCTGAAGAAATTAATGAAGATGAAGTATGTCACCAGCTACATGACATTCCTAGTTCCTTTAGTTCCATAGGAGAAGCAAAAGTTTCTGTGAACCCTGCATGCCTTGTAACTCTCAGGATTAATTTTGTTTCCATAATGAGACTCTTTTGTCCCATCTAAGGGCATGCAACTGTTTCCAATGTGGTGACATTTGTTTAACATTGCGTAATGGCTCTGGGTATCACAGAGGAATAAACTTAATCATTCAGAAAGCCAAATGGGAAGATTTCACTAGGTAGGTAAAATACCCAGGACAAAACTTCATTGCTGGGCCAAATGCTTTTAAAATCTTTCCCTCTTCTATTTTTTCTTTCTTTCTTTCTTCTGGGTACTGTAGTTGTCCATGTAATAAACTTGGTCAAATGCACTAGACTAGAGAGTGGGGAGAATCTGCTGGGAAGCATTCCTACAGAGCACTGCCCTCGTGAAGCTCCAATTCCTTTATAATCAATGGGGCTTGTAGAAGGGAAACTGCATGACACACTGGTTTCGGCAGAAAAAAAGCCAGCAGCCTGGTGCAAATCCTAAAAAGCAGCTTTAAAGCAATTGCCGCCTTGTGGGTTATGTTGTGTTGGCCTAAAAACATAAAAATAACAATGCTTAATTAGATCAAAGGCATACAAAGGCATCAGCATCGTATAAATTGAATAAATGTGTTATGAACATCGTGGGTTGGGAGCCGCCCGGAGTTTGACATAAGATGGGAGGGTATATAAATGTTCTAAATAAATAAATAAATAACAAGAATAAATACATGCTTTGCACAATTGCCAACCTATGGAGAATCCATGATTAGGTTATGAGAACAATAGCCCTATTCCATGGATATTCTCCAGCACCTGGTCCTCAGATCTATGCTTCTGATTGTCTTTATAGACAATTAATTATGTTTGTCTCTTTCTTCATCTATTTTCTATGGATATTAGCTGTAAAATCCAAGATCTGAGTAGCAGAAATGCCACCTTGCTACCTCCCAAATAAATGCTGATGAAAATTAGCCTAGGTTGCTGTGGAAAGAGTATGATTTTGAACGGTAGTCTACTTTTTCTTTTTTAGATACAACTGGAACTGAAAAGAGTGCTGATATGCACTTTTAGAAATAGTTCCATGCCTGTCTTATATTTGCAAAGAGTCACTCAGAAGCCTAAATTATAATTCTCCCTCCGCACATACACACACACATGCACATCCAAGTAAACCTTGACTTATGATCATCTGTTTCAAAGTTAGGATGGTGCAGCAAAAGGTGACTTACAACTCATCCTCAAAGTTATGACTGACACACCACCCCCATGGTCATATGACTAGGGCCTTCTCTGTTGCTGCCCCAGCCCTCTGGAATCAACTTCCCTCAGAGGTTCGTACTGCTCCTTCCCTCCTAGCTTTCCGAAAACTTTTTAAAACATATCTTTGCAGACAGGCTTGGGGTGTGTGAGCTGCGCTCTGCCCCTGGGCCTTTGATTGGGAGTGTATGTTGCATGAGTGAGTATAGTTTTATAGTTTTATATTGTACTATTATTTTAAATGACCTATATATTTTTGTACTTATATTTCTGTTGTGAGCCGCCCTGAGTCTGGGGAGAAGGGCGGCATATAAGTCAAAATAAAGATAAAGATAAAGAGAATTCAGGTGTTTTTGCTCTTTTCTAGTAAGCATTCATTATTTTCTGTCTTTTAAATGAAACTGGAATTAGCTTGGTTATTTTTGTAACAATGAACCCCATGTATGTGCTGCTTTTATCCAAGTGGGGAGGGGGGAGAAACAGATTTGTTTTCTCTCTGGCATAACTAATGCTATCAGAAAAGCTGCCAGAAGAGTGGCTCTTGTCATCTAATTGCTGACTGCTTTATAGCCAACAAGATTAGTAAAAAAATTTTTTTAAAATGAAGCCTGATACAATTTGGAAGCATTTTAACATACCCTTAAAATAGATTCCATACCTTTAAAATCTTGCCTTATAACAGGGTATTATGGTTAGGCCAGGAGAGTTTTACTGGGGTTTCACTCATTTCAATAACTGCTGGATAGCTAAGGAAATTTCCATTTTCTATTTTTAGTTTTTGTACGAAGGGTGGAAAGAAGTATCTCCCATGAAGTGTGTATTTTGCACGATTCCTCCACCGAAAATCCTACTCCCATGGTCAAAGAACCCTGTCAAGAGCCACACTTGCCCACAATTGAGTCTATGACAGCTATGCAGCTCATCAAACATACAGCTGATGAGGCCCTCCTATATCAGTCATTAAAGAAAAATCCTACTCAAGATACCATTTGTTTCTCTCTGCTGCTCTTGAAATGTGAATTCTTCTTACCATTAGCAGAATGATTAGAGCTGCAGGGGTAGTAAATAACATCACTGACTAGCCTCAAGAATTTAGAACAGGGGTGTCAAACTGCCAGCCTGCAGGCTGGTTGCATCATGCGGAGGCCGCGCCCACCCCAGCTCCAGCAATGCAAAAAAAGTTGTGATATGTTGTGACATGTCACGTGATGCAGCAAGTTTGACACCCATGATATAAAGTATGATAACATGCTACTGAAGATCTCAGCACCTTTTCAGAATAAAACAAATATTTAAATAATCTGGAGATCTGGGCCAGTTGACTAGCATCAACTTTTCATAGCAAAAATAAGAAGTATTTTAAACTAATCTACATGGATGACATTGCAGCAAAGCCACTTTATGCTCAAGAGACCATGAGTTCATTGCTTTCTGTCAGTGGAATCGATTATCTAGCAAGAGCGAAACACATAAGATTGGGAACACTATAGTAGATAAAATAGTTCAGTAGACCCACCAATAAATTGGATAGTTTGTCTGTTAACAGTTCAGCCAACCTTCTCAAACCAAAGATATAATTACTATTATTCATATCTTTATTCATTCAATTATATGCCCCCTGACTCCCAGTGACTTTGGGAAGTTTACCATGCTTTCAAACATGAAAAGAAGACAGTAAAAACCACAAGAAACAATCAAGTTTTGAGTTGAGACAAGTTGGAATGGCAGAGTAAGTGGACAGAAGCCAAAAGAAGACAACCTAGGTTAAAAGGCAATTTCAATCACCTTCACCTAAGATCTGGTTGAAGAGCCAGGTCTTGAGGCTTCTTTGAAACACTAATAGGATAAGGATGGTTTCAATCTCAGGGAGAACCTAATTACATGGGACAGGGGATATGACAGACAATGCTTCTGGTTCCCAATAGATGAGAAGTATTCATTGATGGAATCCAGAGCGGTCCAGCTCTGCGATATTGAATCAACTGGGCAGATAATATTGGGTATAGGCAATTGGATATCAGCAAATAACCACTTCCTGTGTCATGGAGGGCTTTATAGATAACAATCAGCACCCTGAATTGCACCTATGAAGCAGAGGTATTACAAGGGCATACCAAAACATGTCCATAGCTGCTTGCACTGCTGCATTCTGGATCACTGAAGCTTTTTAGTGGTCCTCAAAGGCAGCCCCATGTAGGGTGCAGTGCCAAGAGTTGACCAGGGCACTAATGAGTGTCTGAGGGGCTCCCTGATCTAGGATAGGCTATACTGGTGCACCTGACTGCGTTATGCAAAGATCTTCCTGGGCATATGTACCATCCATTCATGTGAGTCCAGGAAGATTCATCAAGTTCCACACCACCCTTGAATGAGGACATAGCATCCCATCTAAGGTCAGAGAAGAAATATCCCCAGATATTTTATGTAGGTGTTGAAAAGGAAGAGAGAGAAAAAAGAAGCCTGTGGCACCCCACACAGGAAGAACTTAGGGAATGATCTCTCTTCCCCAAACAATACCAAAGAAACTGGCCCTAGAGAAAAAAGATAACCATCATAAAACACAAATCCCTAGTCAGCTCAGAATGATACTGTGATCAACTATATCAAAATCTGCTAAGAGATCAAGGAGCACAAGGATAGATGCACCACCACCATCCTAGCTCCACTTCACATGCCATCTACAAGCATGACCAAAGTTTTCTCAGTATTAAATCCCAGGCTAATACTCAGCTGAAATGGATCTGGAGTGCTTTTCAAGACTGTAAACCGCATGGCTTTACCTGGAATGTCATATCTAAAAGTGGCTAGCTTAGAACATCATTAGATTAGGTGACAAAAAAAGTTCAACATCTAAAACCATGAGAAAGAAAATGTGTACCTGCATTGATTCAGAGAACTAACTTCCTCTAAAACTTGATTTAGACTTCTGCATCACTGCACGTCAGGGAACGTATACTTCTGTCATTTGAAGATGACTGCATAGCTGTTGCATTTATACTTTTTTGGCAAGTCTCTCCTCTAGCTGTTCCATTTTGTCCCTTAAGTGTGCATTGCCTTCTATCCACCTCCCAACAGGAAGTCAGATCAACTAATCAGCATGCAGGACGTGCATCTCCATACAAAGTGGTAGTTGAGATTTGGAAGGTGTGTGCATCAGCCCATCTGCAACCATCTGCAACCTACACTTACCCATAAACCCCTTCATAGAGTAAGTATGCATCAACAGTTACTCAAGCTTCACTCTACAGTCTTCTAATTTGCCCCAAAGATTGTGTTTTGAAGTCATGCTTCTTACAACTATTCAACTAATCTTTGAAGAAGAAACTTACCAGTTAAAAGATCAGTAACAAATTTTCAAATGGAATCTATTATATGAAATTAGACTTAAGTATGTGATTGCCTACTCAAAGCTGACACTATTTAAAGAATGTATCAGGGCATGCAACGTAACCTGAATTCTCATATAACAAGAGTTCCATACTGAATTATCTGACTGGGGTTTATGATAAGGAGTTTGATTTTTAATTCTGTTCTAATGATCCCCAAAATGGACTTTGCTGTTTTCTTATCTTGTACTGGATTATTGCTTTCATCTGGCTACCTATACTACATTCTCTTCAGGTCAGTTATTATGGCTGTGCAAAACTTTGGAGGACATCCTTCAGTTTGATGCTTCAAAATTGCTTCATTAAGTAATGTGGCCTACCATCAAGGGGGTCAAAAACGTTGGTTGTAGCAGTATGATTGAAGTCTGTCCTGTCTACATGTGTGTTTATGCCATGTACATCTACAAGTGAGCAGGACTTTGATTACATGGCTGTTTGTAAAGTGTTTCAGTTTAGGTTGCTTCAGATGCTACTTCTGGCATTTTGAGGAGTTGGAGTGAGTTCTGTGTGTATCAGAAGAGGAGGTGCCCAAAGCAACGTGAAGCACCCTAATGAGACCAATGGCATTTAATGAGACTCAACAAAATAAATAACGTTGCTTTCACTTGGCAAAATGCCATGCCAAGATGAAGTATAGTTGCCCTAGACCAGTGGTTCCCAATCTTTTCTATTCCCCGCACCCCTAAAACACTTCTGATATATTCTTGCACACCTTACAAAAGTTCAAAATAACGGCAACAAATTATGCATATACACTATAATTTTGAAAACTCAAGTTTTCGCACCCCCTGGAATATTGTCTTGCACCCCCTGACTAGGAACCCCTCAGATCACATCAAAAATATTCATGAAGTTAACTTTTTTTGGCCCAGTAGGCATCATTTTGAATGTTAGCCTTTTTTGCAATTTCAATGTCTATTTTTCCAGCTTGGAGGGATATTTTCATAAGTTTCTATATAAAACTGCTTATTTTTAATTTCTTCTTCTTCTAGTTGTTTCTGCACCCCATCACCACAGATTCTATTATTTCTGGAATAGAAAGACAGAATGAGTCAGAGGCAGATATTGTGAATGGGATAATATCATGGCACCATATAACAACATAATAAATATTAATGAAGGGAAATGAAGGTAATTGACAGGAAGGATCACAGCCAATCATTTATAATAGACTGATGGGTTTGAGATCATGAGGGCAGACACATGTGACCCAGTGATTGACCATAGGTCACTAGAAACAAATAAAATAAAGAGAGAATGATTAATAAATAAAGGAATAGCTAATGATTTTTCAAGATGTATTTTATAATATATTTTACGTTACATTTTATATTTATATTATAGGAAAAGGTAATGTTTTTTAACATTGCTGAAAATGTTTTTAAGAAACTCTCAACTGCTTTGTCTCAACTCTACATACTTTTAATTCTGTTCTTTTCTAACTTGTTCTGTTGATACAGAGAGAGTTAAACATTCATTCAAATGAATAAATAATGTCCCTATTCCTGGATTAGTGAGATACACAGAATAGGAAGGAGCATATTCTAAAGGCAGGGAAACTAAAATCTTGCTAAATCAGAAAGCCTTCCAGGATATTTTTGTTCCTACAAGTTTGATTGCACTGGCTTCATCATGCATGATGAGAACTGACTACAAATCATAGCTCTGGGAAAACATTGCAGATAGCAGAAGATTAGGAAGAAGTATGTTTCATAATAATGTGCTAGCAGGACCATCACACAGGTCATACAGTGAGCTCTCAGCTGCTCAGGCCTTATTTAAAGCATTTGTCTTTGTAGACAAACAGGAACATAGGAGTGTGGAAGGACAGCACATTCAACCCCCAGGGAAAGAAATATTTTGGGGGATATTATATTTCCCAAAGGAATACAGTAATGAAGAAATTCTTAAAAGACAGAAACCAGTCCCCAGAAACCAGCCCCAGGCCCTCTCCCCAGGCAGAGGCCAGGTCTGTAGAAATGCAGATTTGATAATCCTATTCAGAAAGGTTGGCGTATTCAGAAAGGTTGGCGCCAGGAAGCTAGAAGCTAATGAGATTAGGAAGACAAAGACCCCTAAAATACCCACCCAATCTCTAAAGATATGACCTTTAGGACATAATAGGATTAACCCACCAATACCAAAAAAGACACACTCAAAAGCTCAGGTCAAAGTTCATGCCACAGGAACAGGAAACAACCTCAAACACAAAACCCCAAGAAGGTATAAAAATCCACCACTCCCAGCTACATGTTATCAGCTTTCCCAGAGCCACATTTCTGTCTGGCTCTGCTTTTCAATAAACTACAACCTTCTGTCTAAAGCAGTCTCCATTTTGCTTATTAGTGGCTTGGACTGGACCCTGATGAAGATTTTTCTTTCTATAGGAGCTACTAAGCCCTTGCTGGTATCATCATTCATGTGCTCCAAGGGTTTAAGCCCATGTGTCTTGACAGCATCTGCATGCAGGTTTCCAGCAGAGAGAAAAGAAGGCAGTTTTTTCCCTTCCAGGCTTTCATTATGTGGCAGGTTTCATGATTTTTGAAAGCTGCTGGTTCATGAAAATTAATGCAGTTCTCCCAGACTATTTTCTTTGCATTTGATGTGCCCTGATGCATTATGAACATTCTTCAAAGGCCTGAAATTTCCCGTCTGCTGAGTGCAGGTCATCAGAGCTTAATTCACATAGTTCCAAGATCTTTATCTCTGACCTGAGCATGATGCTAAGTGGCCCAGCTGAATAAAATGGAAGGGTCTTCTGTAAGCCCGAGCATTTGTGCAAATGCTTGTTCAATTTGCTCCATAGCACTTTGCCAAGTCAATAGACAGATTTCCGAAAATATGTCAGTGCTGTAAAAGGTCCAAAGTATTTGCTGTCTTTCCTCATGTTTGTAGCCAGTGAGAAGCAAACAGATTCTAGATGGGAAATTCTGCCACATAGAAGATGTGTGAGAGGCCATCACTAAAAGTGGTGGTGCAATGAGCCAACCCAAGAGATATTTTTTCTTGTTTTCTTCTTTTTTTAAACAACACAGAATGTTGTTGGAGAAGGTACAGCTGGTTAAAGCAGTGTGTGGCTTCTGCTTACATTGCAACAAAATAGCTTGATTTACCCAGTGCAAGAGGTGATTGTCCTAAAAACCCTTAATCAAATGATAGCCTAATTTAGGATAAAAAATAAATTAAATGAGACGTAATTGAATGTATTTATTTAACTTTTGATAAATTTGTACTGCTGTGACTAATCAGATTCTTCTATGATTCCAATTTTAATCCAAAGGAATATGTTAGTGATACTTCATTACAGGTTCTGTAACTCATGCTGATCACAAAAAAAAAAAAACCTTTGACCAGCAAACATGCAAAGCAGATGTTTCAAAGTTAAACTGCATTTGGCAGCTATAGTAATGTGCAGCAGGCCAAGTGGAGAAATGGGCATAGGCCTATTCCAAGTAAGAGTGTTCCAATTTTATTCTATATGGACTTCTAACATTTGGTCAAATAGCTTGACTTTGGTAAGTTGGCAGTAAATGATTTAACAAATTAAATTAAATGGAAAAAGAAAAAGCACTCTCTCTGAATAGGTTTTGAGATGCTACTCCTGCAAGATGCAAAACTAGAAGAGTATTCCATACTCTTTTTCCCCATTTAATTTAATTTGTTAAATCATTTACTGACAACTCACCAAGGAAAGCTATTTGCCCAAATGTTAGAAGTCCATATAGAATAAAATTCTGAAAAAGTATCTGAGGATTCAAGATTTGCATCTCTAAAATGGCAATTTGCAAAAAGAAAATGCTTTACTCAGTGCATTCCCATACATAAGATTTTGAATTCCAATAACCAAGATTGAAACACCTATAGCAGAACGATCCTCCAAAATGCATGTAGATCTATAAAAGTTGTGTCAAAGAAGCCCCATCAGGAGAAAAGTAAGATTTTATACCTGGGAAAAATCAAAGGTGCAAGTACAGATTAGGCAAAACTTGGCTCAAAAACAATTACTGTGAGAGGTACCTTGGAATCAGTGGTGGGATTCAGCCAGTTAGCACCAGTTTGGTAGAATCTGTAGCTAAATTTTGTTGAGTTCGGAGAACTGGCTGAACCCATGCTGTTTCTGGAACTCCGTTCTAGGCCTCGGAGGCATGGGGGAGGTCTCCCAGGCATAGAATGGTCCATCGGAAGTGCATTGTTGTCACTTCTAGGCCTGGTGGAGGCCTCCCAGGGATAGAACGACCCACCAGAAGTGCGTTGATGTCACTTCCACAAGTCCGTTCTAGGCCTCGGAAGCCCAGGCCTGCATCCACGCAGAGAACCGGATATTTAGGTATTTGAACCCCACCTGCTTGGAATCCTAGTGGACAATCACTTAAGCATGAGTCGGCAGTGTATAACAGCAGCCAAAAAAATCTGACATAATCTTTGGTTGTATAAACTGAGATATAGAATCAAAATCATGTGAAATATTAGTTACACTTTATTAAGCCTTAGTTAGACCATATCTGGAATACTGCATCCAGTTTTGGTCATCAGATTACAAAAAAGATGTTGAGACTTTGGAAAAAGTATGAAGAAGAGCAACTAAGATGATTAAAGGCCTGGAGACTAAAACGTATGAAGAACCGTTGCAGAGAAAAGAATGACATGATAGCAGTATTCCAGTATTTGAGAGGCTACAAAGCTTCCAAAGCACCAGAGGGCAGGACAAGAAACCATGGTTGGAAACTAATCAAGAAGAGAAGCAACCTGGAATTAAGGAGAAACTTCCTAACAGCAAGGACAATTAACCAGTGGAATAGATTGCCTTCAGATGTTGTGGATGCTTCATCACTGGAGGTTTTTAAGAAGACACTGGACAGTCGTTTGTCTGAAATGGTATAGGATATCCTGCTTGAGCAGAGGGCTGGACTAGAAGACCTCCAAGATTCCTTCCAGCTCTATTCTGATTCTGATTCATGTGAAGCTAAAGGCCAGGGAGCAGGCATGTGCCTTATCCTATAGAATAGTCTGAGATAAGGATGACCCCTCTTTGAAATTTGGTGGGTTTTTTATTTTAAAAAAAACCCTCTCTTTTATCAAGGGCTGAGTGGGGTGTTGCTCCTGCTCAGTTTATTCATTGTTGGTTGAATTAGGATTTTATTTGTTTTTGATCCTTGTAAACTCTCCAGAGTTATATAATTGGAGCAGCACGGAAATAGCATCAAATAAATAAATACAAAACAGAAGCAGAACAAAATAGGTTAATGATTCAGAGTACGTGAATGCTGAGCTTTTTGTATTTATTTTTCAACTTTATATTTTTAACTATACAATACTTACAATATCCAATATTTTCCCAATGCATTAGAATTCGTTTCTCAGAAATCTCTCCCACAATCTCCAAATGTTGACTAGAAATTATGGGAAGAGAAATGTAACATATCTGGTAAGTAGCAGGTTGGGAAAGGCTAAGCTATTGAAAAATTCATTACTATAGAAAAAGAAATTAATAAAAATTGAGATCATATCCAAGGTTTATTTTAAATCCCAAAGCACATATTATCAGAATGGCTAATGAAACCCTTCTATTTCAATGATTACGGTCTTATTGCAGTTCAGAGTACTGATGCATATTAGTTGATACTAAATTAAATTTATTACCAAAATTTTGAGTTCCCAGAATAGGGCGGCATAGAAATCCAATAAATAATAATAATAATAATAATAATAGTAAAAATGAATTGTAGGGCTAGTAATAATCCAGATGGTGGGAATACTGTCTTTATTTTGGAAATACCTAATCCCATATTCTAATGCATCAGGCATCCCCATTGTGTTAAAATGATAACAACATGCTATTGCAACATTAAGATACTGGAATTTTGTTATGAATCAAATTATAAAAATATTCCGTTCAACTGAGTGAGGATCTCAAGAGACAATAAATCATAACTTTCCCAGCTGGAAATTGTTAAAAATGTAGTGACTAAAGCGTTTTTGCTGCATGCAGTTATTCTTACATTGCAATCTCATAAATTCCAGTTGGAAGTAAGCCAAATTTAGTCTACTGACATAAGATTTCAGCAATATGTTTCACAGGATATCATCTTATTTCTTATAGACACCTTTTCAATGGCTACTTGATAATACCTTTTTGTGTTAAGTTTTCTTTTGTATATTGAACATATATTTCTAAACTTTTGTGTATCTCACTGAACAAACACAGGGAATTATATGCTGTTTGGTAACAGAGCTATAACTCATGGAAACAGTTTGTGAAGCTTAGTGGCTGATTATGAGCCAGAAATGATAATCTCAGGAGCAACTTCTGCATTTGTGTTGGAAGCACCTACCAAAGCCCTTCCAGGTTGAAAGGATTAACTAGTGACATCACCATTGTCCAGGGAACACCCAGGAGGGCTCCTCCATGTCCCCGGTATTTTCCCACCAAAGTGATATCTATTTATCTACTTGCATTTGCATGCTTTTGAACTGCTTGGTGGCAGGAGCTGGAACAAATTGACTGGAGTCATTCTGTCACGTGGGTTGTACTCTCAGGTCTTGAACTGTCGAACTGTTGATCCCCAATGGTCTTCTGACTCTGTGTCCTAACCACGTGAGCCACCATAGCCCCTGAGATTAATCTCTCGGGGTTACACAAAAAATGGTATTATTTAAGATTCAACATACACCTCTTCCTTTTCTCATCTATGGTAAAACAGTGACAGATGAATCAGATCTCTCCCTCAGCCTGTTTTGAATTGATCCAAGAATGATCCAAATTCTTTCCAAAAAAATCAGATCATTCCCCAAAACTATTTTACTAACCCTGCTAACCCTCTTACCTCTTTCCCAATGTCCTCTTTCCTTTACATACCAATATTTGAATAAAAACAGGGATGATAGGCACAAGGTACACCTACCTATACAAGGTACGCCTCTACCTACATGAACAGTCTTATAGAGGCTCTCTTCTCAGAATGCAAAACAGATAAGCCAGCCTTGCTGCTTTGGGGAAATTCCTGATCATGGCCCAAAAGTTCAGCTCTGAAGACACTATTTAATGGAAGAGTGGAGGGCAGAGATCTAGACTTTTTGCTCTCCTGATATGACCCACTGCATAGCAGTTCCAGGAAAAAAAGCAATTCCTGGGAAGATTTTAATTCTTTTTTCTGAAAGAACCTTACCAGCATCTTGAACAATTCTGATTTAACTTTGCTAGCATCTACTACCTCTGCGGATTACTCCTTGTTTCATTTTTGTCGTATTATGTTGCAGCTGTGGTCAGGATTATGCCATGTTAATCTTTTCTCATTTCTATCTGTTTACTTGTTCTCACTGGGTCTTGCTCAGCAGAATCAATGAGAAACCATTAAGAAGCAGCACAAGGACTTCTTGATGAAACTTTTCCCCCATGTGCCATTAATTGGCTTGTTTGTAGCCAGTAAGGATTAGCTCTGCTCTGCTGCCTCCATCCCTAAGATAGTAGAAAGAAGAGTAAAAAGGCTGTGGAAATGATAAATCATGCAGAGATGCGGACAGAGTTGTAATGATCAATAAAACAAACAATTATCCTGTCATTATCTGGTACAGCATAGCAATGGCTTGAAGCTCTAGCTCGGGAATATAAATAATAACTATTATAAAGAGGAGGGAATTAAAATTTATGAAATTCTGATCTCCGTGAAGGAGCTTTTGTAATGAAGGAATCTATGTAGTACCAGCAATAAAACATATCATTCATTTAATATGGAAGCAGAGTTCTTGGGAACTGCAATATACTGGGCAGAGCAAACGCATGGCTTCTTCTGGTCAACTAAAAGCTGATATTCTCCCCCTCATTTGAGAGAATACTCTGACAAATGATTCCATGAGAAAACCCTGAAGCGTATACTTTCATGTAATTCTATAACAAGTAGTGATAATATTCCACCAATGCAATTACTGTTGTCACAATAGTAAATCAAATGAGTGTGTGCCTGTAAACCTCAAGCAAGTTTCTCCCTTCTAGTTGGTATTTCTGACTCCTGAAACAGATATTACTTACAGTTAATAATAACAGTAGCAGCAACAACATTTACAGCCCATCACATCACAGGTGACTCTTGGGAGTTTACAAGAAATATAGAAAAATAACTAAAATATCCAGGATTAAATCTAATTAAAATGTCTAAAATCAACAGGAAAGCTTTCTCCAGACGGAACCATCTGTTGTAGCCAGGAAAACCTTCTCTTTTTTTGTCATAGTGCCTGCCCTCTGGGATGACCTTCCCCCCCTTGAGATGAGATATGCCCTGATCCTGCTCACCTTTTGCCAGGCATTAAAAACTTGGCATTGCCATCTAGCCTGGGCCCTGTTCTTGTCAACTACTTTTTAGCAATACCAATAGCAATTTGACTTATATACTGCTCCGCAGTGCTTTGCAGCATTCTCTGAGTGTTTTACAGAGTCTGCATATTGCCCCCCCCAAAAGTCTAGGTTCTTATTTTACTGAGTCAACCTTGAGCCCTGTCAGAATCAAACTCCAGGCTGTGGGCAGAGTTAGCTTGCAATACTGCATTCTGACCATCTCATGGCTCTCTCTCTCTCTCTCTCTCTTTTTTTTGCTATTGATGTTTTTAAATTTTAGCTGTTTTATTCCATAAAGCCCATAAAACCCCCAAATAAGCAAACAAAATAGTGAGCCTTACTTAGTGGTGTGTTTTCCTTTAATTTGCTTTAATATTAAGAAATTAAACAAAAGAAAAAGACTGTAGAGGAAGAAAAATATAAAAAAAGAGAAAGTATAGAGTAATGCATACAGAAAACAATTCTGTTTGTAAACATGTATTTGAACACATGGAACAATGCTTAGCTACTGGCATATTTGTAATTAATGAAAAAGATCCACTGCTCTTTCATTCTCATGAATGCTTATATTAAAAAAGCATTTAACCTGCCTCCACTACTGAGGAATGAAGTCATGAGATTTGTAAGGGAGAATGAAAAAGAGCTTAACTGAAAGTGAAAACTAACCAATTAACAATGCGCTAAGAATAAACCAAGGCACAGCTCTATATTTTAGAAGAGAAAATTCCTTCCTGACTTTGTATGGAGGCTGCCAGGCCTTGGTTTCCTTCACTTGCCTCAGTCTTTTCCTGAGTTCAGATTCTTCTCTATCATCATCAGTCTGAAGGCTTGACTTTTCAACTGAGGAAGGCACACCACTCCAGAATCTAACTTACAAACCTGAAATATGTGCAGATCAAAGAAGAAGAAAAAATAGGGCAACTATCAGATTAAGAGTTCTGCAGTTTGCTTATCATTCTTGTATGAGATGCTTAATTATATCCCTAATCAAAACTAATTACGATTAATTATGTACTGAATCAGGAAAGATAGATTTAGGGATTGCATGTTTAAATTAGGATGCACTCCAATCACAAGACTGAGTTAAGACACAATTCAGTGATTTACAAAGCTTTGTTGCCGGTGCTGGTTTTTATTGGCTTTTAATATAATGTGTTGATAAATTCATCTGAGGAAATTTGGCAATCTTTTGAAAAAAATGGAACTAAGTTTTTTGGAGCAAAGCTCCTTTAATTTTATTATTATTGATCATCACACAGTCAGCCAGATGGATTTGGCATTTTTGTCCTTTCCATGGGCCTGGGATAGGCAGATCTGCATGTTTGATGGTGTTACAGATATGGTTGCAGGATGGAAGCTGTTCCCAGTAAAGCCGCCTTTTCCATTATTATTATTATTATTATTATTATTACTATTATTATTATTATTATTATATCATCACCATCATCATCATCATCTTCAATTTGATTCACAGTCTAGGACAGGTAAAAACTTAACAGTTCAAGTCCTAACCAAGGACCTAAGAACTATTAAGGTAGTGTCTGAGTATATAGGCCAGGGGTTCTCAACCTTGGCAACTTTAAGACTTGTGGACTTCAACTCCCAGAATTCCTCAGCCAGCTGGCTGAGGAATTCTGGGAGTTTAAGTCCACAAGTCTTAAAGTTGCCAAGGTTGAGAACCCCTGATATAGGCAGTTCCGAGTAGAGTAGTTTTGATGATGATGATGATGATGATAGAAAAATATTTTTTGTTTTGTTTTTGCTCAAAATAAAATTACATTTACAGTCCTTGTAGATGGTACAATCTAAACATTTCCCCAATGGCAGGCAAAGTGCTTGCTCTGCAAAATGTATTTATAAATAGGATAATGAGCTGAAAACAGTGTTAATTGTTCAACATTCTGATTTTACAAATAGTTACATTTAAGAAAACAACAGTCATTTTAAAAATGCCCATGCTAGGAAAGCCTCAAATCATAAAAATAAATAGAGGAATTTCAGAGCTAGGCCTCATTAAACTCAGAGTTTTAAAATAAAAATGCCTACAACATTTTTTTACACGATTGGCCACAGATTCACACAAATAAAAGCCATATAGGAAGACCTGACAAAGTGTTTAAAATAGTTGCTCAACAGTAACAAATTTAACTTATTAACATCCCTTAAAGCAACCATTTTACTTCTTGTCGCTAATAAACTCCCAACATTTGTTTTCTCTTTTTCTTAATCTAACCTGCTTTGTGAGCACAGATTTCCAGCCAGTGCAATTGGCCAGAATCCAGCATATTTGTGTGCTACTGGACTTTCTAGATCACACTGCCACTCCAAGGGCCAAACAACTGATCATCTCATGTGGGGTGTGTATGTGTGACCAAAGACAGAAATATAAGGAAATTCAGTTTATATCAAGCTAGATTAGAAATATGGAGAAAATCTTGGTATTGGTGGATGTGGAAAATTTCAGAATCAGGCTAGGGTTCAATAAACCTGTCAATATTTTTTTTCGCGTATTTTAACATCCTAAATCCAGTTTATCCATTTATACAGATTCTTTTTCTTCCCAATGTATTTCTTTTTTTTTATATTAAATTTTTTTTATTAAAGCACTCAACCTTAATCATAACAGCATATTAAGAAGCATTCATCATAGATCATAAAATACATCAGTAAGTATTAGTCTTTGTATACGTCAAATTTGGTAAACATTCTTCACTCCTCACGTCTAGCCTCAACTATACGCCAGATACATTTTATTTGATTGGTGTTTCTCTTGTATATAATCTATCCACTGTTTCCAGTCTGTCATATATTGTTCATTTGAGCGATCCTTCAAGTATGCTGATATTTTCGCCATTTCTGCCAAATTTATTACTTTCAAAGTCCATTCTTCAATAGGTGGTATTTCTGTCCTCTTCCAGTATTGTCCCACCAGCAGTCTCGCTGCTGTGATCAAGTTCAGAATTAAGTTCGTCTCTGTGGTAGTGCAATCTTTTATGATCCCTAACAAAAACACCTGAGGTAGAAATTCAATACGCTTTTTCAGAATGGTTTGGAGTGTCCACCATATTTTCCTCCAAAAGGCTTTAATTTTTCTACATGTCGACCATACATGAAAATATGTAGCCTCCCCATTGCCACACCGCCAACATTTAGGTTGGGTGTCTGGATAGATATATGATAATTTTTTTGGATCTAGATGCCACCTATAGAACATCTTACAGAAGTTTTCCCTTAAATGTTGCGCTTTCATAAATTCTACATTTCTCACCCAGATTCCTTCCCACGTTTCCATCGTGATAGGATGCCCAAAATCTTGTTCCCACTTTACCATACAGTTCTTGACTAGCACAGTTTCAGAGTCCATTTCTATCAGAACACCGTACACTCGTTTGATATGCATGATCCCCTGTGCTCTAATCTGTTCAATTAAATTCTCATCTGTCGGGGATAAGCCCTTCTTCATGTCTTTTTGCCACCTAGACTGCAGTTGCAAATATGATAGCCAAGTACCCCCTATTCCTTCAGCTGCTAGCGTATTTGGTGGCTTTAATGAAAACCCATTTTCTTCTTCCAGTACAAGTTTACTATAGGGCACCATTTCCTGTCCTTGGGATACATTTATGTCCCCTATTGCGTGTCCAGGGATCGTCCAGATGGGGATCTTATCATGTAGAAGGTACTTATATTTCCTCCAGACCCACAACAACGGGGTTCGTAGTGGGTTCTCCCTGAAGTTCTTGTCAGCCTTTTTGTCATACACCAGATATGCGTGCCAGCCGAATAGTAGACCATGCCCTTCAACATTCAATATTCTTTCGTTCGTCATGTTGATCCAGTCACTCAGCGCCACCAGTGCCGCGGCGTAGTAATATAGCTTTAGATTGGGCATTTTTAATCCCCCTCTCTTCCTTGTATCCTGGGTGATTTTTAATTTAACCCTCGGCTTCTTGCCATCCCAAATAAATCTGTTGATGCCCTTCTGCCATTCGTCCAAGTCCACATCCTTTTTGAGTATGGGTAGCATTTGGAAGAGAAATAGAAATTTTGGCAATACATTCATTTTTACTGCCGCTATCCTGCCCAGCAGGGACAATTGTAGTGTTTTCCACCTGTCCAGATCTGTTTGTATCTTGTTCCACAGCACCTCGTAGTTATTTTTGTATAATTTCGCATTTGTTGCTTCTATCTCCACTCCTAAGTATTTAACTTTCTTAACTATTTCACAACCCGTTATTCTTTCCAAGTCCTGTTTTGCTTTGTTGTCTAGATTTTTAACTAGCATCTTCATCTTAGATGTATTTACTTTGAAGCCTGATACCCTACCATAGTCCTTCATTATCTCCATCAATCTCCTAGCTGATTGTGCTGGTTGCAACACTGTCACCAGCAGGTCGTCTGCGAAGGCACATAGTCTGTAGTCTTGTTGTCTAATCCATATGCCCTTTATGTCCTCTGCTGCTCTTATCTTGTTCAGTAGAATCTCTAACGTTAGAACAAATAGCAAGGGTGATAGCGGGCATCCCTGTCTCGTGCCTCTTTCTATGTTAAATGAGTCCGTTAGGTCACCATTCACAATGATCTGGCCTGTTTGTTTCTGGTAAATTGCCATTATGGAGTTAAGAAACTGTTTTCCCATTTTCATCCCCCCGACCAGTTTTGTCAGAAACGGCCAATTCAGTCTGTCGAAGGCTTTTACTGCATCCATGAACATGAGAGTGGCGGGCACCTGGTTGTGCCTTTCCAAATATTCTATTATGTTCAGCAGTTGTCTTACATTGGTTTTCATCTGATGTCCTTGTATAAATCCAGTTTGATCCGGGTGAATTATTTTTTGTAACACAGTCATTAATCTGTTGGCCAAAATTTTTGCGAAGATTTTGTAGTCTGTGTTCAGTAGTGAGATGGGTCTGTAATTTTCAGGTTGTGCGTTATCTTTTCCCTCTTTGGGGATTAGCGAGATGTAAGCAGTTTTCCATGACGGTGGGACTTGGCCTCCTTCTTGTATGTTGACAAATAGCTTTCTGAGGGGTTCCAACATTTCCTCTAGGAGATGCTTGTAGTAGGTTGCTGTTATCCCATCCGTCCCGGGCGATTTTCCCTTTTTCAATTGGTTGATCACTGAATGTATTTCCTCTTTTGTGATCAGTGCATTCAGGGCACCTCTTTGTTCATCGGTGAGTATCAATAACTTTTCATTTTGTAGAAACTTATCTATCTCCTTGTCTTGTGTCTTCTCTTCGGCGTATAGCTTTGAGTAGAACTCGGTAAAAGCTTTCTTGATGGCTCCCTGTTGAAATTCTTCCTTGCCTTTGTACTCTATCTTTTCAATTATGCGGGATTTCTGCTTCTTTCTTAAGATATAAGCAAGCCATCGACCAGGTTTGTTGGAGTTACAGAATGTCTTGTGTTTTGCGTATTGTATATTCCTTGCCACTTGGTCTGCCAACAACAAGTCAAATTGTTTCCTTAGAATCTTGATTCCTTCTTTGGTGACTTTTTCCTCTGGTCTTTTTATTAATAGCTGCTCTTTCTTACTTATCTCATCTTCTAACTCCTTTCTTTTTTGTTCTTGTTTACGACGGTGCCTTTTATTCATGTCCATGAGAATCCCACGCATATATGTCTTGCTGGCATCCCATATCATTTCTATAGGTGTCTCATTTTTCATATTTATGCTAAATAATTCCTTCATAGCACTTTTGCATTCAGCCACCTTTTCTTCATATTTAAATAGGTTTTCATTAATTCTCCAGGATCTCCTAAGTTTCCGACCATGACTTAATTCCATCCCTACCGGGTTATGGTCTGATAGTACTTTGGGTAGGATTTTCACCATTTTTAGGCTAACCAGCAAGTCGCTAGTTGTTAATATAAAGTCAATTCTAGAGAATGATTGATGTCTGTTTGATAAAAATGTGAATTCTTGCTCTTTGCCGTGTCTTTCCCTCCAAACGTCTGTCAGTTCAAGGTTTTCCTTCATGTTGAAGAAGGATTTAGGCAACTTGGAGTGTTTTTGCGGGTTAGGTGCAGTCTTCTTTTTATCCATGGCGGTCTCTATGACACCGTTCCAGTCTCCCATTATAATACATGATCTGTAGTTGAGTTGAGTTAACTTCTTGTGTATCATTTTGTAGAATTTTCCTTGTTGTTGATTTGGTGCGTATATGCCCATCACCAGAATCTTCTTATCCTCCTGTATTATTTTGATTGCTAGGTATCTACCTTGGGAGTCCGACTCTATTAGCTTAGCTCTTACATGTTTCTTTACATATATAACAATCCCATTCTTCTTTTCTGCTGCCGCTGCAACAAATTGTGTGCCTAGTTTGTTGTTGATTAAATATTTCTGGTCCGCCGCTCTGATGTGTGTTTCTTGTAGGCAAATTATATCTTTTTTACCTTGATTCAGGTAATGAAATATTTTCCTCCTTTTCTGTGGGGAGTTTAACCCGTTAACGTTCCAAGTCAAATATTTACTTGCCATTATCGGCTTCAGGATACTCCTGCCAGACCACTTCTGCTTTATCCCCTGCTTTCTTCCTTGGTCTCGCTCCCATGGTATCCGGGTTGGTGTTCATGTTGTTTTGTGGGATCTTTTCATGCTGGTCTGTGCGTTTGGTAGTGGACCTTAATTGCCTTGACTCTGTAATCTGCCATGCTTCCTTGTTTTTATTGCCCTCTGTTCTCTGTGCCGTCACTTCCCGAGGTGTTCCTTTCACTTCTCCTGCTGCTGCAACGGTCTGTGCTTCTGAGTAGTTCGCTCATTGTTCTAAGTCCCTTCCACTTTCATGTGGCCCGTCTACGTTGTCCCTCGTTGTGGGGTGAGGTTCTTCCGCCTTCAGTTCCTTTTCAAGAAATTCTTTGGCTTTCTGGATTGAGTTCAGATGGTATCTTTTGCTTTTATAGAGTAGTGACATTCCAGTTGGGGCTTCCCATCGATATTGTAGAGCGCGTGATCTCAGTTCATTGACCAGGAACTTGTAATCTTTTCTGTCTCGTAGCATCGTCGGGGGGATCTCTTTCAGTACCGCCACCTCTTGCTCCTCTACATATAATTTCTTGTTGTAGGACGTTGTGGAGATAAGGTCTCGGAACCCCTTTGTTGCAAAATGAATGACCACATCCCTTGGTAGGTGCCTGTTTGCTGCCATCCATGAGTTAACTCTGCGGACTCTGTCGAATTGCCACGAAATATCTTTGGCTTCCTTTCCCAGAAATTTTTCCAGGGCCCTTACAAAGATTCTTTTCAGGTCCTGTTGGGTTTCGTTTGTTGTCTCTCTCAATCCTCTAAATCTGATTGCAGTCGCCATCTGCCAATATTGCATCATAGTGGATTGGTCCTGAGCTACACTTTTCATCTCCGCTATTTGTCCCTCCATGTGACTCTCCACCTCTTCCATCCTTTTTTCCATCCTCTCCCAGATCTCCTTAAAATTTTTTCCAATTTCATCCCTCATTCTCTTATTGTGTGTTTGGATTGTTTCCTTGATTTGATCCAGGTCTGCAGTTACCGCTCTGCGTTGTTCTTCCCACTTTCTCTCTAAATCTCTGCCTTGTTCCTCCAGCTTCTGTTCTATATCATTGCACCGTCTCTCCATCCTTGTGCCCACTTCCTCCAACTTTTTATCCATTCCCTCCATCTTTTTTCCCAATGCCTCTATCATCTCTTTTAGTTCTTCCATCATGTGTGATACTGGAGAGGCCTGGGTTGATGAGGGGGTCTGGGGGCCTGTAGGTATGTGGGAGGATGGGAGGGCAGATAGATTAGTCCCTGGTGTTTTGGAGAGCTGAGCAGGGAAGGGTGCAGCTGACTTTGGGGGTATCAGTTTAGTCTGCTTGGTGGCCATCTTGAGCTTAGCCTCCTGTTGGCCAGGCTTTTCTTTGATTTTCAAATTAAACCAAATTAATCACCAGACTGTGTTCTGATGATGATCCAGTATTCTGATCTTTCAGGGGGAAGGCTCAGGATTCAAGCAGTTCAGGGCTAAGAGCCAATATTCAGGCAGTTCTGTGATCAGGGAGCCAGTTCAGTAGCTTTGCCTTGGCTTCCTCCACGCTATCATCTGCCAGTCTATCTCTTCCCTTCGCACTCTGCTGGCTCCTTCTTGCCCTTCTTTACTTTCTTTCCCAGACCACGTTCTGATGTATTCTGTCCGCTTTTGGTTCCAAATCCCTTCAGCCTTCCCCTTACTGCTTCCCCGGTCGTTCTCCTGTCTTCCGTCTCCCCTCCATCGCTCTCCTTTCTCTCCTTCTCCCTCCTTCCTCCCTATTAAGTTCTGGCCGCTGCTGTACCCCTGGGACCCCAGTTCACTCACCAAGTCCCTCAGCCGTCCAGGGTACTTCTTTCTTGGGTCTTGGGTCTTCCCCCGCCGTCTCCTTCCTTACTGTATCTGTGTTTCTTCTTCCCTCGCCTCCATTGCTTGTGCCGGCTCCTCGTGTCTTCGGGCCAGCCGCAGCCAGCCTCTCTGCCTCCTGCTTGCGTCCCCTCTGGCTTTCTTGCTGCGATTTTTGCCTCTTCCGGTTCGTTGGGGATTCCGCTGCCGTCTGAGAGTCTCTCCTGGCCTCTGACGCTCCAGGCGGCTGAGAAACCGCCGAAAAACCGATCGCCGTCTCGGAGCTCTCTCTCTTCCCAATGTATTTCTTAATATGAGGTATTTTGTGAACATTACTTTCAGCGGTATGTAATTTTGTGGGCACATTCCCCAAATATTTTTGTTCTTTTTTATCATTTAAACAAAATTCAGAATATTCAGAGAAATGTGACTTTCAAAGAATACTGGTATGTGGTTTCTGTTTATTCACATATTGATTTAGGAAGTAGAAGTTTGGTAGGATTGTATTCAAATGCAAATTGAACTATTTGTATTCTCCATCATAAAACTGGATGCAAATAATCAGTGATGGGAACTGTTGTGTCCTGAGCCTGCTAAATCATTCAGCAGGCTCAAAAATGTTGCAAAGGGTCCCAGGCAAACCACAAGGCTGCCCAGGACCAGACTGGCTGTCTCCAGCCTTGCGCACATGCGCAAGGCGCAAAAACAGCCTTGCATTCATTGGCTGACGCTGGCTTTTGCAAGGACACTATAAAAGGCCTGCGCGCCATTTTTTCTGTTGCTGTTGTATTGGAGTAATTAATAAAGAAGACTTGCTGTTACACCATTCATTTCCTCACAATGCTTTTAACCCGCAGATTTAACAGGAACCTTCATTGTGTTAGTAAGCCACCTGAATGGGGACTTTGGCAAACTGAAGATGGCTTCACTAAAAACAGAGCTGGTGAGCATGATGTAACTCATTCTTTATAATTCCTCTCCTGACATGAGGACATGAGATTGCCCACAAGTTCTCCAGACAGCTGTTCCTTACAAGAAGACTGCATGACAGCAGTCTCCAGCAATCTTAGAGATCTGGGAGATGACCCAGATTGAATTCATTATACCCAATAGCCATTTTTTTGCTAGAAACTAGAGCTAAACTCTGGAAACTAGCAAAACACATCAAAATCGCAGCCATGTGACTCCAGGATACTGCAAACAGCTGTAAAGGTGAGCAGATTACGAAGCACCCAAAATGTAATCACATAATTGGGGGGGGAACAGCTATCATAAATTCTAAATCAGGTTGTAAGTACCTTTTGGGGTGTGTGCTGTAACTCTGAACAGTTGCTAAGTGACTGGTCATAAGTCAAGGACTACCAGTAGAAAGCCAGCTGCACGGATAATAGAGAGAAGTGATTCATTTTCCTGGAACTCTAGCAACTCCAGCTCTTCAGCTTAAACTGCAAATTTGAATGGGATGTTGGCTGATTCATTCACTCCTAACATCAGAGATTTACTTAATGAAGTCACTTAACAACTACTATAAAAATGTTGTAAAATCAGGTCCAATCATGTGGTGGCTTGGTTAATGTCTGCAATGACTCCTAATAGATGGGGGAAGCTGAAGAATGTGAATAGGCTAAGTTGCACTATATGCTGGAGTCCCAACTGCATAGATCAGTGGTTCTCAACCTGTGGGTCGAGACCCCATTTGGGGTCGAACGACCATTTCACAGGGGTCGCCAAACAACGCAGTCCGCCATTTTTTCCCCTTTTCCTTAGCTGTGCTACTCCCTCTTATTCTATTGGCTTTTGAAAACCAATAGAATAGACTCTCTTGAATAGAGTCTAATTCTATTGGCTTTCAAAAGCCAATAGGAATTGTCCAGGCTGTCTCTGCTCTGCTGAGCCCACCAAAAGTCCCTGTCTGCAAACAGTGCTGCAAGTTGTCTGCAGCGAAGGCGAGCTGTGTAGAGGTTTCCACCCTCCCTGCTGAGCAACTACTAAAAATGTAAGTAAAAGAGGACCAGGGGTGGAAGGTGGGAGGCCGGTGGGGCGCAAGGAGGGTTGCTGGCACGCGTGGGGCCCGGCGGGTGCCTTACCTCCCTTGGGCTGGGCCAGCTAGTGGCCCAGCCGGTAGTCACCCTGCACCGTCGCTGCCCCTTGCCAGTTATGCCTCGGCTGGTGCAGGGGGCGGCACCACGCATGTGCAGCGCTCCCAGACAGGAAAATAGTCCTCGACTTACGACTGGTTGGGTAGTCCTCGACTTACGACCGGTTGGGGGGTCGCGGCATTAAAAAGGTTGAGAACCACTGGCATAGATTAATATGGAGAAACCAAATAAATACATAATATAGTGAACAGAAACAGGTTGGAGTAGGACCAAATGATATTATGGTCCTAGGGAACTTAAACTGAATTGAAATACTAAGAGAATGGCTTTCTTTCGCTTGCTGGTTCGATCCCTTCTTTTCCCCTCATTTAGGCTTTTACTCCAACATTTCTTTCATAGTTAGTGTATTCTGTTTTTTCTTTTGTAAGTCTGAACTATACCAATGGAGTAATTCCTATTTTAAGTATCTCAGTAGAGCCGGCAATTGGTGCAGTAATTACTTAGTTTCTACTGAGCTATCAAAGGTTTTTTTATATATAAAAATATCATATGATTTGATATTATTTTTTCAATACATTGATATTTAATTTAATAATACCTTTAGCATTATGTAAATCTGTTTGTGCCATAAGATTATTTTCTAATATACTGATTTTGAGAGACTGAGAGTATGCATAAAGCAATAACAATATCATCCATAAGTTCAATGTTGGGATAAACCTGGTTAGGCATACATAATTAAATTTATGTTGTGTATCAAATGATTATGTCAGCCTGGAGGCTCTTTCATACTTACTATATTTTTATTACTTCAGGGAGAGAAGCTGAACAAGCCATAGATTCAGAAATAGCAGATGGTACAGTCCTCTTAAGATGGTACCATTCAAATAGGAGTTGAGGGGAGGGAAACTGTTGCATCGATGACCTAAGCTATAACTGAATGCATATGTCAATACGGCCTTGCAATATTTAAAAAGTGGAAGAAAAGAAAAGATTTGGCAAGAAACATTGGTTGAATTAAACTGTGGAATTCACTGAGATTTGAATGCAGTGGTGGAGTGAAGTGGACATATTTTAGGCTAAAATGCAGAAATCCCTACTCAAACATGACATTATCCTGGAAGTTTTAGGTAAGTCATAAATTGGGCTGTTACAATATATAATATTGTATTAACTTGCTGAAACCTAGAATATAATTATATAATATCCACCTTTGTTTTTCCTCTTGTTTTTATCTACCCAATAGATCAACATAACTCAATAAGATATTAACAGCTTTGACTAATAACTAGAATTTGTATTTTGAGAAAATGCAGAAATATACACACATTATTAGCCTGGACCTTTTTCCCCCCAGCAAGCTTTTGGAGAATGCTTATGACAATCTGAATACCTGATAAGATCTAATCTGCATGTCTGAAGTCTCTCCATCATTCCATCTAATCATGCAAACTAGTGGAGATATGGTTTGCAAATCAGCCACAATTTTTTTCCCTCCCCTTAACTTGTCTGATGAAGAGTTCTTGACATTCAAAAGCCTGTAGGAATTCTGAACAACTTCAGCTGGCCATTCTGGTATAGATCCAGGGCATAACGTCCTTACATAAACTGTCATGTGGCTTCTTATTTACATACTGCATTTTAAAAAAAATAAAATTTATCTACCCAAAGCACTTGACAAATGCTTAGGTTCTATAGGTGAGCCTGTTCCAGAAAGATGCAAGACAGAGAACAAAAGGTGCAAAAATAAGGTGATCAGAGAGAAATCAGCAAAACTTAAGTGGACTTAAGACTTTCAATATGAATTGAAAGTGTGTGTGTGCGTGTGTGTGGACGCGGGGGGGGGAGCAGATTCTGCATCTGAGTCTACTTCAGCTGTACCATTGTAACATTAGTTTAGGTCATCAGTTCTGTGCAATGTGTCTCTGACAGGAGTAAAAGAAAAATATTTCATCTACCCTGCCAGCACCCTAAGCTCTGGTCTGCTGATCCAACTCTATCTTTATCTTCCTGTCAAAGACCAAAGTGTGAACAGATGCTCATTCCTCTCTAAGGAACTTGCTGTTACCTGATAACAGTGGGCATACATCTACCCACAGATCCTTCTGCTCTTCCATCAGAAATGCATAAAAAGTTGTATATGCTGAAAGGTTGCTGGCTTTTGCAGTTTCAAACACAGATTTCTGAAAGCAAAAAAAATGACGAGGTGTTCTAACCATTTCCACTCTTAAAAAAAGATCATACTTCTGATATTCTTATTGTGAAGAAAGGTTTGAAAATACATCTGCAGCCTGACCCAAAGAAGCTGGAAGAAAAGCCTAAAAACAAATGAAACCGGGGTGCTGTTCGTTCAAATTATTTAGTGATTGGAAGATTCAGCTTAAGAAGGGAAATTGTGCTTTAAAAACAGTGGTACCATTTGGACTTCAGGAATCGAAGCCCCATTCAGGAGAATGAATGAAGGGCTCCACAATGTAGCAGGTGCTTTGCCACATTCCAAAGCATCTGTCAACAAAATAGTTCCTGACTTGTTTAGATCAGTAGCTAGATATTATCTAAAGAAATGCCACTTACTAGATCTCTGAATGCCAACTTCTGGAAAATAACCAGAAATACAGAGTTAGTCCAGTGGCCCATCTAATTAAATTTAATTGACATTGTGTTTACTCCAGGTTTTAGGCAGGAGTTGTTTTTTTAAAGTGTATTTCTCAATACAGTAAGTGCTACTGATTTATTGATCCAGCTGAGCTTTTCTGTTGTAATGTTTAAAATGTGCATTTCCCGTATTCTCCATTGGGAATATTTAAGGGCCAGAAGTGTGTATGTACACGCACCTTCAATCAGTGTTAACAATCCTTTTTTATATGCACAGTTGGGCACAGCCTTCACCAGTTTAATATATTTCCAGCCACTTTTCACAGCACTAAGTTTCATGCCCTGTGTGAAATTTCTGTCCATCAGATGAACCAACACAAAATGGGACATGATTTATTATTCTGTACCATTATGCCTGTTTCCAGAGAAACTAATTATTCTGCATTGTTGTACTGTATTAGATACTTTAAGAAAGGTTACATTTTCTTACTTTAGGCTGATAAAAAAAATTAAATCCATCCGTTCTAAACACATTGAAGATGGAATTTCTGCTCCTAATTATTAATAAGTTGGATTTCAGGACACAGAATATTTGAATCAAACTCAATATATTCATGAACAATATCACGATATTACATTTTGCACTGAAACACTTTTTCACTTTATTAAAGTTCATTGCAGATGGACCAAACTGCAGTTCTTGCTAAAGGTCACAAAATCTTAATGGGCCTTTTCTGAAAAGCACTACCTAAACCTTATCTCCAGCTTTACAGACAGCAGCATTCTTGTCTCATCTGCCAAAGTGTTGGTGTGCCTATCCACAAACAATCCCAGATATGGGTTACCAAGACACCCAGCCAGAGTGAAACCAAACAATGCCTGTAAAAGGTAAAGGTTTCCCTGTCAGTCATGTCCAATCTAGATCACGATGCTCATCTCAGTTTCTTGGTCAAGGGACCCTGCATTGTCCGAAGACAATTTCCATAGTCATGTGGCCAGCATAGCTATATGCCAAAGGCACACAGAATGCTGTTACCTTCCCACCAAAGTGGTACCTATTCGTCTACTTGCATTTGCATGCTTTTGAACTGCTAGGTAGGCAAGAGCTGGGGCAAGTGAGGGGAGTTCATGCCATTGTGCAGGCTTTTTGTTTCCAGAAATTTTATTCCCTTTTTTTCTTTGCAATGAGTTTGATTACAGCTGCTGTAATAAAAAGAAGTAGCAGAACCATTTTAGCATGGACTAATTTTTCCTGATTGAGAGTAACATGTACAACCTTGATATTTAAAAAATCCTATTTTTTCTTGAGAATAGGGAAGAAAATATTAGAGGAGTATATCAAAAATTGTTCCCATTGGGTTAATGGTCAAGTGTAAAGCTTTACCCCCATGACCACATTTCAGTAAATTAAATGAGTGGGGGAGAAAAATGATCCTAATAATCCTACATAACACTGGGTTTAATCCAATACTCTGGCTGCCCCAGATATTGTATATCAAACTTTGTGGCCAGAATACCTATGAGAATACCATTTTTCTCTAATAGTTTCTGTCCATCCAATAAGACTGACATGATTCAGATCCCATCAGCAAAGCAATGAGATCTTTAGCAATCCTAGAGATGTGTCTTCATTCTAGCTGTTCCTGCCCTAAGGTGTAACCTCTCACCTGAAATCTGCACTAACCTAACCCTCTCCTCCTTCAGGGAAACTTTGGCTTGATTATTTCAATAGATTGCTGTATAGGCTGATGGGATCCCACTTGATGCACATTGTTTAGGGGTTATTTCCTCCAACATGGGTAGTTATATTTTTCTTATTGTTGATTGTGTTTGTGTCTAATCTATTGTTTTTGATCCTTTGATCTTGTTTTTGATTTGCTTTGGCAATCAAGGTGGCTAATTGGTTGAATGATTATAGCTTCATTTCCTAGAAGAAGGCTGTAGTGCACGAGTGTCAAACTCGCCACATCACGTGATGTGTCGCAATGTATCGTGACTCTTTTTGCATTGCTGGCAATGGGGTGGACATGGCTTCAGTATGATGAAACCACGGGTTGGCAGTTTGACACCCCTGCTGTAGTGTGTGTAATATTAATGTTTCTATGGGGAAGAAAAAATTAACAAAGTGGAAGGGTCTTTACATTCTAGTAGGTATCCTCTTAGAGCTAAACAGAACTCTGTGTCAAAGTTTTTGTGCAGAGACCAATGAGCTTATCCACTATTTTGTGAATATATTCAGTATTTTTTAGCTAATCAGTGTTCGAATTTTATGGAAATAGTGAACTTATAAATTGCTCCACAGAGAGTCACTTTCCCCTTGGGATCATCTGATCATCTGCAGGATTCTGCAAATTGTGTAGAGATTTGATGGTCAAATAAGGATGGACTAGCAAACCAAAGCTGCTAGAAACAAATAAAAAGAAGACTGCAACATTTGAGAAAATAAATGTTGCTCCGAAAAGTATTTAAATTAATGTAGTTATACAATCTACTTAATCCAGAGATTTGGGGATTTTACTAGCAGCACTATTTACAAACCTATAACTACTTGCTTGTGTAGCCTAGTTAATTATTGCTGATTATCATTTCTAATGCTTTTTAAAGCTTTTCATCATCTTTCATTTAGTGCTTAAAAATAGTTTGGTTTTCTCTGTAGAATTCTTTAATAATAGGGACTATGATTTAACCACTCATATATAAATTGTCTATTCTTACCTTGACAATGGGTTTAGCTAATTGTTAAAGGAAAAAAAATCCTCTTTTCTGGTTTATGAACCAGATTTTTATCAGAAATATTTGGACTTCCTTTTGACTTTCAGATAGTTTCTTAGTTCTCTGTTTCCACACATTACACATTTCTTTACTCAAGTCACTCTGCAACAAATGCCATTTGAATCTAGTATCCATATGCAAATTATTGCCAAATTCTGAAGCCAAACTAGCTGCACTTAACTTGAAAGTAAGACTTTATCAGGATGTCTGAGTGCATATGCATAACAATGAATCACAATAACATCCAAGACTCAAATGAAACAATACAATGTATGACCTTCATTTCATTTCATATTAATTTTGAGAAAATAAAAACCTGTTAATTAGAAGGAAGGACAAAAACAGATTTGATAATGTTGATGTTCCATGCAAGCCATCCTACAAGCAGAGCAGATGGCTAGCATTCAGGAAATCATCCTTTCTGAAAAACTCACAAACTTAGATTATCTAAGGGGATTGAGAAGACAGACATATTTGTGGATGTTTATTTTCCATTTATTTGGTATTTGAACAACAGACCATCTGTGTTCAAACCTTCTAATTATCTACTGGCAAGAAGTATTCTGACTGCAGTTATTCAGCCATTAACTTATTTTGACCTCTTGCCAAAATAAAAGCAAATACTTAAACTATAGCATTATCCTGTAATTTTTGTCCTGGTTATGTTTTTGCTTGTTTTTGAAGAGGAGTGGAAGAGAGTTTTTATTATAATTAATAGGCTCTGTAAAACCAAAGTAAATCATTTAATGGTTCTTTGGCGTTGTCTTCAAAAATTGTTCCATCTATATATTTGTGATTTAAATGCCATTATTTTTAATTACAATAGATGAATATTGGGACTCACTCTTAATCTGCAAGAGCCTATTGGCAAGGTTGATTACTGTATGCATGCAATGTGTAAGGCTACACCATCTATGTTGTAAACATTTCAGTGAAGAATTTGAGTTGTCTGCATTTCTTTTCTGCCATCTAGTATCATCCAGCTTTTTGCAGCTCACTTCTCACGTCCCTAACAAAGCAACACCTAATTCATGCAATATTTATAGACAAAGAATTGTAGAGGCAGAAAAAAAGATAAGGATTGAAATTAGAAACATCAGTATCAAACTGGCTTCCTGGGACAAGATGTATAGATGAACAATTCCAGCTATGAAAGGTTACCCAGATTAGCCATTCTACTATTAATAAAGTACAGGTATTCCTTGCTTACCAACCATTCAGTAACTGTTCAAAGTTATGTTAGCACTGAATATGGAGACTTATGATTGGTCCTTGAAGTTACAGCCATACAGCATCCCTGTGGTCATGTAATCATGAGCTGGGCACTTGGCAACCAGAATGAATTTATGATGATTGTAGCCTCTGATAGTGAGGTAATCACAATTTGCTACCTTCACAGCTGATTTCTGAGAAGCAAAGTCAGTGGGAACCTGGCATTTGTATCTGGTATTGAAGATAGCAGTTCACCAGTTCAACACCACCACCAGAAATGAAGTGAATTTTTGCAGATCATCAAATATAATGTCACATGACCTTGACTTGCAACTTCCTACCAGGTTCCCATTGACTTTGCTTCTTGAAATAATATCTCCTTTGAATGCCCATTGTAATGTATTGAGATAAAGTATTTGGAATTGTTGAAAAAACAGTCATAAGACTCTGTCAGTTAAGAGCCAGACTTGCTGTCTACATGCTAATTATCTTGTGTTAAAGTAGGAACCAATATTTGAATCCTATTGGCTGCCACCTATTTGTTGAGTGTATAAATAAGGATGGAGCTGCAGTTATCCAGGCTTCTGTTTTAAACCTGCAATAGAGTTGTTAGTTCACCTACAGCCTCCTCGATGCCTCACCGAACACCAAACATAACACCCATCATCCATCAGTTCTTCAGATACATTGGCCCTTAGTACATATACATGTGGATCCATGCATGCCAGCTAGAGGTGCTTAACACAATGGTGAATATTGCATTTGCAACAATTAACCAGTGGAACAACCTGCCTCCAGAAGCGAAGAATGCTCCAACACTGGAACTTTTTAAGAAGAGATTGGACAGCCATTTGTCCCAAATGGTATAGGGTTTCCTGCCTGAGCAGGGGTTTGGACTAGATGACCTCCAAGGTCTCTTCCAACTTTATTATTGTTGTTGTTGTTTTTGTTATGAGGTACACAGACATCTGTCTCAGAAACTTCCACAAACTTCCAGGCATGTGTGTCAGGAAATCATCAAATCCACACTGTTAGTGAATGTTATCTTTAATAGCCATTTTGTATTTTAGTTGGGAGGGAGGGAAGGTGGGATAGATTGATAATAGATAATAGATACTGTATTTTTAAAATATTTTTTAAAAACATACATGTACTATCCAAAGACAAACATATCAAAAATGTCAGGAGAGCAACCATTTATTGCTCAGATATAGCTCCTAAAGTTTGTCCACTACTGATTCCCATATTTCATACAATTTGAACCATCTTCCCCACTGGCTAAGGATGCTAAATAGCTTTGTGTCTTTGTATGTTTGTGTATGGTTTATTATAGTTTAGAATTATTTTTAGCTTCCAAAATCCAACAGCATATAGAGCTAGATTTGGTCACATTTGCCTGGCATAAAATATATTTGTGTACTCTAGCTTTTTTAAAATAAGTTGTTTTTATTTTTTAAGGAAGAAGGTTAGGAGGCCGCTCATTTACTTGCTGTTTCCTAAAGATCCCTGTAAATATGAGATTCGGTACATCAAGATTAATGGCAGAATAATGCAGCCCTATGTCAGTTCCATTTTAATTTTCATCTGTGTTATCCATGGAAGGTGTCACTTTGATGTAAAATATGGGAACTGATCTTTTGTCACTGTTATCAGGTGCAAAGCACTGTGGGATCTGACTAGATATTAGTTTAGAAAATAACTTCCCACAGTGAATTAACTTTTATTAGCCTGTCACACACCCTTCTGCATCAGTGCTATGTAATGCTCTGTCTAAGAGATGTTTCGCCTGCCATGGGCTCAACTTTTATTTCAGAAACATGTTGTGATGGGAGAGGTAGGCAGCAGTGGTCAATAATTCATCCAGAAGCAGACATATGCAAAACATCCCACATGTTTTATGACACTTGGCCCAGTGTAGCTGAAAATTGGAACCTTATAAGCGTCTCAAAATTGCCTTCCCATCTTCCCTCCTTACAGGTCATCATGGATTAACCACTCAGTCTATTTCCTCATTCTATTTTTTTTCTTATCAATTTTTTTAAATTGATTGTATGAACATCTTATTTGTGGACCATTTGGATTTGCTCAGGCAGATTGCAATTACACATCACTGATAGCTTTTGGAGTATTTCTAACACACCAGATGTTGTATCAGATGTTTCAGAGTACCTGTTTACCCTAAAAGGAATTTGTTTCATAGAGATTAAAATAAGGAGGCCTAGCTGTTTCTTGTCCTGCTTTCCTCCCTAACCGTGTCTTTACATCAGGGGTCTTCAAACTTGGCCCTTTTATGACTTGTTGACTTCAACTCCCAGAATTCCTCAGCTCACGTGCCTGCTTTACATAGTTTTCCAGCTGTCAAACTGTGGACAAACCCAGGTGTGTGAGATTGGGTGATGAGCCTATGCAGATGAGAAGTCATGATATGTTAGGTGTGACAATTGTTTGCAAGGGACGGTAGATACCTGGTTCATACATGCAGAATAAACTGTGTGCTATGCCAATAAAAATGCGTGCCTTCTCTTTTTCCCTCTGTGCTGATTGGAAAAATGATTATAATACATTTTGAAGTATAAGAATAATCTTGTTTCAGAGCTTAGCGCTTTCTCACAAGGCTAGTTTACATCATTTAAAAACTATCTACAAATATAAAATTTAGAATTAATCAGCATAAAATCTTGTTTTACTTTTTTCCCTCCCTTCTACATTCAAAATAACAAGTTGGAAGGGACCTTGGAGATCTTCTAGTCCAACCCCCCTACTCAGGCAGGAAACCATATACCATTTCAAACAAATGGCTGTCCAATCTCTTCTTTAAAACTTCCAGTATTGGAGCATCCACAATTTCTGAAGGCAAGTCATTCCACTGATTAATTGTTCTGTCAGGAAATTTCTCCTTAGTTCTAGGTTGGTCCTCTCCTTGATTGGTTTCCATCCGTTGCTTCTTGTCCTACCTTCAGGTGCTTTGGAGAATAGCTTGACTCCCTCTTCTTTGTGGCAGCCCCTGAGATATTGGAACACTCCTATCACGTCATCCCTTGTCCTTCTCTTCATTAGACTAGACATACCCAATTCCAGCAGCCGTTCCTTATATGTTCTAGCCTCTAGCACCCTAATCATCTCTGTTGCTCTTCTCTGTACTCTTTCTAGAGTCTCAACATCTTTTTTTATATTGTGGCAACCAAAACATTCAAAGCCTCACCAGAAAGAACACCTCCCTTTCATTTATAAACATGAATGCATTTCTCCCTTAGGAAAACCACCAGTTTTAGGGTTATTACCCCTGGAGATATGATAATCTATACTCAATCTTCTAGTAGTTCATGTGCCTCTGAGAAGAAATCAGAAGCAACTTCACTTGAGAGTAATATATATTAACATTATCTAATATTCACATTCCAAACACCAATCATCCTGTGTCTAAGAGAACCTAATTCACTCTTTCTCTGTTTTTTCTTTTGCCTAAATTACTACAGATATATACAAAAATACCAAGCTATTCATTAGAAGCCATCAGACCAGGTTTTACTTTGTATTTCTGCATGGAACAAAGGCCAAATTTCATGGCTTAAATGTTGCCTTCGACTCTATTATTCACCAGGTCTCCGGATGACTTCTGTAGCATATTCCCTCAAGGTAATTCTAATTCTAAAAAAAGAAAGCTGGCATCATGGCCCCTATTGGCCATCTTATTAAGATGCAGCGATACTTTTGAGAGGGCATTGAGGGAGAAAATTTCCTGTGGCTGAATAATTTTTCTTTTTGAGGGATGTGCAAAAAGGGGACGATATGGGAAGAAATCTGAGTAGTCATCCTGTATTTCCATCAACATAACTAGTAACCTTCAAATTACATCTTAATGTACCCTCTTCTGTTTATTTACCTTTAACAAGAGTTAATTGTGCTTCCAACCTCTCTGCCCCCATTCCTGCAATTTTTTGGGAGCATATTCTACACAGGAAAGGATTAAATGACTTCTTCTGAAGTTTTACAAAAAACCCCCCACATAGCTAAAATGTTTGCAGGAGCAGAGGGCTTTTTTCTGCCAAAGCATTCAGACAGCCTCTCATTTCGCTTGACAAAGCCAAAAGGGCACCGCCAAAGGGTTCTGAAAACCATTTCCATGCGTCTGCAACTATCTGTCGATCTGTGTCCATCTTCTCTGTGTCCATCGCAGCCCTTCCTTTCTTTCTAAATATAGATTCAGTACTCTCGTGATTTATGTTGTCACTTTGTGTCCTCTATTTAACAAATAATAATAATAAAGCTCTTCTGCATGTATCTTGGCTTGCTTTTTTAAAAAATGCCAAAATGGAGGAAAAGGTGTAAGAGTGCCACCTCATTCACCACAATTGCTTATTCCCTCTCTTCTGGTGAGGAGAGGTCATTCATAATCAGAAATCACTGGAAAAGATGCAGCCTTGGAATCTGTCACTTTGCGGCCCCTCTGCAGAGCAGCCCATAGAGTGCCTTCCAGCAGGGCATGTTGGGAGTTTAGTTGTATTTTTGGAGAAAAACACAACCTTTTTTATTTCTGAAGGTCACTTGATGGAGATATATTGTAACTCTACATTGGCTAAACTGCTATCAAAAATTTGAAATAAGGAGAAAAAGCGAGAGCATATAACCTTTAGTCCAATGTTTATAACCCCAAAGCTTCCTTAAACCATTCACATACTGATCTCATTGGACTTTTCAGCTTGAGGCTTAAATTTGGATTTAACCTTTAAATCAATCATGAGGTAAACAAGGAGCTGTCTAGTGACGGTCCAGATTTTTGCATTCATGATCTGGTAATATTCAGGCATGAAATCTTCCTCTGCTCCAAAAAAGTGGTTAGAAGTGCTAGTTCTATAATAAATTGCTATCGAATGTCTGTTCAAGAGTTGTAATCCAGTGACACCATTTATAAAGCAAGTCCTAGATTCAATATTTATCAGGTAGCATATAATACAGCCACTGATGTTTACATTTCTCCCAAATTGGGCAAGTTGCACCAGGGATTTTATTCACTTTCAAGGCAGCTGCAGAAGTGTATTCAATCTCACAGACTTAGAATTTTCTTACAGTGGATCTCTGGATATTTTGTGTAGACTATAGAGTGGTAATCCTGAGGCAATAGATTTGGAACTCAGCATTCAAATAATAAATAAATAAATAAATAAATAAATAAATAAATAAATAAATAAATAAATAAATAAATAAATAAATAAATAAATAAATAAATAAATAAATAAATAAATAAATAAATAAATAAGCAGGCAAGTAAGTAAGTAAGTAAGTAAGTAAGTAAGTAAGTAAGTAAGTAAGTAAGTAAGTAAGTAAGTAAGTAAGTAAATAAATAAATAAATAAATAAATAAATAAATAAATAAATAAATAAATAAATAAATAAATAAATAAAATGCAGCATTTCAAGGGATGATTTAAGGACCTTCATTCTGGATCAGAAGACAGGCTACAGAAAAGTTACTCCCCAATCTCTTTTTCTTTACAAGTTCATTATGTGGTTTCCTTACTGTCATGCTTTCAAGTTCAGTATCTATGTCTATCCTGATTCTGATATGGAATTCTGCTCTCTTCTTTTCTTGGGAGAAAAACTCACAATAAGACAATGGAATACAGAAATGTAAAATATTGAGTTAAGAAATTAAAAGCTGAAAAAGTATTGTAAGTAATGGGAAGGGAAAGGAAAGGAAAGGAAAGGAAAGGAAAGAGGAAGTGAAAATCCATTAAAGAATTCTTTTCTGTATTTGTATTTCTGCTCTCTCCATTATTTTGAAGAAGAAGATGCAGGAGAAAAGTGTTGAACTTTCCAAAGAATGGAGTATTATTACAATTCAAGCAAATCATATACTTTTATTTCAGAAATCACCTTTTCAAATATTGCATTTATTGGAATAATTGGTTGGTAGTGACAATAACTGAATACTAGTGACTGAAACTGAATTTTCAATAACTGAAAATTGTGGCTGTTGTAGTTTGGATGATACTCATAACCATAGAAAAGTAATAAATGATAGTTAAAGAATCATGTGATAAGATTTCTTCTCTTTGTTTAATGGTAATTGGCATGCTTGGAATGGCTTTCTATATCATGCAAACATGCTACAGACCAGTTCTATGCTTTGATTAGCTACAGTTTTTTGAATATTTATTTATAAAATTTATGTGGCTGCTCATCTTATATACATGTTTGGGGATGTGGACCATTAAAACAGGATAAACACAGGATAAACCAATAAAAATAGATCATTGTATCTGGATTCATACATTCTGCTAAGTCAAAAATTATATTTTAGAGATCACAATGATTGTCTCTTCATGACACCAATATACTATACTATAGCATAGTTTAAAATGTGAACCCAGTTCTAAATTAATGGTTTGAAGCATGAAGTGTCAACCCAGAATCTTTATTTGGGCTAATTTGAGCTTGCTAAACTTCTTCTGTGCTGGTGTTGGTTTGCAGAAGTTTGGAATAGATCCTGATTCATCTTCTCCCATCTCACTCCTCCACATGTCTTTCAACACATCTCCTGGCATAGTTTGAACATAGCCATGGTCAGCCACCAGACTGTAATTACCTGACTGTTCTTGTCTCTTCCAGCCAGTGCATTATTGACCCAGTACTGCATGCTAGTTCATTATTTAAAGAGGGAGTCAGTTCCACTTAATCAGTATCCAGAGTGGTTCATAGCATACAAATATCAACAGTGGTTCATTGCAAAGAACACTGAAGACATTAACATTTTTTTAAGAAACAATGAAATAAAGCAGACGGAAATGTGCTACAATTTGAAGCTTCTTCATCCCAAAGTCCTTGTGTGTTTTTCGTCTGATTCCCAAGCAAGAGGGAGGACAACTTAGTCTCCTAATTAGTCATGTGAATTCATTTTTAGATGAAGGAAAATGGCATAAAATTGGCCCATTCAGTTCAATTTACATTCTTTCCAAAACAAACCGAATGAGTAACAAGCAGATATGAAGAGTTAAGTCTGTTGATCCCATTCATCATTCTCTGTTCAGGATACAGGATGCCAATCTTTCTCTAAGGTCACTGTGGCCAGAGAGGTGTTCCATGTGGTGATCCTTTTATTGTCTTTATTGTCTTGCATAATGCCAAGGCACCCGAGAGAAGAAAACAAGTTATTTCAGCAAATGCCACTATTTCATAGGCAAATGCCCACAAGGCAATCCCAATAAAGTTGTTGAGGCAACTGATGCTCTCAGCTCTCACCATGGCAAAGTATATACAATGGCAGGGGGACTGATTGAACAAAACTGAAAGTCAGTGAAACTGTGATGTATCTGTAACAAAATAAACATTTTTACTCCATGATGAAACTTACATTCTTGTCAGTGACAATGAAAACAGAAAGCATGGATTCTACAGGTTCCATCATGTGGATTGGAAAGAAGTAGTCTGTACAATATCTCTTCATAGAAGAATGTATTTCTGTAGTGATTTAAGGCTAGGTAGTTTTATCGGAACAGAAACTATGTTACAAACCAAGGCCTTGCAATACCTTGAAGTTTTATAATATCACTGCATAAGCTTTTAGGGAATATAGTTCAGTTCACCCAATGGTCAGAGTACACAGACCTAAGAGGCAAGTATTATATATACATGCAACTTGTTGTTTGAGGATGGGGTGGGGATGACAGTGGAGATAGATAAAAGGATGCCTGAAACAGAATTACCTCTAAGTTGTGGCCACTGAGAAGAATAGATATTAAGTGTGATGAAGGCATTCTTGCACTGACAAGCCAGCTGGCTATAAGACTGTTGTTATCTGCTGCATTAACAAGATCAAACTCTTTCAAAGGACTTCACAGACTGCAAACCAAAGTTTCTAACATTTACTTCAACTTTTAAAAGAAATACATATAACTTCCATGTCTTAAATAATCAAATCTTCTCAAACATAATCATTCCAGTGCCTGTAGAAGGAGCACAAAGGGAATTGTTTCATTGCTAGAATAAGTCTACAGCCGAACTTCCAATGGATTTATGTGTGCCTGTGTCTGTCCCTGTGCCTGTGCATGTGCTTTCACTGGTAAAAATGAGTGCAAATTAGATATGCCTGTCACTGCTACATTTTTGCTTCTAAAAATAAAATAAAGGAGAGAGTAATAGTTTGAGGGCATTTATGAAGTTTTCTGGACAGGGTTGAATGCATTTGCATGGTACTTATGTGTGCGCTGACAGCAAGGGCCTTTAGCCAGCTGCTCCTCCTGCTTTAAGTACCCTGCTTACTCATCTGTGTGTCAGAGTTTCCAGGTCTGTATTATTTTCCTCATTCAGAGAGTTGGCAGCTGGTATGGAGATCATGTACATAGCAGAATATACAAAAGCCAGCACCCAATTTATATCACACTTCTTCACATTGTGATCTAAAACATAAGTGACCAGATGTACCACTCACTTTTCTTTGTCTGTAGAGAAGGGATGTCAAACTGCCGGCCCACGGGCCAGATGTGTCATGCCAGTGACTTGGAACACAGGAGAGTTTCCTAGAACTCTTTCCCATTAGAGAAGTCTATTATGAAAGCGGTGACAATCAGCCAGCCCTGAATTAGAAAGTGTATGGGAAGGGAAGGGTGCAGAGAGAACAGCATCATACTGTCATACTGCTTTTATAATATTGACTAATCATATTTATGAGGAGGAAAATGGGGCATTTCAGAGTGGCATAAAAACATGGCTTTGTGGACTTGATTGGGACTAGAGGAAGATATGCATCTCTGGGGTTGGTGAATGTCCTGAAAGCCTCGCCCTGCCTTTTAACTATTTTTAATATTACTTTTTGATCCATCCTTGCCTTTTCAGATGTAAACTTTATATACTGCTTTTACGTTTTAACATTTTTGCTTGTACGCTATCTGGAGTCCCTCTCTGAGGCATATGTAGTTTTAAAAATTTGGTAAATTAAAAAAAAGTAAATAAGGCAGGCTCAGGGGAACACTGACTACTGGGAAAGCCACAATTTCCTGCCATCCTAGCCAGTGCTAAGTACTGAAGCATCTTAGAGAAACAAGAAGATAATGGCTTTCCTACCAGCTGGTTTTCTGACAGGTGCCTGCTGTTTTCTTGTCCTGCCTTCATGATCAGGTGCACATTGGAACTGATGTTCCACTGAACTTCATGAATGGAGAGGCAGTCAAAATGGAAGGTGCAAGTCAGGGGTGGGAGAAGAGGCATGCAGTTGTGGCATACAAACTCATGCAGAAGAGAAGAATGATAGTGGAGACAACTGGATGCAAAGGCAACATGTGCAGAGGAAGCTTAACTCCCTCTGTGCTGAAGAATGGAGGAGGAGATTCCTTTGGCCCACGGGTTCCCAATTGGTGGGAGGTGGCCCAATAGTGGGCGGTGAGGGAATTGAAACCGGGCCGTGGAAATGACTGGTGAGCGTGTGTGTGCACACATGCATCCTCACTTGGCTGAGCAGTGGGCAAGAGCATGTGTGTGTGATCCATTTGTGTGAGTGGCAGGCATGCTTGCCAGCTGCTCAAGCAGAACCATCCCTTTCTCACTCCCGCCAGTCTGCAAAGCCGGAAATATTGGGCAGCTCTGCTTTAGCCTACAATCCTACCTATTCTTCTGGAGCTTGGCATCTCTTATCGGTTACTGCTAAAGAATCCTGTAGAAGTCAGAATGATCATAACTGGTTCTTGCCTAATTAAAATAATTGAAGGTGCATGAATTCGGAGTCAGACAAATTTTCAACAGTAAAATTCTAAATCATCTGCTCAGGATTTAAATTCAGTTTCTAACTTTTCAAAACCATTTTCCTTAAGGAGATCAAGGGATAGATCAAAGCAAAAACCAAACCAAACTTTGTCTAGATTACACAGAGGTGCTCCACGAAAAAAGTAGGCTTTGGGGAAAAGATCAGCTTCTCTGGATGGAGAAGGACTGAAACTGCCATCTGATTTAGTCTTGTTAATCAATAGGCAGTTGTTAGTAGGGTTGTCTTGAGCCAGTTTGAGAGAAATCAGTATTCCAATATCTCAGGGGCTGCCACAAAGAAGAGGGAGTGAAGCTATTTTCCAAGGCACCTGAAGGCCGGACAAGAAGCAACGGATGGAAACTAATCAAAGAGAGAAGCAACCTAGAACTAAGGAGAAACTTCCTGACAGTTAGAATAATTAACCAGTGGAACAATCTGCCTCCAGAAGCGGTAAATGCTCCAACACTGGAAGCTTTTAAGAAGAGACTGGACAGCCACTTGTCCAAAATGGTATAGGGTTTCCTGCCTGAGCAGGGGGTTGGACTAGATGACCTCCAAGGTACCTTCCAACTTTATTATTATTATTATTATTATTATTATTATTATTATTATTATTATTATTATTATTATTATTATTATTATTATTATTATTATTATTATTATGCTCAAAATAGGAAGCCTACTTTAGTTGCATGCAGGCTGTATTGCTGCAGTCTGCAATATAAGAGCATGTTAAGGAGTCTTAAGAATCTTCAAATGGATTTTGAACCTAGCTGTCCTCACTGATGGGACCATTTAAGAGCAAGGGTCACACTAGATAATAGACACAATTCTCTTTCCTTTGAGAAGGTCTGCCAGAGAGTGGGAAAGGGGCTGGGATTTATCCAGACACACATACACTTATTTTCACAAACTGAAGAGTTGCTTGTTATTATATTGCCACTCAGGTAAATAGGCAATGGCTCAGTTAACAAATTACTGGATAGCTGTATATGTACATATAGTTCTTTTTACAGTTCCTTAATTGTTGACTCATACTATAACTAATGATATTAGTTATCACTGTGGAACAATAATTCCTTCCTGGGCCTACACATTGGCCGTGCTTTCACAAGATTTCTGTTTTCTCCTTTCCAAATGCAGCTTTTAGTCTCTTCATCCACAGATCTCCCTTTCCGATCTGCTGACTCATCAGTTGCACATTCCTGCTTTCTCCCAGGATTCTTTCTTCAGCTCTGTGTCCAATTTCCTTCAACAACTTCAATCCTTGCACATTCTTTTACCCAGCACCTCCAGCCTACACAGTATAAACACAATACCAAAAGTCTCCTCTGTTTGCCTAGCGGATATGCCCCTTACATGTTTTCCTTAAAAGGCAGATTTGTTACCCTTAACCAGCTACCTTAACCAGTCTAGAAGCATTGACATGGAACTAGCAAAGGGGGGGGGGAATCAACCTTAAAACCAATGTTATAATTTCATCTGAATCTAGACAATTTATCTCACACCGTATCTGTCCATATTACCTTTTCCCAGCTTATTAGTGTTTCTCGGTGTAAAACCTTCCTGCCTATATAAATAATAAATTGGCTTTTGCACCAGAACAATGAGCCATAAGCACAATAAAAACTTGTAACTTTTGGAGAATTAATATTTGGAAAATATTTTGAAGAATATCTACTGAATAGTATGCATTTTCTGATTTCAGCCAATCCTGTGTGGCTTTTCAATTCAATTTCCTTTCACCCAATGCCTTCTAAGTCCCTACAGATAGACTAAAAGTATAGGAGCCTCTAGCCCTCCATTTCCTAATATAGCTTCCCAAAATGGGATTCCCTCAAGTAGAAATTCTACAACACCTATTGTTTAACAATAAAGTTTTCTGGTACCATTATGCTTTCTGAACAATAACAACCTATATGTAAAGGCTGTTTCAGTTAGTGCTTTATTTAAAATTTTTATTCACTAAACCTATCAAGCACGACTAAAGGACACCAAGATTGAGGGTAGAAGTTCAAATAACATTGCACAAGCAGGCCTATAGATTTCATGCCTGTGAAGAGGCACCACCCATCTCATCTTCCTTGTGTCCTGGTTGGATTGCACAGTGGTCCAAGTAATTAACACTTTAATCTTTTGATCACTTTGAAGTTGGAATGCCTACCTCAATCAACACCATTTCTATTTTCAAAGGCAAGAAGAAAGAAAGCAACCCCCCCCCAAAAAAACCACCGTTATGTGATTCCTAATGTAAAATCGCTCATATGCTGATCATAAAGTCTCTCTTAGATGAAAGAAATACAATTTTATTGGATATGATATTTCTATTAGAGAAGATGGTGTATCTCCAAGCTAGGTATGCTACCAGATAGTGAAAACATCGTATCCATCCTTAATTCTGATGCCTCTTTTATTTTAGCTACAATAGCAACAGGGGAAAAAACATTAGTACAATGAATCAATAGCAGGATATTTTGTTTTTGTGTAACTCTCTAACCATTTCATTATATTATAAATAGGCTTCATGACATCTTTAAGAACAACCTGCATATGCTGATCATAAATCAGGACTTCATTTCAGCACTTTCCATCTTTGGAATTTAAGTGGAATATTCCAATGTGGGATTAAAAGGGGGGAGACTCTGTTGCTCTATGAGGTCTGCATTTTTCTGATTTTGCCTTGTTTTCATTTTATTTCTGTGGGATTTGATAGTCACGTCAGCTTAGTCTGTGTTCTGCCATAGCAAATTTTTCATCAGCTCTAAATAGAATTGAAAGCCAATGTGTAGCAGTTCAAATATTGGATTAAGTGCCCATAGAATGGGGGGCATGTGAAAAAATGTGAGTCACAATGGACCAGTGCAAATTTCAACCCTTATGTAGCAATAGCAATAGCACTTAGACTTATACACTGCTTCAGAGTGCTTCACAGCCCTCTCTAAGTGGTTTTCAGAATCAACATATTGCCCCCAACAATTGGGTCCTCATTTTACCAATCTCAGAAGGCTGAGTCAATATTTGAGCCAGCGAGGATCGAATTCCTAGCAATGAGCTGAATTAGCCTACAATACTGCATTTTAACAATTGTGCCACCATGGCTCCTACTTGCATGCTACATCACAATGTAAAATCAAAGGGGCAGAGCTGACATCCTGATGCACATTTTAGCCTTTTGCTGTCATTGTAATTAGTTGCAGATATTTATAGATCCATCCTTGGCCATAGAAACTCACTGGATAATGTTGGCCAGTCACTCTTTCAGCCCAATTTGTCTCACAGGGTTGTTAATATGGGAGGAAATTAGGCAGTTGAGAGCCGTGGTGGCACAGTGGTTAGAATGCAGTACTGCAGGCTACTTCTCCTGACTGCCTGCTGCCAGCAGTTCAGTAGTTTGATCCTGACCGGCTCAAGGTTGACTCAGCCTTCCAAGGTCAGTAAAATGAGGACCCAGATTGTTGGGGGCAGTAGGCCAACTCTATAAACCACTTAGAGAGGGCTATAAAGCACTATGAAGTGGTATATAAGTGCTATTGCTCTTGTAAATGCCACCTGAGCTCTTCAAGGAAAGGGATATCATCCTAACAGATGAATGAATTGCTCTGCAGTGTGTAACTAAACAGTGTGACTACACAGATTTTCCTACTTCCACCTGCCTACCTCATTCCTTGTTTGGCAACAGCCATTCCCATTGATAAACTGCAATACAGGAGGGAAAAAAAGATTTGGCAAGCATCCCAAGATAGTTTTTGCCCAGATGGGAAGCCTCCCTTGCTGATGAACAGGAGAAGAGATCAAGTGACATTTGGTGGCTTTTTGTTCTCGGAAAGTTGTAACTACAGAGCAAGTTATAAAAGATGAAAAGCAGCTTTCAGTTCTCTCACTTTTGTCCTCGGATCTAAAAAGCCGATACAATTGGGCAAATAGCCATGCAATCAACCTCCTTGGGGTTTCAGATCAGGCTCCTTGTTTCTCCAAGGCATTGAAAATGCTCTGCAGACAACTCCCTATCAGCATGGGCAATTCTGATTTTTGCTTTTTTTTCCCTATGCTGAAAGCTGACCGTGGACCAAGCAGAAGAGAAACGCTGCTGCTATTGGAATTAGTGTTACTGGTCCACCCCTTCCTTCAAATTACAAGGCTGGCTTGCTCCTCTGTGACTTTCCATTGTTTCTGAATATAACTTGTCAACCTTCTATCCATTACAGAGACCAAATGCAGTCTGAAAGAAGGGGAAGGATAGGCTGCAGCCATTTAAGCTGTCACTGGCATGATCAGCATTTTTAAATCACTGACATTGAATAACAACACTATATATTAATGCTCAGAAAAACAGCTTATCACTAAAAATCATCCACAGGACAGAATAAACGAACAGTCTTATCCTCCTGATTGTTTCCCGTTTGAGGGCAATGCAACCCCACATAACTAGACAGACAATGAGCCTACTTTGTACAGATGAACACATCTTGGTTTATACTTTTATAACAAGTATTATGCTGCATCGCTCCCAGACTGAGGGAATATTTCTATATATTTTCTTACCTCTCTTACATTTATGATTGACTGTTTGATAAAAGTATTATCCAATTGCATTATTAAAAGGGATCCCAATGCAGGAGTATAAATGAAACAAAAACAATAGAACCATATAACATTCCAAAATTAAAGCAGGTTAACCACCACAGAAGATGAAATAGCACAGCTTTTTGAAATGGAACTAAGGGAACACACAAATCCTGAGCTAATGTATGCAAAAGTCAATGTTAGGCACAATTAAACAAGGAAAATAATAAACAATTAGATGCTACCACCAAGAAGCCATATCCAAAGCACTGTATTATGGGCCATACACACCAGTGAGAAGTGAGAAGTCTTCTCATTATCTTTTAGTTTCTTTTGAACTTCTTACTCCTAACATTTTTCTTATCTTTTGCATAGGAAAAAATAAGTTGTAATATTGCTCAAAATGTGGCACATTAAATGTGTTATTATGATACTGTATGTATCTCTGCCTCCTACTCAGCATTTTTCATTAACAAAATATTTCTCTAGTTTTGTTTTATGAGAAAGATCTTCAAAATAATTATGTCCTAGGCCACACAGATATCTTATATCTTAATAGAATAATGTGTTTTACTTTTAGCAGCCTTTTAGATGGATAGGAAGGAAGAGAGAGAAGATAGCTGAAAAATTACCAATGTTCTTTGTCTTGTCAGCACTGTATTTTCTCTCCTTAAAATTATTTAAGTTCCTCTGAAAGATACAATTGCGATGTCAAGTCTAATTTGTTGGGGTGACAATGATGATGATGACAATGATGATGTAACTAGATTTCTATTTTGCCTCTTTGCCAATGGCTCAGGGCAATATATATGACATTCCTTCCTCCCATTTTTCCATATGAAAACCTTTTGAAACGGGTTGAGTTGAGAGACTGTAAATGGCCCAAAGTCACCCAGTAAGCTTCCATGCCTAAGGCTGCATTTGAACTTTTTCCTAACCACTGCCCTAGAAACAGCAGCAGAAATGAACAGCAACTACTGTGAATTATAGAAAAAATAATAGGAAGCAATTGGACAGGAACATTTTCTGTTCCCTAAGAAGATGCTTACCTCTGAAAATGTGACCCAACTGAGTTACGTCTTCCTTATAACACCTCAACTTCCAGTGGCTGTAATCTTATATCTCCTAACCTGGGGATGAACCCCATTTAATTCAGCTGGAACTATTTCTGAGAATGAGAGCCGGCACTGTAGAAAGATGCCAGCACTGCATCATCGTTGAACTCAGATTTGAAAGACTTTTCCTTATCCCTGTACTCATCCAGTGGAATATTTGTGCTATATATGCAATGCAAGCAAAGACTTCTGCAAATATGAAACAGAGGCAGTGATGCACATAGAAGAATTTTATCTTATTTTATATTCATAAAGAAGATCCCATTTGCGGGGGGGGGCTTTCTTTTTTCTTTTTTCTTTTTTTTGGGACAACTGGTATGTTAATTACCACTCTTTTTAAAAGAAAAATAAAACGATAGCTTTTTGCCTTGTGGACTTTACCAGTTCTTTCACCAAATTGAAAGGGTCATGATAAAGAGACAGGGTTGATTAACTCGCAGGAATTCAGCCTTTGTCTTTGATTACTTAGTATTAACTGGATAAAATTATAGCCTTTTGGAGGTTGCATGTAAAAAATAATTTTTTTTAAATGTCAAAAGAAAGAGAAAATATTGATGCTGGTGATAACAGAAATAATGGCTTGGTTAAATTGGAGCCTTTTGAAAACAGCAAAACAAGCTTCATGTGAAGGGCAGAGAAAGAAATTCCAGCTTCCTTCCAGCTTAACAAAATAATGGGGAATATAGGGAAGAGATGGACGGCAAGAAATAACAGGCGCTGTCCATGGTGCTGAAATGTAGTTCGTTATGCTGATCCTACAGCAGAGGTCCCCAACCTTTTGGGCACCAAGGACCGGTTCTGTGGAGAGAGGTTTTTCCATGGACTGAAGGAAGTGTGGTTTCATGTATTGGCTGCATCCTGTGGATGGGGCTTTGCTTGTTTGCACGGACCAGTTTCTGGCATGCTGCGGCCTGGTGCCGGTCCACGGACTGTGGGTTGGGGACCCCTGTCCTACAGCACAAGGCAGAAAAAAGACACCATCTCATCTCACATGAAACAGTGGAGCATCAGTTTATTTGAATTTAAGATGTAATCACAGCCAACCAAAATAACCCAATAGTATCAATCATGCAGAAAAAGGATATTATAGACCCTGTGTTTGCTGAAAGGACAAGTGATTAATTTTACCTTTACCTCACCCAATCTGATAGTCCTCTACCATATATTTTTGTATATTGTGCATAAAGTCACTCCAGCACACCTATAATTGGTCAACAATGCTATCAGCCTTGATTGTTATGGTTATCAGTAAATTGATTCAGGATGGCATGCAATAGCCCAAACCTGCAAAGATGAAGTGAGAAAGCTAAGGTTCAAAATGAACTAAAGCTTGCAACAGAAGTCAAAAATAACAAAAAAAGTTTCTTTCAATATGTAAAACACAAGAAAAAAGTCAAGGAAACTATTGGTCCATTAGTGGGAGAAAGTGACAAGAAGGTGACAAGCAGCAGGGAGAAAGCAGAACCACTTAATTCATAGTCTGCGTCTGTCTTTACAAAAAGGGAAAAAACAGTGCAACCTATAAAAAACAGTACTGTAAAAAACAGATTAGAAACACAAGTTAAGATAGGCAAGAAAATGATCAGTGACCACCTGTCCACCCTAGACAAGTTCAAATAACCAGGATCAGATGGGTTACACCCCAATGTTCTGAAGGAACTGGCAGATGAGATCTCAGAACCACTGAACTATATCTTTCAAAGACCCTGGAGTACTGGGGAACTACCAGACTGGAAAAGAGATGATTTTGGTTTCCCATCTTCAAAAAAGGAAAAAAATAGATCCAGGAAACTACAGAACTATCAGCCTGACCTCAATACCTGTCTAGTTTAATAAAGAGAAGGACTAGGGGTGACATGATAGCAGTATTCCAATATCTTAGAGGTTGCCACAAAGAAGAGGGAGTCAAGCTATTCTACAAGGCACCTGAGGGCAGGACAAGAAGCAATGGATGGAAACTAATCAAAAAGAGAAGCAACCTAGAACTAAGGAGAAATTTCCTGATAGTTGGAACAATTAATCAGTGGAACAGTTTGCCTCCAGAAATTGTGGATGTTCCAACACTGGAAGTTTTTAAGAAAAGATTGGACAGCCATTTGTCTGAAATTGTATATGGTTTCCTGCCTGAGTAGGGGGGTTGGACTACAAGACGCCATGGTCTCTTCCAACTCTGTTATTCTATGCCTTCTATGTCAATGCTGAAAATTGTAACATTTTATCAGCACAGCTATTCTGGTGCCCAATGCAACATACATACTTGCCTACACAGCAGCTCATAGGATTTAACCTTAAAGTATGACTGTATTTGCAAAAAGAAAGAAGCAGCAACTCAAATCCATAACTATGAGATCTGGTTTATCAAAATGAAGCAAATTTCATGGAGTCAATTTGACCTCAGGATTCGAGTTGTCAACATACCTTGTCCAAGATAGATTAAATCTGTCTTCATACGCATATGCTAGTGAAATAAAGCAAAAAACTGATCTACGTCTTATAAATTATTGATAAACTATAGTCTCTCCCTCCTACCTCAAATATCGTAATGCAGAAGGTACATAAGCTTTTAAACACCTTGAAAGTAAAAGACATGATAGAGATGTTGGCATGAATATAACATTTTAGACAATAAGGGAACAAAGGTTTTTCTTGGACAAAATAGGACTTGCTTCACATAACTCTGATGGATGGATGGATGGATGGATGGATGGATGGATGGATGGATGGATGGATGGATGGATGGCACCTGAAGCATGGACTCAATTGTTGCCTTTCTTTTAGGCTGAACAACAACTATGGAATGGCTCCTGTGCAATTAGAACTACCCACAAGGAGTGGCATTATAATATCACTATAAGAATAAACAGTGTAGTAAGAATAACATATCTTTGTGCTTGTTTATTTTGTAAAAGTATATGTCCTCTGAAATATACTCCAAAGAACTTTTTAGAGTAGCTCAGTATTCTTCCTTCCTTCTTGTTAGGAGCTACTCATTATTTGTGGAATAAAGAGAAAGAAGTTTTTTAATTTCTTTGAATTGAAATGAGCAATCTGCAATCTATGTACCATAGTTCTCTAGTTTTCTATTATTTTTTATGACTACCTATACTAAGATGGATTTTGGGAATGAGGAAGCATAAAAATGCATATGGCTGTACATACATATCCCCCCCGCAACCCAGCACCAGGTAAAAATATTTCCTCCCCTTTAAGTTGAAGCTTAGAATGACAAGTGACTATAGCTGTCCTCTTAGACTGATGTCAGCTGCTGATCTTCAAGGCCATTCATTTGAATTCAGCCTGTGTTACTATCCTAAAGAAAAGCATAAGATACGGTAAGTAAAATGCTTTCCTTATTTTTTTTTTCTCATGCTTAAAGGGAACAGCAGAATAAGCAGCAACTGCAAGGAGCTCTTGCAGAAAGATCAAAAGATTTCAGAGGTGAACTATGGGCCCCTCGCAGCGTCTGAACAAGTATATTACCTGCCCCTAATCCAGCATTAGGCCATCCTTTCAGCTTTTTACATTAAATAAAGGTTTTGAAGTCTCTGTGCCATAGTCAATAAATCCAAGCGTGCGTGTGTCTGTCTGTCTGTCTATGATCATGTAGCCACTGTATCTATCTCCCAGCTGTTTTATTTCCTATAAGAAAAGAGAAATGATTTTTCACTTTATGAGTCCTAGTCATCATTGTACTACTGAGTTATAAACGTGACACACACAACACAACAGTGGTAAGAAGGAGTTAATCAGTTTCTAGTTGACTGTGTCACAATTTTCTTGAGTAATATTTTTTTTAAAGAACAATAGCAGGAAATGTAATTTTTAAAAGGAAGACTACTAAATCAATAGGTGCTATATGACTAATCATTTTCTATTTATTCAGCGGATAAAGGTAGAGCCGTGATCTGAAATCCCAAACACAGAGCTGAGATGGTGCTGCAGCACTCAGAATAACAGTAACCAGAGAGAGGTGATCTTTTTTGTCATTATAGCAGAAAGGCTGAGCTAGCAAAAAGAGGATAACAATGTGTATTTTTAATGAAGTTAATAAAACCTCTGAATAGTTAAAGCAGGCAGTCTTTTTGTCATTATTATTTAATAATAATTTATTAAATTTGTATGCCACTTGACTCCAGCAGCTTGAGATAATGTTTCCTCTAAGCTTCCTCTAAGCTTCTCAATAGCTAGTTTTCAGATTATATGTATAGAAAGTGTATGTGTGTATATACAGTATAAGTTCTTTTGTATCTAGAATGGGAAGGTATCTCTCTGCATGTACTGTATATAGAATATTAATTCTGCCTGATTGTGTTCAAAAGTTTAAATTGATTCAGAAAATCAACACAATTTAATGAACATGTTTGCATTCACTTTGTAGAAAAAGCACAGGGCCACATTTGTGGAAAATATCAGAATTAGTCCAAAACAATTAGAATCCAAAAATCATGGCAAGAATTAAACTAGTCAAAATCAAGACAAGACAAAATAACCAAGGAGTTGTAAAACCTATACACAGAAAAGTGAGAAAAAGACTTTATTGTTTGCCATGTTTGAAGGCCTGCTCCAGAACCACCTGCCCTCTTCCTATTGACTGACTTTCTGGACAAAAACATCATTTAAAGCTGACTAGGTAGGCATCAATTTCCTCCAGAGTAGCTGGTTCCTTGAGAGAATTACTTTGCTGCTAACATAAAGATGAGGAACTTACTTGTCTGGGTGTGGTCCTCATGTTTCTGTGTGAGAACTTAAAGTGAATGGCACTTTCCTTCATGAGAACCAAGAATAGTGGGAAGATTGCTTAGGAAAAATCCAGCCGATCTCCTTATAAGAGAATTGCTGACAAATGATACCCTTAGTGAAGTTCCAGATAACCATTTTATGGAATGTAGTCTTTGTATCACCCTTTCATAATTTTTTCACTAAGCATTGTAATACAATGATCATCATATGTTATCAGTGCCATTTAATTGCACCCAGAACATTCTGTGTATGAAAATAATATCCAAATTTTGCAAAACAGAAGAAGAGAAGTATGGATTTAAATTCAGTCCTAATAAGAGCAAACTTGTGGAACTAAATGAGGCAAGTTACTATCCTAAATCTCATTGAAGTTACAATTAAATCTGAATCCAACTCGATCTCTGTGCAAAATCTTGGATTAATCATAATTTTGATACTAGCTTCTAAAACTCAACTCAGATCTAAAACAGGTTGGTTCCAGGGGTCTGTATCTAGTTTGGATTTCTGGGGTAATAAGTTCTTAAATCTCTTACATTCTAACCATAATAGCAAAATGCTGAAGTGAGGAAAAGTAGGAGGGTGTATAGTTGTGTGGCTGATTGCTGTGGTTATCACTGAGGCAATAGTTTTACTAGAAAGCCATTTAGACCTGGTTCCAACCCCCTGCTTAGTGCAAGTATCCAAATTAAAACATCCCAAAAATGTCTGTCTAATCTTTACTTGAATAAATCCGAGAGGCCAAGTGGATCATTAGTTCCACAACTCTTAATGTTAGCAATGCACTTTCCCCCCTAATATTCCATCAAAATCCTTCAGTCAGAAGTAATGCTTTTCAGAAAGATAACCAGAGAATTCCTCAGCATCGCTGGAGTGCTTTGTATAAACTGTGCAAATTTTTATAGCATATTGGCCACATCAAAATTACAGGTAGTCCTCGACATATGACCACAACTGATCCCAAAATTTCTGTTGTTAAGTGAGACATTTGTTAAGTGAGTTTTGTCCCATTTTATGACCTTTCTTGCCTCAGTTGTTAAGTGAATCACTGCAGTTGATAAGTTAGTAGCCCGGTTGTTAAGTGAACCTGGCTTCCCCATGGGCTTTGCTTGTCAGAAGGTTGCAAAAGGGGATCACATGACTTTGAAACACAGCAACGGTCATAAATATGAACCAGTTGCCAAGCATCTCAGTTTTGATCACATGATTATGGGGATGCTGCAAAGGTCGTAACCATGAAAAACGGCCATAAGTCACTTTTTTCAGTGTTGTTGTAACTTTGAACGATCACTAAATGAACTGATGTAAGTCGCGGTCTACCTGTATTTATAAAAGTAAAGGAGTAAAGAAAAAGTAGAAAAAGAAGTAAAAATTGTTTGAGGTTTCTTTTTTGTTGCTGTTGTTGTGGTTTGCTAATAAAATCTTGTTATTCCAGTACAGGCTAGACATTTCCTAATTTATTCTGAAGTCTACCTCTTTTGTCCCAAAACGTTTAGGTAACACCAGGGTCTGTAATGTGAATTTCACCTGCATTATTAATAGTTAAATAGCTCCGTTTGCACAACATGCTTAATGTGATTAGTTAATTAATTCTTTTTATGGCCCTGACGCCACCCTTTTGCATATACTTAATGGAGTATATGGAGAACAGGTACTTACTATATTGTGAGAACACCACAAGAAAAGAAACAGAAGAGGAAGAGTGACTGAAAACACAAAAATCTCCATTTCAGAACTCTGTGCCGAGAACTAGTAGCAGAGAATGCAAATATCTAGCCAGTCCTGATTGGTCAATGGGAGCATAAGCAGAGATAAAATGATGGAGGGTAGAAAGCAAGCTTGCGTCAGGGCATGTACGGAAAAGGCTGCAGGATTAGAAAGGAGTGGAGAAAAGCAGGGAGAAACAATGACCACATCTCTGTACCTGTACATTCAGCTTTACACCTTCTATGCATAGGATCTACTGGACGATACCTTGGGAGAGTCAGAAGACAAATATTTTAGATTTGGTTTGAACGAGGGAAATGTAATTTCAAATTCCTTCTCACCTATTGAGCCCATGATGTGCCCTTTTTTTCTTTGTCTATTTTTATTTTACTCAAGACAAGGTTAAAATGCAAACCTCCAAAAAAAAAATCCAAAAAAGGACAAAAGAGAAAAAAACGCAAATCTAAGACATTTAAAAAAGAAAAAGGTTAAAAAAAACCTCAACACATATATACATATTATCCCTCCTAATTGAAAACTGATTAATACATTACTACCATACAACATTGATTTCTACCCCTTATGAAACAGCCTCCCCCCCCAATTTTAAACTAACAAAACTATTTGCAAGTTATTGACCTGTCTTCTATATATTACATTAGTGACAAAATAGTTAACAGGAAGAAGAATAATACTAAAACAAAACAAAATTAAAGTTTCAAAACTCTCTGTTAAAAACTATTATTGTAATCCACTCGTAGAAAGTTTATCACATTATCTTATCTATCCCAAATTATTCCAAAAGTTAAAAAATAGTTCATCCTGGATCACATTTGTCTCTTAATGTCATCTCTTATCAATTGTGGTCTAATTAAATATAATAGATTCAGTCTCCCCAATAGTATCTTCCCATCAAGGTCCAAATAGAAGTGGTTTCCAGTTAGATGTAATAAATCCATTCAGTCTCCCTCATTCTTCATAGGAAAAAGGAATTTGTCACTTCCCTAATCAGAGTCCTGTTATTGCAGGGATATGCAGGCTTAAACTTCAGAGAAACAGATGGAATCAACTCATTCTCCAGCCGTGAGAATATCTCTTCGGTCTCAAACTGGTTCTTTTTGTATATCTGTATCCAAAGTTACATACCCCAACATCTTTTGCATAATAATTATCATCTCATTAAGCTTTTTAGAGAGACTTTCAGCTAGAAGCTGCATACTATCCAACCACTTTTCTTATGATTTCAGCCACTCCTTAGTCTGTCAGATTTGATCAGGGAACAAAGAACACTGAAGCCAAAGGAAACCAAAGAAATATTTTCTAAATATATTTAGATATTTCAATCCAAGGCTAAAAGAAAAATTGAAAAAAGATAAACTCCAAATAGTTCGCAAATTCAAAACCTACAGAAAACCTGTGGTGAGAGTCTAATAATGAAATCAGTTGAATGAAAGCTCTTCACCCTCCAAAGGCATTCTGTAGTTCCTTATGGAGGGAAAATATACATCAACATTTATCAAAGGGGGGGGGACAGAGTCCAGCAAGGGATTCAGATAAATCAGCATTCAACCACTGATCAACTTTTAAAGCAAAACACAAAATAAAACAAGACATTCAAAAAGTGAAAGTTAAGATACCAGGCATGCTTAAGAAAATGAAACTGCTGACAGGAAGATGTATATGCCCAGTGACTTTTCAATAGCTTCCAGAGGGAACTGGAATCTTCATGACTCCCCTTCCCAACTGTCTCCATAGTCATCTAAAAGTCATCTTGGGTCATTCCTAAGTGCTCCCATTCAAATCCAGGGAGCAGCACTGCCAGAAAACCAGCTTTAGTAGTAAAATCACCAGATCATCGGTTAGAGAAAAGAAAAGCTCTTACCGTGTAGTGGCCATCTTGGGGAGGGCTGGCCTTATGTATAGTTAAAGTTGTACCACTATGTAGAATTTACTTGAAATCTAACTGAAAGTAAACTCATATTGCAGTAAACATACCTTTGGCTGATATGTGTGTCTATCCGTCTATCTATCTATCTATCTATCTATCTATCTATCTATCTATCTATCTATCTATCTATCTATCTATCTATCTATCATCTATCATCTATCATCTATCATCTATCATCTATCATCTATCATCTATCATCTATCATCTATCTAATGTCTATCTACGGCTTTCACTATAGACTCCTAGTGATTATCTGGACAAGTCCCTGCAGTTTTTGTGACAAGATTCAGAAGTGGTTTCTTTTGCCTCCTTAGGGTTGAGAAAGAATGACCAGTTCAAGGTCACCCAACTGACGTTGTGCCTAAAGTAGGACTAGAACTCACAGTTTCCCAGTTTCCAACCTGATGCCTTAATCATTGCATCTAACTAGCTGAACTTTATCCACATGATAAATAATAATAAAGCACTTAGGAAACAATAGACATTTATAAATGTTGTTCATAAGAATGATGAAATCAACATTTCAGAGAACCTGTTTAGTTGTTTGGCATATAACAGCAATAGGGGGTTAATAGTGCTCCCTGTTCATGCCTCAGTCTCCACTATTTAAGAATTTCACAGCAACAGATTGTTGGTTTGTTTTAATAATTACTCACATTCTTGGAATGCTTTCAGGTAATTTTTTTAAAGAATATTAATTAAGCTTTACCCACTTCCGTGATATTGCACAGTTCACCAGAATAACAACTGGGAAACTATAGGATTCTGTTCAACAGCAGAAGCAAAAAGGTGTAATGTCATTTACTAAGGTTACATAATATTTCAAAATCTCCTTTTTACCAAAGATAGATTAGACAGCTAAAAATATATCAACAGGAAGTTAGCTATAGAGTCCTGCTTGGGGGTTCAGTTTATACAGTAACAGTGTGAAACAGCAACATCACAAGTTACAAATATCGGTTGCGATAATACTCCATCTAGATATCTGCTGTAACATTTGACCAGCAGAACATATGGCATCCCATCCTGAGGTTAAAAATTGTTCAACCAGCATCTGCTGCTGTCACTGATCCAAGAACCGCATTAGCAGGATCTTTCTACACCAATAGTTATGAAGTACATTATTTAAAACAAGAGCATATTGGACTTGGTCTCTTTGATAAGCACCTTAATTTCAAAAGATAACCATGCTGATAGGTGTTTTGTTGAGAAACCCAACTGATTGTGTCTTCCAAATGAATGTTTCAAATAGTTTAGTAAAATAACCTTTAAAAAGGGGAAGAAAAACAGCTTGAGGAGGGAATAATTTGAGAGTAACAGATAATATGGGGAATAAAGTGCTTATTGCATTTTCCACTTGTCAATGCTGATTCCAAATAGTTATCTTTTTGCTGCTTTCTACCCTCATTCCAATGGAGTATGAACTAGCCTTCATTTCATCCAGCAGGTTGTTCTAAAAAACTTTTAAGGATGGGGAAAAAGCAATTATTTTTGAATTTGTAGGGAGGTAGTGCATTTAGATAGACCATAAACTAAAATTTCTGTTTGCACACACCATTAGACTAAGCTAACATGGAGTTGTATTGTTTATGGATCAGCCTCTTGTAAGAAATTAGCCATTGCTATGTGTATCAGGACATCACATCAACCTGTAATATGATTTATTTGGACATAACATGTTATCTGAAGAGAGGTATTTTTTTTGTAATAGGGTTATCATGCTATCTGAACACAGCCAAGGGATCATGTGAACATAATTCACAGATAAACATTTCAGATGCCTTTCCTCTCCAGAAAACCAGAGGAAGCTTTTGGGAGAGTGTATACAGTATTATCCTTTTATTTGAATATATCTGTCCCAAATTGGATCCTGATTTGAAAACAAGATAGATGATAGATTAGATAGATAGATAGATAGATAGATAGATAGATAGATAGATAGATAGATAGATAGATAGATAGATAGATAGATAGATAGATAGATAGATAGATAGATAGATAGATGGGTGGGTGGGTGGGTAGACAGACAGACAGACAGACAGACAGATCAAGATTTAATGAAACTTAAATGTTAAATGTTTTAGAAATATAAGTATTTATAATGTGTCTAAGCCATTTTACTGTACTCTCTGTGTCATTTTAACATGTCACTTACTGGTGATATTCATTCTCAGAATATAAAGACTTATCTGTGTGATACATTTTACAAATTATGTCTAGAAATCTGAAGAACCTGCAAAGGAAGAAAGTACAAAAAGTGGTTTGTAATAAGACACAGCAGTGTTCAGCTGTTCAAGAAAAGCAATCATGCAGAAAGTGCAAGCTGACTACATGATTTGAGTAGGCCTTTGAATCGAAGCTGATGCCAGTGTATTTGTATTTATTTTAAAATACCTGCAGTTTACTCCAACAGTAACTTCAGCTGTGAAATACCTGTGGCTATGGACTGGTATTATCCGAAAGGATAATGTACAATACATGAAAAGTAGCAGATTTTTCTGCTACTGAAATTGTAGGTATTCAACAAATGTATCAGGCACAAAAAAAACCAGGTTGACACATATAAATCCAAATTAACTGTTTTATTGCTAAAAGCCTATGCACAAGAATCGTCTCAACTAACAGTCAGCACCTGGTTAGAATTAGATAAGGTTCAATGACAATCAGTGGGAATTGGACTTTGTTTGTGGCTATGCAATAACTCTAAACTGATCCCTCTTCTTATTCCTTCCCTAGCTCTGCCAATTTTTCTTCTACAAACAAGAACTATATCTTTCCAGAGTAAAGAATTCTACTTCAGCACCTTAGATAGCCCTTTAGCGTGACTGTTTAGTGGTCAACGTACAGCCACAATTGGGACAAGAATTTCCATTGCTAAGCAAGGCAGTTGTTAAATGAGTCACACTCAATTTCTTGTTGGATTCACTTAAACAGTTGTCAAGTGAATGATGCAGTCTTTAAACGAATCTGGCTTCCCCCCATTGACTGTGCTTGTCTGAAGCCAGCTGGGGTGGTCTAAAATGGGAATGCTGTAATCTTTGTACGTGCGAGGACCTGTTGCAAGATACTCTTTTCAGTGCCATTAGAACTTTGAACTGTTGCTAAATGAATGGTTATAATTTGAGGACTACCTGTATAGAGTTTCATTTTTAAAAAGCCATTGCTTAAATGATCTTCTCAACCTCCCCCAGTTCTCCAAAAAGTACAGTGTCATAAACTCATAATACAAAGATTGTGGCTATTTTGGTTTGTTAGTGCAAACCTGACCAACCAAATTATTTAACAAGCCATGTTTAAATCACAGCCTGAGGTGGGAACCCAGTTCATTGATTTTAGGGCACATTGATAAATGTTACTCATGACAATAAGAAAATAACTAACCTTTTAAGGGCATATTATGTGAAAATTGCTAATATAGATTAATTTCTGCCACATTTTACTTACTTGGTAAGTTTTTGTGTGTTTGTTTTATTTAGTGTTAGATTCCAAAACTTTTACATTTATCAAGATTTGCTTTATTTAAAGCAAGTTAATTCACTCCTTAAAATTTACCAATCTCTCCGATTTTATATTCCCCTGAAATTTAAAATATCTACTCTTTCATATAAGATAAAATACTCCCAAAGCAACTTTACTAACTATTAGCAGATGAACTGATATCTATGGTAATTGTTAAGATATCACTTATGAAGGAGGAAATCAGTAACAAATAAAAACTTATTCTGAAAAGCTGTTCTTCAAATTAGTTAACATGGTTAAATAATGCATATTTATTTATTATGATTATTATGTACATAAAAGTCAGTAAGAATGTTCTAAATCTGGGCATAACAAATTGACAGAAGACTTTATCTATTAGACAGATGGCATTGTATTTGACAAAATTCATTAAAGTATATACTGTACATATAAAATTCCCTAAATGTTTATACCTTATGACACTGTTGTGGCCATTTCCAATAACATAAATTTTGCTGCATTTGTTTATACTGTGTTGACCTCATATAAGAGATTTAATGTTCAGCCACCTTATCTGATTCAAATACGTATTTAGGCAAGATAGAGATACAAGATAATAAGAAGTATTTCCATTTTAGGTATAAGAAATTTACAGAAAGAACAAGAACTATATTACATAATGAATCAATTCAAATATTGGTTCTGCTAAAACAAACAATATTAACATTTCAAACTGAACACACAATTCTCTAGAGAAAGATATTTAGGCAAGGAAGCATATCTATTGTATACGGATAGAAAGAAAAAAAAGTATATGAAGTTTTACAAAGACTATCTAATCTCAGGCAATGTACCTGTTCTGGGTTTCAAGAAGTCTTTTTGGCATTTAATTTTGCTCTTCCAACAAACCCAAAGTTTCTGAATGAGTAAAGAGTAGGACCTTTTTTCCACTCTTGAGCCTCAGGAGTAGCAAATCTAAAGCATCTCCATTTGTCATCTCCGTGTTTCCAGATACTGAAAAATGATGGTATCTCTAGATTATTTTCCTTCACTGGCCTATTTATTGTGACCAGATTCCACTCCTAACTACTGCCAATCTTTGATATACTTTGATTGTGTCTTCACGGTTTTGTTTGTTTACAGTAAATTTCCAGGCTGCCTCAAAATGTCATGATTCTGGGCAGCTTACAAAACACAACAATAAAACAGAGAACTACATCATCAAATAGAAAAAGTTTGGAATAAACCCAAACACCATTCAAAAAACAAAACATTGAACAAAGGGTCCTTTGCCTTTTCTATTCCAGTGCCTGTGGTAAACAAGGTTTTAGGAACTCGTTCAATGAGGGATAGGGTGCAAACTATGTGAATCTTGGATTTTAAAAAAAGTGTTCCAGAGGACAGATACTATGACAGAGAAGGCCCAATTCCTGAGTCTGATAAGAAGACATTGATTGATGGAACTTGGAGGAAGCCATATAGGATGGGAAGAAATTGTTGGAGATGCATAAGAATATAATCCCTCAGAGAAGCTCTATTCTATGAAGGAATTTATGAGTGATATGTCATCCAAAGCAACCAGTGTAGCTCACAAAGCAGAAATGTTACATGGGTACATTCAGTGCCTAGAGGTTGTAAGGGCCTGGATGGAGAGAAACCAGTTACAGTTCAACCCTACCAAAATGGAGTGGTTGTGGGGTTTGGGCTCTGGAGTCAAGACAATTGAAATCTGGGTGAGGTAAACACTGCCCCACAAATATCTGGTGCACAATGTGGGTGTCCTCTTTGACTCACATCTCCTGCTGGAAAAGCAAATGGCAGCCAAGGCCAGAGAGTGCCTTTGCACAAATCCATCTTGTGCACCAATTGCACTTGTTTCTTTGTTTGAGAGGTCTTCCTTATATTTAACCATGCCTTAATCACCTCCCGTTTGGATTACTCCATCATGAGGCTGCCCTTGAAGACCACCCAGAAAATGAACAGGTCCAGAGTGCAGTTTTGGGTGCCCTGTGAGTCACCCAAGAAATACCACTGCTGTGTGAACTTTACTGGCTTTTAGTTGCTTTCCAGCGCAATTCTTTTTTTTATATTCATATAGATAAATGTTTTATTAAGAATTTTGATTACAATAGTAAAAACTAATACAAACTAAATTTAAAGAAAAAAGAATAGCAAGAAAGAGCAAGCAAGAAAGAATATGATAAAGAAAAAGACAAGAAATATAAAGAAGTGACTTCCAATTTTCATTACATCAAGTATAGAAAAATTTAATAACTCTTCACCCCTCCTATGCTTACAAAAAGATATATCTTCATTCTATATCCCATCCCTTCTCTATAAGCAAAATATAACACATCAAGTTTTCCATGCTGGTGTCAGCAAAAAATCTGTATACAGATGCCAATTTTTTTCAGGAAAAAAGATCTTTAATATTTCTGATATTATAACATTGCGTATCATTTTGTAAGTACTAGAATGAACTGACATCAGGGGGTTTGTTAATATGCTATTTTATTCTATTTAAAATCTTTAGTCCCTTCTAGTGTCCAATTTCTAAAATTATCAATTATCTTTCATTATGACTTATAATTGCTAGAACAGACAAAATAAGTCTCTTTCCCATGATAGGTTATTTATTTTTTTATAGTTAATTCCAAAATCTTATAATAAAAGTCAACATTCCAAATTTAACTAGACCCTTAATCCATTTGTAACTTTTAGATCCAAAACCTATTTAGCTGTTTTTCAATTTTTTAAAGTTCTTAAGCTTGTAATTAATTTTTCTTTTACAGCAGAGTTAAAGCCTAATTCACCCAGCAACTTTCAAATTTGTTATTCTGAAGGTCTAATAAATTTTAAATGATTAATAGGCAATTTTAGAAAGTGATTAGAAAGTGAAATTTCCAAACTTAGGGTCCTTTAGAAAGCTTAATCTCTTTTATCTCCTGGTGATCGAACCCATGAAAGACTGCTTTCATGTCTGGGGAGGGTAAATGCTGGGATCATACACTCTATTATTGTTCTATCCTCATATCACCTGAGATGCTTGGTGCTCATGAGATATATGGACATACACTGATGTTTTATATCATGTTCTTTAAATCTGGCTGGAAGGGCTACTATCATTCCAAATGAGAGAAGGAGCACGTAACATTGCTAGCTTCTTTCCTCTTACTGTTTTGCAGTGTCATCATCAGTCCTACCATCTCAAATGACAAATTTATGGATAAATTGTTTTGTTGATTGTTCTTGCCCCTGAGCAAAAAAGGAAATTGTTTTTTACAGGAACCAAGAAGGTGGAGGCGAGGGCTTTTGCAAGAAACATACTTCCACAAGAATATAGCAACCAGCATTTATTTGTTTATTGCCTTGGTATCTTAAGAGAGTTGTCAATCCTCCCTGTGCCTCTTCTGAAACCTATGAAAAAGTTCCTTTAATGTTCTGCAATTACAGTCAAACTACTGTCATTGGATCCCTTTCAAATATATCTTCCTCAAAGTCATACACACCTTTGAGATTATCCCAGTTTGACTATGCATCTTTTAGATACATTTGAAGTTTATTTGGGAGGACTACATGCTCCAGAAAGAAGCTGTCCAATATTTTGACAGGTGCAAGACCATAATAAATGATTCATCCTGCATTCCTGACTCTCTTACTTTCTCATGCCTTTCTGGGGTCAATGCAAAGTAGTAATCTGGCAATCTCTTGCGGTTTCATCTAAAGAAAAAACTGAGGGGTGGGACAGGGATACGTCAAACTATATGTAAGTTTCTCCTTCCTAGACTGTATGTATGTATTACTAAACTCTCTTTGTATTTATATATTTGTGTGTTTGTAACTTCAAATGCATTATAATGAAAACAATTTTTGAATCCAGGTACCTAAAATCTGCTAAATCTAGTACTTATGATATTCAGACCTTTTTTATTCACAAAGCTGTGGCCATTGCAGTGTTCCTGTGGTCACATGATTTCCAACACACTCTGCCAGCTTCCTACAAGCATATATAGTGGGGAAGTTGGCAGGAAGTCAGATATTGGTCCCACTTCCACTGCTTTTTTTTGCCTGCCCATAATCTATTTGTTTGGTTAAAAAAAATTGATTTGCCACTACAACTCTTCTTAAATAATCACAGTACTGGCTAGCATTGGGTAAAAAAAATATATAGTTGGCTAAAATTTAATGTTCATTGTGATCACATTAGACTACACTACTTTTCTGTCAAACTCTCTCAGAGGCTTTTCTAGTATATCCTAATCTTGTGCCAAAGCAACATTATTCAAGTCCTTTTCTTTAGCATTCTCATTCTTTATGTGTTAATCCTTCTTCTGGATTTTGAGCTAAATTCAAGAGTTCAATGACATGAACATAACATAGCCAGGTAGTGAAAGTAAATATCACAGTGATTAATCACTATTAGGACTGTGCTGCTTTGGAATTTGTAGTGACACATTTACAAGGGACCAGGCTGCCAAGGAATCTAGCATTAGACCTCAGGGAACTACTGGAGCAAAATGGGAGCATTGCCAGAGTAGAATAATTTATCCTAAATCAGGTCATTGTTCCACTGCAGTTCAATATCTTAAATAGGGATTGGCAGCAGTTTTCTGGAGTTTTAGGCAGGAACTCCCCATCCTAGTCCTGCATCTCTATCTGGCTTTATTACATCCTGAATTCTTATATGCATGCAAAGCATGCTCTGCAACCCGATCAGATTATTCATTGCTCTCTCAAATTGCTTTCAACATCTTTTTTTTTAAAAATGAGAGAGCAAAATGCAAACTGTTTGTCATTTTATCCAGATGCAAAGAATTGAAACAGAATAGCACAGGATGATAGAATAGAGAGGGGTCAGTTAAACAATCAAGTCTAGCCTCCTGTTCAGTGCAGGAATCCAAAATTGAAGTATCCAGATAAATGGCTGTCTAGCTTTTGAACACATTCAATGAAGGGGGAAAACTCACCACTCTGGGTAATTGGTTCAACTATCAGATAGCTCTTACGGTCTTCCTGTAATCCAAATCCATTATTCCATGTTTTGAACTGAGTCTTGATCTTCTAGATCTGGGTCTCAATCATTTTTCTGAGTACACTCCTTCAGGTTCCTGGAAAATGCTATCCTCTGTGTCTTCTTGTCTCAAGGATAAACATATCCATTTCCTACCATCTTCTTTTGTTAACACTTACAGTATCTTCTTTCCAATTTTTTAATGTCTCTGAAACTTGTTTAAAATGGGATGCCCAGAATTGCACACTGCTAGAAATGGGGGTGGGAATGGGGTGGGGGTCTGTACTGACTGTAATGAAACAATTATTTCCCATAATGTAAAAATTATTTTGCCAGGCTGGCCAGCACCTGAATTTTTTTATTACTGAAATTAGTCTCTTCCTGCCATTTCTTCCAAGGAAGTCCTACAGGCCCATGAGATAAATCTGGGTGCTATTGTTGCCAACATATTATGGCAAAGTGCTTTTCCCACCACTATCTGACATGGCTAATAGGGATAAGATCACACCTGTGTTGCTTCTGCTAATTAAACAAATATTTGAATGCTGCCGTAATCCTAGCATCTGTTCATTTTAGCTCTGAAATCTCCCCAGATGGGTGACTATTGTACACACACAGAGATACACAGACACACCATAATTTGGATATTATACTTTGACTAAAATTGCATTCAATCTTGCATTCAATCAAGCTAGTCCCCCATGTTTTACATGTATATTTTATTTATTTTTCCTACATGAAGAATTTTGCATTTGTCTCTCTTAAATTTAGATTAACCTTATTTCTCTAACTTATCAAGAATATTTGGAATTTTGTTTCTATCTTTTAAAGCAGTGTTTCTGTAAGTTTTGATTCATAGCAGAGTGTTATGAAAAAAATGGATAGGGGGATACCAGGAAGTGACTTCCTTTGATGATCACCTTGATGGATGTTGAATGAAAGGCATTCAGTATGAGACCAGAGGCCTGTAATATTTTGTCTTTTAACACACCCATTGCCTTTGGAAAGAAAAGAAGTAATGCATAGAGATGCAATGGAATATGGAAATGACCTTGGGAGACAGGAGGAATAACTGAAAACTAGACAACAGGTAAAGAGGCACCTGTATCCAGAGAAAGAAGGGACAGAGGCATGGCAAATATCTCAGAAGAGACCTTACCTAGTTCCTTGGACTGTTGAGATAAATAGGGAGAGATGTACTTTCAGACCTTGTAAGATTCCGAATAATACTGCATCCAGTTTTGGTCACCATGATGTAAAAAAGATGTTGAGACTCTAGAAAGAATACAGAGAAGAGCAACAAAGATGATCAGGGGACTGGAGGCTAAAACATATAAGGAATGGTTGCTGGAACTGGGAATGTCTAGTTTAATGAAGAGAAATACAAAGGGGGACATGATAGCAGTATTCCAATATCTCAGGGGCTGCCACAAAGAAGAGGGAGTCAAGCTATTCTCCAAAGCACCTGAAGCCAGGACAAAAAGCAGTGGATGGAAACTAATCAAGAAGAGAAGCAACCTAGAGCTAAGGAGAAATTTCCTGACAGTCAGAACAATTGATCAGTGGAACAACCTGCCTCCAGAAGCTGTGAATGCTCCAACCCTGGAAGAGACTAGACAACCATTTGTCTGAAATGATATATGGTTTACTGCCTGAGCAGGGGGTTGGACTAGATGACCTCCAAGATCCCTTCCAACTTTATTATTATTATTATTAAAATTCTTACTAGTCTGAAAGTACATCTGTTCTGAATAATAATAATCTTTATTCAGAATTAACCCTAATCGACAATAAGATTAGAGTTAATACTTTTGGGTGTGCTTCTTGTCTGGAAAATCTTGCAAGGCTGACAAGAGGACACAAAGCTTCTATGCAACAACAATTAAAAAATACACCTCTGACTATATGACCTGACATACTCTGTAAAAGAAATCAAGGGCCAGGGCTGTCTCAATATGGCTATTCTGGGAAAGAGAAAATTAAATCAATTTAATCCTGCCAGTGTTTGACACGCTGTAGCAATTTTAAGCAGTTTTAAGAGAACTTGTTTTAAGATAAGAAGATACCCTTTATTGTTTTGTTTTCTGAGACCGATGAATGAAAGTGACTATTGTCAAAATGAAAATGAAACCCAGGAAATGATGTAAGCAAACTCAACCTTCCCATGAAACATATGATCAATTTTTATTGGGAAGGTATTTTATTATGATTTGTCACACAGTCAGCCAGTTGTTCAGATTGGATTTGGCATTTGTATCCATTATTATTATAGGGGTGTATGGGGTGGTCAGGGAGGGGTAGTACCTCTGGTGTAGGGCGTGTCGTGCCTTTTTAGGCAGCTCGTACACCTTTGGTCCCCACCTGACACTCAGCTCTCACCTGTGGCTCCTAGTAGCTGTAACATGCGCAGCGGCCACACCCCGGGCAACAGCTTCGACAGGCTGGCTAAACCAGGTTGAGGGTAGCTGTTGTGTCTTCAACACTCGGTGAGTAAGGGATTTGTCTATCCCGAGCATGTGAAGACAGACTCTGGCGGATTGAGCGGATGAGATCTATCAAAATAGAACCAACGGTCATGAAGGCAGTTTCTGCAAGCGATGTGGTATGCTGAGAGCACGGCAAGACACGAAAGATGCCCTGGTCAACCACTGCGCCCAGCCCATCTCCAACTGTCTTGACTTTTGTCCTGCCATTGGAACAAAATGGAATCTGGGAAGAGAGAGTGAGGCTGACTATGCGCATCTCTCCCTCACTTAAATCCAATTCACGCTCAAGTCTTGACATCTTGACTTTCCCTATTTCCCTAATTCCGATGAAATCTTAAAGTCCTGTGGCGATAGGCGAGCGAAGAAGCAGCAGGTGTGGAATCACTGGGAGCTGTGGACACGGACCTGCACACAGGCGGCTCAGGTCTAATGGTTGCTTTTTGCTGATGAAGCAACAGCTGGATTCAGCATCTATCTGAGCGATTGAGCAGCCCTCTTTAGGATCACACTGCTCACCTTCGTAGTATGAGGAAGGGGCTAGAAAATGTGCCCTAAACATTGTTGCTTCCTTCAAACCCTGTCCTGCCTACTGCGGCTGGAGGGGATCCCATCTCATGCGGTCGAAATATAAAATTTAAGATGAAACACAAGGTGTTACCACTTATTATTGGTACATGGAATGTACGTATGCTTCAAGACAATCCATTAGCAGACCGTCCAGAAAGAAGAACAGCTCTGGTAGCCAGAGAACATGCAAGATTTAACATTGACATTGTGGCCCTGTGTGAAACTCGTTTAGCCAATGAAGGTCAGCTTACAGAAACAGGAGGCGGTTATACATTCTTTTGGTGTGGACGTAGTAATGACCAATGTCGTGAGTCTGGAGTTGGCTTGGCGGTTAAGAACCATCTTGTTTGCCAACTTGCCAGTCTTCCTAAGGGTGTGAATGATCGACTTATGACACTGCACCTCCCATTGCTAAGTGGAAAGCAAGCCACATTGATCAGTGTCTACGCACCTACAATGACAAATCCAGATGTAGTAAAGGACAAGTTTTACGAAGATCTTGATGCCCTACTTTCATCCGTGAAGCGCACTGATAGGTTGATTTTACTTGGTGATTTCAACGCGAGAGTGGGGTCTGATCATTCTACCTGGGATGGCATTATTGGTAAAAATGGAATTGGCACGTGTAACAGCAATGGTTTGCTATTATTGAAGACATGTGCTGCTCATGATCTGGTCATTACCAATACCATCTTTTGCCTGCCTACTTGTAAAAAGACATCCTGGATGCACCCACCCTCCAGGCACTGGCATCTCATTGACTACGTCATTGTGTGGAGGAAAGACATGCAAGATGTAAGAGTAACTAAGGCTATGCCGAGTGCTGACTGTTGGACTGACCATAGACTCATCATTTCAAAGTTAAATATTCACATCAAGCCAAAGAATCGTTCATAGGGAAACAGAGTTGTGATGAAAAAGATCAACGTCAGTGCACTGGAAAACCCCAACGTAGCAGCTTCATTAGTAAAAGATCTTGATACTCAACTCCTGGAGCTGCAAATACAGGAAAATGCTGAGAAGGACTGGGAATGTTTCCGGAACATCTTGCACTCTTCTGCACTCAAGGTTCTTGAACCTTCATATAGGAAGCAGCAGGACTGATTTGATGAAAACGACAAAAAGATTAAGATCTTGAGCACCTCTACCGTGCTCATCAAAATGATCCATCGTCAACTGCAAAGAAAAATGCTTTTATAAACACTCGCAGGATTGTACAGAGCAAGCTCCGCAAGATGCAGGACTCCTGGTTGAGTGCTAAAGCAGATGAAATCCAGAAGTTTGCTAATAGAGGTGATGTCAAATGGTTCTATGAAGCCCTTAGATCCCTGTATGGACCTCAGCCCTTAGGAAGCTCTCCTCTGCTGGATTCAAGTGGTGCAACTCTTATCACTGAGAAGACCCTGATTTTACAGTGTTGGGCTGAGCACTTCCACTCTGTGCTGAACCGCCCATCTACCATCAATAATGAGGCGATTGACAGGATGTCCCAGGTAGATATCAACTATAGCCTGGATGCCCTACCATCAGAGTCTGAAACCTTACAGGCCACTAGGCAATGTTCCAGTGGTAAGGCGCCAGGATCTGATGCAATCCCAGCGGAAGTTTATAAGGCTAGTGGCACTGTGCTTGTTGGAAAACTTACCCAACTATTCCGATCCTTTTGGAAACAAGGTTCCATCCCTCAGGAACTGAAAGATGCGTCCATCGTGCACCTCTACAAGAGGAAAGGAAATCGACAACTCTGCGATAACTATAGAGGAATATCACTTCTCTCTGTCGCAGGCAAGATCTTTGCACGTGTGTTGCTAAATCACCTGATTGACCATCTGGAACAGGGTATACTACCTGAAACACAGTGTGGTTTCCATAAAGAGCGCGGCACCGTGGACATGATCTTTGCAGCTCGACAGCTCCAGGAGAAATGTCAGGAGCAAAATTGTGAATTATACACGACCTTCATGGATCTTACCAAGGCTTTTGACACAGTTAGTCATGAAGGATTATGGAGTATTATGTCGAAGTTTGGGTGCCCTGACAGATTTATCCTGATGATACGGCAGTTCCATGATGGCATGGCGGCTCGTGTTTTGAGTAACGGTGGAGCCTCAGAGGCCTTCCCTGTCACTAACGGCGTTAAGCAAGGCTGCGTGCTGGCACCAACATCAGCATGATGTTTTCAGCCATGCTGTCAGACGCCTTTCAGAACAGTTCAGTGGGAGTTAATCTGAGGTACAGAACCTGCAAAGACATCGGGCTGTCACCAAGGTAAAGGAGACTGTGTTACAAGATCTACTTTTTGCTGATGATTGTGCCCTTAATGCAGGATCGGAGCAGGAAATGCAAGCCAACATGGACAAATTCGCAGCCGCTTGTGACACCTTTGGCCTTCTCATTAACACAAAGAAAACCAAAGTGATGTACTAGCCAGTTCCAAAAGCTCAGTATCAAGCGCCTATCATCACAGTAAAGGGACAAAAGCTGCAAGTAGTGGACCAATTTACGTATCTTGGTAGTACCCTCTCCCATGCAGTGACAATTGACAACGAGGTCAACTGTAGAATTGCTAAGGCAAGCTCTGCATTTGGCAGATTGCGGACTAAAGTGTGGGACTGCCGTGGAATAAGCCTTGCTCCTAAGCTTAAAGTTTACAAGGCAGCAGTGTTAACTACTCTGATGTATGCTAGTGAGACCTGGACAGTGTACAAAAGGCATGTGAGGCAACTGAATTATTTCCACATGACCTGCCTTCGTAGAATTCTGAGGATCCGGTGGCAAGATAAGATACCAGACACTGATGTCCTCTCCAGAGCAGGCTTATCATCAGTTTACACTCTGTTGATGAAAGCCCAGATGCGCTGGGCAGGCCATGTTGTAAGGATGCCAGATCATCGCATCCCTAAACAGTTCTTTTATGGTGAACTGTCTCAAGGAAAACGATCACACGGAGGACAAAAGAAGCGATATAAAGATATGCTGAAAGCCTGTCTCAAGTCCCTGGATATTAACATCACCTCCTGGGAACCTCTGGCACATGATCGATCGATATGGTGTACTCTGGTGTACCAGGGTTACCAGACATATGAACATAGAAGGACAATCTTGGCACAAGAGAAGCGTGCACTCTGCAAAGCCAGAGCTGTAAATGCCGAAGTAACAGTGTCTACATTTTTTTGTTCAGTATGTGGCAGAACATTCCGTGCTAACATCGGTCTTATCAACCATCTATGGACACATCGTTGATGGCCCATAACCCATAAGATGTCAAGGTCCTCATCGAATTCGATGGACGAATGAACTATTATGGATAATAATAATATTCATAACAATGGATCCATAATGTTCATCACACAATCAGTGGAATATTTAGACTTAATTTGGCTTTTTTTATCCACCTATTGAGTCCTTCCCTAGGACCTAGGATAGGCTGATGTTGTTACTTGATGGTGATAAAGATATTGTCACAGGATTTAAGCTGTTCCAAATAAAGCTGCCTTTTGCAATTGACTGATAGAGATTTTGTCAATGCCAATGGAGTTCAAATAGTGCTCCATGTGTTTTGGGATTGCACCAAAGCAGATATTATTATTGGTATTATTATGGATGCTATTATTTGGTTTGGGGTTTTTTGGGGTAATGAAACTGTTTTATTTTATGAACTTATACAACTCTTTTATTTTGCTATAACAGCCAACATTTCATTTTATTCAAAATAGTAAAAAGTAAATACATTTCTTGCCCAATCCTTCCTAGATCCAATGAAATCACTAGTGAGGGTATGGGAAGTCACACAGAGTCCTTCTAACAAAGCGGTTCTCAACCTTTTTCAGGCCGCGACCCTGACCTGCGCCGCGCATGCTGATCTCTTGCAAACACTGATTTATTGCTTAGAAATCAACTATCTTATGATTTGGTCTAGAACACAGGTGTCAAACTCAATCGTGTCATGTGACGTATCGTGACTTTTTTGCCTTTATGGAGGCAGGAATGGGTGTGGCCTGCGCATGATGCATTTTGATACCCCTGGTCTAGCATGATCACAGATACCAATTTTGGGCTGACTGGTCTATAATTCCACAAGCCTGCAAACTCAGTCAGAAAAAGCCTATCCTTAAGTTGCCCACAATGCGCAATCAATAAATCACCCTTGCAATTAACATCTGTGCAGGAAATTATCTTTTCACTCCACACTGAACTCTTAGCTTTTCCCAAAATAGAAGTTTCTTTCTTCCATGCCTTTTTGTCTTGATGAATATGATTGCTAAAATCCTGTTAGCATTCCCTATTTGCTAACACTGATGAGAAAGTAATGGAGATAAAGAAAAATCACTTACATTGAAATCTGTTTACCATACAACAAATATTGACAGTATCATGGTTAGTGAATGGCTTTGACCGTTCTACAGAAAAACATGCTGACTTGTTGAGCTCAATGTGAACCAGTTGCCAAGCATCCAAATTTTGATCACCTGACTATGGGGATGCTTCAATGATTGTAAAGGTGAAAACCAGTCATAAACCACCTTTTTCAGTGCTATTGTAACTTTGAATGATCACAAATTGTTGTAAATTAAGGATTATCTATAGAGTGGGTTTATATAACCATTTTTTTAAAAAAGAGGTGGTTATTTATGTTATGTTATTTATTAAATTTATGTGCTATCCCTTTTACCATAAGGCAACTCTGGGTCTTTTTATTATTTTTGGCAATTTGGACAATTTTTTTGACTAGGACTGGAAAATGATGTTTTAAAGATTTTGCTCTACAGCTAAACATTCTATTGTATTCCTGGCAATTTATGATTTTTTTCTGATTAGGATTGCACAAAGATATTTTAAAGTTTTGCTTTTAATGATAAAGAATTATATGGGAAAGAGGTTATTTGTTACATTTTAAAATGATTAAAATAGTTGTGTTATTATTTCTGATAACATTTATTGGGGGGTTATTGATGGTATTTCAGTGATCAGGTGTGTGAGTTTTATTTAAGAATAGAAAAGGAGATATAAATGTCAGAAAAAGATAATGAAGTGGGTTTATTAGATTAAGTTTATAATATTGTAGATATGTGATTATTTCTGGTGCTGCTTAATGGACTTTTACTGATTAGCATGGATGATGAGAATGTTTTGGTATGTTTATAGAGAGTGAAGTGAGATATGGGGTGAAGAGATTGTTATATTTTAAGAGATGGTGATAAGTTGTTAACACTGTATATACTTGCTGGAACGAGGGAGGAAGTTACTTCTCTCTTTTTTTCGTCTTTTAAATGTTTTTCCTTTCTCTTTTTTTTAACCTTTTGTACTTTCTATTAATTTTATTTGTATATTGTAATCTTTAAGAAAACTAAATGACATTTAGTTAGTTTACCTAATGTAGCTCAGTCATATTTACAGAGCTGTCATAGTTATCCATGATGTGGCTATATATAACAAATTTAAATAGAAAGTATATAGTGTCAGGACTGAAAACAAGAATCTTGCAAAACAACAACAACCCAAAAATGGAAGTTGCCTGGATTAATTCAACTCAATATTCTGAATATAGCCAAAGCACCTAAGGATCACTGAGTATTGTCATATAGTAGGTGTTAGGTAAGAATTTGTGACACTTAATGCCTTTACCTTGCAAGATAAATTCATCTGGTACATGTTTCCTTGTATAGCCAAGTCATGGCTTATTTATATTAGATAAACTGAAAAAGATCACAACTCTGTGCAAAGACTTAAAGATATTCTTGGAAACAGTTGCAGTGGAGAAGACACTGATTACAGGGCTTTTTATATATACAGCTTTTAAAAAACTGGTATTTTGGCTGCTATCAAGGATATCATTGGATGGATATACAGTGTGACTTCTGTCAACTAACAACTGCTCTTATGCAGCAGAAAGAGATGGATCATATAATGGGATTTCTCCAACACGCTTGCTTCCCACTACATCAGAAGGGAGACTTGGGACATAACCAGATTCTACGTAAAGAGCTGCTAATTTCTGTTTAATTTTCTCCCCTTTATTACTAATCATCTCACTGCAAACATATGGCATATGTTTATATGGCAATATAAATAGGCTCTGTAGCTGAAGGGAATTGTGGAACCTTTGTCAGGCTTTTAGCACCCAAATGTGAAACAGAAGCAATTAAATTCCAAGGGGAAATTGTAACAGAGTGGAACATATAAAAAACTGGGTCATGAATTCACACAGATGGAGAAGCCAGGAAACAGTGGGAAAACAGAATTTGATTGACTCACCATCAACAGTAAATGAGCCACAAGAGTGTTACTATTTAATTCTTTCATTTAATCCACAAGTTCCTTAGGTCAAATTCAGTACGGGGGTGGTGAAAAAGTTAGAAGTAATGAAATGTAGGAAATACAAGTAAACCAAAGTCAGGCCAAACTCTTAAGCAACTTGCTTAAGAGATAATTTTTTTAGCTAGGTTTTATTTCAATAGGATACTCCCAGCACCAGTCGTTGGTATTCATTCACAGGTGTAGCAGTGCCTCCTTCTTTATGCAACCAGCCAAAGTCTCTGCCCTAAAGTATATGGAGATGTACTGGTTCTAACTGAAATTAGTTCACTTGCTAAACTTCTCATACCCCTTTTGCTTAAGAAAACCACCAAAGACCTGACAAAAGACATAAATCTTGGAGCCATCTTATTCTGGGACATTTAGCCTTCACAATGTAATAAAGGGTAAGGATGCCCCCAGAGGTTCCTCTTGAATAGTGCATGTATAGTGTGATGCCTGCTGCTATACCAGCTTTTCTACCTTAATCTAGTTGAAATTAGGTAGTTATTCTAGGGTGTGCTGCAATAATCCTCACAAACAGTTCTATGTACAAGTAGAGTGGCTAGGTCATTTTTCATCATACATCTTTCAAATTCTAACCAAGAAATGAGAATTCCATTTGATTCTTATATATTGTACAAAATGACTATAACTTTAGCCATCAATGATGTACCTAAATGGAAAAATTTAGACAGTGAGATTACTAATATGAAAATTATGACTGATAAGAATTGGATTGAATATAAGGGAACCTAAGCGAACAAAAATTATAAAAATAGGATGTATGCTGAACTAATGAGATGATGGTTATGAAAATAATATAAGCTGAAAAAATGTTATATAGAGAGACTATTATTATTTGTATAAATACAAAAAATGCCTATACCTAATTATTTATATGTTGAAAATATTAAGAATTATATTTTGACTATTATTGAAGAAGGAAAATACAAATGGGAGAAGGGAAGATCAAAGAAATGTATTATTATTATTATTAATAGTAATAATAGTAATAATAAAGTTGGAAGGGACCTTGGAGGTCATCTAGTCCAACCCCCTGCTCAGGCAGGAACCCTATACCATTTCAGACAAATGGCTGTCCAGTTTCTTCTTTAAAACTTCCGGTTTTGACACATTCACATTCTGAAGGCAGGTTGTTCCACTGGTTAATTGTTCTAACTGTCAGGAAGTTTCTCCTTAGTTCTAGGTTGCTTCTCTCTTTGATTAGTTTCCACCCATTGCTCCTTGTCCTGCCTTCAGGCACTTTGGAGAATAGCTTGACTCCCTCTTCTTTGTGGCAGCCCCTGAGATATTGGAACACTGCTATCATGTCCCCCCTCGTCCTTCTCTTCATTAAACTAGACATACCCAATTCCAGCAGCCTTTCCTTATATGCTTTAGCTTCCAGTCCCCTAATCATCTTTGTTGCTCTTCTTGGTACTCTTTCTAGAGTCTCAACATCTTTTTTACATCGTGGTGACCAGAACTGGATGCAGTATTCCAAGTGTGACCTTACCAAGGCATTGTAAAGTGGTATTAATACTTCACGTGATCTTGATTCTATCCCTCTGTTAATGCAGCCTACTGTGTTGGCTTTTTTGGCAGTTACAGCACACTGCTGGCTCATATTTAAATCATTGTCTACTAGGACTCTGAGATCCCTCTCACAGTTACTACTATTGAGCAAGGTACCCCCTATACTATACCTGTACATTTGGTTTTTCTTGCCTAAATGTAGAACCTTACTTTTTTCACCATTGAATTTCATTTTGTTAGATAGTGCCCAGTGTTCAATTCTGTCCAGATCCTCCTGCATCCTAAGCCTGTCTTCTGGAGTGTTGACTATTCCTGCCAGCTTGGTGTCATCTGCAAATTTGATGAGTTCCCCATCTATCCTCTTGTCCAGATCGTTGATGAAGATGTTGAAGAGCACTGGGCCCAGAACAGAGCTCTGGGGCACCCCACTACACACTTCCCTCCATGTAGATGCGGTTCCATTAAGGACCATACACTGAGTATGGCCGATCAGCCAGCTACGGATCCATCTGGTGGTGATGCTGTCTAACCCGCATTTTTCTATCTTATCAAGTAGTAGGTTGTGGTCTACTTTGTCAAATGCCTTACTGAAGTCCAAGAAAATTATATCCACAGTATTCCTCTGGTCCATTGATTTTGTCACTTGGTCAAAGAATGCAATAAGATTTGTCTGGCATGATCTGTTTTTGAGAAACCCGTGTTGGCTTTTAGTAATGACTTTGTTTGCCTGTAGGTGTTCACTGATTCGTTGTTTGATTATCTTTTCCAGAATCTTCCCAGATATTGAGGTCAGGCTGATAGGTCTGTAATTTCCTGGGTTCTTTTTTCCCCCTTTTTTAAAGATGGGAACTACATCAGCTCTTTTCCAGTCCTCTGGTAGTTCCCCGGTGCTCCAGGATCTCTGAAAAATATAGTTCAGTGGTTCTGAGATCATGTCTGCCAGTTCCTTGAGAACCTTGGGGTGTAATTCATCTGGTCCTGGTGATTTGAACTCATCTAGGCTGGACAGGTGTTCACTTACCATTTTTTTGCCTATCTTAACTTGTATTTCTATTTTGGTTTTTGTGGCACTATTTTTGATAAGTTGGTCTGTTTTTTCCCTTTGTGTAAAGACAGATGTGAAAAACGGGTTAAATAGTTCTGCTTTCTCCCTGTCACTTGTCACCTTCTTGCCACTTTCACCCACTAATGGACCAATCGTTTCCTTCACTTTTTTCTTGTTTTTTACATGTTGAAAGAAGCTTTTTTTTTGTTATTTTTGACTTTGGTTGCAAGCCTTAGATCATTTTGAGCCTTAGCTTTCCTCACTTCATCTTTGCAGGCTTGGGCTATTTGCTGATATTCTGACTTAGTTATGTGTCCCTCTTTCCACTTTCTATACTTGTCCTTTTTATCTTTCAATTTATCAGAGAGTTCTTTATTCAGCAATGCTGATTTCTTTTGAGAGCTGTTATTTTTTTCTCTTTGTTGGTATTGTGCTAGACTGGGCCTTTATTATCTCACTTTTCAAAATTTCCCAAGCCTCTTGAGTTGTTTTCCCCTGGAGGATTCTCATCCATGGAATCCTTCCCAAACCCTCTCTAAGTTTATTGAAATTAGCTCTCTTGAAATCCAAGAATCTAGTTTGACTGTGTTCTATTGCTTGTGCTTCCATAATGTTGAATTCCAATATTGCATGATCACTTCCTCCCAAGGTTCCTATGGCTTCAACACCTTCTATCATTTCATCTCTGTTAGTGAGAATTAGGTCCAATATGGCTAATCCCCTAGTTCCCTTCTCTACTTTTTGGGAAACAAAGTTGTCTGCTAGGTTTGTCAGGAATCTGTTTGATCTTCCACTTGTTGCAGAGTTTGTCTCCCAGCTGATGTCAGGGTAGTTAAAGTCCCCCATTACTATTGTGATGTGCTTCCTACATACCTTAGTTAGCTGATTAGCAAAAAGTTCATCTATTTCCTGTGTTTGGTTGGGTGGCCTATGGTATACACAGTATACTATAGTATATTATAGTATATTAGTATATTAATTATGCAATTATCAAATTTAATCATTATTGACTGTTAAGTAATTATTACTGTTCTTTTTTTCTTGTTAAAATATAAACCAAGACAACACGTTGTACACCAGGCGCTGGAGGTTGTTATAGTTAAAAACCAATAAAATATTTATTTAAAAAAAGATATTTACTGCATTATGGAAATCAGTCCAGGAAATTTAAGTTGCTTACTCCATTTGTATAAATGTTGAATGTAAGGGATTTCTTATATAAATGTTTAGTTATTTTCTTTATGGAAATGTTCACTCTGTCCTCAATAATAGGAAGGAAAAGATTGCATGCAGGTCAGTCCTTATGAATCTGGCTTAATAATTATACTGCTTTAATATTAATATGATTCCAAGGAGCAAGTATTTCATTCAGTATGAATTCTAAGATAATCATACCATCTCTGTAATGTTGCAGAATGTTAATTGTGCCAAGTTCATTGGTGATGAGAATTATCTTTCTTTCTGGAAAAAAACCCTAATGACTTTTGGGAGAAGTACAATACCGTGAGTATAATGTTTAATCAACATGAATGAGTGTGGCTAAAGCCAGGTATTATTTCACTTTTCATATAATGACTTCAATGGACTCCATCTGGCCTATGCATAATACGAGCTGCGAAACATGCAGCTAAAGTTTATAGGATCAAATTGCATAGTGCTGGTTGTGAAGTAATATAAAGTTGTATAATTAAAGGTACTTATCTGGTGCATGCTTTGATGAATTGAGGTTGTGAGTGTGTAGCTTCTAATATGTCTTTTTCCCCTATATAGTGACGTGTGTCACTGCAATAAGGAAAGTCATAAATGTATTTTGAAAAGGCAAAAATAAAAACAGGGTAAGTTATATAGAGGAGATCCTTTCATCGTACATTTTTAAAGCTGCCTATTGGAGCCAGATGTTTGTGACAAATTTCTTTAGTTCAAACTAAGAACACAAAGTTGCATGCAAATACCTGTGTAAATGGAGCAGAATAACAAGAGGCTTAAAAATTACAGGCTTCACTTTTAAGGAGTTTTGATCAAGAGGCACAGATATAAACATATGCTGATATAGAACATAGAAATAGAATAACAGCATTGGAAGGGATCTTGTAGGCCTTCTAGTCCAGGGCTTTTCAACCTTTTCACCTATTGTACCACTTTTAGGATATGGCAACATCCGAGTACCACCTAGAAAGGTCGCCTAGCAAGGTGTCAAAAACTTGATGACCAAAAAAAAAAAAAGGAAAAAGGTGATAAAGTACAGGTAGTCCTCGACTTACAGCAGTTCGCTTAGTGACTGTTCGAAGTTACAATGGCACTGAAAAAAGTGTTCCCAAGCCACAGCCGAGCAAGACACCTGCCCGCCCACCTGGCGGCGCTCTTCCTCCTGTCCGAGGTTTTCATTGTTGTGAGCATTTCTGTTGAGGATTGGCAGTGGGGGTGGGGTGGGGGGTGTTTGGTTTTTATCCCCCCCATCTGCTGGGTGGTTGCAGCAGGTTTTGGTCACTTCACATGACCCTGGGACACTGTGACCGTCATAAATATGAATCAGTTGCCAAGCATCTGAATGTAAATCATAAGACCCTGTAGATGCTGCAACATTCCAGCTGTTGGTGCTTCTTCTGGGCTCAGCAGAAGCACCAGGATCAGTGCTGCTTTCCAGCTGTCAGCACTTCTTCAGGGCTCAGCAGAAGCACCAGGATCAGCGCCGAGCTCCAGCTGGAGCCTGACGATGATCCTGGTGCTTCCACTGAGCCCTGACAGTCCTGAAGAAGCGCTGATCAGCTGGAAAGTGGCACTGATCCTAGGGCTTCAGCTGAGTCCTGACAGCCCTGCAGCTCCAGCTATCTCTCGCTCAGGCTTGTGCAGTGCTGCCATGTACATGCAGGGCTTTTTTTCTCATAGAATGCCCAGAACAGAGTTCAGGCACTTTTTTTGGGATGAAACCTTGTAGGGTAGGCAAGGCAGGTTGTATGAGGTGTGTGAGTTCCGACACTTTTTTTTTTTAGAAACAAAGCACTGTGTACATGTGTATATGTATACACATACATACATACATACATACATACATACATACATACATACATACATCTAGCACAGCGGTTCTCAACCTGTGGGTCATGACCCCATTTGGGGTCGAACGACCATTTCATGGGGGTCGCCAAACAATGCAGTCTGCCATTTTTTCCCTTTTCCTTAGCTGTGCTACGCCATTTTTTCCCCTTTTCCTTAGCTGTGCTACTCCCTCTTATTCTATTGGCTTTTGAAAGTCAATAGAATAGACTCTCTTGAATAGAATCTAATTCTATTGGCTTTCAAAAGCCAATAGGAATTGTCCAGGCTGTCTCTGCCCTGCTGAGCCCACCAAAAGTCCCAGTCTGCAAACGGTGCAGTAAGTTGTCTGCAGCGAAGGCGAGCTGTGTAGAAGTTTCCACCCCTCCCTGCTGAGCAACTACTAAAAATGTAAGTAAAAGAGGGCCAGGGGTGGGAGGTGGGAGGCCGGCGGGTGCAGGGAGGGTTGCTGGCATGCGTTGGGCCGGTGGGTGGCTTACCTCCCTTGGGCTGGGCCAGCTGGTGGCCCCTCCCATGGTCGCCCTGCGCTGTCGCTGCCACAGCCGCCCAGGAGCGCCTGGGCCTGCCTGCCGCCCCCCCAAACGGGTGGCAGCGAAGGCAAGGCTAGCGGGGCAGCAGCGGGTGCAGGGAGGGTTTTTGGCGCACGTGGGGCCCAGCGGGTGTCTTACCTCCCTTGGGCTGGGCCAGCTGGTGGCCCAGCCTGTGGTCACCCTGCACCGTCGCTGCCGCGGCCGCCCAGGAGCACCTGAGCACCTGGGCCTGCCTGCCGCCGCCCCAAACGGGCAGCGGCCTACGCCTCGGCTGGCGCAGAGGCAGCACTGCACATGTGTGGCGCAGGTCGGGGTCGTGCCATGCATGCATGCACGGCGCAGGTCGGGGTTGCGGCCTGAAAAAGGTTGAGAACCGCTGATCTAGCATATACATGCTAGTTCGGGAATTCAGGAGAATATTTCAGATAGAAATGTAATCAAATTATATGTCTTTCATTTCAGTGGAGTCTAGTTTTCTTTCAAGAGTTTCAGCCTTTAGCTGAATTTTAGCAAATTAACCTTTTCACTCAATTACCCAGAAACAATTTAAACATGTTCCTTCTACCATTTTTTATTTGCTACAAAGTCCTTTTTCTGAAACTGTTCTGCCCAAAAGACTAGGGAGTGTGGTGGACACAGAGTGTCAAATCTGATAGATGAATAGCATCTTTCTGGAAATGAAATTTTAGTTAATGACTCTACCACAAGAGTACTGAGGATCATCTAGTTAGGTGCTTCTCTTTTACATAATCCTATTAGTACTAATCAGTTATATTATTTTGAGTATTGGATCAAAACACAGAAGACCCAGCCATAGAAGACGCTGGAATTTAGATGAAATGCACATGAATGGTCCTTGTTAAATGATTGAATTGATTTAAAAGGCTAGTTCTGGCCCAACTAGGTAGACTGGACCAGAAAATAATCCACAGGAAGAATTAGAGATACCATTCACTTATACCCCAGTGAGTTAGGGAGGTATCTGCCTGGGCCACTTTTGAATATTATCTAATTTTTTGAGTTATAAAACATGTTTTAGAGCCCTTTGCCTAGGTAACAATTCCTGCATATTTTTTATCAAAGTCATCTTCCTTACTCTTTACACCCCAACTCCAAGCAACTCTGGATAGCCTACATTTTTTAAAAGCAGCAACATTTTTTTTAAAAAAGCAAATCATAGAGAGCAAAAAAAAAAAAAAAATCCTACAGGGAATCAGTACCCACCCTAACAAAGTCTTAAGAAAACAGTCAGGTTTTCAAAGACTTTTGTAACACCATAAGGATCTCTTGGGAAATATAAGGGGAGGGGAGCAGGCACCATAACAGAGAAGCCCTTGTGTTTATTTAGTGACAAGAAACCTATAAATGTATAACTATCCCAATGGCCTCCCGCACTTGAATTAAAGCCTTTGATGGGACTTCTCTCCATGGAGTTCAGATTGGGAAACATGGGCAAGTAGAAAAGCTAAAAAACAAAGGGAGTACTGGTAACCAAACAACAGCAAGATAAGTAATGCCCACCACCACCACCTCCAAATGTAGAGCAGATAAAAGCAGTTTAACCAATTCTGATTTCACAGCCTATCTGTATCAGCTTTTTTAATTGCAGACTTAAAATTGCTTATCATTGTTGACTGAATGCATATACATCCAAGAGATTTTCTGACTTATTTGTCTGCAGTGGAGAAAAATAGAGCCATTGGTCCCACCACACTTTGGGTCCTAGTGGCCAATCAATATTAATCCTAGTAATTCTGATTTTTTTTTTGTTTTTTGTTTTGTATACTAACAGATTAATTATGCTGTGGGATCTTATTGAAGAGATTTTCCATTTTGTAGGGATCTATGTCTAGAAAATGTCACTAATTGGGGAATATTATCCTGAAAAATATGGACCCTAAATAAGACCACATTCTACAATGGTCCTCATGGTATAGGATTCAATACATATAATGTGTCTTAAAGAACGAGTTAATTATATCATATGCTTTCATGGATTAAAATTAAAAAGATGAATGGAGCATTATTGTGAGATAAGTATTTGTATGTGTGTATTCATATAAATGCACTCACACATTTTTAGAAAAGGAGGAAAGAGGAAAAGGCATTAACAGAAATGCACTGTAGGGGAACAAACAAGGGAAACTGCTTATGGATGGTGGTCATTGACAAAACAGTGACTGCATGTAAAATCTTTGCATTGATGAGTTAATTAGCACATATTGCAATAGCAAATATTGGTCTTCTTTAATCCATGAATAATGGTATTCAATCAAGTCATTATTGTTTACCATTTTTCAACAAAATCAGTCTTACTAATTTTAATTAAATTTACTAAATTTATTAAATTTTACCAATTTAGTAAACCTCAGCCATGGAAACTCACTGAGTGACTTTGGATCAGTCATGCCCAGTGGTGACTATAATGTCTATCTCAAAGTTACAAGGTGTTAGTTTTAGACTCTAGAAAGAGTACAGAGAAGAGCAACAAAGATAATTAGGGGACTGGAGGCTAAACCATACAAGGAACGGTTGCTGGAATTGGGTATGTCTAGTTTAATAAAGAGAAGGACGAGGGTGACATGATAGCAGTGTTCCAATATCTCAGGGGCTGCCACAAAGAAGAGGGAGTCAAGCTATTCTCCAAAGCACCTGAAGGCATGACAAGAAGCAACGGATGAAAACTAACCAAGGAGAGAAGCAACCTAGAACTAAGGATAAACTTCCTGAGAGTTAGAACAATTAACCAGTGAAACAACATGCCTCCAGAAGTGGTGAATGCTCCAACACTGAAAGTTTTTAAAAAGAGACTGGACAGCCATTTGTCTGAAATGGTATAGGGTTTCCTGCCTGAGCAGGGGGTTGGTCTAGATGACCACCAAGATCCCTTCCAATTTTATTATTATTACTCTTATTTAGAGTGTAGTTGTACAGTGTTGTTGTGGGGATAAAATAAAAATAACAGATCCCCATGTAAACTTTTGTGAGCTTTGTTCTTCAGCTTTTGTGTGGAAGGATGAATTGAGGGCAGCATGGTAAACAGAATGGCTAAAAGATACCATGTTGTTGAGGCAGTGAGTAGTCTTTGTTGGCCCTTGACTAGTTGATCAGTAATTCCTGCAGATGAAAAATGGCAGAGCTGAATATATTTTTATATTCTTTCCAATGAGAACTGCATTATATATGGAATGACATAGCTTCACTGGGAAAATTTAAAATATTTTAACATGTAGTGACATTTGTATATCAAGGTTTTCTCTTAATCAAAAGTCACACAGTTTTGGTAAGAATTTCCACATGAACTTTAAACTTAAATCTGGCTAGAATATATATGAATACAAAAAAATTAAAAATGAAGTTTACATAGCTTGCAAACTTTATGCACTTTTCAAGAAAAATGTATTCAGCACTATATCTGAATGTAAGCCAGTTGTTTGGCTTTATTGTGATTTTCAAAAAGGGAAAGGAAAAAAAGAATAGGCAGTAAATATTTAAATAAGTGTATTTGTCTTACATTTCCTTATTACAGGATAAAATGAAAATATTGTTTTATCCCACGGAATTAATACCAATTCTCCTCTGTAAAAAAGACACAGCAGTATGCGTCACAAAGATGGCTGAACATAGGAAAAATAAATCAAACTTATTTTAATTGTACCAGGACATTTTCTACTGGAAAGGTACTGTTACATAGCAACATGCAGACTGCAACTGGCAAAAATCAGTTGTAAAGCAGTTTTGAACAAATAGTTCACAGCACACTGCTTGCCCTGTAACTGCATCTCACTTCCTTTGTATTTTTTTTCCTTTGGTAATGTACAACAGCTCAATTGGAAATCTTAGTTCTCCTCCCAAGTCCCCCCCCCAAGAGTTCTCTTTGCCTTTTGTTTTGTAGCTCCAGTAACTTTAATCTTACAGCCTTAATAACTTTAATCTTCAGTAACTACATTTCGATAAAACACCTGGGCTCTTTATCTGGAAAATAATGGAAGGATATATTAAAGATATAGGTCAAAACTGGTCACAGGCTCTGGAAGGAATATTCAATAAACTAGGTACTGACAACATCCATAGAAACAAGTCAGAAAGACAACAAGCTTCATGCAGATGTTGTGATTATTTGTGTCAGAAATGCAGAAATCACAGCATCTGTAAGGGGCTGCCTCAGCTAGTGCTCCCAAGAAAGCAGAGCTCTTGAAACTTGCATCGTTTCAAAAGGAACTTTTATTGAGAGTTAGTGATAGCAGGAGAGCTAGGCAAGATCTGAATTTTCCTGCATAAGACATTACATTAAAATGCCCTTTCAACCCCTCCCCAATGTCTGGCTGTTAAGTTTGATTTTGGCCAATCCATAAGTGTGAAGTTGTTATGAGAACTAGGTGATAAAAGTGTAGTTCTCAGGGTTTCAGTTCCTCAGCTGTCCCGTCTCCTCCAACTAGAGATAAGGCATTCCTTCCTCCTTTCACACCCAGAGAGGGTTACTTCAAAGAAGATAGAACAAAGCAAAGGAAACACATCTCAGAGCCCGCAGAACCTCCCCCCTCCTGAAGGAGCAAGCCTCCCCCTCCCAACAGAATGGCAGTACCCGAAAATGGAATGCATAAGAAAAATAAGTGGGCATAAAGCACTGAGGGTCTGACAGCATCTGTGTGATGATGTCACTGTGTGCATGTTGCCATTTCCTCCCTGCCCACCCACAGTGGACAGTCAGGCAAGTTAGAAGGGACTATCTACTATTTTCTTCCCCATTTTTAAAAGCAGAGGTAGAAAATATAGTGGTTGAAAGAAGGGCTCTGGAAGTGAAAATAGCTTCCTCCCTGTTCCTTTATATCAGCAAACATTAGCAGTTCTGACACAATGGGGCAATTTTTCAGATTCTGGGATTAGGTTATATCCCAAATTGATGTTAGGGATAAGTCAAGAGCCAGAAATATTTCAAGGCAAATATGTCAGTTATGTCAACAGCCAACAGCCAGCTTCAAGGCCATGCAGGATGCATAAAAGGATAATATATCCTGTACTGTTGGAAGGTAATCAATAATTTAATGTGGCTTCACTCTAGTTGTGATAAACATGCTTCCCTATAATAGTTGTGCATTTCACATATCTGAAAGATTTCAGCCAAGAGGGAGTTTAGCAGCCAATGTAAGCCATGTACAGTGAAAGGTTAAAGATTCGTGGTTGAATGCAAGTCTGGGAAGCACGAACACTTACACAGAGAAAGCATAAAAGCTACTACCCAGTATTTAAATGACTGGATGGACAACCCTAATGCTGGTTGTCACCTATGAAAACCTGCATGGCATAGGTACTAGCTATTTGTGGGACCACATTTCTCCCATTGTTTTTGCTCGACCCATCAGATCTAGCAACCCATGGCATGCTCCAGATTCTTTCTTTTAAACCTGAGGTGGGAATGATGGCACCTTTGTGACTTTTGGACTTCAACTCCCAGAATTCCTGAGTCATCCATGCTAGCTCAGAATTCTGAGAGCAGAAGTTCACAAGTCATAAAGGGCCATCTGTCATGGTTCCAACAGACAGAGACGAATAAAGCAAAACTTCAAGGCTTGCAAATTCCTCAAAGAACATGTTTATTAGTTACAAAGTATCAGCACGTCACAAGTGAAACCAAGTTAAAAAATCCCACGCCTAAAACTATGCAAGTAACTATGTTCCCCAATACATCTTCTCGGCGGGCTTTTTACACAACGCCCAGCCTGCAGTCTCGGGAGCAGCCAATGACCTTGGTTCCCACTGGAGAAAAGATTATTTTGACTAGCGAAGCACCTGGGCAACCCCCCTCCCTCCAATCTATGTGGCAACCGAAAATAAGTAGGAAAAATGGCTGCAGCCATGCTCATTTGTAGAGTGGACACCATAGTTCCCCACCAATGCTTTAAACAATCTCTTTTCATGGACTTAACGTCATGCCTTCTCAGTGGCAGCACAGATGTATGCCCTGACTCTATTGGCTTTTCTTAAAACTCTGAAGACCTGGCTGTTTCCTCAGGCATTTGGGCCAGGAGGTTAGGCTGGTCCTATTGCTGATGTGCTTTTCAATACTAATATTTCCCCACAGTGCCTTGGGATATTTTTTTTAATGTTGGGTTTTAATCTTTGTACATCACCCAGAGATACCATTATGAGATAGGTGGCCGTATAATTTATTTAAAGTAAAAAAGAAAATAAAGAAAAAGTGTTTGTTCAGTCCTATGGGCCCGACTCTTCCACTGTATGTGTGTCAGTCCTACTAGCTAAGATTGGCATAATAACAGGATTTTGCAAATCTGATTTTATTGTACCTCCCACATCCCTTGCTCCTTCTTATACTCAAGTGAGTCAGGGGAGATTCTATCTGAGCTGTTTCTAAATTTTATCTGATTTCTCAGGGCTTAAAAAAAATTCAGTGCCTTGAATATTTCTGTTAAGATTATCCTCCTTACTCTCTACAATATATTAGATAATATAGAGGATAATAAATAATGAAAATGTCCAACATTTATATGAGGGACATTAATGTCTTTTGGTAAAATTGAGGCTGGGAAACCAGGGTAATAAATTACTTACTGCAAGTGTAATCTGACTGAGATGAGCAGGGGTATGCTGCAACATTTTCCACTTTGGGGAATATTTATTTATTATTAATTATTAGATGTTTCAAGATGAATTACAAAAGTGAGCATTTCTGCTAGAGTTCTAAGACAAGCATACAATATGAAATATGACCCAAATGACAGCAAGAAAAATGGACTCTTTTGTGAGTTCCACTGAGAGTGGGATGAATTTTATGTTTTGAAGATTTGGGAGCTAAATACTTAAATTGCGAGTCTTTGTTACTTCACATGCAACATCTGTACAACTTCCAATCAGCTTTACATCCTTGGGACCCCAAGCCTTTGTCTCTGTGCAATGATTTCTTTCTATATCTGATTTATTTCTGTATATCAGCTGCAGTATATCAGATATTGTTGGAAGTCTGGCTTTTCGTGTGAAATGATGCATCCCTGCAGAGCTGCTTTCCTATTGGCCAAAATTAGGTTTCCATGTTCTGGGCTTTCTTCCCACTTCACATGGAAAAGCTATGATGATACAGTATCTTCATCCCTGCAGTTCATCAGTCTTTTGAACACAAAGGATTAATTTTTTTTTAAAAAAAATCCAACTCCATAGGGAGAAATATGGGATGCACTTTTAGTGTCATTAGCTTTCTAACTGTTCTGCTGGTAAGAGCATTGCTTTCCTCGTGTGCTGTTCTCAGCAGAGGAACGCAAGGTGGTCATACCTGGCCTCTATGAGATGGGGAAGTGATGTCATTTGGCTCATTCTAGCCTGGGATGCATCTTGTCTCATGGAAGCACTTTGTATCAGCTCCAATAGATGCAAGAGAATTTCGCACACAAACTCAGCATGCCTAGTAGCCCCATTTGATGCTCTTAGTAACTGCCTCAATGATAAACGTAAGTATTTCACTTTCTGAAGAATGAAGGACTCCTTCAAAGTTTGCACAACCTTGGTTTTCAGCATTTCAAGATTCACAAGAACAAACATGGGTTGGCTAAAAAAAATGTGGCAATGTGGAAGGGAACTAAATCTCAAGATATATGAATCTGGGTCGCCAATAAATTTTCCTCAGCCTTGATAGTTCTTAAATTTTCCTTCTGTTGATAAAATCTTGAATTTCAGCTATTCCTATCAATTTTTTTTTTTTTTGCCAAGGGTCAAGTCAAAGTCTTTCTGTTCATCCTTATATTTTGAAGTCTTTCTCATATATCATCAACTTCCTATTTATTCTACTGCCTGTGGCTTACTTGGAAAAAGAAACACAGCCCGCAGTATTCTGGTAATAAGGCTTTGGGGCAGCCCTGACCTTCTGATAAGGAATTCAGTTTTACAGCACGAAAAGGTGGCATTGAGTTGTGCTGTAAATTGTTATGTCCATCACTTACCATTTACCACTATCTCCGCCGTTTCTAAAGTCCCAATCGATGTAGCAGCTAGGCATTAACAATGAATAGCCTCACTGACAGTACTCAAGGTATTACATTCCTTTGTCTTTTTGCTTCATTCAGATGATCTAGTTTGTTTTCCAGTCTTTCTAAGACTAAAAGGGGTTGGGGTTGTTTTTTGTTTGGTTTTTTTGGATAGCCGTAGGGTGAAGGACAGTAGAGTAGTAAAAGATTTACAGCTAGGATGTTCAAAAAGAGAGAATTTTCAGTCCAGTCATAAAATGAACAGGCACTCTATCTGTCTGTCTGTCTGTGTGTGTGTGTGTGTGTGTGTGTGTGTTTGTGTGTGTGTGTGTGCGCGCATTCCCATTCCAATCTGAATTATTCTGGCCAGTACATAGAAATATGCATATTTTGAGCTTGAGTGTTTTCCCCCCACAGGTGGCACAAAACCTATTACTTTTATTCATGCATGATACATAAAACATGCATTACGAGTTTAAAAAGAAATCCATCCAAAGCAAGTAACTTTATGCAGCAGCTTGATCTGTATGATCATTCCAGGGTGTCAAATTTGATTACTTTGATTAGTTTATTGGTTGGCAGGATTATGCATCACAGGCCAAGTAATCATGAGGTTGAGAGGCAACATTGTTTCCCACACAAGTCTTCCAAAGCACTGGACCAACACTTCTTTCACTCAGAGCATTACAATTTTTCATCTCCATTCAATAGCACAAAATTGTCTTCATAGCCTGAGATAGGGAGAAAACACAAATAGCAAAGTCAATAAACCAACAATGTAATTAGATGTGCTGGTTAGGTGAAATTGGGTGATGAATTAAAAAATGGTCCTGCGGGAAGTGTAACCCATGGATATTGACGATCTTCAGGTGATCTAAAAACTATCAGAGGGGAATTTATTAATTAGATGCTGACATTTAATTCCCTTTCTCCATCAACTCTCAGCACTATGGTTCTTGTTTACTTGTGCCTTTGGCAAAGGCAGCAGGTAAATTTCTCTAATCTTTGTTCTCTGTCTGTGTCAAAGAACCATAAAGTGGAAATACAAAGCTCATTAGATGCAAAAGGGTGGCCTTTGGTCCTGATCTTCACATCTTCCACTCCTAGTGGAATTTTTTTCATTAAAAAAGTCTCTTGTATGTTTGTCTTCTATGCAGAAATACCCTCCATGGGGTGAAAACAATAAATGAAGCCTTAGCTATCACCATAACCTTTTCTTTAATGGGACAGAAACTTATGTCTGTGCTGTATAACTTCAGAATGTAGAAAAGGACGCTTCCTCATTCCATATGTGTTGGATTATTTTTCTATCACCTCTTGAGATGATGAGAGATAAAGCCTAACCACCTGGAGGGAACGGGCCTCGGGAATGCTGGTTTATGTAACAGAATGCTTTGAAATATAATGGAAAGTTGATGTCATGGAGTCACATTATAGTCTATTCTTCCTTCAATGTACTGCATTTTAATTTTTTATTTATCTTTTGGTCTGGAGAAACAGTCCTGTGAAGCACAGCCATGTGAATATGTACAGATTAGAATGATGATAAAAAGACTAAGCACAATTGTTCTAGGATGAAAATACAAGTGGTAACATAATTTATACAGTATTCTGAATATCCACCAATGCCAAATTCAGATTTGCACTGGGCTTATAATGTTATGAGCAGTTAAGCTGCATATTTGCTCTTGACTCCAGGAAAAATTAATCAGACCAGTAATTTGTGGCCTTGCATCCCGTGATTCTTGACACTAAATTAGAAGGGAGATATAATATTGTCTTCTATTGCTCCTATTAAACATAAAATCAAAGACCACAAAGGCTTTCCTAAGATTTATTTTTCATGTCTAGTTAGCCATGGGCCTCAGGGTTTTTCCAATCTGATTCATGTGTCTTTTCGCTGGCCCTTAAAGTTAATCTGTTCTCATGAGCTGTTGGGAAGAGTAAATGGGCAAAAAATATGAACAATTGAAAAGGGCTAAAAGTCTCAAAGCTGTTTTCCAAAATTTAGAGAGATATGAGTGAGCACTGAAGGCAAAAGCAAATGCACACAACTGTCACCTTTTGTCCAAACAAAAATATAAGACTAATGTGACAATTATTATAGACAACTGTGTCAGAAATAAGTCTTCATCCTGGTTCATCCAAGCCGGGATAAATAAGCAACATGGCGACTGCTTTGGGAAGAAGGTTACAGTTTATTGAAGAAGCAGAAAGATGGTCCTTGCAAGGAAGAGCAGAGAGGAAAGAGGACTTGAGCACATGGGCAGTAGGTTTTTATACCCCCTCTAGCCTTTTGGAATAGTTTCCTGTTCCTGTGGCATGAACCTTGAGGCTATTTCTGAGTGTTTTTCTAGGCCTTGATATCTGTGGTTTAATCCTATTATCATATCCTGCTTCCCAGGTGATGGGGCTAATGACTCCTAGAGTTTGGGTGGGGCATGCAGATCTTCTCTTTGTCTTCTTGAGTGCCCTGGCTTCAGCTTCCTGATGGTTCTACATCTGCATTTGTATGGGGCTAGCTCTTGCTTGGGGCAGAGAGAGAGAGAGATTTGGGGCCAAGTTTGGTTTTTAAAAAATCCTTTTGAGGAAAAATATATTTTGTTTTTAATATTTCCTTCTCTGGGCTAACTTCCTTCAGCTGATTTATGTTGGTAATGTTTTAGTATTTGTGCATTTCATTATTTACATTTTGTTCAAGTGTTTTATTCATAAAACAAGCCCTATTAACTTAGACTGATCTGATAATTTGATACCAGGCCAAATCTGTAGTGTGATTTGGAAATACTAAGCTTTCTAACTTGTAATGATTATATGTGGAAAATAACAAATGTCCCATTTATCCCCTTAATTGACAGACCTGACTGAAATTTAGAGAGCTAACTTCTGGCAATAATCAGTGCGAGCGTTTGTATTAGATGCCCTTAAATTCTGAAAAGTATCTTTTTTTCCCTACTTTTTCACAGAAATAGATGGAGTTTTCAGACACAATGTTCAACCTGTTCAGGTTTTCCAATGGTGCAGTCATTACCACTATAACTGAGTCTATCCAGCTTGCTGCTGGTTATCCCTTTCTTCTCTTTTCCTCCATTTTCCCAGTACTGCAACCTTCTTCAGAGAATGGTTCTTCACACAATGTGTCTGAAGTAGGATAATTTGAGCCTGTGGGCTGGGGGTGGAGAGAATTGCTCTAAACTGAGCTTGGATCCCAGTCCTCTAACCTTCATCTAACTCAAACTGAAAGGCCCCCTTTCTGCAAAAGATGAATTTTGGAATCACAACTGATTGCAAGAGGGTGGAATTATCTTTCCATGGGCTTCCTTTTAACTTGTCTTATAATCCAAGTGAATTCCTGACAGAAGATAGTGAGAAATGCATTTTTGTGCCATTAAAAATTAAAATGCATTTTGGCATACTAGTATGTTGTTCTTAATATAGAAAACACTTGGCTATTTATCCAATGGCCAAATAAAACAATTTCCTAGAACAAATGAAATATAATTTCTTTCTCATGGAGCGGACAGTGGGGAGATCTTTCTTCAGCTAAATTTTTGCTTTCAGCTTCAATGTGGGAATACTATTATCTTATTGCCCTTTGCAAATCAATAAGTTAACAAATCTATCTGCTATATTGTCTTGCCTGTGCCCAATAAAAGTGTGGGGTTGGAGAATGTTGATTTTTGCCAATACAGTAAAATCTAGCTTGAGTTATATTGTTATTTTAAAAAAAAGTACCTAGATAGTACTACCTATCTCAGAGAGGATTAAAAGGAGAAAACAGAAATGGATCTCTCCTACTTTCCTCTCCTGCTTGAGTTCACATCAGAGGAAGAATACTAGACAGACAAGACAACTTATTTGACAGTCACTGAGGACTGACAGCACTGCAGCTCTCTTGGGCTGCTAAGAGAAAAAGGGAGAAAGAAAAGTGATTAGATAAGGTTATGATTTTCTTTCTGAACTTGAAAAACTAGTGGATGATAAGGACACATCCCTGAACTCTTTGAACCTGTAAAATGCTTTGTGAACAAAATGTGGCTTTGTGATCAGTGGAAAATACAAGGTACTCTTTCTGGATCCATGCCCAATTTATTAAAAGTTTCTTTTACATATCATATAGCCGAGGACATCAACGTTAGAACTTCTAGAATGGGCACTGATTTTATAGCACATATCAAATTAATCTGCAGTCAAAGAAACAAGATAATTATTTTAACATAATGCACTCAGAGGTGATCCCTATTCTGGTTGCAGAATGCTAACTTCTAAATATGGTGCAGGTAGTCCTCAATTTATGCCCACAATTGGCACCAGAATTTATATTGTTAAGTGAATCAAAGATGGCAAGTGGCAACTGCATGATCCGATGATGTTGTAACCTTCAAAAATACATGCCAGTTGCCAAGTGCCCAAATTTGATCATGTGACATGATGAGGCCGTGATAGTCATAAGTGTGAGGATCAGTCAAAAGCCACTCTTTTCAGTGCTGTTTTAACTTCAAATGCTTGCTAAATGAATGGTTGTCAGTCAAGAACTACCTGCACACCTTTTAAATGTATGGTCCATTTCAGAAGAAGACAAGTTTCCATGCATCACAAAGAATTATGTTCATATTCCTGTAAGAACAAATTCAAGTTCAGTCCTTTTGCTCTTGGTTGTTTATATACTGCCCATGCTTAAAGCTTGTTTCCTACATTAAAGAGCTGCTTAGTGCAATAATAGACCAGATCAGAGTTTATTTTATGAGTCAGTGCAAAAAAAAAAAAGCCATCCAATACTGTTTATTGTGACAAAGAGGGGAATTAAAAGTGTGCAGCTACAAACATTTCTCATACAAGATGTAGTTGTCTTTGTTCTCTACAATTACCCTATTTAGTCTGGAATCCATTTCATTTTTCTTCCAAGCTCTATGCCTTCTAACTTTCTTGAAAGGCCTTCCTCTTTTCTTGCTCCAGAAAATGCTCAAACTCCCCTTGAAGTTCTTTTAACAACTTCATTGTTCTGCATTAGCTGCAAGAGTTAAATATTTTTTCTTCTGTTCCCATGAACTAAAATGAACATCCATTTAGAGCATCACTTTCTACAATCTGAAATGGAAATATAACCAGTAACAGAAAGAAATTTTTATTAAATTTCTGCAAAAGCTAAAATATAAAAAGCAAGAAAAAAGGAATTACAAAGGAATAAAGTAGGGAAAGGAAAGATGCAAAGGAATAAGGGAGGGAAAAGGATACAAAAAGGATAACTTCCAACTTTCTTCAATACAGTTACAAGCATACAATATATTAACCTTTTGATCTAAAATTCAATATTATACAGTAATTTTATAATCAGAAACAATTCTAATTGTTCAACCCCTGGAGGCTAAACCATATAAAGAATGTTTGCTGGAATTGGGTATGTCTAATTTAATGAAGAGAAAAACTAGGGGTGACATGATAACAGTGTTCTAATATCTCAGGGGTTGCCACAATGAAGAGGGAGTCAAGCTATTCTCCAAAGTACCTGAAGGTAGGACAAGAAGCAACTAAGGAGAAACTTCCTGACAGTTAGAACAATTAATCAGTGGAAGAACTTGCCTCCAGAAGTTGTGAATGCTCTAACACTGGAAGTTTTTAAGAAGAGACTGGACAACCATTTGTCTGAAATGGTGTAGGGCAGTGGTGGTGAACCTATGGCATAGGTGCCAGAGGGGGCACTCAGAGCCCTCTCTGTGGGCACACACACCATCGCCCCAGTCCTAGGCTTTCAGCTGGGTTTTATAAAACCTTTTCGCTTTAGGCCTCCGCCGCCATGTACAAAAAAAAGGTTCAATCAATCAGTCAATTTCAACTTCTCGCAGGAAAAGAAATGATCTTGCAAAGTTGGAATTGATTGATTGAATTTTTTAGTCCCACCCAGTCTGCCATTATCACCACAGCCACACCCACCCAATGGGCCGCACCCACCCAATGGGCCACGCCCACCCAGCACCCGATGATACATAAGTGGGTTTTGGGTTGCAGTTTGGACACTCGGTCTCTAAAAGGTTCGCCATCACTGGTGTAGGGTTTCCTGCCTGAGCAGGGAATAGGACTAGAACAGGGCTTTTCAACCAGTGGTACGGGTACCACCTGTGGTACATTGGCACCTGGCAGGTGGTACACGACCATCCTAAAAAAATGGTAGCATGGGAGGGGAATGAGCTGAACCAGTGGCAGCACTGCACAAGCCTGAGCGAGGGATAGCTGGAGCTGCAGGGCTGTCAGGACTCAGTGGAAGACCCAGGATCAGTGCCGCTTTTCAGCTGATCAGCGCTTCTTCAGGACTGTCAGGGCTCAGTGGAAGCACCAGGATCAGCGTCAGGCTCCAGCTGGAGCTCAGCGCTGATCCTGGTGCTTCTGCTGAGCCCAGAAGAAGCGCCAACAGCTGGAATGTTGCAGCATCTCCAGGGTCTTGTGATTTACATTCAGATGCTTGGCAACTGATTCATATTTATGACAGTCACAGTGTCCCAGGGTCATGTGAAGTGACCAAAACCTGCTGCAACCACCCAACAGATGGGGGGAATAAAAACCAAACACCCCCACCCACCCCACCCCCACTGCCAATCCTCAACAGAAATGCTCACAACAATGAAAACCTTGGACAGGAGGAAGAGCGCCGCCAGGTGGGCAGGCAGGTGTCTTGCTCGGCTGTGACTTGGGGGGCACTTTTTTCAGTGCCATTTTAACTTCGAACAGTCACTAAGCGAACTGTTGTAAGTCGAGGACTACCTGTACTTTATCACTTTTTTCCTTTTTTGGGGGGGGTCATCAAGTTTTTGACACCTTGCTAGGCGACTGGTGGTACTCGGATATTGCCATCTCCTAAAAGTGGTACAATGGGTGAAAAGGTTGAAAAGCCCTGGAGTAGAAGACCTCCAAGGTCCCTTCCAACTCTATTAATGTTACAAATGCATTTCAGAAAGAAGTCTTTCCATCTCTGTATGTATAAAGTCTCACTGCAACAAAAGAAAGCTTGCATCTATTTCTTTCCCAACACGCTCTACCTATCCAGCTTCTTAATGTTGTATGAATGTCTAAGCCTCCACTGATGTCCCATAACATTTCTTACAAGTGCAACATATACAGACATTAGACAACTGACAAGCATAGGACCCAAACCCATGCCCTCTCCTCATTCAGCTTTCCATGTCCTTTTTCTTACAATGCCACTGAGTCTATGCAGCGCAAACGTAGGCCAGAATCATTCAAAGCCACTTCTTATTTTGTAGCAAGTTATTTTGCTTCTTCTATCTGGCTGGGAAACTCATGTAAAATCAGAGGATAACTAAAAGTGACAGCATATTTTGTTTTGTAGCATTGCTAGGTAACAGCATATCTTGATCAAGCTGCAACGCAAGGTCTACTTAGTAGAAAAGGTCAGAAATGGAGCAGACTATACCAACAGGAGGCCTGGATCAGGAAGGGCAGGAAGCCAACCATGGAGGAATCCAATTAACAGAAGCTGAGTAAGTCAATGATAACAGCAAAGAAATTTAACTGAGGATGTTGTTCCAGCAGTGGTCTGTTCTTCACTAAAGCCTTTAATGCTTCTACTTCCAAAAGCACCAGCAACAATTAGCTTGTCAGAGGAGCTGTTTCTGCATTCACTTGTTATTTCAGGGAGCCATTCCAAGTAACTGAGCATCATTGTTTTGCTTCGTTCCCTGAATCTTTAGTCCTCTGGTTTCTTTGAAGGCTGGATGGAGTTTGAACATGTGACATCTGGAATGAAATAATACTTCTGAGCTTCTCTCACTTTTTCACTTCACTTTAGATTTTAAAATTTTGAGTTTGCTGCAGTAATATATCCCCTCTTCTCTGGATCTGCCATGTGATGGGATCCCTTTTGTTTATCATTTTCACTTTCCCAACAGTGTGACAAAGATCAAAGGAAATCAACAGAAGTGGGAGGTTAGGGATAACAGAAGGTGATCTCAGCTGGATTCCAATTAAAACGGAGCACAACTGATTATACATTGAAAGATACAAAATGTAGCTTCATTTCTTAAGCCATGGGATGAGGGAACAGCAAACAATAAAGCTGCCATGGGTGTCACTTTTACCAGATCCATGGCTAAGAAGCAGATTACACAGAAATTAGGAACACCCAATTCTCTGAGTCATGAAAAATAGTTGCCACGAAGCAATAAAGTAGGTATTAAGGACAGGTAGTCCTTGACTTATGACCACAACTGAGCCCAAAATTTATGTTGCTAACTGAGGCATTTGTTAAATGAGTTTTGCTCCAAGTTACAACCTTTCTTGCCACAGGCTTCAAGTGAATCACTGTAGTTCTTAAGTTAGCAACACAATTGTTAAGTGAATCTGGCTTCCCCATTGACTTTACTCATCAGAAGGTCGAAAAAGACCCCAGGACACTGCAACCATTATAAATATAAGTCAGTTGCCAAGCATATGAATGTCAAATGGTCACTAAACAAACTGTTCTAAGTTGAGGACTACCTGTACTGCAAAATCAAAGGTGTTTCTTTGTGCAGAAATAGTCCATTCATGCTCATAAACCAAGGGTGTTTCTTTTGCTCACTCCTGGGCCTGCCTCTCTCAACCAGGACAGACAGAGAGATGCTGCAGTTATTGTCTTCAGCTGATATACGCTGTCACTGCTTCGTTGTCCTCTCGTAAACGAGAGATAGAGAAGCCAGGGCAAAAGATGGAAACTGCCTTTCCTTTTCTGTTAAGAGAAAAACACAAGACCAGTTTAAACAGACAAAACAAAAAACAACAGCAGTATTGGGTGTTTGTTAAAACACGTATTGAAAAGAAACATGGATGGATGTTATGTTTAAAGAAAAGGCATAGGGTTCAAAGAGCAACTGTAAACACAAAAATCCAAAATGGAGAATAAGCTTCACAGAAAAATACCTTGGAAATAAGCAAGGCTTAAGGGTGTCTCAGCATGCAATCAAAACTCTAATACATTTTACCTGATTACCTACTGCATCTAGAATCAGGGTGAAACTTATTTGTACGTTACTAAAACTCTCGTTGTCATGACTTCTAACTGGGTAAAACGGCATTATAACGCAACAATTTTTGAAGGTACCTCAAAAAGGCTAATTTACAGAATGTGTCAAAAATCTGGGACTTACGACTTCCAAGGGAATGAAATTTGGGAAGATTGTAACTGCTTCAGTTCTACTTCCCTGCTCGGAAGGGATGGACAGGATGACATGGGACGAGATAGGATGGAAAGGAAAGGAGAAAGGAAAGGAAAGGAAAGGAAAGGAAAGGAAAGGAAAGGAAAGGAAAGGAAAGGAAAGGAAAGGAAAGGAAAGGAAAGGAAAGGAAAGGAAAGGAAAGGAAAGGAAAGGAAAGGAACCCATGGCACCACTCTCCCAACTATGCTGCCTCCCCATGTGCCTTGCCTGATCTGCACAGAACCTATTGTACAACTCCATGCACTCTCCCCAAACTGTACCCCTCCTGTGCACCTTCACTGACCTACAAGCACCTCCTGTGCACCCCCATGCTCCCTTCCCAACTCATGCTCCCTTCCCATGCACTGGCCTGACCTGGACAGCACCTCTTACACATTTCCAACCACCTCCAGGCACTCTTCCCAAACCATGCTATCCTCCCACATGCCCTGAAAATTAAAATATTTTTAATTTCTTGGGATGGTAAGGAAAAAAGTATTGTTTTATATAGAATAAAAATAATGCAATAATAGAAAGAGGGAAATCATAATTGTAACACAAATAACTGATAAAAGAATGAATATCTACCAAAAGATCCCACATTCGATCTATACCCAAGTTTCTTCCTTTCCTTTCCTTTCCTTTCCTTGCCTTGCCTTGCCTTGCCTTGCCTTATTTCCTTGCCTTTCCTAAATTAGCATGACAATGACTCTGGGGAGCTTTGCAAAATTAAAAGCACTTTACCTAAAAGCAATAATCGTGCAGTGGCCATTGCAACAGAACCATCCTTCCATCTCCCTGCTAGTTTAGGGATATCTGATCACCCTTCTGATCCCAAGCCCTGGGGGAAAAGGCAGATCTTTAAAGAACACTTGAAAACAGATAAGGTGGAAGTGACAAGATTCTCCAAAGGGATGCTATTCCAAAAACCGGTGCAGTAACAGAGACGTTGGGCTGGAAAAGAGTCCAGTCTAATAGTCTGGAAAGTTGGTGAGAGGAATAAAAAGCAAGGTGAGCTAATGGTCTAACTCTATAAGGTATCTTCTTTAATGATCTGACTCTATAAGATATCTTCTCATGTTCAACTCTTGTCATCCAGGGATTTCTTATTCCTTCAGAGGAATATATTTCAATTATTACTCAAAATATTTAATACTGGGATTTGTATAGGGTCTCCTGCTTGAGCAAGAGGTTGGACTAATAGTCCTTCAAGATCCTTTCCAGCCTATTATTCTATGTTCTATATTCTAAAACAGTTTTCAATAAATGTACTTTCTCTTCCAAAAATTAATTTATTCCAACTAATGTTTATATAATTTTCTTGCATATATATTCTTGCCTTTATCCCATTCAGTCATCAATTGCGCATTGACATTTTTCACTATTTAGCATAAAAAAAGCAGACAGCTAGTATCATATGCAATATTAATTTTCAGCAATGTTGGAAATGTGATTAAAATACCAACAAAATTGGATTGGTAAGAAAAAGAGTTTATTCTGCAGAAAATAGAAAAGCGGTTTGCAAAGCACGGTGGATCCTGGTGAGAGACTTCAACAGGAAGTTCTAAACTCAGAAACCACACCAAAATATTCAAACATATAACATTATATACACCCCTATCACGACGCCCCCATCCCCTCCCCTTAGGTCCCATTTGAGAGGACTTCCGGGGGTACAATCTGTCTGATTCGCCTAGCAAGAATACATCATCCCTCCCCCTCAGTTACAGTGTTTAGAACTTCCCTCTGCCATCCTTTTGTCTTGTTAAGTGTGTCTTCTACCCAAGCCTCCTGGAATCTAGTGCCTACATGCAGGGCTTGGCTATTGTCTAATCTTTCTATTGTTAATCAGTTGTGACCGTTTTATTTTTAAACTTCTTCCTTTCTCACAGCAATTAGATTAGATTTTAGGATGGATTAAAAGAAAGATTGTTGGGTTACCCCAAAAAATCACTCTGTGAGAGATACCATTTTATTTTAAAATGTTTTAATGATGTATTTGTATCTTTCATTTTCATTTTTCTATCCATTTTCAAATGAGAATTTTTTGTCGGGTTACATGTATAACACACACACACACACACACACACACATGCAGATATGGAAATTCCTTTTTTTCTTCCATTGTCAGCATTTTTTTTTATTTTATGGGAAAATAAAGGAGAAAGATGCTGCACATGTAATGATTGTAGATTAGAATTCAGAAAAGAGAAATGACTATGTTAGTGTCTTGTAAACCAAAGCCTAGTCCACAAAAAAGCCATAATAACTTTTCATCTTTAATTCAATAAAAATACCAATTTCTATGAACCATATCCATGAACTGATGCTCTCAAAAACATCTATCACTATATAAAATAACATAGAATAATAGGATTGGAAGGGACCTTGGAGGTCTTCTAGTCCAACCCTTTGCTCGACCACGAGACCTTATATCATTCCACACAAGTGATTGTCCAACTTCTTCTTAGAAACCTCCAGTGATGGAGCACTCACAACTTCTGAAGACAACCCATTCCACTAATTAATCATTCTCCATGGGCTTTGATGAGGTTCTAAGAAGACGGATCAGGAAAAAACTTAAGAGCTCTAGTGATATTCAATCCATGAAAGAGGGATGTGGACAGAAAGCAAAGTGCAAGGAAATAGCTGGCTACACATAGTACAAATTATTTTGTGGGGCAGTGGTGTGCTACTAAATGTATAACAACTAGCTCTGCTGGCTCCATTGCCACAGCTGAGCCACATGCTGCCAAATCACTGATCGTCATGATAGGCATCATGTTGTTGTTAGTTGCGAAGTCGTGTCTGACCCATCGCGACCCCATGGACAACATTCCTCTAGGCTTTCCTGTCCTCTACCATCTTCTGGACTCCAGAAGATGGTACAGGCATCGTGGCTTAGCTCTATTCTCATGAAAATTTAACAGTTGGGTCTCTCACATGTTACTACAAGCCAAATCATGCACACTTCTAGAAATAAAGGTGATGAACCCGTACATTTAATATAGAAAGGCAAATCTGATTGATTGGAAATAAGGAAAATCTGGAATAATGATTTCCATTGTTATAATAAATCAAGCCAAGCAACTTCTTTGTTGAAAAGGAATGGAAGCAATGGGAAAGCAGGAGAGGCTGCATTACACACAAAACTATCTACCTCTGCCCTGAATCCAAATGAGTGTACCTGGCAACACCATACAGAGTGTTGGAGTTAAAATTAGTGGGGGAATTAGTAAAAACAATATGGTAGCAACATTCCCCCTTCCAAGGAAGGAGAAGATTTACTTTCCAAAAATAAACTGCAATTTAAAGATATCTGAGTTGTGAATTAACCCAACATCTTTTCAGAGATAACGCGGGCAAACACAGCCCATCCAGAATAGCCTTATTTTACTATGAAAACAGCATTTTCATTCGGAGGTGGAGGAAGTCACAGGGACTTAACCAAAGAAAGCCTTAGCTGAGGAAGTGAAATAGCAGCAATATTAGTGAAAAATTATCATATAATGCTGGAATTTTAATTTTGATTTTGTTTGATTTTATGGGAAACTAAACTCAAAGATTCTTTTTCCCCCAAAATCACATTTTAATATGAACATAGAAGTACTAGGTATTATTGTTGATTTTAATGTAAGAGGTTAATGTATTTTATATCTGTATCCATAGCAAAAAAAGTGGGAAGTTATTCTTTTTTCCCTTTCCCTTTTTTCCCTTTCTTTTTCTTTCCCTTTGCATTCTTGACTTTGTTTTTTTCTTTACCCTCTCCATTTCCTAGCCTTTCCCTTCTTCTCTTTTTGTATTTTATCCTTTGCTAAAGCTTTATAAAAACAAAAAAGCATTTTAATAAACCCAGTGCAGTGATAAGTACAGTTCCATGATCAGAAAAGCTAATGAGAACTCAAGGTAATGGAATTTCCTTAGAAAGGAGATGCTAAGAGTTGCAAAGAATTGACTATAAACTATAAGTGTCTGCACAGAAATAGTCTTGTCTCTGTTGATCTGACTACTCACTGTAGATATTTAGGCTTGATAAAAATAAATGCCCCTTGTTCTCTTCTATATCTTTCATGGAATTAAGATAAGGGAATAGAAAGGGAACTCATCAAATTTGCAGATGACACCAGGCTGGCAGGAATAGCCAATGCTCCAGAAGATAGGATCAAGATACAGAAAGATCTTGTCAGACTTGAACACTGGGCCCTATCTAAGAAAATGAAATTCAATGTAAAGTAAGCTTTTACATTTAGGCAAGAAATGTACCACAAATGCACAGTATAGAATAGGTGGCACCCAGCTCAACAGTAGTAATTGTGAGAAGGATCATGGAGTCCTAGTGGACAATCACTTAAATATGAATCAGCAGTGTGCTGCAGCTGTCTCCCCCCCCCCCCCAAAAAAAACCAACACAATCCTAGGCTGCATTAACAGAAGGGTAGAATCAAGATCACGTCAAGTGTTTGTACTACTTTATAATGCCTTGGTAAGACCACATTTAGAATATTGCATCCAGTTTTGGTTGCCATGATATAAAAAAGATGTTGTGACTCTAGAAAGAGTGCAGAGAAGAGCAACAAAGAAATGTTAGGGGACTGGAGGCTAAAACATACAAAGAACGGTTGCTGGAATTGGGTATGTCTAGTTTAATGAAAAGAAGGACTAGGGGTGACATGATAGCAATGTTCCAATATCTCAGGTGTCAAAGCAAGAACATCCGATGTTAGCAGTGTTGACATCCGGGGTTGCCACAAAGAAGAGGCAGTCAAGCTATTCTCCAAAGCACCTGAAAGTAGGACAAGAAGAAATGGATGAAAACTAATCAAGGAGAGAACTAACCTAGTACTAAGGAGAATTTTTTTGACAGTTACAACAATTAATCAGTGGAACAACCTGCCTCCGGAAGTGAATGCTCCAAGTTTTTAAGAAGAGACTAGACAGCCATTTGTCTGAAATGGTTTAGGGTTTCCTGCCTGAGCAGGGGGTTGGACTAGAAGACCTCAAAGGTCCCTTCCAACTTGTTATTCTGTTATTTCAGGTACAGGGTATATTTACACATAACATTAAACCATAATATATTTAAATCAATTTAATTAAACAAATCCTGGTTTTAAAAGCATAATATCTGGGTGACTATATTTACACATTCTTAAAACCCTAATGAACCTTAAATCATCCTCCCAATTCTGTTTTTTTCTTGCTTTCTGGATAAGTTTATAGCAACTAATTGCTCCTAGCAAATGGAGAGTGGAATGATCAAAAAAGAAAAGTTGTTCCCGCAGAAGAGGAAAATTATCTACCTGGATATGTGCTAAACTATTTTAAGAGACTAGACAGTTATAATTAATTGTGCTTCTTTATGTTCTCGCCTCTTTCCTTTTTTTGTTTTAGTAATAGCCTGTAATCAAGGCATTGATGTATTTACTATGTTGCTTATTATTTTCCTGCTTGCCATTCTTCTCTGGTACAGAATTATTGTTTGCAGGTAGCAATTGTATCTTATTGATAGCCTTTTTGAGGTGACTGGTAATGCTTTGGGGTGTCTATTCCATACCCAAAGAGAAGTATGCATCATGTAGCATTAACTCCTATGTGACTGAGCAACTGATTATCATAAAATGATGCATCTCTTCTGACCTAGCAAGAAATGGCCAGGAAATGGTGGGATTTATTATACACAAGAAGAGATCTTTCCTGGATCTTCAGTCTAGAGCCCAAGAAGCAATATATACTATCAAAGTGAACTGCAAATTAAAAGTTAGAGAGGGAACATCATGCTGCTCTATCATATGTTGTGCTCCAGATCTGCTCTTCGGGTAGCAAAGATGTAGGCCCATTGAAATTGTATGGTAGCTGGGCAAACCAAGTGTATCTGTGTTTGCCATGGAAACATTGTAGTGAGTTTTTATGGTGACAGGAGGTGATGGTTAAAAAAAAAAAGATTGCTCTAATATATTTGCCTAGAGTTGTTGCAGAGGTTTATGCCCCTTTTTGTAAATGGCGTTGTCCTTTTAAAATATGAAAACAACAGTAATGCCTGATGGAAACAACATAGAATTAAGGAACAAGGGATTTCGGGTTTTGTTCCCTTTTTTTTTTTCTGCACCTCAGGTGGGTGGCTTCACCAGAACCACAGTTAACAACATCACCAGAGAAGAAAAGGTCCACACTGATTGTGGAGATTGGATCTTGGCCAAAATGCCTTATCTCAGGGGTTCTCAACCTTGGCAACTTTAAGACTTTGCTGGCTGAGGAATTCTGGGAGTTGAAGTCCACAAGTCTTAAAGTTGCCAAGGTTGAGAACCCCTGCGCTTATCTGGCCTCTGCAGCAATACTCATATGAGGACACTTAAAATCTGCATTTGTGAGAAAGATGTGAATCTGCAGGATAATATGTACAGCTGGAAAATTTGAAAGGGTAACTCTTTGAAATCAGGGCAGCCTTCCCCAGTTGGCCTCAACACCCATCAGTATGCTGGCTGAAAAAGTTACAGGTTGTAAATCTTTGTCTATTCAGTGTTATATGTATCCTTTGGGGAGGCATCCCTACAACAGCTGGAATAAGTGGTTAAGGGAGTAGCAAACAAGAATCAGTTGCTCCTTCCAACAGGTTTGTAAGATTGACTGAACAGATGTATAAGCTGTCAAATTCCACCGTGCCTCTGGGCAATGCACAATGTAACTTCATTTGTTTTCAGCTCAACCTACCCCATAGGGTTGTTGTGGTGGGAAGAAACAAGAGGAGAGAGTGAAATATATGCTGCTTTCAGTTCCTTAAAGAAAGAGTGGGTATACATCTAAAAAATTAAATATTTTTGAAACGGTCATTTTACTATAAAGGTTTTTAACAAATATAAGACATTCAAGGGCAGCGTTATAGTAAGATATCCAGTTAAAATATCTAATTAGGAAAGAAACAGACAAGATTATGAAAACAAAAAAAATAGACGTTCATTATTATAAGACTGATGAACTAATTTCTGTAATGTTTTGAACAAGAGGGATTAGGGGATTTCCAAACTTTTGCATAAGCTTGTTTATTTTTTTTGGCAGTCAACCCTAACTGAAGACCTCTTTAAATTGGTCTTTAGCACTGTTTTCTGCTTTAAAATTAGTTTTAAACGCTTTCTCTTTCTTTCCCCCCAAAACAGTCCCTCCCTTCAACACTCCACTGCAGGGGTGTCAAACTGCCATCCTGCAGGCCAGATGCATCATAGCGAAACTGCGCCCACTCCATTGCCAGCAATGACAAAAAATTTGCGATACATCGTGACCCATCACGTGACGTTGGGGTCGAACGACCATTTCACGGGGGTCTCCAAAGAATGCAGTCCGCCATTTTTTCCCTTTTCTTTAGCTGTGCTACTCCCTCTTATTCTATTGCTTTTGAAAGCCAATAGAATAGACTCTCTTGAATAGAGTCTAACTCTATTGGCTTTCAAAAGCCAATAGGAATTGTCCAGGCTGTCTCTGCCCTGCTGAGCCCGCCAAAAGTCCCAGTCTGCAAAGGGTGCTGCAAGTTGTCTGCAGTGAAGGCGAGCTTTCTTGAAGTTTCCACCCCTCCCTGCTGAGCAACTACTAAATGTAAGTAAAAGAGGGCCAGGGATGGGAGGTGGGAGGCCGGCGGGTGCAGAGAGGGTTGCTGCCGCGCGTGGGGCCCAGCGGGTGGCTTACCTCCCTTGGGCTGGGCCAGCTGGTGGCCCAGCCGGAGGTCAGCCTGCACCGTCGCTGCTGCTTGCCATGGCTACCCAGGAGCGCCTGGGCCTACCTGCCGCCGCCCCGAATGGGTGGTGGCCAAGGTAAGGCTAGCGGGGCAGCGGCGGGCACTGGGAGGGTAGCTTGCGTACATGGGGCTGACTCTCAGCTGGCTGTCAGGAGCCGGGCTGTGTGTAGCAGCCCCGCCGGTTCCCCATCGATGTCTAGACTCCAACCCAACTCCCAGCTGACTGTCAGGAGTCGGGCTGTGCTCCTGGGGGCCATGTGGACATCAGCCGGTTGCTGGCTGCGTCCTCCCCGTCTCCCAGCTCATGGCAAGCCCTGGGGCTTGAAACATGCCCCCGATGCCGCCCCGGACCGACTCAGCTGCGTGGGCGGCCGGTCTGAGCCGAGCCAGGTCTGGGCCGCTGCCTCCATGCCATGCAGGAGCTTCCCCCGCACTGCCCAGCCCACTTCCCTCACCGTCGGAGGCCACCTTGGCCCTCTGGCGCCTGGCGTGGCCCTGGGGCTGGCGGGCAGGAGCAGCTCCTTCCCAGCTTGCTGGGCTCTGGGCCTCAGAAGCGGCCAGGTGGTGGGGAAGAGGGCGATGCTCACATGTGCATCAGAGGCCAGCCGGACAGGCCGGGAGGGGAGAAGCGGCGCCTTCTGAGTGGGAGCTGGCGCTCCGGCCGCACCCCTCTCATGTGTGACGAGTCGGGAAGGGTTTGGCGATGAAGGACTGTGCAGCATGGAAAGGGGCTCCCATGATCCCACCGCTGCGATGGCATTCGGGAGGCTGGAGGGGTGGGCAGGTCCTGGGGGGGCGGCTGGGAGAGCACAAGAGGTGCCAGGATGAGGATGGGGGGCTCCAGACTACCATCCCCAGCAGCCGTAGAAAGCACTGTGGAAGAGTGGGGAATGCTGGGAGTTGCAGTTCATCACCATTTGGGAAAACATGACTCTCCAAAGATCAATCCTTCCTTCCTTCCTTCCTTCCTTCCTTCCACCTCCGGGCTTTCTACCGATCGAGGCAGATTACAGAGCTGCAATCCACTCCCGTGAGCTGGCAACGGGGCCCCGAAATCAAAGGAGAAAACTCATTTCGGGGCTGTAAGAAAGGATCCCTCTCCCCCACCCTGACCCCCGCTGCAAGCAGCGCCAGGGACCCTTGGCTATGGGGGCAGGCCAGCGGTAGCTCTGCTCAGATATGGGGGATGAAAAAAATGGCCGGAAGGGAAGAGAAATCATTTGAGCAGCTCGGAGCGTTTCGTTTGGAAACGTTGGCATCAGTTTCAATCCGGGCGTTTGTGCTTTCTTACGCCTACGCGCATGCGCCTGTGCATTTTTCCCCGGTGGTAGCCAAAAAGGGAGGGGAAGGGACAACGGGAAGCATCCTTTGAGACATCATTTACACTCCTGCCTCCCCAATCAGAATTATTTGGAAATCGGTCCGACGGACCTGGCTTCCTCAATCAGCCACCGGGGGTTAAAATATCTTTCCCCTTCAGGCGTTATAAAGCACCTTTTCCTTCCTTCCTTCCTTCCTTCCTTCCTTCCTTCCTTCCTTCCTTCCTTCCTTCTTTCCTTCCTTCCTTCCTTCCATCTTCTTCCCTTCCCCTTCAATCTCTCCTAGCAATGAAAATAATTTTATGGTTGGGGGTCACCACAACATGTGGAACTGTATTAAGGGGTCGCAGCATTAGAAAGGTTGAGAACCACTGCACTAGGCAAATATATGTACTTTGTGTATTTTTGTGCACATCTGAATTGTAGATTTATAAATTATATCATATATAGATAATAGATTCAAGGAGGGTGAATTGGCATAAAAAAATGCAAACCCGACTGATTTCTCTGCCTTTTGCAGGGTGAAACTGGGCAGGATGAGGAACTTGTATAGAAACATTGTTGATTAAATCATTCCATTATATCAAATATATAAAACTGATACAAAAATACAAATAAACTAGTTTATAGTAACAGTTCTGGTAACAGAATTTTGCAAGTGTGCAAATGCTTCCTCCTCACTCACTTTACCTTTTGGGGAATGGGGTGGGGGGCTTGTCTGAGATATTTTCGCAAGTTATTTTCTGACTGTTGCCTTGGAAGCAGCTCTTCCTCCTGTCCGTCAAGACCATTCTCTCTCCTCTTTACACTATGACCTTCTCTAGCTTCTGAGTCCAGAGTAGGTTTGCCAGTTGCTAAAAAAATGTCAGTCAAAGTTATATATACGTTTAGAATATATGTGTGTGGTGTGTGTGTGTGTGTTTTGTATGTTTGTGTGTGTATATATGCATATGTGTGTATGTATGTGGCAGAATGGTGCATGTTCTCATTGCCTTTAAGCCAGTGGTGGGATTCAGCCAGTTCGCCCCAGTTCGGCAGAACCGGTAGCTAATTTTTTGTTGCCCAGGCCTAGAATGGACTTCTGGAAGCGGCATCCACACAGAGAACCAGTTGTTCACATATTTGAATCCCACCACTGCTTTAAGCCATATGTTCTGAACAACATACCGCCATCTCCAATTTCTGTGATCCCAGCTTTGCCACTTTATTCAACATGGGTGGCAACAGGTGGCCCTCCAATATCTAATCTTAGAAACACACCTGTTGCACTTCTTGGTGGGAGCTATATAAAGGGATAGTGGAGCAGGATGGGAAAAATCAAATCATGCCACCTTTTCTGATGGAACCAAACCAGAGAGTATTCGGATCTTCAGCTGATTTCAAACAGCATGTCTTATGGGGATTCTTTGTTCCATATAATAAAGAAGGTTTGGGAACTAAGAATTTAAATGTGCCTATCTACTCTCTCCTGTTAAATTTCCAGAAAGTTTGGCAGGATGATGGATCTGGACCTATTCAGCAAACCAAATATTGTAGCCATAGCAACACACAATTCAACTTTAAATTCTCTGTCTCACAGAAAGGCAATTTTTTTTATGTTGTCTTTCTCCTTTTCTCTGCATTTTTATATATTTATGAGGTTTATAATGGCAATCATGGCTTCAGGTTCCTGCCTCACTCAGTCACTAACTGCCTGGAAAACTTGACTTAAGATCTCAATCTAGGAAACAGGCAGGGTCCTTTGAAATCACTAGCTTGCTGTCTCATAGAACATCATTATGGGGTACTTCTGGGAAACAGTAGCAAGGAACAGAGTTCCCACCAATGTGCAGGTAGAAATTGCAGGGGGAATTAAGTAGCTACCTAATTCTACCTGTCTTGGCCTCCCTAGGTCTAATACAACCTTCCCTAATTCTGGGAACTGCAAAGTAGGAATTCTAAGAGATCCAGCACAATTTATTTTGGAAGCACCATGTTAAAGGAAGGCTACTACTCTGGAATAACAAAGTTTCTTGAAGATGAGTTTTCCTAATACTTTACGTGACTGAGCTTACAATACATTCCATATTTTAAAAAAGAAAGACAGTGGGGAACTCATGGAAGTGTTTGGGCTTTGATTTCTGTAAAGATCATTGCTGTTTCTATTTTGTGTTACTACAAAAAAAAAATTACATCACTGGGTGGGTGGGGAGAGATTTAGTGGGGCATTTTCTAGAGTCTCTGGTTGGGAGCCACCAAAAATGGGTTTGCGGCTGCATATCATTCATGGCCAAACATTGTCCAACTTTGCTTTAAATAAAATTAAATATGGAAATAAGTAGCATTATAGAAGTTGATTTTCAAAAATTATATGTATTTGCTTTCAGATCAAGAGGACAGGCTCGGGCTGTGATTATCTTTTTTTCTGGCTGTCTCAACAGCACACTTGCTAGTTAACCCTCATAGCTGCCATTAAAAAATAAAAATGTTATTGTATTTTAATGTACTTATTCTGCATTAAACACTAAGATTCAGCACACTTAAAAAAAAATCTAGAGGGAATGTTGAGATTTGCATAAGCACCATACCTTCATTTTATTCACCAGATCTAATTGAAAGAAGATACAGTCATTTTAAGAGCCAGTTAATGAATAACAGAAAAGTGCTGTCCCTGGGTGAGGACCAAAGTACTATTGGGCACCCTTCAAAATCATTTTGTAGGATATTTGGTAGGTTGTGTGTTACATCTAGCTAAGTGTTTTCCTGGTTGAGAAATTCAAAATTCTAGATCAAGATTGCAATTAGGTGCCAATTTTAAGGCTTGTGGACTTCAATTCCCAGAATTCCTTAGTCAGCCATGCTGGCTGGGAATTCTGGGAATTGAAGCAATAGCAATATCACTTAGACTTATATACCACTCCATAGTGCTTTATAGCAATGTCAGCACATTGCCCCCAACAATCCTCATTTTACCGACCTCTGAAGGATGGAAGGCTGAGCCAACCTTGAGCTGGTCAGGATCTAATTTGAGGCTGTGGGCAGAGTTGGCTTGCAAGACATCCCTGACTGCAATCCTGTAACCCTTAGGATGGATTCAATTCTACTGTCCTTTTATAAGACCCAAAGTCCTGGTTCTGTGGTTTGGTCTGGGGCCCCGAGTCTGTGAATTGTCCAATCTCTTGGTTTATTTATTGTGTCATCATCCTCAGCTGCTGTACATTCTAATATTTATATTTATGATGGAAATGTGTTTTTTAAATTCTTTTAAGATTGTTCATCACCCAGAGCCACTTGCAGAGATAGGCAGCCATAGAAATTGAAAAAAAATAAGTAAACAAATAAAGCCCAACCTGGCTGGCCATAAACCCTACTAAATCAGTAGAATTATTTCAGAGTTAAGGGATTCATATACAGCAACTTATAGAAATCATCCCAGGCTATGTATGTGTAACTTTATTTTTAAGTTTGAATTCTATCTATCAGCTGTTTGCAGAAGAAAATCTTCTCCCTCTGCAACAGTGAATGTCTAGTTATGTCAAATAACTATCTGGTGCAAGTGGAAAATATCTATTAGTAATGTGGAATTGTAATGTCCGAGAGAGTACTGTGTGAGGCTATGATGTTACATCGGCTTCCTTAGAGTTTCTGAAACAAAAGCTGGAAGGCTATTAAGATACGTGTAATAGTAGAAGTCCTACATCAGCAGAAAGTAAGAATAGAAAGTGGTTGAAGTTCCATCTATTTTCATGATTCTATAACTACAAGGATGCGGGGCCCATCTTAAAATCTTATCTTGCTGGAGGTATGTCTTGCTCTTCGGCTTTTATTGGCTGCTTGCCTCAAGAAAATTAAGCAGATGTGGCCATTGGGGTAGGGGTTGAAATACAAGTAGTCCGTGACTTATGACAGTTCATTTAGTGACAGTTCAAAGTTACAACGGCACTGAAAAAAGTGACTTATGACCATTTTTCACAGTTGCGACCTTTGCAGCATCCCCATGATCAAAGGATCAAAATTCAGATGCTTGGTAACTGGTTCATATTTAGGACCGTTGCTGTGTCCCAAGATCATGTGATCACTTATTGCAGTGGTTCTCAACCTTTTTCAGGTTGAGACCCCACTTGCGCCGCCCATGCGCGGCATGACCCCGACGTGCGTGCGCGTGCACGCGTGCGCACCGGGCCGATCCGCGCATGCGCGGCGCGCACGTGACAAAAAAAACAAAAAAACCAAAAAAACAAAATGGCGGACCACGACGGCCCGATCCACGCATGCGTGGCGCGCACGCGACGGCCCGAACCGCGCATGCACAGCGCGCACGTGACAAAAAAACAAAAAAATGGTGGACCGCGGTGTCCGGCGACCCCGCAAAACGGTCCTTCGACCCCAAATGGGGTCGCGACCCATAGGTTGAGAACCGCTGACCTATTGCAACCTTCTGACAAGCAAAGTCAATGGAGAAGCCAGATTCACTTAACAACCGGGTTAGTAACTTATCATCCACAATGATTCACTTAACAACTGAAGCAAGAAAGGTCGTAAAATGGGGTAAAATTCACTTAACAAATGTCTCAACAACAGAAATTTTGAGCTCAGTAGTGGTTATACGTTGAGGACTATCTGCAGTGAGAAGGGTTTAGCTTTTCTTGCTTAATATCTCCCTGTTTCCCTATGGTTAAAGGTTCAAGAAAGGATGGAAGGAAGAAAAGAAAAGCAGTCCCCAGGCCACTGACTTTCTCGGTTTGCCAGGTAGGGCTATTGTTAAGTGTGCCAACATTTTACTGGCCCGGCTGCTAGGCTTTTGACAGGAGCCTGGCAGGCCGGCATTTAGCAGACTGAGCTGTTTTGGCCAGGGGTTAAGTGCTGAGGAAAGCTTCTCCATCTAAATGTGTATATCACAGACAGAGAAGAGCCAGTAAAAAAAAAAAAGTTGCCTTAATAACAGTAACTTTGTCTCCCCCAAAACCTTCAGAAAAGCTGGATTTCTGAAATAGAGTGCATTATTCATAAATATAAATTATTTGGGAAGTATTACTAATTCTTGCCTGATTAATTTTTGGCCACAGTGATCCTTCATGTGATGTATTTCTTCCCCATTCTTAAGTGCTGCTGCGCTTATTTTAAAAGAGACTGGAGACAGCTGGATATAGGGTAGGCTAGATAAGTGGCTTTTTTTTTCATTGCTGGGTATGCATCACTATATTTACAAAGTGATAAGAGGGCAGCTGAGGAAAGTGTGCTGTTTTTGTTCACAGTAGATTACAATAGCTTGTAAAAAGGGTCAGACTGGTTGACTGCCATAAGCTATTACAACATTCATGACCAGCATTTTTTGAAGAAGGTCATAAACAAGTACATTGGATGATTCTAGGTGGCTAAGAGAGCTACAGAGGGCTACAGAAAGAATAGCCAATGTCACTGGTATGAGGGTTCAGCATCCATCAGCCCTGCCTATTCCCCAGACCTCAGCTGTTGCAAAATAAAGCCATTTCTCTGAAAATTTCAGCCATTTGGGGCCACATAGCAAAGATGCTGGGGAGCTATATTTTTCAGAGAAGGTCTCAGTCACAAATGGCTAAAAACAAAATTATAGAGCAATCTTGCTGATGGGGAACAGGAGGAAATGTGATTCATTTTCCTCTGCCAGGCAGAGTAGGCAGCAGAAATGACTAACTTAACCCTTTCCCCTTTGCAAGTTCCAGGCCTCTAATGCTTGTTTGTTTTTTTAATTGCCTGTTTTCAGGAGTCAGGAGAAATAATGACAACTGAGGTCAGCCATTGCTTGAGAGCAAAATGGTTAATGGCCAGCTGAGTGATGCTTCAGACTAGATGCAAACCCCACACTTGTCTGCTCATCTTTTTCAAGGTCTCACAGCTGTCTTCTACTGTTGCCATATGATCCAGGAAAAGGGCCAGCCTCTTAAAGGTATTACAGACTATGGTTTCTCATGCCCACCCCTGAAATAACTTTCTGGAACAGAATCCAAAGCACGGCACAGTCTTTGTCAGTAAAACTGCTATTTTCTTGCTTATGACAAGGGCAAGATGTGGAACAGTCTGTATACCTGACGTGTCCTAGTAACCCCCTTTTGAAAGAGGTCACTTCTATTCTCAGGTTTCATCATAATGGGCATTGCATGACATAGTAGAAAATTGAGGGTTAAGCTACCCTTCTGCTCCACTATGCAGGTAGTCCTTGACTTACAATGACAACTGGGACCAGAAATTGCTAAGCCAGGCAATAGAGTTGGTCCTGATTTTAAGATGTTTCCTCCACAGCTGTTAAGCAGATCACTGCAGATGTTAAATGACATGTGGTTGATTCACATTGATGCGGCTTCCCCCATTGACTTTGCTTGTTGGAAGCTAGCTGGAAAGGTGGTAGATAATGATCCCATGACACCACCCCCTCGGATGTTGCAACATCATAAATGCTTGCCAGTTGCTAAGTGATCATGGAGATGCTACAATGGTTGTAAGTGTGAGAACTAGTCATAAGTCACTTTTTTCAGTGCCACTGTAACTTTGAACAGTCACTAAACAAATGGTTGTAAGTCAAGGATTATCTGTACAGTCTGATTTGTCTAACCTACTTGCAGGAAGCAAAGCTGGGAGCACCTGAATGTCTCACCAGGGAAAATGAATAGTGCCAAAGTAATTGAGTTTGCTGGCATTTCTGACTGCCACTCTAGGCTTCTCTTTCCTTCTTCTCCTCCTCCTCTCTCAAAAAACTGGGGAGCATGAAAGTATTCTCAGTGTAATGTATATTCAACAAACAATACATCAGTGTCAAGATTGGGAGGGAAAGACTGGAAATTTAAAAATCCATTAAGAAAAATGCTTTTTGATTTTGTAGATTAATATAATGTCTACAAAGCAGTTGAATTTATTTCTGGAAATTCTTCAGATTTAAAGGAAGGATTCAAGAAAGCTTATGTTCTGTTCACATGTAAGGCAGTTCATCTGCATTTCAGGCGTTCTCAGGTGTGGATGTGAATGATAGCTGCATGTTTCTCACATTACTCAGCATGTGGTCCTCAATGGAACCACATCTATATGGAGAGAAGTGTGTAGTGGGGTGCCCCAGGGCTCTGTTCTGGGCCCAGTGCTCTTCAACATCTTCATCAACAATCTGGATGAGGGGATAGATGGAGAACTCATCAAATTTGCAGACGACACCAAGCTGGCAGGAATAGCCAACACTCCAGAAGACAGGCTTAGGATACAGGAGGATCTGGACAGACTTGAACACTGGGCTCTATCTAACAAAATGAAATTCAATGGTGAAAAAAGCAAGGTTCTACATTTAGGCAAGAAAAACCAAATGTGCGGGTATAGTATAGGGGGTACCTTGCTCAATAGTAGTAACTGTGAGAGGGACCTTGGAGTCCTAGTGGACAATCATTTAAATATGAGCCAGCAGTGTGCTGCAGCTGCCAAAAAAGCCAAAATATTTTATTATTATTACTTAATCCTGCTTTACTTTCCATAATCATAACAATCCTTTTATCTGACCCAATGAAGGGAGGCCAGCAAATAGCAGAACAAACCAGCTGGGTTAGCATAGTCAAGACAGAAGCAGGGAACGTTTTTCTTTTTCCCTTTTAGACAACTTTAGCCAATCTTTACTTCTACTGAGAGGAGAAATTGATGCTCCATCTTCAGAGCTGGACTTAAGAAAGGGTAGATGATAGCATTCTATCAAGAACTTCCAACTAGCAATAGGAAATCTTCACAGAGAATCACTGGGTCTTTGATCCTATATATATTCAATTCCATGAAATCTTCTTCTGGATATAAGATAGAGGGATCGTATTACCAACTCTGTACCGGGCATTTAAAATTCACATCTAAGTATTGTGATTTAATCGAATCCCAGTTATGGGCATGGCCTGATCCAAACCATATAGTATAAAACTGTATTTTGTGTTGGTTTCTGAGGCATGCACATTACTATTGCAAATGGTATTTGTGTATAAATAAGCAAGTACCAGAAGACCATTGTTTTGTGCTCTCCATAACATAATTATATTTCATAACAAATTAATAAAACAGTACCAAGAAGTGTGCAGAACTAAAGAGGTGAAAATATATATAGTTAACTTGAATTGATGTTAATTGTAAGCGTATTAGTATTTGGCTTCCGAGACTAAGATATTATGCAGGTTATGTTGACAATTCTGAATTTCAGCAAGTGAAATTTCTGCCTCTGTCCTTTACTTATGCTGAGTTGAAAAAAAAAACCTTGTTTCTATATCAGTATATGATAGACTGATTACACCAGTAAAATATACAGAATCATTCCATGGGGAAATAATAGACTTGATTATCCAATATCAAGTGAGTCAGTCCAGCTCCATTTATGGATGACTTAATTTTGCATGTCCTTTGTGACTTTGCTAAAGATACTTTTATTATTTATTTAAACAAACATTTTCTAACCAATTCTTAAAAGGTTTAGGAAAACACTGGTTTCCAGCTTATAGTTTAAAGGTTTTCTGAACTGTATATACCACATCCAAAAGAGGCATGATGGTTCAGTGGCTTAATCATGCTGGAGATGGCCTTTACTTTAGGGGGTTTGAGTTCTAGCATCATGAGGTGGGGTGAGCACCCATCACTTGCCTCAGCTTCTGCCCACCTAGCAGTTCAAAAACATGTTATATGTGCGTAAATAAATAGGTATCACTTCGGTGAGAAGATGAGCCGGTGCTTCATGCAGATGGTCAAATCCTTGTTGGCACTGGACCTTCTCAGAAGCAACACCCTTTTGTGATTTTGGTGGATGGAGAAAGCCCCAGATGATGCTATTTGTGTTTCTTTCTGGTGCAGAACTAGCTTGCACCCTTGGTGTGCTATGAATATTATGCGAGCATGAACCAAAAAGGAGCCAAATAACTACTCTATATTAGCATTGTAATCTCCTGGCTAATGTAACATCACCATATGATAGAGAGACAGAGAGAGAGACAGAGAGAGACAGAAACAGAGAGACAGAGAGACAGAGACACAGAGACACAGACAGAGACAGAGACAGAGACAGAGACACAGACAGAGACAGAGACAGAGACACAGACACAGACACAGACACAGACAGACAGACAGACAGACAGACAGAAACACATATAAACTATGATTGGTCACACAATCCGGCAGATATTTGGGCTGGATTTGGCATTTTTATTGACCTATTGAGTCCTTCCCAAGGACCTGGGATAGGTAGATGTCGTTTCTTGATGTTAAAGGTATCATTGCAAGATGTAAGCTATTCCAGGTAAAGCTGCCTTTTGTAATTGACTGATGGTGATTTTGTCAGTGCTAATGGCCCAATCAATGAACTATACTTTCTTTCTTTTCAATAACTATTTTATCAGGCACTTTATGAAAAAAAGGTGCCTGTTTGCTTGGATCTTAAAGTCCCATACAATCTTAGTCCACTCATTAGAATAGAATAGAATAGAATAGAATAGAATAGAATAGAATAGAATAGAATAGAATAGAATAGAATAGAATAGAATAGAATAGAATAGAATAGAATAGAATAGAATAGAATAGAATAGAATAGGACAGGACTTTGGAAGTCTTCTAGTCCAGCCTCCTGCTCTAGCAGGAGGACCTATACCATCTCAGACAAGTGACTATCCAGTCTCTTCTTTAAAATCTCCAGTGATGGAGGCCCTACGATTTCTGGAGCCAAGCTGTTCCACTGGTTAATTGTCCTCACTGTCAGGATGTTTCTTCTTAATTCCAGGTTGCTTCTCTCTTTGATCACTTTCCAACCATTGTTTCTTGTCCTTCCCTCTGGTGCTTTGGTGAATAACGTGACCCCCTCAAATACCAGAACATTGCTATCATGTCTCCCCTATTTCTTCTTTTCTTTAGACTAGCCAAACCCAAGTCCTGCAGCTGTTCTTCATATGTTTTAGTCTCTAGGCCTTTTATCATTTTAGATGCTCTTCTCTGAATTTTTTCCAAACTCTCAACATCTTTTTTATGATATGGTGACCAAAACTGGCTGCAGTATTCCAGGTGTGGTCTTACTAGGGTTTTATAAAGCAGTACGTGATCTTGATTCTATGCCTCTGTTTATACAACTCAGGATTGTATTAGCTTTTTTGGCTGCTGCTGCACACTGCTGGCTGATAGTCAAGTGATTGTCCTCTAGGACTCCAAGGTCCCTCTCACAGTTGCTGTTTTTGATCCAGGTCTCACCCAATCTATATTTGTACCTTTGATTTTTCCTGCCTAAATGTAAAACTTTGCTTTTCTCCACATTGAAACTCAGTTTGTTGGATAAGGTATCAAAGAATGAAATAAGATTGGTTTGATACAATCTGTTTTTAACAAACCCATGCTGGCTACTAGTTATGACTTTGTTTGCTTCTAGTTGTTCACAGATCTGTTTTTTGATTATCAAAACCACCTCAACTTGATGGTCCCATACAACAGTTCAAATCCAAACCTCTGACAAAATTTTCAGTATATAATTCTGGCAACCCAGGCATGACATTGCTTGTAGCCAGTTTGCAAATTTTGCTGCAGCTGCTTATAAAATGGTCAAATGTTTCATCCTATATTATTATTGTTATCTATTCACAATGTGAAATCATAGCTGTCAATTCTTTAGCTGATGTTGGCCTTCATGTACTATATACTGAGTTCTTTCCAAGAGCCTAAGATGTTGTAATGTATCAGTGTAGTATATGTGGAGATTGCAATAGTGTGGCTTCCACAATTGACAGAAGGATATTTTGCAGATGTGCAGATTTTCTAAGCGCTGTCTGAGATATTTTGGAATGGCATCCAGTGTGCTGAAAAATCACTGGGACCGCCATAGCCAGGTTATGCCATAATCTTTCATAATCTTTTGATTATTATGGTTATTCAAAGATAATAGATGATCTATACTTTTAGATTTGATACTCTGATAAAGTTGAAAGCTTCCAACAGAAGTAAGTATCTAAACTGAATGTCAATGAAAGAGATAAGAGAAAAGTTAAGTGTAATGCTACTGTTAAAAAAGAATATTATTGAGCAGACTCCACATCAATTTTAGTTAGCTGCTCAGGCCACTAATTTTATGGATAGATTTTTCAGAAATACTATAGTAATATAGCCCCTGACTAAAACTGAATCAATAAAATGCCTATCAATTTCAGTGGATATAATCAAAATATCACTGAGCACTTTTAAAAAAATTAATCTGGAGCACTGCACATGATTATTTTGAAAGACAAGATGACTTGCTTGTAATTGTGTTTACCTGGTGCTGTTTTTATATTCTCTACTAGCTTCGATTTGAGTTGGCATTTTGAGATGCATTGTACCAATCTAAAACAGAAAGCGTGTCGATTTCTTCCATAAGCTTGGCTGTTTCATTCTGGAGAGAAAAGGATTCCTTTCATAGAATCTCAAGTGTCCCTGGATTAAACCAAATTAGACATTTAAAAAAAAACTAGAAAATAATTTAAAACATTAAGGCAGGTGATCAAGCCAAACCTTTGCATCCAAATCATAGATAAAGAGTATATTGGAAGAAAGACAGTCTGCTCTTGCAAAATTAGAATGTAAATAGTCCATAGATGCTTACAGCCTAAAGCCAGAAACAGCCCAGATAGAGATAGATGGAGCTTCGGCTAAGAAGGAGGGAAGAAGTTCTGTCAGCATTTTGCAAATCCAACAAATGCTTGTGCAATGCTCTTTGGCAACATGCTCCAATAGTGTATACCAGTGATGGCAAAACTTTTAGAGACCGAGTGCCCAAAAACTGGCCCCGCCCCCACTCCATCTGCCCGCAGGGCCACTCATCGCCTCCAGGGCCCACTGCAGATCGCCCAGGCAGCCCAGCAGCGCCATGGCGGCCACGCCCTCTGCCCGCACCCTGCAGCATCAACTGTGGACAATGGGGTATGAGGGCAGAGTCTTGTCTACGCTGCCTGGCTGCCATGTCTTTGGCTGTGCTGCTCCACAGCCACGCTCGGGGGAGACTCTCCTCCAGGGGGGCTGCTGGTGAGGAGGGGGTCATGGAGGGAGGCAAGGCTGGGGCAACGGCATGTGTGCCCACGGAGAGGGCTCTGAGTGCTGCCTCTGGCACTCGTGCCATAGGTTCACCACCACTGGTGTATACAGTCTATGCTTGTCTCTTTCCAGGTTCAACACTGCAATAGTATCCATACTCTAGGAAGGAAACTCTTCCCCTTTATCATGGCAGCAAGTATGGTCACTGGATAATGGTGTTGAAAGCCTTCTTCTCTCTTCAGGGTGGCCTGAACCTATGGTGTACATCTGAAACCCAAAATTAATTGTACAAAGATCAAAATGGCAGTGACAATTGTCTCCAGACTACACACATTCAGTGGTGTTGTTTTTGAAAAGGAGAAGTTGGAGAGCTCCATCTTATTTGGACCCCATTTAAAAGTCCCCACCACCACCACCACCATTCCTTTGAAAATACCTTTACTATTTCCTGCAGCACCTGCCTTTATTTGCAACTTGCCATCTATGCAAGACTGGCTCTGATGCTAATTAACTTATAGGAACCGACACATTCACAACCCTGGGTGTTTTGGCTTTGGCTTGCTGTCATAGCTTTCCATCACTGTTTATCAGGATGCCGCACTTCCTCAGAGCATTGTTTATGGGGATGTTTCAATAGTCCTTCAAGTGGCCCTGTGAGCTCATATCCTTTTACCCAGGGCCAGCCTTGGTGTGTAGTGCTCTGGGCAACTGACACAAAATGCAGACATTATCTTCTGACTTCCATCACTGAACCCCATTTCAAAATCTGACTATGTCTATTCTGATGGCTGGCATGGTCTGGAGGGAGAAATTATTTGATGTTGTATTCAAGAAAGAGGCTTAAGGCTAGCAGTGCAGAAACCCTGTGTTCTTTGACCAATGGCCTTTAGGAGAATAATTTGTGGTTCTCGGGATATTTTAGTTTGAGTTTTCTATATTGCAGCTTAAGGAACGAGAAACAATGTCCTTTCCCCATAGGACTGGTTAATTGGTGACCTAAGGGCTCATACCAGCACTAATCACAGTGCTACTAAATAATCTTTCCATGTATTAACAAGGCATTTTCTAAATTTCATAAACAGCACCATCCTTCCAGTAAACATAAGAGGTATAAATTGGAAGCCTTTTCCTTCCTAGAGGTATAGATTCCCAGAGCTGTCATTAAAAAGTGCCCTTGTGCTCCTGGTTTATGACTGTAATGAACCTCCCACTAACCAGCAGGTCCTTCATGACAGAAGTCGGCCCATAGTCAGCAACAGATTAGACAGAGAAAGAGAAATCGCTAAGTGGCAATCGGGCAGTTAGTCAAGGAAGAGTCATGCAGATAGCCATACTGCTAGCCCCAACATGTTTGATGGGGAAGCTGTTCTATTTTATATATTAGATATTTGGAAGCAAGAGACCAGCCAGCATGGGAAATTCTGGGAGCTGAAATCCAGCAACATCTTAAAGTTGCTAAGGTTGAGAAACACTTTTCTACAAGTACAGAGTGCAGAAAAGGCACTCAGGGATGCTTTCAGGAGAAGTTTTTTTAAAAAAAAAATAAAATAAAATAAGATTTGAGAGGGTGGATATATCCAGGTCCCATCATCAAATCAGGGTCATTTAATGAGACTCAGGCCGGAGTTCTGCATTATAGTCTCTGCCTTTAGAATAGTACCCCATCCTTAAGGATGAAAGTTGTACCAATCCCGACACCCTTTTAAAAAAGCCTCAAAGACTTGAGATTTTTCCTCAGGTGAAAGGTTAGGAAAGCATGCACCTTCTGAAGGGATTTTATTAAGTAATTGGGTCAGTGGTGGGATTCAAATATGTGAACAACCAGTTCTCTGTGTGGATGCCGCTTCTGGAACTCCATTTTGGGCCTGGGGAACAAAAAAATAGCTACCGGTTCTGCCGAAGTGGTGTGAACCGCCTGAATCCCACCACTGAAATTGGTGTATTTGTCCCTGGGTTATTGCCTATTTTTTCTTTTATTGCATTATGTTGTATTGTATTTATTTTTAACTTGTATGCCACCCAGAATCATCATGGGTTGAACAGCCTTATAAAGCAGATTTATAAATAAATACAAATAATTACATGTTTGTGGAGAATGAACATTAGAAAGACTAAAATGCACTGGAATTGTGATAAAAAAAAATACATATAAAAAAGATTCCAAGGACTTGTATTGATGTGAGCAAACTGAGAAAAGTGAAGAATATGCAAGTCCATATGGGCTGGTGCGATTTTGGAAAGTCATATAATGTATCTCTGTCTATGTGAAATCTTCAAAGCCGCTCTCTGACAAAATGTTCTGAATCTTTGTTCTGTGGTGACCTCTTCTTAAATGCTTCACCCCTGATATTTTCACTTTAGAAAATATAGATAATATATAGAGTCTGCTTTGTACATTATGTTATTATGAGATATTTCAGTGAAGACAATCACAGAACAAAAGAATCAAGGTGTTAGTAGACAGGAAGCCATTGGTCCTATGAACTCAATGTTTTCATTTTTCTTTAACTTGCTGGGGCAAAAGAGGGCATCTGTGTTACTTCATTATCTTCTATACTATAGTATAGCCCATCATCTGCTCCATTTAATCTACGTGGTATCCCATAGGCTCTGCCACATCTGAAATGGCAGAGCTTATTCATGTTGGGGGCAGATTAGCTTTTTCCTGGGATGGCCTGAACCTTCGCATTGTCTTTTTGCCATGATCATCCCCAAAATATTTGCAGGGTGCAATTTTAAAAAAAAACAGGATGGCAGCTACCACAATGCCACAAAAGTTCGTAAGTCACAAATAAAAAATGAATGGAGCTTCAATCTTCACTTTTTGGACTTCACCCGTGGTCAGCATTCCTGATCATCAGCTTCTCACAATCTGGTAACAGCAAGTCTGTCGCTTTCCAGGGGATTTCAAAAGGCACTGAATAAAATTATGAATGACTATATATGCCTTTACAGTCTTAGTTTAGGCGTAAAGAAGCTGTGTAACAAAGGAACAGAAATGACAAGTCCTATTTTTTTTTAAGTCGAGATCAATTAGAATGTGTTGAAAGGATGATGGTTTTGAGTATAATTAAATATTTAAAACAGTACAACAGCAGCCTAAAACAATGAAGGAAGTGGAATGAAAATGATTAGCAAAGAACAAAACAGAAATGGGAGTGATATTAATTGAAGCTATTATAAAACAATAATGGCAGTCAAAAACCTAATTTCTGTATTGTCAGACCCATTTTGATTAAGTGTTAAATGCTGCTCTTACAAACTGGTCTCAGTTTGTGCTGAAATATTAATTCCTGCCTTTATTCGGCTAATTATCTTTTGTTCTCCAAAATGGTACTTCTGTGCCACGTCAAGTAGCACTTTCTCCATTGAGAATAGAATAGAATAGAATAGAATAGAATAGAATAGAATAGAATAGAATAGAATAGAATAGAATAGAATAGAATAGAATAGAATAGAATAGAATAGAATAGAATAGAATAGAATAGAATAGAGCAGGAAGGGACCTTGGAGGTCTTCTAGTCCAGCCCCCTGATCAAGCAGGAGAACCTATACCGTCTCAGACAAGTGACTGTCTAGTCTCTTCTTAAAAACCTCCAGTGATGGAGCGCCCACGATTTCTGGAGGCAAGCTGTTCCACTGGTTAATTGTCCTCACTGTCAGGAAGTTGCTCCTTAATTCCAGGTTGCTTCTCTCTTTGGTCAGTTTCCAACCTTTCTTTCTTTTTCTTTCTTTCTTTCTTTCTTTCTTTCTTTCTTTCTTTCTTAGTTTTTATAGGATTAGGAATAAGGTGGGGTCAGGATTGGAGTTGGGATTAGAGTTGGGGTTAGGGTTAGGTTTTTTTTAAAATAGCATTCTCAATATTTAGCAAACAGCATAATGTCTGGGTTCATGTATTTAAAAAAACCAAGGAGTAGTAGTTAATTATCATAAGCAATATGTTAATTAATCGCTCGATGGTCTTCTTCTTGCTAATATATATTCAACGTTACATATCACATTCCTTTCTCTTTAGCTCATTTTTCTAGCCATTGATAAAAATTATCCCATGTTTAAAAATACACTGAGTCTTCTTTCTCTTTTATCTTTAAAGTCAATCTGTCCATTTCTGAATACTCTAAAATTTTCTTAATTAATTCTTCTTCAGCTGGTAAATTTTCATTTTTCCAATATTGGGCAAATATAATTCTTGCTGCAGTCAGTACATGTAAAGTTAAATATATACAGTCTTTCTCCTAATTTGCTCCTATTATCCCTGACAAAAATAATTCTGACTCTAAGTCTATTTGTTTTTAGTCCTTTTCTCCAACCATAAATGTATTTTTACCCAAAATCTTTTTGCTTTAGGGCATGTCCACCAGATATGGTAATAAATACCTGGTCTTTGTTTGCAATTCCAACACTTGTTTGAAGTATTTTTAAACAGTCTAGCTAATCTCACTGGTGTCATATGCCATCTATAAAGCATTTTATATAAGTTTTCTTTATATGCCACTGCTTTTGTTAATTTAGCATTTCTTTCCCATAACTTTTGCCAGTTTTCTAATTCTATATTATATCCGGGGCTTTTTTTCTCACAGAACGCCCAGAATGGAGTTCTGGCACCTTTTTTGGATGGAACCTTGTAGGGTAGGCAAGGCGGGTTATATGACGTGTGTGAGTTCCGGCACCTTTTTTTTGTTTTTAGAAAAAAAGCACTGATTATATCCAAAGTTCTTTGCCCATATTATCATTGTTTCTTTTACTTGTTCTTCCTTCATCTTTAAGCTTAACAGATATTTATAAAGTTTCTTAATCAACTTTTCATCTGTTTTAATAGTATCTGGACAAATTCTGTCTGTTCTTTATAAAATCCCATTGTTTTAACATCTTTTTCATATCTCGTTTGGATTTGCCAATATGGCCACCATGATAGATCAGTACCTTGTTCTTGTAAATCTTATCTGTCTTTCAATTTCCCTTCATTGTCCAAGATATCTTTATAGGTCACAACTTTGTCGTAATTAATTAAATTTGGGTAAGATAATATAACCTTTATTGTCATTTTTATACTGTGGGCACAACGGCACACATCAAAAATGAAATTTAGTTGCCCGCTCCCAAAGTGAAACACATACATGACACACACCTTAAAACATAATATGTACAACATATGCATAGACCCACATCCCTACATATACATAGCAAATAAATATTAAATACTGTCCATCTTGAATATATAATGGAAGGAGGAAGCGTGAGAGTTCACAAGGTTAATGCTGTATGGAATGAAACTCTGGCTGAATCTGGTTGTTCTGCTATGGATACCACGAAGCCTCCTTCCAGAAGGTAACAAGGTAAGCAAAAGCTTCCATTTTCCCTTTTATTTTTTCCCATTCTAAAAGAAGTGCATTTCTTATAAAGTAGTTTTGAAAGTATCTATGTATTTTATTCTTCCCATACCACAGAAAGGCATGCCAACCAATTTGTAGGTCATGCCCCTCTAGATATAATAGTCTTTTGTCTCTAAGCATTATCCATACTTTAAGCCGTGTTAAAATAGTTGTTTGGTAGTATAAAATCCAGTCCGGCAGTCCACATCCTCCACTTTCTTTCGCTTCTTGTAGCATTTTCAGTCTAATTCTAGCTTTTTTTCCCTTGCCAGATAAATTTCAGTATTGTTGTATTCAGTTCATCAAAAAAGGCTTTTCCCAGTCTTTTGGTGTTTTCATTTTTCTGTTAAATTAAGGAAGTTTCTCCTTAATTCCAGGTTGCTTCTCTCTTTGATTATATTCCAACCATTGTTTCTTGTCCTGCCCTCTGGTGCTTTGGTGACTAATGTGACCCCCTCTTCTTTATGGCAGACCCTCAAATACTGGAATTCACCTCTCTCTCTCTGCTCTGGCAAACTATTTGCCAGGCCAGGTGAGGAATACCAGCCACACCTTCCCTGCCCAGAAGAGTGAAGCTGGGGGGCTGGTAAAGGGATGTGAGCAGTAAATGGAGACATGACCATGGATGGGGAGAAATGCCCTAGGTAGTATAGCAGCTTTTTCAAGTGGAATCAAGGCAAAAATTGAAAGGAAGATTCATATTACAATAGTTAACAGGAAGCTTCACCTTGAAAAAAGGGATTGTTGTTTTTATTTTTAGCTGCATCATTTGTGCATTTCTTTTACACAATTATTGCTTGAGCAGAGGAGCTCATGGAGAATGACTGTAGATTTTTTTAACTACGTAGGTATTATATTATACCTTATAGTTATAAGGCATCAGTGATTTAATTTATTTGGATACTATCCAACTTCAACTGGATGGTATATAATAAAAAATAGAAAAACAGCACAATAACTCTAAGAGAATAAAAGAGTAGTAGATCTGGCAATTATACCTACGTACTGTCCATGCACCCTACCTCAAGATTTGGGGAAACAACCAGGCCTTTAAGGCTTTTCAGAATGTCTTCAGAGTGGAAGCCACATGACTATTGTGGAAATCTCATTCCAAAGGGTAGGCACCAAAATAAAGAAAACATGATTTTGGAGTCCTGATAGATGATAGTGTTTAATGGGGGGGCTTGAAGCTCACCAATTCTATTGGACTGAACCAATTGGACTGATACCTAAATGGGACCTTTAATTAACCAGGCCCTATGCTTAATAGGGCTTTATAAATAATAACCAGTACCTTGGATTGAACCTTGGATACTTCACAAAGAAGTATCCCATGAGCATAACAAGACCTGCCTATCACTGTCTATGCTGTTGCATTCTGTACCAATTGAAGCTTCTAAGTGATCTTCAAGAGCAGTCCCAATTTCCTGAGGTGACTAGGGTGTGAGTGAAGGACTTCCTAATCCAGGATTAGGCACTAATGCTGCACTAAATAAATCTGAGCAAAGGCCCTCTTGATCATAGCTGCCACCTGTTCTTTGAGCAGAAGCTATGAGTCCCAAAAAATATTTGTACTGCTCACCAACCTCGAATGGTGAAATGCTACTCCAAACAAGAATAAAAATGGAAAATCCCAGAGCCAGAAGGCCTAAACATCCACAGCCACTTGGTTTTGTCAGGACTATAAGAATAAGACCTCAAGAACATAATTTTTTATCTCTGCTTCCCTCTCCCGAAGTCGCTTTCCTGGGAGGAATTAAGTTGGATTGATTTGCTGTTTAATTAACTGATATATTGATTGCTGTTTGTAAAAAGCTGGGCTTGTCTTTCTGTCTCTGCAGCAGACAGAAAGAAGTCATGAAGAGCCAGCATCCATGTCACCAGACTCGGCTTCCTCTTAAACAAAACTTCTACTGACACCACCTGGGCCCAGCCAATTGTGCTGCCTTCCTTGGGCTGGGCCCAGCATTCAGAGGCATGGATGGGTCTGTTCCATGGCAGCAAAACAAAGTGTCTTGCCAGAAAGCTCTAACAAGGCACATGGGCCACTTCCAATTCATTCCAATTGCTTCTGCCTTTGAAGTCCTCATTATGGGCTTTTGGGCAGAAGGCTCATATGCAAACTTTATGAAGTGGAAGTGACATAAGGGAGAGCTGCATCCCTTTATTTACCTTGTTTGAGACTCTTTACTATCCCTTTCTTATAGGAAAAACAAAGTACAATGCTTTATGGTAAAATGATTTAAAGTAAAAGTAAAGGTTTTCCTTGTGCAGTCATGTTCAAATTTAGGGGGCGGTGCTCATCTCCATTTCTTAGCCAAGGAAGCCAGTGTTGTCCAAAGACATTTCCTTGGTCATGGGGCCAGCATGGCCATATGCCAAAGGTACAAGGAATGCTGTTACCTTCCCACCAAAGTGGTACCTATTTACCTACTCACATTTCCCTGCTTTAGAACTGCTAGGTAGACAGGAGCTGGGGCAAGGAAATCACGCGGCACTTAAGTCTCAAACCTGGGCTTTCAGCTTTCTAGCTGACAAGCTCAGCATCTTCAACCTCTGAGCCATTGTGCTCCCTAAAAATGTTTTAGGTGTGGAAATTCAATGGTATGTGGCCAAACTATGCATTACATTGGGGTCCTGTGATAAAGAACCCACTAGAGGTTTGTTTTGCATTGGGACTATGGGAGATGGGATAGAAGGGAAAATGGAGGAAGTAATGTGGGGAGAAAGAGTCAACATGGCTATTCTACAGCCTATGCATCTGGTGCCTGTGGCATAGCCATCACTCTCTGCCTAATGGTAGGGCCAGCCTAAATCCAAACAAACACAAAGAAGGGAGGAAAGGAAAAATTACTCAATCAAAGTCTTATTAGAGATTGTTTACAGCAGACTCTGGCATTGCCAGCAGGGTTGCCAAGTAACTAGGATAAAAGACAAAATAAAACTGTCTAGCCTGTTCTAGTGCCATTAACTTAATCTGCTGCAATTAGTGGATGGCCACACTTATCTTTTAGCATGAAGAGTGTCATCTGTTAATTCCTGAACACCAAAAACAGAATTAGGGAGATTCATTTCAGATATTGGCTATTCAACTTTACCACCTGTATAGAAGTTGGGTCAAGAACTTAGGGGACAGAACAAAATGTTTGCAGAAATCAACTGAGTTGCAGATTGTTAGCAGGATAATGCCTGTACTTGCCTGCAGCTCAAACAAGACAAGGCTGGATTGTGAAGAGAACTGGATTAATTATATGCTATGCTATTTCAATGCAGTCAACATTTTCTACATTTCCATATCTCAGAAAGGACAGAGCTGGCGGAAGGATTGGCCTGCATTATCATATCATTCAAGAGATCGGAGTGAGAAGAGTGCTGTCCTCCATGATGAAATGTTTCTCTCAGGCCTTCTGCAAATGATGGGCTATTCTCATCTTTCCAATAAGATTCCATCATTTCCGTCTGAGAAGATGACTTGTCTTCATAGCCATTGCATCATATTTCTGCAATGTACATCTTGGATTTCCTTATATAGCCATGTGGAAAATAACTCTCTAGGCCAGCGGTTCTCAACCTGTGGGTCGCGACCCCTTTTGGGGTCGAACGACCATTTCACGGGGGTCACCAAAGAATGCAGTCCGCCATTTTTTTCCCTTTTCCTTAGCTGTGCTACTCCCTCTTATTCTATTGGCTTTTGAAAGCCAATAGAATAGACTCTCTTGAATAGAGTCTAATTCTATTGGCTTTCAAAAGCCAATAGGAATTGTCCAGGCTGTCTCTGCCCTGCTGAGCCCACCAAAAGTCCCAGTCTGCAAATGGTGCTGCAAGTTGTCTGCAGCGAAGGCGAGCTTTCTTGAAGTTTCCACCCCTCCCTGCTGAGCAACTACTAAATGTAAGTAAAAGAGGGCCAGGGGTGGGAGGTGGGAGGGCGGCAGGCGCAGGGAGGGTTGCTGGCACGCGTGGGGCCTGGCGGGTGGCTTACCTCCCTTGGGCTGGGCCAGCTGGTGGCCAAGCCGGAGGTCGGCCTGTGCCATTGCTGCTGCTTGCCATCGCCGCCCAGGAGCGCCTGGGCCTACCTGCCGCCACCCCGAACGGGCAGTAGCCAAGGTAAGGCTAGCGGGGCAGTGGCGGGTGCTGGGAGGGTAGCTTGTGCATGTGGGGCCCGGCAGCTGGCTTACCTCCCTTGGACTGGGCCAGCTAGTGGCCCAGCTAGCGGTCAGCCTGCACCATCACTGCTGCTTGCCCTGGCCTCCCAGGAGCGCCTGGGCTTGCCTGTCACCGCCCCGAATGGGCAGTGGCCAAGGTAAGGCTAGCGGGGCAGTGGCGGGTGCTGGGAGGGTAGCTTGTGCATGTGGGGCCCGGCAGCTGGCTTACCTCCCTTGGACTGGGCCAGCTGGTGGCCCGGCGGGTGGCTTACCTACCTTGGGCTGGGCCAGCTGGTGACCCAGCCGGTGGTCAGCCTGCACTGTCGCGGCCGCTTGCCCTGGCCGCCCAGGAGCGCCTGAGCCTGCCTGCTGCCGCCCCAAAAGGGGGGTTGCCAAGGTAAGGCTAGCAGGGCAGCAGCGGGTGCTGGGAGGATAGCTTGTGCACGTGGGGCTGACTCTCGGCTGGCTGTCAGGAGCCGGGCTGTGTGTAGCAGCCCCGCCGGTTCCCCACCAATGTCCGGACTCTGACCCAACTCCCAGCTGACTGTCGGGAGTCGAGCTGTGCTCCTGGGGGCCATGCGGACGTCAGCCGGTTGCTAGCTACGTCCTCCCCGACTCCCAGCTCATGGCAAGCCCTGGGGCTTGAAACGCGCCCCCGACACCGCCCCAGACCGACTCAGCTGTGCGTCGGAGGCCAGCCGGACAGGCCAGGAGGGGAGAAGCAGCGCCTTCTGAGCGGGAGCTGACGCTCCGGCCGCACCCCTCTCATGTGTGACGAGTCAGGGAAGGGTTTGGCGGTGAAGGGCTGCGCAGCGTGGAAAGGGGCTCCCATGATCCCGCCGCTGCGATGACGTTTGGGAGGCTGAGGGGTGGGCAGGTCCTGGGGGGGTGGCTGGGAGAGCGCAAGAGGTGCCGGGATGAGGATGGGGGGCTCCAGACTACCATCCCCAGCAGCCCTAAAAAGCACTGTGGAAGAGTGGGGAATGCTGGGAGTTGCAGTTCATCACCATTTGGGAAAACATGACTCTCCAAAGATCAATCCTTCTTTCCTTCCTTCCTTCAGCCTCTGGGCTTTCTATCGATCAAGGCAGATTACAGAGCCGCGATCCACTCCTGCGAGCTGGCAACGGGGCCCCGAAATCAAAGGAGAAAACTCCTTTCGGGGCTGTAAGAAAGGATCCCTCTCCACCACCCCGACCCCCGCCGCAAGCAGCACCAGAGTTTGGAAAGGCGCTGGTCCGGGACCCTTGGCTACAGGGGCAGGCTGGCGGCGGCTCTGCTCAGATATGGGGGATAAAAAAACGGCCGGAACGGAAGAGAAATCATTCGAGCGGCTCGGAGCGTTTCATTTGGAAACGTTGGCACCAGTTTCAATCTGGCGTTTGTGCTTTATTATCCTTGCACGCATGCGCCTGTGCGTTTTTCCCGGTGGTAGCCAAAAAGGGAGGGGAAGGGGCAACGAGAAGCGTCCTTCGATACATCATTTACACTCCCGCCTCCCCAATCAGGCTTATTTGCAAATCGGTCCGACGGACCTGGCTTCCTCAATCAGGGTTAAAATATCTTTCCCCTTCATGCGTTATAAAGCACCTTTTCCTTCCTTCCTTCCTTCCTTCCTTCCTTCTTTTCTTCCTTCCTTCCATCTCCTTCCCTTCCCCTTCAATCTCTCCTTCCTTCCTTCCCCCTTCAATCTCCTTCCTTCTCCATCTCCTTCCTTTCCCCTTCAATCTTCCTTCCTTCCATCCATCCATCTCCTTCCCTTCCCCTTCAATCTCTCCTTCCTTCCTTCCTTCCTTCCTTCCTTCCTCCTTCAATCTCCTTCCTTTCCATCTCCTTCCTTTCCCCTTCAATCTTCCTTCCTTCCTTCCTTCCATCCATCCATCTCCTTCCCTTCCAATCTTCCTTCCTTCCTTCCTTCCTCCTTCAATCTCCTTCCTTTTCTTCTCCTTCCTTTCCCCTTCAATCTTCCTTCCTTCCTTCCATCTCCATCTCCATCCCTTCCCCTTCAATCTCCCTCTCCTTCTTCCTTCCTTCCTTCCTTCCTTCCTTCCCCCTTCAATCTTCTTCCTTCTCCATCTCCTTCCTTTCCTTCAGTCTTCCTTCCTTCCTTCCTCTTCCCTCCCTCCCAACATTTTTGAGCAAGGAAGAGTAAGCTTCTCCAGTGAGCATTGTTATATTGTTTTTGTAATTCATCACTATGCTTTCATTATGTTCAATTCGTAACAATGAAAATACAATGAAAATGAAAATATCAGATATTTACATTACAATTCCAAACAGTAGCAAAATTACAGTTATAAAGTAGCAACGAAAATAATTTTATGGTTGGGGGTCACCACAACATGAGGAACTGTATTAAGGGGTCGCAGCATTAGAAAGGTTGAGAACCACTGCTCTAGGCTGTCAATCAATCAATCAATCAGAATAGAGTTGGAAGGGACCTTGGAGGTAATAATAATAATAATAGTAGTAGTAGTAGTAGTAGTAGTAGTAGTAGTAGTAGTAGTAGTAGTGGTGGTGGTAGTAGTAAAGTTGGAAGGGACCTTGGAGGTCATCTAGTCCAACCCCCTGCTCAGGCAGGAAACCCTATACCATTTCAGACAAATGGCTGTCCCGTCTCTTCTTAAAAACCTCCAGTGTTGGAGCATTCACCGCTTCTGGAGGCAGGTTGTTCCACTGATTAATTGTTCTCACTGTCAGGAAGTTTCTCCTTAGTTCTAGATTGCTTCTCTCCTTGATTACTTTCCACCCGTTGCTTCTTGTCCTGCCTTCAGGCGCTTTGGAAAACAGCTTAACTCCCTCTTCTTTGTGGCAGCCCCTGAGATATTGGAACACTGCTATCATGTTCTCCCTTGTCGTTCTCTTCGTTAAACTGGACATATCCAATTCCAGCAACCGTTCCTTACATGTTTTAGCCTCCAGTCTCCTAATCATCTTTGTTGCTCTTCACTGTACTCTTTCTAGAGTCTCAACATCTTTTTTACATTGTGGTGACCAAAACTGGATCTTCTAGTCCAACCTTTTGCTCAAGCAGGAGACTATACACCATTTCAGACAAGGGACTGTCCAGTCTCTTCTTGAAAACCTCCAGTGATGAAGCACCTACAACTTCTGAAGGCAAGCTGTTCCACTGGTTAATTGTTCTCACTGTTAGGAAGTTTCTCCTTAATTCCAGATTGCTTCTCTCCTTGAATAGTTTCTATCCATTGTTTCTTGTTCTGTCCTCTGGTGCTTTGGAAAATATGTTGATCCCCTCCTCTTTGTGGAAACCTCTCAAATACTGGAATGCTGCTAGCATGTCCCAACTAGTCTTTCTTTTCTCTAAATTAGCCAAGCCTAAATCCTGCAGCCATTCTTCATATGTTTTAGTCTCCAGGCTTTTAATCATCTTAGTTGCTCTTCTTTGCACTTTTTCCAAAGTCTCAACATTTTTTTTTTGTAAGATGCTGACCAAAACTGGATACAGTATTCCAGGTGTGGCCTTACTAAGGCTATTTAAAACTGTGCTAATACTTCATGTAATTTTGATTCTATATCTCTGTTTATACAACCCAGGATTGAATTAGCCTTTTTGGCTGCTGCCTCACACTGCTGGCTCATGTTTAAGTGATCATCCAGTAGAACTCCAAGATTCCTCTCACAGTTACTGTTTTTGAGTCAGGTTTCACCTAATCTGTATTTGTACCTTTGGTTTTTCCTGCCTACCATAAGTGTAAAACCATGTAAAACCTTGCTACATTATATTAACAGTAGTTTACTTACTGGAGAAGACATTTAGTTGGTGTAAAATGCTCCTCTGCAATCTATTAATTTCTTCTTTTTGCAGTGCCTCCATGATATCCCATCTCTCTTCCACAGGGTACTCCAGATTTTTACCAGCATAACCCGGAATGGCACCCAGGGCATTATTTGGAAAGGGAAGCAGGAATATTACAATTCTTATTGCACATCTATAACCCATTCTTCTTCTTGGTGTCTGATTAAACCAGGGGTTCTCAACCTTGGCAACTTTAAGACTTGTGGACTTCAACTCCCAGAATTCCTCAGCCAGCTTTGCTACCTGAGGAATTCTGGGAGTTGAAGTCCACAAGTCTTAAAGTTGCCAAGGTTGAGAACCCCTGGATTAAACCAAAGACAAGAGAAAGTCCTAACTCAAAACTACAAACTTCTGTTGTAAGGAATAGCTAAGATAAGCACACATATTTTTATTCTTTTTTTTTAATCAAAAATTGAGAATACTTTTTTACTTTGACACTGTGGAGGCTTAGGTTTGGGTGGAGTTTTGTTTGTTTTTTGTTTTTAAATAACAGCCCACATCCTCCAGCTTTTGTTCAAGCAATAATATTGATGCCATATCATTTCATGGTGCAATCACAGCTATGGAAATTACTGAGAGTTTGAGGCAGCTTTCAAAGCAGCGATGGCTTTCCTGCTACAATTTTATTTTCTCCACTGCAGTGTCCATCCGACAAAATTTGCTACCAGGTAAAATGAATATGGATTTAGGCCTTCCTGATACGCATGTGCCTGCCTGAGAGAGAGGAAGGCAGGGACAGAGGGAAGGAGAGAACGTGTGCTGCCATTATGGATTTTTTGCTTCGTTGCGTTTTAAGGATATGCTCTAGTTAATGAAAAAGAGCCTCTGATGCTGACTGGTTTTATGGCTACTTCTAAGGATGACTTAAAAAAACATAGCTTCATTGCTTGCTTACACAAATCTCCCCAGTGCCTTTGCTTTCATTGTTTTCAACAAAGGTATAATAATGTTATATTCATTCTTTTTCAAATATGTATCTGAAAGGAAGGAAGAAATAGCCTTGAATGAGGAAATCATAAGGCTAGCAGGGAGATGCAGTGGGGGATATGCAAACCTTTTCAAAGCCTTGCTGCAATCAAGGCAAGAAGAAGGCATGCATTTTTTTTCCCAATTTCATCCTGCCCTTTTTTTCTCTCCTCCCTCCCTGTATTATAATCAAATAATCTGTATTAGAGTCAGTGTGGCAAAGACTTTTCTATGAGCACACTAAAGCCTAGGTCCAGTTTTCCTCACCATATTAGGTTGAGTTTTATGGACACCCTGGCTTTGTAAATATCAGCCTCATTGGTGGACCTTAGTTTCTGCAAGCAGCATAACTCTCATTCCCTCACACCTCAATCATAATCTGAATACATTCTTAGTCATCTTCGGTCATGTCTTTTCTAGGTTGGGGGAGGGGGTTAGAGTCTTTTCCCTGATTGGATATTTAGAATTTATTTGAAGTTACTCCAGCAGTTTCACAAATCACGCTCACATGTCAACTTACCTCGACAGATAAAATGGGTAAGACATAGCAAAAGAGCTTTTTCATTTGTGACAATGCCACCACAATTACAGAGTTACAGAGTTGAACCCCAGATTGGAACATAAATAATAATTTGCCCAAGTGTCACAAAGGAAGAAAACGGTACCGAGGGAGAAATAGTAAACTGTTTTTGGTCAGTTTTGTATGGCTTACATAGGAACCAGAAATTAGAGCACTGGGATTATTAAAAAAAAAAAAAAAAGCAGCAGATTGGCCTATGGCACGAGTAGGCAACCTTGGCTCTTTTATGACTCGTGGACTTCAATCCCAAGGTTGCCTACCCCTGGCCTGTGGTATTCCTGAAAAGTGAATTTCAAATTTGAAAGGGTGCTAATTTTCCTATGAACTACTTATTTTACTTTTGAGGATAAGAGTAACTATAGTGTTGAATTAAGTTATTAATAAATGGGTGGACTCATCTAGGATACACATGGTAATGTAGGGATGCTGGTGATGATGATGATGATGGTGGTGGTGGTGGTGGTGGTGGTGATGGTGGTGGTGGTGATGGTGGTGGGTGGTGGGTGGTAATGATGATAGAAAAGTAGAACTATTGGTTTAAGTTCAACTGTAACATTAAAGACCAGTAAACAAAATCACTTGATATTTCCAAAAGGAAGAATTTGTGTACCTAGACAGATGACCCTCTGAACACAGATGTTACAGAACGATTCCAGGGAAAAGAAAAAAAGAGTTATCACAGGGTTGGCTAAGCATTTTTTAATTCATTTCTAATGAAGTTGCCAGATTATCTCACTACAATGGGGAAAATATGGCTCGGAGCATCCTTGCGCCTCATTCTGAATATCCTGACCACATTGCTAATAATCTGCTTTGGACAGAGACATATTAAATTCTATCATTTGTTTAAAGTAATAAGAGTATAAGGTTTGCCAATTTGCTGCCATCTGTCAAGAATTCTTTTTCCTTGCATGCTTAACATCCTGTAACCTATTGACTGGACATTTTGTAACTGTTCCTATTTCCTCATTCTGTTATCTTAACTGCTTGTCTGTAATGATGTAATTATCTGATATCTTGCACCTTATTACAATACATTTGACAGCAGCAGACCAGGAGTTTTAATAAGTCCTCATTTTGTTCAGACAAAGCTTTTTTGTACAGTGTCTCTGGTGAAATGCTGGCACCAACATTAACAGGCACTTCCTAAGTAACTAAGACCTTGTAGGTCAGAAAGATCTTACAATTCAATCAAGTAGCACCACTACTCAAACATGGATAGCCTACTATAAACAAAAAGCATGTTATCTAACTGTTGAAGACACACTGAAAGTCGTCCAAGTATCCAAGGCCAAATGAGACAAGACTTTTGAAAGTGTTGCAATTACTTGGCATGATCCTAAAAATATACCTAGATAGAGCGAATTTGGTGTGGTGGTTAGGTCACCAAGACCTTGAGTTTTCAAAGTGGAAGAACAAAGGTTTTCTAGGGCAAAATCTTAAACAAAGACAGTATGTTTTTAAAAGCCTTTTGGAAATAAAAGGATCAGTGAAACATAAGGGGAAAAAATTGATTAACACATCTGTGCTAAATAATCACTATATTATACACTTCCCTCAACAGTAGCAGTGAGTTTTACTATGTTGTTTGAAAATAAGCTTCATTCAGAAGTAAGGGAGGGAAGAACAAACATTATTGATTAAGATTGAAAATTCCAACTTAATTCTTTTAAAACAAAAAAGCTATTATTTGTGATTTCTGGTGCTAGTCAATGGAAGAGAAAGGCAGGATGTTTGCATTACAATGGAGCTCAAGATGATTCTGGCAGGCTGTGTTTTAGTGAACAGCGGGCTAATTTTCTGAGAAAAGCTCAAGCTGAATCTTGTGACTAGTTCTCACCCCTATTACATAACCATCTCAAGCGGGATTCTTGATGGCTTTATAAATATAGATATGCAGTGTCAAGGTTCCAATAGACCAGACCAATCAAATCAGAACTCCAAGGCTTGAGATTTCCCCAAAGAACATGTTTATTGGTTACATAGTATCGTCCCCATCAAAAGTGAAACCAAGTCTGAAGTTCCCTTCAAAGAGAAACAATATTACAAAGTTAACTTCCCACCCCAACGCTATGCAATCAGCTACGTTCCCCAATAGAAGAGTTTGTTGGGCTTTCCAACCAAATGCTTATGCCCCCATCTAACTGACAGGAATGACCTTGGTTCCCATGGGACAGTAAAATGTTTAGACTAGTAGAAATCCTCCACACACCCTCCCATTCTTGTAGCAACCTAGAACAAGCAAAATGGCTACAGTCAAGTTCGTTGTAGAGTTAGCATGCAGTTTTTCTGAAACACTACAGTATCATGAAGCTATTTCTCATACCAGCTAGTAGAACCTAAAACACATATCTCATGATATGCATAGCAGACATTCCCAATTATATCCTAAAAACACAGAAAACATAGAATCATAAGGCTGGATATGGCTATGGATAGGACATATTATTGCACTTCCTACTTCTACTGAAAAGGTAAAGATTGATTCTTTTAAAACTAGAAGCTACAAACTAGAAACTGTGAATTAAGGCCAGGAAAAGCAAAAGATTCCAGTCATGGATTAAATTTTGGGGATTTTCAAAAGCCTGGGAACCCTAGGTGACTAAAGCAGAAGAATCAGTAGTATCAAGATTCCTTTTTAAAAAGAAATAAGCAACAAATGCAGAATGGGATCTGCAGAATGCCATCCTATAATCTGCATTTCTTGGCATTTCCAAATATTAACCAGTTCTGATCTGTTTGGCATTTTCAAAAACAGAATCAATGCTGCTCCTAATTCTTTTATGTTATTTTTCAGTAAGTTGGTGGTAGTTCTGGGATCTGGTTCCTTTGAAAGTCATTGAAGCAAGTATGCAATTGTCAGTTTCTCACCATCCATTTTTACCTGAATGCAGAACCTTTTTTTTTTTAAATTAAGTTAGCTTGGTAGGCTTTGAATGTTGCATGGAGAACATTGTTTATGTTAATAAATGAAATTGTGAAACTAGTGAGATATATTTTTGTTAGTCATCCATGGTAAGCAAAGTAACAGTTCTGTATATAGTCTTAAGAAGCAAGAGGAGAAGGCTGGAGTGTGATAATATTTATTATTGTTGAAAGATAAATTGGAATATGAGGAATTTCCTAGTGCAGTGGTAGATCGGATTAGTATTCTAAGTTGCCTGATGTTTTCCTTTCTCCTGTGCAACCACTTCCTGAGTAGTTTAGCTCCTATTTTGAGACAAAAATGTATCCATGAGAAATTATGGTGGAACTTTAATGATACAGTAAGCTTGATCCATAGAAGGCCTTGGCTGACAAACTCCAATTATGTTAAATCAATGGATCTTATTGACCACAAAATATCTCCTAGTTACCTGAAAAAAGTGAAATTTAATCTATGAAATGAGGTTAGTTGTAGCCAGATTGCTGAAACTTAGAGCTCTGGAAATATTTTTACAATGCATTCTAGTAACCATATGAGAGGAGAAGTATGCCTTGCAGTATACTTGGAGTGGATTGCCATTTTGTTACATCTGTTCACACATCAATCAATGCAACAATTGCAAATGCAAGTCATTGCTAACTGTTTAAAGGCAACTAAACCCTAGCCAAACTACTTCCCCATAGGAAGTGTCTGGGATTCAAGTTGCTCATAGCATTGGGATGTAATATTATTTGCCCCATATCTGTCTCTCTTGCACAATAGTGATCAAGTTCACATATTGCAGAAATCATGGGAATGTTAACCTAAACATGATGTCCTAATTTTCATGCAGGGTTTGTTTGTTTGTTTGTGAGAAAAATCTCTTTTAGTCAGTGTTGATTCCTAGTAACTGCTTAGATTCATCCTTGCAGTTTTCATGACAATATTTTCGGAAGTGTTTTCTCATTGCCTCCTTTCTAGGGCAAAGAGAGAGAGAAACTGGCCCAAGGTCATCCAGAATTCATGTCTGAGGTAGAATTAAAACGCATAGCCACCCAAGTTCTAGCTTGGTAATCCTACAGCAAACATGGTCTTCACAGTACTAAACCATAAAATCCAACTAAACAACAATGGTGGTTGGATTCACACAACATGGAATACCAAAACCAAATCACTTCTATTACGAGACACACACGAACACCAAAGGCACTTCATATGTATGTGGAGTGGAAGAAAAAGTATTTGAACATATATGCTTACATAAATATGTAAATCAACACCAGAATTGCACAAAAAGAGGAATGGAGGAGAATGGTGGATATTTGCTCTTCAATAAAATGAACTTGCACTATTCTTCCAGAATTAACTTCAGTATCTAAAATTATGTCTGAACCCCTGATTGTTACAATCCTTAAAGAAAAGATTCCATCGCAGACAAAAGCCAAATTCCCAACTAAGCTATAATGGCCATCCTTGTGCCAATAGAATGTAAAGGGTGGTCCATTCTTGCAAAGCATCTTCTTTCATCTAGTACTGAATGAAATTTGCCTCGTTCTATTTGTCCTTAGAAGCCAGATACCAATGTGCACCTGAACAGGGAAATGTTGAAAAGAGGCCACATTGTTTATTGGAGGAACAAAAATCCCAAGTCTGTTATTTGTGGAGGCAGATAATAATTATCTTTGTTGTTCATCTTGTTAGGCATTTAACAAATCCTAATCCTGTGTGCTCCAATTTGGATTTCTGTTGGTACAACACAAGAATTGGATTACTTGTTCTTTTTGCCTAATACAATTAGATAATTTTATATTGTTTCATCAACTTCTTCTCATATGACTTAAGTATCAAGCTTGCATGTCTGGGAATAAATTTAATGCTTGCCCACCCACATGTTCTGCTTAAATTGTCAGCTAATCTGTCATTATATCAGACCTTGCAGCCTGGGATTTGCCACTGAATTGCTGTGCACTTGGTATGTTTTTCAGACTGAATTGCCTGCAGCATGCTTGCTTATATATATTGTAAGAGTCTGACAGGGAGAGGGGCTGAGAGTGTGGTTGTTAGGTGTACAAAAATAGGCAACTTTAAATGAATGGATCCTGGTGGATGTCTGGTCTATAGGAGAAGCATGTTTCTGTGGAGATGTGTTCCTCTGTAATGTTCACCTTCTGATAAAGACAGATTACACATGTGACAAAGGCAAAATACACTTATTAAATCAGTTAAATGCAAAGACAAGAAATCAGTATGGCTGATTTATGTATGGGCAGTGGTGGGATTCAGCCAGTTCGCACCAGTTCAGCAGAACCGGTAGCTAATTTTTTGTTGCCCAAGCCCAGAATGGACTTCCGGAAGCGGCATCCACAGAGAGAACCCGGTTGTTCACATATTTGAATCCCACAACTGAATATGGGTCTGTGTCCATCAGAGACTTATTTAAATAACTGCCTTCAGGAATATTTTTCAGAATTAATATTTCCCAAGTATGACACAGGATGCATTTTAAAATATATTTTATACTTACAATCATGTATATATGTAACACATGTGATATATAACATACTAGCTAATTTTTCTGTGTATTGCATTTGAAAACTGCTTGTGCAGTTCATTTCTCATCTCCTGTTTTAATAAGCATTCCATCTTAGCTTTCTTAAGCCCAAACATTGCAAAAAAAAATCATTACTATCTTTCTGTAAAATTTAGTGACCAGCCATTTCACCAGCAGATATCACATAATAGAGGCATCTGAACCACAAGATGTATGGCAAGTAAATTGGATACATGAATAAATCACAACTTGTTTAACCACAGATTATTGACTAAGCCATAATCCATGGTTCACTTATAATGCTAAATGCAAACATGATTTACAAGCCTTAGTTGCTTGAAAATAAACTAAAATTAAATAAACGTTACAGATGGTCCCAAAGCAAATCTGAACTGCAAAAATCTAGATAAGCGTAGAGGGCAGAAAGCCCAACTTTCGTCATTCTTTTCATATTGTGGATATGTATTAACCTTCCCTACCAAGACCTCTCACTCCTTTTATAAATTTCAATATTTAAAAGCATGTCTGTTCAAGAATACACCCAATTCCATCTGTCTTTTAAAAAAAATTAAGCCACTCCCCACTTTTGTACAAATCAGGAAAAACAGCACATGTTTTCTAATATTCAGTAGCACTTACAACCGAAAACATCTCTAGAAAAGCAAATAATTCCATCCATGCTTAAGCAATTGCATGGGATTTCATAGTTTCACTAAGATTATAATTTGAGATAGTGCATTTTCCCCTAAATTTTGATTTCTGGAAGATAGAGATACATTCACATTTTAGTAAAAACATACACATTTGTATGACTTATCTTGGGGTTTGTTTGTTTGTTTGTTTTTTGGCAAAATTTCAGAAGTAGTTTGCCCTTGCCTGCTTCCTGGGTCTGAGAGAGCGTGATTGTCCCAAGGTTGGCTTTGTACTTAGGTGGGATTAGAACTCATTGTCCTGATTTCCAGCTTGATGTGTGTACCATTTCATCAAACCGGCTCTTGTATTATCTTTCACTTTCTCTTGTTATAGAGAAGATGCGTTATATGATATTTGGAGCAACAAAGTTGGTGTCTTTTATCAAAAACATAACAGGCTGTTCTTGCCCTACGTCCAATCTTCACGAAGGGTTTTGAGAGCAGCGTGTGCCTCAGTAATGATTTTCACAATTACAGAAGTTAAGTATACTTCCTATAATTCCCAACCACAGCCACAGCTCTTAGAGAAATATATTTAGAACAGAGGAACGGCACCCCATACTAAATCCTCATGCTACCTGGGCAGCTAAGTAACCATGCATCTTGCCATAAGTCAGTAGTATAAGAGGAAAATGTCAAATGGCTTCCCTTGAGGTATGTGCCAGGAAAAATGCACTACTGTTCTAAAATGACATTCAGTGAGTCTCCTTGAGGCCCACAGTGAGAATGAAGGAAACTGACCTTTTCCACATTGTCACATATCTTGTGATGTTTTGGAAAGGGTGGCAGAAGACTAGAGATCCAGATTCAGATCCACACTTGATCATAGATCTCACTGGATGAGCTAGTCATTCTCTCCCTTAATTTAAATTACTTCACAGGGTTGTGCTATAGACATTATAATAGGGATACTTCCATTTATGCCAAGTTCCAAGAGAAAAGTCAGTGTCTCAACTACAACTACTTTGATGCTTCAGAGGTTACTGGAGGAAATAGATTATCTGTAAGTTTTTAACCAGGTTTCAGACTAGATTTAGTATTGAGATGGGGCAGATGACTCAGAAGGAGGGTGGTGCATCTTTTCTGGTCATTCTTGAACTCTCTATGGCTTTTGTCTCAGAAGAGGAGTCAGAATAATTTTTCCTCATTGAGGGCTGGTTCCAGATAGCATGGGGGAGGGAAGAGAAATTTAGTCCTAAAACTCTGCTTTGTGGGGTTCCTCATAGTTCTCCACTATCTCCACTGCTATTAAACATCTACCTCATGGGTACATCATTGCCTGGGCCACATTGACAGAAGAGGAATTGTCTTGGGTGGTATGTAAAATATACAATATAGTTAATGTATATAAATCATTAAATAATGTTAAAAGTTTGTGATCTTATGGGGCTGCATTAGTAGCTGTCCAGGGTCACATGCAGCCATGCCTGATCTACACAAAACCATTGGATGATGTTATCTATCAGAATGGGATCAAGTATCACTTTTAGTTCAGGTTTGTCACAGTGTGTTAGAACTGGAGGTATATTTTGGTTTACAAGGATGGCAACGGATGCAGAGAAATACAATAGTGGAGTTTTTTATGCTTTCTGACTGAAAATAGTGATGCTATTTATAATGACTATGTACAACAGGTATCTATGCACAATCCCAGCTTTCACCAGGTGTCAGGTTGCCTCCTAAGTCTCCTTCCTCAAGACTTTCCCTTCTAGTTCTTCTGCTGAATGCTTCAGTTCCTCCCTCTTCACTCCAACTCTTTTTTCCAACCGTTTCTGGGCTTATGAAGAGAGAATGAAAGGAAAGGAACGTTCTGGATTTATGCTTATGTGTCTGCAGAACCTACTCAGCCAAACACCTCTCCCTCCACTGGGGATGAACCTCTCCCAGGGTATTCTGCCCAGTCCTTCTCCAGAGACCAGGACTTTGCCAACGATAGCCAATTCCTTCCTTCCCATTTTGTATCTCATATGAAGTTGCTGTCGCTGTGGACAGCCCAATTCCTCTTTCCCATCTTGGGTCTTGGGCAAAGATGTCCTCTTTCAAAGATTTCTTCACTTCTTTTCCTTCAGGGAAGTCACCTATTCTTCTCCTTTTCTGGCCAGGAACCAAACAGCTCCACACACTTATATAACTTCACTTTCCAAATTTTCTCTCCTCAGCCATTCAGAATTGGACTGACTTTTTCATTCCTCTCTCTCTCTCTCTCTCTCTCTCTCTCTCTCTCTCTCTCTCTCTCTCTCTCTCTCTCTCTCTCTCTCTCTCTCTCTCTCTCTCTCTCTCTCTCTCTCTCTCTCTCTCCAATTTTGGGTTAGATCAGCAGCATGTGCTTCAGCAAGGGATCCTCTCTAGCTCTCTAGAAACTAAAGGCAAAAGTGGGGGAAATGCTTTCAGAGTTGCAAGGTTTTGTTACTGTAACCTGAAAATAAAAGTAGCACGATTACTCATGGTTTTGTTTCTCTGCCTGGACTACTCAAAGGACTGACATCTGCACTTACTTCCTATAGGCTCCTGGATGCTATTCAAGATATTGTTTACCTGTAGGTTATAAAGCTCTATGTGGCCTGGGGCCTGGTTATTTGCAAACTCATCTATCTCCAATTGTTTCTACTCATCCCATAAGATGTGACAGAGTGGCTGTGTTTTGCATTTTTTTCTGTGCAACACTACCACCTAGTGAGACTTGGAAAGCATGTCTTCTTTGTCCCACCCTCATGAGAGTCAAATGGCCCCAACCCCATTGGCCTTCTGTAGGCCTTGAAAAACCTAGATTTCTTGCTCAAGCATGATATTGTAACTGCTTGAAGCATGTGGACATGGATTGTATTATTGTATTATGTTTTGTAGATTTTATGTTCACTAGTCATGCTTGCTTTTTTTTCATCCTACGTAGGCGGTTTAGTGTCACAAGTCATGAGTTGGGAGCATTACAAATAACTTCAATCAATAAGCAGACTAATTACAAACATCTGGCCAAACATCTTAATACAAGCTGGGCAGTACTTTTCAGGATTGTCTTGTGCAAAACCAAATATGGGACTCTTGATTGAGGAGCTACTTTCATATTCTGGTTCCTCTTATGTTAGCATGAATGCACACATTCTTCTTTGTTATATGATTTCAGGAGGCTGCTGCTACTGTACAGCAATCAATATCAGGCTCCCTGAGTCAATCCAGACAATGTCTGCCTGTTGCTTAGTCTGGCATCATTTCCTCTGACCTTCATCTCTGGCCATTCTTGGTCAGTGAGGTGTAAACGTGGGGAAGGAATATCTCTCCCATCTGTTCTAACTGAATTAGACCAATATCTAACTCAGCCATTAGAGAAAGGTTCGCTGTAGTATTAGCAAAATTAAACTGGGGAATAGATTAACATCTCAATTTTATTATTGTTCTGTTGGCAAAACAACACAAAACAATTTTGTTTATGAAAGAATGTGTGGATGGTGGGTTTTGCCTTAAAAACCAAAGCTGAACAAAATTGTTACCTTTGTGCAGTGGCCAATTGCCAACATGACATAGCTGCCTGCTGAATGATGAGGCACCCATCAGGGGAAAAAAATGGCAGTCCTAATTTAATATCATATATATTGCTTACTTTTCAGAAATTCAAATACAGCATAGCTACCAAATATCCTTTGCCCATATTCAAATTATATTCCCCTATTAATGAACATGTCCATATTTTATCCATAAAAACAGTGAAAGTTCTTAAATAATGTTATTCATTCTTAATTAATTGAAATGAATTCTCATCCATCCATAATTATATTGAGATCCAGAAAGTAGCAATAAAGCAGGATAAGTGAAAGGAGATATTGGCATTCAGATTTATTAACATGGAGAGACAGACTTAGATGTTTGGTTGAGTGCATTCAGTCTATGCCAGCCTGCCAATGAAATGGATTTCAGTTATTTCTGAATAAATTCCTTCAAAGAGGTTTGTGATTTTTTTCATCAAAGTGGGGAACAAAATACAGCACACTCTAATTCTTACCTAGTGAAAGTTCGAGAGAAATCCAAAACTTGAGAAATCCAATGGACAAGGCAATATCACTTTTTTATTCACCCCTAAATGCTAGTCAGGAATTTCTAATTTGGGATTGACTTGGGACTTCATCATTGAAATAGGTGGCTTATACATTCATACATACCTTTTTTTCTTCTTCTTCCCATTCCATTGCATGAGGAAGAGTTTTGGAGAACTCAAAAGCTTATATCATCCTGTGAGCTCATTTTCTCACCCACCTAAATATGGCATTAAGATATTCTAATAAATAAACATTTTTAGCACCCCCTGCTTAAAATTTTATTTATTTATTTATTTATTTGGGTTTGTATGCCGCTCCTCTCTGGGGACTCGGAGCGGCTAACAACATATATATAACAGAAAATACAATATAAAAACCCAAACAAGATATCTAAAAACCAATAAAAAAACACACATTCAATTCAACAATCAACCACAATCACCCCCAGGCTTGCCGGCAAAGATGAGTTTTTAGGTTTTTCCGGAAGGCCAGGAGAGTTGGAGAAACGCGGACTTCAGGAGGCAGTTGGTTCCAGAAGGCGGGCGCCACAACAGAGAAAGCCCTCCCCCTAGGGCCCGCCAGACAACATTGTTTCTCTGACGGGACCCGGAGGAGGCCGACCCTGTGCGCTCTCACCGGTCGTAGAGAAGTATGTGGCAGAAGGCGGTCCCGTAAGTATCCTGGTCCCATGCCATGAAGGGCTTTACAGGTAATAACCAACACCTTGAATTGGGCTCAGAGACCAATAGGCAACCAATGCAGCATGCAGAGAGTTGATGAAATGTGGGCACAACGAGGAAGGCCCACAACTGCTCGCACAGCTGCATTTTGCACTAATTTTAGTCTCTGAACACTCTTCAAGGGTAGCCCCATGTAGAGAGCGTTGCAGTAGTCGATCCTCGAGGTGACAAGGGCATGTGTGACTGTGAGGAGAGACTCCCGATCCAAGTAAGGACGCAACTGATGCACCAGGCGAACCTGGGCAAATGCCCCCCTCGCCACTGCCGACAAATGATGATCCAATGTCAGCTGTGGATCGAGGAGGACACCCAAGTTGCGAACCTTCTCTGAGGGGTTTATAGATTCACCCCCCAGGGTAATGGAAGGACAGATAGAAGTGTCCTTGGGAGGCATCACCCACAGCCACTCTGTCTTATCGGGGTTGAGCCTTAATCTGTTAACACCCATCCAAACCCTCACAGCCTCCAGACACCGGCACATCACCTCAACTGCTTCACTGATATGGCCAGGAGTGGAAATGTACAGCTGAGTATCATCAGTGTACTGATGGTATCTCACTCCGTGGCGGTGAATGATCTCACCCAGTGGCTATGTTAAAAAGTAGGGCCTTTCTCTCATCTCTAACTCTCAGCTGAAGTTGTATTTTGTATTTTGCTATTCCTAGTTTAAAATGGTGCTTTTATATTCATGCTAGTGATGTTGCCTAGCACACTTCATCAATTATGGGATTGCTGAAGTAGTCAGGAGTGGATTCTGCCTCATTCCTATTGATCATTTTAGACTGCTGGGGATCCAGCCCCTCCATTTGGTCCAGGAGAAGGTCCCTCCCATTTTGGCTTGAGCTGCAGGAAAGATTGGACTCTTCAGAAACATCAGCTTTTGGATTGCTTGATGGTGCTTTCCTCATTGTCAAATCAGCTCCTTAAACCCACGGGTTTAGCATTGTTTTGAAAGAGCAATAAAGGCCTGTGTTTAAAAAAAACAGGAGCAGGATGTGAGAGAGAGAGAGAGGGGGGGAAGGAGGGAGGGAGGGAGGGAGGGAGGGGGAGAGAGAGAACGAACTAGTTCGTGTTCCACAGAAGGTCAATTTAAATTGGAAACAGAATCAGGCATTGCCAATTGTGGGTTGCTAATTCTGTTACCAGTGGTGAGTTTTGTTTTGTTTTGTTTCTATTTCTGCCAACAAATTATTTAGCATGGGTGTGCTTTTTGCCATTTTTATTCATCAGAAAGGGAACAGCTTTTTATCATCCCAGTTCCGTGACTTGCTGCCACTTGCTGCCAGGACTACTATTCCTTTGCAGCCAAAAGTGGAACTGTCTCATTATTGATTACTTCCTCCTGCACACTTCCTCCAGACCTGTAACCAGCCAGCCAGGACCCAGATTGTTGGAGGTAATATGCTGACTCGGTAAATTGCTTAGAGCAAAGCATTATAAAGCACTATATAACTCTAAGTGCTATTGCTATCTCACTCGCAATGTGATTCCTATGGCTCACTGCCCTACCTCCATCCATCTCCTTCTTCACTACACTTTAATGAGAGCAATTGGGGTTTGTTTCTCCTGCTGGTAGGCGATACTCAATGGGAGAGAAAGTGAAGCCAAGAGGATCCTACCAGTTGCGTTCCTTAGTTTGTCCTGCAACAATAAGGACCACCTCGTTCCCCAGCACCATTACAGGAAAGAAATTCACATTGAGGACCACATCATCCACGCCAATGCAGCCTATTGCTAGCTGAAAGATTAGAGGACGATGGGTTTTTTAAAAAAAAACCTATCTGACTGCACCAGGTGACATTCCTGGTTGGTCCTAATAGAGGCATTTTTTAAAAATCCAGTGAACCAAATGGTGATCAGTTTCTCTGCTAATGGCATCTGACGTCCGTGATATCAGAAAATGAACAAAGGTTGCTGGCTGAAGGTGACCATATCAGTCAGAGGACAGATGCTGAATCTCGTGGCTGGATCTGATGAAGTTATTTCCTTTTCTATAGCAGCAGCTGTCACCCCCTTTTCTTTTCTTTTTTTTAAAAAAATCTGCCTAAATAGTTTAACCCAGGCAACAGTTTAGTCTCCGCAGACACAAAGTTGGAATCCCAGAGCTGCCTTTCCTGACCAGATTGGTTAGCAGGGGCTGGGATAGCGTGACAGCCTTCCTTGTCCTCCTTCTCCTGCTTTCTGTGCTGCTTGCCAAATTCTCCAGCCCCTGCCTGCTTTCAGGGAGGCTTCTCTGTTTGCTTGCCTGAAAATGAGAGACAAAAGCCAGTCATTTTGCTAGGGAGGATAAAACACGGCACCAGGCAGATGCTCCTGTCAACCCCCGAGAGCACTCAGCATCTTGTCACCATTCTGGTAAGGACTTGCCCCCCCTTCATACTCGCCCCACTTGACAGCACAGTGAAAATGTCATTGATCTGCTGATTTCTCTTCGGGAGCAGAGGGAACACTGGATTTCTTTCAACAACAGAGAGCAAAATGAACTTCCATGGCTCTTTTTTACCCTATCCACTCCCTAAGAGTGGGGATGCCATGCAGGAGTTTGAGATATTTAGGTGCTCAATATAAAACAACACAAATTCTCTCTGCAACAGCAACACAGGGCTTGGCTAGCATGGTTGTGCTGCGCACTTGCCCTCCTTTCTTAGGCAGAGGAGTGGCAGTTGCATGGCAGGCAAAAGGAGACAGGTGAAGCTTTCTCAGGGACAGAGGAGAAAACCCCTTTGGCAGCTCTTATAAGCTCAAATGTTTTATCCAGTAAAAGATAGAACTGTGCAATTATTTAATGACCCCAGGATCTTCCTGTTAAAATCCATATAATGACACAGTGTTTCCAAACATTTTTTTAAAAGCAGGGTTTATTTAAATACATAACATATATAATAAGAAATACATTCAAAGAAAGATATAGTAAAAGTAGAACAAAAAAGGAAAGGAAGGGACAAAGAAAAAGGAGATAGAAAAAAGAAAATAAAAGAACCAAGCAGAACAGAAAACATGAAAAAACCCGCAAACAACTGGTTTCCGATTTTCTTCTTGGCAATTATAGACATAATTCTAATTAAGCCTTTCTAAGACTACAACATAATTCCCTTCTTTCGACAACCTATTCTAATAATCAAAATCATAAAACAGAAAATCATTTTCTATGGAAAAAATCCACAAGGGGTTTCTAGTCATTAATGAATGTCAATAATGACCTTTCTCTAATCAAAATCTTTCCAAACATTCTCAATCTTCATTTGGACATTAGTTTTCCTGCTGACAAAGATGATGAGTCAATGCCAGAAGTTACTAAGTCAAAAAGACACAATTAGACAAAAACTCTTTGAAAGACTGAAAAACAAAGAAACAAATCAGCTACCACCAAGGCTTGCTCCGTTCTAAATCTATTTACAAAGCTCCATTCTAAGTCCATTTAGAACATTCTGCTGGATTCAAACTGTTTTTTTTTATTTTTAAAAAGTGGACACTTTTTCTTTGTTTCATGAATGTTATCACCAGAGGAGATTAGATAAGAAGATTTGGCCTTTTCTCATGGGCCGCTCAGCACTGTAACATCAGGAGTCTCCTTAAAAAAAAAATTAGGGTGAGTAAAATACAGCCTACAAGACATGGTCTGAATCTCAAACTGAAGCACAAATGGTTCCTGTAGTCTGCAATATTTTCTGAAAATCTGTTCATACTCTCTCACCAGTTGCCTCCTGAAAAAGGCACCTTTGGGACAACAATACCTGGATGACTGAGAATCTCCAGAGATATTTAGCTATGCATTTTGGGATGAACACCCTTCAAATGGTGAGAGAGTATGAATGGATTTTCAGAAAATATTGCAGACTACAGGAACCATTTGTGCTTCAGTTTGAGATTCAGACAACACCGACTCATCCCCAACAGCCTGTGCTTGTCTTCACAGTGAGGGGACACAGGAAAGAAAACATCCTGTAATCAAGAAGTCTCCACATATATTTGTATTATTCAGGTGACCTTGAGGACACAGATAAACGTCCAAATAGCTTCAATGACTCTCTGAAAGAATGCAAATGATCAGCTATCTGCAAGCAGTATAAATCCTTTCACTCCCCACCAGTTTGTCAGAGCTGAAGAAGCTTTTTGGATGAGAAGCAAAACATCTTCAAAGAAACACAAGACAGTCCAGTTGCCTCCTTTGGGTTCTTGTGCAAATCAATTTAATTCTCTGAGGTAACACATCATTTAGTTCTCTTCTTCCACAGATCCCTTGTTCCTATCATTCCTTTGTTCAAAGGTGAAAATAACGATGAGTCATCCTTGAAAATCCCCTATGTTGTGTCCTGAGCCTGCAAAAGCAGGCTCGGGACATTGCATTGGTCCCGGGCATTCCAAAAGCTGTCCAGGACCAGACAGAGCAGCGCCAGCCTTGTGCGCATGTGCAAGGTGCAAAAACACTGTTCCTCTTGGTTGACACTGTCCGGGTTTCTGGCCATATAAAAAGGCCTGCGTGCCTTTTGGTCTTTGCTTGGTTGTTGGAGAAGGAGAATAAAGAATAGTTAATAGTTACCATATGTCTTCATCATTCGCATGCGAACGAAGGATTCAACACTGGTGACGAAGGTGGGATCCTTTGCAAGCTGAAACAAAATATTTGAGGACTCATCCAGGAAGTCTGACGAAGGGAAAAACGGCGTCTGAATCAGCGTCTCAGCCTGCCAGTACAGCGTCGTGGGAGGGTGAGCTTGGCTAAAGGACCCTTTCCCAAACAACGGCTTGCAGAGGAAGTGATTGGTGAAGATCATAAAGTTTACGATGTCGAAGATTGGCCGCTTGACTGATTTCGATGTCTCCCACCCAGAGAGATGGAATTCCTACATAGCATGGGTGGAGAACTACTTCAGAGTAAATCAGATAAGAGAAGACGGCCTGAAGGCAGCAACTCTTTTGTGTGCCTGTGGACAAGAAGCTTTTGACATCGCAGAAAATCTGGTGGCCCCTGCACCTCTAGAGTAAGTAACATATACTGACTTGAAAAAGATGTTGAAGGAGCACTTCCAGCTGAAGTTATCCGTCATTGCTTGGAGGCACGCGTTCGAGCAGAGAGACCAGAGGCCGGGTGAATCTGCTGCGGACTTTATTGCTGCCTTAAGGCAAGCAGCCAGGCCTTGTGAGTTCAAGGATCTGGAAGAGAGGCTGCGAGATCGCTTCGTATGTGGTTTGAGGAGCAGAGACTTACAACAGAAGATTTTTGCAAAAGAAGATGTCTCCTTCCAAGACGCGCTACGAGAGGTGGCAGCTGAGGAAGCAGCAGGCGGGGTTGTGAAGGCCTTACGGCTCACCAGAAACCCTTCAGACACAGCTACCGTCCATCAAGAGGACACTCGAGAAGGATCGGAAGCGGATCCTGAAGAGGAGGTGGACAGACTTCACCAGCCAGCTGAAAGGAGGCAGAAGGGATGTCCGGAAAAGGCCCCAGCATCTCTTCAAAGCTTTGGGTGCGGAGGACACCACAAACGAGCTGACTGCAGGTTCCGCTCCGCCATTTGCAGGGTGTATGGCAGACAAGACCACATTGCATCCATCTGTTTGGGTCGCCAGAAGGTCCAACCTCATGAAGAATTGCTTCTGAAAGGTACCAGGGGCCCCAGCCAACATAGGGTGGGTTTCTGTGCATCGCGCAGGAGTATTCTGAGGACAGGGATATACAAGCCCCTTAAGAAGAAACTTTCCATTAACATAAGGTTGCAAGGGGTTCCCTTATCAATGGAGTTGGACACTGGGACCGCTCTCTCAATTATTTCAATTAACACATTCAAAAGGATATGCAGCAGCAGTGGCTTTCGAATCTAATACTCACTGATTTTCAGAATTCTGTGGTGTGTGTTAAGGGGGAGGCCACCCTTAGAGTACAGCATAAGGATTCTGAAGGTTTCCTAGATGTGGTGGTAGTTGGGAGTGAACGTACAAATCTTATTGGACTCAATTGGTTCGAGGCTCTGGGAATCCAGGTAACTGGGCTGCATTATTTGCAAATGCTGAGCCTTGCAGAAGTCTGCAAGGAGTTTGCAGATGTGTTTAGTTCAGAGCTAGGATCCTACAAGGGCCCCCCCCATTGTGCTACAGTTAGACCCAACTATCACGCCCATCAGGGTCAAGCCTAGGAGGGTACCTTTTGCCCTCAAAGGTAAAATAGATGCTGAGCTGGACAAATTGCTCCAGCAAGGCATTTTAGAACCTGTGGATTCTAGTCCATGGGAAACCCCCATAGTAACGCCTCTAAAGGCTAATGGGAAATATGTATATGTGCAGACTACAAGTGTACACTGAATAAGGCACACTTATCCAGTCCCTGTTGTAAGCCACATCCTGGCCTCCCTCAAGGGGGGGCGCATTTTTGCGAAGCTTGACCTGGCACAGGCTTATCAACAACTACCTGTTGATGAGGCAGCTGCAGAGGCCCAGACTATTGTAACTCACAGGGGAGCCTTCAAGGTCAAAAGACTGCAATTTGGGGTAAATGTAGCCCCTGGCATATTCCAAAGTGTCATGGAGAGCACACTTCAAGGTATTCCTGGGGTCTGTCCCTACTTTGATGACGTCCTCATCGCTGGGGAGTCATCTCAAAATTTAGCAGAAAGGTTAAGGGCTGTCTTGCTTCATTTTCAAAAAACAGGCCTTAAGCTGAAGCAGGATAAATGCAAGATAGGAGTCACTTCCACTGACTTCTTAGGTTTCAGGATTGATGCCAAGGCATTCACCCTGCTGAAGCTAAACTACAAGCCCCAAGCCCCAAGTCTAAGAGTGAGCTGCAAGTCTTCTTGAGGCTCTTAAATTTTTACCATGCATTTCTCCTACATAAGGCTGCAGTGGCAGAGCCGTTACATAGACTCTTAGACAAGCAGGCTCCATGGCAGTGGGCTAAAGTCCATGATAGGAGTTTCAATGAGGTTAAGGCCTTGCTCACTTCAAATGCTGTTTTAGAACATTTCAATGAGCAATTGCCTGTATACATCGCATGCAATGCATCTCCTTATGGGGTGGGAACTGTACTTAGTCATCTGAAGGCTGATGGGACACAAGTCCCTGTGGCCTACTACTCAAGGACTCTGTCATCAGCAGAGCGGAATTATGCTCAGATTGACAGAGAAGCCTTGGCCATAGTGGCTGGCATAAAGAAATTCCATGCTTTCTTATATGGCTGCCACTTCACGGTCTATACAGACCATAAGCCTCTGCTGGGTTTGTTTACCACCAACAAACAGACACCATATATCATTTCTCCTCATATGCTGAGATGGTCCATTTTCCTATCAGCATATGACTATACTTTAGTTCACAAACCTGGAAAAGAAATGGGCCATGCAGATGGTCTAAGCAGATTACCTCTAAAACAGGTAGAAGCAGACCCAGCTCCTGCCATCAATATTCTCTCCATTCAGGAGTTGCCTGAATCTCCCCTCAATGCTAGGGACGTGGCTGCAGAAACTGCCACTGATCACACGCTTACACGCGTGCTGACATGGGTGTTGTCAGGATGGCCTGACAAGTGCCCAGATACTGAGTTCCAAAGCTTCTGGCACAAGAAGCATGAGTTTTCCACTTTCAAGGGTTGCCTGTTATGGGGTAGCAGGGTAGTTATCCCAGCCTCACTGAGGTCTAGAATCTTGATCTCTCTGCATGAGGGACATCCTGGAATTGTAAGGATGAAAGCGCTTGCACGCAGCCATTTTTGGTGGCCTGGGCTTGATAAAGCTATCGAGGCTCAGGTGCACAGGTGCCAGCTGTGCCAACAATCATGGCCTGAAATGCCTCAGGCCCCAGTACATAGGTGGGAGGAAACTCAAACCCCATGGTCTAGGGTGCATATAGATTATGCTGGGCCCTTTCAGGGGCAATTCTTCCTGGTTGTTGTTGACAGCCATTCCAAGTGACTAGAAGTTGTTCCTGTTTCCTCCACTACTACTGCCAGGACCATCCAGGTGTTGAGAGGAATTTTTGCATCACATGGACTTCCAGATGTCCTAGTTTCTGATAATGGCCCTCAATTTACATCTTTTGAGTTCCAGGCTTTCCTTCAGGCCAACCTGATCCAGCATGCAACGTCAGCTCCCTTCCATCCATCCTCCAACGGATTGGCATAGAGAATGGTGCGCACCACCAAAGATGCTCTCAAGAAACTGACTTACAATAACTGGCATCACAGGTTAGCAGATTTCCTTCTTGCACACTGCACCACACCATGTACATCCACAGGGAAGAGCCCTGCTGAACTTCGCTGGGGTCGCCGCCTCTTCACCAAACTGGACAGGCTGTACCCTGACCAGGTGGCTCCACAGGTGTCACAACCGCAGGCACCTAGGAGACTCCAGGTGGGCGATCCGGTTTGGGCATGAAACTATGGGCCTGGACATCTCTGGGTCGCAGCTGTGGTCTGCAAGGTCTCTGGGCCATTATCATACAAAGTTGCTTTGGGTGACGGCCGCATTCTTCGCAGACACATAGACCAACTGCGTTGGAGACTGGACTGCCACTCTTCTGCTCCTGGCTCTGCTGTGGGGGGGGGAGGACCATAATATGCATTCTGGGTCACAGGTTCCCAGGTCTAACAGGCCGTCACTAGCTGATGAGGCTGTCAGAGCGTCATCCCAAGGTTTCTCAAGTGCTCCAGACAGGAATTCACTGGATAGGGGGTCATCTCACACATCCATAATTACTCCAGAGTCACACCAGCGGTATCCACAGTATTCACATATGACAGATAGTGCTTCAGACAGGGAGACTAACCGGGGTATCCACATAAATCAGAAACAGCAAGAGAAAAGGAATTTCATCAAGGGCACTTGAACAATTCAGCAATTGCTCCCAAGAGGAAATCACCAGAAAAAGGGGTTGCCATGGAGGCGGCTCCTGACTCTGGCACCACAGGCATGTGCTCGGGGGCTACAGAGTACTGGGGCACTTCCGCTACTCAGGCCTCTCCATCTGCTGGCCTTGGGCTTGAGGGACAGTGTCCCCAAGAGCAGTCCATTGTGGACTTGGGGACTTCCACCCCTCCAAGGTATTCTGGTCTGGACTCAGAGGGTCCAGCCAGTCAGCAGCTGGGAGGGTCAACCGGGTATCCAGTGCACCAAAGCCCTGGCCTGCCTAGCCTGGTAGGCAAGCAGGTAGGCCAGGCACCCTCACCAGGGTCACCTGGATATTTGGGGCAACAACGCTCTGTCCTGCCTAGCTTGGTAGGTGAGCAGGTCGGCCAGGCAACATCACCGGCCCTTAGAAGGTCACAGCGGGCCAAGTGCCCACCCAAACATCTAAGAGACTTTGTGAGGTTGCTGTCAAATCATGAGGGACCTTCTTATGAGGCCCCTGAATGAAGGGAGTAATTTGTGGTTAGATTATTTTGCATTATTTTGATTTCGGATACATTTATTTGTGTTAATAAATATTGAAGGGGTTTGCCTGTGTGCAGACTCAAATATTCCACACTTTTTGCATTTGAATAATGCAGCTGTATGTCACTCTTCCCAGTGCACGACGTACCAGTGTGTATGCGAAGTATGTTCCATCTGGGGGGGGGAGAGGTGTTGTGTCCGGAGCCTGCAAAAGCAGGCTCGGGACATTGCATTTGTCCCGGGCATTCCAAAAGCTGCCCAGGACCAGACATAGCAGCGACAGCCTTGTGCGCATGCGCAAGGTGCAAAAATGCTCTGTTCCTATTGGTTGACACTGTCCGGGTTTCTGGCCATATAAAAAGGCCTGCGTGCCTTTTGGTTTTTGCTTGGTTGTTGGAGAAGGAGAATAAAGAATAGTTAACAGTTACCATGTGTCTTCATCATTCGCATGCGAACGAAGGATTCAACAACCTAAATCTGTTTAGATCTCTTAGCCTATTTACTGTAGGTTATAGCCAACTTTTACTGGGTTTAGTGAGAGCTGTGAGTTCCAAGGGATAATCATGACCAGCTGTCTTCTCGTAACTGTGCAAGATGACCTAAAGCAGCCTATAAGACAGCTTTAGTTATTAGATATATTAAAAACATAAATAAAGAAACACTCATATCTCTGCTTATGAACCATTCAAATCACCTGGCATAAGATTATTAAAGGCTTCTGTGTTTTTAATAATAGTGCAGTTATAACTTCAATAGGAGAAGTTCATAAAGATCTATAAAGGTGATGAGAACAGCTCCACTTAGCTACTATACTACTATATGTGAATATGAAGAGTATATATCACTGGAATTTCCTGTTTGCTTGGGACTTATTTTTGTTTTGCACAGCCATTCCTCTTGTTCTCCCAATCCATCCTGAGTAATCGAACAAAATAACTGCAAATGCTTGGAAACAAATGTTAAGGCAGCATTTTGTACTTTTATATAAGAGTGGTCTCCCATTATCCTGTTTCTTCTTTGAAAAACCAATTATACTGATACAATACAATCCTAGCATTTTCCTTAGAGAAGTGGTTGGCAGTTGATTGCCATTCAATGACCCATGATCTGTGTTGTTGTAGGTATTTATACATTACGTGAGCAGGTGAAATCTGAGCTGAGAAAGTCTTTGGATATTATCCCAGGTGCCATATGGAGTAACTGTGATGTATTAATTAAAGTAAATTTCTCCAACTTGGCCTCTGCAGCTCTGTTGAACTACGCACCCAGAGTTGGTTGGAAAGCTTGGAGGGAATCACCTTGGGGAAAGCTAAGTTAAAGGGTCAGTTTCTCAGTCTTCAGCTAAGCAAAATAATGTAAATGGTGCCACAATGAAGACAAATCCATTTCCTATACTACCGAGCCTTTAGAAACAAAGGACTCTCCAATTGTGTGGAAAATTAGTATTCATTGAGGAAGGAAAGAGCAAATATTCTCTAGCTCAGGGGTCCCCAATCCCTGGTCCATTGACCAGTACTGGACTGCGGCATGCCAGCAACCGGTCCACACAAACAAGCAAAGCCCCATCTGCGAGATGCAGGCAGCACATAAAACCACACACCCTCCAGTCCGCAGAGAAACCTCTCTCCCCAGAACTGATCCCTGGAGCCCAAAAGGTTGGGGACCTCTTCTCTAGCTGTCATTTCAGGTTTATTGTTTTGTCACTTCCTTTTTCACCATATCAGGCAGTGGTATTTGATTCTGATCCTGGTCTGGGTGGTGCCAATATTTAGATAATATCAAGAAAGCAATTTCCATGCTTCTCATTGCAAAGTCAGGGGAAAGAAGAAGTTCAACCTTCTTTGAAGGAACTTTTTAACAGTCTTGAGCTTGGGGATAGATGGGGCCAGATGGTCGAGGACTCAGAAACTTCACCCAACTTATAACAAAGCAGACTGGAGAAATGCAAACTGTCCTTAGGTGTTAGCAGATAGATGCCTGTCAACAGAAGGCAAAGATTACAAAGGAACAAAGCTTTTAAAAAGATAGAAAAGGGCATAAAGAGCAAAGGGGGGGGACAGATCTTTTGTAAAAAAAAAAACCTATCAGATAATTAACTTTTATGATTTGTTTCAAGGGAAAGTCAAGATATAACATGCTGACACTTTCACCCCATACCCACATATTTTAGAGCACAGTTCTCGGTCAGTGTTGTGTGTGTCCTTGGTGAGATGCAGCAGGAGTCTAGAGGGGAGGGAGGCAGAGTTGTCAACTGTCCCAGAACCATCAATCCTCAGCAGTAGAAAGGAGATCTCTAGCAGCCTTCAGCCATTTGCCTGAGTAAATGGAGAGCCCAGAATGGGGCCATACACAGAGCTTCTACTCTCTAACACCAGGCTTCAGGTGGTATCACTGAAGTGCAGCTAGAATTGTATTAGCTGCAAGAGAAGTCCAGCTCTCCACAGGATCAGTGAGTCTGCAATATTGAAGTCCAGCATCACCAAGAGCTCTGCCTGCCCTGCTTTAAACTTGCCTGAATGCATTAGAGCTGTAAAAAGTAGGTAGTTAGTTGGTAAGTGAGGGGGGAAGGTTAGGGTCGGGGGGGATGTGGTGGTGGGGGTACCGAGCAGTAATGTTAATTGTGTGGTATGATTATTTTCAGTTGAGTTATTAGTATTAGATGTATTGAAAAATGTACTTATGTTTTGTTTATGGATGATTGTTTATTTTAACACTATGATTTGATTTGAGTAGTTTCTTCTTTCTGTAAAAATTAAAAAAACTAATAAAATATATTTTCAAAAAAAAAAGAGCTGTAAAAAGCAGGGTGTTTTGAAATGTCTTTGAAACTATATCTGTCTTGATTACAGCAGCAAGATTGTTGGTGGGACAATATTGGAAGAAGCCAGAATTACCATCTATTCAGGAATGGACTTTGAAAGTTATAAATTTGGCAGAAATGGCTAAAATATCCGCATATCTGAAGGATCACTCAAATGAAAGATATATGTTGGAATGGAAAAAATGGATAGAGTACATACAAGGGAAATATCAATCTAAGAAATTGCATTTAGCATATAGTTAAATTTTTACATGTTGGACTGAAAAATATAGCTAAATTCTTATTAGGATTTATATAATAATCTTGTTTAGTTTAGTGGGTTTTCTTGTGTTTTATCCTGTATTCACTTTGGGAAGTCGGGGGGTGAGTTGGGGGGGTTTTACAATGTACTCAACTGCAATATTAGTATTATATAAGAATGATATACTTTTTGAAGAAAAAAAAGGGGGTTGCTCGGGCAGTACCCCGAAACCACATCTGGATTGGGTGGAGATGGAGGAGTGAAGGATAGAAGGGAAGTAGGTAGGCTGTAGGAGATGGATGGAGAGAGAGGGAGGGAGGGAGAAAGGGTAGGGGGATAGAAGTAGAAAGAGGGAGGAAGGAAGAAGGGGATGTGGTGGAGGGGGTGCTGCCGAGTAATACCCATGGTTATCTTAATTACTTTATGTAAATTTTTAGGGTTTTTTTATGCGTTGGAAAAAGTTGTAAATGATTGTATTAAGTTGAGTGGTACTTAATTTGATTTTTATGCTTACATTTATAATTAGAAAATTAATAAAATATTTATATATAAAAAAAGAAAATATATCTGTCCTCCTTTCTATCATGGTGGGGCCAGGATTATTTGATAGAATGTATGGTGAACTGTAAGACTGTGACTAGAGCAAAAATAGAGCTGTTCACATTAACTTCAGAGTTAGCCCAATAGCTTAGTAGGCTTGATCTGGAGTAAATATGACAGGATTGCTCTGTCAGTGTTACTTTGGACACGCTTAAAGAAGCAAGGCCAGAGTCGCCCACAAATACAAAATACACAAAAGGGGGGAAAGGGTTAAATTTAAAAGATGACAAAAATACATAAAACAAATACATAAAAAGACTTAACTTTTGACTTTTTCCAGTATAGATACAAATATACAATAAAGAAACCTCTTACTCTAAATTTGAGTAAATATATTAAAAAGATGCAATAATACAATAAAAATAGCTTCTTATGTTAAATTTAACCAATAAATAAAAAACAAAACATATGTAATATTTCTCTAATCAAATGTGATCTAATTAGCCAATCCAAAAATTTCATTTATCTTTTTCAAACATAAATTCCAAGAATAATTTGCCAATATAACACACACACACATAAAGATATAAACAATAACTTAGAAATTACAACACAAATAACCTCTCATTTTAAATTTAAGTGAATACGTTAAAAAAAACTATAACTTTTACAGTATTTCTGTAATCAATTCAAATCTAATCATCAATCCCAAAATCAAAATTTTATTTTTATCTTTCTCCAGCAAGAAATCCAACAGTGGCTTCTAGGAAGCAAGAAACTTTTCCAAGCCCAGAGTCTTCTCAGAGAAAAAAAAAACATCTAATCAGTAAGAAAGAATATAGAAAGGGGAGTGTTCAAAAAAAGCTAGATTGAAAAGCTGGGTCTTAGCTCCATCCCTAAAGGTGGAAAGATTGGAAAAGTGAAGGGCAACCATGTGACTGGAAGAAGGTATTCAATCAATTGCAAGTGACACAAATGAAAGCCCTGCCCCACCTGTCCACTCACTCGAGTACTGAATGTGGGATAAACGTCCTCTTAGAGTCGTATTTATTTAGGGGCTATAAAAGATTGCACTAATAATGGGATGAAGTCAATTCAGAAGCGTAAACGAACAATAGGCGATAGACTAGATACAGTAGATAGACCATATATAAGAGAAACACCAATCAAACAAAATGTATTCGGAGTATACTTGAAGATGGAAGGGAGGAGGGAAGAACGTTTACTAAAACAGATGTTTACAAAGATTAATACCTAATGTTGTATGCTATGTTCTAGGATGATTGCTTAGCAATAAGATCTTATGTTTAATGTTGATCACATTAATATTGAGCCAGATAAGAGAAACACCAACCAAACAAAATGTAACAGGAGTATAGTTGAGGCTAGACGCGAGGAGTGGGAAAAAGGCTTACTAACTCAGACGTTTTCAAAGACTAATGCTTAGCATTGTATATTAGGTGCCATGATGATCACTGCATAATATGTTTTTATGTTCAATGTTGATTGTTTTAATTAAAAAAAAGGCTGAGGAAAAGAAATTCACTCACAAATAACCTGCATTTCTCATTCTTAAGCGTGCCCCATGCCTACAGTGCTTTGTGATACAAGCTAATTGTACAAATAGGAGACAAAGCAAGAATTGATATGTAAGGCCCAGTGCTATGGGCACTATTTCTTTTTCTTACAAATGGGTTTCGATCCCTGAGTTGCACCAAAGCACTGTGTAACTGTTGGTGTTCTCTGAGTCTTTGGGACAGAGGCCGCAATAGGAAGGCAGTGGTGCCCCCAGAAAGCACTGAAGCATTTCAGTGCACACAGAACCCAGAAGGCTCTTAACAGTGTCTCTTCTGCGAGATGCTTTCAGACAGGGAGGACGCAAAAGTACAAAGTGGAACAAGTATAATGTATTTGCATCTGTTGCTGTTTAATAAGAGAAACTCACAGGGCCCGAGTGTCTGCTGTTGATTGGCTTTGCTAGACATCCTTCTGCTGACCTTTTCACCTTTTTTAGCCTCTCTCACTCCTTGGATATACCAACAACTTTCAAATTTAGATGCTATACTTTAGTGCTATTACATTACTATTACGATATGTCCTGAAAAATCAGATCTGAAATGAAAGCATTATGTGTTAAATACCGATGATGTTGTCAAAGTACCAAAGGGATGAATATTGCAGAGGATGTTAGGGTAAACTTGCAATTCTTTTGTTTTCAGCTAGGCTGTTAAAGGGAAGAAGATATAAGTCAATTTAACTCAGGGCAGCTAAATGTATTTATTTATTTATTTATTTGGGTTTGTATGCCGCTCCTCTCCGGGGACTCGGAGCGGCTAACAACATATATATAACAATAAAATTACAATTAAAAACAAACAAACAACGATATCTAAAAAAAACAATAAAACACGCATTCAATTCAACAATCAACCACAATCATCCCCAGGCCTGCCGGCAAAGATGAGTTTTTAGATTTTTCCGGAAGGCCGGGAGAGTCGGAGAAACGCGGACTTCAGGTGAATATATTTCGCAGAATGATAGGTGTGTGTATATGTGCATGCGTAGGTTTAAAATTGCTTAGAAATAAAGCAACTCTGCATTGCTTATAACATGCTGCTGCCTCCAATCTTTCATTTTCTCATTGTATTACGACATTAGAGACCTTGAAGCATTGCTGAATTCTTGTTGGAGTTGAAAGCAAATCCCCAGGAGAGATACAGGATCTGACTTGTATCTCTTGTTATTATGTACACTGGCTGGTACAACATGATTTGACTTAACTCTAACACTGAAGAAGCTTTATGGGGTCAAACTGACAGACCTTTTACTCCAGTAGCCTGTTACAGCTATATATGCATCAGACATTTCCTTCGTGCTTTTCTTCCAGACTCTCTCTTACCAATGCTGCTTTTTAAAAGGAGGGGGGGAGTAAATTCACAGCTGAGTACACTGATGAAAAGGAAAATTCTCCAAAATCCTCCAATATATGACAAGCCTATCTGGGTCATTTCCTCTGATAATGGCCAGCACTAAAGACAATTGTGTCTTTCAGCTACCTTTGACCAGTTTAATTCACTCCATTTTGGTTGGGAGGGGAATCTTCCCCATCACACAGAACAATTTGAGAAAAGTAGCCATTTCATCTATAGTTGTGAGATGGCAGCCCAGAGGCAAATTGTTCTGTTATGAGCTGGCCATTTGCATGCCTTTTAAGAGCTAACTGTGCTCCCATTCTTACTGGCTCTACTGCTCTTCTGTTTACATAATGTGGTCGTGCCACATTTTCACAGTAAAACGTTCTCCATCATTTTTTTCCCCCATTGCTAGGATAGTTTACCGCAAGTTTTTTCTGTACTACTGCTGTGAAAACATATGTTAGAAATGTGAGTTATCAAGATTGGGTAGACTCTATCAATTCACTTCCTTTTGCCTGACCAACAATCACTGCATAACATGAAAAATGCATTTGCATATTATGTTCAACCATTATTCGTATATCCATAGTTTGTCAAATAAATTACAACTCTGGATTCGCATAACTCAATAAGAAATAATAGATGCTATGAACTGATTGTGTGAACCTGGTTGAAGAATTTAACAAGAATAATGTTTTTTTTATTGCTCTTCCAGGAAGATAACACCTAGAATCCTAGGGATGGGAGGTATCTTGGAAGTCTTCTAGCCCAACCCCTTACCCAAGGCAGGAGTCTTCATACTATCTTGGACAACTGGTTGTCCAATTTTTCTTGAAAACTTCCAGCAATGGAGCACCCACAACTTCAGAAGGCAAGCTGCTCTGTTGCTTAAGAGCTCCTACTGTCAGGAAATTCCTCCTTATTTTCAGATTGGATCTCCCTCTCACGAGCTTCCACCCATTGCTTCTTGTCCTGCCCTCTGGTGCTACAGAGAAAAAAAATTGACACCTTCTTCACTGTGGCAGCCTTTCAAGTATTGGAAGACTGCTATCGATCTTCTCTTCATTGAGGTAAGCATAACTACCTAGTTCTTTTACTCATTCTTCATAGGATTTAGCCTTTAGACGCCATATTTCTTTCTCTTGTCTGCACTCTTTCAAGGGCCTCAGCATCTTTTTTTATATTGTGGTTACCAGAATGTGGCCTTGTCATTGTGATACAGATAGATACTATCACTTTCCTCAATCCTGATATTATCCCTTGTTAGTTTTCTGCCTACCACATAATGCAGCAATTATAAACATCATGCCATAGATTAAAATAAACTGAAGTAAACTTTCTATATTTTAATTTTATTCTTCCCATATTTGCAGTTTATACAATCACAGTATTCTTTACATATCTATTATATATTGTATATCTTCTCAATTGCAGATGCTGCAACCAGAACTCTCCTATTTGCTTTGAAACATACTGGATTTTCTGCATATGTGGAAAAAAAAGAGGACTAGCAAAACAATACAAGGAGAATAGGCAATATCTTCCCTGTGGACATTAATGTTTCATGCACATCTTTGATCACATCTTTGCCTCATCTGACTGTAATGTTGTCTTCTTTAATTTTAGTAAAAAGTAAATGCTACCTTATCTGCTTATCTGTTTACTACAATATCTCTAGCCATTTGTGGGAAATACGCAGCCCAGGGTCTTGTCTAGAAATGCACCCCCTTTATGCTGGATCTGAGTGTAGATGGTTAATATATTTATCTTGGTTTTTCACTGGGAACACACTCTTATTAAGATCTGTTAAATGCTTGTACTGGCAGGGCCTCATCAAGGTATAGAACCTACTGTAAGAAAAGTCATCAGACCTGAGCCGTGGTGATGCAGTGGTTAGATTGCCGCATTGCAGGCTAATTCTGCTGACTGCCAACAGTTCGATCCTGATTGGTTCAAAGTTGGCTCAGCCTTCCATCCTTCCGAGGTCAGTAAAATGAGGACCGGATTGTTGGGAACAATAGGCTGACTCTGTAAACTGCTTAGACAGGTCTGTAAAACACTATGATGCACTATATAAATCTAAGCGCTATTACTATAATATAGCCTAAATCAGCCCTCCCTCTCCAGGTTGTACTTTGGAATATTACCAAAAAGTTGGACAGCCTGAAATGCCAGGTTTCCACCCCACTCCAAACTTGGGGGTATGTAATTCCTCCCCAGTGCAGGTGATAATACTGTGCCCATCGATAACCAGCTCATCACTGACATCACAGTATGCCTTAAAATGTGGAAGCCCCATTTACTCTTCTGCCTGTATTGAATTGTGCATGGAATTCTACATAGTATCTAACCACAGCTGCTTTGTTATACTTTTTCTATAGATAAAGAATCTGGCCACTTGAAGGGGAAGGAGTCCAGCATTTTGAGCATGGGGATAAGAAAATGTATTATCTGGTCATTTTCTTACATATGTCTGCCTGTATTTTAAGCATTTTACTATCCCAAATCATCAGATCAGGAACTAACAAATTAAACTCTAAAGGTAAGCATGGAGTCTAAAAGACAAAAATGCTAAAAAGAAATGGGGAAACACAGGCATTGATTCAAATCAGACAGGGCAATCTTAAGGAGCAGCTAACACTGAAAATGCTCAGGGAGATGAAAAATAGATGCATGACCTGCTAAGCTATATTGGAGATTGCAGTGGTGGGATTCAAATATATGAATAACCGGTTCTCTGTGAGGATGCTGCTTCAGGAAGTCCATTCTGGGCCTGGGCAACAAAAAATTAGCTATTGATTCTGCTGAACTGATGCGAACCGGCTGAATCCCACCACTGGGAGATTGGCATCTACATCAACCACAGAGGATACAAGATGGAACTTTGTGCATTGTGGTTGTGATGCAGGTAAAAAAGGCCCGATGTTTCTATTGTGCAGTTGCAGTCCCCACCTTGACTTTTTATCCCACTCCACAGACACCCCTGGTCATCACAACCTAAACCATGAGTCAAAGTGTTGTTAAGGATAAAGTGTCTTAATAGGTGTCTGCAACCATGTGATTTTGTAGGTCAGCTTATCTTAAGTATGGACTGACATATCATCCTAATGTAGGTTAATGGTTAAGCAACTGTTAGTTCCCTCAAAGAAACAAGAGTGCCTGTGCAGAATTGATCCTGCTGCAGCTTTTCCTTTTGGGGAGCTATAAAAGATACACTGTTGGAGATAAAGAAATATTAGATGAGAAAGAAAGAAAGAAAGAAAGAAAGAAAGAAAGAAAGAAAGAAAGAAAGAAAGAAAGAAAGAAAGAAAGAAAGAAAGAAAGAAAGAGGAGAGGAGGGAGGGAGGGAGGGGAGGGAGAGGGAGAGGAGGAGAGGGAGAGGGAGAGGGAGAGGGAGGGAGAGAGGGAGAGGAGAGGGAGAGGGAGAGGGAGAGGAGAGGAGAGAGAGAGATGGGAGAGAGGGAGAGGGAGAGGGAGAGGGAGAGGAGAGAGGAGAGAGAGGAGAGAGAGAGAGAGAGAGAGAGAGAGAGAGAGAGAGTGATGAGAGAGAGAGAGAGAGAGAGAGAGAGAGGGAGGAGAGAGAGGAGAGAGAGAGAGAGAGAGAGAGGAGAGAGAGAGAGAGAGAGAGAGACCGAGGACAACTGGGAGAAAAGCTAATCTTCTCCAACTGGTATAGCTACTTCATCTCTGAATTTTTGAATTCTTTGCAATAAATAATCAAACAGGAACTTACAGCCTGCCCAGTGTTTACTGAGATATGACTATCAAACCATGGCTAGTTGTCTCATCTGGAGAATATTCAGTGGGTAAGTAACTTAACCACGATTAATGCTAAGCTCAATAAGCGGATTCTATTTTCCAGTTACTGTCTGTCATACAGAAAGTCTACCCCAGAAAAAGTGTTTCCTCTGATGTTGAATGCCCAATCATATGCCCCCCCAGGTGCATCCTAACTTCAAAAGAATAATAGAATAATTAAATACAATAATTTACAAAGGTCAATGCATAGTTGTGGTTAAGATATCAGACTGGCAACAGGGAGACCCAGATATCTGATCATCCTCAACCACAGAAGCTCACTTGATGACTTTGGGCTTGTCATCTCTTTCAGCCCAGTTGTTGATATAGAGTAGGGAATACTATATATATATAAAAATTGAGTTGACTTACTGGAGGAAAAGTGGGATATAGTTCTAAAAATAAACATTATATTTTACAGCCTTCTTTAGATGAAAAAGTTTTATAAAGGATTCACCATAACTAAGGGCTGGAAGTTGCTTAACTTCTACCAGAGAGAATTCCATAGCCCAGCCTGATACCAAAAGGGCCCTGTTTCCTTAAGATATTCTTGTCTCGTTCAGAATGTAGTCTTGTTCCTATACAGAAAAAATGAAGGGCCAAGTTAAAGGTCTGTTTATTTATGTATGTAGTATATGTAAAACTCATTAATGTTGTTCACTGGGCAATTTGAAGCAAAGCAAGATTGATTGATTGATTGATTGTTTGACTGATTGGTTGATTGAAGTTAAGCTAAGTGTAGTGGAAGAGCTTTTAAATGTATCCAATGATGTTAGGTAAATGTACTGCATTCCCATGCTCAATAAATCAGAATGAAAATCCTACATCATACTTTTCTTCCTTGCATGGCAATTGAATGACATGGAAAGTCATTCTTTTTAAAATATTCAGAATTTAGAACTGTTCCCAGGCAAGTGTGAACATCTGTGTACACCATTTCATCTTTAATAGTTGTCAGATTCCAAGGACTAATCAGTTCAAGATATTGATAACAAATCAATTAACTCAAACAATAGATCCCACGAAAGCACTTTCACTAAATTAATAAGTGACTCCCAGGAAAGTGTCAGATAAGGACCGTTTAGTCTTCAGGGACAGCAGCCTCCAGAATTCAGTATCCAAAGACAATCTGCAGAAAAACTTTAACATAATGCTATTTCCCTCTGTATAAAACATTCTGAAGTTCTTATGATATTGAAGATTGCAAAGAAGCTATGAGACAGCTAATTGTAATTTAGAAGGATCCATATATTTGCTCTTGGACAGTTCTGAACATCATGCAACATCTGGTTGTATCTTTTAACAGTGCAGCTGGCAAAATAAAACTAAACTGATTTTAATGGCATTAGTGTTTAGTAAAGTTAATTCATGTTTGGGATGGATATATCATCCTTAGCAACTTTAAGATGTATTGATATTAACTTCCAGAACTGAACTCCCATGCATGCTGGCTGGGAGATTCTGGGAGTTGAAGTTCACACATCTTAAGGCTGCTAATGTTAAGATACACTGGACTAGTTCACCTAATAACTTACATTAAGCTTTCTGCTTCTATGTCTGTGCCCTTAACAGCTGCAAAGGATCTGATGTTAAGTGCAGTTTATGTGAGGGTATTCTTAAAAATGTCAGATGGTTCAGTTGGTGCAAAATGCTATAACTAGACTTCTAACTAATGCAAGATATCGGAATTATATCATTCCCATATGACAAAGTTTGTTCACCTGCTCAGTTGCAGGTGAAATTTAAGATGCTATTCCTAACCTTTGAAGTCCTAAATGACTTAAGGATGTGGCTATCTAATTGCTTTTAACTTTGCTTGTAGAACATGTACGTCATTCAGAATTGACTGCATATTTAAGCCCAATAAAATCAATCAATCAAATAATCAGTCTAATATCTTTTTCCTGCTTGGCTCCCACTGATGCCTTGTTTAGCAGCTGTGACTTTAATCAAATGTTTCCTGAATCTGTTGATCAATCTTAACAGCCACCCCAGTCATTTCAAGATGGCATTTTTCCTTTTGATTGGGAAGCCAATCATTTCCTAAGAGTTTCATGCCACAGCACACAGATTTTCCAAGCCCACCAAAAGAAACCAGCATGGCTGCACAAAGAACTCTCTGATGAATTGAAAGACAAAAAGGACAAGTACAAAAAGTGGAAAGAGGGGCACATAGCTCAGGCAGAATATCAGCAAATAGCCCAAGCCTGCAAAGATGAAGTGAGAAAAGCTAAGGCTCAGAATGAACTTGTGACAAAAGGCTTGTGACAAAAATCAAAAATAACACAAAAAACCCGCTTCTTTCAACATGTAAAAAAAAGTCAAGGAAATGATTGGTCCATTAATGGATGAAAGTGGCAAGAAGGTAACAAGCAAGAGGGAGAAAGCAAAACTCTTAACTTGGTTTTTTGCATCCATCTTTACACAAAGGGAAAAAACAATCCAACCTATCAAAAACAGTACCATAAAAACAGATTAGAAACACAAGTTAAAATAGGAAAGAAAATGGTAAGTAAATTCCACTCTAGATGAATTCAAATCACCAGGACTAGATGGATTACACCACAAGAAGGACTGGAAAAGAGTTGATGTAGTTCTCATCTTCAAAAAAGGAAAAAAAATAGATCCAGCAAACTACAGACCTATCAGTCTGACCTCAATACCTGGGAAGATTCTGGAAAAGATAATCAAGCAATGAATCAGTGAACACCTAGAGGCAAACAAAGTCATAACCAAAAGTCAACTGCATTATTTGACAAAGTGACAAAATTAGTGCACTAGAGGAGTGCTGTGGATATAATTTATTTGGACTTCAGTAAGGCATTTGATAAAGTAGACCACAACCTACTATGTGATAAGATAGAAAAATGTGAGTTAGACAGCATCACCACCAGAAGGATTTGTAACTGGCTGACCAACTGTACTCAACGTGTAGTCCTCAATGAAACTGTATCTACATGGTGGGAAGTATGCAGTGGGGTACCCCAAATCTGTTTTAGGCCCAGTACTCTTCAACATCATCATCAATATTTCAGATGAAACATCTGAATTTGCAGACAACACCAAGCTGGCAGGAATAGCCAACACTCCAGAAGACCGGCTTAAGATACAGAAGGATCTTGACAGACTTGAATATTGGGTGCTATCTAACAAAAAGAAATTCGATGGTGAAAAAAGTAACCTTCTACATTTAGGTAAGAAAAAGCAAATGCACAGGTATAGTATAGGTGGTACCTGGATCAATAGTAGTAACTATGAGAGGGATCTTGGAGTCCTAGTGGAAAATCACATAACTGTGAGCCAGCAGTATGCTACAGCTGCCAAAAAACCAACAAAGTTCTAGCTGCATTAACAGAGGGATAGAATTAAGATCATGTGAAGTGTTAATACTACTTCATAATTCCTTGCTAAGGCCATACTTGGAATACTACATTCAGTTTTGGTCTCGCCACGATGTAAAAAAGATGTTGAGACTCTAGAAAGAGTACAGAGAAGAGCAACAAAGATGATTAGGGCATTGGAGGTCAAAACATATAAAGAACACGGTTGCTGGAATTGGGTATATCTAGTTTAATGAAGAGAAGATCTAGAGGCGACATGATAGCAGTGTTTCAATATCTCGGGTTGCCACAAAAAAGAGGGAGTCAAGCTATTCTCCAAAGCACCTGAAGGCAGGACAAGAAGCAATGGATGGAAACTAATCAAGGAAAGAAGCAACCTAGAGATTTCCTGACAGTTAGAACAATTAACCAGTGGAATGAGTTGCCTCCAGTAGTTGTGGTTACTCCAACACTGGAAGTTTTAAAGAAGAGATTGGATAACCATTTGTCTGAAATGGTATGACCTTTCCTGCCTGAACCGGGGTTTGGACTAGAAGACCACCAAGGTCCCTTTCAGCTCTGTTATTCTATTCCACCAATGTTATCCATGATTTGAGTGATCTGAGTCCCCAAAACTGTATGCAGCCCCTGAATCTGCTGCAGTATTCTTTGCCTTTTTGAGCTGGTCAGTTCATGAAGGCAACACTGTAAACCTGTAAATTAACTAACTAATTGCTGCTTCACTTATATTGGTGGGACAGTCTTATCTATCTGTTGACAGCTTGCCTACTGCAACTCTCATCCCTCCCAAAGCCCACCAAAAGATTGCCCATCCTTCTCTGCATTGCATTGCCAATAATTATGGCCATGATGAGTGGAGGGGTCTCCCATTCCTCAGCATTAGGCCTGAAAAATCACCCCTGCATCTCTCTTTCTCACCTGCCACCTTTCAATTGCTTCCAGCCAACCATCAGCCCTTCCTCTGCCATCAGCTCCTGCATGCTTCCTTTGGGGAAATCACTTGGCCAAAGGGAGGGAAAGAGAATTTTCTTTCACCCCTCTTTTTTCATCTTTCTTTTTTCCTTGGGTAAACAAAACAACAACAACACCCAAATGGTAACTAGCACCTCAAAATCTATTTGGCATTTGTTCTTCCTTGATAACCAGTCAGCCGATTTCTATCACTGTGCTGAGGCTTATCGGCTCCCTCCAGCTTCTCTGCTCCAGCAGCAGCCTGTTCTTCTGCGGCCTCAGAAAGAGGCTGTCAGAGCAGGCAGGGGACCCTTTCCTTCCCCCTCTGGCCATCCCTTGGTTGGGTGGTCAGCTTCAATATTTCTGGCCAAGGGCAAAAGATAAGGAAGAAGAAATAGGCCTGAGGGAAGGGTCCCAAAGCCTCTTGAAAAGCTTTCTAATTGCCTCTATACCTTGCTTGGATATAATCTATCATACCGTAGTTGCCATTCACTTTGTGCCTATGCAACTAGAATTTGATTTTTTTAAAATAAAAAAATTTCTGTGTCAAATAGCTGAACAGAATAGAACTGTATAATAAGGAAAAGGGAAAGTCTTGTCTTAGTCAAGCTCAAGACTACTTGGATACAGCCATATAATTTTCTGAGCAGTAATACAGAGGTGGCTTGTGGCTACCATCTCTTTTATCAGCTGTGTCTAGTGTGGTGGACCTCCCTCTGGCCAATCAGAAAAGTGTTGGCCACTGCTTCCACTTCCAGTCTTCCACTTCCAGCCTTCTCTGGTGGTTCCCTTATCAGTCTCTAACCAAAGCCAACCCCATTTACTAAGAGTCCCATAAAAACTCAGAAGCTATGTTGACCTTGAAATTAACGAAACAAAATCCAAAACCCATGTATACCTGCAAAAAGAGATTTTAGAAAGAATGCAAGCTGATGAGACGTTAAGAATTCTTCCTCCAGCAAGTTCTTTAGACAACAGGAAATGTATGGTAAGAACTGGAAGACTGTGGCTTATCTTAGAACTTTGCCTGAAGTGTTTATTTATTTATTTATTTATTATTCAAATTTATATGCCGCCCTTCTCCTAAGGTTGTGGGTGGTGCCCCTCTGTATCTGGAAGCTTATCATCATTGGTCCTGGATGGTGTTGTATTATTTCAGATGGACCCAATGCATAAGCTGAGGCCCTTCCTGGACTCACAGCTCCTACTTGAAGTGCAAGTGGCAGACATGCCTAGAAAGGCCTTTGCTCAACTTCATGTTGTGCACCAGTAACGCTCCTTCCTAGATAAGAAGGCCTTACTCTTGGTCACTCACACACTGGGTCATCTCCCTTCTTGACTATTGCAACATGCTCTACGTGGGGCTCCTCTTGAAAAGTATCTGGAAGCTTCAGATACATCAGGTCTCATAAATGATTTGTTGCTGGAACATCTCACAAATAAAACCAGCTTATAAACTGAAGAGATATGGTTTAAGAAACTGGAAGAGGGTGTGGTGATCTGATCTGGAGAGTTAAAAGATCAATAACCCTATAGTACAGCTAACTGAGTCATGGGCACTTTTATTCCTACGAGAAATCAGCTGTATGCCATGTCTAAAGGGATTGGGGGAGGAGCTCATCAAGTTAGCAACTTTTTGCAGTTTTTGCAAAATTAATGCTGTGGAGAATTGCAAAAACCCTTCAAAACAAGCACCAGGAGGGTGGCACATATATGTTTCTGTTGATCAATGCCTTCAATGGCAGCTGATCACTTTCAAACAAATGTGACTCCTTTCCACTCCCCTGCCTCTGGCCTCCAGTGCATAACTGTTCTGATTATTAACTTTCTGTGCTGTCATTACAGATTCAACAAAAAATGCTTACCAGTATTTAGAAGCATGTACAAGCTATATATAAAATGGTGTCATTGGTTCAGTCTGTATACTGCTTTCCAGTATACAGTTCTTGCTCAACTGATTATAAAGATTCCAAAGTTTATGCCATATATACGGTATGCATGTACACAACACACATACATAGTAATATGAATACCAAATGTAATTTGAATTGAGCCCTTTGGCAACTGACCTGCCAAAAATATCTTTATTGATTAATTGAGGGAATTTTATACCATGTCAATCACAGTTGTCTCTAAGCAATTCAGTCCCAAAAAATTGACATACGACTGTCTGATCTTTACCTAGAGATGATATACATCAGGCTGTAGACCTTTGGTTGTTTTCAGGAAGATGTTAGCCATTGTACAATATGTGAAGAACCACACTCTGAATTTTTGGTACAGCCACTTTTAAAAAATGCCTTATTTTTAGGTGTTTACTTTAATATTCTAAACAGCTGAAGCTCAAATGCACAAATGTTCAAAAATAATGTAAACTGCTTTTATATCTTTTATACTCTAGCACAGTAATGGAGAACCTTTTAGAGACCGAGTGCCCAAAAACTGGCCCCATCCCCACTCCACTCCCTGCCCTGCCCCCACTCCGTCCCCCGTCTCCCGCCCCGCCTGCCCGCAGGGTCACTCACCGCCTCCAGGGCCTGCTGCAGATCACCCAGGCAGCCCAGCAGCACTATGGTGGTCACGCCCTGTGCCGGCGCCCTGCAGTATCAACTGTGCATGATGGGGTGTGAGGGCAGAGTCTTGTCTACGCTGCCTTTCTGCCATGTCCTTGGCTTCTCTGCTCCACATGGGCCACACTCAGGGGCGACTCTCCTTCAGGGGGGCTGCTGGAGAGGAGGGGGTCACAGGGGGAGGCGAGGCTGGGGCAATGGCACATGTACCCACAGAGAGGGCTCCGAGTGCCGCCTCTGGCACCCATGCCATAGGTTTGCCACCATTGCTCTAGCATTATACTCTAGCATTGTAGCATTTTTAAAAAATGAAGGAAATAAATAGCTGCTGGGGTTAGCAAGAAGAGAAGCCTGGGAATGTAGGAAGATGTTCTTTTTGTACAGTTCACGCAATCTGAAAAACTTTGGGGTACAACGTGTTTAAAATTGCTGAAGCTTTGATCATTTGTTCACAGCTTCTGCCTTGACAATTTTTTAACCCCTTGAAGGTGGCCCTGCCCTCCCTTCTGTACCTTGTCTTTATGCCTTATGCCTACTTCTTTCTGTTGCTATGGCCACTAGCATGCAGGTTTGGGCAAATATGGATCCTTGTGTTGATGAAACTATCCACCCATCCACCCCTGTATAAACTTGTCTGCAATGAAACTCTTCTGCTCCCTCCCTTGGGCTTCTTTAGAAAGTCTGATGATGTGAAATGTAACAATTTTTTGCTTCTCTTGTTTTTCTTTAATTCCACACCATACATGAAATTGTGAAAGGGGTTCTGAGTGGATGAATATAACAAGAAGCCAAAGAGCAGTTAGTTCAGCTTCCTGCTTCCTGTAATGGCCAACCAGATGTTTCTAGGAAGTCCAAAAGCAGGACATAACAGCAACAGCCTTATTCTGTTTTTTGCTCCCTAGGTATTCATGCAGAGAGAGAGAGAGAGAGAGAGAGAGAGAGAGAGAGAGAGAGAGAGAGAGAGAGAGAGAGAGAGAGAGAGAGAGAGAGAGAGAGAGAGAGAGAGAGAGAGAGAGAGAGAGAGAGAGAGAGAGAGAGAGAGAGAGAGAGAGAGAGAGAGAGAGAGAGAGACTGCCTCCAAACTAGAGGTTGTTGCCATATCTTGTAGCCATGAGTTAAACCAATTAATTGCACACCATGTGAAGTACTAATAGAGTGGATTAGAACCATGGCTGGTTGCATATCACTCTAAGGAACCTGATTGAAGAGAAGGTTTATGGCTACAGGACATTTTATAAATTTAACACAGAAGTGTGACAGTATGTGAGTGAGGTGGGTGGGTTTAATTAGCTCTGAGTTAAATTCTTCTGCAAGCCTGAATGAGATGCAGAGAGCCATGTATGCCAGGAGTAAATTGCACTCTGTGGTATCTCCAGCATCCTCCCTGTTATGCTTCTCTGTTTAAATGCTTCCTGAAGTGATCAGAATGGACTGAAGATTCTTGTTTATTTTTACAAGGACAAATTTAAACTTGGAAGTGGTGGCAGGTGAATGCTCTTGATGCCTTTTCAAGAAAATGTAGCAACAGCCAGGCTTTCTGTATGGGGAACGAGGGCATGTCTGAGTTGTGAGTACAGGAAATCCATTAAGAAATAGTTGTCAATGCTGCTCAGAGGTGAGAACTGCACGGAGTTGCCCTTGTTTGCTCTGCTGGAAAAATTAGCATTTCTTTAGAGCTGGTTGTATAGATTAATATGCTCTGTTGTCAGCCTAACAATGTGTAAAATGCCACATAAGTTTCAGTGGCAGCTTTTTTCAGGGAGATAACACATAAGGAGGGATTGAGAATGACAAGAACCATGCAATCAATTGTTCAACACCAACAAACGGCTAGATACTATTTTTCATGGGGGTGAAATTATAAGATAGGTTTTAGAATAACAAATGGCTGGGTTGGAAAAAAGAACACCAAAGGGCAACATGCAGCCACAGCAGCCTTTTCCTGCTTATTAGGAGGACCTGCCTGCCTGAAATGGTTCTTGAAGATAGACTATCTGCAGCCATTTTGTTATATACTGGACCATTAAGTTGGGAAAATAGATGCATAGGCTGTTGGAAGAGAGAAGTGTCCTTCCATCTCATAATTGCATTCTTGGAAAAGTCTCCTGTGCTGAAGTTCTATTGTCCCAAAGCTGTTATATCTAATGGTCAAGACAGGTGCCAACAAAGGTGCTCTGAGAAATGGGCAATCAGGGGCCTTTCAGCTAAGTAATCATTTAGCGCAAGTGCGATTCCTTTCAACAGAACTTAACTACTGGTTCCTTAGAGTACTCCACTAGTGCAAGTAAATGTCCATGATTGCAGCCAGAAAGAACATTATAGAAATAGGTCTTGATCAAAGCCAAAGAATAAAGGCAAATGGAATGATTTATCGCCTCTATTTAACATCAAAATTTTCAGAGGGAAATATAAATTGATGGAGATGAACTGGTAAGAAATTATTCATTTGGCTAATCATTTATCTTGTGCTTTATAGGAATTTTTACAGTGATAAAAGTATAGCTTTTTCTTTTTGTTTCATCTAAGGCTGCTTCTTAAAGTCCATAAATTGCACACATTTTAAGTACATCTAATATTGAAACTGTGTGTTTGTATGTATCTATATCTATATAACTATATCTCTCTAAGACAGAGAGAAGATGTAATGTAGTGCAGTGCAGGGTAGGGTGTGTATACAACTAAGATCCTGTTCAGAACCCTCAAACTCCTAAGCCTCTGGTAGAGGACCCAATAGTACTATAGGCTATATGGCAAAATATATTGCCAGATTTTCATAAGATAGGATGCTCATTATTCAAATTTCAAAATGAAATTCTGTCTTCTGGGTTTTGTGCAGTAGCTTATTGAAATACAGTTTAATGAAAGAGAACAAAGGCTTGTGAGGTGAGAGGAGAGGAGAGGAGAGGAGAGGGGAGGGAGAGGAGAGGAGAGGAGAGGAGAGGAGAGGAGAGGAGAGGAGAGGAGAGGAGAGGAGAGGAGAGGAGAGGAGAGGAGAGGAGAGGAGAGGAGAGGAGAGGAGAGGAGAGGAGAGGAGAGGAGAGGAGAGGAGAGGAGAGGAGAGGAGAGGAGAGGAGAGGAGAGGAGAGGAGAGGAACCAAATGATTGGCAGGTGGAAGAGGGACAGTTTGTCAGAGGCGTTGTCATGTCTTTCATGGTATATAAGACAAAAGGTATATGGATAGAGATTTACCATTGTTTATGTTATTTATACACCATTGCTATTGCTATTATTTGGTGACTGCATAGTTGCTCACAGTGGAAGAAGAAATACTGAGGTGAGATTGTACAGCTTACTGGTGAAAATTATTGGTCCTGTCATTGCTGCTTGAAAGGATAGCAAACCCAGTAAGGTCCTGATCAGTATCATGGCTGTTACTACCATTGCTGTCATTGCTGGTGAGACTGAAGGTTTTAACTGCATGGACATGGAAGAGGTGCCACCTGTCACTTCTATCTGCTACTTGCCATGGCTGTGCTTAAAGGTTCAGTAGCTGTTAGTTAGGAAGAATACTACTCTATGGATGAAACAGGGAATGGATATGGAGAACTACCTGGCCTGAGAGTATACTGGGTGATAGCATGTTCAGCCTAGAGACCTTAGGGTTCAGAAGTTAGAGAAGTGCCTAGTGTAATATTCTTGGTGAATATTGGTTAGCATTGGTGAAAAGTTGTATTGGGGAGGTATAAAGTAGGCTGTCAGGAAAGCTTTTAAATCGACTGCTGGTTCATTTGCTTAAAGTGATGGGAGGATTGTTACTGACTGAAGATAATGTTTCAGTTTGTGAGAGTAGAGAGAGGTGCAGAAAGTCACAGAGGGGTAATGATGGTGAAGATTAATTTTCACTGTAGCTGGCAGAAGGAGGAATTAGAGAAAATGCAGGGCTGGCCATTTTAGGGGAAGAAGAGTAAACAATTGAATGTCAGTTTCCTTTCCAGTCCAATTGCCTCATTCCTGGACTGGAGAAGATGCATGGCTGGATCCAGTGACTTCAGACCGCTGTTAGTAACTAGATGGAGCATGCAGACCTGACACTTAAAACAGATTGGGCAAGCAACGTTGCCTTTCACAGATATACCTTCCAAGGTTTCAGGTCCTTTAGCTATCATGATTCCAAGGCTAGGGGTGTGATGATCCTGTGTTAAGCTTTCCTGGTAACCAAAGTTTTATTTGAAGTTGGGTTTCAATCTGTTGTCAATGGCCTGACTAGCAAACCCAAAAGAAGTAGACACTCTCGGGAGCTTTGAATTCCCAGAAGTATAACTTTATTGGATACACCATCTTGGTACTGCAGAAGCAAAACCAGCTCTAGGGTTCCCGTGGAAAAGATCATTTAATTAAGCAACAGATTCCCTTTTTCCCCACCCCTGGGTGTTCACATGGTCAATTATATGTTTCCTTTTTATTATGGGAACAATCCATGTTTCCGTCTAGCACCTGCAGGGGACCTTGGCGAGGTTCAGCTCTCAAGGTCCATAGACAAAAGATTAGCATTCCATTTCCCCCCTCCCTCTTCCCACTTGTTTGGCAAGTTGAAAAGTGATAGAAGCTCAGAAGAAATAAGCAATTCAAACTTTGACACCTGCATTTGAAATTGGACTTCGAGTTCAGCTGAACAAGTTAGGTATATTGCTCATGATGCCCTTTAGCATCCCTCATTGAATTCTTGGATTTCATCAGTTCAATCTCTATATTCTATGGATCTAGCTGGTTTTCAACAGTGATTTGTCAGGCAATTCCACCTTGCACTTCATAGAGCACTGAAAAGATTGAGATTACTCCTAAGTGGTATCTCCCTATTTACCAGTCTCAGAGGGATTTTGGTTCACTCCTTGTTGAATCCGAATTATGGAGAACAAGAAGCTGGTAGAATCAATGCTTAGAATAAGGGCAGTAGAAAACAAGAGATATAAACATGAGCGAAGACTTCTTTCAAGCCTACACTGACTATGGCTAAATATTTGAATTTTTTCATTTGTATTGCTTGTGCAGAATCTTTTCCAGTTACTGTTCAAGATGATCCTATCCTGTTAAGGAAAAATGGGAAAGATGATATTCCTGCAGGCATTTTGCAGATAAAAATACATTTTTGTTTTTGTTTTTTTGCTTGTGGATAGTGTCCCCCACAAAATATGTTTTGCCACCAGCAGACTAGATTCATACCCCACCTTTCTCCTTTAGGAAATTAGGGTGTATTAGTGGATTGGATTGGAGAAATGATTAATGTTACTTTGAAGGGACGGAGGTTGTTGTCAGCGAAGCAGGGAGGGGTGCCCCAAATCCTGTAAGAGCCACCACTTGATCCAATAGTATTAAATAACTGTTGAACAGTCCTCAGTCTTTCCTTTTTAGGATGAAGTCAGATGGTGATCATTTACATTGAGATGTTCTATCTTCAGACCAATCCAAGATAGCAATGTTTGTCAAACCTGGCCACATTAAGATGTGCAGCCTTCAACTCCCAGAATTCTGAGAGATTCTAGGATTTAAACTCTACACCTCTTAAAGTTGCCAAGTTTGACAAATATTGGTCTAGAGCAGTGGTTCTCAACCTGTGGGTTGCGACCCCATTTGGGGTCGAACGACCATTTTACGGGGGTCACCAAACAATGCAGTCCGCCATTTTTCCCCCTTTTCCTTAGCTGTGCTACTCCCTCTTATTCTATTGGCTTTTGAAAGCCAATAGAATAGACTCTCTTGAATAGAGTCTAATTCTATTGGCTTTCAAAAGCCAATAGGAATTGTCCAGGCTGTCTCTGCCCTGCTGAGCCCGCCAAAAGTCCCAGTCTGCAAACGGTGCTGCAAGTTGTCTGCAGCGAAGGCGAGCTGTCTTAGAAGTTTCCACCCCTCCCTGCTGAGCAACAACTAAAAGTGGGGCCCGGCGGGTGCCTTACCTCCCTTGGGCTGGCCAGCTGGTGGCCCAGCCGGTGGTCACTCTGCGCCGTCACTGCCCTTGCCAGTTACGCTTCAGCCGACGCAGGGGGCGGCACCACGCATGCGCGGCGCTCCCGGGCAGGGAAAGTTCTCAACTTACGACCGGTTGGGAAGTCCTCGACTTACGACCAGTTGGGGGTCGCGGCATTGAAAAGGTTGAGAACCACTGGTCTAGAGCATTATATCCAGGCCACTGCACAACCTTTTCAACCCTATTCCCAGTTAGGAATAAGCCATATTGAAGTAATTTACACTTTCGAATAGAACTGTTTACAACTGCTCTGTAATTATGAATTCACCCATTGCATTGAGCTATAATATGATATAGTTTGGTGTGGTTTAGTTTTGAATGTTGTTGGCTTGTTCAGCAAGTTGTATTTAAAAGTCAGTTTAGTGGAATGAATGAATGAAGCCTTGGTCCTTTAAAAACGTATATTAATACAGCTAACAATCCAGATGGTGAGCATGTTTCAGCTAGATCAGTGGTGGTGAACCTATGGCACGCATGCCAGAGGTGGCACTCGGAGCCCTCTCTGTGGGCACACGTGCTGTTGCCCCAGCCTTGCCTTCCCCCGTGACCCCCTCCTCACCAGCAGACCCCCTGGAGGAGAGTCGCCCCTGAGCATGTCCCATGTGGAGCAGCGCAGCCAAGGACATAGCAGCCAGGCAGCGTGGACAAGTCTCTGCCCTCATGCCCCATCGCGCACAGTTGATGCTGCGGGGTGCGGTCAGAGGGCGTGGCTGCCATGGCGCTGCTGGGCTGCCTGGGTGATCTGTGGTGGGCCCTGGAGGCAGTGAGTGGCCCTGCGGGCAGGCAGGGTGGGGTGGGGCAGGGGTGGAGCAGGGGCAGGACCAGTTTTTGGGCACTCGGTCTCTAAAAGGTTCGCCATCACTGAGCTAGATTGTATGACTTGCTCTTACTTATAGGTATATCTGCTTCCTTTCTTCATTAATTAAATAAATTATGCCAAGTAAACTGAATCAGAAGTGAAGTCATCACCTAAGATCCTTCTCTGAGTACCTTAGCCAATGCCAAATGAGATCAGGCTAATGGCAAATGCAGATACTAAAATGCTGTCTTCTAAGAGGTTCACCTGGCATCTACATTTTCATAATTGTAATCACGTTTAGATTGTACATTATGATTTATTTTATCTGTGGTTTATCATCTAAGTTTTTTATTATATATTTCTGAACTGACTCAATAGTTATATATCAGGGGTATCAAACTGCCGGCCCACGGGCTGGACACGTCACAACGAAGCCGTGCCCACCCCATTGCCGGCAATGGGGAAAAAGCTCTGATACGTTGTGCGATATCACATGACATCGCGAGTTTGACATGCCTGATGTATATAATAAATTATTCTACAAGAATGGTCAGCATGCAATTTATGGCATTTCAGGGAGGAGGGGGGAGGAAAAGGAAGAGAGAAGGAGAAGGAGTTACACAGTCTGTCTCTAATCTGTCCAATTGGAAGCTGACTTATATTGCCTGGAGCCCATTTCTGCACAGTGAAGAAATGGCAACAATCAAAATTTGCTTTCTATATAATTTCCGTCTTACTACTGAAATGCTCTACTGAACTCATGTTTATATAACTGACATGAATTCTGCATGTTTTAGACATGCAAACTTCCTTCTCCAAATTCACAAATTCATTGTTTCTGAAAATGGATATTAAGAAATCATGCATTATTCTTCTAACAGCAGGCCTGCCTAGGTACAGAATCCCGAATAATCACATCTACAATAGCAGCTTGTTTTCTGTTACCTGGCTTGCTGGAGATGATCTATATTCAGAATAGTGTGAGGGTTTGTTTTTTTTCTTAAGCTATGTCACTCTGCTGACAACACCAAAACAGAACTTATTCTGAAAGACAGCTGAGGTAATATGATTTTGAAATTAAACATGGGAAAGATAAATCTCTCCATCAGGATCCTTGGACACCAATCTTTCATCTGCGGGTCACTTCTGAAGGCAGTTAGGAGAAGAAAAAAAATGAAAGGAGAACCATTCCTCATGACTTTTTTGCTGCATTCCAGTTTCACTTCAGTCCTTTCAAGGCTAGTAGGAACATACTGGTTTAAAATTAAACTCTCTAGTTGAAGTGAACTGATAATTCATGAGTCTTAACAGCTTGTGAACTAATTTAAGGCTGCTATCCAAGAGTCTAATAACCACCACAGTTCCCATCTTTGACTTGTAAAAACTGGGGGGGGGAGAGTGATGTCAGCATTGAGAGATTTAGAGCAGTTCTCCACCACATGGGCTATCAATCCAAGCCCAAATCACCGGCTTGGTCACATGCTGCCTTTCCAAAGACAGCAAGTTTTTAAGAGCCTTGGGTTATTACAAGATCTGTGAAGTAGGGGGGAAATCTTTCTGTCAAGTTTTCTGTTGAGGTTCATTATCCCATTAAGGGTAATTTACTGGCATCAGAGGAACTTTTGTAATGATCAATCTCTCAAAGGCCCTTGTAAATATGGATCCAGCATGTAAATGTTTAAAATATTTCCACATTAGGGAGAGAATCACACTTGCTTAGTTGGTATTTAACGGCTAGATGGAATTTCCCCCTGCCAGCTATCTTAATTCATCTCTCAAGATTCAAGCACACATGATAAATGAGCAAGGAGACTGAGCAGTGCATGGGCCATTGAATCTGTATAAACAGCTTAGAGCTCTTAGCAGAGCCTCAGTCAGCTGAAGTGAACAACTGGGTTAAATCACAAACTACAATGACAAACAAGCCTGCGGGTTTTCTTGAATTTCCAGAACTAGTTCAACAAGATGACCAGCTATAAAGCATGTATGTCTGGAAAATTATTTTGACCTAAATATTTTGTATATTCTTTACAGAAGATGCAGATTTAGCTCTTGAAGTTACACTTAGTCAAAAGGAATCATGGTTTTACTTGCTTGTCTATTAGAGACCTCTTAAATTGTTGTTTCAGAAGTATTTATCTATTCTACATATATCAAAATAGGTGTTACAGCCACAAAGAAGCCGAAAAATAAAAGGTTTTCAGTAAATATATATTTAGCCATACAAATAATGCATATTGATGATACTATGGAAGGGGAAGGGGAATGGCACTGAAAAAAACATCAGATTTAAAATAACAAAAAAAATTGTTTTGGAAGGTAGAATGGGCATAGAAGAAAATGTTTGAGGAATATGTTTCAGCAGCTGAGAAATGTTTTCCTTCCTGAACACATCATTTTTGACCTGCAAAGTGAATATTTAACACAAGCTCATCTAAGCCCATACAAGATAACTCTTTCCTTTTCAAAGTCAACAAATTGAAGACCTATTAGTTACCAATACTGAAATAAATATAAATTATTAGCAAAGTATGCATAGATCTCATGGGAAATGGAAACAAATGAAGAATTTAGAGGGATAAATTAAGGCCAAAAAACTCTGGAAAAAGCCCTATTTCACCATCCACCGCATGTGTAAAAACTCCCAATTTTTAATTTAAAAAATTGCCAGATATGTGGCTACTTGACAGGATAGTCAATGCTCAAATAGAACATCCTGTAATGTGATATGGAACACAGGGACATAGGAATATCCTGTACACATTTTACATGATAAAAGACTGTCCTTGGTTGTGCCACTAATATATTAAAAGGATGATTATAGATGAAACATTTCCATTTCTAATGATCATTTCATAACCTGATAAGTTTTTTATGTTTTAATGATGCACAGCATTTAAAGCCACTGATTGAGATGAGAGTTACTGAAATTAAATAAATAAATAGACCTAGGTATACAAAAATCAACAGAAAAATGAATATGTCTTCTCTTAAGCAAGAGTACATCCTCAGGATTACTTGACATATCTTAGCCTTTTCCATAACAGCTTCTGCCCTATGGTAAACCTTAAGATCTGGTAGCCTCCCCCTCCCACACACACACACACCTTCTTAACCTTCCAGAAAACTATAAACACCTGGCTCACACACACACATCACTTCAATAGTCAAGTTGGACTCAGTGATTATGTAGATGAACAGATACAGATGATGGATTGGGCACCTGATTTTTCTTGATTTTTGGTTTTATTGCTTTTACTGCTTCTGTTCTTATCATTGTTAGCCACCCAGAGTTGTGTGGCACAAGATGAATGGCCATATAAATAAATGAAAAGGTTAAATAAGTTAAATCTTTAGCTTTATGCAATTCTGAGTGTGCATGCTAGCTTTCCAAATTTGATAGACCAAAAGAAGTCCTTTATTCATAAATTTAAAAATAATCCATAAAAACTGAATAGAGCCTAATAACATAATATATAAGGCAGACTTATCTAATTCACCATTTTTAAATGTTTGACTACAGTTCCCTTAATCCCAACATACAACCTGAGGAAAGGTTATCCAATACTTTTTGAAAGCACTCTCCTTTGTGTTCATCAGTAGCTATCTTGTAGCTGGCCATCATCAGTTGTGTAATGACACTGCTTTATTCCTGCATTTCTTATTTACTAACTTCATTTTTTTTACTATGGCAGTGCACTTTTTTGGAGATTTTGCTTGTTGCGTTGCTGCCAGTAAAGCATATCTTGAAGCATGAAAGTGGCTACATTCTTAAAGCAGCTACATCAAGCCTTCCAGATGGCCACCTTAAAGAAACATCTCTCATTTGCCCAGTCCTGCTATTTACAATCCACCTTCTAGATTGTACATGTATATCTAGCACCCTTACTTTAATATTATGCTTTATATAAATAATACTAACAATAATAATAATAAAGTTGGAAGGGGTCTTGGATGTCATCTACTCCAAACCCCTGCTCAGGCAGGAAACCCTATACCATTTCAGACAAATGGCTGTCCAGTCTCTTCTTAAAAACTTCCAGTGTTGGAGCATTCAGAGCTTCAGGAGGTAGGTTGTTCCACTGATTAATTGTTCTAACTGTCAGGAAATTTTTCCTTAGTATATACTGCATATATTGTATATAGGTATACTGGATCTGCACAAACAAGCAAGAGGGCTGAGAAAATATATACAGACCTATTACATCCTGTACATAAATTATTTCAACTTCTCCCCTCAGATTACCAATATAGGGCATTGCATGCCAAAACAACTAGACACAAAATAGTTTTTCCCCGTGCCATCATTCTGCTGATTATCTAATTCTCACAACACCGTCTTAGGCCTAAAGATATTTACCCATGTAGTAGGGCTGTATTGATATTATCCTTCTCATCTTTCTCATCTTTTCATCTTTCTCATCTTCAATCTTTCCTATTACCTTCTCCTATTGGTATCTTATGATTTATCACTTGTTTATATCTGATGATTAATGATTGTAACTATGATTTATGATCTATGACTTATCACCTTGTTGTTTGTATGTACACTGAGAGCTTATGTGTCCAATCCCACTTGGCCAATAAAGAATTCTATTCTATTCTATATTCTTCAAATGTTTATGCCATACTCTTTAAGACATCACAAGAATCTATGGAGACAATACCTTTATTTTGTAAACCTAGAGCTGACCCATTAGAAATGTTCGCTTGATATTAATTTTGATTTATTTTTCACAACCAGACCAGCCGCTATTATTCTTATATGACTTGGAATTAACTAGTTTTATCTGGTTAAATAACCAGTTTAGCTGTGGTGGGATAAGATCTTTTACAGTAGGAGAGCCTCTATTCTCTGAAACTGCATGCTGTATCTCACTTGACTTTATTTTGATACTTCTGGCTTACTAGAGCAGCTTACACTATCGCCAGATTTATTAATATGATTGTGTAGTCCAGTTCTCATTTCTGTTGCATATCAAAGTATATCACAAATGCTGCAACTTTTTTAACTTTAACTGCTAGATTCTATATTTCCAAAAATAAGGAACAGTGACATTTGCTTATTTCTTCCTAACAACATGTTTTGGGAGAACCCATAATGCACCTTGATAAAACATCTGTATCTGCTATGATCAGTAATATGTACGATTAGTGATTCACCATTTCTCTTTCTATAGTAGCCTATTATAGTAGCCACATTTTCCCATCTTGCCTTCTTTTCTTCTTGCCTGATGAAGTGTTCTCAACAACTAAAGCATGTAACTCTTTTGTAAACTTTATTTCATTCTGAGAAAGCATTGCCTCAGTAGGAATCTTTGATTTTCTTTCTCAGTGCACGGGGTTTTTATCTGTAGCTTTTGTGCTCCTTAGTTAGCTCGTCTATCCCAGCTCTTCAAGCTGCTGTCCATGGTCCTGCTCTTTTGCCTGGCTTTCTGTACCATAATTGCAAAACTTCACAGGGATTCTCCTACAAGTCTCTTCCAGAGCAGAGCAGATGCTGAAACACGTTCCAGAGCACATGAGCTACACAAGCCCCTGTCATCTGTCTCATAGCTTCTACAGCAGCATTGGAGTTTGACAGTGGAGTTGGTATGCTGGCTTTCTCATTGTCATTCACAATTGATCTTATTATCTGCTTCATTAACCCAACATGGGTTTCAACCTCAGGATCTTTCTCTTTAGGCTTGACTATTTTGGCACTCAGTTCCAAATCCCAAATGCTCTATGAATTGTGGGACCTGCCAGATCCTGGCTATAGCACAATGCAAGCTCAGAGACTGAGAGGAAATCGATGCTCACTTTATTTACCACAAACTGAGAAGAAGTGCTGCCCTGCTATGTGCTTGTCTTAAAGCCACAACTACTGAAGGAGAAAAAAAATAGCATCAAGTACCATCTCTTGTTAACTGATGTCATCTAGATGCTGATTCACTAGTTCTAAGCTCAGGTTTTCTTCCTTCCAGTCAAACTGCATTTGTTTGCTTTATTTTGCCTCAGAAGTGGCCAATTTTAAATGTATATAAAGGGGAAGATTAACTACTTCTCTGCTCTGAAAAGTGCTAAGTATTAAAGAGGAAGAGTTTCACAAGGAGAGTTAGATTTACATCCACTGACAAATGGTCTGAGGAATGGAAGGAGAACTATTTCTAAGACTGATATAGATGTCATTCTGTTCCTTGAAACTGATTTGCAAAGTTAGCAACTGCATTAGAAAGCATTTTGCACAAGACTATTGCACACAGTTTGACACAGCCTGGAGCCCATTTCTTCCTCCCTCTGTAGTATTAATTCTACTTATTATTAGGTGGGGGTGGAGGGGGAGGGGGAAATGCTCTTCAGGATTGCACTTGAAGTCAGAAGTTGAACCTATTAAGCCACAAATGACAATATCATTAAATTAACAGTCTTGGTAGAATTCATGGCCCAATCCTGAATAATCTTTGCCTCACAAAAGATCAGCAGCTTAAAGAGCTATCTAAATATCTACCATGATAATATGTTCTTCTAAAAATCTTTAATTGTCTCTCCCAAGCATGACATTTCTAGTGCTGGGGCAGTTAGTTTTAATTCAGCCAAATAGCTAGGAATTCAAATAAGAGGTCTCTACTCAATCAAGACTGTGACTTCTTTGCATTTTCTTACTGCCCTCAATCATTGCCTTTTTGTTATTCCTAATAGTCTATCAGTGACTTTGAATATAAAATGTAGAACATACAGTTGTATCTGTATGACCAAATGGTTAGAACTCAGCCATGGGTTATTCTTTATCATTTGTTCCACTTTAGTCTGACTACTTTTTATCCCCTTATTCTATCCTGTCTCCGGCTTTTTTTCCAGAGCCAGATTTTATCTTTCCTTTTCTGAATCATCACCTCAACCCTCTTTGACCAGATAGATCTGCTCACAGATTCACAGATAGAAAGTGTCCATTTCAGTTGCTTTAATACAGTTTCAGATCTGCTCTTGAAACCCTCAAAAATGTCCTCCAAAAGTAACTGGAAAAAATGCTGCATCAAAAGAGGAATTAAATAACTGATTATTTAAATAGTTAAATAGCTAGATCGAAATACCCAGCTATACTTACATGTACAGCATGATAGTCATTATAAAGGCACACTTTTTTTTATCCAGATGTAGCCAGCCAGTCACACAGCATAGACGACCAAAATCTAAATGTCTTCTCTAACGTGAATTCCTGGAAAAGTTAAAATCTTGCGTGCATTGGTCACCAAATATCACAAGGAGTAGTGAAAGGATAGAAAGAATGATGGACAAAAAGAGGAGAGCAACAGTAAAGATTCTAAGAAGAAAATAAGACTGTGGGCTTTAGAAAGGCTGCTTGTAAAGAAAGCTCTATAGTGGCTTCCTGTTACTTCACTCTATATATCAAAAGAAAGAAGGAAAAATAATTCAAACATCAGCACAGAATCTATATCTGAGCCATTGATTCTGCGCTGTGTGTGTGTGTGTGTGTGTGTGTGTCCTTCCCTCCATTCCCCCCCCCATTTTCATTGGGATTCGTGAGCTCAGAATTATTTTTTCTTGTGGTCAATGAAGCCTGGAACTTTGGATTCAAAACTGCAATGTTGGACATTTTTGTATGGACCCAATCCGCTTGTTCCAGTTGTTGAAACAAAAGCTTACTGGAACGGTTAAGTATGAATGATTCTTAATCCTATTCCATATAACTCAAAACTGGTAACTTGTTTTGCTTGATTTTTCTTTTTCCTTCATTCCTTTTGTGTCATATCTGATTAATTGTAAGGCAGCAAATCAATCCTGTTTTGTTCCTCTTTTGCATCTTATCCAGAAAAATGAAATCATTTCATAATGATATGAATTATAGGAGTAATAAGTTTTCCCCTTAGTATTACATTAAGAACTACAAAAATAATATTAATGTTCTACTTAATCTTTTAAGTATTCAAATATCTTACCTGGAGTGTTTTACTGAACATATCTACTCAGAAGTAAATCTCACTGAAGTAAATGGTGCTTAGACCCAGATCAGGTTCCCAGTTTAAAATACAAAACATTTCTTTTCACACATATGAGTGTTTTCAAAGTATTTCACCTTGGGCTCCAAGTTTCTGCTACATTAAACAAAACTCACTTTTCATATTTCTGATTAGACTGAAAACATGACAAATGGAAGCAATCAGTGACCATTTTTCATTACTATTCCAAGCCCCCAATTAGAAACCTGTATTTAAATTAACTCAAGATGGGGAGAAGCTCTGTGAAATATGAATTCAGGTTGATTATATTCATAAAATGCTAAGAAGAAAATATACGATCCATTAACATAGTAGTCAAAGTACATCACCCCAAAGTTGAGTGTTATTCAAGCAGCAGCAGTTTCTGCCAATATATGGTTAAATACATTCAGCTATTTTTAATTTAAGATAGACAACTTTGAATATATAAATATAATGTTATTAAACAATTACTATAGTTCCTTCTTAGGTAACAGTTCCGGGGGGGCATGGGGGGAGAGGTATTCAGTATAGAAAGGAAACCTGACTATTGGATTATCTATCATATGGACTTCCAAAGAAACCTTCTCCAAATGCTTCTGACAATTCAATCTGTTATGAAATCAAGGATGAAAATTTGAGGGGGGGGGGAGGAAGGGAAATAGTCTTGACTACTTCTACAGCTACTGGAGCATACCCAGTAATGAAGTTATACAAGATAGATTTCATTCAAACAATAATCAGTTAAAAGGTAAATGGCTCTATTGATTGCCAAGTGCTATATATCTGTGCAACATAGAAGGAATTATGTTGCACAGACATATAGCACTTTGCAATCCATAGAATCCAAGCACATGAAAAGCCATGGGAATTTACTCAAAAGAACGGGTAAAACTATTCTGTTTTCAGACTATAGTAGTCACTAAAACATTGCCTTCATTTTGCAGAGCATGTCCATTTTGCAAACATGTCCAGTTCATGCAACTCATTTACCTTTTAACTGATTATTGTTTGATTGAAGTCTAATTTGCATAACTTCATTATTGGATATGTACCTCTACCTACAGGACATTGAGACAGCATACATAGCTGTTTCTACTCTGATTTTTCACTGCGGTAGCAACAATCCTGTGAGGAAAGTTGGGCTGAGAAATAATAACTGTCCAAAGTCACTTAAGCAAGCTTCCTAGTTAAAGATGGGCCTGAATGGGTCTCCCATTCCTAGGCTAATTATAATGCATCGGCTATCAGATAAGCTACTGATTGAAATGCTAGAATGTAAAATATATAACTGGACTGTGAACTACCATCTGCCCAGGGACAAACACAGAAGCATGACCCAGGAGAAATGTAGCTCCTTCTCTATGAAACAAGTAGCTAATCATTTCTGAATCAGAGTAGAAGCAGACCATCTCTGCCTATTATTTCTGTATCCATCTCTAAGTTCAAATAAAAAAAACAAATTCTCAAGAGTATAGGAAACCACTCTCCCACCTTCAGAATAACATAGTAATTAATTATTGGTGGACTGTCATAGGTGTTTTTTTTTAATCTGTCTGTCTTCTATTTTTTTCTCCTTCTCCTTAATGAACTGGAATTTGAACCTATTGTTCTTACAGTGTTTGTTGTCTGGTCTAGCCATAAATACCACTTCGCTACTGATCTACCTGTTGCTCAAACCCTAGTGCAGTTTTCCCCAACCAGGCACCCCCGAATGTATCAGTATTGCTCCTATCACCTCCAGCCAACATGGGGAAGACCATCCTGATGATTTTGCTAAAGCCTAGATTGCTTCTAGCTTCTTCATTTCCTTCTGCCTGCCATAAACATGAGCCCTGCTGCACTGGGCAGCTACAATTGGAACAGTCAGTGAATTCTTCCTGGAATGTCAAGAAGGTTGTAACAGTGTCTGTAGGATTTTATGAAACGAGCTGTCTTTTCGAAATAGCTAAAAATGTTGAAGTCTATTAAGAGTTAACAGCTTCAGTTAAAAAATGAGCTGCAAGCAGTTAAGTGCTGGCAGCGGGTGTGAAACACTGTTGCATTTCTATTAACTCCAAACAGCTTCTTTAAATCCAGAAAATGGTGCCCAGATTTTAAGTCAACATTAATTTTACACTTGGCACCACAGGAGAGTGAGAACAGCTGAGTTCCAAAGGGTCAGTCTAATAAAGAGACAATGGGGGAAAATAAAAAAATGCAAGACTGAGTTGTTTATCCAAGCATTGAAGATCTCATAAGTGAATAGGGGTGAATAAAATAATGGGGAATTCAGCTTTGCAATGAGAGAATTAATAGCTGGATGGAATTTGAATGAGGTGTCAGATCTATACAGGAAGCAATAATTAAGGCAGTATTAGCAGATTTGGCACAGAGTGGAACAATTTTCATTGCAGGATGGAAGATGTCAAAGAAGGATGTTTAAAGCTGGAACGATCCACAGACAAATGGTTCAAATTTATCCCCTCTGAAATTCTTCCCCAGATCAAAATGGAAAAAAAGTACCTTGATTATACCTCCCTCAAATAAGCCCTCTTGCAAGAAGAAAAGGGAAGAACCTGTTGACCCTGGTCCAGCAGTACTACAGCTTGGTCTTGAGATTATAACAAAATCGTTTTTCATCATACCTGGCTCACCAGTCCTGGGTCCTTCATGGATATCTGTGGAGATTCTCAGTCATGGTTGTTCTGACAGTTCTGTTCTTCAGTCAGAACTGAAGAAACTTCTTGGATGAAAAGTGAAAGGTCTTCACGGTAAAACAAAGTCCAGTTGTCTTTTGAAAAAGCACCTTTCTCAAAAGCATCTTCATGGATGTTGAGGTCACCATATGCAAAGTCAAAGAGGGATTCAGATGAATCAGCAAGCCACAATCAGGTAAATAGATAGCATGCATGCAGTGATGTAGTGATATATCCTTGACCATTACATATTTATCTCCCAACATCTGACATAAGATTCTGGGTCAAGACACCATGATGCACACATTACCATTTGCACCCCCTTTCCTCTCATTGATGCTTATGGCTACAGTACTCGCAAGAGCAGATCTCAAAAATAGAGGTGCACTCAGAATAGCCCAGTTGAGTAGCCCAGTTCCTAGAGAAAGTTCTGATCTAAACTAGTTGCTGTGAATATGCTCAGTACCTTCCAATATTTAAGCCACTACCTGAGAGAAGTCGAATACCAGAGAAATTTCCATGACAGCCTATTAACAGAGGCATCTACAGTATGAAGAGGTAATGTCAGAAATCAAAATGGTGGACATAACTCTGTGACAGAAGTCCCACTATTTTTATTATGTATGGAGTTTTATTACTCGGTCGCATCTGCCATCTTGCCGTTTGGAACCCCTGTGGATGCCCTGGCCTGTGAGCCTCCTCAGCAGCTGCTATAATCTTTTCCAACTTCCAAACTCTTTGCAGAGTTTTTGTTTAACAACTATGGTGAGTTTATAAGATCAGAAGACAAGTTTTTTTTCAACTTGTCAATTTTTTTTTTAGGTGCCTTCCAGTCAGTGTTGACTCATGATGACTGCCTGGACAAACCCCTGCAATTTTCTTGCAAAATTTCAGAAGTGGTTTGCCATTGACTCCTTCCTAGGACTGAAAGAGGCTTTGTGTCTAAGGTGGAACTAGAACTCACAGTCTCCCAATTTCTAGCCTGGCCCTAATGACCACTCTCTTTTTTAATTTAGGATCAACAAACACTTGTGTACATTAGTGCAGAGATTTCCTGATTTTCGTCTCTAATAGCATATCTACAATTTAGTGGTGAGAAGTTTGCATTTCATTATTTATAGAGGTAGTCCTCAACTCACAACCACAACTGAGCCCAAAATTTCTGTTGTTAATTGAGACATTTGTTAAGTGAGTTTTGCCCCATTTTACGACCTTTCTTGCCGCAGTTGTTAACTGAATCACTTCAGCTGATAAGTTAGCAATATTGGTTGTTAAGTGGACCTGCCTTCCCCATTGACTTTGCTTGTCAGAAGGTTGCAAAAGGTGATCACATGACCTTGGGACACAGCAACGGTCATAAATATGAACCAGTTGCCAAGCATCTCAATTAGGATCATGTGACCATGGGGATACTGCAAAGGTCATAGTTGTGAAAAATGGTCATAAGTCACATTTTTCAGTGCCATTGCAACCTTGAATAGGCACTAAATGAACTGTTGTAAGTTGAGGACTACCTATATAGCAGTCTCTCAAATCTTTGTCAGTCTGAGAATTAACTATTACATGGGCTAGTAATGTGCCTTGATACCAAGCATAGGACAACTTTGTGGAGATTTATGATAGGTTATAGTAATACTTTATTACTGATAATAGACCTTGGTTATGCTATTGTCTGCTGGTAAATAATTTCTATTGCTTTTTAAAAAAAACAACTGCCTAGTAGATTTGACTATTTTACTTGCTCTTCTGTGTGAAACCTGAGAGAGAAATCTGTTCATAAAATGCTGCAGTTGGAGAGCAGAAAGCAGAGACCATGGCTGGAACCCCAGCCCTAGAATACTTTTCCCTAAATCAATGTTTTCCAGATGTATGGGGACTGCAGTTGCCATGTCCTGTCCCATTTGGAAGCATAAATTTTGGTGCGGATGCTTTTAGGGAAAGACTTTCGAATTTGAAGATGAAATCTGTACTACAGGGAAATGGATAAGAAAAGGTTATATTTCATTGAATAAAGTACATGAAAAATATTCACACCTTCCCATAGATGCAAACGGGCTTTTTAAAATTTGTGTGTTTTCACAGTGTGATAAATTTTGAACTTAATATAGGTTGTGGTTATTATTACAAGTATTATAAATCAGCTTTATGCTTTGGCTTTATATAATTGTTTACAAGCATGCAAAATATTTTCCATTCAGTTCCATGCAGCATGAATCCCTAACACCAAAACAAATTGACCACTAACTTTTATTCTCTTTGGAAATGCATAAGGAAAGTCATTGTCTAGTCTAGGGAGCTGAAGCCCTCATATCTGAAAATTGCCAAGACTGGGAACTCCTGGTCTGGTCCCACAGCTGTGAAAACTATCACTAATTAAAGTTGTTATTTTTCTATCAATATCCTGTGCATAGTTATTCCCAGACTTTTTCTTATCTGCTGTTATTGATAATTATATTTCTCTTATGTCGACTATCATTAGTTTCTGGTACATATTTCTAGCAGAATTCCAGTATTGCAATGATTAAATTTGATTACAAAACTCAATTCTTAAGGATGTAAGTTTAATATGCAAGGGTTTTTCTTTTTTGCTTAACAATATAACTGTAGCAATTTTGTGCAAAGCACTCCATGACAATCACTGATTCCTTAAATTGAAAAACTTCTCTTAAAGAGCCTCAAAATTACTTTTTCAAATGTTTTGAAACCGTGTTTTTTTTCTGGTTCTGATGAACCTTCTTGGAGGAGAAGCAAAATGTCTTCTTCCTCAAGGAAAAAACACAGTCCGGTTGCCTTTTGAAGAAGCACTTCGAGGCAACCATGACTTGGATGACTGAGAATCTCCATAGACGTTCTGATAATATAAGAACATAAGAACGTAAGAAGAGCCATGCTGAATCAGGCCAAAGCCCATCGAGTCCAGCATTCTGTGTCACACAGTGGCCCACCAATTGTACATGGGGATCTTGAGCAGAAAGAGAAGGCAAAACCCTCCCTTTCCCTTGACCCCCAACAAATGGTACTCAAGGGAATCCTGCCTGCCTCAACCAACATAGAGGCGGCACATGGACATCCGTTTTAATAACCACCGATACACTTGGCATCCATGAATCTATCTAACCCTGCCTTGAAGCTGTCAAGGCTGACAGCTGTCACGACCCCTTCTGGAAGTGAATTCCATAAATCAACGACCCTCTGGGTGAAGAAATATTTCCCTTTATTTGTCCTCACTTTCTTAGCTATGAGCTTTAGGGAGTGCCCCCTTGTCCTGGTATTGTGTGATAGAGAAAAGAATTTTTCTCTATCCACCTTTTCTATCCCATGCATGATTTTATACACTTCGATCAAGTCACCCCTTAAACGCCGTCTTTCAAGGCTGAAGAGACCAAGGCGTTGCAATCTGGTTTCATAAGGGAGGCGCTCCATTTCCTTGATCATTCTTGTTGCCCTTTTTTGCACCTTTTCCAGTTCCATTATATCCTTCTTGAGGTGCGGTGACAAGAACTGTACACAGTACGCCAAGTGTGGTCTCACCATCGATTTGTACAGAGGCAATACAACACTTGCTGACTTATTTTCGATTCCCTTCCTAATCATGCCAAGCATGGAATTTGCTTTTTTTTACTGCTGCTGCGCATTGGGTTGACATCTTCATCGAGCTGTCCACCAAAACTCCAAGATCCCTTTCTTGGGTTGTCTCAGAAAGTTTGGTCCCCATCAGTTGGTAAGTATAATTGGGGTTCTTTGCCCCGATGTGCATAACTTTGCACTTGTTTAGGTTAAAATGCATTTGCCACTTTGTTGCCCACTCACACAATTTCGAGAGATCCTTCTGGAGCTCTCGACAATCAGTTTCACTTTTCACAACCCGGAACAATTTAGTGTCATCAGCAAACTTGGCTACCTCACTATTAACTTCTACATCCAGATCATTGATGAATAAATTAAAAAGTAAAGGTCCCAAAACTGAACCTTGGGGTACACCACTTCTCACTTCTTTCCATCCAGAGAATTGTCCATTTATTGCCACCCTTTGCTTCCTACAATTTAGCCAGTTACCAGTCCAGGACCAATGCTATTTCTTCCTCTAGAACTGAAATTTTGACGGCTCACCAAATTCTCAACTGTCTATGAAATGGCATATAACTGAATTGCTACTGAAAAAATCTCAAGAGATAGATTCTTCTGAAATGTGAACGATACAAAGAGAGCTGCAGTTGAACTCCTGTGCGTTATGTCTTCTATCACCAGTACTTCTCTAACCACGTTTTGTGGAATGCATTCAATGTCACTTAGTTTACATTACCCAAGTGAGCATTAAGTCAGTTGGTTTTATCTTTAAAGTCGTTGAGTCCTGAAATAGCTTCCAGATTGCCTCCTATCAAGTCTCATGTCCCGTTTATTAAAATCAATATCAGCAATTTTTCCTTGGACACCTTTTCCAGGTTTTGAAATTCAGTAAGTGGCAGTTGGCGAGAGGATACCTTCAGACACAGTATGTATTACTTGAATGTGTTTTCTGCTGCTTTTGAGCTTCTCCCCAAACCTATTCTTCTTTTGTCGTTTTAAAAAACCCAGTAAAGATTTTTCCTCTTTCCTTAAGCTTGAATTTGGTTTTCATCTGTTCTGAGTTGCAGCTTTTGTAACTGTAATTTAATTTTCATTATTTTATTTGAACAATGTATAATTCATACTTAAGACAGGGATATAGAAAGTATAAATCACGATACATATTGGTTGCTTGCTTTGGTGGATTCGTTTGTAAAAAGATACACATTCAAAGCAACACTCTGCCTGTCTCTCATTCTCTTTTCATATGATTGCCTCTGAAATAGCTATTTAAGGGTAATTTTATTTAATTGCAACTTTTTATGGCTCTTCTATATTTAACTGCAGTTGTTGCAATAATAACTTTGGCAATTTATTTTAAGACAGTAACCTCAACTTGCTTTTTATGGTAACATCAGCACCCATGATTGTCAGTCCGGAGCAAACAAAGGCTTCACGACATAGCTAACATTTATCTAGCCATTCCTTTACTAAAGGTGTATTTTTCTCCTTTTAGTCAATTGTGGGTTGCAGGCCTTGGGGGGGGGGAGGAAATATTCCTGCTTTCCCCCCACCCACCCACTTACCAGAACTCATTGCAAAAAAGAGAAGGTAAGCTTCTCTCATGTATTTCCTTTGGAGCCAGTCAATCCAAGGAGTTTTCCATAATGCTGATGTCTATCAAATAGGAGATTACAGTCAAAACTTGTCAGGCAATATCAGGATGCTAATGATAAAATTTTAAAGTTCTAACCATATCCTCTGAGGTTGTGAGCAAAGATGTTTGACTTGGTACCAGAAGAGAGCCTATTTCTTCCCTTTGACAGAAATTCAGCTACTGAAAAAAACGACAAGCAGGTGTTTTGACAAATATCCATCATTCAAAGATTTTACCTTTTGAAATATAAGGGGAATTGGAAACATTACAGATTCTAGATTCCTATGACTTTTGTCCCTCAGTAACAACTGTAGAAGATATAACACGATATGCTTAAGGAGCTCTCAGGTTTGGCAAAATCCCTGCTGTGCCAGGAAATATCCAGGAAGATGAAAGATATACTACCACGGGAAATATAACTTTCCACCCAGTGAAAATATACTGGAAGAATATCCTGCATAAAATCAGTTGAAGACATGAGCAAAACATGGACAGTTTAAGATGGGTCATGGATGCAATGTGCATATATCTGCTGCAGATCTGGCACCTGAATATTTATTGCTCTTGATTTCAAAAGGAGGGAGAAATTAAAAAATAATAGCTGTCCTAATACTGACAAATACCTTACCCACATTGCTGTCAACAATTTATAGGATATAATGTAGCTCAATAGAGTCCCAGAGTAACAAAACCTGGATGATGTGTGTGTTACTTGGTCTCTCTCCACCTTTAACTGTTATGATTGTATCAGGTCAACTTTCCTTTTTCACTTGCTAGTCATAGCTTAAAGCTGTCTTCAACCATATTGCACCAATACTTTTTTTCTCAACAGAAAAGGACTATGATTTGCAAAGGGTACATTTCTTAAACACACACACACACACACACACACACACACACACACAAACAAGCACATTTTGCAATAATCTCTATTTTCAAAGCAAGACATTTGGCTCTAACCTTTAGTATTGCTGATCACCCAGTGTTGTATTGACTCACTACAGGCTAGAACCCTTGTGCTGTAGGCATTCAGCAAGAATTAAGTATTAATTAATTATACATGACTAGCTACAAAATCTCTCCCAATCTTGACAAGACATAGCAGAAAGTATTTTTAATTTTTTTTATTTTTATTGAACAGTAATTAAGAAATGTTATTAAGTAAAATGAGTAACATAAATCCATGATGTATAAGTAATTTAATAAGTCTTTCTTACTAAAGTCAATTGAAGAACAAAAGATTAATACAGACTTACAATCACAATTAGCATTGGAATCTTGGTTGTTGAGCGAAAATGTCATTAAGCAAGACACCTATGTGACTGTTTCACTCAACAACTGCAAACCTGGCTCTCCTAGTTCCTGTCATTAAGCAATCTCCCAAGTTCCTAAGCAGACAGAGTGAAAGAGCTCCCTGTCAAGTTGGTCTTCCCTCTGGAAGGGAACTGCTCCAGCAGATTGCTAGAATGAAGCTTGGATCTTTGGGACCTGGGTGATGTTTCTTCACCTGCCAAGGGAGTTGTTCAGCTCCCCTCAGCAGGCAGCTTTCTGGGAAGCCGACAGAGAACATTGCAAATGGCGAGCATGCAAGTTTGCACCTAAGTGCAAACAGGTTGCCAAGCACCCATTGATATCCCATGACTGCAGGTGGGAGACATGACATTTGACAATAGCCAGGACCCTTTTTGAGGCTGTTGTTTAAATGGTTGTTAAGTGGCCAGTTGTAAGTCAAGGACTGTCTATACTTTGCCCCTACCAATAGTCAGCTTGCATTACAGGTCCTCCTTGACTTACAACCACAAATGAGCCCAATATTTCCTTTGCTAAGGGAGAGAGTTGTTAAGTGATTTTGCCCCATTTTATGACCTTTCCTGCCACAGCAGTTAAGTGAATCATTGCAGCTGTTAAGTTAGTAGCACACTTGTTAAGTCAATCTGGCTTGGCTTATCAGAAGGTTGCAAAAGGTGATCACATGATCCCAGTACACTGCAATTGTCATAAATATGAGCCAATTGCCAATCATCCAAATTTTGATCATATGACCATGGGGATGCTGCAATGGTCGTAAGTGTAAACAACTGTCATAACTCACTTTTTTCAGTGTCACTGTAACTTCAGACACTAAACAAATAGTTGTAAGTCGAGGACTACCTGTACTCAAAAGCAAGTACATAAAGGAATTGTTGCAGCAGTGAAAACTATGTGTAGATCAGTGGTTCTCAACCTTTCTAATGCCGTGATCCCCAACCGGTTGTAAGCCGAGGACTTCCCAACTGTTCGTAAGTTGAGGACTTCCCAACCGGTCGTAAGTTGAGGACTTCCCAACCAGTCGTAAGTCGAGGACTTCCCAACCGGTCGTAAGTTGAGGACTTTCCCTGCCCGGGAGCGCCGCGCATGCGTGGTGCCGCCCCCTGCACCTGCCGAGGCGTAGCTGGCAAGGGGTAGTGACGGCGCAGGGCGACCACTGGCTGGGCCACCAGCTGGCCCAGCCTTAGGGAGGTAAGGCACCCGCCGGCCCAACGCATGCCAGCAACCCTCCCTGCGCCCGCCGGCCTCCCACCTCCCACCCCTGGCCCTCTTTTACTTACATTTTAGTAGTTGCTCAGCAGGGAGGGGTGGAAACTTCTACACAGCTCGCCTTCGCTGCAGACAACTTACAGCACCGTTTGCAGACTGGGATTTTGGCGGGCTCAGCAGAGCAGAGACAGCCTGGACAATTCCTATTGGCTTTTGAAAGCCAATAGAATTAGATTCTATTCAAGAGAGTCTATTCTATTGACTTTCAAAAGCCAATAGAATAAGAGGGAGTAGCACAGCTAAGGAAAAGAGGGAAAATGGCGGACTGCATTGTTTGGCGACCCCCATGAAATGGTCGTTCAACCCCAAATGGGGTCGCGACCCACAGGTTGAGAACCGCTGGTGTAGATGATGTCATGTTGGCTAAATAAACAATGATTTCTGAAGTCTGAACACTGGAAATATGGGAAGATGCAAAGGGGCATTTTAACATACCAGTTAAGCAGCAAAACAACACAGGAAAACTATTGGAAAAACAAGGATCAGGGACACACCAAGACCTTCCAAATCATCTGGCAATTATCTCTTGCTACTGATCGATGTGAGGGCAAATAATACAAATTACTACCTGGCTGTGCTAATCAACTAATTCTGATATGGGATATTTGGTTTCCAGGGTTATGGGCAGAGTTATCTAATACGCTGCCCCCAACCTTTGGGGGAACAGGGACTGGTTCCCAGGAAAGAGGTTTTTCCACAGAGGGAGTGTGGTTTTACATGCTGCCTTCATTCTGTGGATGGGGCATCACTTGTTTGCGCGGCCTAGTTTCTTGCATGTCATGGCCTGATGCCAGTCCTTGGATTGGGGGTTGGGGACCCCTGATCTAGATGATGGATTGCTGGCCTAAATAAGATTATACCTTAAAAAGAATAGTAAAATATGTTGGGTCAAAGAATGGTGAATTTAAGTATTTAGACTTTAGATTGAATCCAGTTAGCATTGGTTTACAAAAGTCCATACCTGGTTGCTTATACATTAATGTATATGAAAAAGTAAACAAGGTGTGCTTGCGCTTTTAGCATAGAAAAGCAAATATCTTTTAATAAGTATAATAGAGTGGGAGGACTCCAATGACTGGAGCAGAGCAGCTGAAGGTTATGATTTATTCAAAAGGGACAGAAGCAAAAGAAAGCAAGAGAGAGTTGCATTGTATGTTAAAAGCATACATTCCCTATTTAGAAATCCAAATGAATGTGTGTGGAATACAGTGGAGAGCATCTGGATTAAAATAAATGGAGAAACAAATCAAAACAATACTGATGATTATGCCAACTGTTGCCTGCTCAGTCAAAAGAGAAGATATGGATGAGCAAACCAAATATCTTTCAATGATAGAAGAAACTGAAGTGATGGGAGGCATTGAATATCAACATCTATAGGGGAAACAAACTCTCAGCGCCATGCCCGTTCAGGAAAGGTCTTGACTTGCTGGCATTTTTCTCCTTCAGAATATGGCTGAAAGTAACAGGATGTGCTTGTCTTTGTTAAATTACAAAGCTCTTCACTTAGGAAAAGTAAATCAAAATCACAAGTAAAGAATAGAGAATATTTGACTGTTTGATGAAATTTTGGAAAAGATAGCAGAATGCTAGTTGTTTAGAAATAAAACAGGGACCAGCAGAGCTGTGTGGCCGCAAAAAAGGCAAATACCATTTTAAGTTGCATAATTATGATTATTTGATACTGCTTTATTCAGAGTCATCTCAAATTTTCTCCCCTAGTTGAATACTGATATTTGTTTTACAACAGTGATAGTTTCTCCTCTTGCATTGCAGCTCTACAATTTATAAACTTCTACAACTCTATTTGCAACCAATTGACCAGTCATCTATCTGCTCTATATAAAAACATATAATAATAATAATAATAATAATAATAATAATAATAATAATAATAATAATAATAATAATAATAATAATAATAATTGGAAGGACCCTTGGAGGTCATCTAGTCCAAACCCCTGCTCAGGAAGGAAACCCTATACCGTTTCAGACAAATAGTTGTCCAGTTTCTTCTTAAAAATTTCCAGTATTGGAGCATTCACAACTTCCGGAGGCAGGTTGTTCCACTGGTTAATTGTTCTGTCAGGACAATTCGTCAGTGGAACAACCTGCCTCCAGAAGTTGTGAATGCTCCAACACTGGAAGTATATTTTAAACAGTTCTCCTGATAACTTCATCAATGTGTCATTAGCAAAATTTTTGAAAATCTGTTTTATTTCGTTTTGCAGAGTCTCTACTGCTAATACAGCGATCAAACCTTTTATATGTACAATTGATTTTTGCACTTTTTTGTATAGTTTTCCCGTATATTTCCGTATTGTTTTTGGATATTTTTTTCCTCCCATAGATGTTTGACTTTTTAGTCTTTCATTGTATCAATCTTTAGAGAAAACACTTCACTTATTTCATTTTCTTATATAAACTTCTGTTCTTCCCATTTGATAATTATCCTCAATTTCTTTACATTGCTTATTTAGACTCTAGTACTCACTGTTTAGAGGATCATATTGTCCTTTGTCTCTACTGTCTTTCTACCTTTCTTTAGTTACCTGTATAACATGTTAACAGAGAGCCATTTTTTCTTATTTTGGATTTTCAAATATTTTTGTTTAGTTCATTTTTAATGATGTCACAAATATCCATCCTGAAGTTTTTCAGGCATTCTAACCCATTTAATATCTTCTTTACTTTCATGGCATAATCATATTGTTTAGGTTGCATCTTGTTGGTCTGATTATTATTAATTTTTTCAGCAAAAAGACCACAAGGGGGTTCCAATCATTAATGTAATTATTGTCCTTTCTCTAATCAAACATATCAATGTTGCCATCTCTTCCAATCTGTTATCTTCATCAGCTCTCCATTGTCAGTATTTCAGTCTTCTCAGTTTTGTACATATAATAATCTCTGGCCTATATAAAAACAATCTTTCATAACTCTTTTCTAATTATCTACCATTAGTCCCAACAAGAAGAGTTTGGGTTCAATTGAATATTAATCTTTTTTAAAAATTGTATCACCTTGTAGCAATGTATTTGAACCCCATATTTTCTGGTTATTTTGCAAGTTGATGAGACATAATAAAAAGACACTTCATATTTTCCACATTTCCAACATAAATTTGAAATACCTTTCTATTTTCTAGACAATTTTTCGAGGTAATTTTAAAAAGTTCTCCTTTAAATTATAATATAAGGTAAAATTCAGTCCTTTCAGCCATATGTTTCCCCCTTTTTCTATGGGAATTATGTATATTATGATAGATTTAAGTTACAGGAAAACAGACTCCAAATGAATTTGGAGGGTGGGGGAAGGAATGTTAACAGTTGAACAGTAAGAATGGTTCTGTCTAAAAATGAAACCTAGATAGCTTCGAGACCAGAATGCTTTAATTTGGATTCCAATTATGAGCAGGGCATTGGCTTGATCTACTCTGCCTCTTCCAACTCTGTTTCAGTGACAGCTGTCAGCAAATTTCCCCTCATTCATTTTATAAATTGTCCTTTCTTATAAATGAATCCTTCCAAAAAGCCATTGAGGAAGAGGCCAATGGCCAATTGCTTCCATCTTGTTGCCAAGAAAACCACATAAAGATAGCTACATAGTCATCAGGAATCAGATTTCATTCCAAAGAGATTTGACTTTAAAGTGCCCAGAGTCTCACTCAACCTACCATATCTTCCTCAGATGACATAGACTTGGCCATCACTTTGAAACGCCTACCTTCTCTTACCCACACCATCTCAGAGGTAACAAAAAGCATACAACTTAACTATTGCCTAATTTGATCGTTTGGCTATAGTGACATGATGCATTTGTGGTGAAGCTTCTAGTGATCTATGCTTTTGGTATTCCAGGCAAAGTTTTGCTAGGGTAGACATTGGGGGTGCTTATTGGTATGTATTTGTTTCTTGAATATCACCAACCTTTCCCTCTGGTTTTAAAAGTTTACTGAATTAAAAAAAAAAATCAACTGCACCATTTAAAAGCCCAGCCAGTCCAGAAACTATAAACTAAATAGACCATTAAATAAATGGATTACAAAATTCTGCAGTTTTCATCAGTGGAATTTTGAAATACCGCATTTACTCCATCATTTTATATTTGTCCCAATTTTGTAAAAAGTATAAAGAGAAATTTCATGAGTAATGGTGGTGGAAGTGCCCCACCATGTGGCTAGTAGAAATACATAATCTAGTACTTGTTTAATTCCTCAGCTATTTATTCCCTGTTGGACAAATTGTAAAACTTCAAAGTATGAGTTGCTCTGCCATTTTGCATCACTGTATTCTTCTGCACCAAAAAGCTACATCAAGGGAAAAAGTAGAAAAAAGAAAATTGTATCTCTCTGTGTGATATGTTGAAGCATATTAATTATTATTTTCCGGGCAAGCAAACACATATGTAATCAGGTTCATATATATTGGGACAATGATAATTTTTTTTGGCATTTGGCCTCTGTACACCACCACACTGAATTTGGAATGAAACACTCAAGATGGGAGCAAAGCGAAGACTTTCAGCTTTAATTCAAGGGGTTGGACAAAAGTGTGGCATTAACCATTGAGGAATTACTGCCATTTTAATACACCCACCCCCATTTTTGGAGGCTGTAATTCCTCAATGGTTAATGCCACACTTTTGTCCAACCTGTTGGATTAAAGTTGAAAGTCTTCATTTTGTTCATATCTTGAATGTTTCATTTTAAATTTGATGTGGTGGGATAGAGAAGCCAAATGCCAAAAAAAACCTTATCATTATCCCAAAATATAATCATATTGATTTTATTCAGTACAGAAAAGGCAATGTAACATAGCCATAAAGGGGGTCAAAGCTGTGGAGTGGTTTATTGTCTTGTTGTCAGTTATTTTACAAAACAGAATATTTCTATAATGGAAAAGCTTACCACAATTTAAAGAGGCAAATGGCATGACAGATATCTCAGAGTTCATGTTTGTTTGTTTGAATGTAGTTATATGCAGTGCAGATAGTAAGTGTATAATTGCAGAAAACCCTTTAAAATGTAAATCATTTGCATTTTTAATTACCCAAAGAAAATGTATTACTGCTTTCCTGGAGATTTTTAATTGTGTGCACTGTACAATAGCATGTTGATAGATTTCATCTATAAATTTTGGAGTTACAGTTTAAGAGAAAAACAGGTTGGAATACAAAATAAATAATACTAAATTTAACCCTCTTTTGTTCTTTAACTGAACTGCCACAAGTTTAACTGAATAAACTAACTTATTTTATACCACAGAAAGTCAAGCTTAATATTCCATTCATGAACAATTATCCTTTCCTCCTTTAAGCTACAGGCATTTATTTGAAAAAAAATCAATACATTGCAAACCATATAAAATTCTGAAAATATTTCAATTTCATTATTTCCTTTCTATTATTCAGTTCAGTTCATGGATTTACTTTATTCTGACTTAGTGTGCTTAGCACTACTATGGTTTGTAAATGATGGTTTATGACATAGTACTCAGTGCAAAAGCCCTCCCTTGTCATTCAGTCAATAAACAAGCCATGGCTCTATAGGGTGCAAGACCATATCACCATCCGTTGATATTTAACACTATTATTTTTCCTCTAGTCCAAAATGGTTTAGCTTCTTGAGGGAGGAACTCTAAACTCCCATCAAGTAGGGCTAAGGAGGCAAGCAAAAGATAAGATGATCAGCCCTGGATGTTGGTTTCATATTTTCCAGTAGGAAAACCTGATGTACAAACGAAGAAAGAATGTGTAGTTAACTCCCCTGTGGATTGGCACGCTCTGTAACATTGCAGTTCCTCTTCAATAGATATAATAAATTCATGAAAAATAATTAAACAATAGTGCTAATTTCTCATTCTCCATCCAGTTAAGAGCAGATCCAAATCTTGATGCAGTTGTTAAAGGGAAAAATCAGTTCTGCTTCAGGCTTCTTACACAGCTCATTAAAATACCTGAAACTTATTTTAAGATGAAGTGAACCCTAAATCCTTATTATTTTATCGCTGAAAAATTTGCAACATTTGTTCTCAGAATACTGATAAAAGAGGACAGCTCCACCACAGGTGGATCAGAAGGTATATTTCTTTATCGCATTATTAACAAAAGGAGCCAAGATGAGAACAGATCTTAGTCTCCAGGGTTTTGAATACCAGCATGCTTATTGCTAATTTATAGACATTCTGAACTAAATTGATCCACATGAACTTTTTCAAATATCCCAACCATGATTCAGTATTACATTCTTGTAGATTCTACTAAGTCTTGATTTTACAGAGTTTGGAGGGGGAGGGATATTTTTGATTAGAGGGGTTTAAGGAGGCCACTGGTAATTCATCTTTTACTTCAGGGTTTCCCATCAGGGTATGGCTGGCCATTAGAGAAAATAGAAGAAGAATACTAGGCTACTCAGGTCTTTAGTCAAATCAGTATGGATGTTCTGAGATGCTCCATTTATTTTATTTGGTGGATAATATATAGTTCCAGAGCTCTCCAAATATTGCTACCTAACTGTAATATTTGCCCTTTTTACCCCATTAAATGCATGAAAAATAATAATGTCAATTGTTGTTAATTACTTACATTCTCTGCATATTTCATTACCGTTAAACTGAACTCAGGGTTTTGCTTTGCTTATTTATGACTGCACATACTACTTTGTGCTGAACAAGCATCTCTTGACATGATGCTCAAAGGCCTGGACTGACCTCAGACAATTTCTGCCTTTGAATGTTACCATTTAACATTTGATATATTGTCCTAACTAAATAAACTGTGTGAATCTCAAAAAGTGCTTTACAGTACTATACCCTTCATCAAGGAACTGAAATGAGCAGTTGACCAATTGCATGAAGTCCAAAGACACAACATGAGGAGATGCAAAATATAATATTCTTTACCAGCTGACCTCTAAGAAAATGTGCGCATATAGCATCGATATGCAAAATTTCATAGCCAAGGCCAGCATTCTCAGCTAGGAAGTCTCTTGGTGCTTCCACATTCATATCTACTGGATAGGGGTCATTCTTGTCAGCATTCTGCATGTCAAATTTCCTTGATTTGGTGCCTTCTGGATGCGTTAGCCTTCTATTCTCATGCTGGCTGGAATGATAGGAGTTCCAGTCTCAACACAGTGGAGGATGACAGGTCAAGGAAGCTAGCCTGGGGAGACAATTGACCCCATGAAGTTTCTCTTCCTCTTATGTTAAGTGTGTCAATAATTAAAATTGTCTCCACCTCCATGCTTTCTCTTCCAATCAGCCTCTATGGATAAATGCATTTACATGTGCCCTTGTTAATCTCCTCTCTGCACCTGGTGTTCTGGGGAAACCCTCTTGTGTTCCTTATCTGCACAGGTTCAGGGAATAGTGACTTAAAAACATTCTCCTCTGTAAAATGCAGTGCAAGGCCATAGATCATTTGCTATGAGTGAAATCAGGAAGCTGTCATTGTTTCCAGCACAAGCTGTGGGGCATGGAAGTCCTGACACATAAAGCCACAGGGTTTGGGTTTTTTTTTTTTTTGTTATTATCATTCAGAAATAAAACAGAGACCACATTGAGCTTAGAAGAGCCTATCTAAGAGTCTTAACGTTATCTTTCTCAGAAGATAAATAGTTTCCCGTTGGCGTTAGTTTGAGTGGCTTTCCCACCACCATGCATGCTAGCTTATTTTGTCCTAATATTAAAGGTGTTTATAACCAGCTGACATTTAAGCAAGACTTTTGCTCTTCCCTAGGGACTCAGATCCAAGCAGCAAATATTTCTCCTTTTGGGAACAGACATGTCAGTTCATGGGCTTGTGATGGACTTCACTTTTCTTCTCTGGTCCTTGGACTAGTGTTTCTAAAGGGCGCATTGATTTCTTTTGTTAGATTGTGTCACATATGCTATATCAGGGCTAAACTCTTATCCGCAGACATCAAGCTGAAGAAAATAAGGTGATAGGACAATACTCCTTATCACTATCCTTCCCTAAGTAAATTATTCAGAGAGTCTTGAGGTAGAAATGAATTTACCTAGAAATAAACGCCAGTTTCCAGTAAAAGAAAATGTTGTAGATCATGGTCACGTGACCCTGGGATGCTGCCAACTGCCATAAATCCAGGAGGGTTGCCAAGCACCCAAAATGAGATCATGTGACCTCAGGGGCCTTGCCATCAGAACTTCATATCTGGATCACTAAATGATTGGGCGTAAGTCGAGGATTATCTTGATTTGTTAAGGCCACCCTACTCCAAAAAGTATCCATACATTAGTTTAAAAGCACAACAAAAACAACATGGTTGCCCAGACTAAAACAGCAATCCCCAACATTCAGCAAAATAATATGGGTTCCACCAATAACTTAACCCCAGGTCCAGGAACAATGTCAGGTCTTAAGGTACTTCTGGAATCCTTGGAGAGTTGGAGCCATGTGTAAGGCAGAAGCTATGACAGTAGCGTCATGATTCCTCAGTCTGACAAGATAATAACATTTCAGAGACCTGGAGTACATGTCTGAACACCCCTGATGGTCAGAAAGAACTGGAGACAGGCAGTTCCTCAAATAACCAGCCCCTAAGCCATGAAGAGCTCTGTAAGTAATAGCCAATATCTTGAACTGCTATTGCATTTTGAATCAGCTCTACCTTCTGGATGGTCTTCAACTACAGCACATTGTAATAATCCAATCATGGGATGATTAGGATGTGAGTGGCCATCTGAAGGGTCTCCTTAGCAAATAGTAAATATTTTTAAAAACTGTTCTGACTGATGAAACATAAAAATGTCTGATTCTCTAAATATGTAAACAATCAATAATCCATTAAAGAAAACCTTCAGAGTTATTTTTTTAAAAGTTTAAATAAAAATAATATATAACATTCTGTCCATCTAATAGTCTATTTCTGTAAAGTGATCTTCCACTAACCTGGTGTTCTCCAGATGTACTAATCCCATCATACCCTATCAGAGTGGCTTTCTGCAGATATAGAAATGCAGTCCCATTTGTTTCACAAATGTATTTATGTATATTCCACCTTTATAATTTTTTCATAAATAACTCAAGGTGGCAAACCGACCTATTCCAGTGTTCTATTTTCCCCACAACAATAACCCTGTGAGATGGGTTGGGCTAAGAAAGAGTGACTAGCCCAAAGTCATCCAATTGGCTTTCATGCCTAAGGCAGGACTAGAACTCAAGGCCTCCCAGTTACTAGCCTGGTGCCTAACCACTATACCAATTTTGATGAGTTGAAGAAAGGAGCCTTATGACACATGTTGCAGGTCCCTGTATGAATTTTAAAGAGAAACTATATTTTGGAGCAGATGCTAATAGACCAATCATCAAGTAAGATGCTATCTTAGCTGTTTTGAGTTCACTTGATCCTCTCAAATAATGATCAACCATATTCAATAAGTCCAACAGACCTCATAGGCCTCCTAATGCTGAGTTCCTCTAAAAAGGGAGAATAATTGGAAGAAAACAGAGAGATATGCATGCTGAGTAGGTGTTTCTCTCCAGGGATATCCTATCTTATTTTATTGCTAGACTAGAACTTGCCTGCTGAAGACCACAAATTAAGTTCCCTGATGAGACAAGATTAAAGGAACCAATGAAGCTTGCCTTCTACTTTTCTGGAGAAAAAAATAACCCTGAGAGAAGAAATATAATATCTCTTGTGTTTTCAGTTGCTCTTTATAGAAGCCAAACAGCAACTCAAACTGTCTGCCTGGCAGAAATCTTCTTGAATTAAATCCTGAGCAAAGTTTACTTTGGACACTTTCATTCTTACATATCATCATCAACTGAGAAAAGCCCCTAAAGGTTTTGTGTATGAAGACCTAGAATTACTATACCTCTCCTTAGATTCATCGGATGTTTCGTTTCTTCAAATGAGAAGGACACTTTTGAGAAGCAAGGATCATCATTTCCCCAGTTGGATGCAAAACAATTGCGTGAAACAACATCTTCTTTCCATTGGGCTTATTTTCCGCACATGCACACACATAAACACAAACAAATTCTGTCCCTCAAAAAAACCCTTTCTTTCTTTCTTTGTATGATTTGGCTGTTTCTGGCTGAGTTGATGGTTTCTCTGTTTGTTTTCCCTTTCTGTCACTTTACTACCAGACCCCAACTGAGTTAAAAAGTGAACTTCTACAAGTTTCATTTGCTGCCCGAAGTCAAGATAACAGTTAGCAGCGTTCAATCTGTTTCCATGTCACTAACTGGAAGCACAATTTGGACAGGCACAACAAAGAGCTCCTGAAATGAACACATGTAGCTTTCAAGCACTTTCCGCCTCTCCCCAGGGCAGGAAGAGGGTGAGTCATAGAGTTGCTCCTTCCCTCTCTTCTTTAGAAGGGCTGAGGGTGCTGCGGTAGAGTAAGCAGAGCTACCCAGGTTCTTGACAGGTAAATTTGCTCTTCCCTTATCACTTATTGAAGCAGTGTTGAAAATGTGCGCAGGGTTGATTATAGATTGAACAATGGACAATCCCCTTTGCCTAACAGTTGCCAGGATTCTTAATATATTCTTGATGTGGTGAGAGGGAGGGGGGGAAAGAATGCTACTAAAGAGCAGCGTTCTTTGTGAGTTTTGATCTCTAATCTTACAAAGGAGGAAAGGAAAGGAAACATGCTTCTTTTGGATGCTTGGCAACTAACCATGGGTACAACTACCTGCAAAGGTCTTTGATTTTTTTAAAAAAAAATCCATTGACTTGGTTTCCTCTGATTGGGTGCATTTCCCACCCCCTCACCCGCCCCCGGGCCTCTGGTACATGCCCACCAACCCACACCTACACACCACTGCCACCATTTCTTATCATTTACTGCAAGATCTCGCACACGATTTTCAAGCTGATCTACGCAAGAACGTTTACCAATGCTGAGACTTCCTAAGGCTGGTTAGGGGAGGTGGAAATCATAGTGTGTGCTGCAGATTGAGCCCCAGATTGATGGATCAATCAATTTTTACAGAACAGCCAAAGAAAGGAGGAAGATACCTATTTTTTTAAAAAAAATAAGATTCATTCTGGTGGGATGCTGAAAATTACTAAATCAGCATTTTAAAAGATTAAATAGTTCTTAACCATGAAGTCAGAAAGGCTTTCTTTCAGCCTTCCAGCTCTGCAATAAAACACAATTGCAAGCAGCCGTGATAAAGAAGGGGCAAACTGAGATCCTTCACCTTCCTTTCTATAGGAACCTGAGAAGAAACGGCTCCTTCAAAACTTTGAATTGTCACGATGAGCAACCTTGGAAAGCCAATAGCTCCAGCTTCCCCCATCCTGGCCGAGCAGCCCAAAAGAAAAAGGGGGCGGCCAAGGAAGCAGCCACAGGTAAGAGTTCATGCTTTAGTAAGCTCAGAAAATTCCGTTAAATGCTTTGCCTTTGTATCAGGTTAAGATTTATAAACAGTATACTCTCTGATCATAATAGAAATGATATTAGATGACAAAGATTGTCATTCCGAAACAGTCTCAGCAATTCCAGCCAACTTTGCTTTGTTCAAGGCTAGAGATCGTTTTCTATTTATCAGTGTAGGTGTGTCATAATAATGTATAAGGCAATTTATATGATCAAGCTGAACCACTGTTCAGTGCTGGAATCGACAAAAGAGCATCTCCAACACATAGTTGTCCAGCCACTACATGAATTCATCCAATCAAGGGAAGCTGATATTGATTCCATTATCAAACTATGCTTCCTGTTAGGAAGTTTATTTTAACTCCCAGTCAGAATCTACCTTTCTTTAATTTAAGGCCATCATTCTGCCCTCTGAGCAATAGAGACTGAGTTTGGACTAGACTGTAGTTACTTTAGAGCAGCGGTTCTCAACCTGTGGGTCGCGACCCCATTTGGGGTCGAACAACCATTTCACGGGGGTCGCCAAACAATGCAGTCCGCCTTTTTTTCCCCTTTTCCCCTCGGCTGGCGCAGGGGGCAGCACCGCGCATGCGCGGGGTAGCACCGCGCATGCACAATGCAGGCCGCGTGCATGCGCGATGCGGGCCGCCGTGCATGCATGATGCGGGCTGCCGTGCATGCACGATGCGGGCCGTCACGCCACGCATGCGCGATGTGGGCCGCCACATGCACGTCGCGCATGCGCGATGCGGGCCACCGTGCATGCGCGATGCAGGCCGTCGCGCCACGCATGCGCGATGCAGGCCGTCGTGTGCATGTCGTGCGTGCACGATGCGGGCCGCTGCGCATGCGCGATGCGGGCCGCCGCACATGCATGATGCGGGCCGCCGCGCATGCACGATGCGGGCCGCCGCACATGCACGATGCAGGCCGCCGCGCATGCACGATGCGGGCCGCCGCGCATGTGCGGTGCGGGCCACCGCGCCACGCGTGCATGGTGCAGGTCGGGGTCACGGCCTGAAAAAGGTTGAGAACCGCTGTTTTAGAGGATTGTGAAGTGGTGTACAATGTGCATTCCTACTGCCCGGAGTCACTGGGAGCCAGCTGGTATATAAATGTAATAAATTATGATGATGATGATGATGATGATGATGATGATGATGATGATGATGATGATGATGATGATGATGATGATGATGGTTGGTCACAATCAACCAGATATTTAGACTGGATTTTGACGTTTTTACCCACCTACCCAGTCTTCCTGGGGATCTGAGATAGGTGTTGTTGTCTGATGGTGTTAAGGGTATCATCCGCAGGATGTAAGCTGTTCCAAATAAAGCTCCCTTTTGCAATTGACTGACTTGATTTTGTCAATGGTGATGAAGTTCAAGTGATGCTCCAGATGTTTTGGGATTGCACCCAAGGCATTACTGGCACTATTTTTGCTTTCTTTTGCCACAGAGAAGAGCAACAAAGATGATTAGGGGACTGGAGGCTAAAACATATAAGGAACAGTTGCTGGAATTGGGTATGTCTAGTTTAATGAAGAGAAGGATGAGGGGGGGACATGATAGCAGGGTTCCAATATCTCAGGGGCTGCCACAAAGAAGAGGGAGTCAAGCTATTTTCCAAAGCGCCTGAAGGCAGGACAAGAAGCAATGGATGGAAACTAACCAAAGAGAGAAGCAACCTAGAACTAAGGAGAAACTTCCTGACAGTTAGAACAATTAACCAGTGGAACAACCTGCCTCCAGAAGTGGTGAATGCTCTAACACTGGAAGTTTTTAAGAAGAAAATGGACAGTCATTTGTCCAAAATGGTATAGGGTTACCTGCCTGAGCAGGGGGTTGGACTTGATGACCTCCAAGATCCCTTCCAACTGCCTCCGGAAGTTGTGAATGCTCCAATACTGGAAATTTTTAAGAAGAAACTGGACAACTATTTGTCTGAAACGGTATAGGGTTTCCTTCCTGAGCAGGGGTTTGGACTAGATGACCTCCAAGGGTCCTTCCAATTATTATTATTATTATTATTATTATTATTATTATTATTATTATTATTATTATTATTATTATTATTATTATTATTACTTCTATTTGCAGGTCTTTGTATTTTGTTATTTTCTCCAATTATTTCCTTTCTATTCTGCTGCCTCCAGGTGTTGCAACATCCACTATCCAGATTTTTTTTGTCTTTTGTCTAGACAAATGTTAAGTCTGGGATGTTATGTGGCAGGTGCTTATGTTTCTGAAATCCCAGAGCACTTTAGCATCTTCATTTGTTATTACTTTATCTACTTTGTGGTCCCACCATTGTTTACAGGCAAATGGTATTTCTTGCAGATATTCCAGTGCACCATTGATGCTATTTTATCATGCTGTTGTTTGTAGTCAGTCGGTGCAATCTTCTTGCAGCAGCTAACCAGATGGTCCACTGTTTCTTCAGCTTCTTTGCAGTGACAGTGCTTGCTATCTATTGCTGTCCTCTCAGTTCTGGCTGTGTATGCATTTTTTCTTAAGGCCTGGTCTTGCACAGCCAGAATTAGCCCTTTTTCTCTTTCTTCAACTTTCCTGGTCTTAGCCATTATTACTATTATTAGTAGTAGTAATAGTAATGGTGGTGGTGATGGTAATAGTAGTAGTAGTATAATTAGGAAAAGAATGAGATTACATTCACATACAATGTATAAGGAAGGAGGTGAGCACAGTGGCACGTATGGTATATTAGTTAGTCTTTTAATTATGTCAAACCATGTACAAACATTAAGATTCTCAAAATATGCACAACATTCTTCATAATGTTTTAAATATTTATTCAAATGTAAATATTTTCTCTACTGATATTCTCTTTTGATAAGTTTTGTTTCCATTGTTGTATATGTTGTTTTGGTCAAGTATATTTTTGGTGATACCTACTATATCTATATTCACAGGATATTCATGTCTGTGATTAATTTAAGTACAGATCACTGAATTAACCAACTCTTCTGAGTTTGCCTGACATATTGAACAATAAACTAAACACACGAATAAGGTTGATCCAATATGTTAGGTTAAAATGAGGTCATTGGTTTTACGAACACCGACTTTTTAAACCAATAAAATACTGCAGTAAGTGGTACATCTATTTTTTTTCTACTAAAGATTGTTGTTATGTTTTTGCAAACCTTAAATCTCCCTGCACTTTGATATTATGTGTTCAGGGTGTCATTTTGGTTGCATTAAGGATTCACAACAACGTGCTTTTTTATGGGGAATATTTATTCCAGAAGTCTAGTTTAGGTATATTTCCAGAAAGGCATAAAGATTGCAGCAAACCAGATGATTAACCGACAAACAAATGTCCATTTTACCCATAAACCAATAAACTCATTCACTTTCCTGAACAATATAGGTACTCTGTAGCATCAGATGATGGTCCTTACATCTGGACAGAAAAGTCACAGCAGTTCTCAGCCTGCTTACACAGTAGGCTGTCTTTCAGTTTTCTAGTATGCTAAGCATAGCCAAAGCATGCACATTCTGAAGAAGAAAAGAATGATTGCTTTGCAATAAAACTGCAGATGATTATTTTCTACGTTGTTCTCCAAAACAACCATAGCCACCCACAGACAAGTAACACTGTTGATGTCTATAGAATATTTCAGTTGTATCCAGTGGATGTCAGTGACAAGTTTTCCTTTTGACTAATACTGAGGCGTATCCATTGGAAAAGTAATTAAGAAGAGCTAACAAAAGCAATGCTTTCGATTCCACATTTAACTATTAATAGATTATTTTTTTCTCTATTGCTAATATTGGTCTCATAGAAGATCCCTGGTTAATTAAATAATCTTCTCATGACATACACCTTTGAGTCCAATTGATTTGCAATTTGACATTACCCGAGAGCTGATATCCACGGTAGAAGTCATTTTTTGCATCATGAGAATTATTGAGACTACTGCTCAGTAATAGGCACTTCTGTCTAATAGTTTATTTAGACTTGATGCCTTCAGGAAACCTGTTCAGTATCTGCCACCAAAAGATTCTGGGTGTATGTCCTGGAGGTTTTATTCATTTCATCTGGTGTAACACTAGATTTTATCTCGCAATATTCTCTGTAGTTACATACAGAGAAAAATAAGACCTACAGTAGAGATAGCCGTCCTTCTCATTCATAATAACCTTCCCCGCTTTTCCATCCAAAAAGGATCCAACTGGACCTCTGCCCCCAAAGAAACCACGTGGACGGCCAAAGGGAAGCAAGAAGAGGAGTGCTGGTTGTGGACCAATGGTAAGAACAATCAGATTGGCACACTCTACTCCAATCTTCTTTACTTTCTGATAGAGAAAAGAGACTGATGGTCTTTGGACCTGGAAACAAAGAACTGAAATCAAATATACAAGTACTTGTATGTAAAACATATAATTTAAAAGTTTCCCTTTATTATATGCCAGATTTTCTTTATTTATTTTTACGATTTTTTTACGATTTTATACCGCCCCCCTCCCGAAGGACTCTGAGCCTTTGAATCAGCTTTTGATTCCCAACAATTACCTGGACTAGCCTCTATAGCAGGGGTTCTCAACCTTGGCAACTTTAAGACTTGTGGACTTCAACTCCCAGAATTCCTCAGCCAGCTTTGTTGGCTGAGGAATTCTGGGAGTTGAAGTCCACAAGTCTTAAAGTTGCCAAGGTTGAGAACCCCTGCTCTATAGTTTTCTTGGCTAGTTTTTTTCAGAAATGGTTTGTGTTTGCCTCCTGCCTAACATTGAGAGAGAATGACTGACCCAAGGCACCCAGCTGGTTTTGCAGCTAAGGAGGGACTAGATCTCAGGATCTCCCATTTTCTAGCCTAATGCCTTAACCACTACACCAAACTGACTGTCATATAATATGCCAGTCCTAATGCATTAAATATAACCCATCAACTGACAACCCATCATTCTCCACCATTATTCTTTGCCCATTTCTTCTAATGATTCCTTGATCTTTTTTGTCTAATGTCACATATCTTCCTTTGCCATTGAGAATATTGTTTTTCAGTTAAACAGTGAATGTTTTGTACTCTGATTCCAAAAGTAATGATGACTGCTACTATCAGCTTTGATATCTTCTACTTGTTTTCTTTATTTCCTATATCTCTTTCATCACATGGAGTTGCCATTGATACAGCTCCTTTATGTTAGGATTCTATTGAGACATTATGAGATTTTCAAAGAGTTGCCTGACTAACACATCCAGTAATAATTATTAGCATTAATAATTGATTAAAGTATGCCATCTGACTCCCAACAATTCTGGCTGGCTCACAACAATCAAAACAATGAAATTAGATTAAAACCCATTAAAAGGAAAATAAAAGATGGCAAGACCAAGAGACCAGATGGAATTAAACAGGGAGTCTATCTCACCAAAGGCCTGGGTGAAGAAGCCAGGTCTTCACAGAAGTTTTAAACAACAGACAAACGGGGGCCATCCAAATCCAGTAGTGCCTAGAACACCACCATCAAGGCAGATAAATTAAATTAGGAATCTCTCTGGACATTAAAATATGTTGAGGAATCTTTTCTGAAGATGCCCTTGCTTTCAGAAGTCAATGAATCAGAGAACTTTTCCCTTTACTGATCTCAACCAATGGAATCAGTGGTGGGATTCAAATATGTGAACAACCTGTATGGATCCCACTTTCAGAAGTCCATTCTGGGCTTGGGCAACAAAAAAATTAGCTACCGGTTTTGCTGAACTGGTGTGAACTGGCTGAATCTCACCACTGAATGGAATGTATATACTGTGTTGTCGTTGTTGCTCTGGTTGCCTGCTATCATCTCTATCACTGATATTATTTTATTTTTAACACTGAAAAATGAGGTATAAACGCCCACTGGGACCCACTGACAGAGAAGGAGAATTAGACCAGTTTTCTTTCATAGTCATTCATTTCTCAGCTTCAACTTGCCAATACATTTTTGATGGCGATCTCCCAATTTTTCTTTTCTTTTAGCCCTAATGTGTTGATTTTGGTCACTAGATGCAAGTCTTTCTTCTACTATCTTTTCAAAATTCCTTTTCCTTTCCTGAATCATTAGAGACTACCTATCAAGAAGTTGATAATTAGGATTTAATGTATTGATTACAAAGAGTACATATTGCCTAAGAGACATGCTGTTTTTGTTGTTGTTGCTGCTGCTGTTGTTCTATATTACAGGGGCACATCTCTACTGCAAAAAAGCCCAGGGGAAGGCCACGAAAGTGGGTAAGTGCTTTCTTTTTCTTCTTAAGTAGCAGCTCTTCTTTCAATGTAAGAATGCGTCATTTTTTTCCAGGACTGAGGGCTGTCCTCTGTCACTCAGTAGTAAAATAAAGGTTACACTTTAGAAAGTCAGGAGTATAGCCTCAGTGAAAACAAAATAGAATTGTAGCTTCAATTAAAGCTAATATTATTATTCTTCAGTTATTTATTATTATTTTTCTTATCTCACAATAAAAATTACATTTTGGTAACAACAAATGTCCCTGGGGTTTGCACCAAGGCTTGGAGAGCTAAGTTATGTTCTAATCTAGAGCTTCAGAGTCTAAAGAAACCTTAAACATGACTGTACTAGTCCCTTTGATTATATTTCTGCAGTAAAGTTTGGGAAAAAGTCTAGCTGGGGAGCCGGCGAGTTGGAAAGCAAATGAATCAAACACACTATTATCGTGGCTTTTCAGAACATTTCCAACATATTTGTGCTATTAATTTATTCATTAGATTTATAGCCTGATTTTCCTCTAGGACAGATTTTGTTTTTCAAATTAGCACCTTCCAGGTATGTGGACTTTATTTCCCAGCATCCATAGCAATCATAATGCTGGCTAGAGAATTCTGGGAGGTGCAGTCTTCACATCCAGGGGGGAGGTATCTCCAGTCTGCTCTAGGTACTCAAGACAGAATAAGTACCATTCTCTCCTTCAATGTCACCCCACAACAGTAATTTTGTGATGTAAAATTGAGCTGACAGACTTGCTTATCATAAAGAGGATTTCCAGATTTTCAAGTCATTGCTCATATAGACAAAGGACGAAGAATATTTTCACTACCAACTAGAAAAATGTTCTGATTTGTAAAGACAAGCCACTTTTTTTGCTGATGCACAAATTATCAGCTGTGAAAAATTATGTTTTCATCTGTCTAGAGAAAGCATAGGTAACCTGTGACTTATGGGATGATGCCTCCAGCTTTACTGCTCCTTATTTTGCATCTCAGAATCCTTCAACTGTATATCAAGGATCTCCATTAACATTCTGGAATAAAAACTAATTATTCCTAAATTAGCTCTTCCTCCCAAAAAAAAAAAACTGTCCTGCTCCCCTAGAGAGATTTTATGTCACTGCCAGGTCTACTATGGAAGCCATATTGTGATTTTCCAGCCCACAACCACAAAAACATTGGCCATCCAGCTCAGCCTTTATAACTGAGGGTTAGATGTAGGTGTTCAGTGTGCCAGCAGCGTAAGTGAGCAAGGTGATAACTGGTTTGGTCATGGCAGAATTTGGAAATATCTACTGTAAAGGCAGAAAAAGAAAACACGTTTTCTTAAATCCTCTCCAATTTTTGTTTTCAAAAACTTCATTTCAATTTATAAAATCAAAGGCAGTGAAGGAATAGCTCTAGATAAAGCAGGATATAGTCACATTGCAATTCACAGCAAAATATAAGCTCCACTAAACACAGTGCAACTTATTCCCATGTAAACATATCAAGAATTCTATGTCAAGCAAGTCTTTTATAAATTAATATCAGTCTTTCATCTCTAATAACTTTTAATATTTTCTCTTTGGGGCTTTGTGAAAGTCAGTCTATGCTTGCACACAAAGACAAGCGATGGTTCCAGAGTGAAGTTTCTGTTATCTTTTTATAGTCATGCCTTTTTATATTTCTTTCAAGGGAACTGTTTATAGATTGGCTGATTGCAATAGCTTGCAGAAGGAGATTGCTTATCAAAGCAGAAACACAATGTCAAACGACTAAATATTTCTTCATTTAAAATATTTCTTTCTACAGTATTTCTATCCTGGATTTTTAGAGTGGTCTCAGTAAAATGTTGTTTAACCTTCTCCTTCCTCAAAAAAAACCCAACAATGCTGCATAATAAAAACAGGAGGCTGCATGCTTTGTTACTAAGGATCTCAAGTGCTATGTTCAAAACTGCTGCAGTGGCCAACTGTATGACACCTGCTGCCACAGGCTGGCCTGTGGTTAAACTGCCAACATCATAGAGGGGAGCAGAAGTCTCAGTCATGACTCACTCCACAAAGCTCTGCTTAGTACATCTGGTGCAGGGCAGGAGAGTATGTGGGATCTGAAGCAGAAGGAATGGCCTGCAATAGTTAAAGTTCAGCTTTTTTTCCAGTGACCCAGCATCAATTAAGCAGTGGCCCAAGCTGGAATCTTTTCAAAAAGGAGAAAAGGAAAAAGGCATAAAGAGAGCTGGATTTGCAGATGTTTCTGCTCCATGCCCAATGCACAGCCTTTAGTTCTAAAATACCAAATGCAAGGTGCAGCTCTAAAAGCTGTCAAAGGGGCATCAATAATCAGTGTCACCTTCACAGCTGCTATGTGCAGCTCTCCTGCCATGTCCCCAATTAGCTTTGTTGGCTCACTGCCATGGAAGACAAAAGAGACATCTGAATGCATTAATACACAAAAGCCTTTCAAGTGTCCTCCCACACCATTGCCATTAGATAAAAGAATGTGTTGGTCTTCAAAGAGTGCATGGTGGTTCAGGGGAGAAATGCAAGAATGCAAGCCGAAGATAGGATTCTTCAAAAAAGGGGAAAAAATGGATCCACGAAACTACAGACCTATCAATCTGACCTCAATACCTGGGAAGATTCTGGAAAAGATAATCAAACAACGAATCAGCGAACACCTAGAGGCAAACAAAATCATTACTAAAAGCCAACATGGGTTTGTCAAAAACAGATCATGCCAGATAAATCTTATTGCATTCTTTGACCAAGTGACAAAATTAGTGGATCAGAGGAATACTGTGGATATAATTTACTTGGACTTCAGTAAGGCATTTGATAAAGTAGATCACAACCTACTACTTCATAAGATAGAAAAATGTGGGTTAGACAGCATCACCACCCGATGGATCCGTAGCTGGCTGACCCAGCCATACTCAGCATGTGGTCTTCAATGGAACCGCATCTACATGGAGGGAAGTGTGTACCGGGGTGCCCCAAGGCTCTGGGCCCGGTGCTCTTCAACATCTTCATCAATGATCAGGACGAGGTGATAGATGAGGAACTCATCAAATTTGCAGATGATACCAAGCTGGCAGGAATAGCCAACACTCCAGAAGACAGGCTTAGGATATGTTGTGGGTGTCTCTAGACCGGCTGGGGACATATCAGAGGATGACGAAGCACAACCAGGCCCCTCTGGGTATTTTCCCCTCCCGGCAGCTGAGCCAGACAGTGAGGAGATTTGTATGCAGGCTGAGTCAGACTCTCAAAGTGATGAGTCAGATTTGGAACAGGAAGATAGATGGATTGATCCGAGATTCCGAAGGTTTGATAGGCGGAGGTGTCAGTTACGTGGAAAAAGGAAGTGACGTATTGAAAACTATATTAGAAGGTGAAGGCGGGACTAATTCTTTGTCACGAGCAACGTTTATATCAAGAGGCAGTCTGATGCATCACCGAGTTAGTTTGAACTCAGTTTTCTGGTGTTTTTGGAATCTATGGAAGATTAATGAGGTCTTGGACAATGTGAGAGATAAAGAGTGAGTTAATTGGAAGGTGGGAGAGCATGTTTAAGCTGAATGTACAGAAGTTTGACTCGGCCGTTCCGCAAACGGACTGCCAGCATTTTGCTTTGAAGTGAATTTACTGAACTGTGTTAAATAAAACTCTTAAAGAAATATTAATGTGGATTTAATTAAGCTGTGAAGGGCAAGACACAACAGGATACAGGAGGATCTGGACAGACTTGAACACTGGGCGCTATCTAACAAAATGAAATACAATGGTGAAAAAAGCAACGTTCTACATTTAGTCAAGAAAAACCAAATGTACAGGTATAGTATAGAGGGTACCTTGCTCAATAGAAGTAACTGTGAGAGGGACATCGGAGTCCTAATGGACAATCACTTAAACATGAGCCAGCAGTGTGCTGCAGCTGCCAAAAAGGCCAACACAGTGCTAGGCTGCATTAACAGAGGGATAAACTCAAGATCACATGAAGTGTTAATACCACTTTACAATGCCTTGGTAAGGCCACACTTGGAATACTGCATCCAGTTTTGGTCACCGCGATGTAAAAAGATGCTGAGACTCTAGAAAGAGTACAGAGAAGAGCAACAAAGATGATTAGGGGACTGGAGGCTAAAGCACATAAGGAAAGGCTGCTGGAATTGGGTATGTCTAGTTTAATGAAGAGAAGGACGAGGGGGAACATGATAGCAGTATTCCAATATCTCAGGGGCTGCCACAAAGAAGAGGGAGTCAAGCTACTTTCCAAAGGGCCTGAAGGCAGGACAAGAAGCAACGGATGGCAACTAATCAAGGAGAGAAGCAACCTAGAACTAAGGAGAAACTTCCTGACAGTTAGAACAATTAACCAGTGGAACAACCTGCCTCCAGAAGTGGTGAATGCTCCAACACTGGAAGTTTTTAAGAAGAGACTGGACAGCCATTTGTCTGAAATGGTATAGGATTTCCTGCCTGAGCAGGGGGTTGGACACAATGACCTCCAAGGTCCCTTCCAATATTATTATTATTATTATTATTATTATTATTATTATTATTATTATTATTATTATTATTATTACTATTACATTTCTATCCACAGTGTATATGTACATCTTATAAAAATCAGGAGGGTTTATTTTCATATCATTGCTCAAGAAAAAAAATTGGAGCCTCTAGAACCCAGAAGGCATCATGCATTGGAGAACCTGTTCTATAAAGTTCTAGGCAGTGCTTTTTTTCTAAAAAAAAAAAAAAAAAGGTGCCGGAACTCACACACATCATACAACCCGCCTTGCCTACCCTACAAGGTTCCATCCAAAAAAGATGCCGGAACTCCGTTCTGGGCGTTCTATGAGAAAAAAAGCCCTGACCACAGATATAGCATAGTTGTACCTGTGCTATAAAGTTCTTGTTCACAAAAAGTTCTAGAACTCTAGATTTCCCTTTCCAGCAAGCATTGTCCCGCTCTTCAAGGGTAGAAATGAAGATTGCTAAACTGTCATGCCGAAGTGCTTTGTAAACTGCTGATCCCTGTATGGAAAGCGAAAGGGGATTGCCTGGGTGAGTGAAAAAGACAAAACAAGCATTTTTAAAAAATAAATACCAAAATGCAGGAGGGCTGTTTTTCGTTACATTTTTCATGTAAAATAATATAGCTTCTGCGCATAGGATAGACAATCAGTGTGCCTTTTGTATGATGTTGACTCAAATGTTCATATTCTTGCTCTAATCCAGGTGTCCAACTTGTGGTCCATGAGCTGCATGCAGCACTGAACAGATATATATACATAATATCTAGAGTCCATCAGGTTGTTTATGTCTGCCTTTTCACCAACAATCAGAGCTTGTTTCTAACCTTCTTGAAACTCCTCACGATTAGCCTATGAAGGGGAGAATACAATTTTTGATTGAAATCTAAAATCATATCTGCATAAAGGTGAAATCCAATTAAACCTTTGCTTTTCCGGCATTGTTGTGTTTGTATGTATATAACAAGGCCTAGGGGAAGAGCCTTCTCTGTTGCGGCCCCAGCCCTCTGGAATCAACTCCCCCCGGAGATCCGTATTGCCCCCACCCTTTCCGCCTTTCGCAAATTATTGAAGACCCATCTTTGCCGGCAGGCCTGGGGCAGTTAACACCTTGCCCCAGCCAGTGTATGTATGTTTGTATGTCTGTTTCTGGTTGATTGGTTTTTTTTTAATTAATGGGTTTTATAATGTATTTTAATATTGGATTTCTTTATGTTTGTATTCATGCTGTGAGCCGCCCTGAGTTCTTGGAATAGGGCGGCATAGAAATCTAATAAATAATAATAATAATAATAATAATAATAATAATAATAATAATAATAATAATAATAATAATAATAATAATAATAATAATAAAAGGATCAGTTTTTTTATTATAGCATAAAAATATTGTAAAGGTTTAGGGAATACTAAGTATGTTTAGGAAGTAAACAAAGGGGCAAAAATACATAAATATATTTTCAAATATACAGCATTTTCTCAAGTGAGAATAAAGAAAAGAAACATGTGAAACTTTGGCTGTGTATAGATGTAAGGTAAGAAGGAGAAATATCACTTCTATAGGTTATCTGGTTTGAGGATCATTTAAGAAACATTTCATAAAGCCTGTTCAATGGTATCACATTGAAGGAGGATTCTCATGTTGTTTCATCCTAGCAAATACTTATAATTCCTTTACAGCTTTTTGTCCCTGAGGAAGAATATCACAAAACTGAAGTCCAAGGGGAAAGCAACTCAGGTTTTAATACATGCCCCACCACAGAAGGTGTGTAATAATTCATTCCTTTGGTCAATCCTTTGTCTGTTGATTACAGATGTTTTGTGTTATTTCAATCACCAGGATTCTAAGCAGTTCACAGCAGCAATATAATCCATGAAACTATGACCACAAAGCATATTTAATAGTCACAATACTCTAATTATAAAACCAATGTTATACATATATATACATACATATACATATACAAACTTAAAAACCACTAATCAGGTTTCTCCACCTATTCACAGGCTATTCACTACCTATTTAAGGTTTCTCAACCCTTGAAAAGTAACATGATAAGATGTGTTATGTCATGGTTAAGATGGTGGATATGGACTGTTTGGGGATGGTGTTTTCCAGAATCAAATACTACCCATCTGTGCTCTTTACTATATCCATTTTTTCTCAGCCCAGCTTACATCACAGGATGTACAGAAAAACTATGAGCAGAATTTTTCAGATTGCTCATTAACCCCAAAATATTTATTAGATTTTATATACATACTGGTATATATATAATTTAATAAATACTACTTTAGTTAATAGTACTGCAAATAATAATAAGCACCTTAAGTGCAATCCCAAAACAATTGGAGCCTTACCGGAACATAATTGGCATTGAGAAAATCACTATCAGTCACAAAAGACAGCTTTACTTGGAACAGCTTACATCCTGCGATGGTACCATCAAACAACATCTGCCTATCCCAGGTCCTTGGGAAGTATTTGATATGTGGTTAAAAATGCTGGATGATTGCGTGACCAAACATAATCTACCCTTTGACTAGTCCCATCAACCCTTGTGAATCAATATCAACCACATTGGGTGACCCTGATATGCACCATCTTAACTTCCCAAATAAAATATCTACATGTGATAAATAAAATTTAAATGGAGACATTTCAGCGAGAAGAACCAGCTCTTGCTTTGAATGGATTTGATGTTGAAATCGGGTTACAGAGCAGTGGATGAAATTACTCTTCATCTTCACCCTCTTTGTTACCTTAGTCATGTTATCGATGGAATATGCTGATGACTGTCTAGCAGCCAAACAGGGCCTTGTTGAATTTTTTTTCAATAAGTTAGTGCAGATGCTACTTGATAAATTTGGAGGCGTTTAACCTCCACTTCCTCTCTGACTCCCGTTGTCATTACTTCTAAAGAGTATGGTGACATCAGCACAGCCACAGACTTCATTGTTGTGCCTCAAATCCTGCCCAGATCTCTGCCAAATCAGTATCTCATGCACTTCCTTCATAACCACTCAAAACATTAGTAACAACATGTTGTCCTTTCCTCTTCTGTTTAGAAAATCTCCTGTCTTGCCTACCTGTTTATGTGCAAATATAGATCAACTCCTATCTAGTGCCATTAAACTGAAACTGAACTGACATCTCTTAGAAAATGTCTGTATGATGTGTTACCCTTTAACCCCGTTAACATTAATAAAATAAATTGTCAAAATAAGTAAATTGAAAAATAAACTGTAGGAAAGAAAAGAGGAAGGAAGCTTTGATATACAGTACAGGCATGGAATTCTACAAATATGGAGCCAAGTCCTAGGGAAGAATATGGGTGCAGCTCAAATGTCTTTTTTTTAAATTAGTTTTATTCATTTATAACATAAAATGTGAAAATACAAAAGCAAATAGTAGGGGACAACAGTAGAAAAAGGGGAATCAAAAAAAGTGTGAAGAAGGGGAGGGGAAGAAACAAAAGATATTGACTTCCGACTCTCTCTATTGCAGTAAAATCAGACATTAAAATCAAATCTCAAACTTTTTACGTTTCTATAGTACCGTAGTATGCGCTAGCCATTTCTGTATCGGCAAATCAGTCTAATCGGTAAAACTCAAAATCATAATATCAATTTTTTCCACCTCAAGCACAAAGTACAGAAGCGGTTTCCAAGTAGAAACAAAAGTACTTATGTTCTTTTCTTTCATCAGCACAGCCAATCTGGCCATCTCTGCTAATTTCATCAGCTTTTGTAACCATTCGTCCATGGTAGGAATCGAGGCATACTTCCACTTTTGTGCACAGAGCAATCTTGCTGCCATCACCATATATAAAATCAGAGTTCCAATTTTTTTTTCCAGTTTCTTTCCATTAGGCAAGGAAGGAAAGTTTCTGGTTTAATCTTTATATTCACTTGAAGAATTTTCTGCATAAATATATGAATCCTACTCCAATATTTCTTTGCCTTATCACATATCCACCATAAATGATAAAAAGTCCTTTCTTTACATTTACATTTCCAACATTCATTTGAAATACCTTTATACATTCTGGATAACTTATCGAGGACTACCTGTACTTCATCACTTTTTTCCTTTTGGTGGAGGGGTCATCATGTTTTTGACACCTTGCTAGGTGACTGGTGGTACTCGGATGTTGCCATATCCTAAAAGTGGTACAATGGGTGGAAAGGTGAAAAGCCCTGACCTAGAGTCATCACTGGGTGAGAGGGGTGGCATATAAATGTAATAAGTAAATAAATTTCTCTCCTTCTGTCAGTTATCTGAATAAGACTAGTTATGTGGAGCTCCGTCTGGTACTCTGACATTTGGACTTTCACAATGATGTTCTGGAAATCCCTGTACTTCTCTGAAAATTTATAGAATTTCCTCACTATGTTCAGAAAGAGAGCACTAACTTCCTGCCCCCACAGAGTAGTTATAATGTTTTGGTCCCCTGACAGCTGATTGGGAAACTCTAGAGCAGGGCCTTTCAACTTTTTCACCCATTGTACCACTTTTAGGATATGGCAACATCCGAGTACCACCAGTCGTCCAGCAAGGTGTCAAAAACTTGATGACCAAAAAAAAAAGAGGAAAAAAGTGATGAAGTACAAGTAGTCCTCGACTTACAACAGTTCGCTTAGTGTTCGAAGTTACAATGGCACTGACAAAAGTGCCCCCCAAGCCACAGCCGAGCAAGACACCTGCCTGCCCGGCCGGCCGTGCTCTTCTTCCTGTCCGAGGTTTTCATTGTTGTGAGCATTTCTGTTGAGGATTGGCAGCGGGGGTGGGGTGGGGAGGTGTTTGGTTTTTATTCCCCACGTCTGCTGGTGGTTGCAGCAGGTTTTGGTCACTTCACATGACCCTGGGACACTGTGACCATCATAAATATGAATCAGTTGCCAAGCATCTGAATGTAAATCACAAGACCCTGGAGATGCTGCAACATTCCAGCTGATCGGCGCTTTTTCTACGCTCAGCAGAAGCACCGGGATCAGCACCAAGCTCCAGCTGGAGCCTGGCGCTGATCCTGATGCTTCCACTGAGCCCTGACAGCCCCAAAGAAGCGCCGATCAGCTGGAAAGCAGCACTGATCCTGGCACTTCCGCTAAGCCCTGGCGGCCCCAAAGAAGCACTGATCAGCTGGAAAGTGGCACTGATCCTGGCGCTTCCACTGAACCCTGACAGCCCCAAAGAAGTGCCGATCAGCTGGAAAGCGGCACTGATCTTGGTGCTTCCACTAAGCCCTGACAGCCCCAAAGAAGCACCGATCAGCTGGAAAGCGGCACTGATCTTGGTGCTTCCACTAAGCCCTGACAGCCCCAAAGAAGCACCGGTCAGCTGGAAAGTGGCACTGATCCTGGCGCTTCTGCTGAGCCCTGACAGCCCTGCAGCTCCAGCCATCTCTCGCTCAGGCTTGTGCAGTGCTGCCACCAGTTCAAGTCATTCCCCTTCCCCGCTACCACTTTTCTAGGATGGTCACGTACCACCTGCCAGGTGCCAATGTACCACAGGTGGTACCGTACCACTGGTTGAAAAGCCCTGCTCTAGAGTACATATCTAAATCTCTTTCATGTACAAGAGTTCTTTATAAACAAACAGTAAAGGTAGAAAGTGTGCTTCAATTCACTCTTATCTCATATTCTCCTTAGGGACATCTACAAAAGGCTGTCACATGAAGAAGGGAGCCACAGAATTCAGAACATTGAGTGAACAACGGTCTCCTTGTTGATGTGTCACAAGAGCAAAATGAATTAAATTCCTGTTCTGCCGTGTGCAAAGTAAAGCCAAGTAAAACTCCCCCACCCTCAATTTTTCTTTATTACCTTTACCAATAACTGCCTCTTGCAAAGCTCAGTCATTCACATTTGTAACAGTGGTCTTCACCCACAAAGGGGAGTTAGGTCTAATTGTTATTTGCAGGAAAATCGACCAACATTACGTGTTTTGAAAACCTTTGTTGATTTGAGTATTGTACCATTGGAAACATTAATTATTCTAGGATGCCAAGATCTTGATTTTAAGAAATAGGAAATAACTAATTCCTAACTAAACACGCTTACTCAGAAATCCCACTAAGGGCAATACTTTTTAAAAATAAGAATGCTGAGTTTTGCAGCCTTGAGTTACATTTATGACTAGTTCACTTGACAAACAGGACAGGTGCAGCACAACACACTCAATTTGGTTACTAGATTAATGCATGTTTTCAGTATATTTAATTTATGGTTGAGCAAGTCATATAAAGATACTGGATTTGAACAATATGCCAAATGTATTTGATTAATAAATAAATATATAAACCACTCCCACTCAACCTCCCCACTAAAGTTAATATTAGATAACCTTACCTTATGTTGTATGCACATAACAATTGTGTCTCTAATTGCCCTCATGAAGCATGTTATGTCGCAACCAGGGTATCATAAACTATAAAATATTTTGGCCTAGCATGTTGTACATATTCAGTGTGTGGACTTAGTTTATAGTCCACCATGTTGCATAAACTGGAACAATGGGTTTGTTGATTAATTTTATTTGTTTTGTGTATATATATTCCAATGGAACTTTCAAACAATGGAGTAGTAGTACTTGGGGGACAAATGGAATTGTCTGCCAATCACATTATGTTATCACTATGTGGGGCAGTTGGGCTCAACAGCCTATTCCAGTGGTGTTGCATCTGTCATTGTTTGTTTTTTTTAAGCTTTTATGACCTTCAGTTCATGCCAATAGATTGTTGCCTTTTGTAAGAAGGAACAGTCTATACATAGTTTGGTAGAGTTCTTGGCTTTCTTGACCTTCCAATTCCTGCAAATCCATTGCAACAGTCTATTGCTATATGATTATGAAATGAGCCCAAATGCATAACTGCCAGTGGAAAAACACTGAGGAGTTAAGAAAGCGATGAAAAGTTGCCACCATGGTGATCACAGAAGCATGGGAAAAGATAAATAACATGGAATCTTCTCTGCAAAGAGAAGGAAAGCAAAGACCTGAGGAACAGGGCAGGGGACACCCTTAGTTCCTGTTCAGATAGCAAGCAATGATTGGCCAATCATTCTCTGCATTAGACAAATAGGGCAAGCACTAGTGGGGCAAGCACTGGCCCAAGTAGGTCTAGTGTTCCTTCGTAAAGTCTAGACAAGCTGGGGAATTCATGCTAGCTGGGGGAATTTGGGGAGTTGAAATCCACACATCCTAAAGTTGCCAAGTTTGGAAAAAAAACTGCTCTAAACTAATAAAAACAGCATTTTTATTGTGTCCTGGTGAGTAAATGGATTGTTAACAGACAAAAAAAAGCTCTGATTATCTTAGATACTTTTTTAAATTGGATTCAGAAGAGAAGGAAAATGGAAAGGCTGGTTATTTAATAGAATCCTTAGACTTACAACACCTGAGGCTGTAATAAGAGTGCTACTGAATGAGACAGTGAGTATGTGTGCACAGATGTATCTTTCCTGCTATGATCTCTGGTCAAAGTGGCTCTAGATTTTCACATTAATCTAAGAGGAACTCTGGGAAGGTCTGCATTAGGTAGCAGCACATAACTAATCTTGGATTGAGCTCAAAAAGCTAAACAGAGTAAACCTCATTTATACTGAGATAAGAGACCACCAGAAAACCCCAGTCTATAGATTAGATGAGATTGGATTTTTTTTTAAATCATTCTGGAAGAAGGCAATACAAATCATTCTGTATTGCTGCCAATGAAACTGCATAAACATGTTTATGTAGTCATTAGGAGTTGAGTTCAACTCAAGTGAGATTTGGTTTTAAGTTTCAGAATCTAAATTACCCTGTACAATACTCCATTCACTTCTTGCAGAAGGGTGACATCTTGAAACTGAAGACTGAAACTGAAACCCAAGGTCAGTGTATTTCAGCCACTTGGGGCATCATTTGCTGATGGGTTGAAGCTGTGGCAGGAACCATCCTTGTATTTTAAAGGCTGTCAGAAGCAACTTCAGAGAGCACTCAAGCTTCAAATGTGCAAGTCTGGCTTGTATATACTGTACATAACTAGATCACTGCCAGACTATGCTTGTATTCTGCCTATTCTTCCTGGACAAACTGGAAGTTCTGAAGCCTTGGATTGCATGCATCTATGAGGCATCACCCATTCGAACCAGTTTCCATGTACAGATAGTCCTTGTTGTGATTCCTCGCCAGCCAATGGACCTGGCAGCTGAATCAGAGGAATCAGAGGAGGAGGAGGAGGAGGAGGAGGGACCTGGAGTGACATCAGAGTCAGAGGAAGGCTCTGGGAGCTTCAGGACTTACAGTTTGACAAGGAGCCTGGCCCCTCTACTCGCGCTCAGGCTGAGACAGAGCTGTGCTGGGAGTCTGAGTTGGACAGTGATGACTCATAGCTGGGAGCTATCCAGGATGCATGTAAGAAAAGAGAGTCGGACAGAGGAATGCAATAGGGCGGCTCCAAAGGCAAAGGAGAAGGCATTAGGAAGCCACGCCTTGGCTGCATAATAAAAAGGAAGGTGTGGGAGGTGCTGGTTGCCAAAGGCAACCGTTTGTGTTGAGGATCGAGTTTCTGTGAGCTGTGTTTTGTTTGCCTTGGACATGGACTCAGGTCTGTGAATAATAAAAGGGGATTGTTTTTTTTCCTGCCTGCTTGTTGGAAGAAGGGTTTCTCCTTGTGAGCTTAACAAGGACTCATGTAGGCTGAGACAGAACAGTCCTTGACTTACAACAGTTCATTTAGTGACTGTTTGAAGTTAAAACAGCACTTTAAAAAGTGAGTTATGACCATTTTTTAAACTAGTGACCATTGCAGCATCCGCATGGTCAAGTGATTTATGTTCGGATGCTGGACAACTGGCTCACTGGCTTACGACGGTGACAGTGTCCCAGAGTCATGTAATCTCTTTTTGACTTTCTGACAAGCAAAGTCAATGGGAAACCAGATTCACTTAATAACCGTGTTACTAATTTAAGAACTGCAGTGATTCACTTAACAAATGTGGTGAGAAAAGTCATAAAATGAGTCAAAACTCACTTAACAGATTTCTCACTTAGCAACATAAATTTTGGGCTCAATTGTGGTCATAAGCTCAAAACTATCTCTTAACTAAAATGGCTTTTTTTTTTTTTGCTAAACCTATACTTTCAGATATAAAGTGGTGTCCAATTTTATTCTAGATGACAAACAACTGAGATCAGTTATTTGGGAAATGCGGCTTCAATTCATCTGCAAGCCTGTTTACACATATTGGAGTATTTACTTGCAATTTGTATGCTTTGATGACATTTTACTAGTGCAACACTTGGCCTCTTGGCTATTAAGCACACTATGCAGGAAGTTGCTAGTGTAAGGGAGTTAAGCTGGAGTATTTGTCTACATTTCAGAAAAGCAGCTGCAGCTGGGCAGGAACACTTCCTATCTCGACTTCCCCAAGGATAGACTCAGCTCACCCCTTCTCCCAAAGGGTTGTAAACATATACCAGCCTAGAAATTTGAAAGAAGGTGGACTTAGTCATCCATTCCCTGTCTTCACAGTTTACTCACAAGCATCCATACCAACATTCCAGGTATCTAGGGAGCCACATCCTGGTATTTTTAGGAACATGCAGATGTCCATAGGCAGCTTCTCCCCAACTGAGTGTATATGAGAGAAAGAGAAGAATACCACAAACAGACAAAGTAGGGAGCAACTATTACAGGCAAGCAAAAGAGCTATTTCACTCAACTGCCAGGACTACAAACTACAGTAGACAGCCCACTCTGGAGTGATTCCTGCCCAGAGTTTGGCTTAGAGCAGCAATGGCGAACCTTTTAGAGACCGAGTGCCCAAACTGCAACCCAAAACCCACTTATGCATCGTTGGGTGCTGGGTGGGCGTGGCCCATTGGGTGGGCATGGCTGCGGTGGTAATAGCAGACTGAGTGGGACTAAAAAGTTCAATCAATCAATTCCAACTTTGCGAGATCTTTTTTTTTCCCGCAAGAAGTTGAAATTGATTGATTGCCTGAACCTTTTTTTTTTTTTTGCACACGGCAGCGGAAGTCTAAAGTGAAAAGGTTTTATAAAACCCAGCTGAAGGCCTAGAACTGGGGCGATGGCGCATGTGCCCACAGAGAGGGCTCTGCGTGCCACCTGTGGCACGCGTGCCAGAGTTTCGCCATATGGGCTTAGAGATTGGCCTAGAGCTTTATAGAAACCAAAAAGGAGCAATGATGTTAAGGTGGCATGTAATTCCAACCAATGCAAGACCTTTTGGAGGAAGGTAAGGTATATGTCACTTTACAGGTTTTTGTTTCTTTTAAGGACTGAGTAATAAAGATGTATTTCTGTGATTGCATCAATTTGCCAGGCTCAAGAGGATGGAGTTAACCCAGAACAACATCCTGTTGTTGGGGAAGGTGTGTGCCACAATAAGGAGTTTCTGTACAGTTATCTGCCACACTGCAGTGTGTCGATTCTTGGAAAAGGAAGAACTTTCGCCGTAAGATTGGATCTTCAAGTCTTACAAAGCAGCTTCTTCTCTAGCTACTTTTCCTGAATCTTTAGTAAGATTGGAGTGCCAATGCTCCCTCAAATATTGTACTAATATTTGCAGTCTGTGTAAAAATCTGTCAGCCTACCTGAGGGTAAGTCTCTAGAAGTTGTTGCTCCCTAGAAGTCAGTGGCCCCTAAAGCTTGAGTTTCATCTTGCAATCCAATGAAGACAGCAGCTATAGACAATATATACAGGAAAAATAAGTGGTAATGACCAAATCATGAATCAGTGGTTCTTATCAGATGTATGTTGTACAGAGAAATAGTGCTGGAGAATGTTAGATCATCCAATATCTTTTTTTCTTCTCCTCATTGTGGGCATTGAGTACCAATAGCAAAACAGCAGGAGCATCATAAGTTCAAGATCTTGCCAGGCTCCATTTTTCCAGAGATGTGAAATTACAGCCTATATAGCACTGAGATAACTTATTTTCCAAATATTTGTCTTTTCTCCTTTAAAGGTATTGATTTACTGGCCATTTTCTGGCAGAGGATATCATAAAAATTATGTATGTGAAGCACTACGGTTTAGGATTAGGTGTTAGAGTTTTGGATTGGGGGGGAGTCAATAATCAATAGTTCCTGGGAGGAAAAAAATTAGGAATAATGCAAATTGCAACAATGTGAGCTCTTACAAGAGACCAGTGAGTTTACTACTAACAAATTACACTGGATGACCCTTCACCCCAAGTTTTTGAATAATAAAAAGAAGATAAATTACCTTGATTCAGTTTCTATTTCGCTTCTTTGCATCTCTTGGTATCTTACCCAGCCCCAAAATAGAACTTGCCTCTGTAACTAGTTTATAAATTGCACAAAACAAAAGAAAACCAAAAATATGAATTTGTTTCTTTAAACATCTGCGCCTGTGAATGATTTACATGCACCATTTTATGCATCTTGCAGCTGAAGTTAAATGGATTGATGCTTTTATTTTTAAAATGGGAATGCTTTATCAGCATTCACATCTCAAGTTATTCAGCTCAGCCAGAACTGAAGCCCTAACATCTGAAGAACCCTGGACATTCTTCTGAAGTTGAACACTTTGAAATACAGATGGCAGAAAGCAGTTAAGATAAGTGACTTTAAATATTCAAAAGATAACCAACTACAATAATGCAAGAGACACTAAGACCTGTTTCATCTGAGGATTGAAGGCGGATTCTGATAACTGATCCTCGTATATTAAAAAAAAAAGATTATGCCTTGGGAAGTATTCTTTGATTTTATTATTAATAAACCTGTATCTCCAATAGCACCTTTTTGGTTCCCAGTTCTCTTTAACTTTGTACTTTGCCATAAATGGTGATAAACAAGTGAGGATGTAGACTATTTGCATATAACAGCCAAGCTTTGACTGATTTAACCATTAAAAGCATCATGTCGTAGTTTATTCCATCTATCTTTGGCTTAATCGATCAGACCCCCAAATGTCTGATGGAGCCAAAGTCCAACAACTGTATGCTGTAATGCACTAGATGAGGAAGGCTTATAAAATGTGAATGAGGAGCATAATGAGGAGATGGTTTCTGAAAGTGACAGGAAAAGTTGTGATTCAGTTCTTACTATTTAAAATTGTAAACTGCCATTGCATCACCAAGACAAGGCAGTTGGCAAATGGAATCACATGTTCTTTATATATCCTTCACCACCAATACAATGCCCTCTGGAACTACTTGTCCTGATGGAATAATGATGATGATGTTGGAAGGGACCTTAGAGGTCATCTAGTCCAACCCCCTGATCAGGCAGAAAACCCTATACCATTTCAGACAAATGGCTGTCCAGTCTCTTCTTAAAAACTTCCAGTGTTGGAGCATTCAACGCTTCTGGAGGCAGGTTGTTCCACTGGTTAATTGTTCTAACTGTCAGGAAGTTTCTCCTTAGTTCTAGGTTGCTTCTCTCCTTGATTAGTTTCCACCCATTGCTTCTTGTCCTGCCTTCATGTGCCTTGGAAAATAGCTTGACTCCCTCTTCTTTGTGGCAGCCCCCGAGATATTGGAACACTGCTATCATGTCCCCCCTCGTCCTTCTCTTCATTAAACTAGACATACCCAATTCCAGCAACTGTTCCTTATATGTTTTAGCCTCCAGTCCCCTAATCATCTTTGTTGCTCTTCTCTGTACTCTTTCTAGAGTCTCAACATCTTTTTTACATCATGGTGACCAAAACTGGATGCAGTATTCCAAGTGTGGCCTTACTAAGGCATTGTAAAGTGGTATTAACACTTCACGTGATCTTGATTCTATCCCTCTGTTAATGCAGCCTAGCACTGTGTTGGCTTTTTTTGGCAGCTGCAGCACACTGCTGGCTCATATTTAAGTGATTGTCCACTAGGACTCCAAGATCCCTCTCACAGTTACTATATAGTTACCACCTATACTGTACTTATGCATTTGATTTTTCTTGCCTATATGTAGAGCCTTACTTTTTTCACCATTGAATTTCATTTTGTTACTCCACCTAGTAGGACTAATATTTTTATACCAAAGTGGGCTCATCAAATTGTTTTAGTTTCTCTCTCCCAGGAAGCAATGGGATTAGGAAAGATCCCAACAAATTGTTGCTTGTTGTTGCCTACGGGGATCAGAATCTTTCTCACTTTTAGGGTGAAAATAAGGTCGTGCATGGACTTCCAGATGCTGTTGCACAGCAATCCTTATTGACCATGCTGGTTAGAACTGATGGGATTAGAACAGAGGTCCCCAACTCCCGGTCTGTGGACCAGTACTGGGCCGTGGGATGCCAGCAACCGGTCCGCACAAACAAGCAAAGCTCCATCTGTGGGATGCAGGCAGCACACAAAACCATGCACTCTCTGATCCATGGAAAAACCTTTCTCCATAGAACCGGTCACTGGTGCCCAAAAGGTTGTGGAACTCTGGATTAGAACTTCTAGAGACCTGTTGTCCCTCTGGTAGTACCACAAAGGCATGGGGGGAAAGGAAGGATGAGCCTTTCTGCTAGCTTATGACATTCTGCTGCATGTTACGGTTTTCAATGTTATGAAAAGACTATTATGCCCCAGATAAAACAACTGTGCCCTCTTCCTGAGTGAAAGTTTGTAGGATCAACCAAAGTGAAGAGGGTCCAATAAAATTCTTGATTTCACAAATATTTTAATAACATTTCAAATACAAGAACATATTGTAACACTTATCCAAGTACATGTTAGAAAGAGCTATTGCATTAGAATACTGTGGTAGAACTCTTACAAATCTCTGCATTCCTCTCTTAGTCATTAGTGATACAACACAATCAGAGAGGCTGCAACACAGAAGGGAAGAGCCTTTTCTCTACTCATATTCATTCATACAGACTTACTGAATCATACAGAAATAATCTGTGGACCAAAGTGCAGGTTTGTACCAAATACTCAGTAAATTAATCGTTCAGTCTCTATGATTTAAAGTGTCCAAGAACTGAAGGATTTCCATTAATGGCACTTCATTGAACATCTCGTTGCAGTTACAAAATGTATTTTTCCAGTTTTGTTTTGTTTTTTGTATCTTTTGCATTGCTAATGATAGCGATTGAAAAAGAGACAATGCTGCCACTGAGAAACAGAAATCAGAAGAAAATAAACCTGATGTTATTTAGCAGTGGCAGCATTGCAAAGCACAGTGCAGCCTCTGGCAACCTGGAGCACATCAATTATTTTGGGGCAGAAACTCCCACCATTTCCAGGGAGTTGTATTTCCACCATATCTGACAGCTGTAAGTTTAGAGATGACTGGCATAGCTACTGCCTATAAAGAAACTGGCCAAAAGGTTCATGTGCGATATCAGCAGCCAACTAATTGGAATGCAAACTAAAAGGTCTCAAACAGCAAGATCTAGCGCAGGATACGCCGTTGTTGTTTTTTTACCAGCAGTTCTCTAACAGGGTTGAGGAACCACAATCTCCCCAGACATTTACTCAAATGCTCAACAGCCCAAGCCAATGGCCAGGGACAAAGGGAAATAAAATCTAATGCCTAGAAGCCCACAATTTCCCCAAGCATTTTCTGACAAATTGCCCAAAGAATGGGCTCTGGCTTATTGATTTAAGTTGTGGAAACTGAATTGCTGTCAATTGATGATTATAGATTCATTTGGGTCCTTTGGAGTCATTTGATTTTTTTTTTTAAAAAAAAAGAATGAGCAGAAGTGGGACGGAAGGAATTGTTACTCATATGTGTGTGATTGCTCTTAAAGAACTCCTTTTGGCTAAGGAAGGTTTTATCACAATCTCCTTATGCGTGATCACTGTCTTTCAAGAGGATGTGGCATGGGGGAGAGGGAGGAGCTAACTTGGTTAAGAGGTATAGTTTGTGGAGTTAATCACTGTATTAACACAGCCATCCACAAGTACGGTATAATAAACTTCTATGGAATTGCTCTGTGTTTGCAGAGAAAATCACTTGTCAGAATACATGCATAGGAAAAAAGTTAGGTGGCAGGACAGCGATATCATTGATATATATAGATGCCCGTACCATATATATTATGCCATTAACTCATTGGTAGGACAGCCAAAAGTTATGCATACATCATACAGATCTGGTCTTATGTGATGTACAGTTTCCCACACAATTCAGGGAAGAATTGGATTGAGAAGCATTTTAAAAATGTTTCTTTTGAAAAGAGATGGCAGATAGTATACTATCTTGAAAACACCAAACGGAATAGCCAGCAAAACATACAGAGACACACAGACCTATCACTGCACGAACGCCCATTAGTACTTATCTGCACTTTTCTTCTGCCTTGATTTAACAGCAGACAAATGTAAACATTCTGCCAGTGTGTTATGGTTGAGTTCCAAAATCTGCTGGAAAGGGTGTGAGTGCCCGCAAACACTCTTGGTCCCATTTTTTTCATTTGCCTCTTGCAGCTGGAACCCATTATTATGGCCTGTTATCCTTACTGATTCTTCACCAGGTGGTTTCTTTTAGCAACTGCCAGAGCAAATGGCTTTATATCAGGCATGCACCCCTGCCCAGGCTTTGAAGGATGGGATGCTCCAAAGCATCCGTGGTCTGATTCTTTGCAAGGAGGAGAGGGGAACGAGCTCCCGCTCTCCTTTTCACTGAAGCTACAATAAACATGCATAGATATTTAACATTAGTTTTCACAGCAGTAACGGTTAACAGGGCGGGGAAGTTGACTTGCTAGATCTGAAATTTTGTATTTTCTTTGTATTTTTCTTGAATACCTAATTAGGCTGTAACTGTTAACTCAGCCTTCCAATTTTTCATCAGGAACTCTCATTTGTACAGTGATTTCTTGTGTGCCCTAGCTTTCTTTATTTTTTTTCCCTCTGTCCCTTTATTGTAGTGGCTCTTTTGTTTGCCTTCCTGGACAAAGCAATAGAAAGACAAGACATGTAAACAAAAATATAAGAGGTGGGTTCAGAAACACGCAGAGTCACGGTCATGCCGCCAAGCAAAATATAGCACAGAGGCTGGCTGCTCTTGCAGATTGCTGAGGATCGATGCCATCCCTGGTGTGAGATAAAGGTTAAACTATTTCCAAACTGTTTTTGCTAACCCGTTAAAAAAAAATGCAAAGCTTTCTTTAACATGGGCCTTTGCTTAGCACAGGATTCTTGGCATCTGCTCAATTATCGCTTTCAAGCCTTTCTTCCTTGCACCCAATTCCCAACTCCCTCTGCCTCCCATTTCCAAACTGGAAGAAAACAAAATCCAAATTCTGTGCCCAAACCTCTTGCAAATTGTACGCTGTCCAGAGTCATCTGTTGAGTTGGGCAGCTACTGAACTCAAATAAATAAATTAAATAAATAAATATTCATTTTTAAATGACGAGAAGAAAATAAATTAGCTTAAAAAATAAGTAACTAAGCACTTCACCCAGTTGCAAATGGTATAAGCAAAATAATCTTCACCGTAGGGGTGGCATCCCAGTTTATCTAATAAACAAATAAGCTAAGTAAGCAGATGCATTTCCCCCTTAAATTGTAAAATAAGTGTGTTATTTCCTCCATTTAGAACTGCTCTTCTTGCCAAGGTTAAAAAGTGTTGAGACTTTCCCATGGATTTCAATTGAATTATTAGCCCGTTCGATATGGAGATGTGTGGATCTCTGATTATTTAATATATGCAAGAACATGCATATAACACTATTTTTCCAAATATGATTTCATTTCTTTTTTTTTTTTCATTTCATTTCAGCCAAAGCTGACTGAAGTAAATCATCTCAGGATTTACAAGTTAGCTTCATTGTTCTTATTTCTAAGATTCTTCCCCTGTAGTAAGAATTAGTGCTACAGGAGGTGATCCTTATGCCCTGTGAAGTTTACCTGCCTCCATAAGACACAAAGATTACTATTAGCAGTGCCTTCATTGCAGGTTATTCCTCCTCAAAGAACCAGCTAGTAGAACATTTTTCATTGTAGAAATCTAATGGAAAGACAATGGCTAACTGTTAATGATTATACTGAAGAGCAGCTTTTACTGCACCAGAACGTGAGATGGGATGACACCGATTTATGTTGACAACTTCATACGTTCCAGGTTCCTAGGAGTTAAACCAACAGGATCTTATTTTGGGTCTACTGCATATTATGCAATAGGTGAATCTGCAGTCTCAAACTCTAGATACTTTTATCAATATCTCAAGGAAGGAAGGCCTTAGGAATTGATGCTATATTTCCAAAGCCTGTTACTATATTCATTCCAATCAATGTATCTATAAATAACCTCTCATCTTCTATCATACATTACTTGGTCCCTCAACATTGCCAATCAAACTCTGCAGCATGGGGCAGTTTCTTGGCAACAGGAGCACTGCCAGTCTCGGTTCTTGGCCTTTTTCCCCCAGCGAGAATTGATAGTCACTATCCCACAGTAGCTTGCTAACTGGCTGGTGTCCTCTTCCTGTATCTCGTGTAGGGGAAGCGTTCCTCATGCACTGATGGCATTCGCAACATCTGTGAACACAAGACGACTGGGTCTCTGGAGAACACCTTGATTTGCCTACAACAAAAACAAAAAAAAATGAGGAAGAGAAATGCATGAATATTTTATCTTCATACGATTCTCCCAAGATTACAGAGTGTTGCACAATAAACATGCCACTACTGGATTAACAGAAATAAAAATCCTATTGACAGAATTATATATTTTTAAAGATGCATTTTTAGCATGATGTAAGTACAGATATTTCTCAAGTTATGACCACTTGTTCAGCAACTGTTCAGTTATAGCAATGCTAAATGAGAAGGACTTGCACAAGTCTGCTCTGTAGCACCTGCCCACAGCACTCACCCACCCATCCACCTACCTGCATTCCGTAGCACCTTCCTATGGCACCCACCCACTAACCCATCCCTGCAGCATCCACCCACCCACTTGTTAACTCCTACCTGCTGGCCAGCTTGTCTGGGATTGCTGCTCCTTCCCACATTGTGGTCATGTGAGGTCCTTGCTTAATGATCCTCATAGTCCTAGGATTATGATGGCAACTCGGATTGCCAGGATTGTGAGAGCTAAACAATGTGGTCATGTGATGTCATACTTAACGACCACATCACTTAGATAGAAATTCCAGTCCCAATTGCCATTGTAATCCGAGGACCACCTGTAGTAATAAAAAAAACAACTTGAAATTCATCTTTCACTCCCTTAACAAGAAGGAATCATTCTAACAGCTGTCAAGAAGTTAGGTTGCCCACAATGCTTATCAAAGTCAAGTTGAGACTTAGTTATGCTGTATTGGTACAACATGCTCATCTTGGTTAATTTTAGAGGTATTATGTGGAGCCAGTTTATTGATTACTATTAAGTTTCACATATTTATCTGAATCAGTAAATATTTCTGTAAATAAAGCTCTAAATTCATGGCTTTGGAGCTTTCAAACAGAGGATAAGGAAGAGAGGGAAAACAAGAATGTTACATAGAGATTTCCAGAAGACCTATGTAAACTAGAGTATGACTCTCCATAGAGAAGGTCCTAGGACAGTGGTGGCAAACCTATGGCACACATGCCAGAGACAGCACTCAAAGCCCTCTCTGTGGGCACGCGCACCATGCCCCGGAGATGGCAACCATCCCTCTTCAACCAGCCACCCGGTAACTCACCGAGGTCTCACATGGCCAGATGTATCCCAGCACCCATGCACTCACTGGCCTCTGTGTGCAAGGGCTGATGGTGTCAGGCAACAGCCGCCCCGTCCCCTGCCTCACCCTGTGACAATAGCACCCCCACCCTGCCTCGCCTTGCCTCGCCTCACCCAGCAGGACGAGCCTCCTCCCCACTGCCCCACCTGCCAGAGACCCCCTGGATCTCCCCCAACCCTGCCCGGCCCCCACAGGCGTCCCTCCCCAGGAGCAACATCAAGGTGATGTTGGCCACATCCACCCAGTCTGCCATGACCACCACAGCCACGGCCACCCAGTGGACCACGCCCACCTGGCACCCGGCGATAAATAAGTGGGTTTTTAGTTGCAGTTTGGGCACTCGGTCTCTAAAAGGTTTGCCATCACTGTCCTAGGATCTGGTAACACTGATATTTGTACTATATTATATATTATAATAAACTATGATCTATTTCTTAATAAGGTAGCAGCTCTGTCCTCTTAGCCCCATTCTTCTTTTAGGATACTAATAGGAACCAGACTCAATCCCTTTATATCACAACAGCATTTCACATGAAATAAGAGGGAACAGGTATTTTTGACTCCAAGATTTTCAAGCTAACCTTTTGTTAGAAAGTGTAATCCTACAATATTTGCTCTGCTGGACCACCGAGGAATCTATGGCCCTCCAGATGCTGCAGATCTTCAACTCTTAGCTTCTCATAGCTTGGTCACAGCAGAGAGAACTCCTGGAAGTTGGAGTTCAGCAACATCTGGAGATTTCAACATACATGTTCTAATGGAAATTAACTGAGCTTCTAACTTTCCATTTCTGACACAATTAGGCAGTAAATTCTCTAAATGTTTTGGCCCCGAACAGTTCGAGTATACCCAAATCTTCCAAGGGTATCCACCCTTCAAAATATAACCTCTGTGTGTAATAAGTAGGACATTTCCACATTTCTTCTACCCTCAGGAAAATAGATCTACTGAATGTAAGAAGTTCCTTCCAATACAAACATTGGTGTGAGTTTTGTTAGTGTGAGATCAATTCTCCTCCAGATTCTCTTACTGTATTTCATATATTAGTTCAGAAAAAAACTCTAATTCTAAAACTGGCAATATGAGAACAGCTGTAGCTTCAAGTCCAGGAGACAAAATCTCACCATCATCCAGTCTACAGTATCCTCTCAAACTAGTCTTCCAGATGTATAGGTTTTCAACTTTCATAATTTCAGCCTGGTGGGAATGGTTTCAATGCTCATACCGGCAGCGATTTATGAAAGCTAAAATTCAATATATCTGATAACACAATATTGCACAATTTTCCAAGCTGAGGGCCATGCTTGTTCTTTGAATAATTTGTCAGGAGCTGAATTTGAAAAGTGAATGGAAGGAAGGTTCAGAAAAAAAAAACATTAGAATCTAATTTGATTTACGTTTGAACAATTACAATCAAATATATGGCTACTCTCCAGTCATATATTTACTAATTGTCTCTTTCTAGCATATTCCAAATTACAATTTGTTCATAAATAAAATCTTAGAAAGACCACACCTGGAATACAGCATCCAGTTTTGATCACATTATAAAAAGATGTTGAGACTTTGGGAAAAGTACAAAAAAGAGCAACTAGGATGATTAAAGGCCTGGAGTCTAAAACATATGAAGAACAGTTGCAGGAACTGCGTATGGCTAGTCTAGAGAAAAGAAGGACAAAGAGTGACATGATAGTAGTATTCCATTGTTTTGAGGGGCTGCCACAAAGAAGAGGGGGTCACCTTACTTTTCAAAGCACCAGAAGGCAAGACAAGAAACAATGGATGGAAACTAATCAAGGAGAGAAGCAACCTGGAGTTAAGGAGAAACTTCCTAACAGTGAGAGCAATTAATCAGTGGACCAGTTTTCCTTCAGCAATTGTGGGTGCTTCATCACTGGAGGTTTTTAAGAAGAGACTGGACAGCCACTTGTCTCAAATTGTATAGAGTCTCCTGCTTGAACAAGGGGTTGGACGAGAAGATCTCCAAGATCCCTTCCAGCTCTGTTCTGAATGATCTGAGCAGTCTTCGGGGCCACACACAAATCTCAGGATTTGAGAGTAGGAGAAATTGCCTCAGAGGTTTCATTGATAGGGAGAAAAAGTATTACCTTGCTTTGGGCAGCCTGAACAGAAGCAGCATCTCTGCCATGCTCTAGCAGTTCTTGCTCCAGCTCATCTTGTTCTTCTGCAGGATCAAAATTGTACATGGGCATGAGCTGATGTCGTAACTTTTCCAATCTACTCAGGAAAGAGAGAGAGAGAGAGGGAGAGAGTTCCACTCCATGAAGCATCAAACTTTCCAGGCATTACTCAGTAACTATTTAGGAACCAAATCTCCTGAGCAAAAATCATATATCATATGCATATCAATGCATTATTACTTTTAAAGTTGGGAAGAGAAAAACAGGGTTTTTTTTCAAATGTGTTTCAAATGTGAAGATTTTGGAGGGAGCTTTCTAGAAAATAAAAACTAGCAAGAGATAAACAAACTGCTTAACTCATATGTACAGAACACTTACCGTTTCCTCTTCCGAATATACAAAACCTAGAGGGAAAAAATTAGAAAAATATGATTGTTGTAAGCATTTTTTCAGTGGGATCTTTTGCATTAAATAATTGTAATGTGTACTTGAAAAAGGGAGAAGTTGTGTAGTTGTATAAGGGTCAGACCAGCTTTGGGTCTCACGTGCCCTTAGCCATGGGAGTTCGTAGGGTGACTTTGAGTCAATCACTGTCTCTCAATCCACCTGACAAGGTTGTGGGGGGGGGAAGTAAGAGGAAGAAAGATTATGTTGCTTTTTGCTCTTGAACAGAAAGGCAGAATATAAAAGTAACAAGTAAATACATGTGCACAAATTTATGAAAAAAGCAATAAGGTTTGGGAAAACATGAATTATTAGATGTATAACACTCTTCCTATACAAAAGTTCAAGATGATATTCCCTCCTGCTCTTCATCCCTACAACAGCAACTTTGTAAAATAGGCTGGGCTGAAAAAGAATGACTGGCCAAAGTCACCCAGTGGGCTTCTGTGTGGACAAGGGACAAGGGGCTACATAGAACTTGCCCACACTTAATACATCTGGCTTGCTTAAATGTAATTAATTGGGGGTGTAATTATGTATGGTGGACTTGCACACTGGGAAGGATGTTGCTGTCACCCAGTTCTTATTCTTAATGAGAGGAAAGGAATTATTTGGAATCTTAGCGTAAGTATATTCCACTGAATAGCCAAAATCATTTAATGTAATTGTACTGCCTTTCCAAATAGGCTTTCTCACCATGGTTACAAGATAAAATGATAACAACCTAAAACAACTGATGAAAACAGTTGCCTTGAATCACTGGCATCTACAAATTAAAATTATAAAACGAATCAAACCAGAGGGACACAATCCAGCATATTCTCTCTTGAAATGGAGCCACTGCAAGAAAGTCTCTGTCTCTTTTCACAGATTTTATTGACGGGCGTGAGCAGGGCCCACCTCGTCAGTCCCGAGTAGGAGAAAACAGATGCAAGCAAGTTTTTAAACAATCTATACATCTGTTTACAACTATATCTGTTTGTTAAATCATGTACTAGTTTAACAATTATAGCAAAGGGACTGTAATTCTTTGTTAAGGCAAGAACTAGATTCCTTCCACAGAATTTTTTGTAGCCTTAAGCTCAAGAGATCAATTGGCATAAAATTTGGTAGTGACATTCCCAAACACAGTCTCAAGTCTTACCACTGCTACTGCCAACCCGATAACAGTAATGATGCCAAAGGATAACAGCATGGTTTCCATGACTGGGCCATTGCTGACCACATCTGGAATTTTGGTGCTGATAAAGCTGCTGGGTTCAGGTGTCATTGCAACAGCTTCTGATCCAGTCTCATCAATGGTTGTCCCATGGTCTGCTTCAGGCCTGGTAGTGCCACTGAGGTACAGATTGCTTACAGTGGGTGTTCTATAATTCATCTTGAACCAGAGTGCTTTATTTCTTTTTGGTTTGTTTGCTTGAATGATGGTTTCAACCACAATGTTCTTCTCTTTCAGCTATGAACTCATCATTTCTCTTCTGTCAAGATGGGAAAGTTTTTTTCTCTTATTATCTTTACCGGTAATAGCTCTTCTAAAATGAAGTCGTGTTGACTAATGCCTAGGCATAGAAAGACAGAGAGAGAGATGGGATAATTTGCCTCCCAAATTATCTTAGTAAACATTTCTGTACCCACACCACAGATGCAAACATTTCTGTATCCACATCACAGATGCAAACCTCAGGAGAAGACTTTTTGCCTAAAGTCAAGCAAATTTATTCCTGACCAAGATGAAATTTGAACTGAGGACTTCCTAACCACAACACTAACGATGTAATTCCATTCTTCTGTTCAAAAGTCCTGCTGAGTTGATCTTTTCCATTCTCTTTTGCTGGACCAATGGATACTCTCCTCTTTCTAAATAAATTTTGTTTGAGGGTTCAATTTAATGCCAGGGTTTGCACTAGTATTACAGAGTCGTGATACTGTGCTCAACCAATAAGTAATAACTATAAAAGCTAAATGATGACAATAGTGATGACATTCCCATGTTCCTACTTTATTATTAATTATATTTCACTCTTCCTCTTGTTTAGAAGAACAACGCATCCTCACTCCTGAATTTTAATCTGACCACCCTGTGAAGCAGGACCTGCAAAAAGAAAGAAACTGCTCTAAGGTCTGTTGGGATTGTTGATAAGTGGGGATTTCAAGTTTCAAATGATCAAAGGGCTAAGAATCAGAGAAGAGACAATAAAGGAATAAAGAGATCTATTATTGATATACATCTTTTTGTCTGCAACCAAGAACAGATTAATTTTTAGGAATACTCTAAGTCTATGAAAATGTCCTTGAGGGACAGGAGGCAGAGTAGGAACTAGGCAACAGATAAGAAGCAGCTGAGCCCACAGAAGGAATGGGACTTAGATGGTAAAAACAAGAGGGAAGAGATGTATTTTTAAACTTGCAAGATTCTGCCACTGTACCTTATAATAAGGGTACTGTTAGTACTCATGGTTGGTGCTTCTTGTCTGGACTATCTTTAAGGGCTGACATATGCAGTGTATTTTTTTGAGGAAGACTTTTAATATTTCCATTATGTCCTATCAGTGCATTTACAGTTATTCAAACCAAGCCAATCACTCACCGAAGAAGATATTTAACCTGCTAGGATTATCTGTGTTTATAAGGTTGCTAGAGTTTACAGGATATGACTGGGTTACTGTAAAAGTATCATCTGTGTAGGCTGGAGTGTGATTAGGATCAGGGAAAGGGAAACAAAGGACATGTAACTGGATTTATTTTACATTATTCTATTACCCTGTTACAGATTCTGTTTCTTATTTGTTGGATTTTTAATAGATTTTAATTTTATTTTTATCTATTAATGCTATCAATATAGACAAGGGTAATACTCCAGAGAGTCCAAATGACCAGCACTGCAGCCTTCTTCCTTGGCAAATTTAAATGCCATTTTATTGTTAGGGTGATTAATTAGACGTATATATATGGTTTTAAATGCTCACTCTATTTTATTTTTTAATAAAAAGGAGGCCTTTTTAAGGATCAAGACAGCAAAAGCAAGTTGAACAACAGAACATGCTCAGTATATTTCTTTATCTACACAATGCAAAGCTACTTTCTTTGATTTGCTCTATGAGATCACCTGAAAAGCAGTTATAAAACACAGGATGATGAGAAAAGATGCAGTAAGGAGAAAGTAAGACTTAGTCATACATTTTGTAACTTGAAACATGCTTATCTTAAAGTGCAGGTCTTACAAACTTTATAATTTGACTCATTTATTTGTTCAATTTAGTCAATGACTCTGGCAGCTTACAATTATGTGCCAGCAAGTCATTTTCTGGGATGATCTGTCCCCAACCAATTGTGTACCCCATGCTGCCATAATTGAGTCCATCTATGTTGATATTGGCCTTCTCTTTTTCTCTTATCTTTCACCTTTTCCAGCTTTATAGACTTCTCAAGAAAACTAGGTTTTCACACATTGTGTCCAAAATAGGATAATATGAGTTTGGTCATTTGAGCCTTAAGCAAGAATTCTAGGTTGATTTGTCCAATAATCTATTTGGTTTTTTTTCTTTGTTGTCCATGGCATTCTCAACAGTCCTCTCCAAACACCAAGATTCAAAAACATTAACACTATCCTTATTCTTCATAGACTCACAGGAAAAACCACTGCCTCATTAATTCTAATCTTTATGGGAATGAACACATCATGGTGTCTGAATATCTTTTCCAAGGCTTTCAATGCTACTCTTCTATGTGCTGGCTGTGACAATTTCTTGACCACTTGATTGATTCACTGTTGATTCTAAGGCTGATTACTATATCTGTTGTCATTAGTTTGGTCTTCTTTATATTTAATCATAGACTCTACAACCAATCAGTTTCACACTTTCTGTCTGGATTGTAGTTTCCTATCCTGTGCATTAATTTCTCGTGAGGACAATGAAATGTTCTGGAATTCCCATTTTCCAAAAGTCACTCTAACATTGGCATGATTGACACATGAGGGACTTTCTATGAAGCACATACTACTTTCTCTTTTGTATTTTTTGTGCATCAACAATAATGTTTCTTGTTCCTCAGCCTTTTCCAAAACCAGTTTGACAATCTGACAACTCCCTTTCCATATAAGATTCTAATGTTTACTGAACAATCTAAGCATTATTTTGCCAGCATGTGATGACATCATGGATGATACTGTAGCTTTGGTTACATTTTATATTTATTTCTTTGTATTTATTATCTAAAAATTTTCATTCCCATGTTGTCGCTGTCAACCATTCACAGAACTTTCAACCATGATCGCAACATCTCTTCTCACAAAAGTCAGTGCTACTTCAAACTCTTAAACCATTGTACAGATATGGTTAGAGTTTCTTAGCCATCACTTATAAGGTCTGACTTTGCTGTACCTTTATTTTAACTAAAGATCCACAAAATTAACTCAACTTAAGCACTTTAATCCTAAACAAAATGGTAAACTGTAAAACAAAAAGCAATTTGGACAATTGTCTTAGCTAATTTTTCCCAACATGCAACCCCTCTGTGGCTCAAACATGCCAAAAACTGATTATGACCAAGTTTATATCTTTCTCTTGCTAGCCAGATTAGTTTTGTTGCAGGCAGACTGGATAAGAGTAATTAAAAAGAACAGTCCAATTTAATCCCTAAAGTGCTTCTGAGTTTGAGGTTCCTTTGGTTGCTTAGTCAGGCCTTGCTCAGACTTCCCCACCCAAGGAAAAGGAATTTTCCATATTGTAATGCCTGCAGAGGGAAGCAGTCTGACCTGAACCAAATCTAGCATCTCTTCTTTCCCAGGGCAGGAGGAAAAGAAACTTGGAATGGACAGTTGGGGGGGGGGGAGTAGAGCAGAATGTAGGGGGTTGTCCTCCCTTTATTGCTCCTGCTCCCTTTGACCTGCTCTGTTCCCACCCATGCCCTCAACTCCTTGCTAGGTGTGCCTTGCCTATCACAAGCTCAGTCCGGGGCATCAGCACCTACTGAGATGATGTCTAGGTGAAGAGGAATTAAGCCCTGCCCTAGTCCCAGGGCTCCACCTCAGATCAAGAAAATACCCCCAGGCCAAGATCGCTCCAACATGGTAAAGAGAGTAACCCTTCTTCCCACAGCTCCCCCTCCCTCGTTGTTTTTGGAGCTTTCGGAAAGAGACAGCCTGTCTCACTTCCCACCTATAATTTAAGGAGTGACACAGACTACTACGGTAGGTCAAGTGAGGAGGATGGGTTGTGTGGATGCCTGGCCCGGCCCTCTTTCCCTAAAGCTGGCTTTCAATGGCCGTCCGAAGGGACAGCAGTAATCGGATTGTTTTGCTGGAGGCTGGGCTGCCTCGGGTATCTACCGCTTTGCTGCAATTCGGATTACCTGCATCGGAGAGGAATGAATAGCTGCCAGGGTGCTAGCACGGTCTTACGTGCCATTGTGCTTTCCAAGATGCTACAACCAGCCTCACCCCGTTTCTTCCGCTGCCCCTCTTAATCTCCTGCTTTGATCTCTCCTTTCCCCAGGATTGGCTAACACAGGACAGCGCTTTGGTTAAGGATTGGGCCGGTTGGCATGTCATTCAGAAAGAGGAGGATGGCTGCTGCAAGCTCCGAAGTCCGGGAATGCAAAGTGAGCTTTATGTGGTCCAGGCTCCCTCTTAGCCGAAGGAGTGTCGCGCGCTCGGCCAGGTGAAAGTGATACCTTGGGACGTGCACGATCTTATAGGGATTATGGTTCACTCCCCAGGATTCCCTTCTTGTGCCTTCTTTGTGGAATCCACCCACCATCCTGCACGAAAAGACGATGATTTTTTTTTTACTACCTTTTGGAAATCGGGCGTCTACATATCAAAGTGTGGAACATATGATGGACGTGGGAAAGGCATTTCTGCTCCCCCCCCGTCCCCGCATTTTTGCAAGTGGCAATCACTTCATAAGAAATTTCTACTCTGATGAAGTTTCCTTTCGGGATTACAATGAAAGTCATTAGAAATTGTTTTGAAACAAGGTCATCCTAGTCCACACATAAAACTAACCAGGATGCTATCTGATCAAGCCTTGGATTGAGTATGCATATTGCCAAGCCACGGTTTGCTTATTTACGCTTTGCTAAACAAGACGCTGGGATCACATTTACCTCTAGCGTGCTTAATAGTGATTTACTAGGGGGAAAAATGGTTTTAATTTGCTCTGAACTCAGCCAAACAAATTACAGAATAGTTTAGGGCTGGCCATAGATGTATTACTGCCAAGAAAATTACCGATGAAGTCTACAAGATTCAAGCTCGATTCAAAGGTGGCGTCAGTTTTTCGTAATTCTGAACTTCTTTAGCAGAATTACCTCCGGTTTCCACGCGGCGTCTCCCTTGTCTCGTTCAACGCGCTCTGAAATGGATAATGGCACTTTAGAAGGTGGAGCTTTGACTCGCTAGGAACTTCAGTTCGATGGCGCTGTTGTCGGTCGAGCTGAAGCGTTTCCTGCTCGCACCGGAAGAGTGTTCCCTCCCGAGCATCTTATTTCCCCTATCCGACCGGGACTTGCAATTTCCCCTTTTTTACAGGTAAAAGCTGAAGGTCTCCGTCGTGCCGATCCTCGCATCTGAAAGAAAACGTATATGGCGTTTTTCCTCCTTTCGTTCAATACAAAGTCATTTTTTAAATGACTTTTTTTTTTTTTAAAAAAAACGTATTAGGAAGGCGTCGGTGTTTGATTTCTTATACACTTTGGTCAATTGTATTGCGTACTTGCAAATGCTCTGCGAAAGCTGGAAAGTTTTCAAAATGTGGACTGATTCTTAGAAAAGATTCAAAACGTTTCTTCCAAATAACTAAAGATTTAGATTAAGGTTATAAGTTAATTGTAGGTCCCATTGTAATAAAAAAATTTATTAAGCAGATTTTATAAGTTCCATGGAAATGAATGAGGACAAAGGATAAGTAATCTTTTTATGGAATAAACGAACTGCCCTTTAGAATGAGGAAAATACAAGGAAGGAGCTTCTTTTTTCGTCTGGTCTAACTAACCTGTTCAGCTAGGAGACTCAGTTTTGTTAAAGTATAATTGATTTGTTGGAAACTATGTGAATCTAGCTATTATGATTCAAAAATAATGCATAGTGTGTAACAAAACCTCTGTTTTTGTCTATGCAGCCATCTATGATTAAACAAATAACAGCCTTGTGTGATGAGGGTGAAGTTTCTTCACATGCTCAGTTCAGCAGTGTATTATATGCAGCATAAATTCACTATAGTATTTGCAACTTTTTATGCACAGAGGCCACACAGAATTGCAAAAGCTTTTTATCTCATTGGACTCAAACGAGATACACTACTAAGGTTCAAAAGCATTTGCTAGAGCTAATCATGCTTGATTTTATTTCACCATAATTTATCTGCCTAAGTGTATTAAGAAGCATCAGTTGACAATGACTTCAAATATATAATGTGTCTATGTTGGAGAAATTGTGTGTATGTATGAAATTATTTGAAAAGTGAAGGAGACTTTAATGTGCTGTATTCCGTGAATGCAACTTTGCCACCCCAGTGGCACACTCAGAAAAACATGGTTAGAGATACAGTTGTAAAAAAAAAAAATCCATGTTAACATAATATATGATACTATAATGGTCTATTTTTTTCTGTGCAAAGTAAACCTGTTTTGAATTTGAGAAGATTCATTTGTTTATCTCTCCATCTCTTAGTGATCTACTAGGACAATATGGCATTTGAATCTGACACTGATGTTCTTCTCTACAAAAAATGATGAGTTCAGAATATTGTGCCATGGTGATGTATACTGTTATACCAGACTACTGAGACAGGCCCTTCAATAGTCCTGCAAAGGAGAATCGGTGCTTATACCTAAAAACTGATATTTTTCTGAAGCAATGACAACTTTTAGTAGTGTTTATTACAGGAAGATTTTGTATCTATTCTCTTACCATGGATATTTTAGAATGAATCAAATTAAAGATACTCTTCTAAATCCCTGGCACAGACGTCTGAGATATTACTCCTATTATAAAGCCAATTTGGTCTCAGCTGTTGATGTGGTCAAGTATTGGCAAGCGGTGTTTGAGGCAAACAATATCCCAGAAGCGCAGACATCTTCTGAATATATTGTTTCCCATGTCCTGGGAGCAAAAACAGTTAAGTGCTATGGGTAAAATTAGAGCTATAATACAAGATCTGTAAAACTATAGATTAACATTAAATGCAGTAACTGAAATATATTTTATATGTTTTTCTATCTCCCTGCCACACTGGTGATTATCCAAATATTTTCAGCCCAGAACTGGATGATCTAATACGATGTGTGTATGTGTATGTGTGTACGGAGCATCAAAATGGATCCCTTAGGATCAATTTTACCTGTCCTTTGGCACATAACAAATCTCCCTAAGAGATAAGTAGCACTTCTTGCAGGCAGGTTGCAGCTTGGACGTGCTTCCAAAGAATTGTGCTAGTCAAAATACATGGAAATGTTCACTGTTTGCAGTGGCATTGGCTTTTAATATATCTTTTTCTTGATTATTAAGTACCTCAGATGTATACATGTTTTCATTTGCCATAGATTATAATGGTTAAACTACTGCTCCTGCTTCATTACTAGAAATTAGATTTAATCAGCAGTTAGAAGGACATGCTCATACATGAACATTCATTTCATTATTCCCTTTGGGGATAAGTAATATGCAGAGTGCTGAGAAGAAAAAATAAATAGTTAGATAATGAAATTACAGTGAAGGCATGAGGTAAGAAAAAACAGCAGAAGCTAGGTTACACCAACATCATCAACTCCAACTTTCTCTAGCTTTCTGTCTATTCACATCATCATTGTTTCCATCATGTCCATGTTCCCCATTTTTTTCACACATTAGTATCTTTCTCAGCAAACTAAATCAATTAAAATTAATTAATTAAATTCAAGGTTTTTAAGCAGGATTCGTCAAATATTTAATTTAATTAAGTGGTCCCATTGCATTTTGTACATGTATTCGTATTATCTTTCTCTTTCCATAATAAAACAATAATGATATTTTTCCAATCATGCAGTTTTCATACATACTTATTAAGCAAGTCTCAAAAGCAATCCAAACCCACATTAAATTTATTCAGTTATATATTCTTTACCTGCAGCTTTATCATTTTTGGCATTATTAAAATGTTTATTACTTACTTTTCTTCTCCTTTAGATACCAACATTTTTTTCTTGGATACTAACATTTATAGCATTGTCATCAGCTATAAGTGCTTTCATAAATAATAAATAGTATAGTAAATAAAAGGGTTTTTTTAGTAATTAGAAAAAGTGTAAACAGCCTTAATCCTACCTGTGTCACGTAGCTTAGCATATATAAAATGCAATTTCTTCTTAAAAGATGCTCATTAAAAACTGCCTTTATATTTTAAGAAACCCAGAAAAATAAATAGTCACCTTACAGGGGAAGATGGGCGGCATAAAAATTAAACAAATAAAAATAAATAATCGGACAATTTTATATAGCTAATAATTTTAATTTCTATGCTGGCTACAGAAGACTGAAAGAATGCAGGTAAATATTAGTACTAAGAAAATATCCTAACAGCTGTATCAAAAAAGGAACCAATTACTAAGATTGATAGTGATGTTTGTATTACTAAATGTGTTCAAGCAGAGGCTGAACAGCCATCTTTTAGAAATGCTTTTAAATTAGATTCCTGCACTGAGCAGGAAGTTGGATAATAATAATAGTAATAGTAATAATAGTAATAATAGTAATAATAATAATAGTTGGAAGGTACCTTGGAGACCATCTAGTCCAACCCCCTGCTCAAGCAGGAAACCCTATACCATTTCTGACAAATGGCTGTCCAGTCTCTTCTTAAAAACTTCCAGTGTTGGAGCATTCACAACTTTTGGAGGCAGGATGTTCCACTGATTAATTGTTCTGTCAGGAAATTTCTCCTTAGTTCTAGATTGCTTCTCTCTTTAATTAGTTTCCATCCATTGCTTGGATGTGATGGCTTAAATAAAGCTTTCCAACTCTGATGTTATCATTCCCCACGCTATATATTTGTTAATATGGATATTTAGCATTAATTATATTGCTTTGTCTCAGAGTATGGTATACTAAATAATGGATTTAAGTTGCAGGAAGGTAAATTCTGGTTTAGGTTTTTGGAACAAACATTGTTGGAATGTGTGAAATATGACCAAAAATGAATTTTAATATTTTATTTGGAAGAGGATTAAGGAAAGACAAAAATTAAGAGTGCTGAATTGGGAAATACAGAAGAGTAATTAAAGTACTCACCTATTTTCCTTACTGTATTTGGGCACATACTATCTGTCCTCTATGTTTATAATTGATTCAATGAAAGTTAGCCTTCATGAGCTATTCTCGTTAAAGGAAATGATAGAGCAATTGGTTAGTGGACCCATGTATGCAGAGATTGAATTTCCCTTCATTGGATGCTGGAGAGGCATCTGTCAATATGCTTTTAATTTAGATTCCTGTATTGAACAGTCAGTTGGACTTGACCATTGGAAGGCTACTAGATAAGAAATTCATCCTTTGTCAGCCTTCATATTGCCAGCTTTGAACCTCTTTTTTGCCAGTGGTTACTTAAAAAGGAAATTAGACTTGTATACTTGTATACTTATCTTCCATACAAGTTATTATGAGCCTCTTGCATTTAGAAGCAGTATAGCCTTAAAAGCAATTTACAGTGCTGGAATTGTGGCTATCCTCCTCCTTTGTTGATGTTAGTTCAGCCTTCACTAGCTCTTCAAAGGACAGAAACTGAGCTATCTGGGCTAAGCTGATGTTTATGTAATGATGGTTGAATTCCTTCTTCAAGGCCATCTCTGTAATTCCTCTATGGGGGAAGACACATCAACATCTGTAAAAAGTCCAGTATTTCCGGATGACATCAAATTGTGATGACATGTTAGAATGGCATCCAATATGCTGGATTAGATAGATTGAGTTTTTCCATAGTTTTTTTTTTATAATGACCGTATATCTATGGTGGGTAGTTGACCATTTTACAAAGAATGTGGATTCTTAGTTTAAAATAAAATATTTATTATTCAGTTCCAGAGTCTGAATGCCAGCAGCATATCTGCTCCCCTTTCAGCAAAGCAACAAAAACAGATCCAACAGCTCTGTGCTAAACGACTACAACGGTAGGCACTCTGGACTTTTTTCCTTCATCTAGGACAGGGGTATCAAACTGATGGCCCACCGGCTGGATGCATCATAGAGAAATCGCCATTGTCAGCAAACGTGATGCAACACGTCATGTGTCATTGCGAATTTGACACCCCTGATCTAGGAGTTCTTTATAAACATGGAACACGTAGAAACTAAAGCAGCCAAATTGCAACATCAGCTGATTGGAAATCTTCACTGAGGCCTGTGTCCTGCATTAATGGAAGAAAAAAAAATCAGGTCATTTGAGTGATCTGTTTTATTACTATCACAGCTTACAACATAATGGGCAGAAAATAGACAGAAAAGGGAAATTGGGGGAAGGGAAAAAAGAAAAATATATAAAAAGAGAAGAAAAAATAATTACAGCAGTGACAGAATTACTTAGTTGATATCCACCCAATTCAAAAGTTTAAGAGAGGGCTACAATCAAAATCTGTATGTATAGCTATATAAATATATGTGTCTATGAGATTCACAGCAAATAAAGCACTTCCCATAACCATGGGAAAAGTTTTATCATGTGGCAATTGGCATAAGCTAGTTACTAAAGCCCTATTTCCATAGTAAAAGAAAGTACAGCGTCTGGTTATTAGCATAGTCGTACTTAGAAATAAGTTACAATATTATGCCTATGAAGCTTTAAGGTTTTATTGTACTTTCTGTTTGATGAGAAGCAGAACTCTTTTGTGAAGAATTGTCTTAGATCTTGAGAAGCTTGAATGTTAAACTTCTCTAAAGGTCAAGTAAAACCATGATATAGGAGGTTGTAATTGAACAATTGGCAGAGTAATGGATAAGCTTGTGGTGATGATATTTTTGCTTCAAAAGTAAAAGAGTTTCTTAATGACATCAAGGTACATTTAGAAATTATTTATGGTAAAAGGCTCTCTGGTGGAACTTGATGTTCTTGCCTCCCATTTCACTCACGGAGGAAAGAACTGCCAGTGCAGTTTGTGTTTTAGCAAATGGTGGTGAATTAAATGTGATAATAGCATTTTTACAACTTTGGCCAAAAGTATCGCACAGATCGTCTTCTATTCCAGGATGCCAGTACAATATGTTCTCGGTGAATGGGATTTCCAAGATCTGACACTCAAGATGAAGCCTCCAGTTTTCATTCCTCGACCAGAGACAGAGGCAAGTTATTAGAAAGGAAAAACTGCAGCTGTTTCCTGCATGCATATAAGTGTCTGCAACCTTTTGTTTTGAAGGAAGCACAGTGGTGGTCAGCCAGCTTGAGAGAACATAAATAGGAACAGGAGGCTCTTCTTGATTTTGCCTTCTCATAAGCATAGGAATTTTACATGTGTATGTTGGTCCCATTATCTGCTGACTTGAAAGAAACTTCAGAATAAGTTTAATTGCCATTTTCTTATCTCCCGTGATGCAATTTTTCTCTTGAATTTCTCACTTTTTTCACAAACCTGATGTCTAGAGTGTGGATTTTTACCAAAAAGTTTAACCGTTTCCAGATCCTCTGGTTTTCTAGGTTGGCAATTACACTTTATCCATTGGGCAAGGATAGTTTCTGCCCTACTATGGAACATGGTGACAAATTATTTTGTGATCCCTTATAGATCCCAGATTCTAACAAAATATCTGAACCTCAGTACTTCCCTTAATAATCTAGATGCCAAATCTTCCTTTGCAAAATGAGCTTAAAAGTAATAGCCCAACCCCAAACTGACAATCATAATGTTACTTTCTGTGCCAGGCTCTCATTGTCACAGAGCTGCAGCCTGCCCACCCGGTTTTTAAACAAGTATGTGATGCAAGCAGTCATAGGGAAAACAAAAGAGTATTCTCACTATTTTGAAATCTACCTAGGCCAGCCTGATTTATAGTTAAGTACACTGTCATGTTCTATCTTTGTGTTTGCCAACATATCAGATATTATGTGGGACTAATTTCAAAACACAGCAATGGGCTTCTTTTTTCTATCCTCCTCCCTCTCTTTGCTCAAATTCCTGAATGGACCTGAACAGAATGTAGGGAATGTATGGAATTTGTCAGTTTGTTATAAGTTATTACTGATATTACACTGTATTAATTTTTGAATGATCTTCTTACCAATAAAATGTACATTTAATGTAATGAGTAACAGAGACTGACAGTCTGAAGAGCATAATGTTAGAACCAGATATTTCTTCATTTATCTTCCTGGAATACTACAGCTACTTTAACACTTGATATTCTCTAAGTAAATGCTATTTTAACATTCTTTTTAAAAATGCTTTCATATTACTGGCTCAGTGTATTGTTTGTGTAGATAAGCAGAGATACAGAAAAAAAAACCAATTACCTGTGGAGTCCTTAGTTTTCTCTGAGCTTGGTTGTTTGCTTGCAGACATTTCATCACTTGATTAAATAAAACCATCAGTCCTAGTGAGTGTGAGTTTGCTCCCTGTTTATATACTTGCCCTGCCTGTGTTGGCAGAAATGGGGCTTTCTCCCTGAGAGTTCCTTGATTAGGGTATTGTTTTCTCTTAATTGTTCACCTGATGTTAATCCCTTCCTATCTGGGTGTAGACTCTGGAGAGGATATTTCTGATCTTTTTGTTTCATTCTTTTTAATTGTCTCTTTTGAATAGTCTGTAGATGTAGTTTTATCTCTATGTCTCTGTTGAAAGCTGATTTGAATTTGAATGCCACTGTTCCAGAAATTCCCTAGCATTTTTAGATCTAGTTCAGTCTAGGATGCTCACAGTTTCCCAGTTCAAATTATGGATGAGTCTCTCTGTGCATTGTGAGTTTCTTTTCTTTTTTTAATATATTTTATTGATTTTTTACAATAGCAATATTTAGTGCTTAGTAAACAATGTGTTGTCTGGGTTGATATATTTTAAAACAATCAATAATAATTTCTATAATTCCATAATCAGTATATTAGTTAATGATATAATAATAATAAAGTTGAAAGGGATCTTGTAAGTCATCTAGTCCAACCCCCTGCTCAGGCAGGAAACCCTATACCATTTCAGACAAATGGCTGTCCAGTCTCTTCTTAAAAACTTCCAGTGTTGGAGCATTCACCACTTCTGGAGGCAGGTTGTTCCACTGGTTAATTGTTCTAACTGTCAGGAAGTTTCTCCTTAGTTCTAGGTTGCTTCTCTCCTTGATTAGTTGCCATCCATTGCTTCTTGTCCTGCCCTCAGGCCCTTTGGAAAGTAGTTTGACTCCCTCTTCTTTGTGGCAGTCCCTGAGATATTGGAATACTGCTATCATGTCCCCCCTCGTCCTTCTCTTCATTAAACTAGACATACCCAACAGCCTTTCCTTATATGCTTTAGCCTCCAGTCCCCTAATCATCTTTGTTGCTCTTCTCTGTACTCTTTCTAGAGTCTCAACATCTTCTTTACATCGTGGTGACCAAAACTGGATGCAGTATTCCAAGTGTGGCCTTACCAAGGCATTGTAAAGTGGTATTAATACTTTACGTGATCTTGATTCTGTCCCTCTGTTAATGCAGCCCAGCACTGTGTTGGCCTTTTTGGCAGTTGCAGCACACTGCTGGATCATATTTAAGTGATTGTCCACTAGGACTCCGAGGTCCCTCTCACAGTTACTACTATTGAGCAAAGTACCCCCTATACTATACCTGTACATTTGGCTTTTCTTGACTAAATGTAGAACGTTGCTTTTTTCACCATTGAATTTCATTTTGTTAGATAGCGCCCAGTGTTCAAGTCTGTCCAGATCCTCCTGTATCCTAAGCCTGTCTTCTGGAGTGTTGGCTATTCCTGCCAGCTTGGTGTCGTCTGCAAATTTGATGATTTCCCCATCTATCTCCTCGTCCAAATCATTAATGAAGATGTTGAAGAATACTGGCCCAGAACAGAGCTTTGGGGCACCCCACTACACACTTCCCTCCATGTAGATGCGGTTCCATTGAGGAACACACACTGAGTATGGCCGTTTAGCCAGCTACCGATCCATCTGGTGGTGATGCTGTCTAACCCACATTTTTCTATCTTATATTTCTTTGATCTTCTCTTCTTCCGGTAGTATTCTCCTTTGTCAACATTAAACAGATATAATTCTTAATACTTTTGATATATACAAGATTGGATATAAACATTTTTCTTGTGTTTGTACAAATAACAATAACATCCACATATAATATCTTTTCTAATCGGCTTATGTTTCAATTGTATTTGTAAAAGTCATCTTATTAAGTCACTATATGTCCTGTTTTCAAGATTCTTATTTAAGCTTAATTTCCCCTCAGTGTTCAAACCATTCTTATCAGTCATAATTTTCTCAAAATTAATTACTTTTAAATATCCAAACTTTTCATTCACATACACCATCCCAATATTTTTACATCTCATGTATTATAAAAAGTACTATACTACTTATATATCTTATCCCTCTTACTGTAGGGCCCCTTTATATCCAAAATTTATCTATGCCTTTAATCATATTCAAACAAGTGTTTAATCATATAGAACTCCATCTGGTAAGTCGAATCAAATCTCTTGAATCTGACTCTGGCCTTCTTCTTTTTCCATGTATCTTTCCATGTCAGTATGTTCTGCTTGCCAGGAGATCTTCCTGTATTTTTATGAGTATTGTTGGGAATAGAAAAGACAAATTAAGTAGGATATACGGGTTTTTTTTGTCTTCCAAATTCTAATGATTCTCCTGGCCGTTCTATAATCCATTTTGTTAGATCTTCTTTCTTATCCTCAAGCTTGTTTGGAAGTCCTGAAAGATAAAATATCTTTTCCATTTTCATTGTTGTGGCGAAATCTTGCAGATTTTCTTTTGTTTGTATTAAGCTGTGGTTCTCTTCATTTATAGCTTTCCTATTTGAGTCACTTTCCTCTGGTTTATGTTCTGTTATCTGATTTGTTTGTTCATTCTTTATCATCATTTTCTGAGTGTTTTTTAATTATAGGTTTAGGTTGAAGATGTGCTCATTTATGCCATCAAAGTTGTTTTTAATCTCATCATGGTTTGAAACAATTGTCATTTGAATCTATCGCAGCATTGCATACATTTCCTCCTGGAAGGTATTTGCCTTGTCTTGGACTGTTGCTCCTGCAGATGTCTGATGTTCCACGTTGGGACCTTCAGAAGGGAATATTAGGGTGGTTTCCTGTCACTTTTAGATATGTATGCAACATCCATTTTGTCTCCCCCCTCCAGATAATCATTCACTGGTACCATAGTCTCTGTGATTAGCCTTGTGAAACCAGCCAATCTTAAAATCCAAACAACCAAATATTATATAGTTTTTATTTTTACATATGATTTTTGCAATCCAATGTGTTTTCAATTGTCGAAGCACCATTGAAAGCAGTATTTTATAACAGTTCTTCTATTCATGGGTCACAATTATCAACCAGCCAAAATTGTAATCCAGAATATTTAGCCACCTAAGAGTTTTCCAGTAAATTCCCCCCTAGAAGATTAGCCAAAAGTCAAGGTTTTTCTTTCTCTGCAAACAGTTCTTAAGCTTAGAAGTCACAGCTCAGTAAGTATTTATAATCCCAGAAGGTCAGCAGCTTTTAAAACAAATGTAGTTCTCACTCTGTAGTAGATGGCCCAGTGTATTTTCTTTCCTCTGTTCCCAGCTGTTTTTTATTTGGTTAAAAGTCACTAAGGTTATAAGGAACAAGTTTTTCTCGATTTCTTGGCATCTTGACAATTTCTGATTGTAGCTGTAGTTTTATACTCTAATCCTCCACTAGATATCAGTAGCTGTTCATTTTCCAACTTTTAAGGCAAATAATTATTTTCTTATAATTTCATCAATACTTAACAGTTTTCATAATTTTCAGATTTAACCAGACTGTAGTATTATTAACTGCATTTCAATATATTTTTGTCCCCCATAAACATTAATTTGCTGCTTCCATCTATGGAAGAGTGGGGGTGTGGCCCCCTCCTTTCTCACTTTCGGAGGATTTTTTGGTTCTTGGGGATGTTTTCCAGGAAATCAGTTACAAAATAGGAGAGAGAAGATCGATATTCTCACCTAGTTCCAAGCATGCTGTTCACAATTGTTCTGGTTAGTGCGTTTGAACTTCGGCTGCCAATAGGTTGGGCTAGTCACCGAGGTGTGGCTAGCCTTTCTCCTTGTCCCACAAAGGTTGGGACTGCTGTTGTATAGGCAGTCTGTTACTTTTTCTGGTGTTCTGTGTTGCTGCAGTGCATTTGTCTGAATAATGTTCTTGCATAGCTCCTCTTGTGGAAGATAGGGCTATTACTTTGATAATAGAGCATTTGATTAATGCAGATTATTTTTCCATAGACTTGCATTTCTAAGTTGCTATCATTTCCTCTTCTGATGAGAATATTTACGGAGAGTAGCATGTTATGTTTTCTTCTCACATTGTGAATTTTATTCCTTTGAAGATGTTGTTGATTATTTCATGTGTCTTCTCTAGTTCTCCCTTTTTTATTATAACATATCTGCATACCAGATCCATATTTTTAGCAGTATTTCTAGAGACTGTATAAGGGTTTTTGCTATGAGGCCTCTGATTTGTTGGTAATATTTGTCCATCAAATTGAAAGCAGGTAGTGAGGCAGAGGTTGATGTGGTCCATGATTCTGGGTATTTCTATCATATCTTGGATTTAATGTATTTAGCTATTGGTAATCATCATCATCATACTCTGACTTCCTTCACATCTTCTCCCCGCTGCCACCACCACCCCGTGCCCCACCCTCAATTTTGTTGGCCCAGCACTGACACCTTCTTGGCTCAGCCGATGCCAGTTTAGCCCCAATTTTGCTTTTTCCTCTGATCCCGCTTCCACTTTCGCAGCAATCTGCCCCCCAGATCTTGGACCCATTGGCAGCCCCCTTCTCATCCACCCCCACCCCCAAAAGATGTAGGATGGAAGCGCAGCCCAAGTGCATTCTCGCATTGGAAGGGGATGAAGGCATTGGAAAGTGAGATGAATAATCCCCCCCACCCACATGCCGAAATTAAAATGAAACAAAACAAGATGGGGAAAAGGAAAGGATTATGAACATAGAGAACCTCATGACCACGCTCGTGTGCAATCAGAGAAGAGTAATAAAAGTGAGCGAGCGAGTTTCATGCAGCTTAATCAAAAAAGTACATCATGATCAAAAAGAATAGAGAAAACCTGAGTGCCCAAGCAGCACCTAGCAAGACAGAGCTACATGATTGTGTGTCTTCCAAGAATCACCAGCACAGTATTTATATAAATCTTGTTGCACAAGCTGAGTGGCTGGCCAGTCTTTTAATCACTCAAAGTTCATAGGCTGTGTAAGGTCACTTTGCTTATTTCAAAACAACGGGATTTTTCTTGTGGATCTTTTTCTAGGAATGTCATTTAAATGGTAGATGATGAAAGAAACTGCAACTACAAAATGCTTCTCTTTTTTTGTTTACCAGAAGAACATGCAACCTTTTTCTACTCTATAATTGGCTGACCATAACTTTTTTACACTTGAGAATATTTATAAAACTTGATGAAATTTACAATAAATCAACCAATTTGCTTGATGAAATTTGCAGGGAGTCTTCCAAATGAAAATGGTTAATAATGTGTTTTATGTGCATGGAAGATTTTCCTTATTTCCTTAGCTAATGTGTACCCCAGTGCAGACTGAGAAGAAAAGGAAATAAGGAAAGAACAGTAACCCAACAGCTTCCTTTGGGTTCCTAAAGAGGTAAAGGAATAAACATGGTATTGCAGTCCAGTGCTGTGTGTATTTATTGTAAGATTAGCTATTTCCTTGGATTCATGTCTTCACAAAGAACAGAGTGTCAACCTATTCTCCAAAACACTTGAAGGGAGGACAAGAAGTAATAGATGGAAACTAATCAAGGAGAGAAGCAACTTAGAACTACAGAGAAATTTCCTGAAAGTGAGAACAATTCATTAGTGGAACGACTTGCTTCCAGAAGTTGTGGGTGCTCCAACACTGAAGGTTTTTAAGAAGAGATTGGACAACCATTTGCCTGAAATGGTGTAGGATCTCCTGCTTGAGTAGAGGATTGGACTGACCTTCAAAGTCCCTTCCAACTCTATTCTTATGTTGTTGTTATTAAAGTTTTCCAAAATGACTGCACTTCTTTTTTTGCGAGACTTGGAATGCCGTGCTTGCAACTTATTTACAATATTGAATTTCTGTTTATAGATGAGCACAATAGGAGCCCCATTCCTTTGCTGCTAGAAAGTGAGTGTTGCCCACCACTGCTTCCCTAATGCTTCCTGAACTCAGCTGGTGTTTTTTTTCCATATATTTTATTGATTTTTTAAAACATAAATCACTTAATAGTTGGTAAACAGTGTGTTTGCTGGGTTTACATTTGTAAAGAAAAATCATTAACAATTGGTTTCTATAATCCATAATCCACATAGTGCATTTAGTTGATTTCCCCTTTCCCCAAAATGTCTTCTTTGCAAACCTTGAAATAATATAGTTCTTATTATTTTGATAAAATATATTTAATCTTTAAATATTCCATTTAATGTGCCTAGTCATTTAATCCTTTAGGTCTTATTCAAAACATTTTTTTCTTTTTTATACATTATAATTTTCCTAAATTCAGACACATTTAATTATCTAAAACATTTCCTTCATCTAGGCCAGCAGTTCTCAACCTTTTTCAGGCCGCAACCCCGACCTGTCAAGTGCCGCGCATGCGTGGTGCTACCCCCTGCGCTGTGCATGCGTGGCGCTGCCCCCTGCGCCGGCCGAGGGCGGCAGGCAGGCCCAGGCACGCCATGGCGGTGACGGCGCAGGTCGACCACGGGCTGGGCCACCAGCTGGCCCAGCCCAAGGGAGGTAAAAAACCCACCGGGCCCCACACACACCAAAAACCTTCCCTGCACCCACCGCTGCCCCGCTAGCCTTACCTTCACTGCCGCCCGTTCGGGGCGGCAGCAGGCAGGCCCAGGCACTCCTGGGCGGCTGCGGCAGCGACGGCGCAGGGCGACCATGGGCTGGGCCACCAGCTGGCCCAGCCCAAGGGAGGTAAAAAACCCGCCGGGCCCCACACGCGCCAAAAACCCTCCCTGCGCCCGCCGACCTCCCACCTCCCACCCTTGGCCCTCTTTTACTTACAGTTTTAGTAGTTGCTCAGCAGGGAGGGGTGGAAACTTCCGGAGAGCTCACCTTCGCTGCAGACAACTTGCAGCACCGTTTGCAGACTGGGACTTTTGGCGGGCTCAGCAGGGCAGAGACAGCCTGGACAATTCCTATTGGCTTTTGAAAGCCAATAGAATTAGACTCTATTTTAATTAGACTCTTTAGCACAGCTAAAGAAAAGGGGGGAAAATGGCGGACTGCGTTGTTTGGTGACCCCCGTGAAATGGTTGTTCAACCCCAAATGGGATCGCAACCCACAGGTTGAGAACCGCTGATCTAGGCCATTTCAGCAGTATTATATTATTTATATCAAGAAATAAAATAAAAAGCGGGGGGGAGCATACAGTATTATTTAAGGAATTCATCTCTCTTAGAATGACATATGTATTCAGAATCTTTTCTATTTCTTTAACCATGTTCAAACAAATGTTTCTTTTTTAAATATTCTCTCTTGTAGATCCCATCATATATTTTCTTAATTTTCATTTTTGATCTTTTTCCTTTGACCAGTATCTTTCTTAATCAATGTGTTTTGCTGAATCAAAAAGTTTTCCATATATTCATGACTGCTGCTATAGGTATAAGAAGTAAATCGAATAAAGTTTCTTTATGTGAGGCTTTTGCTTTTCCATGTTTCTTGAAAATGTTTTTCTCTTTCTCCTTCTTTTGCTTCTCTTATCACTTCCTTTTTCTCTGATGTTTTCAACATCTCTACATTCCATTTTATCCAATCTGTTTTTTTGTCCTCAGATATATTTTGTAGTCTTATGGCTGTGATGGCGAACCTTTTAGAGACCAAGCGCCCAAACTGTAACCCAAAACCCACTTATGCATCGTCGGGTGCTGGGTGGGTGTGGCCCATTGGCTGGGCATGGCTACGTTGGTAATGGCAGGCTGGGTGGGACTAAAAAATTCAATCAATTCCAACTTTGTGAGATCTTCCCCCTCCCCAGAAGTTGAAATTGACTGATTGAGCCTTTTTTTTTTTTTTTTGCACATGGCAGTAGAGGCCTAAAGTGAAAAGGTTTTATAAAACCCAGCTGAAGGCCTAGGACTGGGGCGACGGTGCGCATGCCCACAGAGAGGGCTCTGAGTGCCACCTCTGGCACCCGTGCCATAGGTTCGCCATCACTGTCTTAAGGGATGAGTTGTTTTTGAATTTGAGTTTCTGTTTATAGATGAGCACAATAGGAGCCCCATTCCTTTCCTGCTAGAAAGCGAGTATTACCCACCACTGCTTCCCTAATGCTTCCTAAACTCAGCTGGTATTTTTATGAGCCCATGTAGTGAAGCTACAGCTCCTTTAAGGAGTTCTTAACCGCTAGAGCAAGGGTGCCCATAACAGATTTAAGAAGTCTTTGCCTGCTTTGGTTCCAATACTGAATCGTATTAGTATAAACTAGTTTCAGCTAGGTTTCTTTTTTTTTTTTGTAGATGTAATGTCTTTAATTTATATAGCTTACTGTTTAATTGCTTTTCCTGAAAAAGAATAAAGTCATGGGCGATGTAGAAAAATGGGATTTTTGTATGCTTTGTCTTGTTAGTGCTTATTTCTGTAAAAAAAAAAAAAATAAGACTGGCCACTACGGGGCAGATTGGTTTTAAATTCAGAGAACAGCTATTTTATTGGGTTGACTTCTAGGAATTATTGCTCTGCTGTTTTAATAGGCTTCCTGGTGTTTCTTCTTCCCTATTGATGTTTCTCTTTTTAGAGAGAAGGAAAGTAAGTTTGGTCAAAGTTCGTATTTATTTTACAACCTACTTTTTCTTCTAGGAAATATTTGTTCTCCAGCATGAGGATGGATAATCCACGGATTGGGTTTCCTGAAGTCCCTTCTACCCAATTAGACTAAGACTGAGAGATAGCCATGCCTCTTGCTGGGTCACGTTTACCCAGTTCCGTCTTAGTCTTTACCCAGGCAAGACGCGTTGGTGCTTCTCTCCAGACTCAGGTTTATTTTAAAAAAATTGTTTTCCCTTATTCCTATCCGTGGATTATCCTTCCTTTCCCCTTTAATTTCTCTTCAAAACACTGTATTTTTCCTGTGCTTTCCTCCCTCAGGTCCTCCCCTCCGAGTCCTTTTTGTTTACATTCCCCGGCTGTTGCAGCCTCAGCACAAGTTGAGTGCTCAGGACTTTGGGAAGCCTGTAGCCTCAGCATAAGGTTTATTTGTTTACCTTTTGCTTTTCGGGGCTTTGGGAAGTTGCGGAGCTTTCCGTTCGATCCAGCTGGTCAGCGGATCTCCGTGGAGGCCCAGAGCAACGGCAGTTCATCCCGGACTGCTGAGGCCTCAGCGGGGGGCCTGTTTCACTTTATTTGCAAGGCTTGCAGTACCACGGAGCCTTCCGATCGGCTTGGTCGATCGAGGGACTGCTGCAGAAGCCCAGAATGACAGCTGATCGTCCAAGCTTTGTCCAGACGATCGCGGCTACCGGCGAGTCACCACGTGGCTAGCAGCCGCCACTTTGTTTTTTGGGCAAGGCCTGTACTGCAGGGCCAGCGTTAGGGCCATAGGTTGATCGCCACGTGGCTGGCGGTCGCCATTTTGGAATTTAATTTTTTTTTTTAAAAAACAAAAAAAAACTTATTGCACAGTTTAATTTCTCAACTTCTTTTGTCAGCAACAAAAGAGAGATTTAAGGCTAAATTAACCTTTCTGGTCTTGCTGAGTGGTTGGAGCAGTTCCCCCCACCCCCATTTCTGGGGAGGGCTGACCTAGTGGAGACAATCTCCAAGCATTTTTCCCCATCCACTTGTCATTGCCTCTGGCAATTTATTGCAACAGTATAATTGACTTGTCTTTCATTGGGAGTTGGTTTCTCTCACCTCTACTGCCTACTAAGAACCTATTTGTCATATACTGTGTTTCACAGTTGTTTTTGGCAAGGAGTTCACATATTGGTCTCTCCAGTCTCTGCAGTCCCACACTGGGCCTCAGCTCCTAGCCTGTTCTAGACCCATTCTCAGACTTGTTCTGAAGGGTCTCAGGCCTAGTTCTTCGAAAGGTGTCCATATTGATTTTCTAGCCTTTACTGCCTGGTACAAATCCATTCTCAGACTTGTGCTGAAGGGTCTCAGGCCTAGCTCTCTTACAAGGAGTCCATACTGGTTTTCCAGCCTTTACTGCCTGGTGCAACCCATTCTCAGACTTGTGCTGAAGGGTCTCAGGCCTAGCTCTTTTGCAAGGAGTCCATACTGGTTTTCCAGTCCTTACTACCAGGTACAACCCATTCTCAGACTTGTGTTGAAGGGTTTTTCAGGTCTTACCTGCTGTGCCAAGAGCCATACTGGTTTTACCAGTTTTCTACTGTTTTTCACCTTAAGACCTTACTTCTTGCTTTTCTTAGACCCATTCTCAGACTTCCGCTGAAGGATACACAAGCAATGGCTGAAGACAAGCAGCCTCAACTAGTTCTGGCACTCACCAGTCCTCCAAGTAAAAGGAGACGCAAATCTCCAAAAGCGGAGGTAGCCGGCAAAGCAAAAGCAAAGGCCTTATCCGGCAAAGCACCAACCAAGACGGCAGAAAAAGAGGCTGCTAGGAGACATCAGGCCCTAGAGAGGCAGATATCCAGGGCTCAAAAGACAGCTCCATCACAACATGTGCAAGCTGCATCTGAGACTTCTGAGACTTCTCCTTTCAGCCCTCAGGTAACTACAATTGCACAGATTCATAGGCCATTGTCTTCGGAGAGTGGGTCTCAATCTCGACCCATTAGTCTCATGACATCTAATCCTAGTCCAAGCTGGGGGGCTCTCGCTTAATCCTCAACCTACTCCATCGGCCACGTTCACACCCACGGCCGCTGGTCTCCATCCTGAATCGTCACAGACGATTGCGCCAGAGCAACTCCAATCCATGCTCACGCAAGTATTAGAGAGCCTCTCATCCCTACAGAAATCCCAAACCCCGACACCCTCCCAGCGTTGGTCCACCACCCCTGATTACGCTGATTCCATTACTTCTGATCAATCCTCACAGAGTGGGGATTCTTATTTGGAAATTGATGAATCACGGGGGACAGCTCTATCAGACGATGAGGATGCTCCTCAGGAGCCCTCCCCTTTTGTAGGCCTCTTTGATCCCACTCTATTCAAGACCATTCTAGCCAAGGCCATGACCACATCCCAGATCGCCCCAGAGCCAGACCCACAACCACCCCTTCCACCAGTCAGTCTTCAAATCCTCTGTTTGCTGAGCCCACGGTGATTCAAAGACATATTCCTTGTCCTCCATTCTTTACCAACACAGTAAGAAAACAGTGGACCAATCTTGGGGTTTCTCCTGTCCCAGGGTCCTCTGACAAAAAGCTGTTTAGCATGGCACCATCCTTAACCAACTTCCTGGAGGTCCTGACTGTGGACACATCCCTTACTCCCATTTTTTTCAAACTCCATTATCGCTGGAGATATGGCGGAGGCGTTAAGTCCGGAGGAGAGGAAATCTAAGTACGCACTAAGAAGGGTGCATCAAGCATCAGGGTGGGCGGTAAAGGCTTCCACGTCAACCTCTTTCTTCTCACGATCTTCTATCACCTGGCTCCGGGAGTTTCAGGGCATGATCCCACAGGATCAGGTACGCGCCCATCAGACGTTGGGTAAGTTATTAGTGGCGGTGGAATACACAGCCGATGCCACTTTGCATGCTGCCCGATTTTCAGCCAGAGCGATAGCAGCCAGTGTTTCTACCAGGCGACTGCTTTGGCTGAAGCAATCGCAGGCAGATCTAAAATCCAAAGGGCGTTTGGCCACCGCTCCTTACTCGGGCGGAAAATTATTAGGGGAAGCCCTGGAGTCATACTTCATAGAAAACAAGGATAAGAAAAAGGTACTTGCTTACCAGGCCAGGCGATCGGACAGGAAGTCTGCTCCCTTTTATCGCCGTCAGGGATTCCGGGGCAATACCCAGGGTTCTAACTGGTCACAACCCACACGTTCATTTCCTCCAAGATCGGACCGTCAAACGGAACATTTTGGACCCAAGCCCAGGCAACAACAGCGGACTAAGCAGTCCTTTTGAGGCGTGGGGAGCCGTCCCTATCAGAGGAATAAGGCGATCAGCTCTCCCTGTTCTCTCAGAACTGGGGGAACATTACCACCGATGCCTGGGTTTTGTCCACCGTCACCAACGGCCTGATCTTGGAGTTTTTCTCAACACCGGCAAACCGATTCATTTCTTGTCCAACACTTTCAAACCCGTCAAAACGGGCTCTCATGAAGGAGGCCATTTTCCATCTTATCGAAATAAAAGCGGTAGAACCAGTCCCTCCTGATCAGAGGGGGCGAGGTTTTTATTCAATATTTATAGTTCCAAAGACCTCGGGAGGATGGAGGACCATTCTGGACCTAAAAAGGTTAAATTCATATCTGGTATACCAAAAATTCAAAATGCAGACCCTGCAATCCATCTTCGGCAGCATAAGAAGGAACGACCTCCTGACGTCCATTGACCTCACGGAGGCGTACCTACATATCCCAATATTTCCATCACATCACAGCTTTCTCAGATTCTGCTACAGATCTTATCACTATCAATACAGAGCGCTTCCGTTTGGCCTTTCATCCACCCCGAGGGTATTCACGAAGATCTTGTCGGTTCTGGCAGCTCACCTCAGACTGGAGTCCATTCAGATCCAGTGTTACCTGGACGACATCCTCATCCAATCAGTGTCGGTTCAAACTGTGCGGTCAGAGATAGCCCATACAATAGAGGTGCTCCAGAACCACGGATTCTTGGTGAATTTTCTCAAAAGCTAACTGATTCCATCCACACGGCTACTTCATCTGGGAGTAGTGATAGATACAATGCGTTGCATGGTCTACCTATCGCCAGACCGCCAGTCTCAGGGCACTTGTCCGCCAGGTGCAACGCACCAGGACAGTTCCCCTTCTCACTCTCTCCCAGCTTTTAGGCAAGATGATCTCTTGCATCGCCATCGTACCTTGGACCAGACTACATTCAAGAGCCCTTCAGTGGTTCCTCCTCCCCTTTCAGAGGCAAAAATTAACATCCTCCAACAAGCAGGTGAGGTTGATCCCTTTGGTATTGAGTTCACTCCGATAGTGGAGTTCTCGGGCCATCAACAAGGGCTCAAAGTTCAGGGAGCCATCATGGATCGTGCTCACCATGGACACCAGTCTCTTCAGCTGGGGGGCTCACCTCCAGTCTCAGATAGCCCAGGGAAGATGGTCCAAGGAGGATTTGAAACACAATATAAATTGGCTGGAACTCAGGGCAATTCACCTGACGTTGTGTCACTTCAGTCACAAGGTGACTGAAGTGACACAATGGATAACATAGCGGCCAAAGCCCATGTGAACCAGGTCGAGTTCTCTGATGATGGAAGCCAGACTGCTCTGCTCTTGGGCAGAGGCCAATCTGTCTTCAATAAAGGCAGATCACATCTCGGGAGCAATCAACCAGCAGGCGGACGCTCTCAGCAGGACAATGGTGGATCATTCAGAGTGGCGACGATCCAGCACTGTTCCTAGCAATATCTCACAGGGTAGGCCACCCGTTCTAGACTTATTCGCCTCGGCAGCGAACTCCCAACTTCCAAGGTTTTTCTCCCGTTTTCCATCCCCAAGGTCAGAGGGGGTAGATGCCCTGCGCATTCCGTGGCCCCAGGGACTTCTTTATGCCTTTCCTCCGCTCCCTCTACTTCTGGCCATCATCCGCAAGATTCTGCGAGAGAAGGCGGAGATTGTCCTCATAGCCCCTCGTTGGCCGAGGTGCCCGTGGTTCGCCGATCTCATGAGCCTGTCAGTATCAGTTCCGTGGAAGATACCCCCAGACCGAATAGCACTCAGTCAAGGGGCACTTCGACATCCCGACCCTCAATGGCTACAGTTAACCGTATGGCGATTGAGCAGAGACATCTGATTGAGGAAGCTTATCCTCCAAGGGTCATTGATATGATCCAAGCGTCTAGACGCTCGTCAACTAATAGAGTTTATGACTCTACTTGGAAGAATTTTATATCTTGGATGTCCAAGCATCATGTCCAGTTGTCATCTCTCACGGTGCCTCAGGTGCTACAGATTTTACTGGACGGGATGGATAAGGGTCTGTCTCCTAGTACTATCAGGAGACAGGTTGCGGCTTTGGCCACGGTCCTTTCTTGTGACAACTCTTCCTCACTTGCACACCATCCGGTAATCCATCCCTTCATAAAGGGGGCAATTAATACTAGACCTCCAATGGTTCATCGGTACCCCTCTTGAGATCTTTTAAGAGTTTTGCAGGCCCTTACTGGATCGCCTTTTGAACCATTTCGTTCCTGTGATCTCAATCTCTTGTCTATGAAAGTGGCCTTTTTAGTGGCAGTGACCTCGGCCAGGCGCATATCTGAATTGGCCGCTCTTTTGGTCAGGAAGGATCTCTGCCTGTTTTGCCCCAATTGCGTGATCTTACGTTTGGATCCCACCTTCATTCCTAAGGTGAACTCTTTGTTTCACCGGTCACAGGAGGTGGTGTTGCCGAGTTTCTGCCCTAGTCCATCTTGTGACTTGGAACGCCGATGGCACACCTTGAATGTTCGAAGGGTGCTACACATTTACATTAAAAGGACTGCTTCTTTCCGTGGGTCAGAGGCACTTTTTTACTTTTAGTACTTTATTTTAGTTTTCAGGAGAAGAGTGGAAAACACAAATACAAAGACACATATATAAGGATTCAATTTCATTGATCATTTAATAAGAAAAATAATAGTTCACTGCTTACAAACTGCCCAGAGTTGATTAGAAAAAGTTCACAATGGTTTGCTAGATTATCCCGAAAGCATCTCTTAGTCCTGTCATACCTTTGCTGATCTTTTATCTGGACTAGAGAAATCTGAGTTGTATGCATGTATTAACATCTTGCTCCTTACTGGGACTCTAGAATTTACATATAAGAGACAGTTTATACTGGGTTGCAAATTGCAGGAAGTCTTTGCTTAATGATCCTAATTGGGATTGGAATTTCCGCTGCTAACTGAAACATCCTGTGGACGTACCATTGGCAACAACAGTTTCAGTAGTCCCAGTTGTAGTAGTTTGACCGAGATTTCACACTCGTCCTGCACTGCCAAGCTCACTTCGGCCTCAACTCCCCCCCTCATACCTTTCTCCCCCACCACCCCCGTCTCTGCCATTTTGGGCACCCAGGGCTCTCTTGTTCCTGCACCACACCACCACCACTCCAGCCACCTTTTGCTCCACTGCCTAGCCCACCCCAACTGACCTTCATAGTCTTCTTCCTCCCACTACTGACAAGGTGCATTTCACTGACCGGTTTGTGAGGCAGCTACTGACTGCATAAGACTCTGAAGCTTTGCACAGCCTCACAAAGAGACAGGTCAGATGCACTTTAGCAGTGGAAGAAGAAGATGATGGTCAACGGGCAGCAGAGCAAGGGCAGCGGTGCACACAGATGGGTGGTGATAGGCACTCTCACTTAAATAAGCTTATAGAGTGTAATTGCACTCTCAAGAACTCATTTGTGCCAGCTGCTTTATTTTATTACCTTTTACAAAGTCTGAAATGTTTCCACAGTGGAGAGATGGGAAAGTTTTCCTTCTAGGTTTCTGTGGCCTCTGTTGCACTATGACCTACTTTGTATTGCTGGCTGGCTGGAAGAGGAGGAGGAGAAGGAGGGGTTTGTGAACACCAGGTGTACGAGTACACAGTTTGCTTTTCGAGTCATTCAGCACCTAATGCAAAAATAAGGAAAAAAAATCAGACTTATTCATGCCAGTTCATTGTTTACAAACTACAGATGGTTGTCAGAGTTAAAGAAAAGCCTTTTCGATTTATGTTTTCATACCTACAAACATTTGTGCTCTTTGTGGATTTTGTTCATGTACAAAGGTTAGATTCAGATTTTTAAAATATATAAAAACATTGAGAAACTGGTTTGCTTGTTTTTAACTAGAACCAAGCATTTTTTAATTTGATTGTTTGTTTATTCAGTTTGTATAGCCACCCATTTCAAACTAGTAACTCTGGGCGATGAACAACCAGGAAAACAATTAAAATACAAAGAAAAAATTAAACACAAATAGCAGGCCAGAAGATACTATAATCTGTCGGTGACAACATAACCAGGGAAACAAGGCCCTTCACACACTCAGGATCCCAGGCCCAGGCTCATCACCAGGCCTTCAAGGCCTTCCAAAGGCCAACAGAGTCATTCTCTGGAGAAAGAATGTTCCAGAGGGCAAGCATTATGGCAGAGAAGGCCCATCTGGTCCCTGCCAGCTGACATCCAATGGTTCATGGGATCCAGAACATACCCATCCTGCTAGACCAGATTGGACAGATAGAAACAGCTGGGAGAAGACAGGGTAATCCAGTCCTATGCTGTGAAGGGCTTTACAGATGACAGAATCAGGAGCAACAGGACTAAACAACAGCTAAAGCAGGGGTTCTCAACCTTGGCAACTTTAAGACTTGTGGACTTCAACTCCCAGAATTCCTCAGCCAGCTTTGCTGGCTGAGGAATTCTGGGAGTTGAAGTCCACAAGTCTTAAAGTTGCCAAGGTTGAGAACCCCTGAGCTAAAGCTTCTGGATACTCCTCAAGGGCAGTCCTATTTAAAGCGCATAGCAATAGTTCAAATGGGATCACAGGGGCATGATGACAGTGAGCAGAGCCTACTGGTCCAAGAATGGGATAAAGGCACACAACCCAAAGGTGTGCACAGGCCCTCTTAGCCATGGCTACCTCCTACTCTTCCAGCATCAGCCAGGAGTTCAAATTCTGTTGGAGGAAGGAAGAAAATTTTATGAGGTAAATGTGACCCATTAACAAACAAAGGCAGCAGACCTACAAGGGCTTATCAGAGAAATGTAGAACTTGCTTCTGAGTAAAAATAAATGCTGCGCTACAATATTACATAGAATCTGTTGAAATGCAGTTTTGATTGTAGTGATCTTATACTTTTCTACTAGTGCCCTTAAGTTTTAACACACAGTTTAGTTTTTAAAATTCTAGTACTGTATCTTCACCACTTCCCAGCCATTTTTATCTGCTGAATTCTGTCTATCTTGTGCAGCCATTTGGCACTGAAATGCAAAAAGACTATCCATCTTTCTCAGCTTTGGAATCTATGTAGAATTGGTGTAATAGTTAAAGTTTTGATTTTGATTCTGGACTATAGATTTTATGTAATTGTGAGTCATCCAATGTCTAATAATTGTGTCAGCATACAAATTTTAGTAAATAAATAGTTGTATCTTCTAGGAATTGGTTTCACTCATTCTGGATGAAAAACACAGAAAGAAATTGACTTCTGCATGCAGCAAGGACCTTCAGGATTTCCCAGAGACCCGTGGTCCAGTTATTTTGGAAGTTGGCTGTGGCTCAGGGGCAATTGGTTTAAGTCTTCTGAAAAAGCTTCCTCACGTAAGTCACATTTCATTAGATGGATTTCCCCCCCCCCTTGCATTCAGTTGTGTCCGATTCTCAGAGGCTGCCCTGACAAGTACCTGAGTTTTCTTGGCAAGATTTTTCAGAAGTGATTTGCCATTGCCTCTTTCCTAGGGTTGAGAGAAAGCGACTAACCCAGTGTTTCTCAACCTTGGCAACTTTACGATGTGTGGACTTCAACTCCCAAAATTCTCCAGCTACCAACACTAGCTGGAGAATTCTGGGAATTGAAGTCCACACATCGTAAAGTTGCCAAGGTTGAGAAACACTGGACTAACCCAAGGTCACCCTACTGATTTTGTGCCCAAGGCAGGAATAGAATTCAGAGTTTCCCAGATTCTAGCTTGGTGCCTTAACCCATACACCAAACTATAAATAATGCTAACTTTGTCCTTTTTTCTTGGAGCAAAAATGAACAAGGAGAAGAAAGATGAGCCACTTTAACTTCAAAGTCCCATTTGAAGTTCTCTTCTTTTACTGAGTAAGCTGACTTTGTGTTACCCCCCAGAATCAGGAGCAACTTGGTCTAAACACCAGTTGCTGTAGAGTAGGTGTCTTGGTCTATATGAAACTTGTGGGCTCGATTGCTGATTGTGTGAGCAGAATCCTGGATTAGCTTTATCTTAATCTGGTCCAGCATGGTTCTTCTTGTTTTCTTAGAAACAAGATCATACAAGTGGTTTGTTATAGCTTGATAATCTTTAGTGCGATTTGCTTATTTAATAGGTTAGCACAGTGCATGGACATAGGGTAATTTGGAAACCATGGATTATGGCCTAGCATGTTGCATGTTCCCAACAATCAAAGTTTATTCTGTTAAGCAAGGTTTATACCATTGTACAATTTTACCAGAAAGCACATGGAAAGCCATAACCAGGTAAAATTTGCTACCGGTAGTTTGCATTTGAAAAGTGTATCCTTTTCCCTGATATAGATTAACAAAAGGTCATTTCCCAAACATTTAGCATCGCTCACTTCGAATTGCTTTTCCCCAAGGATATCCTACTGTGTCTGAGAAATGTTTTCATATTTGCTTTTATTATGCTTTGTCTCTTTTGTTCCTAGAGTCAGCTCATTGCCATTGATAAATTAGAAGCCGCTGTTAATCTCACCAAGGAAAATGCTGAACGGTAAAAAAAATATTTTATTGTGTATATTACAGTGAACACATTCTTTGAATTGGATCCTTAAGTAGCAAAAACAGCATTCTCTGGGGGATAAAAAGATTGTTGCCAGAAGGTTTGAGAAAACCCAGGATTTGCAAAAAATAACTGGAGCTTCAGACAAACACTCCGTGTTTGTTGTGCTCTGTTTTGTGCAGTTTGTGTATTGATCAAGTATGCAATAACACACCGTGGGACTCATGAAACAATGCAAAGAATAAGCATAAGTTTTGCTATGTTTATAAATTTCGTTTTATTATTATAATAATAAGTCATCTTTTCAAACATTTGATGCATCTAGTACTCCAGTCATGGCAGCAGTAATCTTTCCCAATGGAAGAACTTCTTCCTTGAAAGAGTTAATTGAACATTCTCATGAACATTGCAATGAAACTATCAAACAATTTGGTTCCATTTAAAGTTTCAAGAGTGTAAACTTACACTTTAAAAAAAAAGGATGTTGAATAAACATTGAAAGCAAGAGGCTAGAAATTTTCTCAATCTTTTGGACACATTTCAAAGAAATACGTAGGGGGAAATATTGCATCTGTGGTATCTTAGCTATTTCTCAACAGTTTATTGAAAGTTACAGAACTTACAGACCACAACAGATGGATTGCTTTCAAAATTTTAGACAGTATAGAGGCAGAGGCTTGGTTTTATAAATACTTCAATGACTAAGGCGTCTAAAATGAGCAGTCAGAAAACCACCCCATAATTATTGTCTGATTTTTTTTTTAAATGCTAAATTTAATTTATCAAGATTTTTGAACAAGTCTTGACTATAGGCCATGGTCCACCTAAGTCATATTGGCCAAATTAAATTAAATTAGTCCTCACTTGCTGACTGTTCATTCAGTGACTGTTCAAATAGTGCTGAAAAAGGAGATTTATAACTGGTCCTTCAACTTGGAGCCATTGCAGTGATCACATGATTTCAATCAACACACATTTTCAATGGTCACAGCGTCTCACAGTTACATGATCACCTTTTGTGGCCCTCATAGCCAGCTTCCAATAAACAAAGGCAATAGGGAAATCAGCACAAAGACACAAATTGTGGTTACATGACACCACACTTAACAATTGCAACTGGAACTGACTGGTAGGTTGGGTGCAGTCACATTGTGCTTCACTTTATGACTGCTTAGCAATGGGATTGCCAATTCTTATTGCAATCAATGTTAGAACTACCTATACTGATTACAGTCAATTAGTCAATATATATGACAGAATGAGCGAAAGGAACAATATTCATCTGACTTGTTTTAATCTCATTGGCATTAATTTTTGAAATAAGTAGTTTTTTCTCAGTATCATAAAATATAAATGTTCAAAAGGATCATGGAGTTCTGGTATCTTCCATAATCTACTGTTTTGGGGGCTAACTAAACCAATTGAACACCTCCTCATACATGTTTCCTTCCATGCTGTTTTTTGGCTTGGTCTTCTGGAAATAGGCTTTAAATTTGTCCTAAAATTTATCCTAAAATGCAGTATGCAGTATTCCAGATACAGTATGACCAACACAGAATAAAGAGGAATGATAACTCCTCACCTATACTTCTGTTAGTGCATTCATACATATTTGAAGTAATGCCACAATAATTGAAAGACTGTTTTGTAATACCAGTGCCTAACTATGGGAATAGCAGAACTGTAGGATTCTCTGTAGGATAACATCAGTTCTGATTTACAAATATAATTAACTTTTCTGTTGTAGGGAAGCAAAATAATTCAAAACTGCCACAGAAAAAAAAGTCTGTTTATTAAAAGTCATAATAATTTGGCACAGAACTGTTACACAGAAGATTAGCATTTGCAGTGGAACACATGTGTCTCCTGAATTTGATAACCAATCCCCTTAGAACAGCTCTCTCTGCTGTCATTTAGTGCTCAGCTGAATTGGAGCAATAAAATGCCACAGCAGCACAATAGAGTATATGCTTTATATGCATTTGGGGCTATAGCTGAGGAAATACATTTGCCTGGAAACTGAATTCAACAATAGTAAACAGGATAATCTAATAATCTGACTTGACATAAGGCAGATACTCATATTTCTTTTTCTTTCCAGCTAAAAACTTGAAGCATATTCAGAATTGATCTTACGTGAGCCTACTGACAATAATGTTGGGCAAATGTATAAAGTCTTTGTGCCTAATACTGTCCTCCGGAATAATACAAATCCTGCAGAATAAGAGTGAAGATCTCCTGTTAGCCTACTAATGCCTTGCCTCCCTTGCCATAAAAAAAAAAGTAACCGATCAGGAAAAACAGGGACAAGAGCAAGCACAAGCAAGGATTTTTCCACATATATTTTTGCCCCCTTCATTGTAAAGTCACTGCGTTTTCTCAACTATGTAACAATGCAACCTAGTTCTAATTCCAGAAGCACCCCAATTTAAGAGGGGCTCTTTCCACCAATAACCTGAAGTCCTTTCCCATAGAAATTGAGCTAGAAATTCTTTTCATGCTATGTATGGGAAGCTCTGTTGAGCTATGACCTCTTCTCATGTGCCACTCTTATGTTTTAACATTGGTAGTCAGAAATCAATGCATTAACATTTGTTGATGGGTGGTGCTTTAATTGTTCATGGATGTAAATTCAGTAATGTTTATGAGTGTTTTCCTCATCTGCTCATACCTGTAGAAGAGAGAGTGTAAATGTTTTCCATTCATGGAAAACCCCAATTTTGAGGAAGGCCACTGTTTGCTGCTGCGCTTCTTATTAAAAGGGGCTCCCTCATGCCAATGGAAATTATTCTTCCACTTACAGGCAGAATAACCCACCTGTAAGCGAAGCCACACACACAAAGTCCTTTAATAAAAGCACAACAGATCTCTTTCCAGGATGATATAATCAGTTTGCACTAAGTTTAATATTTATATACTGTGCTGAATGATTAAATCAGATACTGAAAGGACTTGAATGTCCCCACCCTTGCTCTCAATCTAGGTCCTCTTTATTTTGAAGTATAGACTGGAAGGGAGCATGCCAAATGACGTATTTCTTATTTTAGCAGTTTTAATCTCAGCATAATTAGTCTGAATTTCTCTGGTGAATTAATAATGCACTATGCTTGTTTTTACTGCTTTAAATTTATATCATGTTTTATATCATGACTAGAAAAAATTGATTACTAAGTTATTAATAATGTCAATGGATAAAAACTGAATCATGTTAATACATCAGGTAGTTTTAGAAGAGGAGATGCCATATTTTTCTTACTTAGGCTTCATGTCTTGCGGATTACTGGTGCTCAAGATAAAAACCCAAATTTTGTGTGTTACAGTTTGGCAAATTGTCTTCAGAGCTGCTTGTAGCAGAATCTGATAAAGAGTTGCTGGTGGAAAATCAACATGGAACTTAACACATTCATCTTTTTTTATTTCTAGCTATAACTTTGCCAAACTCATTTCCCTGCAACCGTTTTCCTTAGACCAGCATGTTAAGCCATGTTATCTTCCAATCTAAGACAATTATAGGTTTGTCCTGCATGTGAAAATGTCAGTGTCTCCCTGTGGGCAAAGCAAATAAGAGTCATTCTCTACTAATGGGATGCCCCACCTGAATGTTTCAAAGACTTGTGGTTACAGAATAAATTTTCTGTTTTGATCCTATTTTCCTAACTATGATCTGCCTTAGGCTTAAGAATCTTCGATAGTCATATCTGGGCACGGCTGTGGAATTTGACATCTTTCTCTCAAGAACTCTGCTTCCAAATCACTTATAAATCTAGTAAACAATGCATAGTCCAGAATGGTGCCTGGTGATACCCCTACTTAACACTTTCCTTCAACTTGACATGGAGCCATTGGGTGCATTCATTAGGCATGATAGTTCAAACCATTTTTGTATCCATATAACAATGCAACCTACATTGTGCTGACGGCAAACTAAGTTATGTCCATCACATTTCCTTGAGCATCTAAACTGGTCACTATCAAAAAAGATCAGGTTGTTTACGAGTGGTTTATCCTTAATGAACCCACACTATTTACTGCCAGTATGCATTTCTTTTTCCAAATGCTTATAAAACAATTACATTATAATCTGCTCTAAAATTGTTTAAAGTTACAATGGATCTCCCCAGAGCTATTTGTAATCCAATTCGGAGTTCCAAAAGTTACCTTCATGCCTGCGGTCATGTGATTGTATTCTGGGTGCATGGCAACTGGCCTGCATTTGTGGCCTTTTATAGCATCCCTCAGGCACATGACCATGATTTTTGGCATATATTTTTTTTGGCCAGAAACCGGCATTTACTTCCCATTTCCAACAAAAAATACCCATTGGGTATAATGGATTTGCTTAACAGTGGGATTCACCTAACAACCACCACAAAAAGGTCATAAAATCAAATGCGGCCAACCGTGATCCGTTTAACAGCAACAATGGTTTATGACTGGAATTCTGGGTTCAATTATGGCTGTAGGTCAAGGACTTCTTGTAGTTCCCCTTTGGAGAAGACCAGAGCAAAGCAGGTATTGAGAAATCCTGCCCTCTCCCCATTGCTTGTTATCTTCTTACAGCTTTGAGTTCACCTCTTCTTTTTTCTTCAATTTACATAGCTAAAAATGACCTTTTTGTTGTTTATCATTTCCTTTCCCTGGTTAAGTTCCTTTTGTAGGATAAATGTTCTTTCCACAGACGTTATCTACTTGCTAGTACATATCTTTGGTAATTTGGCAATTACATCTATATTCAAATGCCATGATGCATCTAGATCAGAATTGTGCAAGCAGTGGTATTCCCGGTGATATTCTATAGAAGTGAAAGTTGAACTCGAAGGAGGAAGATAAGAGTATTAACTCTTGAACTTTGATGTTGGAGAAGACTTCTAAGAATATCATGGACATCCAGGAAAACAAATAAACAGATCATTAAACAAATCAGAGCTCTCATTGAAGGCACAAATGACCTAGTATGAACATGCTGTGCAAAGACCTCTGGAGAGAGAGGGCTCTAATGCTGAGAAAGATGGAAAGAAAAAATAGTAGTAGCTTATTAATTGATTCATCTTATGAGCACATAATATGAAATAACAACAAAATACAGAATCTAATTCTAGAGTAAAATAGATAAAAGAAAATACAGTAATAAAATACATATGTGATAAATACAAAAAATTCAGATAAATACCCCACCTTTACATGATACCCTGATTTATTCAGGTTCTGAACTTAAGAGTCTTAACTGTAAACTTAGCACTAGAACCTAGGAGGAAATAGGATAATTTGCAGTTCAGATCCCAGTGGGCTTTTCTTTTAAGTAGTGAGGCTAAATAAACTAGCTGAGGGAACCAGTGTTGTCCGAAGAAGATTCTGTGGTCATGTGGCCAGCATGACTATACACTGAGATGCAAGGAATACTGTTACCTTCCCACCGAAGTGGAACCTATTTATCTACTTGCATTGCATGCTTTCAAATTGTCAGATGGGCAGGAGCTGAGGCAAGTAACGAGCTCACCCTGATGTGCGGTGCTCGGGTCTCAAACCCAGGCTGTCATCTTTCCAGCTGACAAGTTCAATGTCTTTAATTGCTGGGCCATTGTGCCCCCTTTAGTGAGGTTAAATATCTAAGCCTAAAAGTGGCGTATAGTTGACAGTTAAACAAAATATGATACATCCTCTCATGATATGACAGGTTATGGGAGCACCCATATCTGGCCATAGAGTCCAACAACTCAAATCTTGCTCTAGGACAGGCCCTTGTTAATAGTTGTGTCAAATTCATTGCCAGGTATCTTGGAAAATAGTTTTTTAATTAGCCAACCAATGTAAACATCTATTTTTTGCTAATAACTTGATGCCAGTTTGAGCATTGATATTTAGGACTCTGTTTAAAAATTTCTCTTGCCTGGGAGGCAGTTGAGAGTAAAAACTGGGTGGAAAATTAATGTTGTGAAATAACTTTGGAAAGTCAGCTTCTCCAGGAATTGGGCTGAACCATCCTTAACTATTCCACTAAACATATTTAGTCTATCAAGATCCATTGAATGGATCTTCTGCCAGTGTGTGAAAACTTTAATTATTGATTAGTTATGTATGGAATGGATACCTGTTCTGCTCTGACTGCAGGGGTTGAGATGTTCTTATCAGTTCCCAGTTTGCTTCTTAAAAAACAGGTCTGAACTTGATCAATAAAGATAGCTTTTGTAAGGCCCCACAAGTCTGCACCATAAGTTGGCATCGGAACTATTTTTGGCCTGAATACTTTCAGGGGTTCCAGATGTCTAGTTAATTATAATTAAATACTTTACATAATATTTTAGTGTTTGCCTTAGCCCTTGACAAATATCATTTAAATGATTTGCTCACAACCATGGATTGATAAAATTTATCTGCCATTTATATTCCATGCCTTTTTAAAGTAAATGTTAGATTTGGTTTTATTGATGTTTAAAGGATTAAGAACACAGTAGGCATTTAGTTTTCAGAACAGTCTCCTCAGCCTATTTGATAATATGTCTTTGGAATAATAATATCAGCATATAAAAGGATATTAATAAATTTATCATGAATATTCGGTATATGAGTGTCTGAAGGAATCCTGGAATATCATTGACATAGAGAAGTTAGATGCATTGGGGCTAGAATAACATCATTATGAGTAGGTATCCTCTTAGACAACCATTTACACTGTGAATCTAGAAAACTTAAATCATCCTAAAGCTACTGTAACCTGAGTTTTATATTTGTGGATTATCATATAAATGACTTAATCTGGCCCTCTAGAGATCCCAAAAGAAATAAGGGAGGCTCATAACTGGTCTCCCTGATCTATAAATGCAACCTCCATATTTTAGGAAGTGAAGAAACTGGTTTTATATATCTTTCTACATGCCATTCAGGAAACTCTAGCAGTTTAATTTTTTAAGATTATATATGTGTTATGCAAAACAAGTCTAAGCTGTTTACAGACATCAAAACCCACGTGAGGGAGGATAGTGATCATCAATTGATAACAATTTAGTTCCAAGGCATATCTGATACTAGATTACCCATGCCTCGTGGAGAGGCTACTAACTAATATGGAAGTGAGGCAAAATAGAAGGTTATATTGGATCAAGTTTGGAAGGAAACAGAAGAAGATGACCACAAACAATGTGGGTAGAGTGATTTACAGTGGCAGTGAGTGCACTGTTGGAAGACCAGGTTAGAGACGGATCATCATGAAGAAAGAAAATCTATCTAAGATTTTATAATAGCCATCACCAACTTGATAGCACAATCAAACATCCTATGTATCCACATCGTGTCTGGATTCTCTTTTCTGGCCCCCATTGGATCCAATTTAAATGAAATTTGCCAGGTGCCTTTTGAACACATTGTTCCCAGTTCTTTTCAAAAGTAACCCACATTTGTTAGAAGATGTTCATTTTTGAAAAATGTTTTTACAAGAGAATTGAAACAATTTGCATTGGCACCATCTGTATATCCATGTGTTCATTTCCAGTATTCTCTCTTTTCTTGATGTTCCTCAATCAAAAAAAATGTGAATAAAACATCATTTGTATTCTAGTTCCTTCAGTGCATTATTGTCCCTTACAGTATCTTCAAGAGGTTTTATAGTTATGTCATGCATTCCCATATGGATTTCTAGAAAGGAATATTTGTCTGAGGCCTTAAAACATCTTGGAAGCCTTTCTGTAACCTTCTGAAGGCATGCCACAGAAAGGCAGCATACTTCTTTCGGCAGCTTCTGACAAACAGATTGTTGCTTCAGTCTTTCTCAGAAGGAAACCTGTAATTATGATGACCATCTATCATTGCTCCAAGTTGAGAAAACAGGTAGGAATCTTCCCTTTGCAGAATCATCTTCCTTAGTCTTTATTAACAACAGTAAGACCCTGAATTTATTTCTGAGCTACTGAGTATAAGAATTCTTCTTGTCAGGCTTGAGTCTTTGTGTCATGATCCTCTATCTCTCTGTCCATGACCTCAGCTCCAAGAGTTGGAGTCTTCTATCTTTTGGAAGGTTTCCTGATGCTTCTCTGTCAATGTTCCCTATATCCTGTACAAGAACCCACAGATAAGGTGGAAAATGAAAAGTTTTGCCACTAGACCTTTTTTCCTTTTTTTTTTAGTAGTGCAATTAGCTGTACTTTTAGCATGTAAAGACCTTGTTGACTTCATAAAAGAAAATAAACATAATGTGCTTTGCAGGTTCCGAGAGCAGTTTTCTCCATGTTTTTCTGAAGAAGAGTAAAATCAATAAAAATTGCTTCATCTGCCAAGCTGGCTGCTCTCCTGTTTGCTCCCTCAGTGAACTAAATAGGGTCACAATAACCCTGGGAAACTGATGGAATGATCTGAGCAACAATTCAAATCAAACATATTCTGCAAGTCTGGCATAGCCCTGCACCAGCATCAGCAATACCGGGCTTAAGTTTATAGTTTCTATTGGGGTAATGTATTGCATCAGCTTGGAAGATGGTTTGAGACCCACTGGGGTGTTCACACAGCTCCTACATGCAGTTTCTTAAAACAGATGTGTCTTTTGTCAGGATTAGATGGGTGAGTTATTTGTAAAAAAAAAAAAAAGATAGTAATAAAGGCGGGTTACAAATAGAAAAAAAATCTCAGGAAAATTTGAGTTTGATGCTTTGGAGTAATAGAAAGTAATTTATGCTCTTGCACAGTGCAGCTATGCACATTTTCCGGGCAGGTGAACTGTGGACTGCATGATTCTAAAGTTACAGTAGAATGGAGATGATTAAATATAAATTTAATTCCCTAGATATATGTAGTTATAGATACACACCCGTGCACAAAAAGCCTCTTTAGATTTTTGATTTCTAGTCTTTCTTAATTTTTGTCTGCCACCATAAATTAAGACTACTTATGGTTAAGTCTTATGTTAAAACTACTACCGGTATCAGATGTACTGCGTATAAGAAAGGAATTGAGCAAAAGTAGCTCACATTTCAAAACAGGGATTGCAGTAATGTGTGCAACATTTCTTGCATAATAAAAGTACATAATTGATGGGTTGCAGTAACCTCGGGTTACTGTGTTTTGATTCAGTGCTATGGAGATCTGTGCAATGAGTTATTATGCAATGAAAAATGTTATTTAATTTACTGAAACCACTGTTAAAACTAATTATAAGATGATAAATGAGATATGTATGTAAATCAAAGATATTGTGTCAAATCTTCTCTTTATAGGTTACATCTACAGGAAAGAATCCATATTTTTCACCATGATATATCTTCATGTAAGTTCTCTTCATATATTTAATTGTCCCTTGTAAATGGTTTGAGAGAAGAACATTCCCTTACAAGAATGTATAAGAAAGCTAAAAAGGTCTTTAATCTACTTAATCACACAATGACTGCAAAATGAAGTGATGGCTTCAGAATCTCCAAAAAATTTTTAGTCCTCAGTATATGCTCATAGCTTGGTACATGTTTTAAATGAATACTTCTACTATAAGGTCAGGCTGCACATTTTTCTGTGCATGGTACAGTGTTAAAGAAAAGAAATAGAGCATGGGAAGTTGTTACGTACAATTTTATAAGTGTAAAATGTGCTCAGAAATAGCACTGGGCTCAGAACAGAAACATTAGGCTAGTAAATGAGATTAAGCACTGGGAATTTATCTTGTCAGTGATGTATAAACAGCTTCTCTGGCTGCTGGTCTATTTCTGAATGCATTCCCAAGTGTAAATGCTTACTAGTTGAGATGCACAGTCTTTCAATTTAAATTTTAAAAAGGTGTTTGGACTGCTCTGGCATGTGAACGAATACCATTTGTCCATAACTAACTAAGTATCTATCTATCTATCTATCTATCTATCTATCTATCTATCTATCTATCTATCTATCTATCTATCTATCTATCTTATCTATCTATTTTCTATGCCACCTGTATTACCTAGAGGTGAATCTAGGTGGCTAACAATAAAAACAAGATAACATTAAAAACATGAAAACAATATTAACATTAAAATGGATGATAAAATTGACAAAGATAGGAAGAAATCGAACAAAATACACACTGGGAAGAGGTGCGATCTTTAATGCAACTTCAATTCAGTGATCCAGTTTAATAACAATTAGATTGAATCAAACGTTCAAACTGAATCTTAATCAAATAGATATATTCAATGGAGTGTCTTCAAATCAATGCATCAATATAATAGATTTTTGGATACATGCATACACTCAACCACTCAAAATAAATCAGTTATCAACTATTTGAATTGGTTGTTGGTGATTTGCACAATCCTAGCACTTAAATTTAAAGCCCTCCATAATTTTGGAATGACATACTTCAGGGAATATCATCTTCCACATCAACCTACATGTACATTAACAAATTCCTTTCTTTCTTTCTTTCTTTCTTTCTTTCTTTCTTTCTTTCTTTCTTTCTTTCTTTCTTTCTTTCTTTCTCTTTCTCTCTTTCTTTCTTTCTATCTTTCATTTCATACTTCTTAGCCACCCATCTCCTTCTTCTAAATGGATAACAGAGGGCCTTTTCAATCCACCCTTAATTTCTGGAAATCCCCATTCCCTTTTTACCTAGTGTTATCTTTTGGATGTCTAGTGGCTTTAGGCTTTATGAAAGACCTTTTCTGTCCCAGTTTTAAATGTTTCATGTTCTCCTTGTAAATGATTTTCTACGGGTTCTTATTGTTATAGATATCATAAAATCAGTGCTATGTAGAATAACATAGAATTCAGTTCTATGGAAATCTGCAATGAATTATTATGCAATCAAAAATGTTAACTTACTATGATTGAGACCATTGTTAAAATTAATCATAAGGTCATAAGTGAGATATGTGTGTAAATCAAAGGTATTGTTTTTTTATATTTCATACTTCTTAGCGTCCCATCTCCTTCTAAGTGGATAACAGAGGGCTATCAGTGGAAATGGAGGGAGCGATGTAGGCTATCAAGTCTAATTCTGCTGATTAAAGTCTAATCTATGTTTGAATGCATTCAATTTCACTTGAAGCACAAGTTTTGTTTAAGAAACTGTTCCAAGTATTGATGGAGCTATGGCTACTTCATCGTTTTAAGGACTGAATCCAGAGGAATGGATTATCAAATTATTTGTGCAGTTTATATGGAAATTCACCCATACATTGTAATCATTATTGTTATGATTTGTAAAATTAACATACTTTACATATATTCTCTTTTCAATTCAACCAACTACAGCTGTTCCATTATATTTTCCAATTTTCTTTTGGATAGGTATTTCTTTTCAATAAGAAAATGAAAATAATCCTGTCACAATCTTTTTTTCTTATTGGATTCCAGTTCTTGAAATAGACTCTGCCTAGGATTATGCTTAGAATCAAATTGCTTAAAATTCAAAAGAATGTTAAAAGCTCTTTTTCATGGGCATTTGTGAAGTTTTAAAATAAAAGAATAAATGCTTGCCTATTCCTTTGAATGTCTAAAAAGTGTTTTCATGCTTTCTTCATTGCAGGTTCTTGGGAATGCCTACAGCCTTGGGGTTTGGTAGATACTATCATCAGTAATCCACCTTACATTTTTCATGAAGATATGAGTGGCTTGGCGGCAGAAATTCTCTGGTAGATTCATCTTTTCTTTATTTACCACATTGTGTTTTGTTTTTCCCTTTGCTGCAACTTTTAAAGCCAAAGACTGTGATGTTGAAAGCCCTGGCATTAATACAGTCTCTTACAATTTTTAAGGATATAATGGCAACTGCAATCTCTCCCCTGTCTGAATTCAGCTATGTTTTCCCTTCCTCTGACAATGTTATTTTCTGCACGGGAGGAAGAATAGACATTGTAGAAAGAAAGTTGTATTAGTCAGTTTTAGCCCCCCAAAAATCAGAAGGAATCTAAAGCGCTTTTTCAGGTGAACACATTTGTTTTCATCTCAGAAAGTCTCAACAAAAGCTTATGCTTTTTAATGAATTTGGTTAATCTGAAAAAGTGCTAGCAGACACCTCCTGATTTTAGATTCCATATAGATAATTGGATTTTTTAATACCATGGCAAAGAGAATTTATAAGGAGAAAATTGCATAGAAAGTTTTTCTAAAAAAAAAACCAAACCCTTCCTTTGATATCATAATCCAGACAGCTTAGGTCTCCTATTAGCAATTGAAAAATGAAGTGAGATTTCCTTTATGAGTGTCCTTTGCTGTCCTTTTGGCTCTTTTCAGAATCTATTAACATGGAGATTTAGGACTGAAAAAAAGTCTGTTTCAGACTCTAGGAAACTAGAAATATTTCAGTTAACCTTTCAGTTAACTATTAGGTTAAACAAAGCATTCTAGGATTTTGAATTCTTTTTGGCTAAAGGATCTGCTGTTATTAACACCGTAAATAATTCATCAAAGGACTTTATAATTCTCTCGTTGTAACATTAGACAAATAATAGATTTCAGCTTATCTCTCCTTAGTCAGTCCCCATGAGGCCTGTTCTTATTTAGTCCCATGCCTAGAGCAAAGTGTTCAGTTTGGAGAGAAGCATGATCAGGTCTTCCATTTATGACTTGTTCATCTCTTTTACTGGAAAAAAAATCAAACCAACACTATCTTCAGTGTGATTCAAAGATAGGTATTTAAATTAATGGACCTTTTTTATCATGCCTAGTTTGCCTAATAGGAAGTCCCCAACCTTTTTAGCTTTGCAGACTGGTGGGCAGGCAAGCATGCACAGCTCCATTTGCATGAGTGGCAGGCAGGCACACCTGCCATTCGCACAAATGGGGCTTTGCGTACGCTCACCTACCACTTCCACAGCCTGGCTACGAATGGGCCATGGCCCAGTAGTGGGCCACAGGCGGGGTGGGGGGTGGGTGGGGACCTCTCTCCTATAGCATTTCCATATAAAAGAGTAAGGATAAATTAGTCACATTAGTTTTGTTAAAATTGAAAGCTGGTATTGCTGTAATTTTTTTCTGTGAATACTTTTGTTGACAGTGGTCTCAGTAATGCAGTAAATGATTATCATCTCCAAAATAATCAACTGGAAAGCCCCTAGGTTTTCCAATAAAAATTCAGTACCAGGAATTTCCATTCTCGTTCCTAATGACCAAATCTAATGACATGTTTGCCTTTGCCCTTTGAAGTAGTATGCTTTTCTGTTGTCTGTAAAGCCAGGATGTGACCTGGTTTTTAGATGTGTCTTTGGTTTATAGGTTTGAGGACCTCAGTGCCCTGGATGGAGGAACAGATGGGATGAGCATAATCAAAGAGATTCTGAAAATGGCCTCTTACATTCTCAAGAATTGTGGGTAAGTTCTGATACTGACTGCTTCTTTTGAAATAAGTTCTGTTTTAAGGGACTAAGGAACTGGTGGGAAAAAACCCAACCAAAACAGCAGGCAAACAGGAGGAAGCAAGGAGATTGACAGCACATTTCCAAAGAGCAGCCAAGAAAGGCAACAGAGTTTACCGGGACTAGCATTGCAAGCAGATAAAAGAGGGCTGCATGAAGGGGCATCCCAGGAATGCATTTGTGCAACTCAAAAAGTTACAAACACCATTTACTGCTCATAAAAGCATCATCAAAAACAAGGGAGGGACAGAACTATCTGATCAACAAGGTATCAAGAACTGGTGCCAAGAATATACAGAAGAGCAACGAAGATGTCTAGCCTCCTCAAGGCTGAGGAAAGGAAAACAGAAATAGAACCAGCCATCCTTCCGTAAGATGTGGGCAATGAGTCAATTGCCAAACAACAAGGTCCCAGCTGTTGATATCATCCCTGCAGAATTGCCAAGGCCTGTACTACCCACAATCATGTGACAGAAAATCTGAGAAATAAATACATAGCTACAGGTTTGGAAATACCATTGTTCATTCTGTTGTGAAAAAGGGTGACTCTAAGAATTGTTTCAATTACTGCACAACTGCCCTCATCCGTCACGCTGTCAAGATTCTTCTTAAGATCATACAACAATATTTGGTGCTGACCATTTAAAGGAAATTACCAGGTGTTCAAATTATCTTCAGAAGGAGTCACAGTACTGGTACATGTAGCAAATCTGCACTGAATCACAGAAAAATATATTTTAAAAAAACACATCTGCTTTTACAAGAAAGCTTTTGAGTGTGTCTATCATGAAAAGCCATGGAGAGCTCTAGAAGACCTGGGAATGTCGACACATCTGGTTAAGTTGGTGCAGTTGCTCCAGACAAAGTCACTGTGCATGTGGAGACACTGATTAGTGCAAAATAGAGAAAGGAGTGCAGCAAGGTTGCATTCTTCCACCTTTTTTATTCAACCTACAGTATATGCTGAAATGATCATGAGGAAGCTGGAACTTGAAGAATCAAAAATCAAAATAAAGACTGGGGTCTTCAGTATGCTGATGACACAACTCTCCTCTTGGAAAACAAAAAAAGGCCTAAAACATTGGTTCAAAAGGATTAAAGAAAAAAAGTGAGAAATTTGGCCTCTTCCTGAACATAAAATAACCCCAATCTTATAATTACTGCCAGGAATGAAAATGTCAAAATAACAATTGATGGCAAAGAGATTGAATGCCTGTAAGAATCCTCTTTTTCTAGGAATGTAGATTGATTAAAAACAGTGAATGCAGTCCAAAAATAAACCATCAATTGCACTGGATCACACAGCAATTGTGAGCATAGAGTATAGAAAAGCAAAGACATTGGCTTTGCAACTAAATCCTGATTAGTCTGCATTATTGTGTTTCCCATATTTATTTACAGTTATGAATTTTGGACCATGGGATGGTCTACTGGACAGAGGAAAATCAACTTGTTCAAGCAGTGGTGTTTAGAGAGGGTTTCTGCAAATTCATTGGACAACAAAGGTGACAAACAACTAGTACTGAAGCATATAAAATCAGACATATCACTGGAAGGCAAAATTACAAAATTCCACCCTGTTATGTGCTCAAACTCTCTGGAAAAGGCATTATGTTCAGAATGTTCTATGATAAAAGAAAACGAAGCTGCCAAATAAACACAGTGGCTAGACGGTATAAAAGCCGATACCAGCCAGAACATAAAACAACTGAAAGAAGCCTTTCAAATCAGAAAATAAGAGAGCGCTTATCCATAGAATTGCGAAGAATCAGACATAATTGAACAGATAGCTTCATCAAAGAAATGAAAATGACATTTTCTGTCTTGTATTTTGCAGCCAAAACCATCTATGCAGAGTGGCACAGAAGTATGCTCATCAGAGAGCAACTTCTGCTTTTTTCTTCCAGTTGTTTCCCAATTTTAGAGAAAGAAGAAATAGAGAAAATCCTATTCTTGCTAGTGTACTCAAATCTTAGAATGCAAGGTGCTTATGGATATCAGCATGTTTAGCAGCATTTAGCAACTTGGATTTCCTGCCCCACCTAAATTTTATTTTCTTTAAAGATGGTTTGTAGTTTTAGATATTTAAGGACCAGATATGGATACAAGTTAAAGAGTAGAACTACCATCAGCCATCTCTATATGAATGACAACAAAATCTATGCTAAGAGTGAACAAGACATTCGTTCACTGATTTACCCGATATGGATATAAAGTGAGAACATCAGGATGTCATTTGGACTGGAGAAATATGACCAGATGCTAGAAGAGAGCTCTTCACAATGTACAGAGATTTCACCTCATGTCCAAACTCAGAGACTATACACCAACCGGAAAGAGAACAGACGGACTCTGTTAGTGTTAAACCCATTGTCCTGGACGAAAACAGAGCAAGCAGATGTGCATCAATAAAATGACAGCTAAAGATGAGCTGCTAAGAGAATGCCTGCAGACATGGAAAAGATCAAAGTGCCATTGCAAAATAAGATCCTGGATGAGGTATACCATTGACAGATGGCTGAGGTGGCAGACATTGGGAAATTCTACCAGTGGCTGGAAAGGGCTGGACTAAAAGACAGCACTTAGATACTGATCATAGCAGTAGAAGAACAGGCGATAAGTGTAAAAATGACCAGGCTGAGCTTGGGGGTGGGGTCAAACACCACATCATTTTGGAGTTGTTACGTCCCCATAAAAACCTAAATCCAGCCCCCCCCCATGAAGCCTGTTGACTCTTAGCTGGCACCAATTTGCCTCGATTGGATTCTAGTAAACGTAGCATGAAATAAACTTGTAGTGCTTTTGAACTCTAATCTGGCTTCTGATTTCCTACACCTGACATTAAGCACCAGATCCATAGAAGCAGGGGTCTACCATACCAGACAGGACCCAGAGGGCAAACTGCAGAAAGGCCTCAAAGACTCTCCAACACATTAGTGGCAGGGTGTAAAATGGCAAGAAGGGACTAGCCAATCAACCAGACATCATGTTAATAGACAAGGACCAGAAGACAATGGTGGTGCTAGATATAGCAGTGCCAAGTGACAGCAACATCTGGAAAGAGTATGAGAAGCTGGAAACGTACCAGGAGCTAGATGTGTACCAGGAGGATGTGCAAAGTAAAGGCCAAAGTGGTCCCAGTGGTGGTAGGAGCAGCTGGAGCTGTAACTCTTAAGCTGGGAGAGTGGTTCCAATAGATCCTAGGAACAACATCAGATCTCTCTCTGCAGAAGAGTGCAGTGCTGGGAACAGATATGACACTGCAGAACCTTCAAACTCCAAGACTGAGGAATATACATAAATGCTTTTTCATAAATGATTATTCTGTGATTGTTGTTGATTACCATGGCAATCGATTTTTGAATGGGTGAGATATGACATCCATTTATGAGGATGCCTGTGACATGCTTCTGTGGAGTGTTGGAATGGGAAGGTTTTCTATCACATTTCCAACATTGAAAAAGTTCCCACATGTCCAAGAAGTTTGACTTGTCTTGGTTTTGTCTTCCTGTTTAGTAATCTGCAAATCAGAAAAAAGAGAGATAGAGAATGAAACTTTTTTTTATTATTATTTTGGGTAGAATTCTGTGCCCTCCCCCATCACCTTTTGAGTAGGAAAGGAGAGGAAAAAAACATGTAGAGTCGTATATGAGAGCCAGTTTCAGACTAGAAAGCAAGAGATCATGAGTTGAAGTCCCACCTTAGCCAGGGTTTTTGTTGTGGGGGAAATAGGAGGAGGAAGGTGTATTATAAATACAAACATATATACATATATACATATGTGCATACATGCATATATATATATATATATATATACACACACACACACACACACACACACACACACACACACACACATACATACATACATACATACGGGTCATTGTTCCTCTGCTTTCCATTCTTATTCACAAGCGTGCATTACCATATATCTTAGATGAACTATTAAATTACATTCATTGTCTTTGTTCTCAGAAGTATTCTGTGCAAGTTACACAAAATGAGAATTATCACCAACACAGTGTGCAACCTACACTGGTTACTGTATATACATATGAGTGTAATTTAAAGCCTAGTTATCATCTACAAAGCTCTGTATGGCATCAGATTAGTTATTTGAGGGACCATCCCTTTTTTTCTGCCCATCCTATAAGCTTAAATGGAGTCAGCATGATCTGGGTCCTGTTCATTAAACGATGTCATCTGATGGGACCCAGAAAACAGGCTTTTTCCCCAGGCTTTAGGCTAGGACAAAATGTGGATTCTTTTTGTGAGGGATTCTTATGTCTGTTCCACCGGGGTGACCATCTTGCTTTTCTGTTAACTATTGTTCTGTTTCTTTGGTTTTCAACTTGTACATTGCCCAGCGTCATTGAGAATTTGGACAATTTTAAAAATGTGAAATTATAAGAATAAAAAACTTTATTCTCACATAACCCTTAACTACCAGTAATATTGACTGAAACTGCTGTTTCCAAGAATGCTTGTGGATCTTTGAGATTTAAGGATTATATAATTGAAGAAAATTATAGTGGAAAAGATGGAATTTATAAATGAAACATTAAAAGACGATAAACCATTTGGATGGAAGTATTCTATGTTCTTGGACTACGTTCATAAACAATTATAGCAATTTGCAAGAGCTCCTTTGGGGAAGATAAAGGCAGCTTCTTCCAGTATCATCCTGTACTTTGGCTTTGGTGTGTCTGCCTATCATTATGGACACACCTGTTTACCAGAAAATCTTGCTTTGATCTGCATGAAAACAGGTTGGGAGATGAGAAATTCTCAGAGGTTTCATTGTTTACAAGTCAAATTCAGTTCAAACCAGCAAACAAAATGTTTGCTAAGAACAGAATGGAATTCTTTATATATACAACACAGAACTTAACACATAAAACTCTTGTCAAGCTTGGTATAAGACTGAAAATTTCAAATAATTTCCACTGAAGAGAAAATACAGTGCTTCTTCTAAAGCATAAGAGAGTAAAAGCTGGTAAGATCTTTCCCCCTCTCTTAGAAGACCGGTTTAAAGGAAAGAGGAACCAGTTTCATTGAGAGAACTTTCATTTGTAACCTGAGTCATTAACTATTATTTTTCAAGGTCATAATTTTTTCAAAAAAATGAATTCTTTCTCTCATCTTCTCTATTTTCAAGATATAGAAGTCAGTGACACAGAGAGGAAAATATTTCTTTTTCTTGCTGATGTGAACTACTTCCATATGTAAATTTAACTGAGCCTGATTGATTCAGTGTGTCAACGCTGCTAATATTGAATATTCTTGCTTTGACAAAATATGCAGAACTGTCTGGTATTTTTAGAGTTAATTCAGATGACAGAGAAAGGGAGGAGATTAGTAAGGAAATCCCGGGAAAAGGAATGGAAGTGAATCTTTGCCCTCCAGGTTAATTGGAAGATATGAATCATGACCCCAAAATAGGGGAGAGGAAATGCCTGGAATGTTATGTGTAAAGGGAAGGGAAATTCAGATCTTGGCATCCATCATGCTGTGCTGACACGTCACTACACTAATAAAGGCATTTTTTAGGTTAAACCATGCCTGACAGTTCTTTGAAGTGTTTCATTAGTCAGACACATGACACAACGTTTGGGGTGAAAAATAGAATTTTTACTTTGTTTTAGTTCTTTTGTTGTCAGTTTATTTTGTGGACTGCAAAATGCTGTGAGTAAGTGTAGGCATGAGTTTGGATACAAAACGATTAAATCATCATCAATGTGCATTTTGTGATTCCTTTGTCCCTGCTAAAGTATTTTCAAAACAACCACATAAGATACTTTACATGTATAAAATGTAAATTTCAAAATTATTTATCAAATGAGAAGTTACATATTTTTGTCCAAATGAAAAAAAATAATTACACTATGTTATGTATACAATACACACACATCAAAACAATGTTAAAAAGTAACTGAAATAGATAATTTCTTATAAGTTAAAGTTTTGTTGTACAGGAAATAAGAAAATTTGCATCCAAAAATCAATCACTTACATTGTGATCTATATTATACAAAGTTTAATTATACAATTATACCTAAATTATTCAAAGTTCATATTTCTTTTTTGATTACTAAATAAATTCTCTCAAGCCGCCTCCTTTCATTATATATTCAAGATGGGCAGTATTTAATATTTATTTGTTATGTATATGTAGGGGTGTGGGTCTATACATATGTTGTATATAGTATGTTTTAGGTGTGTATCATGTATGTGTTTCACTTTGAGAGCGGGCAACTAAATTTCATTTTTGATGTGTGCCGTTGTGCCCACAGTAAAAAAAAATGACAATAGAGACTTCCGGTGGTGGCATCAGGGCGGAGGGGAGGTAAGGAGACAATCTCTGTCACCTAACTCCGATCTTTTCACGTTTGGAGACCCTTTGGGGCGCGGGGAAGTCTGGAGGACCACGCGTGAGAGAGGGGGATGCCGGAGGAATAACGAGGCGAAAGGCGATCGCCCGTTAGGACGAAGGAAACTTCCTAAATCCAATGTGGAAACTTCTGCCACCAGCTAATGGCAGATCTGAGGCCCTGATAAAATCATAGATGAGGCGGAAGCAAAAGAATCTTAACAGGCTGTGCTAAGTAGCAACTGTAATAGCCTATAATACTTCTAAATAGAAAAAGAATAAGACGAGAGTCTAATCTGATTTAAGTGTTTACTAAGATGGGCATTGAAAAGAAGCTCAAACGGAGAGGGAAGCAAGCAGCGACCCGGCGGGTAGAGCTGTGACTGACAGATTTGAAGAACCAAAACTTTAAGTAAAAGAAGGAAGACACAAAGAAAGATTGTTTATTAAAAGTTTGAGTGCAAATACACAAAGAGCTGGAAGACCGAGACGAAGTTGGAGTTGATAGAGCCTGTGAAGTGGAGTGAGAGAGGAGAAAGAAAATGGCAGTTTAAAAAGAACGAAGGTGTAATTGGATTTTGGAAGAAGCAGCTGGAGGAAAAACTTTGAAACAGACCTGAGGGTAGTGAAGATCAGGAAAACTTGGTAGAGTGTGACTGGCTGCGGGAGAGTGTGGTCTGCAGTGAAGATCTGAAGGGAGAAGGAGGCATCGAGAAGATACGATAAGCGAAGGAAAGTGAGAACGGACTGAGGTTGGAAGGAAAACCTGGAGTTTGAGAGAAAACAGGAGGGAGCCGAGAGCGAAGGAACGGAGAGATGTTTGGGGGAAAAGTGACAGGAAACGGAGCTGAAAAGGACTGATTGATGGTGAGTGAGACAAGCTAGGAACGAAGTTTGGAATTTGACAGAGACAGTGTTTCTTAAGAAGACGAGTAAAAGGACTGATCGACGGTGAGAGAGATAAGCTGGGAACGAAGTTTGGAATTTGACAGAGACAGTGTTTCTTATTAAGACGAGTGAACGGAAGAGAAGGAGACGATGAGATACGGCGTTGGGAGTGGCAGGAGAGTGGACGAGGTTTGGAAAGAGAAAAAAATGGACTAGTGATTGAAAGTATATATATGTGAAATAAGCAAGAAAGTGAAGAAAGTTAGAGAGGTTGAAGTAATCTGGTACTGTGAAATAAGTAAGAAAGTGTAAAGAAAGTGAAGAAAGTTTAGAGAGAGGTTGAAGCAATCTGTGGTAGTGGAGGAAAGTTCAGAGAACGTAGGAAAATTAGAAGTTCAGAAGCCATTGGTCAATTAAAGGAATAGTCAGAATTTTAGAGAAGTAGGACACCTTCATCACCATCTGGTCAAAGATCAATAGAAGGGATGTTGGGCACAGAAAAACAAAATGTGTTAATTAATGCAAACTATGCAATCAACAGTTCTTGTTATCCAAGAAACCATGTTGAAAATGCAAGAGACAATATCAAAAAATCATGTAGAAATGAGAGGTGATATAAACAAATTGGATAATAGAGTGGAGATGTTACAACAAATAATGGAGAATAATAAAGTAAGAATACAATCTGTACAGGTGGGCTTAGACAAAATTGTGAAAAAAGTTGACATATTAGACACAGAATTGATAGCGTCTAACAAAAAAATGGAGGAAGAAATTATTTACTTAGAAATGGATAAGGCAGCATTTTATTTACGCTTCCAAAATGTGATAGAGGAGAAGAAGATTTGAGGGATATCATGGCAGATTTGATTTCTGATGCATTGCAAAGAGAAAAACAAGAAATTTTAATGGAGATAGATGAGGCATTCAGAATACAGACAAATTATGCTAGACGGAATAAACTTCCACGGGAGATACATATTAGGTTTACCAGAAAAAGGATGAGAGATATAATTTATAAAATAACAAGAGATGAGCCAATGATCTATAAAGGTGTAGAAATACTAACCTTAAAACAGATACCGAAAAGGATAAGAGATCAAAGAAGGGACTATAGATTTTTGAGCTCCTATTTAATAAAAAAAAAAGTATACCTTTTAGATGGTTAATTCCGGAAGGAATGTTGATATCCTGGAGAGAGAGGAAGATTAAAATAGATAATCTAGAGAAAGCCAGAGAATTTTACGACCAATTGGAAGGAACGGAGGGAGAGAACAGTAGCAAGGAAGAACTGGAATCCAAAAGTCAGGAAGACCAACAGCAAGAAATTAGGGAAAGAGAACAAGGGACAGAAAGTAAGGGGGAAAACGGACAGAGGAAGGAGAAAGGAACAGGCCCAAGAACAAGACAAGCTCACAAGTAAAACACACAAGTAGAAAATAGAAAAGGAGATTAGGTTATTATCTATCAATATTAATGGATTAAACACACCAGCAAAGAGAAAGCAAATATTAACAAAACTAGCCAAACAACACATAGATATTGTCTGCTTGCAAGAAGTACATATTAAAGAGCAACATAGGCACCATTTAGAGTTTCCCAAATTAGGATCATTATTTACAGCATTAGCTAACCAAAAGCAAAGAGGAATAGCAGTTTATATCAAAAAAGAGATAAATGCAAATTTAAAATATCAAGATATGGATGGAAGGGTACTAATAATAGAAATACAAAATGAACAGAAGACCTGGCTCTTAGTAGTAATATATACACCGAATGAGAACCAATACAATTTTTATCAGAAATTACACGAGAAATTGATAGAACTGGGTCATTCAAATATTTGTATTGTGGGTGATTATAATGCGGTGGTGGATGCAAAAAAAGATTATATCACTGATAAGAAAAATAAAAAGAAAAAGAAAATTTTACCAAAGACCTTCTTCGATCTAGCACATGAACTTAACCTATTAGACCAATGAAGAAAGAAATCAAAAAGAAAAATGATATACATTCTTTTCAAACCCACACAAATCATGGTCTCGAATAGATATGATATGGATAAATGAAGAATTGGGACAGGATATAGAGACTATAGAAATAAAACCAAATGTATGGGCAGATCATAACCCAATAGAAATAGTCTGGAAGGGGCGAAAAAAACCTAGAAAAAGATGGGTAATGAACTCTTATATCTTAAAGGAAAAAGAATTTATTACACAGACTAGAAAGGAAATGGATTATTTCTTTAAAGAAAATACAAAACAATAAACATCAATACAAATTATCTGGGATACAGCGAAGGCGTATTTAAGGGGACTAGCAATAGCTTATATAGCACAGAAAAATAGAGAGAAAAGGCAAAGGCAAAACATACTACAGGAAGAGATCAAAAAAGTTGAATTTAAATTACAAGAAAAGCCTCAGGATGAATCGATTAAAGCGGGATTAGCATTAGCCAAACATAAATTAAATGTGATGGAACAAGAGGAAAGAGTTAAAGAATTGAAAATGGTAAAACAAAATTTTTTTGAACACGCAAATAAATCTGGGAAATGGCTTTCTTATAAATTAAAAAGAGAGAGAAAAAAAATCATTCAGGAACTTTATGATAGAAATGGAGAATTACAATATAAGTTTCGGCCAGCAGGGAGGTGACGCGGGGCTGGGTTCAGGAGATTGTTAACGCCTCTTTGAGGGAAGGGTCCTTTCTGGCTCCCTGCAAGGAGGCAATTGTGCGCCCCCTCCTCAAGAAGCCTTCCCTGGACCTAGCTGTATTAAATAACTACCGTCCTGTCTCCAATCTTCCCTTTATAGGGAAGGTTGTTGAGAAGGTGGTGTCACTCCAGCTCCAACGGTCCTTGGATAAGGCCGATTATCTGGGCCCTCAGCAGTCAGGATTCAGGCTCGGCTACTCCACGGAAACTGCTTTGGTCGCGCTGACGGATGATCTCTGGCGGGCCCTGGATAGGGGACTTTCCACTATCCTGGTGCTACTTGACCTCTCAGCGGCTTTCGATACCATTGACCATGGTATCCTTCTGCGCCGGCTGGAGGGGTTGGGGGTCGGGGGCACTGTTTTGCAGTGGTTCACCTCCTACCTCACTGGTCGGTCGCAGTCGGTGTTGGGGGGTCAGAGGTCGACCCCTAGGTTCCTCCCAGCAGCCCCCTCTGCTGTTTAATATTTACATGAAACCGCTGGGTGAGATCATCCGACAACACGGGGTGAGATATCATCAGTATGCTGATGATACCCAGCTTTACATCTCCACCCCGTGTCACTTCAGTGAAGCAGCAGAAGTGATGTGCCGATGTCTGGAGGCTGTTAGGGTTTGGATGGGTGCCAACAGGCTCAAACTCAACCCCGACAAGACGGAGTGGCTATGGGTTCTGCCTCCCAAAGATATTTCAATCTATCCGTCCATTAGCCTGGGGGGGAGCTTTTGACCCCCTCGGAGAAGGTCCGCAACTTGGGTGTCCTCCTCGATCCACAGCTAAATCTGGAACATCATCTTTCGGCTGTGGCGAGGGGGACATTTGCCCAGGTTCGCCTGGTGCACCAGTTGCGGCCCTATTTGGACCGGGAGTCTCTTCTCACAGTCACTCATGCCCTTATCACCTCGAGGTTCGACTACTGCAATGCTCTCTACATGGGGCTACTTTTGAAAAACATTCGGAGACTTCAGGTAATGCAGAATGCAGCCACGCGAGCAGTGTTGGGCCTGCCTAGAAATGCCCACATTTTGGCATCACTCCGCGAGCTGCATTGGCTGCCAATTGGTCTCCGAACGCAATTCAAAGTGTTGGTTATGACCTATAAAGCCCTACATGGCATCGGACCAGGTTACTTATGGGACCGTCTGCTGCCCCATGAAACCCAGCGGCCGGTTAGGGCCCACAAAGTCGGCCCTCTCCAGGTCCCGTCAGCCAGACAGTGTCGTCTGGCGGGGCCTAGGGGAAGAGCCTTCTCTGTTGCGGCCCCGGCCCTCTGGAATCAACTCCCTCCGGAGATCCGTATCGCCCCCACCCTCTCCGCCTTTCGTAAACTGCTCAAAACACATCTTTGCCGACAGGCCTGGGGCAGTTAACATCTTGCCCCTAGCCAGTGTATGTTTGTGTGCATGTTTGTTGGATGATTGTTTTTTTTTTAACTCAGAGGTTCTTTTTATATATGTATTTTATGCTAGATTTCTATTTATGCTGTGAGCCGCCCTGAGTTCCTGGAATAGGGCGCCATAGAAATAAAATTAATAATAATAATAATAAGATGGATAAAAAGAAAGAAATAATCCAAACCTTCTTTGAATCATTATATAAAAAAGATGAAATAGATGGGGAAAAGATCAAACAATATCTAAAAGTTAATGGTCTCCCAGAATTAAAAGAAGAACAAAGAGACATAGTGAATGGGACAATAACAGCTACGGAATTAAAAAGGGCGGTCCAAAAACAAAAAAATAATAAGACTCTGGGACCGGATGGTCTTCCAGGGGAGCTGTACAAAACCTTTTATGAAGAGTTCCAAAAGATATTATTAGAGGTATAAGAAATCAAATCTACCAGACTCCTGGATAGAGGCTATCATATCTCTTATTCCAAAAGAAGGCACAGACCCTAAACAGATTAAAAACTATAGGCCAATCTCGCTCCTAAATACTGATTACAAAATTTTTACTAATATAATGGCGGAAAGATTAAAGTTAATTTTGCAGGATATAATACATCCAGACCAAAATGACTTTTTGCCTCAAAGGCAAATTAGAAACAATATTAGAATGGTGTTAAATGTCCAGGAAAACAGGCAGCGTTGATCTTCGTAGACGTGCAGAAAGCATTTGATAACCTCAATTGGCAATTTATGTTCCAACAGATTGAGGATATGAAATTTGGGGACAAATTTAGTAATATAATAAAGGCAATATATAGAACACAGAGGGCCAGTGTGATAATTAATGGAGAGAACACAAAAAGTTTTGAAATAAACAAAGGGGTAAGACAGGGATGCCCAATTTCACCTCTACTCTTTATTTTGTCTCTTGAAATATTACTAGTTCAAATTAGAGTGAATGAAGAAATAAAAGGGGTACAGGTCAAAGCAGAGGAATATAAGTTAACAGGCATTTGCTGATGACCTGGTTTTCTTTATTGAGGAACCTATAGAGAGGAAATATTCTTATGGGTGAAATAGAAAAATTTGGAATGGTGGCGGGTTTAAAAATTAACAGAGACAAAACTAAAATGTTAGTAAAAAATGTAACTGATAAACAAAAAAGGAAATTGGAAGAGAATTTGGATTTACAAGTAGCAAAAAAGATTAAATATTTAGGAATTTGGATAACTTCAAGGTGTTCCTCAATAAAAGAAGACAATTATACAAAATTGATACTAAAAATGAAACAAGATCTTGAAACCTGGGGAAATTTCCGATTATCATTATTAGGTAGGATTGCAGTGACTAAAATGAACATATTACCAAGACTATTGTATTTATTTCAAACAATTCCAATAAAATTAGAGAAAACTTTTTTTAAAGAATTGGATAAAATAATAAATAAATTTATTTGGGCAGGCAAAAAAGCTAGGATAAATATGAAAACGTTACAGGACAGTAAGAGTAGAGGTGGACTTGGACTCCCTAAATGGGAAATTTATTATGCAGCAGGGTTATTATAGATTAAAGACTGGATAAATTTGGATAATGATAGGATATTAACGATTGAAGGACATGATTTACAGATGGGCTGGCATGCATTTCTGTGGGGGAAACAGAAGAAATTACATACATACTTTCAACAACATCAGATAAGAGGAGCATTCATTGGGATATGGGAAAAAATAAAAAAAGACATTATGGGAAAATCCCAAATTGGTTTTCGCCGATGGAGGCAGTAATTCACCCTAATACTCTAGAGAAAAAAAAGATGATGAGATACAAAGAATTACTGGATAACCAAGGCAATCTTAAGCCAAGAGAAGAGTTAGAGGAACAAAGAATACCCATAGATTGGTGGTCTTATCTACAAATCAAATCTAGATATAATAGAGACAGGCAAGAATATGGAATAAATCAGACCCCACACTTACTTGATAAAATCCTAATAAGCAAGGAAGGAAAATTATTATCAAAAATTTATAAATATTAGAAATAGAGTTTGAGGAAGAAATAGTGAAGGGGTCCATGTTAGCATGGGCACGAAATGTGGGGAGAAATATAAACTTAGAGGAATGGGAAAGATTATGGAACGTAAATTGTAAATTGACGTTGTCAACTGCATATAAAGAGAATCAATACAAAATGATTTATAGATGGCATTTAACACCAGCGAGATTGGCCAAAATGCATAAAAATATAGATCCGAAGTGTTGGAAATGTAGAATTAGAGAAGGAACATTCTACCACATGTGGTGGCTATGCCCCAAAGCAAAAAATTATTGGGAACGAATAAGAGATTGGATACAGGAGATAATGGGGATAAAATTATAAAATTTTGGAATGTGCAGAAATGAATAAACTCACGCTAGAATTAAAAGAGGTGACAGAATTTTATGAAATTTGGAATAAATGTTATATTTGGCTGGAACAGAGAAAGAAAAAGATATAATGATCGAATGTAAATAAAATGTAAATAAGATGTAATAGAATAGTTAGAATGTATAGCACGGTTCTGTTAAAAGAAAAGATTTTTGTTTATATATGTATAGTTTTTGGTGTATGGTGTATGGTGAAAAAATAAAAAAAATTTAAAAATGACAATAAAGGTTATCTTATCAATGCAAAAGCTAAGCCAGGTTTCAGTTTAATAGCTATTAACATGAAGCTGATAACAAATTGGAGATTGTCTTTTTCATTATATTTATTTTTGCTACTTATAAGTCTTTCTTATAGCAGAAATTTGTTTTATGAAATTTGTTTTATGAGAATGTTTGAGTACCTACAAACCAATTATTGGGTTTCTTCATTGTCAAAAATACTATCTTGTTGCAAGATTAATATTTCAAATGCAACCCACTTTACCATCTGTGAATCTGTCTACCAGATGGTTTAACACTGTGGCATGTTATCATTATTTATTTTGGTTATCATAATAGCACAAATAATCACTTCAGAGTTGAAATGAACAAAGTATCCCAAATATTGTGCTTTCAGCTTCCATATCTTGGCTTTTTAACAAGCTCAAAAGTCTCAGGTGGCACAATGTAGCTCCAGTAAAAAAAAAAAAAAAACATCATTATGGATTCTGCAATATTGTCAAACAGTACTTGGGTGCAAGATCATTTCCATCCTCAACTTCCTTTGAGAAATACTGAACTAATGAATGAATTTCTAATTCATTCTTTCATTGCAAAATGATTTAACATCCATCTAACTTTTGTTGAATGGTCTGTATGGGACTACATCATAGGCTGCAACTCAGGCTGTTTCCTATTAGTTTTGATTCCATTCCTAAGTGATTTATTCCACTGCCTTCTGGAATTCTTCATAATTTGCTTGAGGTGCAAAAAGATGGGCTTTTTGACTGAGTGTCTACTCAGGTATTCAATCTGCCAAGGATTTCACAGCTTTCCACCAGCAAAATCATAACAAACTTTGACTTCTGCACTTGAAGGCATACTACAGGGTTCCCCAACCCCCCGGTCCGTAGACCGGTACCAGGCCACGGCATGCCAACAACCGGTCCGCACAAACAAGCAAGGTCCCATCCATGGGATGCAGGCAGGACACAAAACCACGCACTCTCCAATCCATGGAAAAACCTTTCTCACAGAACCGGTCCCTGGTGCCCAAAAGATTGGGGATCTCTGGCGTACTACATCTCCAGTTTCAGTATAAGAAAATATTTAGTGAACCTGCTCAGGCAGGCGTTCAGAATTTTCCTTAGTTTCAGCTAATACATTTATGCCATGAAGCCCTGATAGCTTAAAACTTCCTGCCACTTTTCAGTTGTCTTAATATATTACAGTAATCTTGCACCAATCTTTGAACTATATGCTTTGTCATTTTCATGGGATCAAATTTACACTATTGACCTATTGCAACATTGGCTTCAGCCTAAGTCTTGGTCAAGAACTTAACCCTCTTCCTACTACAGCTGAGTCCCTTCTTTGCCTGGAGCTCAACAGAAGATCTGCATGCTTCCACCTACAAGGGCTGTCTTCTTCCTCCCTCTTTCTTTGGGCCTCTCTCTGTTTCTCTCTCTCCTTCCTTTGCTGGTGCATCATCTCAGTGAGCAGGAGACAGATTCCTGTGCAATGGTTGCTGGCGGCCACACAGGTGCATGGCTTGGAGAGACCATTGATTCTAAGGGTTGATCTCTAAATTAGAGCAGACTTTCTGAAAAGTAAAATTAAATTATTCCTAGAAAAATATTGCTAACAACAATGTTGTGGGAATTGATGAAATGTCAGCTGAACTTAAGAGTTGATGCAGTTAGTTTTTGTAAGCCATTTGTAGGCAATTATTTAAAAAACTAATTACAAGGATGAATTTATATTCCAATACTAGAAAAGTCAATGCTAAAGGATACTTTAACTATAAAGCGCTTTCATTTATCTCCTATGCTAGTATAATAATGATCATGATTTTGCAACCCATACTTCAATAATACATGGAACAAGAACTTTGCCTGATGTACAAACAAGGTTCAAGAGAGACAGGAGCACCTGAGAATATATTGGTAGCATCTGATAAGGAAAAAAGTTAAGAGGATTTCACCCAGCTTATATTTCAAGACTTTTGACTACAAAATTTTGAATAGAAATAAGAATGTATAGGTAGTTCTCGACTTAAACGATCGCAGTTGAGCCCAAAATTTCTCTTGCTAAGTCAGGCATTTGTTAAATGAATTTTGCCCCATTTTACAACCTTTTTGTCACATTTGTTAAGTGAACCATGGCAATTAAGTTAATAACATGGTTGTTAAATGAAGACAGTCACAAGTCACCTTTTTCAGTGCCATTGTAACTAAATGAACTGTTGTAAGTCCAGGACTATCTGTACCATTTAAATAAAAGTAAGATCTTTTTAGTGGAAATTTATGCTCCAAACCAAAATAAATCTGCATTTTTCAGTGGACTTAAGTGAAATTAAAAGAGCTGTCATATGTAAACTGGTGCCTAGAGGGAGACTGGAATGGAGTAGTCTGCCCACAATAAAATAGATCATCAGTAAAGGAAATTTAAATGATGCAAGATAAACTACCAAAAATATTCTTCAAAATGATGAATAAACTTGAATCAATTAATATATGGAGACATAAAAGTGGTGATTCTAAAAAATATACTTATTTTTCAGAAAGACTTAGATCTTTCTCCAGAATAGAATCAAAATTTGGCCCCTTATGTTAACAAAGTTGAAATATTGCCAAAAATGTTCTGTGCCCATAATTTAGTGATTTTAATATACAAGAAGAAAGTTGGACCTTTAGATGGAGATCAAATGAAATATTACTACAATGTAAATTGATAGTGAAAAAATGTAAAAGGGGTCTTATTTTTTTTTAGAATAATTTCAATAAGTGCACTGATAATAAAATAGTATGGGATGGCAGTAAAGCATTCATGCAAAGGCAATTATTCAGCAGAACAAACTGCTGAACAAAAAGACAAGAGAAGATGCAAATGATTCTAAATGATATAAAGATAAAAGAGAATGAGTTAAGATCTCCAAGAAAATCTCTGGTGGCTTACCATCCAAAAATAAATCAATATATGCAACAATAAGATAAAAGAAACAGTAAAACTAGTAAAACCAAAAACTGACTAACGTACAGTGATATGACTACATAATCATGTTCACATTTTTATAAATGAGGAAATGACTTACAGTAAAAGTGCTTCAATTGAACTGAAGGGAGGAGCTGGCACAAAAAAAAAATGGGGAAGTCACTTGGGCAAAGCTGCCCCTGAGAGCATCAGACCTCACCAAACTATTCATCAGTTTATATAATAAAAGAAATAGGGTTTATTTTTCTCTGATAAAGAGATTAATAACAATGGATTTCACAGACTGCATTAAATGGACTTTTCTCTACAAGAATGTAGGATCCACTGCATGATGAACTGGGAGAGTTCTTTCTCATAACCTAGTGTCTGATTGGAGAGACTTGCACCTAAGGGGCATATGCTTGCATCAGCATTTATCTAATTTTTCATTTAACTCATAATAAAACCAAAAAGCTGCCAAAAGCAAGCCACAAATATGGTTAAATTGGAAGTTTAGGGTCTTTGAATCATTGCAAAAACTACCACAGTATGCCTTTACAAAACTCCACTGGAACCAGATTCACAGCATGCTAATTTGTGTATTTTTCATTGAAGCAAGTTTTAATAAAGATGGTTGTTGTTTTTTCTTCTTTCAGGAGTGTGTATTTGGAGGTTGACCCCAGGCACCCCAAAATGGTAACAAATTGGCTGTCCAGTCATCCTGATTTGAACCTCTTTGTATCTGCTACACACAAGGACTTCTGTGGAAAGTAAGATGGGGAAGATTCCTAGATGTTCATTTTTCTTGTTTCTTTATGCAACAAGCGTCTTATAGAACCCTTGTACCTTCTATTGGCAGCCCACAATACAGGTAGACCTCGACTTACAACAGTTCATTCAGTGACTGTTCAAAGTTACAACGGCACTGGCAAAAGTGATTTATGACCGTTTTTCACACGACCATTGCAGTATCCCTATGGTCAGGTGATCAAAATTCACATGCTTGGCAACTGATTAATATTTATGACAGTTGCAGTGTCCCAAAGTCATGGGATCACCTTTTGCAACCTTCCGAAAAGCAAAATCAAGGGGGAGGCCAGATCATGTCCCTTCACAACCATGTCACTAATTTAACAACTGCAGTGATTCACTTAGCAACTGTGGCAAGAAAGATCATAAAAATGGAGCAAAACTCACTTAACAAATGTCTTGCTTAGCAACAAATTTTGGACTCAATTGTGGTTGTAAGTCAAAGACTACCTGTATATTATGAAGCCAAAGTTGAGCCGAGTATATAAATGCTGTGCATCAAACAGTTCCATGGAAGCATAGGAAACATTGAAGAGAGATGTTGCTTTCTGCACAGAATACAGAGAAATGTTGTTGAACATGTTTCACTTTATTTGTATATTATGCAGACTCTGGGCCAAATATTGTACTTTATTCTTTTCATTGAATACCTGGAGTAGTAAAATTACTCTTGTGAAACTTAAGAACAGCTTGGAAATTTATTTATGTCATGAAAAAATTAATTAACATCTTTATCTCCTGATACAAACAATCCCATGAACTCTTTGTAATCTACAGTTCTTGGTTAAAACCATTCTAACATATTATTAAGGGATTATAAAACTTTCAACATCTAATAAATTCCAAGAAAGCTCATACTGTAAAATGTGTTAGTCTTTAAAGTGCTATAAAGTTCCCTTTTAAATTTCTATGCTCTTTTTAATAAGATTTAATGTTGTGATTTGTCTTACATTTATCCAGGCCAAGGTTTCTGAACATTCAAAAACGTAGGAAAGAAGATCATGACTAGTTCTGTCTCCTAACCCTGGATTGTTTACAGTGCTTTCTAAGGGTATGTTCTCCGGAAGCCAGATGTCTCTTGATAATATCTGCTAACTCACATTTTGCTGAGGATGATTTATTTCAAATTTTCAAGTTACTTTGTGGTTATTCCAGTTGTTACGTGAGATATATCATTTATATTCAATGTATAAATTGCTATTTTTTTATCTTATAATCACTTTACATTCCTCAAACTAAGGGTGTAGAATGGAGGTAAGAATAATATACTATAAATGCAGAATAAAATACTTTTATAGAAACATGAGATACGGAAACATTTTTTTAAATCATAAGGAGAAACTTAGAGATTGTTTTTCCTTTCCATTCCATTGTCCCCTAATTGCTATTTTAAGTGTTTGCCTATTTAGAGTTTTTGAACTGTAATTCAGGTGCTGAGAAGCAGGAATTGAATTTGCTAAACAAAGTGTGTATGTGTCTATAATTAGTACATGTCAGAGGGAAGCTTCAAAGTGTACTCTATGCTTGATAATGTATCAGTATTGGATTTTGCTGCTTAATTTCCCTTTTGATAAATACTATTGTAAAATGGAATGTTGTTGTTTTCTACTGCATTATTTTAGGAATGAAAAAAGCACTCTGTTGCATTCAGCTGTTTGCATTTTTTAAAAATTTGCCCAATAGGTTCATTGCAAATTTGAAGCTGGGTCCAAATATAACTTTCCACTGGTACATGCTGCCTGTATCGCTGTACTGCGTTCTTCTGTTTTCTTCTTTCTGGTAACATTCATTTCCTCAACCTTGTGCCAGTGATCTGTAAAATGATACCACAAATACTGACCCTCTCTTAAGGACACAAATGGAATTGCCATTTCTTCTTGCACATGGTGGGATTCCTTGCCAAAGTACATTGATAAAGAGCAACCTGTCTTTTTCATTACAGTGTGTACCATAACATCTAATACACTTTTGGCAAAAGACTACAGATGCCTTTCATAAGATATGTTAACATGGCAGCCTGTAAGTGGTGTGACATTCCCAAACCCATCCGATGTCCCTTGAGGGGAGGTTCTAACCAGGAAAGCTTTTATCATTTAACTACGAGCTCTCCCAAACTTAATAATTGTGTCATAAAACATGCTGTTATGCTGTTGGTACAAGTTGGCACAGATTTCAGTTCCTTGTAGAATTAACAAGGGTAAGAAAGTAGGTAGTGGCTTTCAACAATAAATGTGCAGAGGTTGGGTTTTGTTTGCCCTGCAGCTGCTAGCAGATGAGTATACTATAGCTGTTCAACAGTGTCAGTTTTCTTAGAAATAACATGGGCTTGGTGCCAGGTGGTGGCACAGTGCTTCTAGTGGTAGATACCTGGCTGTAATTATCAAGAGGAACTTAAGTAGAGTTAGAAAGTTGCTGTGGTTTCTGACTTGAGAGGCACTTTGCTCCAAGGGTGCAAATGAAATTCCAGCCTAATCAGAGGTCTAAACTCTTAATAACAGACCATGTGAGGATTATACTTCTTTATGCCCAGAATTAGGATTGGAAAACTTCAACAAAATATTGCCCGGCAAACTGCTTCTGTTCAGTTTCACCCTGACAATCTTCCCTGTATGAAAGTCAAAGATTGGTTGATTTAGCACAGGGGTTCTCAACCTTGGCAACTTTAAGACTTGTGGACTTCAATTCCCAGAATTCCTCAGTCTTAAAGTTGCCAAGGTTGAGAACCCCTGATAAAGAGGGAAAAGTGAGAGACTGGATATCCTCATTCATTTCATCTAACCAGTGTTTTTGAACCTTGGTGACTTTTAAGACAGGTGGACTTCAACTCCTAGAATTCCCCAGCCAGCAACATTAAAGTCCACTTGTCTTAAAGTTGCCAAGGTTGAAAAATAACAATCTAAACCATAGAATTGAAAGGGCTTTTTTAGACTAAATCCAAGACTTTGTAGAGTTATTATATATGAATTAACTTTTTGGAGATTCTAACTACTCTTGAAATGATCTTGTATAAAATAGTTTTGTATTTTCTGCTAAGTCAACTGCCTGAAATGCTTGATTCAAAGCCAGAGGACGTGCACTTATGATAAATGCAATCCTACTTTGTTACAGACCCACAAGCACTAATTGACTGGATTTAAAAAAAAAATTTAGGTGAAGGAAGGAGTAAAAAATATCAACTTACGACCACAATTGAGCCCAAAATTTCTATTGCTAAGTGAAACAGTCATTAAGTGAATTTGGCCCCATTTTACAACCTTTCTTGCCAACGTTGTTGAGTGAATCATTGAAGTGCTTAATTTAGTAACATGGTTGTTAAGTGAATCTGGCTTTCCTATTGACTTTACGTGCCGGAAGGTCCCAAAAGGTGATCACATTATCCTGGAACACTGCGACCGTCATAAATATGAACCAGTTGCCAAGCATCCATATTTTGATCACATGCCCATGGTGATGCTTTTTCATAAGTGTGAAAAACGGTCACATTTTTTCAGTTACATTGTAATTTCAGACAGTCACTAAATGAACTGTTCTAAGCCAAGGACTACCTGTAGTTGATTTTGGCTGTTTTCAAGGAAGCATAGCCTGACTTCACCATTTCTTTGTAGCGTTAAGATCAATGATCTTAACTCAGTATTGGACTAAAATTCTCTGCCCCATCACACATCATTTGAACAGCTGCTGGTTAATTATGTCACTTATGTCACTTATTGTTTAAACACATCTGGAGGCAAAATATTGGTTGCATAGGTAGGAGTCTCCCAATGAAGAGAAAATCAAAGAAGGGAGAGTATAGACAGGTCTTTTGTCACAATTTTTTTTTGAATAGTGACAGAGTTCATCTAAGCTGTAAAATGACTGAATTTATCTGAGTGGTTTTGTTTTTTACTTGGTGTGTTGTTCAGTGAATAAACCTTGAGGGTTTTTTAGGGAAGTAACTTACAATCTGAAAACAAGACGTTGTTGGCTTTCTGGTTGCAACTTTGACTTAACCAATGAGAAAACATGATTGGTTTGTGGTTAACTACCTATTTCTGGTCTGCTTTGTGTGTTCCACCCAACTCTCTAAAAATCTTATTATAATCTTGAGGGCTCTTTTTAAGGTATGGAAATATTAATTTTGTATTGGTTTGCCCAGACTCATCTAAATTGAAGCAGTTTACAAGTATGTATGTGTATAAATAAAATAAAATAAAAAATATAAAAATAAAGTAAAGCTACAAACAGAAAACAGATTGGCCAAGCCATGCTTGCTTTGCTTTTGGCTTTTTTCAGAAATAATCAATTAGTGATATGTACAGTGGAACACAACTGAAAAAAGAAATCTCATTGCCCACAGTAATAATATTATAACGACTTCTTTTTTAGAGAATGGTTTAGTAGTATGTTTATCACTTTCGAGAATATAAAAGCCAGGTGCATCAGTTGTCTAATTCTGTCATGTTATAATGTATTTTTCAGAGTTAGAGACCAAGCACAATTTGCATATGGTGTACAAACTGATTTAAGAGGAGAAAAGCTACTTGATACCAGGCTTTGATCTATGCTTTAGAACAGACATGTCAAACTCGTGACATCACATTATGTATTGCGACTTTTTCCCCATTGCTAGCAATGGGGTGGGCACGGTTTCGGCATGATGCACCCAGCCGGTGGGCCAGCAGTCTGATATGCCTGCTTTAGAATTAGCTGGGGGGGGGTTATTTGTTTCATATATTTTCAAATGAACTTTGTTTGTTTCCACTAAGCTGAAGCTTCATGCTCCCCAGTTTTAATTTGCAGTCAATCTTTACATTCCAACAATGAGATCCTTGCCCTCCAGGATATGTGTCCCATGAAGCAGTTATGACATATTGGCGGGAGGGATTGTAGCCTGAGTTTGATAGAAATATAGTCAGGGAGTATGTATTGACCTTGAAGGAATTCATATCTCCAAAAGCTTAAGTCTTGCTGAATCTCTAACCAACCCACTTAAGAAAACGTCATGAATTGATGACATACCAGATGACTAGAGTATGACAAATGCTGCTCTTCAGAAAGCAGGCTAAGATGGATGTAGGGAACCACAGAATAGATTAGAAAGTGGTTGGCTTATAAACATCTTGAAAATAATGCAGTAATAGCTATTATCTGTGATGGATTTATGAAGAACAGGTTGTGTCAGGCTAATCTTATTACATTTTTCATCAGATAATTTCCTTAGTAGGATCTGGGATTAGTGTAGACATAATATGTTGCAATTCAGCAAAACATTGTACTACATAGCAATGTTTTGATTAATAAAATAGTTGAATATTACCTAGATAGCATATTCTCCAAAGCACTTGAAGGCAGGTCAAGAAGCAACGGATGGAAAGTAATCAAAGAGAGAAGTAACATAGAACTAAGGAGAAATTTCCTGACAGTTAGAAGAATTAATCAGTGAAACAATCTGCCTGCAGAAGCTGTGAATGCTCCAACACTGGAAGTTTTTAAGAAGAGACTGGACAGCCATTTGTCTGAAATGGTATAGGGCAGGGGTATCAAACTGCCGGCCCGCAGGCCAGATGCATGATGCGGAAGCCGCGCCCACCCAATTGCCAGCAATAGCAAAACTCTCCCAATAAGTTGCGCAACGTCATGTCACATCGTGAGTTTGACATGTCTGGTATAGGGTTTCCTGCCTGAGTAGGGGGTTGAACTAGATGACCTCCAAGGTCCCTTCCAACTACTTTACTTATTATTATTATTATTATTATCTTTTATACATTAAACATGAACATTATATTGGCTGGCACTGATGGTTGACACAGGTTGCTACCAGCATCCTAGATGTCAACCAGGTATCTCCTTAAAATATAAGATGTTCCGAGTAGCGCAGTTTTTTGTAACAATACTGGAGTTATTGCAGCAAGCTGCAATTTCTTGATGTATTTTGCAAAGTTTTTGGATATAGTTCCCAGTGTCCTGATGATCTAGGATCTAGGGAACCACAGAATAGATTAGAAAGTGGTTGGCTTATAAACATCTTGAAAATAATGCAGTAATAGCTATTATCTGTGATGGATTTATGAAGAACAGGTTGTGTCAGGCTAATCTTATTACATTTTTCATCAGATAATTTCCTTAGTAGGATCTGGGATTAGTGTAGACATAATATGTTGCAATTCAGCAAAACATTGTACTACATAGCAATGTTTTGATTAATAAAATAGTTGAATATTACCTAGATAGCATATTCTCCAAAGCACCTGAAGGCAGGTCAAGAAGCAACAGATGGAAAGTAATCAAAGAAAGAAGTAACATAAAACTAAGGAGAAATTTCTTGACAGAACAATTAATCAGTGGAACAATCTGCCTGCAGAAGCTGTGAATGCTCCAACACTGGAAGTTTTTAAGAAGAGACTGGACAGCCATTTGTCTGAAATGGTATAGGGCAGGGGTGTCAAACTGCCGGTTCGCGGGCCAGACGCATCATGCGGAAGCCATGCCCACCCAATTGCCAGCAATGGCAAAACTCTCCCGATACATTGTGCGACGTCATGTCACATCGCGAGTTTGACATGTCTGGTATAGGGTTTCCTGCCTGAGTAGGGGGTTGAACTAGATGACCTCCAAGGTCCCTTCCAACTTATTATTATTATTATTATTATTATTATTATTATTATTATTATCTTTTATACATTAAACATGAACCTCAGTCAACTGAACATTATATTGGCTGGCACTGATGGTTGACACAGGTTGCTACCAGCATCCTAGGTGTCAACCAGGTATCTCCTTAAAATATAAGATGTTCTGAGTAGCGCAGTTTTTTGTAACATTACTGGAGTTATTGCAGGAAGCTGCAATTTCTCGATGTATTTTGCAAAGTTTTTGGACATAGTTCCCAGTGTCCCGATGACAGTGGGTACCGCTGTTACATATGTCATGCATAATCGCGCAGTTTCAATGGCCAGGTCGCGATATTTTGTAATTTTTTCCAGTTCTTTTTCTTCGACTTCTGGCATCTCCTGGTACAGCGATATCAATCAGGTGTACGCTTCAGTTCTCTACAACTGTATTATGTTCCAAATGGCGATCTGTCTGTATCTGAAAGTCCCACAAGATCTTCACCCTCTCATTCTCAATAACTTTTTCCACGACTTTTCAGACACAGGCAAGTCGTATTTTTTTACACAATGCCCAGTGGATTAATTTAGCAACTCAGTCATGTCTAGATTTGTAATCAGTTTGCGCGATTTTGATGCACTCACAAATTAGGTGTGAAACAGTTTCAACTTTGTTATTGCAAAGTCGGCAATTTGGATTGTCAGTGGATTTTTGTATCTTCGCTTTCATGGCATTAGTTTGTAGTGCTTGTTCTTGAGCAGCCAGTATTAGGCCTTCTGTTTCTTTCTTGATGGTTCCCATCTTAAGCCATGCCCATGTCAAGTTGTTATCACATTTTCATTATTGTTGTTGTTGTTGTTATTATTATTATTATTTGGATAGATCGTACTTAAATTGTTGAAAAGTGGTTTCCCTTTAAATCTGGAGTGAGATGACATAGATGTTGGTTCTGAGCCCAGTATCTTTCAACACTTTCTGTAAGGATTCAGAGAAAATGGTGGATTAAAGGCTTATCAGACTTGCAGATGATGCAAAACTAGATGGAACAGCTAGTATTCTAAAAACAAAAAAGATTCAAAATGATAATTGGCTAAATATAACAGAATTAAATTTAATTGAGGCAAATGTAATGGGGAAAAATCAAATTCACATCTATAGGAAGAGCAGTACTTGACCTGGTAACAATATGTGTGAAAATGTGCTTAGAGTAGTAATTGATTACAAGCTAAATATGAATCAGCAACAATATGACTAAAACAGCCAAATGCAATTTTAAGCTACACTATTAGGGTATAGCATCCAAAGAATAGGAAGAAGTAGTTCTATTATATTTTGTATTGGTCAGACCCCATCCCAAACACTATGTCCAATTCCAGGTATTACATTTTAAGACGGATCAGACAAACGGCAACAGATCTGTTTTCTGTTATCCAGAATGCAGGATACACTGATTTAAACTACCTAAACAACAATGCATTATTGCTCAACGTGCCAGTTTATCACCTTTCCTATTGGAACTAGCTTAGACTATAAATAACATAGTTGGAAGAGACCTTGGGGGTCTTTTAGTCCAATCCCCTGTACAAGCAGGAGACCATGTACCATTCTGGACAAATGACTGTCCAATATCTTCTTTAAAACCTCCAGTATTGGAACATACACAGCTTTTGAAGTCAAGCTGTTCCACTGATTAATTGCTCTTACTGTCAAGAAATTTCTCCTTAGTTCTAGGTTGAATCTCTCCTTGATAAGTTTCAGTCCATTACTTCTTGTCTTGCCTTCAGGTGCTTTAGAGAATAGGTTGTCCCTCTCATCTTTGTGACAGCCTCTCAAATATTGAAAAACTGCTATCATGTCTCAGTCCTTCTTTTTGTTAAACTAGACATATCAGTTCCTGCAACAGTTCATCATATGTCTTAGGCTCCAGCCTTCTAATCATCTTTGTTGCTCCTCTGAGAACTCTTTCTAGAGTCTTAAGATCTTTTTTGTATCATGGTGACCAGAATTGGATGCAGTATTCCAAGTCCAGTCTCACCAGAGCGGTATATAGCGGTACTAATACTTCACATGATCTTGATACTATTCCTCTGTTGATGCAGCATAGGACTGCATTGGCTTTTTTGGCAGCTGCAGAACATGGTTGTATGTTCTTCTGCTGAAAAATAATAGTTGTGAAGCCATTCAGCATATATGGTAATTTAACTTTGATTATTTGCATGTTGATATTTAAAATTAAACAAGACTTTTACGTGTGATTGTTTATTTTCCTTTAATAAAGTTTGATTTTATTCATCATTTGTGAGTTTGATCTATCATCCAAGATGTTGGAGAGGAGGAAGTTAATATCCCAATTGCACAGCTTCACGCTGTATAGCTAGGAGTGGTACTACTGCAATTAACTTATTACACCTTTACCTTGTAACTACCAGGAAAACAGTAGAGCTTATAGGAGCCCAGTCTTTCTCACATGCCAGTGATACAGGGAAAACAGCAGGAGAGATGCCACCCTGGAAGAGGTGGTGCCGATAGTAATCACTAAGCCACTAAACCACAAGAGGCAGAGCAAGACTGAGTGCAGAACCAGGAGGGGGACATTTGAGATCTCCTACCATTCATGTTACGGAAATATCCATGCTACAATAGACTACAGTGCTGCTAGAATGTCTGTCCCATCCTTTAGGTTTAGAGATCATAAGTAATTCTGTTCCTTTCTTACTTACAGACATGAGTCAGAAGTTCCAGAGGCTATCATGCCTTATGGTAGAGATGATGCAATGCTAATTATGTCTTCTCTTCTTTTTCTTAGTAAGTTAATATCCTTTCACATCAAAGCAAATTAAGAGAAGACTGGCCCAATATCATACAGCAGAAGCAACATGAATTCAGATCCATTTGTTATGTTATAGTGATCTCCGAATTTCAAAAATCAGTAAATATCTACAAACCTAGAAAAAGAAAACCTTTGAAATGGCCTCCTTGGGTTTAGATAATTATTGTCCTCCTCAGGTAATATACAGGTAGTCCTCAGCATTACGACCATTTGTTCAGTGACCTTATAAAGTTATGACACTGCTCCAAAAAGTCACTTATGATTGCTCCTCCCACTTACAACCATTGCAGCATCCCAAGAGTCACATGAACAAGCTCTTAGCAACCAACATGAATTTACAACAGTTACAGCATCCCAGGGTGACATGATCGTCATTCCCAGGGGGGTTCTGACAAGTAAAGTCAAAGGGGGAAACCAGATTTGCTTAATGTTCATGGGGAGGAAAAAATTAATAAAATCAGATGAAAGTTCTGAACCCAATTGTGGGCATAAGTTGAGGACTATCTGTAATGAGTTGTAATATATGATCCTATTTTGTTGCCCAAACATCAAAATAGTAATGAGGGACAAGCAAAAGATTATTAAAACAGAAGAAATGTAATGACCTGAAGCAGGTAGGTTGGGCAAGGAAATCCACCAGCATTCCAGGCTTGAAGCTGTTCTGTAAGAAGAAATGGGCTAAAATTCCTCTAAACCAAGGGTCCCCCACCCCCTGTCCATGAACCAGTACTGGGCCGCGGCATGCCAGCAATCATTCCGCACAAACAAGCGAAGCCCCATCTGTGGGATGCAGGCAGCACACAAAACCACGTCCCCTCTGGGCCGCAGAAAAATGTTTCTCCACAGAAGCAGTCCCTCGTGCCCAAAAGATTGGGGACCTCTGCTCTGAACCATGGTTGCACAGGACTGATCAACAGTTATTGGAAACATTTAGTTGCAATTATTGCTGATTGGTGGGCCACTGTGTGACACAGAATGCTGGACTCGATGGGCTTTGGCCTGATTCAGCATGGCTCTTCTTATGTTCTTATTCATTTTTATATGCAGTGCTACTTTTTAAAGCACACTTGTTACTGAGAGCAAAGGTTCGCATATATTTTTTGCCACATATATTTATGTAACTTTGAGTAGTTTTCCTCTATTTATGAACAATATAATATTTTTGATTCATTTAATTGGATTTTCTTTACCCAGTTTTAAGACTTCCATGGAGAACAAACAGATCATACTTCTGGTCACATTTATGCAAAAATACTGAACATTCAGAAAAAAGGCCAGTTTTTAGCTCAAGACAGCCTCATCTATGTTCAAGCATCCATTAAGTCCTAATATACTAAAGGAATTTTTAAAAAGCAGCACTGCATACATAAATGAATAGACAACTAGTATAGCTGGCATTATCCTGCAGTGAGATGCTCTCCAGGCCTAGATAGTGAAATGGAAGAGACCCATATCTTATACTCTCCACAAGCATCTGTGGAGCCGGTATACTCCACCCAAAAGGGAGTGCATCTGCAGCAGTCTAACCAGAATACAATTTAAGCATGACTTTTACGATCCAAAGGATTGCTCTTGGTGGATCAGAGTAGGTCAATAAAAACATTTTTCACAATCACTCCTTTCATAGCGCTGAAAATAAAAACTTTAAATATCAGTTCCTTCACTTCAAATCACATTTATACAAGCATACCGTGTAAATACCATATATAGTTTGCTCCAGTAATTTCACCAGCATCATTTAAAAAGCATGTTTAAAGTAACAAAAATACAGAACTCTTAATAAATATATAACATACACATTTTTGTAAGCTGTCCAGAATCACTGAGAGTGAATGGGCGGCCATACCCGGGCCGAGGAATTGTGCTTCCATCGTTGATTGTGTGTTTGACTGTGTTTGCATGTTGTATGTATGGATTTTTTATATTGGTTGTTGTCATTATTATTAAAAAAAATATATATTTGTAGCTGTGTTGTTGTTGTGAGCCGCCCCGAGTCTCAGGAGAGGGGCGGCATACAAATTTGATAAAAAATAAATAAATAAAATAAATAAATTTTCTTAAATAAATAAATGCAATTTTCTTTTATAAATACCATTAAGTGAGCTAGCAAGTTCCAATTCATCATCTGAATATTTTGAATGGTATCTACCCAACTTTAAGCCATGTTTTCAGTGACTAAATGAATTCTTAATCAACCTTTACATACTCCAGCTTTAATAACATCGTGCATTTTCAGTAATACTGGCAAGAAATTCTGGGATTTGCAGTCCTCATGTCTAAATAATATTTGGTTGGGAAAGACTGCATTAACCCATTTGCTTAACTGATCTGTTGCATAAGTCTTTATAATGAGGAAGGCTTTATGATGTTTAAAATATGAAACATGGGTGTGTGAAACAAGTAGGAGTTTACAGAGCTCTAACTAAAAGCAATAACCTACATACTGATAATATGTCCAAATAAAACAGCTACTACTACACTACTACTGTTACTCTCTAATTATCTTAGGATAGGAAAAATCTGCTATATAAAGTGTCCTCATATAAATGTTCTGTTTACATAATTAATACCTGGCAAGTTTTGTAGGTAATAGAATGGATATTCATCAGGGAAGTTTGTATCTGGTGTGTGTCAGACACTGACCCTACCTCCTCTCTCCTTCATACAAATATAGACAAAGAGTCGATGTATCTCCTTTTCCTTTTATCAATTAGCACTGGCTACACTGGAAAACTTTGTCTTGGTTTTACTATTTTAATATCTTCTATGAAAATTCTGTCCTCATCCCTTCCTACCCTCATTCCGTTTCCATCTGAAAAAGGCCTATTGCTCTCTTCCAAAAATCTCACCCAATGCTCAGTTATGACATTGGATAAATAGCATGCTAAAAATGCCTCTCCTAATATGTTCCTTAATCACTTTGCTTGCTAAGTACTATCTCAACTGGCATAAAGCTTCTGAGGGGACAAGGAAAAGCATGTTACACGTTTCATTCCACTAAATAGGCTATCAATTCTCAGCCAGGGAAACATGTTTATCAGAAACAAAATTGAAGGAGGACTAATTCTGTCTTCTCCATTACAGAATACAATGAGAGGTCTCAGTGAAAATCTCCAAGCTTTTAAAGGCTGCGTTAATGGGAAAGCTATGGCAACAAAAACAGAAAGAATAACAAAATGGTGGGATTTCTACAGGTAGTCCTCGACACACAACCACAACCGAGTCCCAACATTTCTGTTGCTAAGCAAGACAATTGTTAAGTGAGTTTTGCCCCATTTTGTGACCTTTCTTGCCACAGTTATTTAATGAATCACTGCAGTTGTTAAGTTAGTAACACAGCTGTTAAGTAAATTTGGCTTCCCCCATTGACTTTGCTTGTCAGAAGATCACAGAAGGGGATCACATAACTCTGGGACAGTGCATCTGTCATAAATACAAGCCAGTTGCCAAGTGTCCACACGGGGAAACTCTGATGACCGTAAGTGTGAAAAATAGTCATAGGTCCCTTTTTTCAACTTTGAACAGTAACTAAACAAATGGTCAAGCACTACCTGTAATAACTTCCAGAATTTTACATAATAAACCTGGCATTGGTACTTGGTAATGTACTTTAATATTTAAGATGATTTGTAAAAGATAGCTCTTCCAATAAGTGTTTGTACACTGAGGTTTGAACAGGCAAGGTATGGGAGTTTGAATCTAGTTATTTATTTATGTATTAAATTTATATGCTTCCCATCTCACTGTTCAAGGCTGGGTTATAAGATATTTTTATATTATGATTTATGCTAATTGTATTTATTATTTGATATTCTATTGCAGGGATCCCCAATCCCTTCCATGCCTTTGCCCATTCGGAACCGGGCCACAGAAGTGGCGGGTGAGCGCACACGCACACACAGCTCCATTTGTGTGTGCAGTGAGTACATGTGCCCACCGTTCACGCAAATGGAACTGTACTCACTCACCCCCCATTCTCACGTAACCAATCCCGCTCTCTCCCCCTCCCACTTGGCAATCCACAAAGCCGGAAAGGTTAGGGATCGCTATTCTATTGATTATTACTTATCAAATCAAATTAATAAATTGATTGTTATACCAAATTGATTGTTATGTTGATAATTCAATAGTTATTGTATGTATTTGATCTTATTATGGTAAGCCACATAGAGTTAGGTGAAAGATGCAGCATAAAAACATGAATACATACATACACATATGTATTGTAGAAGGTAAGAAATATGACTTCGATGGAAAATGCAGAAAGCTAGGGAAAAGGGGGTGGAAACATTTTTTCAGTCCAGAGAAATGAGGTAATATTTGGAAACAGCTCAGACAGACACTACTGTGATTCATGGGAATATAAGAATGGGCAAGAGATACAGCACAATCAGATTTGCAAAGGTTTCTTATTGTTATATAGCCAATCTAATACAATTTTAGCCCTCCTGAGGAATTGAGTTCTAGGTCTGATCTACCAGATGGGGCTAACACACACACATTTTTTTTCTGCTTTACTGTATAGCTGGATTTATGTATCATTCTAAGCCATAATGCATTTTTTTGCTTAGAGAGATGCTTGAATTTAATCTGTTTATCAACTGGTAAGGGAATAAATATTTCCTTTAAATGAAGATCAAAGAATGCTTTCTAAGTAGAGGAAATGAGCTATTATAACACAGTAATGTAAAAACATAAAGTAATACTTTCCATAAAGTACATCCATGCCTGTTCTTAGAATCTACTAAGTAGTCACCACATCAAATATCAAATTTTCAGAAAACACAAAACTAGAAGGAGTAGTTAACAGTTTAGAAGAGAAAGAGAAGATTCAAACTATATAAACATGCTTGAGCAGTTGGTCAAAATGAACAGGATGAAATTTAACAATGCAATGTCCTGTTTTTAGAGAGAAAAAATAAAATCAACACTATACGATCAGGGCAAACTGGCTTTATAGTAATTGATTCCATGTGAAAGAAATCTGGGTATCCTCGTGGAAAATTGGGTAAAAGGAGCCAGCATTGTGATGTAGTTACTAAAAAGGAAAATGGTAGTTTGGAATGCATTGATACACAATCACAATAGGAAGAAATGATTCCACTCTACCTTGGCCAAGCCCCACTCAAAATACTATGTCCATTTCTCGGAACATCAGTCTAAAAAGGCATTGACAAACTGGAGCAAATTCTGGGTAATCCAGGTGATGCAGGATATGGAAGCCAAGTTGTAAGAAAAACAATTATGTTTAGCCAGCTGAAGAGAAGACTGAGCAAATAGAGGATTGCAGTCTTCAGATTTCTAAACAGTTATCGTATATATTAGGGACTGAAAATGTTTTTGTGTTGCCCAAGAGGGCAGAACCATAGAGAAATATTTTCAGACTGGCTATTATAACTACTTTTCTGATGATAAGAACTGTTCCCCCCCCCAATGGTTTTCTTTCATTGGAGGACTTCAAACAAAATCTGGCTAGTCATTTTTCTGAAATTCATTAACAGATCCTGCATAAGCAAGAAGTTGAATCTCTGAAGTTGTTTCCAACTCCACGATTTGGTTTATCAAATAACTGGCTTAATGATATGCTTGAAAGTTCACGTGACCCCGCAGACAACTTTCCAGGAAGCCTAAGAAATTGTAAGAATTCCACTGTCTGGTCTAGTTCTTTGTGACAATTCATAAAACTGGTAACTTTTACATTTCCCATGAAATCCATCATGGGAGTTATGAAACCAACCCTTTAAATGCCCATAATGAGGCAAAACTCTCAATATACATAACAATGTTTATATAGGCATTAATTCCTCCAGCCTAAACTGTAATATTGAAATATCTTGGAATTATTAAACTTTTAGTAGGCCTCCTGTATGTCATATAACCAGAAATCTTTTTGGGCACAGTAACATTGTGTATGGCTTTAAGAAAGTATGCTTACAGTAAGTGACAGTAGTTAAAGTGTATTATTATCAACCTTTCACCTTCTTTTCTTTCATGATTTTGTCTTTGATTCCAACAAAGTAATCAATACCTTTATTTTTGTTAAGCACTTATTTGAGGATTCATTTTGATTGCTTCACATAGAGTACAGTAAAATAAATATAGAGATTAATTAATAGTTGTCATCAAACTCCATAGAGAAGTGAAATGAAAATCTAAATATTCTTGCATCATCTGAGCCCATCTGTCTCTGGGTTCCTAGAAATCGGGGTGTTTTTAGGGTGTTGATCAATCTTCTGTATTAACTTGAAAGTTGCAGTTATATTGTCCTCCCTCCACAAACACACACACACACACACACACATACAAACCCATATACTTCATCATCCAAGATGCTTTGGGGTACACCTGTCATTTTTATTCTTATACTATCCATGTCTTTCTGAATACTCCCTTCTCCCCTCCTCACCCTACATACATACAGAGAAAAGGTATTCCTTATTAGTGAATCTGTCTTTCTAACTTATTTAAAAACTTTCATTTCCTTTCATTTCGGAATGGGACAACTTGCCGTGGCCAACTTACTGCTGCCAATTCAACATGGTCAGTTCACCGTGGCCAGCTCGCCATAGCCAACTTGCCAAGGGACAATTCAAAATTTTTATTTAATTATTTAAACCAATTAAACAATTATTTTAATTGTTGTCATTCACGTTTCATTTTGTCCTTCCTTTTGCACCCTTTCTTTAATGATTCTATTTCACAATTTCTTCAGTGTTATGTAACTTTTGTCCTGTGGCAAGTTGGCCACAGTGATCTGGCTGTGGTGAGTCATCCTAGAACCCCTTTCACTTTCCTATCTTTCACTGGCTTCAGAAACAGCAGTCAGTTTTCAGTGGCTTGTACTTGTGCATGTTGACCTAAATAGGTTAATGAGAGCTATTGTAATGGAGCAGTTAAATGCTGGATTTGAAGCAGGAGACCCAGGCATGGAAGCCAGCTGGGAGACTTTGTCAAACTGAGAAGCTGAAAAGGGTCGTTGTCTTACCTGAACGCCTTTTCTCAGCTTGATGATGTAGAATCCACCCGTGGGTAATCTCAGCCTTCCTGCTCAGTTGAGACTAAGTCAGAAATCTGCCATGCCTCCTTCTGGGCTGGACCTTGCACAGTTTTTGACCAAGGCGAAGCAAAACATGATGAAGTCCGACACAATGGCTCCTCCTACTCTGACACAGGCCCAGATGGCCTTTAAGGGAGGGTCTGGATTCTACATCATCATGCTGAGAAAAGGCGTTCAGATAAGACAATGCCCCTTCTCCAGCATAATGAGTGTAGAATCCACCAGTGGGACATACCAAAGCCGCTCATGTTCCTACGGGGGGGAAATAGTCTGGGCTTGTGTCCCACCAGAAGAAATTACTTGCTGTAACACCTTCCGACCAAATGAAGCATCTGCCAAGGCAAACTTGTCCAACTTGTAATGTCTGATGAAGGAAGAAGGTGAGGACCAAGTTGCCGCCTTGCAGATTTTCTCAATGGACACCTGGGTAGACCAGGCCGCTGACATAGCCGCACTGCGAGTGGAGTGGGCAGTGATGCATCCAGGGACCGGTAGGGATTGAGAGAGATAAGCACCGGCAATGCATGCCTTAATCCACCTTCCAATGGTTGAAGAGGAAACCTTCTGACCCATGGAAGAGGGTTGGAATGACACAAACAAGGCCTCTGATTTGCGAAAGGCAGAGGTTCGTTTCACATAATAATGCAGAGCCCTGCGTACGTCCAGCCTATGCCACTGTCTTTCCAGCCTATGGGATGTATTGGGACAAAAGTCCAGAAGTACTAGTTCTTGGGTCCTATGAAACCAGGTATTGACCTTCAGGATGAAGGATGGATCCAAGCGAAGGACCACCCTATCCTCATAAAAGGTACACAAGTCACTCCTGACTGAAAGAGCAGCCAGCTCCGAAATACGTCTGGCTCACGTGATTGCAATCAGAAAGGCTACCTTCAGAGAGATCCCTTGTAGAGGATTCCAGCGGCTCCGCTGGCGTCGCTAGAGTCTCCTCTGTGAGGCTCCGTTCCCTGGGTTTGTAAAGCCGCAAAAAACAGCGCATATCAGCTGTTTTTTTGCGGTGGGAAATCCCCTCTTCGGGCAAAGAAGAGGTGTAGAGCATCAGGAGCAGGGTTGAGCCCCTCTTAGATCCCTGGAAAAAGTTTTCAGGGATCAAGAGTGATAGCTCCCTAAGCTCCTGAAAACGCTCCTGCCCAGAGACGCTTCTGTCAGCAGACAGAGAAAGACGCCGCGACCGCTTCTGCTTATAAAAATAGAACACAAGAGAGACTGTAAGCAGCAGACTGAGTGAATTCAGGAGTTCTTATTGGATTGCAAGTATTTTTTTATTGTTTTTCTGGCTATATATTTCTAACTTCTACAATCAACATAATGCTTTCAAAATGGCGTATAGCTTTCACTGCTTTCACTGTTAAAGGAAAGTGTTTGAAAGTGAAAGTGAATTCTCCATTTTTTTCTTTCTCTTTGTTCTCGTAAGCAAAGCTAGAGAGACGGCTTAAAGCCAGAGTGATTGCTTTAAATTTAAAATGGAGTGGAATTTACATTCAAATGTTAAACCTATTATGGATTGTATTGATGAAATTCAAGAAGAAAGGCGTGCAATAGTGAAAGAGATTAAAGCAATACTGAAAGAGACTATTACAGAAATTTTAACCAGATTCTTTCTTCCAAATGAAACTGATTTACAACCGACTGCTGAATATTTTATAATACAACCTAAACAAGAAGAAGAACAAGAACAAGAAGAAGATAGTACTGAGAATAAAGAGAATAAAGGGAAATGGATCTTGCTTGATAAACAGTTCATTTATGGAGTGGAGGAAGAGGATTTGTTTCAAGAAAGGAGGGGATGGCTATTCCTTTCAGATAAGCAGCAAGAAGAGGATTTAATTGAGAAAAAAGAGACATTGATTCAGTTTAAGAAGCAACTTACTTATGGGGCTGAGGATCAGCAAAAGCAAAGACAGAGATTTGAATTGTTACCTCAACAAAAGTTTATGGCTAAGAGTAATAGAGGACTAATGCAAAGGTCAAGACGGTTTATTTGGACTCAAAGGATATTGCAAGTAAAGAAGAGAGACTTATTATTTGGAAGGGAGGCTTCATTATGGAGGTTTACTTGGTTAAAGAAAAAACCTAGAATTCGACTGAAGGAGTGAAATTTAAAATTGTATGCAAGGAATTATGGGTAACCTAAAATTATGGATTGATTTAAGGACTAAGATTATGAGTAAGATGTAAGAGAAGATGATTAATGGAAGATATAATTAAACTGATGAAGAATGTATTTGCTCTGAAATGATCTAGGTTTGATATTAGATTGATTGGTTGATGGGATAGATAAGCATTATGTGATTTGATAAGGTTGAAGGAATGTAAGTTAGAAATGGAATAAATAGATTGTATTTGTTATGGAGGTTTATCTAACAGATGAGAAAGCCCAGAAGTCGATTGAAGAAGTGAAATTTAAAATTAAATGTAAGGAATTAAGGCTAATCTAAGATTATGGGCTGAATTAAAGACTAATTTTATAAGTAAGATGTAAGAGAGGATATTTAATGGAAGATATATTAAATTGACTAAGAATATAATTTATTTATTTATTTTTTGAATTGAGGGGTTTATTGATATTATTTGTTTATTTTTCTAAAAAGATGATTTTTTTTATCTGATGTTCAATGGTTTGAAAGAGGTTGATTACTGGAAGATATATATAAAACCTGATTGTTTGGGTGATTTTATATAACCTCTCAATGGATTGAAGTGATTTAAGGTTTGACTTAGATTAATGGTTTAGATATGTAAATGAAAATTATTATTCTTAACAAGACGATTTGTTTGTTTTGTTTAATGGATTGAAATGATTTAGAGATTGTATATAGTTTATAGTTTAAAATTCTTGTTAGGATTATATAATAATTTTGTTTGATGAGTTTAACGGGGTTTCTTGCGTTTTTACCCTGTATTCACTCTGGGAAGCCTGGGGGGGGGAGGTGGGAGGGTTTTAATAATTGTTATCTTATGTTTCTTCAACTGTTTTGGGGATGGATATTTTCTTTTTTCTTTTTAGGTAGCAAGGGGTTGCTCGGGGGGCCTCTGGGCACCACATTGGTTTGAAGAAGAAGGAGGAGTGAAGGCTAGGCAAGTAGGAAGAGGGTATGAGGGAGAGGTCAGGATGGAGGTGGAGGAGGGGATGGAAGTAGAGAAAGGTGTAAGTAGGTTGTTAGAGGGGAAGAAGAGGGGGTTAGTTTTGTTTTAGAAGGATGTGGTGGGGAGGGGGTACCGAGCAGTTTTGTTTGGTTGTTTGGTAATTGTATATGTACATGATTGTTTACAGTTGAATTATTACTTTATCTTTTGTTAAAAATTTTGTAAAAATTAATAAAAATACTTTATAAAAAAGGCTACCTTCAGAGAAAGGAGTCTTAATGGATAAGACCTGATAGGCTCGAATGGTGGTGAAATTAGTGCTTGTAGTACCCATGGTAGATCCCAAGAGGGGTAGCGGTGAACCGCTGGTGGCCTGGCGTTAGTTGCCCCCTTGAGAAAGGCGCTTACTGGTGGGTGCTGGGCTAATGGGACCAGATTGTCACAAGTAAGCACCGTGGACAAGGCCGCTACCTGTCTGCGGATAGTGCTAGGTGTCAACCCTTTATCCATACCCTCCAATGGATAGTCTAAAATATTGGGAATGGTGACAGAAAGAGGCTGGAGTTGGTGCTTATTGCACCACAGGCAAAAGTTCCTCCACATGGCATCATATATCCTATTAGTCGAGGGGCGCCTGGAAGCTTGGATCATCGAGATCACCCTGGACGAATAGATTGTCTAGCTAAATTTCTCCGCTCAAGTGCCAGATAGCCAGCTGGAGCCACTGGGGATCCAGGTGTTGAAGGGCCCCCTGGCTGAGGGAGATATGGTCTGGAGGGATTCTCCATGGCGGTGAGATTGAAAGTTCCACCAGGTTGGCAAACCACGGTTGTCTCGGCCAGTGTGGAACAACCAAGATGACCTCTGCCTGCTCCTGAAGCAGCTTGCGGATGGTTGCCAGAATCAACGGGAGTGGAGGGAAAGCATACAGCAACCCCCTGGGCCACTTGCTGCGAAGAGCATCTGTTCCCTCTGCCCCTGGGAGTTGTTCGGGGAGGCAAAGAGATCTAACTCAGGTTGGCCGAATCTGTTCAAGATCTCCCTGAACAGAACTGGGTCCAGTTGCCACTCTGAGTGGTCCACCGTGGACCTGCTCAGGGAGTCCGCCTGATGGTTCGCCTCCCCCGATATATGCTCTGCTTTGATGGATCTTAGATTGGCCTCTGCCCAAGAGCCCAGGCTGTGGGCTTTGAGCATAAGGGACTTGGAGCGGGTTCCTCCCTGCCTGTTCACGTTTGCTTTTACTGCCACATTGTCAATATCAGTACGTGGTTCCCCGCTACTATGGTGGAGAAGTGACGGAGTGTCAGGTGAATGGCCCTTAGTTCTAGCCAGTTTATGTTGTGGCTCAAGTCCGAACGGGACCATTGACCCTGGGCTAGATGTGTCTGCAGATGAGCGCCCCAGCCAAACAGGCTGGCATCTGTGGTCAAGGTGAGCCTGGCAGGCTCCTTGAAAAGGGATCTCTTGGCCATTGCCAGTGAGGTCCACCACAGAAGAGATGACAATGTCTGGCGTGGGACCCTCACCCTCCTGGTGGAAGAACTCATGTTCCGCTTCTGAAAGGGGAGAAGAAACCACTGGAGTTCCCTGGAGTGCAGTCTGGCCCATGGAACGATCCCCATACAGGAGACCATCTTCCCCAGCGTTGAGACAGTTGGACTAGGGGAACTACTTTCTCTCTCCAAATACGGTGGATAAGGGTCTGGATGTTGTTCCGGCGTTCCTGGGAAAGGAAGACCTTGCACAGATTTGAGTCTATGACCGCCCCCAGGTGGAGGAAGTGAGTTGAAGGGACCGTGTGGCTCTTCTGGAAGTTCACGGAGAAACCGTGAGTTTGGAGAGTCCTGATGGTGATTTCCAGGTCCGACTGAGCCGAACGGAAGGAATGGGATTGGATAAGGATATCGTCCAGATAGCATTGTACGCGCACCGGGATCATTCTCAGATGGGTGGCTAAGACCGCTAAGATCTTCGTAAACACCCGTGGGGCCGAGGAAAGGCCAAACAGGAGCACTTTGTACTGAAAATGCCGGTGCGCGTAACAAAACCGGAGGAATTTTCGGTGTTCAGGAAGGATCAGGATGTGAAGGTAAGCTTCCGTCAGGTCTATGGAGGACAGGAAATCCCCCCTCCTTTTTTTTACAAAAAATTTATTGGTTTTTTTAATTTTTACAACAAAATGCTCAAAGCACACCATGGTGTTAGGGTAAACAATCATCCAAAAGCAAAACATTTATACATACTTCAATCAATACCTCTAATATTCCCTCTCTTTCCCCTTAACTAACATAGTTTATTTAAAATAGTTCAGTCTGATTTAAATTTAGTCAACCTATACCTGTTTGTAACACTTTAAAAAATTTATACAACCATAATCAAATTAACTTTAAATACAAACTCTATCAGTTCAGGTATTCCTTCCAACTATATTCTGGTACCTTAGTTTTTATTGTAAATTTTATTTAACTCTTCTTCGACTAATATCCCTTAATTAAACTAAAACATTAATCTATCCTATATATATCTATTCTATCAACTAATCAATCTCTTATAGCTAACAGATAAAATCAAATCTTTTTTTCAATCCATTAAACATAATTCAGTTCATATCCAATTAAATTGCTATAACCAATGACATCAATCTTATCAAGCAGAAATCATCTTATTAGGTTAATTCAAGATTACATAATAATTTTCTTACAAAATTATTTGTTTGTTTGTCCTAAACAAACAAAAAAGGAAAAAGAAAAAAGAACAAATACATTCTTAAAGAATTTAATATGTACGGTATTTCATTAGTCACTCCTTTTTTCTCTTATATCTCTTTTTTAAACTAAAGTATTAATCTGTCCTAAAGCTATATAAACCATCAGTCAACTTTAAACTAACAAGATAACATCAAACTTTAAGATATTTCAATTCTTTAATCATCAAACCAGTAAATCATCAGTAATTTCCATGTAGATAAATTTTATATCTTCCATTAATCCCATTTTCCTTATATCTAACTTATAATCTTGGTCCTTAAGTCAGTCCATAGTTCTAGATTGCCTTTAGTCCATTACTCAAAACTTTAACTTTCTTTTTTTTTTAAATCATATTCTAGGTTTTTTCAAATGCCAAGTAGGTTTCCATAGCAAAGCTTCCTTTCCAACAGATAGTCTCTCTTTGTTGCTTGTAATATCTTTTGAATCAGGAAACCCATCTTGACCTCTGAGTTGGCCTTCTGATTTTTTTTTGCATAAAGTCTTGTTGCTTTAGAGCAGCGGTTCTCAACCTATGGGTCGCGACCCCATTTGGGGTCGAACGACCATTTCACGGGAGTCGCCAAACGCCGCCGTCCGCCATTTTTTTTAATTTTTTTCATTTTTAAAAAAAAATTTTTTAATTTTTTAAATTTTTTTTAATTTTTTTTCGGCCAGCGCATGTGCACCACGCGATGGGCCGAGCCACGCAAGTGTGGCGCGCACGATGACCCGATCCGCGCATGCGCAGTTTGGCCCATGGGCAGCGCAACCAGGCCGCTCGCCTCCCACCACTGCCTCAGAGACTCCGGCAGGCACACGGAGGAGCGGTCCGGAGCAGGCGGGCGCAAAGCTGCCTCCTTCCCGCTCCGCTCCGCCACGTCCCAGGCCCGGCCTCCAACTCGCCCTCCGGCAGCCGGCCAAGCGGTCGGGGCAGCCGGACCTCGAGGTGGGCCCGCACTTCACCAAGACCGGCTCGGCTGTGGCGAGAGGCGCCCGGTGGCCGCCTCCGGCCCCCAAGTCCGCGCTCCTTCCGCAGGGCTGGCAGCGGCCGCAGGTAGGTAGGTGAGCGGCAGGACTGGGGAGCCCGCCCGGGCCAGCTCCCTCCCTCCCTCGCTCGGCGGCAGCGGCTGAAGCAGGCGGTAAGGCGCCCAGCCAGCAGATCGGCAAGATGAATTACCTGGTGAGTCCCTGCCGGGCGTGGGGGGAGGCCAAGCCGGGGAGCCTGGCCAGATGCCCCCCGCCCGGCTGGCCGGCCCGACCCAAGCGGGACTGGCACCGAGAGCAAGCTGGCCCGGGCGGGCTCCCCATTCCTGCCGCTCGCCTACCTACCTGCGGAAGGCATGGGAGTCCCGGACGCCAGTCCGGAGCGCGGACTTGGGGGCCGGAGGCGACCGCTGGGCGCCTCTCGCCACAGCCGAGCCAGTCTCGGTGAAGTGCGGGCCCGCCTCGAGGTCCGGCTGCCCTGACCGCTTGGCCGGCTGCCAGAGGGCGAGTTGGAGGCCGGGCCTGGGACGTAGCGGAGCGGAGCGGGAAGGAGGCAGCTTTGTGCCCGCCTGCTCCGGACCGCTCCTCCGTGTGCCTGCCGCAGTCTCTGAGGCAGCGGTGGGAGGCGAGGCCGGCCTGGTCTGGAGCCGGCCGGCCCGCCGGTTCTGGCATGTGCAGTTCGGCGCGTCGTGCGCATGCATAGTTCGGGCCCGTCGCACACGCATGCGCAGATCGGTCATCGCACACGCATGCGCAGATCGGACGTTGCACGCGCATGCGCATATCAGCCCGTCGCGGTCCACCATTTTGTTTGGGTTTTTTTGGTTTGGTTTTTTTGGGGGGGGCGCGCGCGCACGCCCAGGTCGGGGTTGCAGCGCGCAGCACCCACCACTGCCCTGCTAGCCTTACCTTGGCCACTGCCCATTCGGGGCGGCGGCAGGCAGGCTCAGGCACTCCTGGGCAGCCAGGGCAAGCGACAGTGCAGGCTGACCACCGGCTGGGCCACCAGCTGGCCCAGCCCAAGGGAGGTAAGCCACCCGCCAGGCCCCACACACGCAAGCTACCCTCCCATCGCCTGCCGCTGCCCCGCTAGCCGTATCTTGGCCACTGCCCGTTCGGGGTGGCGGCAGGCAGGCCCAGGCGCTCCTGAGCGGCGATGGCAAGCAGCAGCGACGGCGAAGGCCGACCTCCGGCTTGGCCACCAGCTGCCCCAGCCCAAGGGAGGTAAGTCACCTGCTGGGCCCCACGCATACCAGCAACCCTCCCTGAGCCCGCCGGCCTCCCACCTCCCACCCCTGGCCCTCTTTTACTTACATTTAGTAGTTGCTCAGCAGGGAGGGGTGGAAACTTCGCCTTCGCTGCAGACAATCTGCAGCACCATTTGCAGACTGGGACTTTTGGTGGGCTCAGCAGGGCAGACAGCCTGGACAATTCCTATTGGCTTTTGAAAGCCAATAGAATTAGACTCTATTCAAGAGAGTTTATTCTATTGGCTTTCAAAAGCCAATAGAATAAGAGGGAGTAGCACAGCTAAGGAAAAGGGGAAAAATGGCGGACTGCGTTCTTTGGTGACCCCCGTGAAATGGTCGTTCGACCCCAAAAGGGGTCGCGACCCACAGGTTGAGAACCGGTGTTATAGAATCTGTTTAATAGAAGAGTCAGGTGCAATCTGAAAGTCAGTTTTAAAGTTTGAAGAAGAGATTCTGGCTCTTAGTTCTGTAGTAAGCTCTTTCATTGTAGCACATATTTCCTCTTTAGTCTCATATATTTTCTCCAGAATAAGTTTAACTGAGCAGGAAGGCTGAGATTACCCACCGGTGGATTCTACACTCATGCTGGAGAACGTATATCTACCCATTTCGAATAGACTAGCATGGTAGTTTTTGGTCCATAACCTTCAGTGACAGAGGATTGATGTGGGCGGATCATCAACAACATGTCCAAATAACATGTTAGGTTAAAATGTACTTGGCTAGGTTGTGGTTGATTCATTATTGGAGGAGGATCAGACTTTTGTTCCCAGATATTTGATTTGATAATTGGCAGAAAACTTTAAAATTAGGCTAAGGGCCATGGGCCTTAAGATTAGTCCATAATAAGAAGAATATTCAAAGGAATTCATAACATTTTGTGAGTAGCAGCTAAACTGGTATGTGCTAAATCCGGGAATAATAGAAACACATTTTTAAGAAACAGTTATTGAGGAATCTAAGTGTTCTAGTTAAAATAACAAACTATTTCCAGCTTGAAGGAGTAGGAGGGTAAAGAATAATAATATTGGGGGAAATGGAAATGGTTTACTTTTTTAAAAAAATATAAGGTAGTCTGCAGAGAAACCCCAGTGTTTATTTGTGCATTAAGCCTCATACCAAACTTTATAATGCTAAATTTCCTGGAGGTCTGGTGACAAAATTATAAAATGCAATCAATGAATAATTTAAAAATTGAGATGAAAATATTGATTTTCTAAAAAGAAAAACTAAATAATGAGCCTTCAAAAACAGTTTATTTTCAAGAAATATTTAGCTCCAGTCAATAAAGTAAATCTTACCTTAAGTAGTGTAACCTACTTGTAATTGTTATAGAACTGATGCAGTGGAGATTGACTTCCACTCAAGATGACAACAGAGTGACAGCTCTTTAAAAAGCTTCTGATTTTCTATTCATTTTAGTTCTCTTAGTCTAGTTTTAATAAAGTACTTTTAGTATTTTTCCTGGTTTTTTTCAATTCCTTATTACCCTTTCATTTTTATTTTTAATTCTTTGTATATGAAATAAGATTTCCTGTTATCCTAGACTGTTCTACACAATTTCAAATGCTAATTGAGGATGCAAAATTATATACCAGGAACAAAGAAGAACCTGGAAAGAAAGGTCAGAGGGAAGTGAAAGCCTGAGATTTAGCAGAGAGGAATTCCCAAACAAGACAAGACTGGGATGACTTCTAGTCCAGCAAGCTTTTCACAGATTGTACCACTTTTAGCACATGACAATATTCAAGTACCACCAGTGCTTAGCAAGGTGTCAAAAACTTGATGACTAAAAATAAAGGGGTGTTGGGTTTTACTGATTAGATTCATTTGTTGTTATAGAAATGGCTAGTTTATACTATTATGGAAAAGTAAAAAGTTGAAGTTTGATGTTAATGCTTCTTTCTACTGCAACAAAGGAAGTCGGAAGTCAATGCCTTTTCTTTTTCCCTTCTCCCCCTCACTTTTTTCCCCCTTTTCCTCCCCACTGTGTCCTACTATTTGCTTTTGTATTTTTCTATTTTATTCTATAATCTAATAAAATGTTACAAGCTGTTAAAAAAAAAGAAAGGAAAAAAGTACCGGTTTTAATTTCTTCGGTAGCATGCCAATCCTGGGGCTTCTGCCCAGTCCCCATAGTCCTGCAGAAGTGCTGATCAGCTGTAGCTGCATGCGCCTTCTGCCAAACCCTAACAGCACTGCAAGTTCCATCTGTCTCCTCCTCAGGCTGCCGCTTCAGCTCATTCTCTTCCCCCACTACACTTGTCTAGGATGGTCACGTACCACCTGCCAGGTGCCAAAGTACCACTGGTTAAAAAGCCCTTGTGGGAAGAATCCAGAGAAAGAAATATTTTGGGAAATATTAAAAAGGCAGAATATATTTCCCCAAAGGATTTTAAAGGCAGAAACCAACCCCCCTCCCCAAGTGTCTCTGCCCCAAACAGAAATCAGGTCTGCAGAAATGCAGATGTGATAATCTTGTCAGAAAGATTGGAGCCAGGAAGCTTGGATTAGAAAGACAAAAGATCCCTAGAATCAACAATCCCTCACACCAAAAAATCCAACAGCCATCAGCCACAGCCTCAGGGAAGCAGGATATGACCTTTGGGACATAATAGGATTAACCCACCACCATCAGAATACCAGAAAGGCACACTCAGACTCAGATCAAAGTTCATGCCACAGAAACAACTCCAAACAAAAGCGCAAGATGGTATAAAAACCAACCACTCCCTAATACATGTGGTCAGCTTTGCCAGAGTCATCTTTCTGTCTGGCTCTCCTCTTCAATAAACTACAACTTTCTTTCTAGAGCAGTCTCCATTTTGTTTATTGCCAGCTTGGACTGGACCCTGATGAAGACTTTTCTTTCAACACCCTGTTCTAGGCAACCAAAAATAGAGGACTTATTTCAGTTTAAAAACAATGCATGAAAATCTCCTTCCCCTTTTGTAATCTTCATGAATCCTTCTTATTCTTCATTCTTGTTCCTCATTAGATTAGGAAGTGGATTATTGCCCTTCCTCTGAAGAAATGGTTCTGATAGGAGGTAGACGGGAGCATGTTGCTTATACTAGGAGTAATTTGAAAGGAGACTTGGATTTGATTGCTAAAAATTGCCTTTTAACAGCTCAGTTTTTCTATAGTCAATCAACTTCTGGATGCCAATAAAAATGGATGGGTTAAAGACTTTAATGGAAAACTATTAAAGCTATTTGATAGAATCAAACAGCAACTCATATATTTTAAAACTAACCTCAGTTAGTTTCCAGTTAAGGGAGCCACTGAAGAGGAACTAACTTTGCAGAGACAAAGGATATTGCTTCAAGTTGCTGATGCTCCTTTGCATGAGGGTAGATGACACAACGGGCTGGCAATATATGCTCCTTTTCACAACTTTTTCATTGTAAAGTATACTCTAATGATCTTAGAGAAAACTTCTGGCTTTTTACCAAGGCCTAGATCTAAAAATATAATGCTCAATTTTAGAATGAGCCCTAATGGTGATCTTGTTCTCTAAGCTGATGTTCTACCCACACCTACCCATTCATAATTGCAAGCCAGTTCTAGCCACAGGAACCCTGAATTGGAGCAGTTTTCTGCTGTAAACCCTCAATCTGATCCTATTTTCCTCAAGCCCAGCAATTAGAAAATGAGAGGAGAGCTAAATTTTATAATAATTGTGTATGTTCAGAAAGCATTGACAATATTGTTCCAGCCTCAGAAAGAAATCGACTGTCTGAATATTCAGCTTCTACTCAACCATCCCAATCCATAACATTTTGTCTCAGAGAGACCCATATAAATTGTAATTTGGAATGTAAGATGGCGGGAAAGAATCTGCTGAAAGGGATTTGGTGAAATTCCTTTCTGAATTTGAGACAATCGCTTTAGAGGAGAAACCTGGCTAGCAAGAGAGAATGACCCAGGACAACTCCCTGTTCTTCAATGTTTGTATACCCCTGTGCAAAAATTAAAAGAAAAAAAGATGAGCCTCATTTCTCAATTCTTATTAAGGAAGAATTGCAATGGCAGGGTGAGAAATAATGCAACGCGGATAATCTGCATAATACTGGCAGTGAAATTCAGATATAAAGTTTTGAGCTTATCTTTTTTTGTAAGATTTTATTTTTTCCATACGTATAATAATAATTTTTCAACCAACGTGCTGTCTGAGTTTAAATACCCTAATACATATTAAATTCCTAATGCTTTATTCTTTCCTCTAACCATCAGTAAAGTAAGTCCCAAGTTTGATAATATTCTGTTTCTTCTTTTTCTTTCAGTCCCATGGTCAATCTATCCATCTTTGCGCATTCCAATATTTTTTTTATTATTTCTTCATCTGGTGGTATTCCTTCATTTTTCCAATATTGCGCAAATATTCTTGCCGCTGTTGTAAGTTTTGAGCTTATCATGGTAAATGTTTATATTCCCACAAATATATTCTCTTATTATAAGTTCTGACTATTGGATACATTTAGAAATATGGGAAGAAATAATTATTTGGCATACCCAAGCAATAATTATTTTATTTGGTAATTTTAAATGCTATACTTGGCCAATCTTTTCAAGTTTTCCCTTGATATAGTAGTCTCACAAATGAATGTTTTGATAATCATCCATATTGGTTTTCAAGAGATAACAAAAATAATATGTACTGCTGGTATATACTTGGTGTCACTGATTTGTAAATGTAAGCTTCATATTCTGGAAGGTATGGATAATAAGCTTCCACTGAGGCTGTTTGAGCAGTGTTGTTAGATCTTATTTGTGTATTGAAAAGTAAAGCCACTCTCTCCTTAGAGGTCATTATCTAGCCGACAGGAGAAAGCAACAATTGGCCAATGAGTGTGAAATTCCTAGGCTGTTCAGACTAAAGATCATATAACTTGGCTGATAGGTGGCTCAGAATAAAATTCTGAATTCAGAGGTGGGTCAGAATAAACTATTATTATAGTCCAAAGTAAATCATGAGGGAATACTGAATAAAGAATGCAGTCATTTGAGCCCTAACAATCCACCCACAGCTGACTGGCAGTCATTCTCCAATGCATTCACAAAATTGTACCTAATAACTAAAACCCTTCTTCAAAAGTTTGCCTATGGGTAGACCTCCATGGTTTGACAATGAATGTTTGATGAAAAAGAAATTAAAGGCAACTATGAGACTTGCTCAGAGGCATTCCTCCTTCTATATTCAAGCTAAGGTGCTACCTCTAAGAAAAGAAACTCATTAAATTTTAAAAAATGCCATGTTGCTTCAATTTGGTCAGGATTTGAGCTGTCAGCAAAAAGTGATAATTCAGATATATTTTGGCACTGTGTGGCCTGATTCATGAAAGAAAAGAGATTTGCATTCAGCATACCCATCTTTGCTGAGGATTGGGAAACTATTATCATATCTTGTTTGCTTTCTCAGAACCTGCTTGGGAACAGTTCTTAAGTAGTGATTTACCACTTACTGAAGACTCACCCCTCTGGCCATCAGTATTAGAAATCAAGATCAAATCTCTTATCATAAAGAATAAGACACTGGTGAGTGTTTTCTACCAGCCAAGCTACTACTGGACCCTTTCTTCGGTGGGTTTATTCAAACATATAACTAATACTTAATTTATCCCAGTTGAGTGCAAAATGGCAATACTAATTTCTATATACAAAAGGGTGAGAGGATAAAAAGGACTCTAGCAATTAGAGCCCCATTAGTCTAATAGTGTCTAAAATGTAGAGCGGATTTCTCTTGAATAGAATTGTGAGTTGAGTAGCTAGAAAGAACATCCTTGCCAAAGAACAAGCTGGCTTTGGACAGGGAACTAGAACTAAGGAGAAATTTCCTGACAGTTAGAACAATTAATCAGTGGAACAACCTGCCTCCAGAAGTTGTGAATGCTCCAACACTGGAAGTTTTTAAGAAGAGACTGGACAACCATTTGTCTGAAATGGTATAGGGTTTCCTGCCTGAGCAGGGGGTTGGACTAGATGACCTCCAAGGTCCCTTCCAACTCTATTATTATTGAGTTGATCCACTATCAACAATTGCTTTGTCTTGAAACATCTTATTACAAAATTTATCCTTAAATGGGAACAACTTTGTGATACCTTTATAAACAATGCAGCATTTGACATAGTAAATAAAGAAACATTATGGAGGAAATTGTTCTCAGACTGTTGACAGTGTTCAAAGCCCCTTACACACATACTTACTTGAGAATACAGTTTGGGATTAATGGAATTATCACACAGGGATAAGTCAAGAGTATATATTTGCATAATTGCTATTCAGTCTATACATTAACAACTTACAAGTACTAATGAAAGATTCTGAAGTATACATGCCTAAGGCATTCAGCACACATTGCAACATATTGCTGTATGCTAACAATATGATATTACTATTGTATTTGCAAGTTGGATTGTGTAGCATCTGAGAAGTAACTTGAGTATGCATAAAAAGTCCTCAGCTGCTGCAGTTAAAGCCAAATTAGTAATTTATACAATTTGTTGTTTTTGCTAATTTTGTTAAAAACATGAATCCTGGGTATAATCATATTATAAAAGCAAACAAACACGAACACCAGGAAAGATTTAAAACTAAAAACGTTTAATCTAGTGCCAAGCTTTCGTCGGCCAACTGCCGACATCATCAGGGCTTAAAACCGGTCGATGGGAGTCTCCTTTATAGTACTAGTCAGTCTATGCACACGGCTCCTGGATCTCGTCATAGGTCCTACTTGATTGGGCTGCGTGTTGATTATATTTTTGATGTTAATTGATGCTGCCGCCCCATTACTTGCTCTGCTTCCTCCACCCTCCTTCTTTGTGCGTGTATTGCTATTCATCGCCTCACTACAGGCTCCTGAGTTCAGCATGCTCCTTCACCCCCTTTTTTGGCCGTTCGTTTCCTCTGTGTTTTCCCAGTTGCTCTTTCTCGCTCCACTAGGTACTCTCCTCTCATCTTCCCCCCCCTGGTTGTTTATTGGCAACCACTATCTGATCGTCCGTGGATTGCAATGGCATTTTCACTTCCCCTATAGTTCTGTTTCCTTGGTCTTGCGGCACACAGTTAAATTGTCTGTGTTGGGATGCATGATTTTGTTTGTCCCATGCTCTCAATGCCTGATGTGCTGGGCAGAGTTCTATGTGCTGGTTAATCAAATTTTTATCTGAGAGCCAAGCCTCTTTAAGCAGGCGGCCTCCTTTGGTGGTGTCACTGGATAGAGAATTTGTTGTTTGTGTAAAATCAGGGCATAGAATAATTGGCGAAAAATCATTATTATGAAAACCAAAAGTGTGGCAGTTGGAACAGACAAAATCTCAATTATACACCTCTTGGATGTACAGGAGCTGTGGTCTCACTGTTTCTTATATTTAGAACACAAAAGTATTGCTGCATAGATAATTTTGAATATTGAATGTCACAGAGATATAGCCATCCTCAGTAAGGTTGGCACATTGAAATGGATAAGCTGCTATAAATATACCTTAAAACTGCCAAGTATTTAACCGCAAAAATGCCCTAATGAAGTAATTACTTGAGCAAGATTTGAACATCTGGAAACAATGGTTAAATAAGGATGTTTTAACCAAGTCCCTTATAATGAATGGACTTGTATTTACAAAGCCCCAGAGAAAGAAGACACAACACATATATATTTGAATGTCAATTGTATAAGAAAAAGAGAGATTAGTATCTTACACTGTACAATAGATGAACGACATACTAGGATCCTTATATTAAAGCACATATATGTGCAGTCAGAATAAAAAATTACATATAAACAGCATTTTTCTGAACAACCATGTGCAGATCTGTTTGGGGTAAATTGTAGGAGTGACAGAGAAATATGATCTGCATTTCTTTTAATTATTTTAGCCTGTTTTCAACATGGCTTTATTACTGTTTTATAATATATATTTTGTATTCTGATGTGGCCAAATATGGCTAATCAATAAAGTATTAGTATTATAGAATCAACGCAGTTCAAAGACCTAGCAATATTTAATATTTGGAGAATATTTATTTGAGGAAAACAATATTCCTCTACATGACTATAAAAACTAGTAATTTTATTATTAGTATTTCAGACACAAGAAAAATTTGCTGTTATTTTAAAAGCTAAGAAATGTAATCATATTCTTCCAAATTACTGATTTGGCCTCTCCACCAATCGACCTTTATTTATGATTAATTTAACGTAACCTCCTTCTTTAAGAGAATTTTCTTCACCGTTTTTCCAAAAAAGTGATACCACAGTGTTCTGAGATCATGAGATTTATAAATGTATAGGAGATATTTGTCCATTTATTTATTTAATCTATTTATTTGGCTGCCCATCCTGTGAATGTGACTCTAGGTGGCTCAAAAGAACAATAGAAAAACTGTTATTAGCAAACAATCAAAAATCTACAATGGTCACTAAGGAGAAATCTAAACAAAACAATTGACAAAGATCCTGGTCTTCTATGCTTTATGAATGATTAGCAAGATTGTGGTCAGGGAGGTACCATGGTGCTATGAAAGAAAAGGATTTCTGAACATTTTTTTTCATTTATTATTAACATTTACCAACAGAGAAGCACTGAAACATTTTAAAGAAAGAATGATTTAACAACTTCTTGCGGGCTGCAAAAAAAAGTTTGCAGCTGAGCTATCATTTCACAAAATTCTGAAAAGTCTTTCTCAATTTCTATTCCTAGAATGTCAGAATCATTTTCAAAGCACTCATGGTATTTACTTTCAAGACATGATTACTTTCAAGATATGATTACAGACACAGAAACTGACAGATCATGCTAATTTGTAGTGTTATGCAATATCCCGTGTCTTGGTAAGACTAATAAAAATTAATGTGCTTATACTGTGTCCATGCTTCTGATCTGTGTAATGCTTTATAAAACCCCAAAAAGGTGCTCCATATTGCCAATGCTTTTGCAGCAATAAAATTAAATACACCACCCAATTTATACCAGTTTGTTAGTTACAGTAGATGTCATTTGTTTGGGCCCAGCTCCTGGTGACTTTATAGACAGATGCACACCATCTCAATCAGTTTCTCTAATAACTTGTAATTCTTCCAAGGAGAGTGTAATTTATTTTGATTCCACCGATCCACTTCTCCATTTTCTTTCTCTTTGACCTTTTTCAACTTGCCAAGCAGTCATTTTTTTCTAGACCATCCTTTCCAAAATATATGAATTTGTTTTTGGTGATCATCACCTCAGGAGAGAAATCCACGTTTACTTGTTGGTACATATTGTGCCTTTCATTCAGAACTCTTATCAAGTGTACCATATGCCTGTTTACATTCTAGCCTTAGATTTGCAGCTACTTAGAAATATGCAGAGGATTGCCTTGTCTACTAATATTCCACAATTAGCCTCTTTTTTTTAGCTTAGATTTCAGAAAACTTTAAATTCAAGATGAAGCACACACACACATTTTATCTCCCACTCAGGTTCTTAAGCAAGAATGACATAGAAACCTCTTGAATCTTTTCGTTAAACTGATCAGTTTTACTTTCTAACCAGAGGAGGCCAATACTTTATGTCTTTTCCATAGGAGAATAATAAGGAATTGATATAATTCCTTTAGAAGGGATCTATCCTGAAAATGGGAACTGGAATGATATATTGATCATAAAGCAGCTTCTAGCAAAGATCTCCTCATTACTGAAAAATGTTTACTTTACATAGGGATTTCATAAGTATGATTACATTTCAAATATCATTTTCAGTGAGACTCTTATATTTAGATTGGAATTCCATGTGTGCTTACTTAAATCTGAACAAATTTGTAGAAGACTGCATTATGTAGGATTCCTAAGAGACTCAGGAACTCAACTGTATTTGAGGTTACATAAGATGCTGTGGTTCTCTCTTAACTTCCACTCTTTGAATTCCCAAAATTTTAAAAAAAGGTTTTAAAATATCAATGCAATAATAAACCCTGTTCTACTCAAAAGCAATTGTCACTGCTTTCAGTAGAAGCTATTTTCTAATAAAAACACCTAGATTTCCATTCAGGCTCAGCCAGTTAACTATTCAATATTCCTAGCAAGTTGTCTGCATTTGATCTTTTGTGCTTATTTCATTTTACTTAAACAATTGTTTTTGTTTTATGTTTTATGTTATTAGAATCTCTGATCTTATAATAAAAATGAAAGCTAACATGACCATACATTTCCAAAATGGGAAACTACTGAAGATTTCATTGTTGATTTTGTGAGAATTACTATAAGCTTCACATTTTAGTCTTTGTTCATTTAAGCAATTACCCTTCACTACCACCTATGACATTTGTGTGTTTATTTGATAAAATTAAGCAAAGCTTGTTTTTGCCTAGGGAGTTGCCAAACTCACAGACAGACAGAGTGGGAAGAGAAAATGTTGTAGCCTTGGCAAGGATTTATTTTTCTGGATTTTCCAAGAACATAACTGTGCAGTCTCTAGCCACTCCCTCGGATGCTGCTGGGAAAAGCAGAGGAGTTTAGCTTTCTGTTCCTGGAAGTCAGTGAGGTTTAATATATCAGGAAACAGACATTCTCAGTAGCTAGAAGCTGCTGAATGGAAAAGATTAGTCTTTCAGCCATCTCTCCTCTACTGTCCTTTCCCCAGTTTTTCTGATGTTTATCTGTCTGCCCTGGACCTAAAAAGCATGGAAATTGTTTGTTAACTGCTATGTTGTTGATGGAACAAGAGTCTCTTTGACATATTTATCGTGAAGCAATGATTTTTTTCAAAGAGCAACTCCCTCAAAGCTCCCTCCAAAAACTCATGCAGAACCTTATGGAGCGCCAGTTTAAAAAAAACATGTCCTTCATATTTTTCAGTGAAGAGCTCTGAGTTCTTTTGGCCATTCTTAAATGATGCACGTTTTGTATTGCTAAGAATTGGGATCTTCAGGATGCTACAATAGCTAGCATATCAGAGATAAAGCTTAATTACAGAGTCCTCTTTCTTCTGGTTTCTATGCCCAAGGAAGCTGATTTTTTTTTTTTTTGTAGAGAAAGCATTCAGATCCATGAACCTCCCCCTAGACTTTAAATTAACAGAGCCTAAATATGTATATCCCCTTCAGCTGTTGGGTTTTTTAAAAAAAGAAATCCTCTTAGTGAATAGCTGTACTTTGGCTGACCAGCCTCAACAAAATTAATTGGTTGCCTTTTCTTTCAACATAATAGTTTGCCTTTGTCCTTTGAGTCAGTATGAAATATTTTGTTCTTCAACTGCAATTTCTCTCTCACCTAGATACCTGCATATGATATTCTGTGGCCAGGATTCTCCTACCATGTTTCCCTGAAAATAAGACCAGGACTTATGGTGTGGCCTGCACCCATGGGGTGGGTGCAGACCTTCAAAGCGCAGTGGCAATTGGGCCAACCTTGTAGTGTGGGGATGGACCAACTACTACCATGAGAGAATTCAGGCAGAGGGGTGTGCATGCCCTTCCCATGCCAGGCCAGCCCCTGCAGCCCTGGGGTGGCCGTGCTGGGTGGTGGCGGGAAGGGCACAGTGGGGGGGGCAGCCAGGCCAATGCTTCTTCGGGCAGAGCAGGGGGCCTTTGCTCCAGGAATGCTGGGGGGTTGCCTTCCTGGCCTGCCTCACTCAAGAGATGAGGGGGAGGCAGCAGCCCAGGGCCAAAGCACCAGTGGAGCCCCGGAGAGTCTGGGAGGATGCTGAAATGAGCAGGCATCTTGCTGCAGTGTCCATGCCAGCTCCCCCTTCCCTGTCAGAGCCAGAATGCCACCACATTTCAGTAGATGTGACCTTGCTCTCCGGCAGGCCTGGTCTGCTTCTGGAGAGAGACAGGCCCATTTCAGTGCCTGGAGTCCTTGGGGGATTTGCCGTGCCACCTTCTTTCTATCTCCAACACATTTCTCCACCGCCATGGAGTTGGAGAGCTTGGCGCACCACCACTCAGCTCCCCTCTCTTCCCCAAAGCATTCCTTTGCTAGCCTGCTTTCCAGCTCCATCGCATTTCACTGCCACCACACTCCATTTCCAAATGCTCCATAGGCACCCAAACACTTTTTGCCTGGGCGCAGAAATGGCAGAGACTGGAAACTTTGTCTGCTTGCAAATGGAGCAGTTGGAAACGAAGCGAATCTCTCTTTTTCCAAGTACCCCATTTGCAAGCAAAGGTTCCAGTCTCCCTTTCCCCCCCCCCCTTGCCTCCATGCTGGACTTACCTGCATTGCTCCAAGGGGCTGGCGGGCTGCGTCTCCTGTTGGACACCGTTGGCCCCCGCACATGCGCCACTACTTGTGCTTGCCACTCCCCCAGACTTATTTTTGGGGTAAGGCTTATATTAGGCCCACCCTAAAAAAATCAGGGTAGGGCTTATTTTCAGGGTGGGTCTTATTTTGGGGGAAACACAGTAGTTGTTAACTGCAAGCCTTGAACTTATTTATTCTTTCTTGGGACTTTTATTGTCACTTTTTGTTGCTAAAGCCATTCCTGCTATTTTGGGGTTGATTGAGATCCACAGTTCATGTACAATGGCAGAGTAAGGTGTGTCATGTACATTGGGTTATTATTTTAGATTTTGAAGAAATGCTTGGGCTGCTTTTGGGTGCTTCTCACTTCTCACTAAAATGGTGGGAAACTATACCACTGATTTTCCGCAATAATATCTTATTTAAAGCGGGGCTGAGGGGCTGTTTATGGCCTTGCTCCTGGTCTTGATTTAAAATGGGACTGAAGGGCTGCTTTTGGCCTTGTACCTTCAGTTGCTCACAACTCTTTCATATCTTTTAGTTGGCCTTGGAATTTCAGTTTTTAGCATATATTTTGCTATTACATGTTTCCTTTGCTTTGTTTTCCATTTTTCCTTTCTATTGTGAAAGCCTCTTTACTTCAGTAGTTGCTTTACATGGTTAGTTATAACTAAGTAAAGTTATTACAGAAAGGGTCAGTTACAGCCAAATGGCTTTAGGTTTTGGCTTATATATTTGATTTGGATATTACTGGACTCTGATTTGGACGGTTCATAAATAATAACAATAAAAAACACAAAAAAATCAAAACCATATAGATCTAGGTGGAATATAGAGACAGAAACCAAAAATAAGAAACACATCTATGGGGCCCCTGCCACCTCACTCAGGTCTTGAAGACTAAAATGCCAACAGATTGGGAGGAACATGGATTTCAGGAGAGATCTCATTCCAAAGGGCAGGTGCCTTGATAAAGAAGGCACGCTTCTTTGGCATTGTTTTAATTGAAGGGGCCCAAAATGCCTCAGCTGTACTGACACATACCAAGCAAGCAGAAACTATGGCAGATAAGTGATCTTGAATTGTGTACTGGCAGCCAATGCAGTTCACAAAACACAAAACCTCACTGCCCGTGCCACTGTATTCTGGACCAGCTAAAGCTTCCAATTGTTTTTCAAGACAGCCCTGTATACAGTGCATTGCAATAGTTGAGCCTTAACTTAACTTGATTAGCCATGTTGTTGAAATAAGGATTAAAATGCTGCTAGCAGAACGATTAAGTCCTAGGATGGTCAAACAAAAACGGGATCTCTCCCACTGCTCATTTTACTTTTCATCCCTTATGACTACCTAGAGTGGAGTAAGAGGAAGGTGAAACAGGAGAAATGACAGTCACAACGATTGGGAATTAGTCGTGGTTGGCTTCTCTTTATATAATTGGAATATCCATTCTCATATGCAAATGGGGTTGCATAATTCTTACAGAGTAGTGGTAGAAGCTTAATGTTCTAGCATGGTTCTTGGGTAGGGAAAAACAACATGGGCATCATTCATGAATCTATATATGAGCTGTGGATCATGTCATCTGGTTAGAAGAATAGTTGGGGAGAGTATAAAGAACTGGTCTGGTCTATGATCATTCAGACCTCTGGATGAGCCTCTGGGCTATACTGTATTCTAGACACATGTGACCTAATACAGTTCAGTGCTCAATGAGAATACTAGTACTGGCATGGCAAGATTGCAAAGTTATTTTCAATTTGGTACTTTCCAGTGTATTTTACACCTTACATACACATGGGAAGCTCAGGCTTATGCATAGAGCTGCCTGTATCAGACAAAGCAATAATTTTCGCAGCACATTTTCTATTAAGCTTCCTTTCCCTTCAGAGTATTGCCACTGTTATTCACATATTTGTTGTAAATCTGCATAAGCCTATTAGTACCATAAATAGTTCATGGACGGGGGTCGGAAAATAATTTATATGGCTGCCCAGCTTGAATATTTGAACATACTATACAATAAACTTATAACAAAAAATGAACAATTTCAGTTAAAATCTAAATTGTTAATAGGGGACCAGGAAATTACATTCTCTGGATGGGAAGCTCCAATCATCCCAGCACCAAATCTGAGAGAAAAATCCAAGTTTTTATTACCTTTTAAATTATTACTATTTAATTATTTTATTGTTTTATGACCAATACAGGGTGAGGGCTAGTTAGGGACTGCCATATTCGAGTTGTATTTTGATAGATACACCAAGTGGACTCCTTTAAGTTCTTTAAGTAATTCAATCCTTTACTGAGACAATGCATTTCTATGCTTCAACCAGCAGGTATATGGAAAGTTATTCAATGTCATGAGTGCTGGTACCAATTCTAGTTGTTTCATGCCTTTGCTTACCTCTGTGTGTTTGGCTTGAATACACTGATTTGATTAAATCTAAGTAATGGTAGCTTATCCTATTCCTGTACATATAGACTGACCAGACTCTGGGTGATTGCTTTTCAACATCTAGGTTGTAACTAATAAATAGCATCCCACAAGGTTCCTCTTGTCAGTTACATTTACATTAAACCACAATAGGATGTTGTCACATCTCTCACTGTTTGGGAAGTGGCATTATTTCCTTATTTTTATTTTCTTCGAAATTAAAGCATAATCCCATTAACCAGGGAAAATTTTAAAGGATCTATTGACTTTGCTCCTTCATTTCTTTCTCCTTTATTCTTTACATGTCTCCAAGGTAACATAACTTGGTTGTCATTTCATCTTTTCAGTCAATACAAATGAATCTCTTTAGCTTTTCTAATCTGTACATTAGACACAAGGGGAGATTAGATACAAGGCCTCTGCCAAATCATTGCTGAGCTTGTCATTCATCTGATACTTCTGTGGTTTCTAGTTCAGATGTCAGTACGGGCAGACAGCCAGCACTAAAGCTTTCAACTGAATGAACTCAGTCAGCTTAAATACGTTTTTCCAAGAAATCTGCTCACATACAGTACTAAGTAGGAGCACTCCTACCATGGGAAGATCATTTAGGATGTACAGTGAGCTGTCTTGGTGAATTACACAATTTTTTATCACCTCCTGCAAAGCCCTTGGAGAACTAGCCAATACTACAGTGAATCATACTCCCCCTCAAAGCGGTGTGGAGGTATCTGACTCACTTCCTCCTAGTGTTGTTTCATTATGGGTTAGCAGAACAGAAAAGGCAGGTTGGACTCTCTAAGCTTGCAAGTTAGTTCTGGTTCCCAAATCATATCATGCATCTCTTCATTTAAAATGATAAATCAGCCCACTCTTCTTTGTGGCAGGCCAGCTGCTGCTCCAATATTAAAATGAGCAAGAAAAGCAGATAACTGGATTGTTGAAGTCACTAACTGCGCTGCATGAGTACACGAAGGCTCCCTTTCATGTGAATTTGGAGATCTTCCTCATGTGAAACAGAAAGTATGAATGACATCAAATTTGAGTATTGTAAAAGGTAAAATACATAGAGTTTAAAGCTTGAACTAGCACAACAGATATAGGCAGCAATTGTTACTTGACCCAGGAATGAACCATAAATCATGACTCTTAATTAATACAGTTACTTCAGCCTGCATTAAACAGTTGTCCTCAACTTATAGCCATTTGTTCAACAACGGTTCAAAGTTACACAAAATTACATAAAGTTACACTTACACAAAGGGACTTGTGGCCCATGCCCAAAGTTACAGCCGTTGCAACACCCCATGGTGACATGATCAAAATCCAGGCACTTGGCAATCTATTCTCACATACAACCGCAGGGGCGATGCAACTCTACCTGCCTACCTAGCTCCCCCTATTTGTTTCCTTTTACATCCCCCGCCCGCCACTCCACATTCCACCACCCTAGCTGGCTTTTGCCCCTGTCTTCTTGCCCCAACTGCTGACAAGATGTGCCTGACCCGGCTGCTGGACTTAAGAAGCTGGATTCACACAATGAAAAAGCAAAAAAAAAGCAAAAGTAGCTTAAAGGGGCTGCAGCACACCAAAACTCCCCTTTGCATCATATGGAGCTGGTTTTGCACTGCGTACATTTCAGCGTGGAGCTTTTTCTGTCAGCTCCCTGAGATGAGAGGACTCCGCTACACTCTGGGGCTGGCAGAAAAACTGCATGCCAAAATCCAATCTTGGGTATTTTCAATATGGGGTGTTTTCAGCACCAGACTCTAGAGGATTCTCATCTCTGGGGCTTTTACTGAATCAAGGACTTCTCAACTAACTACAGTAGTCCTCAATGTATAACCACAATGGAGCCCAAAATTTGCTACTGCTAAGCGAGACATTTGTTAAATGAGTTTTGCCCCATTTTATGACCTTTCTTGCCACAGTTGTTAAGTGAATTACTATGGTTATGTTAGTAGCTCAGATGTTAAGTGCATCTGGCCTCCCCATTGACTCTGCTTGTCAGAACGTCACAAAACGTAATCAGTCACATGACTCCGGGACACTGCAACCAGTTGCCAAGCATCCAAACTTTGATCACGTGACTATGGGGATGCTGTAACAGAGTCCCTTGGAGAGGAGCTGCATACAAACCCAAATAAAATAAAATAAAATAAATAAATAAATAAATAAATAAATAAATAAATAAATAAGTGTGAAAAATGACCATAAGCCACTTTTTCCAGTGCCTTTGTAACTTTGAACAGTTACTAAACCAGGGGTAGGCCCACCCCTGCACTAAATGAATGGTTGTAAGATCTATAAATGAGTTAAATAAATGAGAACCAGTGAAATAGGGTGGAGGAAGTGAATGCATTTTCTTGAAAGATACAGTGTAAATATGCTAAACCTATTTATCTGGATTGTTCTCATATGTTGTCGTTAGTCTAATAAAGTTTAATATTAAACTAGCCTCCTCCTCGTTTATTTTCTAAACCATTTCTGAATGTACTGTGCCAATTTTAAGATCTCAGCTGTGATGGAGAAATACTTGTTTGGAGATATTTTGATAGCCTGGTGGGTATCCTTCAATTAAAATTTGATAAAATGCAAAGATGTTGAGGCAGTCATATTCTAGGAAATATGCCCAAGGAATTTTGTCACTGTGCCACAATCTTTCAATCCCACGAACCTTCCCAGCAGCATGGTTAAGCAAACAACAGATAAGAGAGTAGCTAAGTAGCAATCTACACAAATAAATTGCCATCCAATATGCAGTTACCTCCTTTCCTGCCATACCATTAATTAATACTCAGAACTGGCAAGGCCACATTAAAAGGGCCCACATTCTTTGAAATTCAATTAGCAAGTAGAACTGTTTACTTGGCATCCAAGCTTCAACAATCCCAATATAAGATTTTTCTTTAAAATTGAAAACTGAATGTTGCTTAGGAGGTTTATATAGATAGTATGGCTCTGCATATCTGCTTTCAGAAACCACAGGGTGGGAGGGATGTGAAATACTGTCCCACACCTTTCTCTTGATGAGTAGCTTTTTTTTTTTAAATATATTTTATTGGTTTTTTTTTAATTTTTACAGAAAAAAGAAACTAGTCATATCAAATCATAGTGTTAAAATAAACAATCATCCATAAACAAAACATAAATACATTTTTCGATACCTCTAATACTAATAACTCAACTAAAAATAATCATCCCAAACAATTAACATCACTGCTCGGCACCCCCACCACCACATCCCCCCAACCCTATCCTTCCCCCCTCACTTACCAACTAACTACCTACCTTCCTCCCTCCTTCTCTTCTTTCTACTTCATCCTTCTCTATCTCCATCCTACTCTTCCCCCTTCTTATCAACTTCCACTTACATCAGCCTTCACTCCTCCTTCCTCTTTTCCATCAGATGTGGTGCCCAGAGGCCACCCGAGCAACCCCTTAATAACAATAATTACATATATTCTTACACCAACCCCAATTACAGTTGAGAAAACATCATATATAAAATTATAAACCCTCCCTAACCCTCCCCCCCCCGGCTTCCCAGAGTGAGTACAGGGTACAACAAAAGAAAACCCCACTACATCAAACAAAATTATTATATAATCCTAACAAGAATTTTAAACTATATACTATATACACTCTCTAAATCAATTCAATACATTAAACAGAACAAACAACTCATCTTGTTAAGAATAATAATTTTCATTTACATCTAAACCATCAATCTAAGTCAAACCTTAAATCACTTCAATCCATTGAGAGGTTATATAAAATCACCCAAACCATCAAGTTTTATATTTATCTTCCAGTAATCGACCTCTTTCAAACCATTCTTTTTTTTAAAGATAAACAAATAATATCAATAACAATAAACCCCTCAATTCAAAAAGAAAAAATTATGTTCTTAATCAATTTAATATATCTTAATATATCTTCCATTAAACATCCTCTCTTACATCTTACTTATAAAATTAGTCTTTAATTCAGCCCACAATCTTAGATTAGCCTTAATTCCTTACATTTAATTTTAAATTTCATCTCTTCAATCGACTTCTGGGCTTTCTCATCTGATAATCAATTTATTCCATTTCTAACTTACATTCCTTAAACTTTAACAAATCACATAATGCTTATCTATCCCGTCAATCAATCAATCCAATGTCAAACCTAGATCATTTCAAAACAATTACATTCTTCAGCAATTTAATTATATCTTCCATTAATCATCTTCTCTTACATCTTACTCATAATCTTAGTCCTTAATTCAGTCCATAATTTTAAATTACCCATAGTTCCTTGCATACAATTTTAAATTTCATTCCTTCAGTCGGACTCTAGGTTTTTTTTTCAACCAGGTAGACCTCCATAATGAGGCCTCCCTCGTTAATAATAAGTCTCTCTTCTTTACTTCTTCAGCCCCATAAGTAAGTTGCTTCTTAAACTGAGTCAATGTCTCTTTTTTCTCAATTAGATCCTCTTCTTGCTGCTTATCTAAAAGGAATAACCATCCCTTCCTTTCTTGAAGCAAATCCTCTTCCTCCACTCCATAGATAAACTGCTTATCAAACAAAATCCATCCTTTGTTCTCTTTATTCTCAGTACTATCTTCTTCTTTTTCTTGTTCTTCTTCTTGTTTAGGTTGTATTATAAAATGTTCAGCAGTCAGTTGTAAATCAGTTTCATTTGAAAAAAAGAATCTGGTTAATTGCTCTTGTTCTACTTCTTGTTTAGATTGTATTATAAAATGTTCAGCAGCTTGTAGATCAGTTTCATTTGGAAGAAATACTCCTTTAATGACTTCAATAATATCTTCTCTCATCTCTAAGTTACAAGCTTCTGACATAGCTTTAAAATCTTTTTTCTGTTCTGCCAACTTTTCCTCCAGCTTGTTCTCCAGTTTATCCAGCTTGTCATTTACTGAAAATAATGCGGCAGTTAATGCAATCTGTAAATCTTTCATTGTAAGCATTTCCGAAGGAGACTGTATAGGCTCTTGAGATTCTAAAGGAGCCTTCGCTATTGCTGCCTTATATCTCGTAGTCATAATTAAAAAAAAAGGAAAAAGAAAAAAGAAAGATTTTTAAAGTTGCCAATTCCTCCCTTCTCAATTTCTTTTAAAGTCCAATTTGCGTTATAGTTTAGTAGATAATTCAAGTCTAAATAGTCTCTCAAGCATCACTTCAGAAAGAGAAGAGAAAATTCAGTTTCACTTTCCAGCACATTCATCACTTTCGTTTTCTTCACTTTCACTGAGTACAAAAAACAATCGCCATTTTGAAAGAATTATGTTGATTCAAGAAAGTTATAAGTACAAAGGCAGAAACAAAGTAACAAAATACTTGCAATACTCAAAAGACTCCTGTATTCACTCTGTCTGTATAAATATCCTTATTGTTCTCTCTTAAAAGCAGAGGCGGTCGCGACGTCTATTTCTGTCAGCCAACAGAAGCGTCTCTGGGCAGGAGCATTTCAAGTGCCTAGGGAACACACCTTCTCTGCCCCTGAAAATTTTTTCCAGGGATCTTGGAAGGGCTCAACCTTGCTCTTGAGGCTCTACACCTCTTCTTTGCCCGAAGAGGGGTTTTTCCACCGCGACAAACAGCTGATGAACGCTGTTGTCAGCGGCTTTACAAACCCAGAGAACGGAGCCTCACAGTGGAGACTCTAGCGACGCCGGCGAAGCCACCGGAAGCCCTCTTGATGAGTAGCTTTGATGGGTGCATTTGGACTCATACATTATGGCCCATGTTTGCTTGTGTTTTGCTTAGGATGCTGTGTGAATCCAGCCAGTTGTTAATTCATTTAATCAGTTATAGATAAATACAGCATGGCATAGCAGACAATGAACCCATTCCATGTTTGATGTATACAGGTAGTTCTCAACTTACAACCACAATTGAGCCCAGAATTTATGCTACCAAGTGAAAAATTTGCTGAGTGATTTTTGCTCCATTTTACGACTTTTCTTGCCACATTTGTTAAATGAATCATTGCAGTTGTTAAACACAGTTGTTAGGTGAATCTGGTTTCCCCATTGATTTTGCTTGTCAGAATGTTGCAAAAGGTAATCACATGACCCCAGGACACTGCAACATCATAAATACAAGTCAGTTGCCAAGCATCTGAATGTTGATCATGTGACCATGGGGGTGCTGCAGAATAAGCAGAATATAAAAATAAACCTGATGTACTTCAATACTTTGATCTCACAGTAACCAGATAGCTCTACAAAGCCAAGAGCTGAGTATCCTAGTATTTTGTTGACAGGTTATTTTGTATGATTTTATCTAATCCTTATTTCAAGTAATAATTTACCTTTACCTTGTTGAGGGAATCCCACAGATTAACTGTATACTCTGAAGCAAGGTTTCCTTTTATTTGTACTAAATCTCTCAGCATTACTTAAATTAGTTGCATTCAGATACTGCCATTACAGGAAAAGAGGAAAAGCTTTATGTTTTAGCATCATTGTCATCTTCTCTAGTATCTCCTCTTTTTTTTTTCTATGTTTAAATAAAGCTTTTTTCTTTAAGGGAGAAATTGACCTAGCTGCTTTATTGCTTTTTTCCTGACCCAGAATTGTACTTCATATTCCAAGTGTGTCACATGAAAGTTTCAGCTATTTCAGTTCCTTTCCAATTAAACTGTAACCTGGTTTTACTTTTTTTTCTCAACAGCTACACACTGGATAAACTTTATGATCCAACTGACCACTCAAACCCTAAGATCTTTACAGATGGGGTTAATTTCATGAAACAGTTATGAAGTTGGGTCTTTTGCCTCATTATGAATCACTACACTTGCATAAATTGAGCTGAATTTGCCATTTCACTATCCATTCCACAAATCTGACCATTAAAAATTTCTTTTTTCTTTTTAATTTTAATCACTTTAAATTAACAATTTGTAATGGCATTGCCCACCCCAAATCTAGTTCATCCATAACTAAATTCAAAATCACTAGTCTTAATTTAGATATCTCAGACAATTCCTTGAAAAGTATAAATTTAGCCATTAAAAATCCTATCTTCTTGTTCATGAATGCAAAAATCATGGACTTCAGTGAGAGGTTTTGAAAGTCCAATTAAATTATGACTACTGGACTACCTCTGTCCATAGTCTTGTTGACATTCAGGAAATTCTGAACCCATTATTTTTCCTTAACCCTGTTTGTTCTTACTGAACACTTTATATACTGAATACATTTATATTTAATAATTATTTTCACCATCTTATCCAGAATACAGATAAAAATACAGATAAAACATTATCAGTTACATGATTTTTTTTTCCTTTGAGCTCTTTTAATGAATGGCCTCCAGGTCTCTGGTAGAGAGGAAGATCTTAAGAAAAATTACATATTTTTGATAGGTTAGCCATTTTACTTAGTTGAGAATTCTCATATGGAGACTATTTCAAGTCAGTATTTTTTTCAATTTGTCAATAAATTCTAATGTTTCATTTGTTTTCTCCACTACCTCAAAGTAATCTGCCATAGATATCTACGACAAAGACAAAATTCACACAATTTGAAAACTACTTAGCATTTCTTTAACTCTCTTGTCCCTTCTCCTACTTCTTACACAGTTATATGATTCTGTATGTTATTAGAGAGAGGGTCCTCTAAATCCTATGAAAATTTATGTACTTTTTTCATTTTCCACTTTCAAGCAATAGAAGCTGCCCTTTTCTAATAGTTTAGTAACATTATTTGCTACCAGTTTTCAGACCCTTGCATTCTCGGTATCATTTCCAGCCTATCATATACATTTTAGCTGAATTTCCACTATCATAAGAAATAATGGGATATTTTATATTTTTGTGTTTTCTTTGAATTGAATGAAACCTGAAAAAGTTCTCAAGAATATTTCACTTATGCATAACGGAAAGTAGATAGCACTGTGGTTTCTGCAAACTTTCAAAAGGTTAAATTAACCACATTGCTGTTTTCTTTTCAGCCCAGTAAATCTTCTGAACCAACCTTATTGGATTATTCTATTTTGTCCTACAATGATTGGCTTCTGCCTCTTTCCATTCCTACTATTGAAGAATCCCATTCCTATGAATTCCTCATCAGGCAAAATACATTCAGTAATATGCCTTATAAGTGAGGGGTGTCAAACTCACAATGTCACGTGACGTATTGCGATGTATCGTGACTTTTTTTCCATTGCTGGCAATGGAATGGGCGTATTTTTGCTATGATGCATCCGGCCCATGGGCCGGCAGTTTGACACCAATTAGAAGTAATCTTTTCTGAATCCATTGTTGATCACCATCTAAGTCAGGGGTTCTCAACCTTGGCAACTTTAAGACTTGTGGACTTCAACTCCCAGAATTCCTCAGCCAGCAAAGCTGGCTGAGAAACTCTGGGAGTTGAAGTCCACAAGTCTTAAAGTTGCCAAGGTTGAGAGCCCCTGATCTAAGTTGTAACAAAAACAAAGGAAGTCAGAAGGAAGCAGGGCATCAACCAGGCAGAAGCAGGTAGCGGTGGCCAAGTCCAGAGGCCAATTATGCAAAGGTAGAAAGATCATTGTTTCTTTCTTTCACTGGAAAGAGTGACGTAGAATAGAACAGCTGCCATCACTAAACCAATGTACAGGGAAAGTAGTTGTTTTTAATGTTTTATGTTTAACTAGTTGCGTTTGTAGTTTTTAAAATGATAGTATGTTTTTTAAATCTTTGATTGGGAGTCACCCAGAACTGGTTAAAAGATGGGCGGCTATATAAATGTTTTAAAGAAATAAATAAATGACATGTATCTTTCCAACATGCAGGTCTTTATCATTGAATATTGTTGTGAGTAGGATAGAACCACCAGTTTAAGGACTTTGCAAAGAACATATAAGCCTATAATTTAAGCTTTAATCGGCATTGGATTAGGGCTAAAAGGATCTAGATTCAAATTTACTCTTGGCCTTAGAAGCTTGTTGTTGACCTTAACTTAGGCCAAATACTATCACTCAGAACAATCTACTTTGGATGTTGTTGCTTCAGAGGGAAAAAGAGAAATAACCAGTATCTGTGTGGCCTTGAATATTTGGAGGAAAGCCATGTGGGGAAAAATGGCAAGGTTTCAATCATGCAGTTATGGATACCAGCTTAAAAAAAAACCACTGCCTTTCATCTTGCATATCTCTTTATTTTTATTTCTATGGGGAGGCCAAGCAGATGTAGAAAACAGAAAGAATCTGATTGTGAAGAGGGATCAAAGCAGGTTATCAGATCTCATTTTATTGCTTCTAATGACAAAAAAAATCAAAAACAAATTGTCCTGTCATATTTAAATTAAATTCATATCAGAATATTTTAGAAATCATAAAATATAATTCTTTAAAATAATCTTTTTTTAAAATATGAAAATAAATGCCTAAGGGCTATTTTGAGTGAAAGAAAGAAGTAAACCAAACTGCACCCCTCCGCTTCATTTACGCCTGTGTGGTTTCAAGTATACATTTACTTTTGCAAAGTAATTATTTACAATCTTAGGTGGAGACAGGAAAAACAATTCCATAGGTCCTGGGTATGGCAAAAGATACCAGCAGTTAAAGAGTTATGCAAGTCCTCCTGTTGCCAGTTCCACACAAGAAAGATTATATATTTAAACAGTTTTCCTTTTAAGGAAAAAAAAGTATCTGACAGACCTTTATTTTGCATTAAACACTGATTTGCCTATGAGCTTCAGAGTTAGGTGTTAAGAGTTAGGTGAGTCAAGAAGTAGGAAGGACTATCTCTGCATGTATTTAGACATTCTGAGGAAAGAATTTTATGAATGTCCTCTTCACAATTAACTATGTTGGAAACTTCTCTCAGAACCTGCCTTCCTTATACCCTTCTGGATTTTAAAAAAGCTCTTACCTTGTGTATTTGTTCCCATCACACAAGAAGTTAGAGCCTAATTATCATCATGCAGCTGTTTCTTTGCAGAGAATTTGATGCTACTTAGAATCATGCTCTTTTTGGCTTTATTGGATAGCTGCTCCAGGAGTGGCTTGGCTCTCACCTTGTCTAATTTCTTGGAAGCTTTGAAGCACAAGTGAAAGGGAGGGGGGGATGGATGCCCTGTTTTGCAGCAAGCTAGTAGCAGAACTTTGGCTGAGAAGAGAAACTTCTCAGAGCTCATATTCTTGTACAGCCTTTGCAGACAGCTGCTGTCAGGATAGTCATCCAAAAACAGAGGGGAGGGGAGGTCTCCATCGCCTTTCTAAATCATTGCTAGTTTAACATTTCCAAATGCCGTATCAAAATCAACATGCCAATCTTATTCCAATATTATCTACAAATTATTCCAGCACTTAATTTTAGTTCTGATTTCAACTGTATCGATGTTTAGTTTGGACTCTGTGATGCTTTTGTCTCTGTAAGTTGCCTTGATGGAGAAAACAGGGTAGAAATTCAACAGATAAAGAGCATAATAAATAAAGCTCAGCATAGAGAGAAAGTCAAATAGGATAAACATACCCAGAAGAAATGCTGAGCTACATCAAATGTGGAGATGGGGTCAGTGGTGGGATTCAAATATGTGAGCAATGGGTTCTCTGTGTGGATGCTGCTTCCCGAAGTCCATTCTGGGCCTGGGCAACAAAACGTTAGCTACCGGTTCTGCCAAACTGTAGATCCAGGGTGAAAAGAGCTAAGTCACCATCAGTAGAAGTAGTGTATACCTTTTTTTAATGAAAATTATCAGCACTTTTGATCAGTGATGTCATCAAAGTAAACAAACCCACGTGCTGATTACGTCAGCAAGTCATGGCCCTAAACGGAAGTGACGTGCTCAGCCCCCACCCTCCGGAGGTGACGTGTTGGCCTAATCCCATCAAGATTGGCAGAATTTTTTCTTTGTTTACATGTACAAATATATATCTAATAATAAAAAAAATAAAAAATAAAATAAAAAATGAATGAATGAAAAAAAAAAGATTGGCAGTCAATCCTCTGGGTACATGATTAGGTTAACCCTAGACTAATTCTATGGACATTCAAAACTAAAAAGAGCTAAGTAAAGTGAATAATTAGCAGAGGCCTGGGTTTTTGGGAAACAAGACCTATTTTGGGGAGCTGTGAAATAAAAAATAAAAAAGGTTTTTTATTTCTAATCATTCTAGCCTAACGATGCTTTTAATTTTTGTGGAGTTTTAAAAATCAGTGCTTCAAAAGCTGGGGAAAAAGAAGCCCCTGAAAGGCAGCCAGAGCCTGCATTTAACCCCTTTTTTCTAAAAGGTATTTTTTTCTAAAAGGTATTTATTTCTAGGTGGCTTTAAAATCATTTCCTCGAATGCAGGAGAAAAAACAAACAAACCACAGCCCTTTTTAAAACCCACAGCTGGTTTTTACCTTTGTAAAAAACTAAAGACACATATTTTGCCATTTGCACCCTGAATAAAACGTATTCTGCTCCCCCCCCCATAGCAAAAGACAAGGAATATTAGCAGGAATTAAAATGCTCACAAGAGGCAAGCAGCCAGGCGGCAAGTAGGGGTTTAAAACTTGTTCAGGCATGTCAGGACCGCGATTCCGGGCATGCGTGTTTCTGTCTGCTAGTAAAAAAGGGTGTTAGGCCTTGTTTGGGACATGCCCGGGCATGTCATACTCCCCGTGATCTGGGCATGCGCAATGCTCAAGGGCATGTCATTGCAAGGGGCAAGGGAGTTTATGCAGGCAGCCCTGAACAGCTAGCGATTTAATTCCAGCAGTCTTTTGAAGATGGCAACCTCTGATTCCAAAGCTGTTTTTACACCAACAGCAAAAGCTAACGTCACACTCTGATACAAGGCCCCAGCCAGCAGATTCAATCTTTGTTGATGTAATCAGCAGGTGGGTTTGTTTACTTTGATGATGTCACTGATCAAAAGTGCTGATAATTTTCATTAAAAAATGGTATATACTACTTCTGCTACCATCACCATCAGGGGTGGTTCTGACCTTGCTTAGGCTAGCAGAAACATGAAAAGATGATTAACAAAGTGTTAACTCTTCTTCCAATTGCCAGAAACAGTAGTAGCCTTGTGAAAAGGGTGGCCTTTGAGGCCTCTGATTTATTTTATTTAGTCCCCCTGTAGATCCAGGGTGAAAAGAGCTAAGTCACCACCACCAATTCATCAGGGGTGGTTCTGACCTTGCTTAGGCTAGCATGGATATTTACTTTTTAAAATGGGAAGGATAAAGACAGCAGAACAGCTAATTTTCCACAGAGAAGGCTGGGATCTTAATAAAAATGGCTGCTTTCTTAACTCTTTTGTAATATCCCTCCTCAAAGTAACTATTCCCCTTTTAAAAAAACAAATTTTCTCCTTGGGATCATGATAATAAAATTGTGTTATGTCATTGAAAGGATCTTCACTTCCCTGACAGAACGTGGGAGAGCCTTGGAAACCCAACAAACAATTCTCAAGCACATTTAATGTCTTGCTGAGAATGGGTTGTCTCTTCTGGATTTTTTGGGTCTCCAAGCATTTTATCAAAGTATATATCCACATACTGAAAAACATTTCTCAGAGGCTTTCCTCTTTTTTTTTTTTTGCCTTGAAATGATTTGGCTTAAATCTAGCACTCTGTTAATGTATCCAACAATAGTTATTTCATCTCCATGATTTGTATTATTACAAAAACTTTCCTAAAATTGTTGCTGGATCTTATGTGGAACATAGATGGATGGCAGTGTTAAGGTTTTAATCTTCTTTTTCTTAATTTAAGAATTAAAATTCTTCCTTCTTTGTCTTTTTATGGTTCTAGTACTTCCCAAGAAGATGATTTCAGATAAATTACTGATCCACTTTTCTTTGTCTTTCCTGCTGTTGAATATTTGTCCTATTTTGTTTTGTTTGCTTTACCAAGTTAGCATGATCTTGTTTTATATGTGTTTCTTGTACATTATGAATGTTTTTATTTATTTCTGCAATTTATTACCATGTTGTTATTTGTACACACTTCCATCAATTTACAACAAAAACATATTAAAACCAAGTCCAAGATATAATAATAATAATACATTACAGCAATACAAGTTGTGCACATTCATCATTCTCCAAATGCTCTCTGGGAAAGCTTCGTTTTTACTAGTGTTTAGAATCCATTAGAATGGTCTTCTCAAGAAAGAAGCTGTTTCATAATTAAGGGACTGCCACAGAAATTCATTGTTAGACCAATCCCTCCTTATTCTCTGCATAATGGAGACTATTGATTTTTACTAGGGACTGCACACCAGAGAACTAAAGAAGCCAGTCCTGAAGTACTTCTGAAGCCTAAAGAGTCCATCCATATTGGGCTTTATAATTCAACAACACTCTGAATTGCACTTGAAAACCTATTAGCAACCAGGGACTACATGGCTATGATTATTGTTTCCCAGCAAGCCAATTTATGCTTCAAAATGGTCTTCAAGGGAAGTCTGCTGTAAAGTGCCAGGGAATAGTCCAGTTGTGTTCTGATACAAGCATGGATCATTATTGCCAGGGCCTCCTGCTCTTAATAGACCTGCAACTGGCACACTAGCTGAAATTGAGCAAAGGCCTTCCTGGGCAAGCTTCACCTACCTATGAAGCAGTAGCTATGAGTCTAAGAAGAGCCCCAAGTCCCTAAGTCCCTTTTCCTATGTAGTCCCACCCCCTCTATAATTATAGCCAGCAGCAATTTGAGAGGATTCAGACTAAGATTGCTTTTTCTCATTTCGAATCTAACAGCCTCAAGACACTGGATCAAGGTTTCCATGGCAACTCCAGACTGTTTCCACAGAAATCCTGAAGGATGCTATGATCAGTAGTGAATACTGCTGAGAAGACTTAAGACCAGAAGCAACACATTCTCTCCCCTCAACTGGGCCATGACAAAAGTCATCCATTGGAGTGAGATGGATCATCTCATCTTATGCTTGGATCAGAATTCAGAACAAGAAGGCACTAGGTAATCAGTTCCTCTAAAGCAGGGATAGGCAATCTTGGCTCTTTTATGACTTGTGGACTTCAACTCCCAGAATTGCTGAGCCAGCATGGCTGACTCAGGAATTCTGGGAGTTGAAGTCCACAAGTCATAAAAGAGCCAAGGTTGCCTACCCCTGCTCTAAAGCATTCCATAATCAAGTCACTACTACTTTCTTATGGTGATTTTATTTAATTTTTTATGTTATTATTTTTTTGAGCTTTTAGGGTATATAAGATAGATAGCTATATAAGTCTAATAAATAAATAAGTTTTTTATTTATCTCCTCAGGATTCCTGTCCATTCAACTTTCAACACAAAATGTTGAAATTTTAATTGAACACTCAAGACAAATTGAGGGTTCTGGTGATGCATTGCCTACCCTGTACCCAAAAGTTTCCATTCCTCTCCTGATAGAGGTGGTCTTGAATATGGGGTTGAGAAATCCTAAAAGTCAAATCAGATTAGTTTGACATGATCTGTCCTTAGTAAAGCCCTGCTGCTTTGGGCCCATCAAGTTTTGTGCTTTTAAAATGTTTGTTAATCCTTTTTTTTCAGGAGTGATTCCATTAACTTCACTATCATAGATGTTACGTTCACTGACATATGGATTCCAGCTTCTTCTTTATCCCCCTTCTTATGGATGGGTACAACATTAGCTGTTAACCAGTCATGGGGAACTTCACCTGTTAGAAAAGACTGGTTAAACAGATCAGTTAATGATCCAGTGAGCACAATTAGAAGCTTCCTCAGAACTTGTAATGAATATCATCTGGACTTATTATTTTATTAAACTTTTAAGCGGGCTAGCTCACCTGCCACCTCCACCTCTAAAAACACTGAAAAGAACCTGCATTGCACGGATTAGTAGGATCCGCCAACATGTTTTAGTTACTGGCATCTACTTCTGAGAAAACTGTGCAGAAGTATAAGGATTTGTAGTGGTATGTGACAATGACCTTGAGAGATAAAGGGAAAAGATGCTGCTTAGGAAATAAAAAGAGGGGGGAGCCTGCAGTTGGTTAATAATCAGGGACAGAAACCTAGGAAAGACCCATCCTAATGGATCAGGTTGTTAAAAATGGTGATGGGACCTGCAATATTCTGGTAAAGTATCCTTCAATAAAGTAGAATTAGCTCATCTGGTTGTGTTTCTTGATTGGTTTACCTGGGAGGGCTGACAACATTATATACAACCCTTGATAGCTCACTGTGACATACTGACTTAGACAATTTAAGGATTGATTAATTTATAACCACTTAGTCTCTGCACATTTAGCAAATGTCCAGGGTATGAACCGGTCAGATTTTTTTAATGGGTTTCAGTTTTAAGGCTTAATGAGGCAGACAAGGTTCTTGGCTGAAGCCAACCACATGTTTATTTGATCCTGGTCCCTCAGGGTTTATTTATGTTTAGTAGGAAGGGAGTGTACAGTTGGATCCAGGTTATAAATTCCTCACTCTTAAGGAGGCTGAAGAAAGACCTCTTATGGGGAAAAAAAACCTCATTAGATCTAGATAATATAAATTATAGCGTGTTAACTAAAATTCTCTTTCTGGACAAAAGGACCTAGCGTATGGATGAAACTGATTTTCTTAATCCATTTCACTGCTGTAGACTATAGTCTCAAAGTACACTCAGGAACACTGGTTCTAATGGACTAAACATTCTGCATATGTTAAGTAGCTCTTAAGTGCCTGACTTCATATCATATGTATCCATTTTTAACTTTTATTGCTGTACACATGTAACTTTGTAACTTTGTTTTTAAGATAATGCCTCCCAGAGTCTCTACAGAGGTGGCCATCAGATAGATCAGACCAGAAAATCAACTCCATACAAAGGCTAAAACTACTCTAATTGAAATGAGCTCGGAGCCCTCTCTATGGGCACACATGCCGTTGCCCCAGCCTCGCCTCCCCCCACGACCCCCTCTTCTCCAGCAGCCCCCCTGAAGGAGAGCCACCCCTGAGCGTGGCCCACGCAGAGCAGCACAGCCAAGGACATGGCAGCCAGGCAACATAGACAAGACTCTGCCCTCACACCCCATTGTGCACAGCTGATGCTGTAGGGCGTGGGCAGAGGGCGTGACCGCCATAGCGCTGCTGGGCTGCCTGGGCGATCTGCGGGAGGGCCCCTGGAGGCGGTGGGTGGCCCTGCGGGCAGGCGGGAGGGTGATAGGGGAGCGGAGTGGGGGGGCAGGGGGTGGAGCCAGGGCGGGGTCAGGTTTTGGCCACTCGGTCTCTAAAAGGTTCGCCATCACTGAGCTATAATAACAAAATCTGGCAAGTCTGATTGTTCTGTACTTCCTCCTTCTTATACTTGAGTGATTTAGAGAAGGATCTGCCTAAGCTACTTCCAAATGTTATTACATTGTTCTGGGCTTAAAAAATATTCCAGTGCCTTTTGTCTAAGAGTAATAGTTTCTGAATATTCCCTTGAAGGTCATCCTTCTTACTTTCTACATCAGTCTTATATATTTGTAAATAAATAAATAAGATGGCCATATTTTTTCAGCTCTTTTTAAGGTTCCAGATGTAAACAGCAGTGCATCAAGGTTTTTTAAATTCAGATATTTATGCTTTACACTAGTATATTCTAAAATTCATAGTAATACATTCTAAAAATCAAATTCAGACAAATGATTTTATTGAATGATAGAAAACTATAAATACCCTTTTAAAAACCCTACAAAGTTCAGAGGAAAATTAAAATTAAACCAAAACCTTGGGTTTTGAAATTGTTATCAATGGATTCAGTTATCTACATTTTCAACCATCTCCACAGGACCCACTATTTTCACCCAATTTGCTGTATCACACGTATTTTGTGTGTGTGTGTGTGTTTTCAAAAATGACCATTATGTAATATGTTCTGGGGCATTTTGACCTTAAAATGTTCCCACAGGGTTTCAGCTGACCTTGGCAATATAATGAAATACTGTTCCAAGATTTAGTTCTTCTAAGAGACCCTTTTGATAACATTATTATAGGATTTTTAGAAAACCATCATAACTCAGGCTATTTGTGACCTATTTGGTTAACATCATCAATAAACTGTTCTAAGGCAAAGGGGAAAAATATGAATTGGGAAATTGGTTGCTTTGCTGAAAAATAAGAATAAGTTTAACCTTCAGAAAAACCTTTCTGGTTATTTAGTGGATCAATAACTACTACTTCTATGCTTGCAAAACAAATATGCACAATGAAGAGTGAACTTAAAAATGAACTAACAAATGTATCAATACTGTATTTAAGGCATAAGATTTGTATCTAGCTTGAATCTTAAAAAAGAATGCAGAATACTAATACTACTGCAACCAATTTTGGTCACTGCAACCGATTTTGATCACCATACTATAAAAAAGATGTTGAGACCTTGGAAAAAATTCAGAGAACAGCAACTAAGATGATCAAAGGCCTGGAGACTAAAACATATGAAGAACAGCTGCAGGATTTGGGTTTGGCTAGTCCAGTGATGGCGAACCTTTTAGAGACCGAGTGCCCAAACTGCAACCCAAAACCCACGTATGCATCGTCGGGTGCCGGGTGGGTGTGGCCCATTGGGTGGGCGTGGCTGCAGTGGTAACAGCAGACTGGGTGGGACTAAAAGGTTTAATCAATCAATTCCAACTTTGCAAGATCTTTTTTTTCCCCTGTGAGAAGTTGAAATTGACTGATTGAACCTCTTTTTTTTTTTTTTTGCACATGGCAGCGGAGGCCTAAAGTGAAAAGGTTTTATAAAACCCAGCTGAAGGCCTAGGACTGGGGCAACGGCGCGTGTGCCCACAGAGAGGGCTCTGAGTGCCGCCTCTGGCACCTGTGCCATAGGTTTGCCACCACTGGGCTAGTCTAAAGAAAAGAAGAAATAGAGGTGACATGATACCAATATTCCAGTATTTGAGGGGCTGGCACAAAGACAAGAGAGGTCAAATTATTCTCCAAAGCACCAGAGGGCAAGGCAAGAAACAATGGTTGGAAACTGATCAAAGAGAGAAACAACCTGGAATTAAGGAGAAAGTTTCTAACAGTGAGGACAATTAACTGGTGGAACAGCTTGCCTGCAGAAATCGTGGGCGCTCCATCACTGGAGGTTTTTAAGAAGAGACTGGATAGTCACTTGTCTGAGATGGTGTAGGTTCTCCTGCTTGAGCGAGGGCGCTGGACTAGAAGACCTCCAAGGTCCCTTGCAGCTCTAGTCTATTCTTCTATTCTTTTTTATAATTTCTCTTCAGAACAAAAATCTTTATTTCACTTATGGTCTACAGAGCTACCTTAATTTTTCCATAAGAAAAAATAAAAAGCGAAGATAGAAGAATAGTAATCAAATTTTAGGCTTCCAGAACAAGCATCAGCAATAGTATCAATACAATTTATGTACCATCTGTTCATTTAAGGTGAACTTTTTACAAGCGAACCATGTCTTATACAAATGATGTCTCATCTGATTTTTACCCACACTGCCTCCTAATTAATAATTTCATCTGAGTAAAACAGCCTACAATATTCCTGCTGTGGGCACCTTTGCCATGCATCAATCATCTAGTACAGTACTACAAAACATAGAGAACAAGGTGGAGTTACAGTACAGTTCCAGATCCTTCATTTCATTAATTACATTTCACTGAGATTTTCAGATAAACAAAGTGGAGAAAAAGAAGTTGGATTATTTTCAATATTTTGGCTTCCTCAAATGAATGATCCCCAAACCTTCCTTGTCTACTCACCCTAAAACTGCTTAGACCCCCCAAATTCCTAATATCTAGATTATGTTCACCTAACATACTGATCCATGTTTTATAGGCGTATGGAGCCTTGAATGAACCCAGTTCTTAAAAAAAAAAAAAAGCTAAAGTCAAATGGGGGAGAAAGTATACCAAGCACCAAGAAGTACCCAGATACTGTTCAACATTGTGCTAGCCTGTATCTAATTTGCATTATTTACAAAAGTTAAATAAGCATCTATGTTGGCCTCATGCCTTAAAACATTTTCAGGCTATGATTTAAAGCCAATTAAATTAATATGTTTCACTGAAATCTATTTTACTTTTCCCAGAAAACAAGTTTAGAAGTGGAACAGAGAAAAATATCTCTTAACACATAAAGGATGGCTGCTATAATCCTTTTCTTGACCCAGTGCTAAGGCAAATATTATTTTATTCACCTAGAATGTTACAGTTCAAGTAAGTTTGAGAAACTGTTCATGTTCAGAAGCCGAAAACAGTGGATTCATTGGAAAGATTAAAAAAATAAAATGATATTTTTCTTCACAATTGGAATGGTATATGAGAGTACTCTAGTGTAGGACCATAATACTGTTACATTCAGATTCTAAGAATACTTAGTTGTATCACCACATACTGCATTGTCACTACTAGTTCTCCTTTCTGAAAACTTGTCTCCAGTAAAAAGAATTCTGAAAAGGCTTTGCTAGCAGAATATCTTGCAAAATCCACTATGGGACTGAGTCACCAACTGTTACTGGCTCACGCTTCTATGGAATCCTGAATAGGAAAAAGGAAGACATTGGTTTTACTTGGGTCTGAATTAAATACAAAAGGAAGAAACACATACAGTATACTACTGTAGAGGCAATTCTGAGTGTTTTTCTTCCTCTAATTAGGAAGCCCTGCCCGTGAACTCTCGTTTGCTCGGGACAAGGATTTCTTTCTCTCTCTCTCTCTCTCTCTCTCTCTTTCTCCTTGCCCGCCCTCCCCGAGGCAATTACAGGCCCAGCTTTTCTAGGAAAAGGGTTGTGGAGTCAGCAGCTGTCGGTTCCAGTTCTTGGAAGCGTGGCTGCTTGGGCTTGGAGCGGCACTTCTGGGAATCCTCTGCATCCTTCAGTGGAATGCAACAAGCAAGCGCGCTCTCGCCGTGACCTTACAACGTCTGAAGACGAGAACCCCGGCAGCGCGAGGAGGGGCCGCGCTGGGAGAAAGGCGGGGAAGCCGCTTGGTTATCGGGCTTGGCGTACAGATGATTCATTTCCCTACTCCTTTCCGCAGGGAAAGTGTGGGAAACCGGCGAGGAAGAAGCTGGGGGGAGAGTTAAGTGCTACGGGACTTGGAAAGGGAATATCTGTCAGGTTAATATATGACGCCGCTCGACTGCCAAGCTCAAGAGGTGAACTCGGGTGGCGGGCTCTGTTCAGCCAAGAACGGCATTAATCTTAGAGCCTGCATGCAGTACGTTCCCCTCAGAGCTCAACGAAAAGGCGGGGCCAATAATGTTGTCTATGCATTGTATCTCCAGCTTTTCCCCCGCAACCCCACCCCATACACACAATTTAAAGTAAACTTAAATAATAAAAGTGGGGCGGGAATGAGGAGGAACAAAACGAAGGGCTTTAAAATGGCGGAAGGAGAAAGCAGTCATTCACACGCGTACCTCCTCCAAGTTTGCAGCGATTCTTAACCTGAGGCATAATACTATTGCTTGGTTTAAGGTCCTACCTCGAGTTCAAATCCACCTTCATCTATAACGGGTTCTCAACCTTGGCAACTTTAAGACTTGTGGACTTCAACTCCCAGAATTCCTCAGCCAGCAAAGCTGGCTGAGGAATTCTGGGAGTTTAAGTCCACAAGTCTTAAAGTTGCTAAGGTTGAGAACCCCTGATCTATAAAAACACCCTGGATAATTTGGAGCCATCTCTGCATTCAAAGCTTCCTTACTGGTGCGCTCCGAATTTAGTTGGTTGCTTGCAGACATTTCATTATCCACCTACTCTAGGTAATATCAATATAGTGGTGGTCCCAGTTGTGGTTGCTAAATGAGGACTACGTGTACTAAGGGGTCCCCAACCCTGGCTCCGTGGACCGGTACTGGGCCGTGGCATGCCAACAACCAATCCGTATAAACAAGCAAAGTCCCATCTGCAAGATGCAGGCAGCACACAAAACCATGCACTCTCCGGTCCAGGGAAAAATCTTGACAAAACCAGTTCCTGGTACCCCAAAGGTTGGGGACCTCTGCACTAAGTTGTCCAACCTATGATTGGTATGAGCTGTGGTAGCCTCCTCCAGTTTCTTAGAGAAGTATAGTTGCAATTAAAATTCTGAATTAGCATGGTAAATAGATAAGAATCCTGGGAGACATAGTCTTAACTCATTTATAAGGCACTAAGTTGGATTTTTTTTTATATAAAGTGGCAGTAGATAGATTTTCCCCAGCCTACAGATGCTAAGGGTTGAAATTGAAAACTTCTGCATAAAAATATATTTTTTACTAACAGCACAGTCCTATATAAATGTCACGTCATAGGTAAACCTATGTGGAAAAAATTACAATTGCAATATTAACCACAATGTGTTTGTAGCCTAGATTAGGCTCTTAGTGGAAAATTATCTTATAATGTGTTCATCAAAATGATATTTTCCATCTTTTATTAAGTTCTGGGCTCAGTGCTCTTCAGCATCTTCATCAATGATTTGGATGAGAGGATAGATGGGGAACTCATCAAATTTACAGACAACACCAGCTGGCAGGAATAGCCAACACTCCAGATAGGCTTAAGATACAGAAGGATCTTGAACATTGGGCGCTATCTAACAAAATGAAATTAAGTGGTGAAAAAAGTAAGGTTCTACATTTAGGCAAGAAAAACCAAATGCACAGGTATAGTATAGGTCGGGGTAGGCAACCTTGGCTCTTTAATGACTTGTGAACTTTAATACCCAGAATTCCTGAACAGTATAAGTGGTACCTTGCTCAATAGTAGCAACTATGAGAGGGATCTTGGAGTCCTAGTGGACAATCACTTAAATATGAGCCAGCAGTGTGCCGTAGCTGCCAAAAAAGCCAACACGGTGTTAGGCTGCATTAACAGAGGGATAGAATCAAGATCATGTAAAGTGTTATTACTACTTTACAATGCCTTGGTAAGGCCACACTTGGAATACTGCATCCAGTTTTGGTCACCACAATGTAAATATCCAATATCTCAGGGGCTGCCACAAAGAAGAGGGAGTCAAGCTATTTTCCAAAGCACCTGAAGGCAGAACAAGAAGCAACAGGTGGAACTAACCAAAGAAAGAAGCAACCTAGAACTAAGGAGAAATTTCCTGACAGAACAATTAATCAGTGGAACAACCTGCCTCCAGAAGCTGTGAATGCTCCAACACTGGAAGTTTTTAAGAAGAGACTGGACAGCCATTTGTCTGAAATGGTATGGGGTTTCCTGCCTGAGCAGAGGGTTGGACTAGATGACCTCAAAGGTCCCTTCCAACATTTATTATTATTTCTGTAAAATTATACAAATTCCATATTTGTACATATATCAACGTATAAACCTGAGCCTCATGGTGAGTTCACCCAAGCTGTGAGTCATACAGAAACAAAAGTAGCAGAGCAACGCACATACAAGGATATCATGATGCAAATTCCCCCCCATATAATTGCACCATATAATTACATGCCATAATCAGACTCCTTCCTTTCCTAACATGAGAATGTACTACGCTATGGAAGAATGTGTCATTTATGTACATATGCAATTTCATCTGTTTATATGCTGTTCCGGTTCTAGAGATTTGGGGCACCTAATTACATGTGGGTATTTCAGTTTCTGAGAAAACCACAAGAAATGTTGCAAATTATGAACTATTTCTACATGCATCATGCATATTCACACAAGGAGCATTCAAAACATACATTGTAGTGTCATGACACAAGCTCTTCCTCTTATATTTAGACTGCAAGATTGCGTACAAATATATGACAATACACTTTTTATCATTTTAATAAAGTCTCAGTTTACCATGGACTTCCTTAGATATATTTACCTTATGGAAAGACAAATGAAGACAATATGATGGCATTTTTCTTTAGTACCTGAAGTAACACTACAGAGATTATTCCAGCCTGACACACCCCAAAAGTAAGGAAATAATAATAATAATAATAATAATAATAATAATAATAATAATAACAATAAACAACAACAACAACAACAACAACAACAACAACAACAAAGTTGGAAGGGACTTTGGACGTCATCTAGTCCAACCCCCTGCTCAGGCAGGAAACCCTACACCATTTCAGACAAATGGCTGCCCAGTCTCTTCTTAAAAACTTCCAGTGCTGGAGCATTCACAGCTTCTGGAGGCAGGTTGTTCCACTGATTAATTGTTCTAATTGTCAGGAAATTTCTCCTTAGTTCTAGGTTGCTTCTTTCTTTGGTTAGTTCCACCTGTTGCTTCTTGTCCTGCCTCCAGGCGCTTTGGAGAATAGCTTGACTCCCTCTTCTTTGTGGCAACCCCTGAGATATTGGAACACTGCTATCATGTCCCCCCTCTTCCTTCTCTTCATTAAACTAGACATACCCAATTCCAGCAACCGTTCCTTATATGTTTTAGTCTCCAGTCCCCTAATTATCTTTGTTGCTCTTCTCTGTACTCTTTCTAGAGTCTCAACATCTTTTTTACATTGTGGTGACCAAAACTGGATGCAGTATTCCAAGTGTGGCCTTACCAAAGCATTGTAAAGTGGTATTAACACTTTACGCGATCTTGATTTTATCCCTATGTTAATACAGCCTAGCACTGTGTTGGCTTTTTTGGCAGTTACGGCACACTGCTGGCTCATATTTAAGTGATTGTTCACTAGGACTCCAAGATCCCTCTCACAGTTGCTACTATTGAGCAAGGTACCACCTATACCAGGGGTGTCAAACTCACAACGTCATGTCACATGTTGTGACATATTGCAACTTTTTCCATTGCTGGCAATGGGGTGGGCGCAGCTTCACCATGATGCATCCGGCTCATGGGCCAGCAGTTTGACACCCCTGATCTATACTATAGCTGTGCATTTGGTTTTTCTTGCCTAAATAAATAATGGTCTCAAGTTACATAAAAGCAGATTCCAATTTAATGTTAAGAAGAATTTCCACAGCATAAGAGCAGCATATAGTGGGAATTTATTACTAGGGGAATTAGTTGGCTGCCTTTTAATGGATGTGTTCATTGTGGGGCTGTGTTTTTGGAATGTTTCATTGAGGAGGGATATTGGCATAAATGACCCCTTCCAATTCTATAATTCTATATAATTTATGTTTTGACTTTATAATTACATGGTTTTATAATTGCAGGATAGTTACAGGTATCTAGCAGATTTATTTAGTAGAAATGTGTTGCACAAGGCTAATTACATGCCATGTAACAGAAATCCCTACTCCTGCACAATCCCATCCATTAAAAGTGTAGTGATTTTTTTTAAGTTTGTACTCAGCAAAACCACGGTCCAACACAATTTAATTTATGCCTCTTAGACCCAGATGGAACAAACGCAGATTCTTACTGCAATAATGTCACCAGGTGATTCAAATGCAAACTGGTAAAATTGAATACTAATCATATGGACAGCTTTTTTTCATGCATAACTATAAATAGCACTCCATAGACAGACCAAAACTTTATTTTGGTCATTGATCAAAAAAAAAAACATCAAATAGAATGAATAAAGCAAAAGTATCCCTAATAGTAACAATCAAGATGTCAGAGTGAAAGCACCCAGCTATCAGAATGCTCTAACAAATTTTTATTCACACCACAGCTTCTCATATGTTTTTTGTATTGGCTCTGCTGATGAAATAAGGAAGCATCTGAAAGAAAAATAAATGTAATACATCAGCTATTTCTGGATCTGCATTAAATACACAAAATCTATTTAACTATGACATATGTGTACTGAGAAAAATTAAATGTAATTTTGTTGTGCCATTAATTTTGTTAAAGGGCTGGAGACTAAAACATATGATGAACAGTTGCAGGAACTGGGTATAGCTAATCTAGAAAAAAAGGATTAGTGGTGACATGATAGCCCTATTCCAATATTTGAGTGGCTGCCACAAGGAAGAGGGTGTCAACTTATTTTGCAGAGCACCAGAGGACAGGACAAAAAACAATGGATGAAAACTAATCAAGGAGAGAAGCAACCTGGAATTAAAGAAAACATTCCAAACAGTGAGAACAATTAACCAGCTGGCCTTCAGGAGTTGTGGGTGTTTTATCACTGGAGGTTTTTAAGAAGATACTAGACAATTACTTTTCTGAAATGGTATAGGGCAGGGGTCTTCAAGCTTGGCCCTTTCCTTTTAAGACTTGTGGACTTCAACTCCCTTGCCTGGCTGAGGAATTCTGGGAGTTGAAGTCCACAAGTCACAAAAGGGCCAAGTTTGAAGACCCCTGGTATATGGTCTTCTGCTTGAGCAGGGGGTTGGATTAGAAGACTTCCAACGATCCTTCCATCTCTATTCTGAATTGAACTGAATTGGAAAAGTTGCATTCATGTTTTACCTACCCTTTAGCTATATTTCTAGGTATGTAACTAAAACAAAGCTAATGACAAAGAAATCCTTAAATACATCACAATACAAATTCTGAGGCTGTTGCCCTCAGTAACTATTCAACTTTATCAATTATGTCTTCACTGAGGCATTTCCTCTTGAGTGGTAGAGAGTTCTCCTTGATTTAAAGAGGAAGGAACATATTTCTCAGAATACAAGAGCATTTAATGAAATTGAGATATAGGTTGCATGTCTTAGAACAACTTGAAATCAGCAATACTTAAAATCTAGAAATACTTAATCTCTAAAGGATATTATTCTTTAATGTATATATTAAATAAAATGCAGCAGAATCGTGCATTTTAATACTTTAATTTTTGAAACTTTTCATCTATCAATAGAAACATTTTTTCAAACCTTGCCCTAGTTATTTTCCCTATTTTATAATTAAATCTATATGCTTTACCCAACATATTTATAAATCCCTTGATAGAGCAAATATAAATATTTGCTTACATGGCCATGGGATACTACAACTGTCATAAATGTGAAAAACAGTAATAAGTCACTTTTTTCAGTGAACCTAAGCACTTTGAAACTAAACAAACTGTTGTAAATTGAGGATTATCTGTATTTCATTTGCCCCTGAAAGCCTATAAAGAAGTGGCTGAATATATTCCAGCAAAAAGAATTGTATGTTCCATAGTTACAAGAGAAAAATATTTAGAAAACATAACCTAATTTCTTAATTAGCCAAAGTATACTTCCCATAATTTCCACCCATTAATATTATTAGCACTGCCATCCTTAGTGAAAATTATTGCAAAATTTAATTCAGTTCAGAATAGAGCTGGATGGGGCCTTGAAGGTCTTCTAGTCCAACCCCCTGCTCAAGCAGGAGACCTTATACCATTTCAGACAAGTGGCTGTCCAGTCTGAACCATCAATATGGTTAGCTCTTGCTTACTCTATGTCAGGGGTCCCTAACCCCTGGGCCATAACCCATTACCAGGCCTTGAGCCATTTGGAACTGGGCCACGGAAGTGGTGGGTAAGCACGTATGCGCACACTCCATGTACATGAGTGCGCTTATCCACTGCTCACGTGGAACCATCCCCTCTCCCCCCCCCAGTCTGCAAAGCCAGAAAGATTGGGGAACTCTGCTCTATGTTATATACCTAAATTAGATCCCACACTGATTACAGATATGAGTTACTACCTTTAAGAATGCAAATTTTGTTTTAACTAAGAACTCATTAGATGTTCTTAAGCAGAATAGAGAACAATGTAAACATTGTAAAATGATACAGGAATGCCATGTATGAAATGAAAGGTAATGTCACACGTATAATAACTTTTCATTATATATGAAGAGTTTGGTATAAGATAAGCAGCTATATAAATGTTTTACATAAATAAATATGAATAAGTATATAATATTTTTATTTGCCAAATTGCTTTTTTATGTATTTGCATGTTACACTTATAATGCATTTTATACTTGCATGTACGGATTTTACAAAAAAAAGTATTTCATGGTAAAAACCCTGTTAATTAAACCCAAGTGCTAAACATATTTCATTCCTTTAGTCCTGGAACTCTTATGAGTACCATTATAGAAAATACAGTGAAATTAACCATTATTGAATGAAGTTGTTATTGTTTATAATGTGTTAGAAGCTCTTTAGAAGAGGATAGATTGCAACTTACAATGGTTAAAAAAAATGTTTCACTATTATTTTATAGGCAGTTTTCTTATAGAAAATGGTTTGGTTATTGAACAGGTTTAGTATGATAGAATTTAAGTTACTCTTCCACAACATAGCTTGGCCATACTGTAATCCCCAGAATTCCCAACTATAGAAGCTAAAAATCGGAATTGAAATTATGGTAGTGTCAAGATAGCTAATCACTCACTCTAAAGATGATCCTCAGTTGTCTTGTCTTCTGCTTGTAACAGTCTATAATGTCAAAATTCTATCTAAGATAGATAGATAATAGACAGACAGACAGACACAGACAGACAGAACAATACTCCAGAATAAGAAGTGAAGAAAAATTTTACTATAAACAAAATGAATGTATTATGGCTGGGAAACAGTATCAATACTATTATTTTGCAAACGCTTTACATCTATTCCAAAGTGTCTTCCTAGATGTATCAGATGTCTTTACTGAGGCAAAACAAATATAAACTAAGAATATACCAACATTGCCATTCTGAAAGCAAACAATGCAATATTTAATGAATAAGTAAAGACTGATTAAAAGATAATTAATATGACAAAGAGGTCTTATACTGTATAAACACATCCTGATTACTACCAATAGAAAAAAGTTTAAATGTTGCCTTCTGTTTTTAACCATGATTGTAATGTGAAATTTCTGGCTGCCCATTCATTCAGGATTAAATTAAATTATGAGTAATGGAAATAAGAAGATTCCTAGACATTCCTCACTTTCTTGATGAGGCAGTATCCTCATTTGCAGGTCATTTAATGTTATTATGTTTTAATTTAATTTTGGAGCAAGGGTGGCTACTCAAGCGCAAATGTTTCTGGTTAATTATATGATGAAGTATATGGAATCAAGCTCTTTCCGGGAATTAATTCTTTAATACTTTGTTTTGCTCTAAATTTTTTCTCTGGCAGTTTTAGAGTTTTTATGATGCAATCGTAAATGGTGTTCTGGCAGAAACAATTATTTGTACTTTGGGTTTTCAGTAACTAATATTGACTTTCATAGTGGTGCCTAAATTGGTCCAAATGTCATACTGCCCAAGAGGGATTCCGGAAAAAAATTGTGTAAGATACTCTGTAGGAGTATTATACTAAATGTGCATTCATTGCCTTTCTTCAACAAAGTTTTTTCTTGAACTGCACTGTATGAAATTGTTGGCCTCTTAGTAGAAACATGTAATATGTTCCTCAAATCAGATTGAGACACTGGAATGTAACTAATATGGCACATTTAAAAAATTGTAGGGTTGAAACATTAGCATCTATTCCAAGCAAATTGTTTGAAATTGTAATAAAGAAAAAAAAGCACATGAAGAACAAACTTCATAAAAGGAAACATGTATGAATTTTGCAAAATTAGTTTAGTTTAGTTTAGTTTATTTAGATTTTTATGCCGCTCCTCTCCAAAGGACTCGGAGCGGCTAACAACATGAACAAGAACAACACCACAGCTTTAAAGAAAAACCAAAAACCAAATCTACAAAACATTTAAAAGACCCCCCAAACACATTCATCATACGCACACAATCACAGTCATCCCCAGGCCTGCCGGCATAGATAAGTTTTTAGATTCTTCCGGAAGGCCGGGAGAGTGGGGGAAACGCAGACTTCAAGGGGCAGTTGGTTCCAGAGAGTGGGCGCCACAGCAGAGAAGGCCCTCCCCTTAGGACCCACCAGACGGCATTGTTTCGCTGACGGGACCCGGAGGAGGCTGACCCTGTGCGCTCTCACCGGTCGAAGGGAAGTATGTGGCAGAAGACGGTCCCGTAAGTATCCTGGTCCAGTGCCATAAAGGGCTTTATAGGTAATAACCAACACTTTGAATTGCGCTCGGAGACCAATAGGCAGCCAATGCAGCATGCGGAGAGATGACGAAATGTGGGCACGATGAGGCAGGCCCACAACCGCTCGCGCAGCTGCATTTTGCACTAATTGTAGTCTCCGAACTCTCTTCAAGGGTAGCCCCATGTAGAGAGCATTGCAGTAGTCGATCCTTGAGGTGACAAGGGCATGTGTGACTGTGAGTAGAGACTCCCGATCCAAATAAGGGCGCAACTGGTGAACCAGGCGAACCTGGGCAAATGCCCCCCTCGCCACAGCTGACAAATGATGTTCCAATGTCAGCCGTGGATCGAGGAGGACTCCCAAGTTGCGCACCTTCTCCGAGGGGTTTATAACTTTACCCCCCAGGGTAATGGAAGGACAGATTGAAATGTCCATGGGAGGCATCACCCAGAGCCACTCCGTCTTGTCAGGGTTGAGCCTCAATCTGTTAACACCCATCCAGACCCTCACAGCCTCCAGACACTGGCACATCACCTCAACTGCTTCACTGATTTGGGCAGGAGTGGAAATGTACAGCTGAGTATCGTCAGCATACTGATGGTATCTCACTCCATGCCGATGAATGATCTCTCCCAGCGGTTTCATGTAGATGTTAAAAAGTAGGGGGGAGAGAACCGACCCCTGAGGCACCCCACAAGGGAGTGACCTAGAGGTGGACCTCTGACCCCCCACTAACACTGAGTGCGACCGACCAGAGAGATAGGAGGAGAACCACCATAACACGGTGCCCCCCACTCCTATTCCCCCCAGCCGGCGCAGAAGGATACCATGGTCGATGGTATCGAACGCCGCTGAGAGGTCAAGAAGCACCAGGACAGAGGACTGGCCTCCATCCCGGGCCCGCTAGAGATCATCCATCAGAGCGACCAAAGCAGTTTCAGTGCTGTAGCCGGGCCTGAACCCGGACTGCAGAGGCCCCAGATAATCGGCTTCCTCCAGAGACCGCTGGAGTTGAAGTGCCACCACTTTCTCAATAACCTTCCCCACAAAGGGGAGGTTAGAGACCGGACGATAGTTAGTGAGAATTGCTGGATCCAGGGAAGGCTTCTTGAGGAGGGGGCGCACGAGTGCCTCCTTCAAAGGAGCCGGGAAGGACCCCTCCCTCAAAGAAGCGTTGACAATCACCTGGATCCAGGTATGTGTCACCTCCCTGCTAGCAGAAACCAGCCAGGAGGGACACGGGTCCAACAAACAGGTGGCGGAACTCACCGCTCCAATGGCCCTGTCCACTTCATCAGGAGTAACAGTCTCAAACTCGCCCCAGATGACCGGACAAGAGCATGCCCCTGACCCCTCGACTGAATCATTATCAGTCGACTCTGCTATACAATTGGAGTCTAGTTTGGCCCGGATCTGAGCTACTTTGTCTGCGAAACAGTTGTTAAAGTCTTCGGCGCTACCCTGCAAGGGAGGCCCCGGACCCCTCGGGTTAAGGAGGGACCGGGTCACCTTAAACAGGGCGGCCGGGCGAGATTCCGCAGGCGCGATCAAAGCAGAAAGATACAAAGATCTTGCCGCCTTAATCGCCTTCAAATAGGCTCTAATAAATGAGCTCGATCTGGTTCGATCAGATCCGGAGCTACTTCGTCTCCATCGCTTCTCTAGACATCTCTTATGGCGCTTCCTCCCCCTGAGCTCCTCGGTAAACCAAGGAGACCTCCTGGGGCCAGCACCACGAAGAGGTCGCAAAGGCGCAATCTGGTCAATAGCCCCCTTCGCGGCCGAGTTCCATGCCTTAACCGATCTTCTAGACCAGACATGTCAAACACAAGGCCCAGGGGCCGGATGCGGCCCTCGAAGTGGTTTCATGTGGCCCGCGAAGCCATCCTGGAAACAGTGAGGGAACAGCCCCTGCTGCCTTGACCCTGGCCCAGGCCAACCGGGAGCCAATGTACAATTTTGTGGTGGTCATCTATGCTGAAACGCATTCAGTCTTAGCGCCACAAGGCCATCTAGAAACAGTGAGGAACCAGCCCCGGCTGCATCAGCCCCGCCCCCTGGGTGCATGCTGGGGAGGTGTCACCCTTTGTGAGGAATGATGAAATGCACCATCGCCTGGAAATGGCCAGCAAATGGCCCTGGCCTACTTCACATATCCAGCTTGATGGGCTCCGGGGGAGGGGTTTTGGCAGGCAGCGGGGTGCTCTCCTCACAGCGCCGAGAGGCTGAGCAAGGCGGTGCAAATCCAAACAGAAGCGCGAGGCCGCCCAGGTCCCAGCCTGCCTGGTTTTGGCAGGCAGCAGGGCGCTCTCCTCACAGTGAGGCTCCTCCAGTGGACCATGACTTGGCACTTGCCCTGGTCCCACCCCCTTTTGCCAGAGACCCTCACATCTGTCCCACTCCTGCCCAGGCCCCCACAGGCACCCTTGACGTGAATGATGTAGAGCTGGCCACGCCCACCCAGTAGGCCACACCCACCTGACCACCCGAGGGCAACCACAATGCTGATGCGGCCCTCAATGAAAATGAGCTTGACACCCCTGTTCTAGACTTAGAGGGGTTTTTAAGAGTGGTAACAAGTATGTGGATGGAAGTGATTCTGCCAGATTAAAATGATTCTTGACCTGAATCAGCAGGACTGGTCTAATGTAATTATGAACTGCATATGCATATGCAGTTGTAACACAGTAGCAAGTGTACTTTCTTTGAAAGCAGCAACACAATTGTTCATATGCAATCAGTTCATTGTATTTAAAAATCTGTACTATGTAACTGGAAATCCTTAGGGCTAAACATTTAATACTAATCTAGAAGCTTCTTTAGCCTCCACAATAAACATGGTAGAAACTGCAAACAAGACAGATTATATAAACAAATAGAAAAACATATTTCAGCAGTTCCTATAAACATTTCATAATGTTTCCTAAACTTTGGCAACATAATGTCAGGAAAAAGATAATTTATTTATGTATTTGTTTGTTTTCTATAGCTGCTCATCTTAGTCAATGACTCTAGGCAGCTTATAATTCAATTTTTCTATTAATTGTTTCCTTTGTTTTTGGAGAAACCTCTGGCTAGGAACAGTAAAGTTTGAGAAGTACTTTTATAAGTGGAAAAGAATTGGCAATATTTGGTCAAGTTCAACAGTTCTAGATATTTGTGTGCAAACTTCAGTGTAATAGAAACAGGATGTTCCAGGAAAGTTCATGTTATTTTTTTTTCCAGATGCATCAATCCAGTTATAGTCAGATAATTTTCTAAGAACCGTTTCTTCTTCTGGAAAATTCATTTCCAGAAAGCTGGTGGTGATTAGATTTTACTACTAAGCAGAGGAGGCATCTAGAGTGCTATTGGAGGAATCTTATTGTTCAGTGGTATAAGTGTGTGTTTGAATCTATGCCATGGGACTTAGATGACAAAAAGAAAATATTTTGCCATTTTTATTACCTCTGTTGAATTATTGTATGCCCAGTCATTTTTAAGGCAACCTATTCCCTGTAAGGATGAGGAAGATGTGCAAGAACCCCATTGTGAAAAATTCTCATGATTTTTGACAGACAAATTCACTCAGATTCAAGCTAAAAGTTGTCCTCTTTGATCTTTCAAAGGTGTCATACCATCAGCCATAGTATTCTTCTGGATCAAAGGATTGGAGTGAGGGCAGCAGCCCTTAATGGTTCTCTTTTCTCCTAAGAAGTCAGAACTAGTCTAAAGTGGAGAGGAAAGAGAGATCTACTTAGAGATGTCTGTTCTGTGCACCACTACACTCTACCGTAGTATTCCACTTCTCCAGTAACTGCATGAAACGACAGGAGAGGTCAACTGTCACCATAGGATCAGGTATCTTCATTATGCTGATGATATCCAGTTATATATTTTGGCCTCATAACAAAAATGCAGTAGATGCAGTAGAAGTGCTGACTTGGGTGCTGTCAGATTTTGAATGAGGATGGGAAGAAACATGCTCAGATTCTCTCCAAGGCAGAATGACTTTGAGTCCTGGACTGTTGGCTTTAATGGAAATGGAACGTGCAAACTTTCTTTTGACCTCTCTAGAAGCATTCCTCAGGCAAGATGTTAGCAAAAAGAAAAGGCATGGGGAAGAAGCCAATCTCTAAACTAAGTGAAGTCTACAGAATACAGTATATCTCTAATTTAAAGTCAGTCTTAAAATGGAAACTATAGACCAGGAGTGTCAAACTGCTGGCCGGTGGGCTGGAGGCATCATAGTGAAACCGCGCCCACCCCATTGCCGGGCAATGGCAAAAAAAGTCGTGATACGTCGTAACACGTCACCCCTGCTATAGACTGTCTGCATTATATGTGGAAGGTGTTAATGTCTCTTTACATCAAATACTCAGAAAATGGTTGTTCTTCTAAACTCTGAAAGCACAAAACCATTTGTGGTGTCAAAATTGATATGTGTCCTCTAATTTGTTTTTATAACGAAAAAAATTATAACTGCAAATTTCCTCCATTGATGTCATAGGTTGCCCCTCCCCGTTTTGAGTCCCATTCTGAATGTTCAAACTAACATTAGAATTTTTCTTCTCCTTCAGGATACTTTGTAGGCCACCCTAATATCTAGTTGTTCTATCTATGCCTTATTTTTTTTTAAATAAAAATTCTTTTATTAAAACAATCAACATTGAACATAAAAACATATTGTGCAGCAATCATCATGGCACCTGATATACAATACTAAGTATTAGTCATTGAAAACGTCTGAATTAGTAAGCCTTTTTCCACCCCTCACGTCTAGCCTCAACTATACTCCTGTTACACTTTGTTTGATTGGTGTTTCTCTTATCTGGTTCCATATTAATGTGATCAACATTAAACCAAGGATCCTATTGCTAAACAATTATAGAAGAGAGATGACGATTATAGGAATTGTAGTTCAATTCATCTGGAGTTCAGCAAGTTAGGGAAAGTGACCAATCAGAACATAAATATAACTTCTGCATTTTCTAGAAAAGATGGATTCTGTTCTTTCTTGCTTTTAATTCATTACAGTTGTGCACTGTATCAGACAATGACGATGAGAGTGCATCATATATATATTGAATATTATGAGTCCATGAAAAGCATATAATAAAAAATAAAAAAAATGAAAGGATTAGTACCCAGCAAGACAAAAATCAAAACCTAGTGTGCAATGGGTTAAGGCTGACGGTCAATTTTCAAATTTAATAAAATAATAATATTCCAAATACAAAAATGACCTTTCCTAACTCTCTTAAAATAAAACTTTAGGAACTGGTATGGCAGAAGAAATTAGTATGGCAGAAGTAATGAGCCTTTTGCGAATAGAGACAGAACTCTTATCAAGTATTATTATCTTCATTATCGTAGTTCTAGCCACTAGACCACCAAGGGACACAAGATGTATGGCGTACTTCCTGAAACTTCCTGAACTTACAGTATATAACTGCAGTGTGGAAATCCAACTACAGTGAAACCAAACTTTTCCCTTTTTGTCACTATTTCATAAATGGAAATACTATGCAGAAAGAACAATGTCATTAGAGGAAAAAGCCCTAAAGCTCCAGACAAACAACATTCACTTTCTATTCCCTTTTCAGTCCTCAGCTTTTTTTTTTGAAAAGGCTATATGCATGCATTTCTTTCTTGTATAAAATAACAGATATGATTTAGACTCTTAGAGTTGAAAGGACCATATTAGCCTTCAAATTCTACTGCCTAGTACAAGTACCGTATTTTTCAATGTATAAGATGCTATTTTTTCCTGCAAACACCCTGTTCAAAAATCAGGTGTGTCTTGTACAAGTGCAACGTCTTATACACGGAAAAATAATGGTAACCTCCGCAGCCCAGGGCATGCCTGCGTGGGTTGCCATGCTGCCTGGTGCAGGTGCCAAGGCCCTGTGGGCTTGCCACTAATGGGAGAGGGGAGGGGACAAGATCATCGGCTGGCCGAACTTCCAGATTTGCCGGCTCAGCTGTTCAGCACGGAGAAACTTGCATGCCAGAGTGTCTTATACAAGGGTGCATCTTAGAGACAGAAAAATACGGCAGTTCTTGACTTACGACCACAATTAAACACAAAACTTTGGTTGCTAAGTGAAAGAGTTGTTAAATGCATTTTGCCCCATTTTATGACTTTCTTGCCACAGTTGTTAAGTGAATCACTGCAGTTGTTAAGTGAGTAACAAGGTTGCTAACTGAATCTAGTTTCCCCATTTGACTTGGCTTATCAGAAGTTTGCAGAAGGGGATCACATGACCCTGGAACACTGCAACAGTCATAAATATGGACTAATTGCCAAGTACTTGAATTTTGATCATAAGACCATGGGGGGTGTTGCAACGGCCCTAAGTCTGAAAAATGGCCATAAGTCACTTTTTTTAATGCCATTGTAACTTTAAATGGTCACTAAACAAATGGTTGTAAGTCGAGCACTACTTGTAGTATAGAAAAAGAACTCTAAGCATTTCTGATATATAGGTATGCTGCCTCTGCTTGAATACATCCAGCAAAGGGAAGTCCATCATCTAAACCAGGGGTTCTCAACCTTGGCAACTTTAAGACTTGTGGACTTCAACTCCCAGAATTCCTCAGCCAGCTTTGCTGGCTGAGGAATTCTGGGAGTTGAAGTCCACAAGTCTTAAAGTTGCCAAGGTTGAGAACCCCTGATCTAAACTGACTCCCTATTAAACTGCCCTATCTCTGAGAACACCTTCATAACATTCAGCTGGAATTTTCTATCCTGTAACTTAGGACCATTATACACCATGTCATGGTGCTCTGAAAATATGTCCTGACTTTCTGTTGAGGTATCTCTTCTGGTAAATTGAATGGGTATTATTCCTAACTCCCACCAATATACACACAAGATATCATTTCTTTTGTTAATCTTACCTTTTGCTTCCAGTTCAGGGAGACTTATGAAAAGCAGCAAAAAAAAAAAAAATCATGGGGAAGACAACTGTTGTGGAAATCTCTCTCTATTCTCATGTTTTGCAGCACTCAAAGTACTTGTAGAGATCAAAAGCTTTCAAGAGATAATCAGCTTCTCCCATAAAATTAAGTTTGTTATTAAATAACCGCGCCCTTTCATAATATAACAAAGCTAAATTCTATATTCCACCCTATCTTTATTTAACTGACATCTGACTAATGCAGTGTTCTTGGAAAATTGAGTTATACAACAACAGCATAATGTCTCCTTCCTGTTCTCTTTACATAACACCCAGTGATTCGTTTCATCTCTGTCTCGAACACACACATCGAAAGTGCATGTTCTCAGAGTTATTAAACAACTAGCCCATTTTTTTTTTAAACTCACTGATACAGATTCCAGGAGTTCTTCCAACAGTATGTGAAGATGGTTAAGAATGGCTTCATCTGTTACTTCTCCCCTCCCTCCTCCATACTCACTACTATCCTTTTTAGTTAACAAGCAGTCTTCATTTTTTTTTATGTAATCAAAGATACTGTATAGTAAAGCATTTTAATGTTTATTCTTTGGTCTCACATTCTGAGCTGAAAATCAGGACATTTTTGTTGATGATGTGCAGCTTATGAATAAGCAAACATATTATGACATAAATGTCAATGGAGATTCTCAGGCATCCAGGTCATAGTTATCACAAAGGTGTTTTTTCATGAGGCAACTGGACTTTCTTGTTTTTCTTTGAAGATGTTAACGCTTCTCATCCAAGAAACGTCTTCACCTCTGACTGGATGGTGGGAATGGAAGGATTTATACTTCTTGCAGACAGCTAGTCATTTGCATTATTTTAGAGCAGCGGTTCTCAGCCTATGGGTCGCGACCCCATTTGGGGTCAAACGACCGTTTCGCGGGGTTGCCGGACACCGCGGTCCGCCGTTTTGTTTTTTGTGTTTTTGTTGTTGTTTTTCTGTTGCGTGCGTGCTGCGCATGCGCGGTTCGGGCCGTTGTGGTCCGCCATTTTGTGTTTTTTTGTGTGTTTTTTCATCGCGCGAGCGCCACGCATGCGCGGTTCGGGCCGTCGCACGCGCCGCGCATGCGCGGATCAGCCCATCACGGTCCGCCATTTGTGTTTGTTTTTTTTGTTTTTTGTTTTTTTTCTGTCGTGCGCGCGCCGCGCATGCGCGGTTCGGGCCGTCGCATGCGCGCCGCGCGTGCACGGATCGGGCCGTCGTGGTCCGCCATTTTTGTTTTTGTTTGTTTTTGTTTTTGTTTTGTTTTTTTTTCATCGCGCACCCGCCACGCATGCACGGATCGGCCCGTCGCGGTCCGCCATTTTGTTTTTTTGTTTTTTGTTTTGGTTTTTTTGTTTTGTTTTCATCGCGCGCGCGCATGGGCGGCGCAAGTGGGGTCTCAACCTGAAAAAGGTTGAGAACCACTGTTTTAGAGATTGGTTGAGACCACCTGGAGGTTTATCTGTGTCATCAGGGTCACTTGTAGTGCAAATGGAACTGCTGAAAGGACTGTGTTATAGATTGGAGATAGAAGATGTCCTATCCTTTCCCCTCTGTTGAGAGAGGGTTGTTCAGTTTTGACATAGATGGCCTCTTTGGCCCCTCTTTCAAACCAGCAGTCCTCTCTGTCCAAAATGTGGACTTTGCTGTCTTTGAAAGAGTGGCCTTTCTCCTTTAAATGCTGAGTCTTGTCCTGATGGGTTTGTTCTCCTATGTTGTGCCATGCGTTTATGAAGTGGTTGTTTTGTTTCCCCAATGTACAGATTTGCACATGGCTCACTGCATTGTATTACATATACCATGTTGCTCAGTTTGTGTCTGGGTGTTTTATCCTTGGGATGGACAAGTGTCTGCCTTAGTGTATTCATGGGTTTGAACTATGCACGTATGTTGTGTTGGCTGAAGATCCTACTGAGCTTTTCCAATATTCCTGCAATGTATGGTATGACAGCGTTGCTTCGTTTATTGTTTTCTTCTTTGTCTGTTATGGAGGAGCTCCTGCTGGGTCTTTTTTTGGTATTTGATGAAGGCCCACTTGGGATAGCCACATATTCTGAGGGCTTCCTTGGTATGTTTTTGTTCTTTTTCTTTCCATCTTTGTTGGTAGGCAGGCCTTCAGCTTGGTGGTTTGGGGTTCTGATAACTCCCATTTTGTGCTCCAGTGGGTGATGAGAATCAAAATGTAAATATTGATCCGTGGGGGGGGGAGAATGTCTGTAAACTTTAATGTTAAGTCTTCCTTAATATGTACTGCACAGTTGAGGAAGGCCAGACTATTTTCCTTAACATCTTCTCATGTGAATTTGATGTATCTGTCCACAGTGTTGATGTGTTTGGTGAATGCTTCCAATCCCTGTGCTTTGATCTTGACTCAAGTATCGTCCATATACCTATACCAGTGAGAGGGTGGAATTCCTGTGAAGGAGTTTAGGGCTTTGGTTTCTCCCTCTTCCATGTAGAGATTGGCCGCAATGGGGGATACATAGCGCAGCCGTGTTTTTGTCTGCAGAAACCTTCATTGTATGTAAAATAGGTATTGGTCAGGTAGTGGTCAGGGGTATAAATCCTTCCACTTCCCCACCATCCAGTCAGAGCTGAAGAAGCTTCTTGGATGAAAAGCGAAATGTCTTCAAAGAAAAACAAGAAAGTCTAGTTACCTCATGAAAAAGCATCTTTGGCATATCATGACATACTATTAGCTGGAAGAAAGAGAAGAAGGTAAAGATATAGCCATAAAATATGTAACTGAAAGACTAGGAGCCCTGTTTGCTAACATGTGCTAACATAGATGAAAATTTGGAAGATCATTGAATGATTTAAAAATAAATACAGGACATCTCACTATAGAAACAGCCTGGGCACCAACAGAACAGCTTGGATACCTTCGGGCAAATAAGATGGAACAGATAAGACTGAATAGTACTCACATGCCTGCCATGATAGTTGGAAAATTCCCTAGGGCCAACCAACTCAGAGCAGCACTAAAATGTAAGTCTTAGAAAGTTAAGCTAGGTCATGGGAAGATCCACTTTTTCACAATATAGAGAAGGAAATTCAAGATGCAATATACATTTAAGCTGGAAGTCACTACCACAAATTGTGATTGCTGCAACTTGGACAGCTTTAAAAGGAGTTAGGCCAATTCATTACAATAAAGGTATATAATTATGATAATTCAGTATTGCCTTTACTATCGCTGTTAGCATAAGTGGGACATGCTCTGGATCACATATCTGCTAGCTGATTTCCCATCAGTACTACATCTTGTCAGCTACTGTGGAAAACAGGGTGCTCAATTTTGATTAGATCCAGCAGAATTATTCTTATATGCAGCAGATCGCAGCCTCTTCATAAGTGTATCCATACATTCCATAAAATTTTAGTGTGTATGCTCTGCATTTTGTTGTTCATCAGAAAAGGTAATACTGTATCGGAAATGGTATAGAGTACTGGATTTCTTGAACATCAATGTAAAATCATTCTGCTGGGGAAATGACTATATCGCAAAATACGAATAATCGGAGGCTGATTTTGGATGCAGTCAAATTTTGTTCAGATTGCAAAAGCATTTAGGTGATTGATCAGTTTAGTAACATATGGGAAGCATGGTAGTTACATTTATGGTTTGTAATAGAATGTAATAGAACTATGGATACATAATTATAACAGTATAAATGTATAACAGTTCTGTTACAATTACTAGAAAAGTTGTCATTTTGTAACTACTGCAAATTCAAAGTGGTTAATATTGATTGAAGATAAATTTGCATCCTGCGGCTTGCCACAAGATTAGAGCTATCAGTTGAGATATTCTGGTCCTCATAGAAGACCCTCACAGATCAACTTTTTTTATGCCTATAGGTTCCATGAGTATCCTTTATAGCAGGAGGGAAAATCTGGAGAGGGTAATATGTTGTACTATATTATCTACTGTGGTTGATGAAGTCATTAGTGACACATCACAATATTTGACTTATCCAGAATTAAGAGTCCCCCTCCCCATACACACAGGGTAATCCAATTATGCAACATCTAGTGATTAATCATTGCAAAGATTTCAATTTTAGTTAGCAAGCAACAGCTTATACTGTAATTAAAGTAGCCCTCATTGGTCTATGAACCTCATGTCTGACCCAGCCTAAGAACAATATAATACAATCTAGCCAGTTCTTTATTTGCTTACACGATATAGAAAAAATCTTGTCACCCTACCCTAATGGACATAACCTGGAAGGTTTTAGGGAATGGCTATCCTAAATCCAGTGCTTTTTTCCTAAAAAAAAGAAAAAAAAAGTGCTGGAACTCACACACGTCATACAACCTGCCTTGCCTACCTACAAGGTTCCATCCAAAAAAGGTGCCGGAACTCCGTTCTGGGCGTTCTATGAGAGAAAAAAAGGCCCTGCCTAAATCTCTTCATCTTTCCACAATCCAGCTCCAGACTGTGCTGTCTCTTGTCTCAGCCTACGCTTTAGAATGAGTTCCCTCCTTTCTGGGAACCTGCTGCATTACTGGAAGGATATTAGACTGGGGAAGATTGATATAGGTTACAGTCATTGTTATATTATCATTAATGCAATGTCTTCAATAAATTGAACAATAAATGACATAGCTTATGTAATATTATAATGCTGAAAAATTAAATCACAATTATGTACTTGATCCAGAAGATCTTGAAAATTATCCTGGTAAAAAAGATGGTAGCAACTTCTTCAGTAACCACCACATACAACTTTAACATTCAAAGTAGCTACACAAGGCATTCCAAACAGGGATAGGCATCTTTGTGTTTCCCCCCCCCCCAGATGTTTTGGATTATAACTCACACAATCCCTTGTCACTGGTTATTCTGGCTGGAGTTTATGGGAATCAAATCCCTACTTTGGAGGAGGGACACCAAATTGCTTATTATTCCAGATTGTTGGGTTAAAGTAAGTCTGCTCAAAGTTGTGGACTTCAATCTGCAGAGGGCCTCCGGCTGACCCACGTCTGAATATCTGTTGTGGACTATATGTGATAGAATGTGCACCTGGAGAATCAATGGATAGGAGATTTGACAACACAGAGCTTTTCCCAGGAGGAAGCAGTAAATCTCATCAGAGAGAGGCCCAGATTAAGAGACTGTGCAGTCCCAAATTGGGTAGAGGGGGAAAGATTTTAGGGTATCCACCCACTAGAATTTCTCTGAGTTCATCTATTAGACTAGAAGGTTATAGCTTTAGTTTGGCAAGATTTTGTAAGCAAATAAAGGATTGTGCTCAATTGGATTTTGCTCTGTCATCTTTGAGCTTGGGTCTGATAAAATATGTTTCATCCACGGTTGCCCTGTCATCAGATCTTGCATATCTCTGTCAAGGTACTCTTCCTTACTGTCTATAAAGCCTCAACCTGACAGCCATTTTGACAGATTGAACTGGAACTGCCCATAGTTTGCTCTCAAAATTCTTTGGTCCAACAGTTGCTTCCTCCTACTCTAATTCAGTCTACAAATGAAGTTGATAATAGATGAACTCACAGACATTCTATGGCCATATAGGGCTGCAGGCTGGGTTGTTAATTAATATTGACTTGCATTTCACTGTGAAACTAGTTTCCTTCAAGCAGTAAGTACTTTAAACAATTGAAGCTGACAATCCATAGCTGAAACCATAACCTGTGTGTTTTAACATCTGCCAAAATAATGGTGGGTTACAAGCTCATTTTAAAGTTAAAAATGTTTTCATTCTTTGTGATCCTGAAATGGGAGATATTATGCATTTCAGATTCACAAACTGATGGGAACGCAATTTTTGGATCCATTCATTCTATTACAAACAGCCTGTATTAATTAAATTGTAATTTACCCTAACACTTGAGGATAATTTTAGTATAAATCTCTGGAAATAATTGTGTCTTTTATTCCTTCAGTACCATTAAGTAAAAAAAGACTTGGGAATCTCTGTAGCAAATAGAAACTAACCTGTGAAAGTAGATGTGTTATCCTAATATTGTGATAAATGAATGGACAAAATATAAATACCTCCTGGTGAAAATATCTCCTGATGTTTCTTTTACTGATGGATTGATAACACTTTCTGTTCCAAGAATATTTGCTCTAAGGAATTTGGTTGAATTGAGAAAAACATGGCAACATACAAAGTGATAGGAAATTTGGTTAAACTAAGATTTATTCTAAGGATTGAAGCAAATTTCTTTTTTTGCTTTATTTTTAACTCCATTGTCTGTAGTCCTGAATTTTTAAAATGTTGCACTATTTAGCCTGTATTTGGAATCATAGAGCTGATTCCTATTGCAGCTGACTTCATATTTGCCTAAACCAGTGGTGGCGAACCTATGGCACGCAAGCCAGAGGTGACACTCAGAGCCCTCTCTGTGGGCAGGTGTGCTGTCGCCCTAGCAGAGTTTACCAGAGTAGCGAGTACGTGGCGTTTGGAAGCGACAGGGCAGGAAGTCAGTGAGCATGCTGCATTGGCCCCCCGGGATGCCTCAGAGATGGCAAGGGACTGCCTCCCTGCCGCCCTGGCCCCAGCCCGGCAGCCCGCAAGGCATGCGCATAGGAGGCAGTGATGCACGGAGGCCAACCGCATCCAGCAGCAGAGGCTGCGTAGCCTTCTGTGAATACCAGTGCTGTTGCTGGTCCTCTAGCAACAGCACTGCTGTGGCACCAGCAGCACATGAAGTCAGGGAACCATGTGATGTGGACCATCAGACATTGTTGTTGTAAGCCGCCCTGGGTCCTAGGAGAAGGGCGGCATACAAATTTGAATAATAAATAAATAATAAATAAATGCCTGCTCCATCCTATCTCTTTTTGGTTGGAGAGCTAGTCACCACTGATCATTTCCTCAGCCCCCTTGAGGGTCTTGCTCTTGGCCTGCAGGTGGAGCACATTCCCCTCATATACCTCAGTACCTACCGCAGCTGCCAGCTGCTCTTGCAGGTCCATTAGACTGCCACCCAGAGCTGCAGGCCCACCCAGCACGAAGAAGGCGAAGCAGTCAGCTAGGAAGTCCCACGTAAAGGTGGTAGAACACGTCCAGGGCCAGCAGAGATGAGGGGGAGGCACGCAATCCTAGCTGGGACTGGGAGGCCATGGGGCAGATGGGGTTCTGGCTTTCCATGCTCAGGGAGGCCTTTAGCTTGCTGGGTGTGGGTGTGCTCTATACCACCTGCACTTGAGCTTGCTAGCTAGCCATTTCACTTCCTTTGTGCTGGGCGGGCCAGGCACTCCGGGTGGTGGCAGCAGCCTAATGGACCTGTGCAAGCTGCTGGTGGTGGCAGCCCAAGGCGGGGCCAAGCTGCGTCGGGTCACCAGGGAAACAGGCTCCACGTATGGGCCAAGGGCAAGATCTGCGAGGGGGCCAAGGAGATGACCTGCTCTCCAACCATAAGCAAAAACAGATGGGACAGAGTAGGCGCATCCGGCAATCTGCATCATGTGCCTCCCCCTCCCCTTCTCCACCTGTTGCTGGAGGGCTGGCCCAGTATTGGCAGCAGGCTGCAGAGCCCCACAGTGCGCTGGGAGGCTGTGGCTGCTGACAGACACTGTCGGCCCTCATGCGCTCGCTGGCCTCTGTGTGTGGGGTGATGTCAGGCAGCAGCTGCCCCGGCCCCTGCCTTGCCTTGCCTTGCCCTGTGGCAATAGCACCCCCAACCTGCACTCTGCCTCACCCCACAGAACGAGCCTCCTGCCTACCGCCCCACCCACCAGAGACCCCCCCCGGATCTCCCCCATCACAGGCGTCCCCCCAGCAACATTGAGGTGGCCACGCCCACCCCAGCCACACTCATCCCATCTGCCATGACCACTGCAGCCACGCCCACCCATTGGACCACACCCACCCCCACTCTCCTGAGGGCACCACAATGGTGATGTGGTCCTGGCACTTTGCAATAAATAAGTGGGTTTTGGATTGCAGTTTGGTCACTTGGTCTCTAAAAGGTTTGCCATCACTGGCCTAACCCAACTTGATGATAATGTTGATTGTCCTATTCGTTGGATCTATATCATGCTTTTCCTCCAGGAACTTATGGCAACATATATACAACTCCCTTTTCCCATTCCCACCATCACCATCCCAACTTTAATGGTAGGTAAACATGGCTGGTGCAAGGTCACTGTGTGAGTTTCCCTGGCTAAGTGTGGATTTGAACTTGAGTCTCTCAGATCTTAGGCCAACCTTTTAACCATTTCAATGCAGCGGTTCTCAAATTATGGGATTCAAAGTCCAAAGCATCAAGATATGTCTGGTTTATATTATATTGTCTACTCATTCCATCTCATTTAAAGAAAACTTGCTGTTTAATTTCAGCATCTTTCCAGTTGACAGCCCAATATTCTAAAACTCTATCTCCGGATGGCAGCAAGTTTTCCAGTAGCTTCAGGAGCACATAGTTTTTCTTTAAAAAAAAAATTATTAATTTTTTAAAATCACAAATCCTTAATATTTTATCAACAAGATGTTGTCTGGGTTCCAATATTTAGCTTACTAATGTTAAACTCCTTTTGCTCTACCTCATTTTGTTAGCCATTGATAAAATATATCCCATGTTCTAAAGCAGAGGTCCCCAAACTTTTGGGCACCGGGGACCGGTTACATGGAAAGATGTTTTAGACCGGAAGGGGCATGGTTTTGTGTGCTGCCTACATCCCGCAGGTCAGACTTTCCTTGTTTGTGCGGACCGGTAGCGGTCCAGAGACCGGGACCCCTGTTCTAAAGTATTCTGAGTCTTCTTTTTCTTTCATTTTCAGTGTAAGTCTGTCCATTTCTGCACAGTCCAAAATTTTCTTATCTCTTCCTCTGCTGGTAATTCTTCATCTTTCCAATGTTGAGCAAATACAATTCTTGCTGCATGTTAGTACATGTAACATTAAATATATACATTCTTTCTCACAATTTCCTACAATTATACCTAACAAAAATAATTCTGGCTTAAAAAATCTACATTTTTTTAATCATTTTCTATAACCATGTATGTATTCTTGACCTAAATCTTTTGGCTTTAGGGCATGTCCACCAAACATAATAGTATATGCCTGATTTTTGTCTACATTTCCAACAATTGCTAGACATATTTTTGTACATTTTTGCTAACCTCATAGGTGTTAAGTGCCATCTGTCAAATATTTTATATAGGGTTTTTTTGTAAGCCACCACCTTTGTTATTTATTTATTTATTTATTTATTTATTTATTTATTTATTTATTTATTTATTTATTTATTTATTTATTTATTTATTTATTTATTTCCTAAAGGCTTTGTCAGTTTTCTAATTCTATGTTATGCCCAATGTTTTTTGCTCATATTATCATTGTTTCTTTAACTTGCTCCTTTTCCATCTTTAAACTTAACACATACTTATGCAGTTTCTTAATCAATTTTTCATCTGATGTCAATGGTATGTGGTCAAATTCTTTCTGTTCTTTATAAAATCCAGTTGTTTTAGCATCTTTTTCATATCTCTTTTGAATTTGCAGGTGTGGCCACCGTGATAGATCAATCCCTGTTCCTCCAGTTCTTGTCTAGAGTTTAGTTTCCCTTCAATATTCAAAATGTCTTTATAAGTCACAATTGGGTAAAGAAACGCTTTCATTGTTGAAAGCCCTCCAGGTATTTTCATGTAAATTTTCGCTTTTACCTTTCCCCATTCTAGAAGAAGTGCATTTCTTATATAATGGTTTTGAAGGTATCTATGTATTTTGTTCTTCCCATACCATAGGAAGGCATGCCATCCAAGTTGTAAGTCATGCCCCTCTAGGTATAGTAATCTTTTATGTCTAACAGTTATCCATTCTTTTAACCATGTTAATACAAAAGTTTGATAATATAAAGCCCAATCTGGCAGCCCAAATCCTCCATTTTCTTTTGCTTCTTGTAGCATTTTCAATCTAATTCTTGCTTTTTTTTCCCTTGCCAAATAAATGTCAAGATCAATGTATTTAATTCATCAAAGAATTTTGTTTCCAGTTTTATAGGTATTGTTTGAAATACCTATAAAATTATAATTTTGGTAAGATATTCATCTTCACGGTTGCTATTCTCTCTAGCCATTGAAAGTTGTAGATTTTTCCATTTTTCCAAGTCTAGTTTTATTTGTTTTAATAATTTTAGGTAGTTGTCTTCTTTTATTGTTGCACATCTTGCTGTTGAGTATATCCCCAAGTATTTAACTTTCTTAACTATTTGAAGATCTGTTTTTTTCTGACAGTTCATTTTTTGTTTATCTGTAAGGTTTTTGGCTATCACTCTATTTATTTTCAGTCCTTCCACTTCTCCAAATTTTTCTGTCTTTTTCAGAACCTTGAGACTTGTGTGGCTCTTCTAATATAAAAACCAAGTCATCCGCAAATACTTGTAGTTTATATTTTTCATCTTTTATCTCCATTCCTTTAATTTCTGAATGTTGCCTAATATTTCTATTCATTACTTCCAGTGTTAATATAAATAATAATGGGGATAATGGACATCCTTGTCTTGTGCCTTTTTAATATTATTTTTTCTGTAAAATCTCCATTTATGATTACTTTAGCTATTTCTCTATGATAAATTGTTTTAATTATATTTCTAAAGTTTTCTCCAAAGTCCATTTCGTTTAGTTGTTGAATCATAAATTGCCAATTTAAGTTATCAAAACCTTCTGTTCATCTAGAAATATTAGTGTCATCTGCTTCCCTGGGTGCATTTCACAGTATTCCAAAGTATCTAAAATCATCTGTAAATTATTTTTTATTTGTCTCTTAGGTAAAAATCTATTTTGGTCTGTATGTATAAATTCAATCAAAAATCTCTTTAATCTTTCTGCTATTACTGAAGCAAAAATGTTATAGTCTACAATTAATAGGGATATTGGTTTATAATTCTTTATCTGTGACAAGTCTGAATCTTTGGGTATTAAAGTAATGTTGGCTTCTATCCAAGTATTTTGTATTTTAGTTTCTAAAAATACCTAATTACACAGCTCTTTCATTAATTGGCTTAATATATCTTGTAGGCATTTATAAAACTCTGCAGGTAGCCTATCTGGACCCAGAGCCTTATCATTTTTTTTTTGCCATTTTATGGCCTCCTTTACCTCCATCATTGATATTTTTCATTTAGCATGTTTTGGATATTCTCTGAAATTTTTGGTAAGTCAGCTTTTTTATGTATTGCTTTATTTTTTCTTAAGAAGTTTCTTCTGTGTCGTAAAGGGTTTCGTAAAAATCTTTGATTATTTTTTTAATTATGTCATTTTGGAATTGTAAATCACTTTTGAATCTTGCAATTTATTTATCAATTTTTTTCTCTCTTTCTTTTTTCAATTTGTATGCTAACCACCTACCCAGTTTATTAGCATTTTCAAAAAAGTTTTGTTTTGCCCTTTTAATTTGTTGGGCCATGTTTTCAGCCTCTGTTTACGTTTTATTATTTCCATTTGCTTTTTAAGAGTTTTCTTTTGTGGATCCCTTTGTCGTTCTGATTCCAGTTTTATAAATTCCTCCTTTAACTTCGTTGTTGCTTTTTTTCTTTTATTCTTTTTCGCCATGTAACTTATAGCCAAACCTCTGAAGTATGCTTTAGCTGTATCCCACACATTTTGAAGGGATGTCTCTTCTTTTTTTGTTTATTTTAAAGAAAAATTCCATTTCCTTTGTTACTATTTGTATACATTCTTTCTCTTTCAGTAAAGATTGAGTCGAGACCATCTTAGTTTTTCTTAGCTCCTCTCCAAGTCATCTTTATTGAATTATGGTCTGTCCATATATTGGTTTCTATCTCGATCTCTTGTATAATCATGCTTAATTCAGGGGAGTGTATGGTTTTTCTTAACAAAAGGAGTTTTTATATTATGTTTTGGATAAGATAAATCCTGCAATTGAATCAGTTTACTAGAGTGGTTAAGGCACCAGACTAGAAACCAGGAGTCTGTGAGTTCTTCAGGCATACAGTAAAGTCAGCCTAAAGCAGCGGTTCTCAACCTGTGGGTTGCGACCCCATTTGGGGTCGAACGACCATTTCACGGGCATCGCCAAGCACCGCAGTCCACCATTTATTTATTTATTTATTTGGTCGGCCATTTTTTCCCTATTGCGATGCGGGCCGTCGCGCCGCGCATGCGCGATGAGCCCCATTGCATTGCGCATGTGCGATGCGCCCTGTCACACCGTGCATGCGTGATGCGCCCCGTCGCGCCACGCATGTGCGATGCGGGTCGGGGTCGAGCCCCGGAAAAGGTTGACAACCGCTGGCCTAAAGAGAGAGCTAGTCTCTCTCTGTGTCAGCCCTAGAAAGAAGACAAGGGCAAACCACTTCTGAAAAACCCTGCCAAGAAAACTGCAGGGACTTGTCAAGGCAGTCACCGCGAGTTTAAAAAAAACCTGACTCAAGACACCAAAATAAAAATACAGAGATTAATGTGTAAGCCTTGGCTATAGTAACAATTATTATTGTGATAGTGGATAAATTGTAATTTACATTAGAGATGCCTTTCATAGCTAGATCACTCCTGTTTTTTCTGCTGTTTCTCTTCTTATTTTGATGCTGAGGATAGAAAATAATTTAAATATATTCTACATTGCATGTATGTATGCATCTACGTAGTTACACACACAAACACACACAGAGACACACACACACACACATACACACACACCTGTTGGTGAATGTTGTGTTCTTTTGTTAAGTCTGAATCAAAACCAATAAATGTGTTATCTTTTAATTATATATTATATTGGTTTTGATTCAGATTTAACAAAAAGAACCCACCTTTCACCAACAAATGCATACTATGGTGTGTCCGTCGTTGCCTAACTGTTGTCTGAACAGCTCTGTCAAGTGGTGGGGTGGATATAAAATGAGATTTTTGCTAATTCCATTTAAACTTGTGAATGTTATTCATTATCAAGCATAGCTGCTTCCCTTAGACATGCAATCACACTAACTCTGAATTATCCAGAGATGTACACTGTTCCCAGTGGATTTCTACATTGTACTATAAATACTGTTGATGTAGAAAGTGACGATCCAATCCAATTTGTTTATTTCACTGCACTGTGTGAATTTAGAGTTCAGCAAAGGACAACATGCTGTTATAATTAAAGTTCTGTCTTCGTATCCATGCACATCTTTTTATAACTCAGTTGTATAAATAAATTCACTTTCGACTGAAACTCCTGATTCTCCACCCACCACAGAAAAGATTGCCTTTGCAAAATATATCCAAAACATAAAAATGGGGAATTATCTTTTAATACTGACATATGAATAGAACTGCCCAACCTGTCCTCTTACTGGTAAATCCGTATCATGCTAGCAGATGAATAAACCCAGAACATCTAGAAAAATAGAGGATATGGGCAGGAATGGACAGCTATTTTATGCTCTGGAACTTTAATATGTGATCTTCAACTCTCAGAATTCCCCCATCAGCATGTTGAAGTTAACACATCTTGTTGCCAACACTGCTGCAGGAGGTTTCTTCTTGCCTTCTTGGCTTCACCTTTGGTGACCATTGTTCTTGTTTTTTTATTCCGCTATTTTAAAAAATTATTTTAATGTGTTGTTAGATGCCCAGAGGAGTATCCATGTAGTCTAAATTGATGTACTAAATAAATATTTTAGCACATCCAAAAATGTATGGTTTATATGTGATTCCTTTTTGCTATTTGTTTTCCATTTAAAATGGGCCCTGCCAACGGACAGCACTTATCTATAGTACCTCCTTATTGCTTGCAGCTGACTGGCAGTAGTTGTCTATCCCATCTTGCTGGTGTCAGGTATGAAATTTGTGGTTATTGTTATTTACTGAAGTTTTAATCCTGACGTGTAAGCCACCAGAATCACTTTGTGATTTGAGGCAGCATACAGATTGACAAATTAAAAAGAGGAGAATAGAACAAAACTACCAATATTTCCTAATATCTCTTCACAAAGAGAGAATGAAAATATTTAGCATAAGCTTCTCAGCCCAGTTCTATATCCCGTCTCACAAACATGACACCTAATATTTATACAGTACTCCTTATGGCTCTTGTGGCCATCTGAAAAATGAACTACCACCACTACTATACATCATTAGCCCTTCTCATCCTCTTCAGCAGCAATCATCTATCTTCTAAAGCAAACTCTCCTTGTGAGAATGAGATTCTTTATCACTCACAATAACTAACCAGGAGGCTTCTCACCGCCCACCCCCAAATCTGCTGGAGAAGAGTAGGTCCTGTACCAAGAGCTGAAGCAGTGTACAAGTCACCTTAACTGTTCCACTCTTCTAAAAGTGGCTTTGGCTCCATGCCAACAGTTCTGCACACACCTCTGGGTATGAGTTTTATCCTGTTTATACTCTGTCATTAACCACTTACGGCTGTTTAAACAAGAAGTCTCTTAAATGCATCCAAGTAAGAAATCCCATCTCTGAAAGAACATCTAACTTCCTAAGCATTTCCCCTGTCTTCTATAGCACTAGTTAAATATTAGTTTCTTTCTTTTCTTGAACCCCCAACACTTTTAGTGTCATGAATGCTCTGTGTCTTCAACAGGAGGAAGAGAGCAGAAAGTGGAACCTAAGCACTGTTTAGGCTCTGCTTCTTCAATTTCTATATAATCTTTTACTAAGTAGGTACATTGCTAGATTTTTTTCCCAAACATACTGAAACTTTTACAATACAAACAGGGACATCAGTATCCAAAACAACTATGTACTTAAAGCAACTTAACCTTGTACATATTTAAAGGGGCTGGGCAAAGAATGTTTGATCTGATGCCATTTTGACCATCATTTCTCCAAAGGCGCCTCCTGAATTGCATCTATGTCCCTCACTCCTAACAATCAACTTTGTTCTGCTTCTAGCTGCTTTGGAAATTCAGCCTTCTTCTGAAGAACTTCCTTATGACAAAGGATGAAGAGAAGGCTTCCCTGCAGTTCTAGCTGAGTGGGCCTCCTAAGCTGGTGGCTCAAGCCTTCCCACCTTTTTCCTGCTTTAGTTGTCCAAAGCTTCTAGTCATCCTGGGAGATGACACCTACTTTTCCCGTCCAGCTCCACTTTAACAAGACTTTTTGCAGTGGGTGCTAGAAGGGGTTGTGTGGGCAGGTGAGGAATGCTTTCCGCTCTGCTACACTTGGCTAGCTTCCTTCTGATTAGATGGGCTGTCTGGCTTTTGTTAAACCCTTATCTGGCAGGAGATAGGATGCTTGTGGAGATTCATTTCATTGTTATCCCATGTAGCTCATGGTATCCTGATCTTATCTAATTTATGTCCATATGTGAAATTTCTGTGATCATCATGGGATGGAGGAATCTTCCCAGACTAGGTTAGTAGCCTTGGTTTATTACATAACTTCCTTACTTAAATTTTGGGGGCACAACAGCTATTTGATGGCTGTTTGTTGACATTTAGGAGCACATGCAAGTCTTTGAATCTCTTTGTATCTCTTTCATTTTCCACTCCATTTTTGCTTTGTTGGAAGTGTATCTGCAAGAATCATATTTGGAGGGGAATGGCTTGCAGATTGTAGGTATTAGGGAGTTTTGAACATTGGCTCAGCATTGTTTTTTAGATGTGTACGGGACTTTTTCAGCCATTTCTCTGTTCAGGTCTAAGATGACTGAGTTTAAGTGTCCCCATAGCATAATGTAGTGCTGTGTAGTTAGTGTAACCTTGTTCTTGACTTGGTTTAATCAATTGTAGTTTTATTAAGTTGGTTGACTCGATCAGTTAACCAGTTATTCCGGTATTCCTACAGCATGCTTAATCCCTCCAAACCCACTCCACCCCCACAAAAATTGACCAGTTGTGGAAATTGGACCGTCATCATAAAAGCTAGTATTACCAAGTTAGCCTCATTGGTTTTGGATTTCAATTTCCATCAGCCACACTATTTGAAGGAAGTCGAGTCCAGACTGTGGAAGGCACCAGGTTGCCTTTCTGCTGCTAGTATTATTTGGCATTTTTCATATCTGGTTTATCTACTTCATGCACAGAAACAGCAGGCAGTCCATGTGTGCAGAGGGATCACTGATCTAATTCTCCCCTTTGGGGATCACTGCAGCAGCTTTCAATTTTTTCCCTCAGGTAACAGGAAAAAGCACCCCAAACACTGTGATTGTAAGGCTGAGAGGAGGGACAATCCTAATCCTGCAATATGGTGGCAATTTTATTCTAATATTTAACACTATTTAAAACATCAATGGCAATATTTAAAATTGTAAGATTAGCCTATATGCATTTGATGTACTCACTTCTATACTTCAACTAATGGCTAAAAATTAACTGTGCATCCAATTGGAAGAAAAGAATGCTTTAAACATTTTTAGTATTTAAAAATATCATTTATTGTATTTTCTGTTTTTAATAGATAGTCTCCCATTCATTTGCCCTTGTTCCAGAAATGGAGAGCATTGTGATCAACAAACCAGACATCACACACACACATTCTGTCAGTTATTAAAGTATCTAAAATAAAACCAGACGTACAACAAATTCTGAAAAAAAAAACATGAGAAGAAATGGACGCTGACTAAATATACCAAGCCACGTTGGATTGTTGAAGGAGTATACTGCTCCTTTTGTTTCAAGTTGTATCTAGGACAGTTTCAGATATGCTGGGAATATACCACCCAGAATTCTCCACCAGCAGGCCCAATTATAATTCAGGATGTTGTAGTCCCCCATCTGAAGAGTGCCAGGTTAGAAAAAACTGCCCTAGAATTTTATCCCTTCCTGGAGCTCACACAGGTAGCAGAGGTATTCACTGTTGAACTATAAAACCATGAAAATATGTATAACTCTCCTGAGGATTTGACATATAATGAAGGACAGTCTTTTGACAACACAAATTTTCCATCCTCAGCTACTGTTATTGTAAGACAGAGGAAGGAATGGAAGGCAGAATTAATGCCAATAATTCTTTCTTACCCTTATACAACCAACAATGTAGTGTCTTAGCCTCCTATCTAACAAATATAAGGTGCATCAGAGCAATTGGAAAAGATGGAAGCTGGAGTGACACTTAATTCCTGCTATCTTCTCTGTCCATGGACAAGCATCAGAATGAAAGTGGGCGTACTCAGAAAAATGGTGATAAATAATCTATCGGTAATATGTTCTCCCTGAAGCTCCTTTGTGCTAATAAAGCAATAATGTGAGTTAATATTTCAGCTAACAAGTTGACACCAATATGGTAATAGGAGAAAAATTGCCTTTTTCCTGAATTTTCCCTTCCAAAAGATATAAACAAAATGCTACAGAAATGAACTTTATACAAAGTTCAGGATGTGACCATTTCTCCAAGGACAATACTATGCTTCATAGGACAGATATATAGGTATCTTCACTGTGTAATTTTAACAAAACATCATTTGGATTTAATTGATTCAAATTAGGAATAGCCTCTTCAAAAGGGGAAAGAAAAGCAGACTTACTAATCCAAGCTCAATAAACTTGAATAAGCAAGTTTTTTTTCTTTATCAACTTAATGGGAACCCCGAAGACCGGATGTTGACTGTAACTGGAATCAAACTTGTATACACTTCCAATATATTTATATTTGAGTATGAAGATATCAAGACAGATTATAGAGTAGCCAATGGCCAGAAGACTTCATTCAAGTCCATAATGAACTACTGCAAGACTGTCTCACATAGTTATGGTTTGAGCCCATCTTTAAAAAATTTGCTTGCAAAAGTAAAAGGATATTCAATCTATATGTACTCAGAAATAGCAAAAAAAGAGAGAGTACCATGGGAATAAATAATACAGTCTGAGGCCTGAACATTCCTTGCACCAGTTGTCACTGCCCAATTCAAGTAGTCTGCACATGCGAAGAGTCCTTCCTTTCTGCACAGAAAAAAGAGAATCGCCTTGAGCTTTTAGCCTTGGATTTGTGTACCTTGTGCATACTGCCTCCTCCATGGCATAAGAATGAAATTAGGTAACTGAGAAAAATAAGGGAGAGGGTGATGGGAAAAACAGTCTCTTCCTTTGGCAATTTAATATACTGTGCCCACTTAAGAACATAACCTCATCAATGAGTCAAAGTCAATCCGTTGCCAGAATGGGATGTTTTCCCGCGTTATTTCGGTTGCTTGTCCCAGTCAGACTGGCTGCCTTTAAAGTTGAAAAGGGTACTGCTTCAAATAGTCCTTCATTCTCTTTGGTAGAGGCAATTGGTCTGTCTTTCTAGTGCTTCGATTGATCTGTAGTCGGCAGAGGTGCTGCAGGCTGGGGGCAATGTCCTTGTGGCCGAGCGGCCGGATGAGCTTCAGATGTACTGCCGATGCTATCATCTCCTTTTGTGGGGGAGGCAAAGGCATGGGAGGCGGGTAGGGAGCATCGCTCTTGCTCTCTACAGTACAAGAAAGAACATAATGCTGGATGAGGCTAACCACATCCGGGAAGGCCAAAACCCGAGGTTTGGAGAGGCAATTGGAATCTAACTGGAATTTGCTATCGGCATATTCAATGCGTACATTGGTAGGACCTCTGTTGGTCTTTACGGATAGTGTGAACAGATAGCTGGGATGAGCACTGTCCCGTACCAGAAAAGTCCCCTCCGGCATCTTCTGGAGCTGCTGCTTGGCTTCATTGGCTGTAATGGAACCCCAATACCAGCCTGGAAGAGAATCCCAGAAAAGACATGGATAAGAAGGACAAACTATTCATTTAAAAAAAACAGGAAAAGAAACATTTATTGGTTCATTTTCTATTTTATTGACATATATGCATATACATATATTTGTGAACAAATAGTGGCATTTACTGTGCACTCCCTCCCGAAGTAGTACTATTTAGCCAGTATCATAATGGGAAGTACCCAAAGTATTGGTATTCTCTAGAGCCCGGAAATTATACAACTGGGCTATCAATGGTAATGTTGTTAGGCAGGTTTTCCATTTTAAGTATTTAGGTATTCAATTTCAGAATACTGGTGTTTGAACTAATCATCGAACCCAGGTGCTGAACTCGGCCTCCTGTAGCCATCAGCAGATTATAAGATTTTTTTTTACCTAAGGAGGCCACTTTATTCCTTCTGCTCTGCGTATATATCAAGCCTCTCCTTAGAATTGATCCCTCTGGTTCTAATGTTAGTAATTTGGTTTTATATTGTCTAGGGCAGCGGTTCTCAACCTTTTTCAGGCTGCGACCCCGACATGCGCCGCGCATGCGTGGCGCGACGGCCCGCATTGCGCATGCACGGCACGACAGCCCGCATCACGCATGTGCGGCGCAACAGCCTGCATTGCGCATGCGCGGCACGTGTGATGGCCCGCATTGCGCATGCGCACGTGACGGCCCACATTGCGCATGCGCAGCGCGTGTGATGGCCCACACTGCGCATGCGTGGCGTGCGCGACAGCCTGCATCATGCATGCGCAGCGGGCCGCATCACGCATGCGCGGCGGGCCGCATCGTGCATGCGCGGCGACCCGCATCGTGCATGCGCGGCTACCCCGCGCATACGCGGTGCTGCCCCCTGCGCCAGCCGAGGGGAAAAGGGGGAAAAATGGCAGACTGCAGTGTTTGGTGACCCCCGTGAAATGGTTGCTCGTCCCCAAATGGGGTCGCGACCCACAGGTTGAGAACCGCTGGTCTAGGGGATGGCTCCTCCTATATTACTTTTCAGGTTTCTAAATTTCTTTTAAGAGCTGTAAATATTAGAGGAAAACGTTGTAATTCCCCTTAGCCAAGGCTTCTGGTGTTAATTGTTTGTGATTATATTTTTTCTTGTGTTTTCTTTTGTTGCACTTGTATTTTGGTCTGTAACCGCAAAATAAAAATTATAATATATATATATATAATGGGAAGTATCACAGATTTTTGAAAAGGCATTTATGAAGTCAGCTTTGGGATGATATATTCAAGAAGAAGCTGTGGAAGTGTCCCTGAGTTGAGTAGGGCTTGTTTGTGGACAAAGAGCTATGGAATTGCAGCCCCAGACAATTGCCGCTAACCATATTGGGGAGTCATTTTGCCTTTTTGGAATTCTGCTCTTTAAAATCCAGGCTGCCCTAAAGGAAATATAGAGGAACTGGGCACTTTAACAACATACAATAGGTTCTTATTCCAAGTATTGAAAGTACCGATTGGATCCTTACCAGATTCTCGCAGAAATGAAAATGTTCTGGCAATGCATAGCAGATCCTCCTCTGGGTCTCGTGTTTGAGGTGAGTTGCTTTCAAGCCTGGGCATTACCAAAGGAGGGGCGGACTGTTCTTGGAAGGATGTGACTGATAGAGGCTGCATCATCTGTTCTGATACATTCACTGCAAGGCCTTCCACGGGCAGCCTCCGGAGTTTCTCCTCTGATACCAAAGGATAGGATCTGAAAAGAAGAGCATTTTGGATTATTCCTTTTCTGGCTGAAATGAATGCGTCACTGAACACAACATCACTACTTTTGAGAACACATACCTGGGTCTGTACAGTTCATTTCCACAAATAAGACAATTGTATTAATGGCAGTCACCAAAGTAAAGAAGATAACTGGGGTCAGGATTTTTTGCTGTTTTTATCCTTACATAAATTCTTCACTTATCAGACCTTTTATTTTAAAACAAGACGTGTTTTCCAATTTAGATAAAATTTAAAAATTCATCTTGATGCTTTGCAAGTATCACAAACAGATAAAGAAAAAACATAACATAGATTCTTGGAAAACACTCCACCTTTCCAGGGATTTTTTTTTTTTACAAAAAACTCTTCGTTTCCTATATTTTACGGTTACCAATCTTTAAAAGACCATCTTACCTGAATCAGAAAATTGGTAAATTTATTTTTCACAATAACAAATGTAGGAACATGTGTGAGCCAGCCATGAAGTAAAAAAATATCTCTATGCTAAATTGTCATCCTATATTTTATATTATTCTGGTCTCCCTCTGTGCAGGGTTATGCATATTTCCTCCAAAGGATGTCCCACTTAGCTCAATGTAACTTTTCATTGGACCTTTAGTGATGTCACTAGCTTCCTTGCAACTTTAAGATAATCCCCCAAATTTAATTTGGTAAGGAAATATAACATTATGATAGACATGCTGGTATTTGGAAAGATTCCCTCCAAAAATTAAAATATTAATTTTAATATTAAAATAAATGTGACTATTTAATAGAGTGTAAATGTACAGCAGATGAAATATGAATGTTGAAAGTCTCTCTCATGGGATGATCTGAAATGGCCATTTATAGGCCATTTATATAGGCCTCCTTTGTACGCTGATAGCCCTGTGGTGGCTCCAAGTACATGACGAGCTGACCTCCTGTATCCTCCAATCCAGGTGACCACTGTCAATCCTCAGTAGTAACATCCAACCTTATAGAGTTGCCAGGAAGCAAATATTAGACAGTAGCATTTGACTCTTTGCGGCTGAATGCTTGACAATCTGATTTCAGAGAAACACATTGCCACGTGGTGACTTTTAAGGAGCCACTTAAGCATTCCAAATTGTGTGACATTCCAAAATGCTTCTTTAGTGTATTAAAGAAGCATTTTATTTACACTGTGCCAATCTGTAACTTTGTCTAAGCTATAACAGGATATTCTTGGAAACTATGAGTTTCAAAAGATTTTCACACAGTTGTATTTTTCTACTGGTGCTTTCTCTCCTATCCGATAAATGCATTAACAATTATTTCCAACTGCTCACAAGACTGGAAATATTTCATTAATAGAAATTTGATCATTCACCCCCTCCCCCAGTTTACTTATCATTTAACCCTACACACATAACAGGCCCACAAGTAACAGTCCTATACCTTTCTGCTTTGCTTATATAGTTTCTCTTTTGAATAGTTAAAACAATACCCCAGTACTGATGGTGTGCAATATGAATGAGTTACCAATGAAAGCAGGGGTTATTTCCTATCTTTCTTTTCCTTCCCTGTATTCAGCCTTTTCTTTCTTTGCAATTATTTCAGTTTAATACTCAAGTTCAACTATTAGTCAAGTAAAAGCAGACATAAAGTAAAACCATCCATTAGGAACTGAAAACTCTCTTATTAAGAAATTAAATTTTACCACTTCCTGACCAATAAGCTGTTGTTTTGCAGCAATCATGTTTTTACCTGAGCCTTTAAAACTTACCCCTTTTGTAACTGAGATAACATTTAACCTTCTCCTCTTATTAATCCTCTACAACACTTGAGTCTATTTCAGACTTCTTGACTTTTTTTTGCTCATTATAGTCTCCATTTATTGCTGGTACTTTATATGTCTATATAAATATCTAAAGCTATACAAGTTACAAAGACACATCTGTCAATGAAATCTTCCTCCATTTTCTTAACATCTAATACTTCAGGAGCAGAAGAATCCTGAATCTGCTCTTATCAGTGGTTTTCCAGTGCCATTTGCTCCTCCTCCACAACATGGCCTCAACATGTAGACCATTTAAAGTCACTGTTCTTTCCATCACTATTGCCGCCCTGTAAATGAATGTTCATAATCATGAACAAATGGAAAATGAAGTAATTATACTGTCTCACTCTCACAATTAATGAGGCAAGTAGTATGGTTGGCACTGGCAATCTTAGGGCTTCCTTGCCAAGAGGAGAAGAGGGCACATGCCATTGTAAACCATCTTATTTTCTTAAGTGAATAAATACTTGGCTGGGATTCTTTGAGCAAGAACCCTTCTGGGTAACTAGTGAGAGCTAAAAGCCTCTTGTTTGCTCATGTAATTGTCAAATGAGGGAGTTAAGAGCTGTATTACTCCTAAAACCAAACTAGTTACACATTTTAATTATTTTTTGGGTGAGAGGCTTAAAGGAGATGTTTTTTGTTTGCTTTCTTTGTTTTTAGGGTCTTGATATATATGCTGCAAGCAATGAACCCCTTGGGGTTCAATAGCTCCACAGTTTATAGGGTTTTCTTTTTGTTTCCTTGGTGGGGGAAAGGAGTAGGAAAGGGAAACAGCAGATTTGTTCTTCATTAAATGGCAGGACGTAACAAAGTTGTGAGAGGGAAAATGTACATGTGAGAATTAGCAGAAGCATCCACTGAGAATATGAAAGAGACTGCCAGAGTTGTAGGTTAGGAAACATCATAGAGTGAATGCAACTCTGTGACACAGTGGCTATCAATACTGAATTATGCACCCAGAGTAAAAGAACCTTCCAGGGGAAGACTCCACAGCAGCCAAAACACCTTCAGCACAAACTACTGAATAACAGAGAACCAGAAAAGTGTGTACATCAGGGTGAAAAAAGGAGTCTGCTGCAGTTGGCAAAGTTAGCCTTAAAAATCGTCAAATTCAAATCCCTGTGCAGTCAGGAAGTTTACTGGAGGTTACTAGGCCATTCTCATTTTCATTGTGATAAGATATTGGGCTTCTGTACTGTATGTCACTCTAGAACAGTGTTTCTCAATCTTGAAAACTTTTAAGATGTTTGGACTTCAATTCCCAGAATTCCACATTCAGCCATGTTAGTTGGGGAATTCTGGGAATTGAAATCTACACATCTTAAATAGCCAAAGTTGAGAAACCCTGTTCTAGTGAGTAAAATGTATCCAAAGTGATAAGTTAGCTCAAGAAGCAATTAAATGGTGAAGCAAGAGAGGGTCATACAGAAATCAGATATCTCCTTCTACTAACCTAACTACTACTACAATTAAAATGCAACTTTACAGTACATGCCTAAGTAAGTAAGCCTGATGTAATTCAGCACAGTGTTTCCAGGATAGTGTGTATAAATCTGTAACTTTAATCCAGCATTAATTCAGAAACAGATATAGTATAAAAAGCATAACATGGATTCCAAACATAAAAAACAAATGTGATTGTAATATGTCTAATATAGTAATAAAACAAAAGCCCAAAGGAAAACTCCATTTTTTGTAACTTTTAAGAAATGAAAAATACTAATACCTTATTTACAACAGCTTTAAATGGCCAACATCTTAATGCCTATAGGACATGCTTAGTAGTTTGTTGGCCTGCCCATATGAAATTGAAAGAAACAATGTAGTCATTTTGCATTATAAATGACCCAAGAAACAATAAATGTTAGGTTGGGTAAACATATAACATACACAAGATTTGTTATTAGAAACATGTATAATAATAAGAGAAGAACTTGAAGAAGATTAAACTGAAGGCAAAAAAAAAAACCCAACTGTCCAATGTGTATTCCCCTAAGGGCAGCATTTTTATTTATTTTATTTATTTATTATTTGAACTTATATGCCGCCCTGATGGAGGGACATTCCTAGGCCCAGGGGCAGAGCACAGCTCATACGCCCCAAGCCTGTCGGCATAAATGCGTCTTCAGCACTTTCCGGAAAGCTAGGAGGGAGGAAGCAGTAGGAACCTCTGAGGGAAGCTGGTTCCAGAGGGCTGGGGCAGCAACGGAGAAGGCCCTAACCCTAGGCCCCTCCAGATGGCATTGCTTAACAGACGGGACTCGTAGGAGGCCAACCCTATGTGCCCTAACCGGTCACTGGGATTCATGAGGCAGAAGACGGTCCCGCAAGTATCCTGGTCCATTGCCATAAAGGGCTTTATAGGTCATAACCAACACTTTGAATTGTGTTCGGAGACCAATTGGTAGCCAATGCAGCTCACGGAGAGCTGGAGTGATATGAGCATGTCTTAGGAGACCCAAGACAGCTCGCGCGGCCGCATTCTGAACTACTTGCAATCTCTTACACGCTCATCTCATTTACAAGTCGGTTCAATGGCCTTGACTTCTGAATAGTCACACTGAAACAAACATGCAATGCCCTTGCTTAGCATCGTATGTTTAACCTCTCTCACACATATGCACATACACCTATTACCTGCTGTCATAATCTGTGTAGGTTTACTCTATCACAACTAATAACATAATCAGAATAGACCTGGAAGGGATCTTGGAGGGTTTTCTAGTCCAACCCCCTGCTCAAGCAGGAGACCTTGTACCATTTCATGTGGCTGTCCTGTCTTTTCTCAAACACCCACCCCCCCACCCCATGGATGGAGCACCTACAACTTCTGAATCCTCAAGGTATTGAGTTGGCACTTCAACTCAGGTATTCTCAGCTATTCAAAGCAAAGTGCTCTGACCCAGATCAGATCTGGATTTCTCCCTTTCTTGATGGCTGCTCCACCTTTTTTTCATTTTAGTTGGCTTTAAAGACATTTCACTTTAGAAGATATATTTCTTTGCAACTATATAACAAATGCTCACTTTCAGAGACCTCTAAATATGGTGGAGTACATAATTAATCACTACTGCGCTTTGCTTTAAATGAAAAAGTACAGAAAATGTGAAGACTTTTGATAGGTTAGAAATCACCTTCGTCCAGGTCACGGATTGTGAGTGGAAGCCCATAATTTTATATACACACACACACACACACACACACACACACACACACAAAACCAGGATAGGAGAATCCATTTGCTATCCTTTTCTTGTGGTTGTAATAGTAAAATTCTAGGGAGCGGGAGTAAACTGTCACTGAAAGCTGGACTGGCTTCAGAGCAAGCTTTTAGAGGACCCCCACCTGTGTTCTTAAAAAAGTCGTTGTTTGTAAAGAAACTTACCCTTGAACGCAGAGGATCATGTCACTCCAGGACCCAGGGAAAAGCATCAAGTCCTCAGAGAAATGGGGTAAAGCTGCGCTTCTTCTTTGTTCCCAAACAGAAAACCTGCCACACTCCGTCCGCAAGTTAGCCGAAATCCAGAAGTGTCCCAACAAGGTTTCTGAAATGCACTGAAGAATCGCCTATACAAAACAAGCTGCAGGTAGTCCCGGAGAAATCTTTCCCGCATCAAGTTACGCGAAAAAATGCGGGGGATCGCAGCTCTTTTCCAGTGAACTCCGGCTGAGTTTCAAAATGTGGCAAGGAAAAAAAAAACAACAAAGATTCAAAATTACGTTTACTTTAGAAACAATCCCCTCCTTCTCGGTGGCGTGGAAAGTCGCTTCGAATAAAAACTAGAATTAAAAAAATTGTAATAAATACCTGCCTGAATAAATAACCTCTCCCCGTGTAAAAAGTTCGGGGAGAAGAAGAGAGCGGACCGGGCAGCCGTTGTTGCCTCGACGGCCGGCTCTTGAAGAAATGAGGATCGCGGGGAGCCGAAGGGGGGAAACCACTACTCAGTAATCTTTTGTTTGCGCCCTTTTAATCTATTCCAGGAAGTGGTGGATTCCTGGAATTGTATTGTATTCACATCACTGTTCCGACAGGCACAAAAAAAGAAAGAAAAGTATAAATAGAAGGGGCCGCTCCAGGTACCTTCATTTCAGGCTTGCGGTCTCCTAAGGTCAGCAACAACCCTGCATCAAAACACGAGCGGAAAGAGAAGCGTATGAAGAGATCTGCGCCGAATGGGTTGAAAACTGGGGTGTTTTCATTTTAATTCAGCGCTGCCTCTGGCCGCTCTCTCAGTTCAAGGAAATACCTTTGATAGATTTCCAAGAACTTTCCAGGAAAGCGGGGCGGGCTTTCCCAACGTCTGCCAATCAGAGTGAAGGAGGGCAGGGCCTGAGGCCCGGAGCCCCGCCATTCGAGGGCTGATGACGCGCGATGCCGCAGTTTATCCAGGCCCAGTAAGGGTTAGTCAGAAACCCGCAGGCCGGTGCTGGGTCCCAGGAAAGGGCGGGGCGGGGCGGGGCGAGCCGAAATCAGCAGAAAGCCTCGAGGTCGCCATGTGGCCGGCGAGTTGGCTGCCGAGCTCCCAGGCGACTCCTCCGCCCGCCGCCCGGCAGCGAAGTCTGATCTGAGGGCAACAGCGGAGCCGAGCACCGCCTGCCTTGACGAGCAGGAGAACAAAGGCTGCTTTCTTTAGGCTGGCAGTCTTTCTCTGCAAACTTTTCTTATCAGGCATGAGTTTTTGGCACCCATTTTTCTCCATTTAACAATGAACGTCAAACCTTCTGGAGGAATGGAGACATTGCAGCGAAGAGATGCTGGTGAAAAATGCCCCCCCCTTTCTCCTTTCCTTTCCGAAGGCATAAACTGCACACCCTTGTCTTTAGGAATACACAGAGAGTTTATTTACATTTACCCTTTTATCTTTAAACAACGAAAAGCCAGGAAGGAGTGAACAATGCTAGAATAATTCGGGAGCTCCTTATAAAGGAAAATGACTGGAATGTATTACCTAGGAACTACTGAGAAAAATGATTAGGAATGATAGCCCCGCCCTTCTAAGTTGTAGGAGGTCATTCACAGCAGAATTCTAAGGCTATTTTATCTCCAGGACATCCCAGAAATTCAATATTGTGCCACAATTCTATGCTCCTCCACTATATGTATTTTACTGTGCAATTCGAGGACAATTGGTTGTCAAGTCAAAAATATGCTAGCCTATTTCTTCCCAATCCAATGACTTCCTGCATCACAAGGCAGGATTCTCAAAGGATTCGTCCAGTTTCCTAGCTGGATTTCAGGCAATATATTTTTCCTCCCAGAGCATACTAAAAATCACAAGAATCTCCTCTCAGCTCCACTTCAAGGTTCAAGGCCACAGTTCTTAATATTTTTTTTATTCTTTACAAATTGAATGGGACTGTAATTTCTCATTCAATTCCGGAAACAAGCCATTATGGTAGTTTTGGGCATATCCTGGGGGTAATGCTAAAGGATTGTTGCCATTAAAACTCTGTCAAGACTCTTGTATGGGTTTTGAAGGGGGGAGGATTTTGATAATATTCAAAACTGGGAAAAGGGGTGATTTGAGTCCAAGTGATATAGTACGTGATGGGTGCTTTGGAAGTAGCTCTGTTGTACATTCTGTTCCATTAAGCAAAATGCTATTTTGAATCAGACTGACATGTTTAGTTGTTTTTTTATGGGATTGTGAATTCCAGTCTCTCTGATGTGGAAGAGTTAGAGATTTATTCTAATATGTGTGAACATATAATTAACAGTTCCTGTGCAGTAGAATTCTGTTTTCCTTTTAATTGTAACTATTAACTTTAGTTTTCATGGATTCCAAGACAGTAGTCCTTTCCAAATGTGTCTGTCATACATACCATAGGATCACACAAGAGACTACAATCTGAAACCTTGGAGATGATGGTAATGGTGATGTTTAAGTGTCCAGCACAGGTTGGGATCCAAATATTTCTGTGTTTGTGGGGAACTATCTATTCTATGGGTCCAGTTGCATTGAGCATGGATTCCACATGGATTTAAATTCCATAACTAGAAACAAAAATTTGGAAGAAAAATTATTGAAAATCTTGTACAAGTAGGTAAGAGAACTATGATTAATGAGTCCTATGAATGAGACAAACTTCGTATGTAAATGGAACCTGAAATGCCTATATATATGGATGTTTCTCTGACTCTATAATATATATTATAGAGATGCACCACTTATATATCCAGATGGGAACTAATGGCTGCGACCAATGCATATCATAGCCACTTAAATCCTAAAATCTTCTGGTCCTTATTTAACCTACCCTAGAAGATTACAACCCAGTTGACACCAGTTGTCCAGTGTCCCCCCCCCCATTATTGAAATGTGGTCATCAGCTGTTTGCACCTTTACATTGATTCTGGACTGTAAGAAGAGTAGTACGTATGAGTTAATGTTATCTGACTAGCTAAACACCAGATATTCTCATAAACTAGAACAGAGATGACTTAGTTCAGCCAGATCGATCCTAAGAGATTAGTTGTTCAAATACAACAGTTTACTACTGAAGTCAAGCCAGCAGCTTAGAAAATGTATGCACGACATAAGAGAGCTTTACTATTTCCTGGAGCTCAATTTGGGGCCTCTTTTCCTTTAATGTCACTTAGATAGCGAATTAGCTTGTTTTTGTTTTTAATATTCACACAAAGAAAAATATCTGACTAATCAGTTGGAAAAGGATCTGTGTGAATTTAATTACAAGCTTTGCAACTCCAGTTTATTTGCAAGTTCAACATAGCTTCCAACCAGAGTTTTCATTTCAAAGTGGATATTTTTAGTTTTAGATGTATTATGCGTTAGTGTTATGCGCATCCCAGTTAATTATGGACAGAAAAAAAACATGTTGCCTTTATATATTTTCTAGGCATATGCCTAGAAGTAAAAATCTGAAAAATGACTACAAATGGAGTATTTATAAATCTAGACATCGATACTGATTACAGTTGATCAGTTACTGACTAGATCCAATAAAAACTCTTCAACTTTGGAGTTGATGTTATTATTTTCAGAGTTTTGAAATCTCCCACCGTCTGTTGGCTAATTAAAGAATGTAAGCTTTTGTGTTCATCAAGCAGAATGTCAGATTTTGGCTATGTCAGATTTTGTAATAGATTTTAGCTCAATTCCATATACAATGCAATATGGGCAGTAAAAATGACCCAGATTGCCAGGTATAGTCTCATAACCTGATTAATTACTTACTACCTTTTCCAATTTGCTGTCTTCTTTTTCAAAATGAAAAAAGATCTGGCCTAATTTGGGATTATTTATTTTTATTTGCTGCTTTTGGGGCTACATTGCCTGATGAAATCAAAACTTAGAAAAGAATAAATCCTTCATATTTTGAATACATTACAATTGTGGTCAATAGTTCAAATAAATGTCATCAGAAAGAAATTTTATTATCAACCTTCTGAGAAGCTCAAAGTAGCATTGCTAGTTTGAAGAAAGCAGAGCTAAAGATAATTCTTAAATAATCCAGGATTTCAAAACAGTGTCACCACCTACTGGTCAAAGCATAAAAGAAAGAGGTTTGCAACCTGTAATACTGTAAGTGGAGCTTTTTACTGTAGGATGTTTTGTTCTTTTGTTCCTTATCAATTTTGGCAATTAACTTTTGTTGCTAATTTACAAGTAGATAACTTGACCTTGATGGCCCTAATTGTCCCTGGCTTATTAAAATGTTGCATCAATTGTTGCCAAGGACAGAGGAGGCTTAGGTTTCCCAGACTGGGAGCTCTATTACCAAGCAGCGGCCCTGACGTGGATTAGAGACTGGATTACTTTAGAAAATAAAAGATGTCTACATTTACAATCTCCAGCAGGGCTGGCACACTCATATATGGACAGGGAAAAGCAGAAACCACCAGTATTTTTTGAGACGTAAGGTTCGGCAAGAACTTATAAAAAGCTAGAATTCAATCAAACGCCAACATTATATAAAAATTCCAGTTTGGCTATCGCCATTAGAGGCAGTCACATGTCCCAATCTGTATAGGAAAGATAAGGCTATTATATATAAAGACATCTTGACAGAAGAAGGTCACTTAAAACAAAA